>JAWWNH010000061.1:5305000-7705000 GCA_034641385.1 Darevskia mixta | reverse complement strand
GTCTAAAAGGTCAGTGCCAAGGGCTCGAAGGAAATGCAAAGTATTACAGCAGTACCCTCTGCTGGTTGTAAGTTGCACTGCTGGTACCTACAAGCTTTTCTCTTCCCACAAACCAGCACCAGAAGAGCTTTAACAGCTGTGCAGAGGCTGAATGCTCAGCAAATTGCCAGCCCTGCCTGAACAAGCTTTGTTGCCTACTAGCAAAGCTTATTTTTAAAAGGTCAGCATCATTGGGCTCCCAGTAGTGGTCCCCCACTGCCAACCCCTAGAGTCCTCTGACCCTCCTTGATTTTGCTGCCTGCTCTAAAGCAGCAAGCAGGAGGACTGAGCAAAGAGGAGGAGGAGGAGGAGCATCCTTTTCTTTTCTTTTCTTTTTTTTTTTTTTAAATAATTTTTATTAATTTTAAAATTTTTTAAACATAGAACATTACATTTCGGTCAGGATTCATTACTCCCCATCTCTCACCTTGGGGAGTTATTTAATCTTACCCTCCCTCTCACAGAGGTAAACCCATTCATTATTTTCCCTGGCCTTAAACAAATCATTATCTAGCTTCGGCCTAACCCTGTTCTCGGATAGGCCACTCTTGGTTACAAAACATAATCGTAGTGACTTCCTCCGCACCTCCCCAGTGGCTGCATTAAACAAAACATAGTTCTGGTTCAGGTACATAGGTATACTAAACATATCTTTAACATTATTTCAGAACATAATTCTAACTCAAATACAGTGTCTTTAATTCTTATTTCACCTCATCTTCTAATTCCAACCTCCGCGTCCTCCTCCCAAATCTTCTATAAATTTCCTTCTGACTCCCCTTAATCTTCAGGCTCCTAACTTCGAAAGATCCTAACATAATCCTAGCTCAAAACCATGTCCGGCATAGATACTCAAAGTCCACATATATAATCAGTCCCAGGTTGCCCACCTACCCTGCTCAGCCCTCCCCTCGCCGTTCCCCAGTCCAAGCCCAAGTGCTTGCTTGCAGTTGGGCTCCATCATCTCTGTGTCTTCTCCGCTGTTCCTGTTCCCAGTTTTTAAGGAAATTCTTCTTCTCCTTCATTGATATCCTCTTGCGCCGAGATGAGTTAACTTTCACAGATGTTGTTTTCTTGATTCTTTTCTTAAGTCTAAATATCTTGTGCCGAGAAGAGATTTTCCTGCAGCGAGGCTTGTCTTTAACCTTGAAGGGGATTTCTCCCCCTTCCATCCTTTGTGCAGCTGGGGTGACATCACTGTTGTTTACGACTCCTCTCATTCTTGCAGTTTCCGCTTGGAACTCCTTTCTCAGTTCCCAGATTTTTTCAAGGACCTTCTTCCAGCCTCCTTTGTCCAAATCATCCTCCATTTTCAGAGACATAGCTATATAAAGTTCCACACCGAACCAAGTCCAAAGTCAAAATCCAAATTTCCACAATAAAAACCAACAGGTCCGATTCAAATCCTCTACATATCAAAATTGATAGTTAGTTGCCCCCCGGATCAGGGGTGTCAAAAGGATTCAATCTCTGTTGCCAAGCCAAATTCCGTTACAGTTTCAACCGCGTTGGTAATAAAGTTCCTGATTTAGTGCCACAATAGCAAGGGACGGACCTCCGTAAATTGCATCCCTGTACTTCGCCAAATTAATCCAAATTCTTCGGTACTTTCCTAGTACTCACGTTTAAAATGTCCAATCTTGTCCTTTTTCGGAGGAATCAGCGCGCTCAGAAGGGAAGGGCTCGCAGCTTCAACCCGGCGGGCAATGGCGATCCGAGGGGCTCCGTCGCCCCGCGTCTCACTCGGCAGCCTCTACTGTGGCCGCCGCGGGAGTTGGGGCGACGTTGAGAGCCTCTGCCAGATCCTTAGGTCCCGGGAACCAACTCCCGGGGGTTTTGGGGGCTGCGTGGAGGAGCATCCTTTTCAGTGGTGATGCAAATTGGGCCCAAGGGGTCCCTTGCGGATTTCCTATGACCACTGCAAAAACAGGATGCAGGACTAGATGGGCCACTGGCCTGCCTGGTGCGGCAGCAGGGATTTTTCTTATGGCATTTTGACAACACAAGCCAGCACACAGTGGCAAAAGCAATGAGGAGGTGGATGCCCAGACAGTGGTGGCTAAAGGCATCTTGTCCAGGACTTACCCTCCTTGCAAAACTGAAGACTTCCACTTAGAAACAGGATTTCTCTGTAGCATCTCAACAGTTGACTTGAAGCTTCAGGGTTTAGCTTGCCTCTTAGAGTCTTCAGAATGAGGTGTAAAATATTAGTGGGGAGAAGCCGGAATCAGGGGGGCAGGCTGTTTTCTGCTTAGCTTGAGAGATAACACTGTTTACTCGACCACCAGGTATTTCCTATAACCTGCCAGGTGCCACCTCCTGTTTCTGCTGGGTACCACTAGCCTCCACCCCTACCCTACCAGACTCTGCCCCTTTTTACCCTACTGAGGCTTCAGAGACCTTGTGTTCTGCCATGTCTCTAGAATACATTGTTATGGTGTCCAGAATTGTGTCTCTTGTTCTTTCAAGCTCTTATGAGATGGGGTTCGAGGCAATAAGATAAGCATGTGGCCAGTACAATGGAAGCATGAGAGTTCTGAGTTGTTTTCCTGCACATCTAAATTAACTCTGTATTTCCAATTAAGATACCCACGGCTCACCCCACAAAACCAGGATTCTATGGCTGTTGGCAGGAACATTTTTGCCAAGTTCTCTGCGTACATCAAGAACCCCCACAAGGAAGCAAACAAAAGTAAGATTATTAAATTTATTTCCTTTGGGAAATATCTAGAATGAAATAAACAAGGATAATAGATAGGAGTGATGCTAATTGTATTATCATATTCATAAGAGGGGACTCGATAATCTGGGAGTCATGGCATTTATTTTAGGGGGCAGGCTTCATGTTGGGGGGACAGAACCGAGTTATCTGTGACGCAATTGGTCAGTTAGTTAAGTATTTAAATTTATTTAATTGAATTTGTACTTCCCAAAACAATACACAAACTAAAATACTGCTGTCCTTTGCCACGTGCACTTACCCAAATTTTGTGATGCCACTTTTCCAACCAAACAATGTTTACAAAAATGCACATATTGGGGCATAAAAACAAATATATTAGTGAGAATCATATTCAAAAGTGCATTACAAAAGTTTGTACGTGAGTGAACACTGTAGGCAAAAAATGTGTTTGCAAGAATAAATTTGCACTAAAATCCAGATTAATTTCCTCGAAGGTTTTTTATTTGGTTTTAATCACCAAATTGCCTGCACCACCTGCCCTGCCACCTCCACTGATGGCAGAGAAGTGGCACTAGCATCAGCAGTGATTTGGGGTGAGATCTTGTCGATTTCAAGTAAGATCTCCCATGCTTCGTGAGATCTTGTCTGATTTCAGCAATATCTTGCCTGAAATTGGTAAGGTGTCAGCCAAAATCAGTGCTGATACAGGCACCACTTCTCTGCCACTGACGGAAGCGATGAAAGGGTTGCCACCTGGGGGGCTTCCACCACCTGAGGTGGGAGCCTCACCCCATCTAATGGCTGGACCAGCCCTGATGGTTAAGCAAAACTGGAAACAACAAGCATCCACATTCTCCTCCTGGCTGTGCCAGGGGTGGACAGAAGGAAAGGTGTTTGTGCAAGCCCAAGGCTTTCCTAGGTGCCATGCTGAGCTATGGTATAGCTTGGCAGCCAAATGTAGCCGTTATCTTTCCCATATGCAAAGCCCTTAAAATACAACAGTGTTGACATATTTCAGGGCAGTCCATCAATCAATAGATAAAATTGGTTAGAAAGCAAAAGCGAAATGATGGACTAAAACTGTTTAAATTGGACAAACGCTTAAATTCGTGGCTGGTTCTTACGATTCAGATATGGAAAAGGCTTTGATGAGAGAATTCAAGCGCCTGGATGATTATCTAAGCACCCCACTCCCAGAGGAAATTGACCAAGATTGTGCAGAAGATGTGCTGGTCTCCAAGAGAAAGTTCCTAGATGGGAATTGGATGACATTAGCTGATTGCAACCTGCTCCCCAAACTCCACATAATCAAGGTGAGTACATTTCCCAGTATACTAAGCTGATGACGTCTGTTCCAGAGATCAAGGCTCAGTTCTCCAAGCGGCTGCTTATGGGTAGGGATGCAAGAAGGCATTTCCCATTCTGCCCCGTGTTTATTATTATTGTATTTTATTTTAGTTATTAAATTTATATACCACCTTTTCCTCCAAGGAGCTCAGGGTGGTGCACTTGGTTCACCAATCTGCATTACATCCTCACAACAACTCCACAAGGTCAGTGGGGCTGGGAGACAGTGACTGGCCCACCCAGTGAGCTTCACAGCTAAGTGGGGATTCGAACTCTGGTCTCCCAGGTCAGAGTTCAACACTCTTATACACCACATCTGTCACATACAGCACTGTTTCTGTTCCACTGCAGCTTGTCTTCCACCCAAGATGTTGCTTGATTGCAGCCTTGACTTGAGATGGGCTAAATATTTGTCACTAGACCACATGATCAGAATTTCCCAAATGCTGCCATACAACAAACAAGGGCTGGGAAGGGCCTTAGCTCATTGGCAGAGCATCTGCTTTCCATGCAGAATGTCCCAGGTTCAGTCCCCAGCATCTCCAGGAAGGACTAGGAATGTCCTCCCTCTGAATCCCTGGAGTGCCACTGCCAGTTAGTGCAGGCAATATTGATAAACCAGTGGTCTGACTCAGTTTAAAGCAGCTTCCTGTGTCCCTCTATGTAAGCTAAAGCACAGAGAGACTGTGGTCAACTTCTGTCAAGGTCATGCTCTCTACCTTAACTACATCTGGCATCGGCATGCAGCTGGCCGGGCCCACACACTCCAGCAGGGCCCACCAGCGCTGATGGCTGCCCCAAGCCCCTCTCTGCAGTGGGTTCTGGGAGACTGCCATTTAAAATTTCCCACGATGCCTTGGAGTGTCCAATGTTCTGCACTCTGGGCCACTGTAGGCAATTTAAAATGGCTGCCTCTTGGCACCAACCATGGGCAGACAGCTGCTCATTTCCCACTGGAATTCCACCACCAAGGAAGCTTGCTAAGGTGGAATGCTGGATAATCCTGCCCAGGGATCATGCCGAACCTGGCACCAGCTTTAATCACCAATTAATTGCCCCAACTTTTCTCTCTCCTGAGCAACACTTTGTGCTTTGATTAAGAGGAAATCAGTCTCCAATTATTATTATTTCTCTACATCCACCCCTTCCCCTCAGATCGCTGCAAAAAAGTACCGCAACTTTGAGATCCCCTTGGAGATGACAGCAGTTTGGCGCTATCTCCACAACGCCTATGCCCGCGATGAGTTCAGTCACACCTGCCCAGCTGATGAGGAGATTGAACGCACCTATGCCACTGTGGCCAAGAAGATGAGCTAAGAGCCATATTCCGTTCACGTTGGCTCCTGACATTTCCAACTCTTCTTCTCGAGAGGCTCTCGTCAGCGAGTTCTTTTCACCATGCTGGCTTCAAGAGACACCCCTCACATTTGCTCTGGACACTCCACCACACTAGACCTCAAGGAGTTCTTCAAACCTTTTTAGGGAAAAAGAAGTCTCTTCATTCTGTCTGTTCTGTCACATCTGAGTGCCTTCTTCCTATGATGAGTTGCCCAGAAGCACTATACATTCTACTTTGTGGTGGCAGAAGTAGCTAACAACTCATGACCTTTGGACATAGTTGGTATGTGGCAGTGGGGGGCTGGTGGCCGTTGAGACTAGTATGGCGGGTAGCTGGGAGGCCAACAGTAGGTGGAGCCAGAGCTGATGCCTGCTTGGGGCCGGTGAAGGCAATCATCACTAAATGCTGCCATTTTCTAACCACAACACTCCAGGTTCCCCTTTGGCTCCATCTCAGCTGACAAGACTGTGCCCTAACTGTGCTGGTTGCCCACCCCAGTTAATAGCTAATGATACTGTATGAGGGTAGTAGCAATGTTTGCAATGGTAATCAAATATACAGGTATGTACCATGCACTGGGGGAAACAATTAAATACATCTCTGGCCCTCCTGTGGCGCATTGGGTCAGTGCGCCTGGCTGTCAACCAGAAGGTTGATGGTTTGAGGCCACCCAGGGACAGCTGTGGTGGCATCCCTTCCAACTCTACAGTTCTATGATTCTAAAGGGTAAATTTCAGAGGAATAGCTGTGCTAGGTTTGTTGTAGCAAAACAAAAAACAAACACACACAGGTGTCCTTATGGCACATTAAAGATTTGAGGCATGTATTGTTGCCTAATAAATGCACCTTGGCCAGAGCCCACTTCATCACACATAGGAACATAGGAGGCTGCTTATTCATCTTGCTCAGCATTGTCTGGGAATGGGTCTTAGATTTCAGGCAGGAGACGTTCCTAACCCTATCTCTTCCCATGAATGACTCTGGGCAAGCGTTTTGAAAGTATTGGTACTAATGCAGGTGGGAGGCAGGCTGCCATTTACTCTGCTTTGGCCAGGAAGCTAGAGTTGGGCTGCCAGCCAAAGGAGGCAGTATTATGCTAAATAGGTAACTGGTCTGTGTCAGCTGACCATGGTCCCTTATGCTACAATAATGTGTATTAGTGTTTCAGGTGCCACAAAAGCACTTGCTGGTGTGCTTGTCTCTCAAGGAATCTCTTAGCCTTCTTCCGTTGCACTAGAACAAGGAAACTTTCCACTTAAAAAAATAGATGTGCCAGTTTACTTTCTATTAAAAAAAACCATTTATTTTATATACAACTTTATAATAAACTTTATTTTATATACAACTTCCACAACTTGGCGTGGATATGTGTATGGGAAATCATTGCTGGAGACTGCTTGAGTATGATTGCTGCATGTCCCATGATGGAGGCAGTGGAGGCAGGGCCGTCCTTAGCATATGCGGCACCGGGGTGCAAAGATCCGCCCAGCGTCCCCATCTTGCTGCTGCCGCCTCCCAAGTAGTAATAAATGCTACTTTCACGGAGGGAAGACTGGGGTATGTGGCTGAGGGAGGAGGTTCCTACATTCAGGCAGGGGAGACTGGGGGTGTGGGGTGAGGGAGGGAGATGCTGCCTTCACGCAGGGGAG
This sequence comes from Darevskia mixta, assembly GCA_034641385.1. Classification (NCBI taxonomy): domain Eukaryota; kingdom Metazoa; phylum Chordata; class Lepidosauria; order Squamata; family Lacertidae; genus Darevskia; species Darevskia mixta. Next base: position 7,697,943 of record JAWWNH010000061.1, on the reverse strand, counting down.
ACTGGGGGCAAAGGGGAGGCTGACCTGCCGAGCGCACAGGGCAGCGCTGCACTGCTCCTCCCGGCGCTACGCACGGGCAAAACAGGGCAGCACCGTTGCCATTGTCCTGCGTGCTCCGCTTTCGGGGGCAGCAGGGGCTTCTGAGGGGGATCGGGGCCCGAAGAGAGTGCGCAGGACAGGTAGCGGCCTTGGCCTTGGCAGGCCGCTCCAGCAGCCTAGGAAGTCGGCCTAGGTGAAGAAAATGAGCCTTGCCTTGCCTTCGCCCCACCTCCTCCCCACAGCCGATTGACCAGCTGGGACTCCGGGGAGCTCCCACTGCTGCCGCTGCCGCTAGCACTCTTGACGAAGCCCATCCCCTGCCATAGCGCTGCTCTTCAGCAGGGAGGCGCCTGGGTGGTTTCAGCGGCAAGCGCCGGTCGCCCACTTGTCACCCCCCAGAATTCGGTACCAGGGTGCCTTGCACCCCTTGCACCCCCGGGTAAAGACGGCCCTGGATGGAGGACAGAATTAGGCAGTCCTTTTATTGGTTTGTATCCCTCCTAATTAGCAAAATGCCTAACTAATAGCAACAGCAAATGAGATGGCAACCCTGTGCCTGGACGGTATCGCTTTATGATGAAAGTTGGAGCTGCATGCTTATATGTTTTCTTATTAAACCAATTCCCTCCTCATCCTTTTAAAATCATGAGTCTATGTTTATGCTTGTCCTCAATGTGTTGCTTTCAGTCTAGATTCATTCTAGGTCCCGTTGTCCACAAGGGTGTGTGTGGTTACTTGATACACATTTGAAAACCCTTCTCTTGATTAGGTTATTCTTCCCTGCATGTGGCTCAGGTGAGAGGGGAGCCAACTTGAATAAAATATTGGGGGGACCCAAGTAAGCTCTGCCCTGCATATTCAATCGCATGACGTGATGCACAGACACTATTTGAATGACAATGCCCATCAACTCTGGGAGTCGCAAATATTTTATTTGGGGGGCCTGAGGACCCCTTGGCCCCTAGGAGTTGGCTCCTATGTCAAGTGAACTAAGAAGGAAGTGGTGATGGCAGCTTTGTTGTACATCTAGTAAAACTAAAAGGACCCCTGACCATTAGGTCCAGTTGTGTCCGACTCTGGGGTTGCGGCCCTCATCTCGCTTTATTGGCCGAGAGCCGGCGTACAGCTTCCAGGTCATGTGGTCAGCATGACAAAGCCACTTCTGGCGAACCAGAGCAGCGCACGGAAATGCTGTTTACCTTCCCGCCAGAGCGGTTCCTATTTATCTACTTGCACTTTGACGTGCTTTCGCAGGAGCTGGGACCGAGCAACGGGAGCTCACCCCGTTGCAGGGATTCAAACCACCAACCTTCTGATCAGCAAGCCCTAGGCTCTGTGGTTTAACCCACAGCGCCACCTGGGTTGTGGATATGCTCCCCATTGCTAGGGGCACCATGCTTAGTCAATGTGCAATGAGCTTTTATTTTCAGAAAGAAACCAGTTTCTTTCCAGGGGCAAGAAAATATGCCATAGAACTAGATTGTTTATGTTTGGGCTACGTTTGGGCTATGTAGAAAAAACAAATATGGAGTCTTCACTGATGCTGAAATAAAATGTCATGTGTTTGCATCCAGAGACTGACATTATTTTGTTTGCAGGTTTGTATGTATGCGTGCATGCATGAGTAAGAGGTTTTTGTCTTACCCCTTTCTCTCCCCTACCTAAAATTCTTTATATTTTGACATTCGGTTTATTGGCTGTTAAAGCACAGTTCTGTGGAAATTCCCACTACAGTCTTCTCCATGTACTTAAGACGCCACAGTTGTTAGGTTTTTTTTTCCCAGATTCTTTTTGCCATGTATGTGCAGCATGAAGAAAGTTTCACACAGTCAGTTCACTGCCTTGCAATTGTTTCTATGCAGAATAATTCACACTGGCATCCATGTGCCTGCCCCACTGTGATAAATATAGTGGTCCAAATAACGCTTAAGTTCAGCCTCACCATTACGGCCCCTACAAATGATTGGTTTATTTGAGCATTCATCCTGATTTGCTTGTACAGAGTTTATGCAGAGGTTAGATTATAGCCAGTTCTTTATTGAGCATTGCACAACCAAAATTAGCTGAAGGCATGACCATGGAAACAGACAGCAATGCAAACAAAAAGACAATAATCCCAGTAATAAATACAGAAAGATTTTAATCAGTACAACAAGGAAAAACAACACAGGTTTGCTGTCATGGGAGGTCAGTGAAGTAGGACATATTAATGCAGAAGCATGCAGGATGGGGGAATATGTTGTCCAAAATCATTATTGTTTGGGGTCTTGCTTTGGATTATCACCCCAGTCTAAACAGTTGTGGGGGTAGGGAACAGGGCATGCGATCTTCACTCTCTTACACAGCAGGGCCTATAGACTGGCATCATTACCCACAGTGGTCAAATGGGACAGACTATGACTTTACTTGCTCCCCAGGTGAGTAAAGCATTCTATGGCAGACGCCCTGCAGCACTCTGGGAACAAACCATCACTTGCAATTGGGAATGGATGAATCTTATCAATTTCAGTTTCTCATTCACCCCCCACCCCCAAATCTTCAGTTCAGTTCTCCGAATTTCCACATTAAATTTGTATTATTATTTTTAACAGACCTCATGAAAACCCACCAGCATTTTAGCGAGGACTTATCCTAATACACCCATTTGTGTATACACATTTTATATGAAGCAACTTCCCCCTTTATTATGCCTATTTGCATTTTATTTTCACTAATATATGCATTTCTATGCACATTCTGCCCTAATATATGCATTTATGTACCCTGGAGAACCGGACTGCAAAATTCAGAGAACCGTGAATTTTGAAGGTTGGTTGTGTTTCTGTTCAGAGAAAGTGCATATTAGACAGGTTTGGCTTTTAATGTGAATTGAATCTAATCGATACCCCAACCCTCCCATTGCAATAAGGAGTTAGTGAGCAGGTTAGGGGAGGAAGAGGTGGTACAGAACGCACCTCCAACTCCTCCTCTGTGCCAAGCATACAGTTGGCCTGCACAGAGGAAAGAACACATATTTCCTTTACAGCCAGAATAGAAATGCTGTGGGTTGCTGAAAGAGGGAGCTCGCTCTCTTTCTTCTCTGCCAGCCTCTAGCAGGGTAAAGAATACAGCTTTGCAGGCTAATAAATTTTGTGGGCTTATTTTCAAGGCAGTCTTAAAACAATTAGGTTGTATCCAGCTAAGGTCTATTCAGAGCAGGTCCACGGAAATGAATAAACCTAACATAGTCATGTCTAGTAACGTCAATGGAGCTACCCTGATTAGAACTAGTACTGGATACACCCCATTGTTATTTTATGAAGGGGTGTCTGCCTGCATTCAAGCAGTGCTAAACATTGCAGAGGGCCATTCATCCTGATGTCACTATCTTAATGGTATTAATAATTTACATGCATGTAATTTTATTAATGTGGGTTTTTTTAATTTAAAAAACTGCTGGTTTTATTCTGATAAATGTTATGCCTACTCCATTTTAAAGATTGCTTTTTCTGATGAATATTTTACATTGTTTTTATGAAAACAGCCTATGGTTTTTTGTGGATTAAGCAGCAAATAAATATATAAAATAAATACATAAAAATAGGCACCTTGCAACTTGCTGTTCTTCCTCCTGTGCTTTTTCTGAAGTCTGCTAATTGGAAGGGGTTTGCCTTTGTTGGAGCTTCACACAACAGCCAACTCAGGCTGTTGTGTTTTGACTTCAGGAACAAAGTTTATTCATGATGGAATCTGATTTTAAGCCAATCCAAGGCCCAGTTTAATTCACCTGCTGCCAAAGCAGGAGTGGGGAACCAGTGGCCTCCCAGTTGTTATTGGACTCCAACTCCCACCATCCTTCAATGTTGGCCATGCTGGCTGGCGCTGATGGGAGTTGTAGTTTAGCACTATCTGGAGGGCAATATGTTTTGGTGAGTATAGGCTTTGAGCTTTGGAAGAACAGACTCTTCCACAACTACCCCACCCAGTTTAACGAAGGTGCAAGCTCTTTCCTTGAGCTCTCTCTCTTTTCCTCATCTGCTATGCCATGAACAAAGCCAGCAGCTGTATCAGAACTGGTTTCTGTTCTCCACCATGGGGCTGTTGTGGTGATATGAAGGATTCTATCTGCAAGGCAAAGCAAATTCTTCTGCATAACCAAAATGGCATGGCATGATTCGAGGTTAACTGATGCATTGAAGCGCAGCTGTAAGCAAGGAGCCCACATTCTGGACAGACTGGGTTCGAAGGCAGTCTCTGGGAAGCATTTGGGGAGACGGGCACGCATGCGCAGAGAAGATCAGTCGGATCCTGGCCTTCAGTTGGTAACACAGTATTTCCAGAAACAAGCTGGCAAAGAAAAGTGAAAGGGAGGGCAGGAAGGAAGAAGTCACCACAATTAATGGCAAGAAACACTGCTCTAATTTTGGGATGCACTAACATGTCTACCAACCGCAAATTGACCTAAAGAAGTGTATCTGTGTGGCTAAGCCTGTGGTTAAAATTGAACAGCACAGGCCAAATCCATATCAGTATTTATCAGTATTTTAGTGGATATTTCTTTTAATATACACATTTTTGCATGCAGTTTTTGCCTTTCACACTTTCTGCAACATGGTCTTCCATAATGTAATTGCATTATTATCTATTATTTTCACCAATCTACCCATTTGATGCACATTTTATCCCAACGTATGCATTTTTGTATACATTATTTGGCTGGGGAACTGCACTACAATATTCAGAGAGGTATGAATGTCTTTCCTATCCCTAGCCTTTGCCCCAGACGTCCAGATCCCACCCACCCCTCAATCTACTATTTGTTTTTTTGTTTTTTAAAAAATTCACTATTGTGTAAATAACATTCATCTTCTTTCCCCCTATGCATTTAGCTCACGGGTGGCCCATGTGGTGTCCTTTAGATGTTACTGGGTTCTCGTATTGCTTCAGAAAGAGCAAATTAGGGTAACCAATACAAATGCATGCAGAAACAGAAAAAGTAAAATGAAGCTACAATAGGAAGGAAAACTTGAAAGCAACTTATTACTTTTATTGTATTTTGTATGTGCTTATATCAATATTTTTTAAAAAACAATTTAATAAATTTGTTGTTGTTATCAGTGCTTTTTCCTAAAAAAAATGGTTAGGAGTACTCTCATTTTCCTACTCATATTGAAATACTGCCCCTCAGTGAGGCCAAACTTAGATTCACAAAATGTTTAGGGGTATGTATAGCCCTGCATTCCCCCCAGAAAAAAAGCACTGATTATTATTATTAAAAGAGCAAATTAGGTAGATTCACCTTTAAATGAAAACTGAATTGAAATTCTTCCCCAACCCTATTTGAGAATTCTATGAGGCCTCTGCCCAGGGACCTTACACTTGTATATAATCCAGAATTCTACCACCTGCATATTTTAGAAAGCAGCTCAAGTTCTCCTTTCAACCACGTTACTGAGATCCAGAGGCATCTCACCTCTCTTGCTCGGCTTCTGAGGAGACTGGTCCACTTTGACAAAGGCCTGGCTGCGGAACTTGTCTGCTGCTGCCAGCTTCCACAGAATGGCCTTGATATCCTCTACCTGAAAAATGAAGATGGAGAAATCAGTCCACTGGTAGTCCATGTCAGGTTTGCGTGTATTCATTCATAAGACTGTTCTGTCCCTGTGCCACATAATATTGCAATTCTCCCCTCAAATCTGCCTGGGAAGTTCATATCTACATATGTGTTTTTAAACCCATTTTCTATCAAAATACACATTTCTATGTTTCTTCCTCTGACATGCATTTTTATACTACCAATCAGATGTCAGGGATATAGAAAGGAGTGTCAGAAAAGGGAGGGACACACACACATAAGAATTGTAGAAAAAACAATCTGATTCTCTGGGTTAGGGATGGGCAAATCTGTCAATTTTGATTTCTTGATATTACTTGTTTCGCCAATTATAATTTCAGTTCCCCACATTTTCACATCAGTTTGTGATTTTTTTTAAGTCCTCATGAAAATTAATCAACACGTTACTGACAAGTTCTGTTAATATACACATTTTTATATGCGATTTTGCAAAGCATTCCCCCCCATAGAATGTGTTTTTGTATGTTATTTTCACAATATATGCATTTCAATGCACATTTTATCTGGGTATCTGCATTTCTGTACACATTATTTGACTGGGAAATGCATTACAAAATTCAGAGGTGTGCATATTGCAAAGGATGGCTGTGTTTTGGTTCCCATGTCATTTTGGAAACTGAACTCGCTAAATGCACTGAACGAATGCCATCCACATGTGGATGCTCTATTAAAAACACGAAGGTTTGGGAGTTCCAGAGAAAAGAGGTAGAGTGGATGAATATAGGCATTGGAGGTTGAAAAGGTAAATGGGTGATAGTACAGGGAACATCTAGCAACATAAAGGTAAAGGTAAAGGGACCCCTGACCATTAGGTCCAGTCGTGACCGACTCTGGGGTGGCGGCGCTCATCTCGCTTTATTGGCCGAGGGAGCTGGAGTACAGCTTCCGGGTCATGTGGCCAGCATGACTAAGCCGCTTCTGGCGAACCAGAGCAGCGCACAGGAAACGCCGTTTACCTTCCCTCCGGAGCGGTACCTATTTATCTACTTGCACTTTGAGGTGCTTTCGAACTGCTAGGTTGGCAGGAGCAGGGACTGAGCAACGGGAGCTCACCCCGTCGCGGGGATTCGAACCGCCGACCTTCCGATCGGCAAGCCCTAGGCTCTGTGGTTTAACCCACAGCGCCACCCGCGTCCCGTCTAGCAACATAGAAGCTGCTCTATACTAAGTTAGACCACTGGTCCATCTAGTTTAGTATTGTGTGCACTGACTGGCAGTGCATCTCCAAGGTTTCAAGACAGGAGCTTTTTCCAGTCCCATGGGGAGGTGCTGGGGATTTAACCTGGGACCTTTTGCATGCAAAGCATCACATTTGCTGAGGGTAGAGATGTTGTACGTATACAAGTGTGTCCTACATTAATCTGTGAAAAGTTGGGAGGGCATGCCTTTGACACTCACCAGGTTATCAGCACTGTCATCTTGCAGTGTCTCTTTGCCTCCTGAAATGACAAAATACATCTGGAAATGGTCCCACAAACAGAAAGAAACCGAGCTTTTGCCGCACAGTTCTTTTTCAAGGTGGGGGGGAAGGAAGAAAGGGGAGGCAGGCAATGCCAGTTGGTCATTTGGAAAGCAAAATGAAGAAAATGTCAAGCACACACTACTGTTGGAAGCAACTTTTTAAGGAGGAACTAATCTCAGTCCGAAACTGAGAATTGTAATGAGCATCATTTGCTGAGAAGACATTCTGGACATTACAAACAGTGAAGGGGCGGGGCCTATCTGGTCTGACAGTTAATGCCCCAGGTAACCAGGATAAGCATTGGAATCTATAATTCTATGATTCTATGATGCATCCATTCTTTCTGAACAAATCCTAACTGGATATGCATTCTGTGAGTTATTTATGGCTGCAGCTCCTATGCTAGTCGGCAAACAGCGGAAGGAATGGAATGTGACCTTGTACCATCCAGATAAACACTGCAAAGAACGGAACAATGGAAGACAGTAATTAACTCTCCCAGGTTTGGAACAACAACGTATATGAAGGACTACACACATGAAATGGATTACTTATTTATAAGATGTAGCATAGGTGCTTTTTGTAAGGTGAAAAAAGCGGCCAGCTGGAATAATGGTTTAACTGCAAGCGAAGGGTGTCAGCAGGACTCTAAATAAGAAACCATGCGGCAATGTGAGGAAACGATGGTGGTCATGCAAAAGTTTGGAACAGGAGCCGGAAACCTGATTTTAAGAAACTGTATTAAATTAAATTAATTTGGTTTGATGTGTAATAATTTGGAAAATTAATAAAAATAATTTGGAGATAACAAAAAAAAACAAAAAAGAATTAAGGGCAGAATTCATTGATATGATGCAGAGCTGATGGGGAGGGGGAGTACAGTAAAAGATGGGATTTTAAGGGGGCTTTCAGACCAGTTGATTATTTAGCATTTATGCAGATACATTTGTGCAGAGGTTATACGACGATGCCAGCTAGCGGATGTGATCCTGCACTTTCCATTTCCATTTTCTGTCATTTTTTTCTTATTGGACTCCCTGTGGTTAGAAAAGTGATGGGATGATTGCATTAGAAAAGTGTTGGACGAAAAACAAATTTTGTGTGAATGAACAGCCCATCAGGAAGTGCCCCAAATCATGTACCCACACTAACCGTTCCATTGTCTACTTTTCTGGACCTGATTAATTCCTTCTTCCAGGGCAGAGTGAGCTGCATTCAGATTCCGGGATGGACGAAGTCCAAAAGAAACCGCATCATCAGGTATGAATCCAACAGCGTTATCCACCAAGTTAAAATCCGTAGGTACAAAATCTGGGCAGAACATTTAAAAAAAAAGTGTGCTTGTAACTTTCCCACTATGGGAAGCAGGACCCATGCATCAGAAGTTCCTTAATCTGGTGCTCTCCAGAAGGACTACAACTCCCATCATCCCTGACCATTGGAGTACAACCACTGGACTTTTGGACTACAACTCCCATTGACCATGTTAAGAAGGACTGAAAAGAGTTAGAGCCTGATAACTTATGGAAGGCACCAGATTAGGGAAGGCCAAGATGGGCTTGGTCTGATCCAGCAACACTCTGCTTATGTTGACATGCATTTGTAGCCTACCATGAAACCATCACAACAGCACTGACCAACTTCCACCCCAAATCATAATCAAGATTGTTTCTTACCTTGCATGGCCTCAATGTCTGGGTAAACAGGATAGGCCGCTACACAGCAGATAAATGAAAGTGCTACCATGACATACGCCAGAATCTGGAACTGCATCTCCATTGTCCCCCTTTGCAGCTTGGCCAAACTGTGAGGATCTCGCAGCAGCCTGAGTGCTCAGGCCCTCCTTTATACCCTCTCCACCCATCTATCTCTGCAGGATCAATACGTTATCATTTTGCAAGAGATTCTCAACATCCCAGTCATCCATCTATCGCAGTGACAGTTTGTCATCCTAATGCACCACCATCCTTTAACGCTTCCCTTCTATCGTCGCTTGAACAGGTAGCCCTTAACAAATGTTTGGACTAGATCAGACAGTTCATTACTGTTTGGTTTGGCTTGGAGAACCTGGGGTAGAAATGAAACGTCGTGACGTCAACGACTCTCTGAAGTTAACAATGAGTTTGGCCTGGACTGAATGGAATGGACAGGAAAATAGATGCCACCTTTTTTTCCCTTTTTGTATATGCAAAATGCAAACCAGCATTTCCGCTTCACAGGATGTTACTGTGCAAAGATTACCCACTTCCCCTGCCCTATGAAAAGCCCTGCAGAGGTGGATGCTTCATGGTAGCAAATGCCGCCTCCTTGATGATGCAATTTCTTTGCTTCCTGCCAAAGTTTTGCTGGAGTCAAGCTGAAAAGGACAGCACTGTCAAATCATACCATCTTATAAGCGCAGGGATGGGAAACCCTTTTCAGCCTAAGGGCTGCACTTCCTTCTGGGTAACTTTCTGGGAGCCATGTGCCAGAGGCAAAAGGAGGCAGAACAACTTTTTAAAAATTACCTTTGTATAGTATAGCCTTGGGACGCGGGTGGCGCTGTGGGTTAAACCACAGAGCCTAGAGCAGGGGTCAGCAAACTTTTTCAGGAGGGGGCCAGTCCACTGTCCCTCAGACCTTGTAGGAGGCAGGACTATACTTTTTTGGGGGGGAAATGAATGAATTCCTATGCCCCACAAATAACCCAGAGATGCATTTTAAATAAAAGCACACATTCTACTCATGTAAAAACACACTGATTCCCAGACCGTCCGCGGGCCGGATTTAGAAGGCGGTTGGGCCGGATCCAGTCCCTGGGCCTTAGTTTGCCTACCCATGGCCTAGGGCTTGTTGATCAGAACGTCGGCGGTTCGAATCCCCTCGACGGGGCGAGCTCCCGTTGCTCAGTCCCTGCTCCTGCCAACCTAGCAGTTCGAAAGCACATCAAAGTGCAAGTAGATAAATAGGTACCGCTCTGGCGGGAAGGTAAACGGCGTTTCCATACGCTGCTCTGGTTCGCCAGAAGCGGCTTAGTCATGCTGGCCACATGACCCGGAAGCTGTACGCCAGCTCCCTCGGCCAATAAAGTGAGATGAGCGCCGCAACCCCAGAGTCATTCACGACTGGACCTAATGGTCAGGGATCCCTTTACCTTTACTAGTATAGCCTTACATGGCTCAGGACTGTAATACCTTAAGCATCACCTCTCCCCATATGAACCAACCCAGACACTGTGCTTGTCATCTGAGGCCCTTCGCTATATCCTCCATCCCAGAGAGGTTCAGAGGGTGGCAACAAGAGAACAGGCCTTTTCTGTGGTGGCTCCCCAATTGTGGAACACTCTCCGCAGAGAGGCTCACCTGGAGCCTTCATTACATGTCTTTAGGCACCAGGCAAAAACATCCCACTTTACCCAGGCCTATGACTATTAAATAATAATAATAATAATAATAATAATAATAATAATAATAATAATATGCCACCCATGTGAATGGGCAGTTCCCAAACAAAAATAGTAAAAACACAATATAACATCATACACTAAAAACTTCCTTGAACAGGGCTGCCTTCAGATATCTTCTAAAAAATCACATAGCTGTTTACACTGCTTTTTTGGGGGGGGCTCAGGGGTATGCATACCCCTAAACATTTTGTGAATCTTTGTACTTTGCTGTATTTATTTCTCCCGGTTTGAACCATAAAATGGTGATTTTCTTGAGTCAAAATGAGAGTATGTATACTGCCCTGGGATCTTTAATTATGTATACTGCCCTGGGATCTTTTGGTATATAAATTGAATTATATATATATAATTATATATCCATCGTTCAGCCCAGACACTGAGGTCCAGCGCTGAGGGCCTTCTGGCGGTTCCCTCCCTGCAAGAAGTGAGGTTACAGGGAACCAGGCAGAGGGCCTTCTCAGTAGTGGCGCCTGCCCTGTGGAACGCCCTCCCATCAGATGTCAAGGAAATAAACAACTATCTGACTTTTAGAAGACATTCTGAAGGCAGCCCTGTTTAGGGAATTTTTAATGTTTGAAGTTTTATTCTGTTTTTAGTCTTCAGTTGGGAGCCTCCCAGAGTGGCTGGGGAAACCCAGCCAGATGGGCGGGGTATATATTAAGCAGTGAGTAGACATAGCAGACGACACAGAGATTTCTCCAAGCAGTTCTTTATAAGTAAGCTGGAACTGAACTACAAACAGCTCAGCCGGCCTGCTTTTAATAGGCAGCCAGCTGGCAACATTTTAACAACAGCCCAGGGTTTCCCACCTAAATTAACTGATGTGGACCTGAGTGAAAACTATATACACAATAACCCTGGTGGCCAGGGTGAGAACTTCAATACATAACAGTATAAATAATAATTTTTTTATGATTATTATGATTATTAGAGTAGCATCTGCACACACTTACATACTTACTATCCTCCTGTCAGGCAAGCAAGACTCAGCAAGGGAAGTCTACTAGAAGAGTCCCATTGCTATTCTGCTATTGGAAAGTTTCAGCTCCCCATTGCTCCAAGGTTTTAAAGTAGACACCCACCCTCCTGGAACAAATCAAGTTCGAGTTTCAAATAGTGTCCAGCCAGATCTCTGGGAAGCCCTCAACTGGAGGGACATGAAATCTGCAGCCCCTCCCAACTGTTTTGTCTCCAGCATTGCTATTCACTTTTTTATATATATATAAAAATTTTATTGGGTTTTTCAAAACAAAAAAAACACACATTACTTCTACACAAACACAAATAATCATTTTCTTAACATCATTTCTAATATTTAGTCATACAAACAAACACAACATGCATCATATTTTCCTCTCCTTCTTTATATCATCTTTGGGGTGACTTCCTCCCGTCCCCTCTGCTGCGTTTCATTTTATATCATCTTAGTAATCTCTTAACACCTTTAAATATCCTTTATATAACACACTATTGTTATTTCCTTAATCTATAATCTTAGACCTTTATCATCTATCATTAGTATCTCCTGCTATCTATTAAATCTGCAGTCTCTTATGTAATCCAACTTTTATATCATTTTTGTCATTAAATCATACAATACTTTTTAAAATAGTCTCTCAGTTTTTCCCTATCTTTTTCTACCGTCTCCTCCCTCTGGTCTTGGAGTCTTCCGGTCATTTCGGCAAGTTCCATATAGTCCATCATTTTCATTTGTCAATCTTCTATTGTAGGTATATTCTGTGTCTTCCAGTTTTTTGCAATTAAAATTCTAGCTGCTGTTGTGCCAGCATTGCTATTCACAGGTGCGCTATGCCTAACGGTTGTTGGGAGACCTACCTTCCCCAAGCTACCTGTAGCTTCCTCTATTAACCCTCAAATCAAAGTTCCTCCTTGCAAACTGGATCTTTCCCGTTCTTGCCAGCAGAACCATCTATGCCTATTTCTGAGCTTTTTTTGGGGGGGGGTGTTCTGTTGTGACTTTAATGGCATAGCTGTCAACCCTCCCTTTTTTTGGCAGGAAACTCCCTTATTCCAATGCCGTTTCCCGCTGCTATCCCAGATTGTTGATATCCCTTAAATTTCCTGGATTTCAAAGGAAGCAGCTCCTCTCCCTCCCTGCCGGCCAGGGAGGCACCTCAGCTGCGTTGCTCGGCTGCCAATAAGGAGTCTGAGACCGACTGGGGGCGGAGCTTGCATGCCTTGTGCAGCCAGACCCTCACGTCCAACCAGACAGACAGCCTGCCTGCCGTCTATGCGCTTGCTCTTTCGCTCACCCGTTCGCACGCAGCCTCTGGAGCACAGGGTGGCAAGGCTACTTGGTGCCATTGCACCGCCCTCGCGGCACCCCTTATTTTCAAATCTGAAAGTTTGGAAAAATCCCTTATTTTCAAATCCGAAAGTTGACAGCTATGTTTAATGGGTGCTAATTGGTTAGGTGATCTTTTCCTTGTGCTGGATTAAGAAGTGAAGCCAGTATTGCCAGTAGGAGAGGCAAGAGCAGCCAGCCATGGAAAAGATAAAAGTTCCACTACTTTTCTAAACCACATGATTGTGAGTGCCTCCAGAATATATGCACATAAGAAGAGCCTACTGGATCAGGTCAGTGGCAAATCCAGTCCAGCATCCTATTCTCACAGCGGCCAAACCAATTGCAAGCAGCACCAGAGCACTCGCCCAGAGGTGTAGCAAGCCCAGGTGGTATCCAGGGCGGAATTTTTTTTTGTCACCCCCCACCACTTTAATTTTAAAAAAAAAGTTAAAAATTAAAAAGTGTCACCCCCCCTCTGATGGTGCCACTTTGCGAGGTGTGAGGGTTTTGTGTGTGTGTGTCTATTATCTCTTTTTTTCAATAAAGTTAAAATAAAAATAAAATAAAAAATAATCTAAAAAATGTAAAAAAATAAAAAAATAAAAAAATAAAAAGTGTCACCCCCCTCTGATGGTGCCACTTTGTGAGGTGTGGGGGGTTGTGTGTGTGTCTATTATCTCTTTTTTCAATGAAGTTAAAATTTAAAAAAAAAAATTAAAAACAATTTTTTTTTTTAAAGTGTCACCCCCTCTGGGGTGGAACCCGGGGTGGCCCGCCCCCCGCCCCCCGTTGCTACGCCCCTGCACTCACCCCTCTTGTGGTTTCCAGCAACTGGTATTCAGAAGTATTTCTGCCTCAATGGCTAGTAGCCTTCGATAGCCCTCTCCTCTATGATTTTGTCTAATCTTCTTTTAAAGCCTTGTAGATTTATGGCCATCACTGCCTCCAGTTTGGGTGAGTTCCACAGTTGAGCCGCTTGAAGGATAACTTTCTTTTATCTACCCTGAACGGTGGTGTTTTGCAGGAGGGATTCAAGTGCATACCAGGACTTTAGATTGTGTCACTCAAAGCGGATGTAAGGCTTCTTGCTTCCCTAGCGCAAGAAATCCAGTGATTTGAAGAATTTTTATTTATTTTGCAGTCAGGAAAGTAACAGGCCAGTGCATTTATGTGTGAGGGGAGGGGGGTGAATGAATGACTAACAGAAAGATATGCAAATACCCCCCTGCAAGCATATCAGAATGGATGCTGATTGCCATGCGACCACCCCGCAAACAAATCGGAGCAAATGCCCAACGGAGTTCAGATGCAATCTAATCTCAGCATAAGTTTTATGTGAGAAAATCAGGATGGATGTGCAATAAACTAGTGATTGCTATGCTAGGAACAGACACCAAAGCTCCAGCAGCATTCTTGCTTGTGGCTCCTCTGCCACTTTCTGCTGCAGTGGTACCTTGGGTTAAGAACTTAATTCGTTCTGGAGGTCCGTTCTTAACCTGAAACTGTTCTTAAACCTGAGGTACCACTTTAGCTAATGGGGCCTCCCGCTGCTGCCACCACACGATTTCTGTTCTCATCCTGAAGCAAAGTTCTTAACCCGAGGTACTATTTCTGGGTTAGCGGAGTCTGTAACCTGAAGCGTCTGTAACCCAAGGTACCACTGTATTGTGTTTCTTGCTGGCTCCACAACTGAGCCATTATCATGTGGCTCTTCCGGCTGCTGGAAACTGGACAAACAGTCCGCATGCATCTTTCCAGAGGAGTCACATCAGCTGCTACAAAACTCGTTTTTCACCCCTAACCTTGACAGGTTCATTTCCCCTTCCGCAGCACATCCCCTGAGAGGGAGGAGAGAAGACAGATGAATCAGAACAGTCATCCATCTTGGCCTGGAGTGCCTGTCATTGCTTTAGGCAGCTTGTCCTAACTACATCTATTCCTGTCCTGTATTCAATTTGCTTCTATTTGCTGGATGTCTGTTGCCATCAGATGAAAAATTATTGATGTGATCCTACCACTCTGGCTGACTCAAGGCAATAGGAGGGTATCAAAGGAGCCCCGAAAGGTTCATAAGCACAGCTTCTATTTATGATAATTTATATATCCAGGCACACCGTTTTTTTATTATTATTACACGTTCAAGATTATTTGTGCTCTTGATGGTATTGGGGTGGTTATACATGATTCTGCTTTCAATACTGTTTGTGCCTGCAGAAACTTCGAGGTAGATATACTGCTTTGTTTTCGATCAGCCCATGTCCTGTAGCTTCCTGCTGAAACCCTGTAACTTTTTACACCGCAGATGTTCAAATTTATTTCTTGTCCTGCTTTCGTTGCGCTTTAGAATAACGTGTGACTGGTCCAATACAAATCCACCACCAGTGTACTATTCTTGCATCAATGGCATGTTGCAGAAAATTACACCTGCAAATACACACGCGCACACACCAGTTTGGACCACAGAAATTCAGGTAGGCTTTTCATGCGAACCTACCTAATTCACACTTTCTGAAATGATATGTGAACCCAAACACAACCAACCTTCTAAATTTGTACTTCTCTAATTTTTACAATGGAGTTCTACAACCAAATAATGTGTAGATTGGCGTAAGTGTGCATTTAAAAAATCATAATTAGGGTTGCCATATTTCAAAAAGTGAAAATCTGGACACAAGAGTTGTTGAGCTTTTTTGAGCTATGTCAATGAAACATGGCAGTCGTGCCATATACCCATGAGAATAACATAAAATGTATTACATGAGGGAGGGAAAATTGCTTGCAAAATGGTGTACTCAACAGGAGACATTTGCACTGAAATGCTGACAAATTTCATGAGGACTTAAAAAAAAAAAACCTGATGCAAAAATGTGGAATACTAAACTTAAGGCTGGGGAAATGAGCAATGAAGAGAAACTGCAATTTACCGGTATGCATCCCTCCCTCCCTCCCTACTGCTGTATGGAATGCCCTCCCTAAAAACGTCAACCGAGAGACCTCCTTACATTTAAGATGCTGGGTAAACGCTTTTGTGTTTTATTTATTTATTATTATTTATTTCATAAAATTTATGTAATTGACTGTAAAAAAACAACATAAAACTCAAAGTGGTTTACAAAAAATTTAAGCAATTGAAATCAAGAAAAACATCACAACCCTACTTTAAAACATACACTAAAACAGAATAAAATCACCTCTGCTTTCTAAGCTTCTGGGTAGGCTTGTCTAAAAAATGATTTATTTATTTTTAGCAGGCTCTGAAAAGTCCACAGCGAAGGCTCCTGCTCGATGTCAATAGGAAGGGAGTTCTAAAGTGCAGGTGCTGCCGTACTAAACAATCAAATTCTTACAAATGCAGAATGGGTATTATGTGGCAGCTTTAGTCGTGCCAATTCCACCGATTGAACTGGTTGAGTGGTAAACTGATCCCAAGTTGTCAATGGCATTATATGCTAATAGCAACACCCTGAACTTGACCCAGTTGAAAATCAGCAACCTGCAGAGCACAGGTGTTATAAACTGACAGTGCCTCCTGTTGTTCTGCCGCATTCTGCACTAACTGCAACTTCCAGACCAAATGTGAGGGAAGACCGACATAGAGCTCACTGCAGTCATGAAACAACCAGTTTCTCCAGCCCTTTAAGACCTGCTCCTGTAAATATTTTTTCTATCTATTACCATAGGCTGTCCCTGCTTCAGTTTGTGATTTTAATTTCCTGTGTTCATTTCTATGCTCTACTACTACTACTACTACTACTACTACTTTTAAATTAGACATTCATTTTTTTCCTATTCAGTTAGCTGCCCTGGGAACATCAATGTACCTATGTTGAAGGTGTGGGAAATATAAAAATACGTAAATTAAGACATGTTCCAAGCATATATTTCCCTTCCATTGCTCTGGCTGAGTTGAAGCCATCTAAGGCCATGAGGTCCATCCAAGATAAACAAGCATCATTTGCTTAAACAAAGCAGTCACAGAGCAGCCAAAGAGTAGTGAATAACCTTGTTTACTCTGCCAAGTTGCAGCCTGAGAGAGTAAACAAGATTGGACTACATGGGCAGATAATCTGAGCTGGGAAAAGGCAGCCCCCTCCCTATGGTACCATTACATACCCTCCAACATTTCTCTGATGAAAATAGGGACGTCCTATTCATCAACATCAACATCAACATCAACATCAACATCATCAACAACAACAACAACAACAACAACTTATGTCCAGCTCATCTGACTGGGTTGCCCCAGCCACTCTGGGCGGCTTCCAACATATACAAAAACATTTTTAAAAATTTAAACAGTCTTAAAAAAACTTCCCTATACTGTACTGGACTGCCTTCAGATGCCTTATAAAGGTTGTATAGTTACTTATCTCCTTGGGCTGGGGGTTGCATAACTCCATACCCTCTGATGAAAATAGGGACATCCTAAGAAAAAGCAGGACATTCTGGGATCAAATCAAAAACCGAAACGGCTTCTGTAAATCTAGGACTGTCCCTGGAAAACAGGGGCATGTGGAGGGTCTGCCATTATGACACCTAAAAGGTGCTGCTGGCATAAAATCTCATGCCACACCTGGTAGCTCCTCAGACTCCCATCATGTTATGGGAGGAGAAAAATAATGTGAAAGTGCTTTGCTGTTATCTTTATACAGTGGTACCTCAGGTTACAAACGCTTCGGGTCACAAACTCCGCTAACCCGGAAGTAGTACCCCGGGTTGCAAACTTTGCTCCATTAGCAAAAGCGTGCCTCAGGTTAAGAACGGTTTCGGGTTAAGAACGGACTTCTGGAACAAATTAAGTTTGTAACTCAAGGTACCACTGTATGTTGAATCAGAAGACCCAAAGGGTCAGTGATGAGTAGGGATGGGGGAGAAAATTGATCCAGTTTCTCATTTAAAGGGAAATTTACCTAATCTGCACTTTTTAAAAGCAATATAAGAAATGAAACCCAAGCGTCCTTCAAAATCCTCACTATTCTCAATGTTGTAATGTTGCTGTCTGGCCAAGTAAAGCCTTTGTAAAGGCATTTGACTGAACTCTGGGAAACGAGTGATAGATGAGGTGGGCATTGGTTCAGTCAAGGGGGGGCTTAGTTTTCTTTCACTGAATACCAGTCGCTGAGGAGAGCGTTGTGCAAGCGAGGCCTGAGCACAAAACACTCTCCTCAGTGAGCGGCATAGTGCCTCTGATGTTTGGAATAATGTAGCCAACCCGCATATCTTTACAAAGGGTCTGCTTTAATAATATTAGTTTTAACAATATTTGCATATTGTTTAAATGTTTCATTGTTCTTGCATGCAGGGCCGCTGAATAAGTGTGTTCAAAATGCATTGGGCAAATATTGTAGCCACTTTATGTCTGTGCATCCTTGAGATTTAATTCCCCCCCACTCCCATCATCATTGATGCCTTCCGGCCAAGGACGGCAGAGCACTTTAATCTACTTTAATTGCACAATTTGAATCCCTCCCACAAGAGACTTACAGTCTGGAGACACCCTCCTATGTACAACTAGCCTTGCTAGTTTCTTCTTTGCAACAGCGAGCACCTTGCAGAACGGTGCAGAGACCTACCGTACTTAACACTCCGTTGTTGAGCTGTCAGTGCCTTCCATCAAGCATCAACCAGGAAGAGTATCTGCTGTAAAAGGAATGCACATGCCAGCCAGAAAGAATAAATTTATAACCTTCCCCTTAGAAAATAAGATTTTTTTTATGAACGAATAATGTGTTTTATGAATGATACTCATGTCAAAATGTTATAGTGAGCCAAAAGGGGAATGGAGGAGCCACATTTGTTCCATATCGGACCCCGGCAGCCACCTATGTAGTCAGGTAGTGAGGAACTCCTAAATGTACTGCTGATGGGCATCTGGCAGGTTTGCTACTTGCCAGAAGAAGGTGAAACCTGCCAAATGGAGCTCTTTTGTGTATAGAAGGGGAGAGATTTGAGTCAGTGCAAGAAGAATAGGCTAAGAAAGAAGAGGAGACAGGGATGGTTGCAATATCTACAGGAATGGTTAATGTGTCAGGAGTATGAATGGCAGGGTGAGACAGGCAATTCATAAAATATGAATGATTTACTTTTACTTGGTTGTTGTCTCCTTTTATTTTTCTGAGAGCAGACCTGGGGGGATTCTGAGCCCCTTGAGTGGGACTTCAGCTGTAAAAGCGAACCCCAGTTTCTATAACATTGATATGGGAGCTGGGAAGCTGATGAGTGCAAAAGACCCACTGACAGCAGTCATACAGTTTGGGAACATAAGAGCCACAAATCTAACAATGAATTTTCAAATACAATAATACCCAAAGCTCCTAGTTTGGAGTATCATTGGAGCCTTGGTAGTACGTAAGGGTTAACACACATGAGAAGGAGGAGTTCTACCATTACTCCTTCTTACAATTTTCTGGCTCTCCTTTGTGCACTCCAGTCACATGTCTACAATTGGATTAGGTAAATTCATGAGTCAGATTTCTGTCTCACCATCCTCAGGCAGAGTGAGACAGCCATTTCAGGCATCAGTTGCCAGGGATCAGGGTGAGGTGGTGAGCTGGAGGAGGGTGGAACTGTGCATGTCAGGAAGCAAAATATATTGGGATATAGTGGGAGGGGAGAGAGAGGCCAGTAACCCTTTTGAAGACCCCTCAGGAAAGACCTCTCTCTTTCTTTCTCAGCTCCCACCTTCTCCTGCAGGGTGAGACAGCAGCTGGGGTTTCTGCATTTCCCAGTTGCTTATTTGACACATCAAAAAACTATGGTTCACAGAAAAGGATGGGTTGGTGGAGTTCATAGCCAGGGAAACTCGATGCCATTGTGTCTTTGGCTTCCAGGCTGGAGCTGCTACGAAGCTCCGCATCTTCTAAGAAACTGCTCTGATCCCAGTACACCTGTAACTCAGCGACCTGCTTGGCTGGGGCCTCTGGGTAGGCATCGCAGCCTTTCACTATATCAAAAGGTCCTGGACTGTACACAAGGCCTTGTGTGTCTAGATGAGCCTGCAACTTCAAAGAGCTGAGGGGAATATCAGCCCCAGATGAAGGCAGCCATCTCACTTGGCCACTTTTACAGCTAGTTCTGCATTCCCAAGAGACTGTCTCCAAGCCACCAAAATGAAATCCTCCAGGTGATGGCGATGGGTGTTTACAAGATTCCAAGAGCTCCATAGCACTTCTGTAGTCCTCATCCTCTGAATAGTCTTCCTTCACCAGCCCTCCTGATGAGAGGGAGTCTACAACAGCAACTGACAAGCAAGAGGGGTCTTCATTGCCCTTATCAAAACCATTTGGACAATAGTCACTTGATCCCTGGGCACCTAAACTGCCTGGAATCAGTTGGAACTGGGGGTTTTCCTGCTCTGTTGGCAGACCATCTTCCGAGGGCAGCTGTGCAGTAGTTGAGATGAAAACTACGGAATCAGCTTCCAAGTGAAGTGCAGGTATCAGAGCAGATGAATTCCTGTTCAGAAAAACCTGAGGACAAATGAACAGATCATTGTTCCTATCTAAACCAGGAAGAAATTCAACAGGGCAGTATGCAACACATAAAATTTCATGGGCAGAAATAGGTCCATCCTTCAAAGGCAAGGCAGGTGGTGACTAGATAGAGAGGGGCTTCTCCCATTTGTGGAATACTCTCTCCAAATGCTCAGGCACCAGGTGAAGGCACCAGGCTCTCTTATTTGTCCGAGCCTTCCCATGAATGGCACACTGCTTGTTCTGGTTTTTTTTCAATCTGCTGCTCCACAATATTAAGGCTCCCCCATTATTTTTTAAACACTGCCTATTAATAAAAGCATCAGTGAAAAAGCTTCTATTCCAGCTTGCTCCTTGCTATGCTAGATGTCTTCTTGCAAAGGGATTCCCACCCACCCACCCAGAGGGGAGCATTCAAGACTGCAATTTCTTCCACCTGCAGTCTGAAATGACACAGTTCACCCTATCACTTCAGGATTCTTCTCCTCACTACCCACTCACTTTGCTGCAAATGTAGATTGAGACTTTCACAGGTGGCAACTACAGTAGTTTAAAATTGTAGGGTATACAAAACACTGATGTCCAAGGACGATACATGTAAGAATAATAGCATGTTCCAAAGGCTTTGGGGAACTGACAGCTTACACACACACACACACACACACACACACTGTGTGTGTGTGTGTGTGTGTGTGTGTGTGTGTAATTGTTTTTAATTGTTATTTTTTTCCTATGTTTTTAGCTGTTCTTATTTTTACCTGTAAACTGCCTTGGGTCCCTGTCAACAAAAACAACAGCTGTATGTGTCCACAAGAGAGTTGGCTCAAAGCATACCGGTACATTCTATCAAAAAAGGGTGCAGATCCATTGATATTTGTGCCAAGCTGAAGCAAACAATTGCTACTTACCAGGGATTTGGGTAGATGCGTTTCTGAGGTGCTCAATTGCATGTACTGCTTATGGAAAGTCTTTCCAACCCCGCTCAACAGGATGAGTCCAAAAAC
This sequence comes from Darevskia mixta, assembly GCA_034641385.1. Taxonomy (NCBI): domain Eukaryota; kingdom Metazoa; phylum Chordata; class Lepidosauria; order Squamata; family Lacertidae; genus Darevskia; species Darevskia mixta. The sequence continues at coordinate 7,676,599 of JAWWNH010000061.1, read as the reverse complement.
AGAGGCCAACACTATAACAGAAAGGGTCCAGTAGTCACCTGAAATGGAGTAAGAAAAATTGGGAGAAAAAATAACCTTTCTTCAATTAACACCATTCTATTCTATAGTGGTACGTCTGTTTAAGAACAGTCCTGTTTATGAACTATTCGGTTTACAAACTCCACAAAACCGGAAGTAGTTTCCCGGTTAGCGAACTTTACCTCAGTCTAAGAACGGAATCCGAACGGTGGAAGGGCACCAGCAGTGGGAGGCCTCATTAGGGAAAGCGCGCCTCGGTTTAAGAACAGTTTCGGTTTAAGAACGGACTTCCGGAACGGATTAAGTTCGTAAACCAAGGTTTCACTGTATTAGGATTGTGAATGAGGGCTTTTCCCTGGGAATAAGTACAGTGGTACCTCTGGTTACACACTTAATTCGTTCCGGAGGTCCGTTCTTAACCTGAAACCATTCTTAACCTGAGGTACCAATTTAGCTAATGGGGCCTTCCGCTGCCGCCGCGCCGCCATCACACGATTTCTGTCACCCGCTGACCAACTGCTTAAGATTGTTTTTATGTCCAATTGTCACTGTATTGTAAATCACTTCAAGGTGCCTCATGGGGAGCAATTCATAAACGAAACGAAATGAAATAAACTTTGTGAGGTAGTTTAGGCTGAGACTGAGAGAGTGTGACTGGCTCACAGGCACAAGTGAGTTTCATGGCCAAGTGGGAATTTAAATATGAATATCCACTGTTCCAGCCTAGCACACTCTCTTAACACAGGCCCTCATATTTCCAGTGTATAAACTTACAATCTCAAATCCTCAAATCCTGAACAGGAAAAAAGAAAAGGAAAGAGGGAGCAAGAAAGAGAGAATGGAATTGGTAGAAAGGCGATATGGGGGTGAAGAGACTTAACAAAGAGCATCTCCCAGATCTTCACTCATAGTGTCTAGCAATAGATATAAGTGAATAAAGATATATTACGGTTTAATAGCTTCCCATTAGCAACTTGCTCTGTGCTGAGTTTGGTGGTTCCCTGGAAACTTGAGATAGAGAATTAAGATCTGTTGGGGTGTTAATGTTATGAGCGCCTCCATCCTATGCTCAGGTTGTATAAATGTGTAAATAAAACCACATCTTCTAAAGACACCACAGTCTCTGCTGACCTTTATTCCTAGGAAACTGAACCCTAGGTAAACACAGGCACCCTGGAGTCTCTCACACATCGAGATATTGGGGTGATGCACAAAAACAGCAACGATTAGATAGATTACCCCAGTCCAAAGCGAGTGGGGGTGAAGTCTCTTTGTCTCTTACCTGTTGAGCTAGCTGGCGTTTTAATACACTGCACAGCTTCCCTGGTTGGCTGGTTTGCAACTTTTGCTGTGACACAATAATTGGTATTTGGCTTCACATTCTCAAAGTTGTGTTTTGTTATGTTTCTTCTTCTTTGTTTGCTATCCATCTTGGGAAAGAAGACACATAGCATGTCAAAGCAGTTCCATGCTCTTAGAAACAACAAAAGGCTAGCATCACTTTTAAGGTCAATTTTTAAACTGGAAGCCTTTAGGTAAGGCTGGGGGCAAACAAGTTTTCTCCAACTTAGTGCTCTCCAGATGTTGGACTACAACTCCCATCAGCCCCAGCCAACATTGCCAATTGTCAGGGATGGTGGGAGCAGTACTCCAATTGGATCTGGTGGTCATTCATGTTGAGGAAGGTCAGTGAAAACCACAATTAAATATTAGCCTAATGGCTAAGAAACTGAGTTGTGAAGCAGGAAATCCCTGATTCAAATCTAGTCTCTACAAAAAGGAAAGAAAGAAAAGCCAGTTGCACTGTAGTCCTATGCATCTCTTCTCAGAAGTAAGTTCCACTAAGATCCATCTGCACTATATATTTAAAGCAGTTTCATGCCACTTTAAACAGTCATGGCTTCTCCCAAAGTATCTTGGGAATTTCAGTTTTCTAAGAGTTCTGGGAGTTGCTATTCCTCTCACAGCTACAATTCCCAGAGGCCCCTACAAAGATGGATTAACCGTTAAACAATTCAGAATTGTAGCACTTTCTGGGCCACATGCCAGTGCTGGGTGGGGCCAGGGCAAAAGTGGGTGGACCAACAAACACAACTTTCCCTTTTGTACAATAGGCTAGTTTCTACCATCTTCCATCTAGGCAAGCAAGAAATATTATCGATGTTAAGGGAAACATTCCAGCCAGGCAAAAACACTTGGCATGCGAAGCAAGGACAACAAGTAGGGTGGCCAGGGCAGAGTTTCAAGGGCCAAGGAAGGACGCCTTCAGCCTCTGGCCCTGAGGTTCTCCACCCCTGTGCGAACCCATTCAATACAATCTGCTTGGTTCAAGGAAATGGGCATCGAGGAAAGGGAGAGTCATGTTCAACAACAACAACAACAACAACAACAACAACAACAACAACAAACCCAACAGCTGTTCAATTCATCTTCACACAACATAACGTTCTGGAAATCTTCCCCTTCACTACTGAGGATGATCAGGATCTTTAGGAGGGATGTGAAATGCAATGAGTCGTTTTCCTCCAGTGGGATCTGGGGCATAGAGACGGATACAGTAATGCTACGATCTGCAGCAGCCAGAGAGAGAATAAGGGGGCCAACAACAGCTGTGAAGAGAGAGGAAAAGGAGATACATTTGGCAAGTTCCATTTCACCTTTCAGTGCCCCAGGCAGAACAGGCAACTCAGATCTCGCCATCATCAGCACTTTTAATCTCTGCGCTTTCTTCTGAATGTCAGGGCTAGACGACATACTACATTAAATCCATGTTTACATTACATGATGTTTTAAATCAGAGATGGACAGGACACCCCTTCAGATGGAGCCGCATTTCTTCTGCAAAGTAGTACACGCGTGGTCACCTAACCCAGTTCAAGTCTTTGACAGAAAAAGTTTCCTTACTGTCTTTGTATAGCTGCAGGTCATTTGAATAGGTCCATTTTGAAAACCTGCCTCCATCCTGGGCTCTCACCCTGGCTCGGTAAAAATTGAGCAAGTCTGGCAGATGAAGCTGGCAGCTTTGGTTTCCTCTGAGATTCCTTCTTTTGCAGGATGGCTCTTTGATCCAGTCAGGATAAGATCTGTTACTTAGAAGCAGAAGATGCAATAGTACCATGACATCTCCTGTTTTAGCATTTGTTTCACCCTACCCACAACCAGCCTGTCCGTGAAGGGCAGCACCCTGAGAGGAGGAAGAGCCGCCACTGCCCAAAGTGGCAAGACAAACATGAGGCTCGGGGGGGGGGCTGCACCTCCTACCCCCCCACACACCATCATGCCTCCCCCCTCGCAGGTGGAGCTGCTGCCCCCAAAACCAGCTCCTGCCCTTCGCTGCTGCATTTCCCCTCTGCTGGGTGTTTGCTACCTCCTGCCCCTCAACTCTGGCAGCTGCAGTGGCAGGGTCATGGGTGGCTGTGGCAGGCTGCTCTGCTCACCCCTTCTTCTTGCTTGCCCTCTTTGGGGCAGCCCAGGTATAAGTATAGGTTTGCTGCTGCCATCCATGAGTGTGCCAGTGGTGGGGTCGAGTAGCAGCAAGCAGCAAGCACCCAGCAACAGTGAGCACCCGGCAGTGCCGAGTGTTGGGTACCAGAAGGTGCTGAGGGTTTGGACACAGGGGTTGCCGTCTGGGGTTTTGCCTCTAGCGGCAACATGGCCTGGGCCGGGGCCTACCCTGAAAGTTAGTCTCTCGTTCATGATTTCAGTTATGATCAAAATGATACTGCTTCCAGGAAGACTGTAGCCAGGATGGAGCCAATGGTGTACCCGCCATACCCGGAGCACTGATTTACCCCGTTGTTGTTATTTATTGAACATGATCGTTTCTTGTTATGCACAAAGGTATCCAAAAGGCTTGCAACATGTTTAAGACCATAAGCATAAACAACTAGAACACATTGTAGGAAAAACACATTTACATGAAAACATATGCTCTTCTTTTTAAAAAAAATATATATGGACAAGGAGCAGCAAGAAATAAGAGCAGCAGAAAACATTGGCAGCCCAGCTAAAAGCAAGCAACATCACTGTAGTCCAATCAAAAGCCTGAAAAGAAAAGTATGTTTTTACCTGAAGGCCTCTGAAAAGAGAGTGGCACAGATGGGGGAGCCACAACTGAAAAAGGCCCTTTCCTTTGTCACCTATGCACGCCCCCCCATCCCCACCCCCAGAAAACACATCAAGGGAAACTGCTCTTAACACCCATAGAGACCTTCCTTGAAATCTAAATAATAATTTTTGAGCGGTGATTTTGGTCAGTACTGTGGCACTCGGAGTGGGAGTGGATAGACTGAAACTTACCCTCCCCATCATTCCACAGTCCTACAGCTGCTGCACAAATAACAAAAACCAGGAACATTAGTTGCACTCATGCAGTTAACATCTTGGCAAGTTTGACCCTTAGTGTTGACAACGCAGGAAAAGAGCAGAAGTACCAAGATGCTGAGGTTTGGGAAAAGGAGTGTTTTAAGCAAAATGATTTTTGTATTTTATGATGTTTTAAAATTTAGGAGTAGGTAAACTGTTAGAGAGGAATGATAATGAATTCAACAGAGGGGGACTTGAGGAAGTCAACCGAAATATGAAATTGAGGAAAGAAGGAATACCTGGCCCACAGAATTGGGCCAGGCCTAAGCAATGATATAAATAATGTTAGCAAGGTTAAATGTACGATGATTGTGACTACCCTTGTGAGAGAAGGGGATGAATGTTGCTTCCCACAGTGAGAGGGGGGAAGTATGAAAAATTTAACTGTTATGGTATGTGCTTAAAATTGTAAAATCAATTTTTAAAAAATGGGGGGGGGGAGACAACGCTTAGCTAGGTGGACTGATTGTCTGGTTCAGTGTAAGTTCAAAAGATTCTTGGCTCTTGGAAAAGAAAATGTCAGCATACCCATTACTTTTCTCCACCTCATACTGAGTGCTGTTGGTCGAGTTTGGAGACTGGTGCCATGTCAAGAAAGTGTAGAAGTTCTCCGAAATTAGTGCCACGTTTTGTGGAGGAAGCAGGATTCCTTAGAATGAATAAGAAGGGGAAGTGAACAAATTGAGAACTCTGGAAGGAAAGAGCTCTCCAAATATGCTTTCACCTGAAAAGGATAAATCCTGATGAATACTGTATATACTTAGAATTCAGGGGATGGGAAGGGCTAGATTCAAGCCAGGCAGAGTGAGATGGTTGGGATGGGTTTTGGCTTCTCACCATTTCTCATTCCCCCCCCCCCCAGTATTTAGTTAAGTTCTCCACATTTCCATAGCATATTGCTTCTTCTTTTTTTAAAAAAAAAGTCCTCGTGAAAATTCTGGCATTCTTCTAGGCAATGTAGCCTAACATAACATGATTACAAAGCTATTTTCTCAAATATGATGCATGTTTGTATGTTACATTTACTAATTTTACCCAAACATACACATTTTTGTACCAATAACTTGGCTGGAGAACTGTATTGCAAAATTCACAGAAGTGTGAATTTTGAATCATGGCTGTGTTTTAGAAAGAGCAGATTGGGTAAGTTCACCTTTAAATGCAAATTGAGTCTAGTGGTTTGCACCCTGTGGTTTGCAGATCGGGCTTGAACTCATACCAGGATGCAGATCTTCTTCAAAGATCTACCAAAGAAGTAGCTGGACTGCAAAGGAACTTTGAATCACCGGATGTCAGATGAGTGATAAGTGGGCAGCTCCACCCAAATGGGCCAATTCCCCACCTGTTATACAGGCCGCAGATGTATGCTGTGTATTGTCTGTTGAACAGTTAGGAGACATCTGAATGCAGCCCTGTATAGGCAAGCTTTTTTAAGGTTTAAGGTTTTGCTATGTTTTGACATATGCTGGAAGCTGTCCAGAGTGACTGGTGGGGTACAGATTAATTAATTAATTAATTAATTAATTAATTAATAATAGTTGCTCCACACAGCCGATGGTTAAAGTAACAGCAAAGCTCTGTGCAGCTTCCTGGTGGAGCTATAAAAATCCAGTTCTACGGGTTAGGTGGCTCTTAAAGCAACAGTGCAGAGTTTTTTCTGTGTGCCTGAAGGTAACATGTCCTAAATGGATATGAATTCACCTGAAGGAATGGGGTCTGAAAGGATCGGGGTTTGAGGAAACCAGTTTTGAATTGGGAGACTTGGGAAACTGGAACAGAGGGAATCCTCAATTAGCTAAAGGTGTCCTGGTGCTTTCAACTTTTCTTTGCTTTGACCTGATTCTCTAATTTCCTGACACATTTCACCTCTGATTGTGGCTGCCTCTGTACTAAGTAGAACTGGTGTTTTTTTTTCCTGCTGCCCTCCTTCCTGGCCACCTCTAGCTCCACAATTTACAGGTAGATTGCCTTTTCAGGAAGATACCCCCTAGCTAGCTCTTCCCTTACCCTCTCCTTTGAGGAAATATCAGCTGATCATTTCAGTTGATAGCCATCAGCTTAAACCAATGATAGGACAGGACACTTCTTTGACTCACCCAAGGTCAACATTTGTGTTGTAATACAGTACTCAGAAATGCCTGCATATATAGTACAACTTCCTAATGCCTTTTAATTCTGGGTCCTGGTAATCAAGTTAAATTGATCGCAAAGACCTAGAATGCTGCACAAATCCAACGAGGTTTCTGTGATCTATGTGAACCAATACGTCCTCATTAACACCTCACCAGTGTGTGGTCAGGTCAGGGCTTTGGGGGCAGATATCCATGGTTCTCTCAGCAGAATAAGGACCCCAGAACTCAGTAGTTCTTGCTTCTCACACTTTGATATAAGTAATAGACATTGTCATCTAAAATTAATTGACACACACATACATTCCATGCCTCTCTCATAATTATCTTAAATCCAGAACATTAAATTACCTAATTGCATCACTTCATCTCTAGGCTGAACTTTTCCCTTTTGCCAGTTTTTGCTTGATGTTATCAAAGCAAAATATTCCTGTGCTTGCATGCATGAATTTATTAGAAAACAGTATTTCCTTCTCAGCTTATATCCCCCCCCCCCCGGCAAAGCCCTGGAAGAACCTTTATCTACAAATAGATAAAAGGTCCTCAGGACACATTCTTTCTTTGCCAGAAATGGGGGTGGGTGCAGCTATGGCCATTCAGATGTTGTTGGGCTACCACTCCCATCATCCTTCATGCTAGCTAGGAGGCTGGTGGGAGGTGGAGTCCCACAACTTCCAGAGGAGTCCCAAGTTCCCTATCCCTGGTGTAGGCACTAGGAGCAAAGAACAGCTAGTCAACTTTTCTTCACCAACTTAAGGAATCAAAGACTTACCACGTTGGAAGGAGTGGCCGATAAAGAACAAAAATGCAGCCCACAATGCAACGGCCATAGTTCTTGGCTAGAGGGGTCTGCTCTCCTTCCATCTGTCTCCCAGTCATACATTTGAATCATATGAATCGGACAAATGTGGAAGGATGAATTCCTGAAGTTACCACACCTTATGACTGAGTTCTCTCATTGCATACCAATTACTTAAGTGAAGGATTAGCAAGCAAGTTCTTTTTGAAGAGGGGGAGGAGCAGGAAGAGGGTGCGCAGGGACAGTCCTTTTGTTTATGTGCACATGATCTGTAAGCGGAATGCTGGTTGGGAGCCGGTATGCTGTGAATACTAAACTGTCATACCAAGCCACCTGATTCAAAGCAAAAAGGAAGCTTTATACCTGCCCCTTTTATTCGCATCAGTCAGTGTCAAACAGAACTCCTTTTGCAAAAGCAGTCTAACAGAGTGATGGACTAGGGCTGGGTAGATCCATGTTGAAATCCCCACTCACAATTACTTCCCTTGCCAACTTTTCACCTGTATGTGGTCATCCACATCTTCAAAAAGGGAAAGGGAGAGTGAAGGTGATGATTGGATGCCTGGTTTTTCCCATGGGGGGTGGGTGTCTTCCTGGTGATCTGTGCCATTCACACACAAAGACAATGATTTTAAATGGTTTCGTTTCCCACCACAAGCAAATAAAACTTATAAAGTAAAAGTGCCTGGGGGCAATAGCTATTTGATGGTGGGCAATCAATAATCAAGGATGCAGGTGGCGCTGTGGTCTAAACCAGTGTTTCCCAACCAGTGTGCCTCCAGATGTTTTGGGACTACAATTCCCATCATCCCTGACCACTGGTATTGCTAGCGAGGGATGATGGGAGTTGTAGTCCCAAAACATCTGGAGGCACACTGGTTGGGAAACACTGGTCTAAACCACAGTAGATAAATAGGTACTGCTCGGCGGGAAGGCAAACGGTGTTTCCGTGCGCCGCTCTGGTTCGCCAGAAGCGGCTTAGTCATGCTGACCACATGACCCGGAAGCTGTCTGCTGACAAATGCCAGCTCCCTCGGCCTATAGAGCGAGATGAGCGCCGCAACCCCAGAGCGCCGCAACCCCAGAATCACCACACCAGGCCGAGATCATTCAAATTTAATTAAACAAGAACCATTTCGGATAAAGTTTGAATAATGATGAACACGTACAGATCAGCAAACCTCCTCCCTACTCCTGTGTTAATTAAAAGTAATGAACATATTACCTGCATTATATGATAAAAGCCTGCTGTAATTAAAGGACTTCAATGACCAGCAAAACACAATGAGGGAGAGGGCCAACTGCTGTTCACAGGTCAGAGTGGTCCATAATTGGGCTGCAGCTGCTGAGAAAGCCCCCCCCCATCCTACCCATTGCTTCTTACACCCTAGATAGTTCATCTCTTTCTTACAGCTGTCAACAATGGATGGATCATTGTTTATTGGGAAGGTTTGTAGCTCAGTAGTAGCGGCACCTGACTTGCATGCAGAAGGCCCCAGGTTCAATCAGAATGACCTCAGTCTGAAAATCCCAGAGAGCTGCTGCCAGTCAGTGTGGACAATGCAGAGCTAGATGGCCCAATGGCCTGACTCCATATGAGGCAGCTTCCACTGTTCCTGTGTTGTTCTGCCACTCTTTCAGTTTCCACTCTTATTTTTATAGTCTATGCATTTTCAGTAGTAAACACAGACAAATGGTCTAACTCGAAATAACACCCTATTTATTGCCTGCACCCTGCTCGCCATTCACTCCATGTACATATGATATTCACATACAGGTGTTTAACAAATTGTATGTAAATATTGAAGGCATTAGGTAATATGATGCTCATTGTCTCAGTGGATTTACTCCAGCGATTACCATGAGTCAATGGATGTGTCTTTGTCATGTCACGGTTTCTGATGTGTTGAATAAAAATGTACCATGTTTCCTCAGGATTGTCCTTGGTGTGTTGTCCGTAAGTTGCTTAGTTTTTCCACAAGTGCATTGGCAGCTGTCCTCCATATTTGAGCCAAACCTTGTCTGATGGTCACCAAAACAAGGATTAGTAATTCTTTAAACAATTAGCCCTTTAAAACTTCAGTTTAACCATGCTAGTCTGGGGTCACAGAGAACCACTTGACTTTTAATAAGACTTCATCCATTATTAAACTCCAAAAACCTTGAACCACCATGCAGTTCCACATGTGGTTGTAAGATCCCAAGCGCTGGGAAACCTCTCCAGTATAGTGGGTTTGATTGAGGGGTTTTTTTATTGCATACTAGCGGGCCCGGCCACACGTTGCTGTGGCTCATTTTATGCTTATTACCATCAGTAGCAGCCTCAGCCAAAATAAACCCCCACCTACCCCTGCCGGCGTCGTGTACACTCTGCACGCGCTCAGGTGGCCTCCCACAGCCTGTGGCAGAAAAAGCCGAGGAAGGAGGCCTCTGATGCCATCTGAGGGACACGCAGATGGCTTCTTTGGGGGTTGGTGGCCTCCATTTTTGGTCCACATTACCATAGCAACCTGGCCTCGCAACGCCGCCTGGCCTCAAAGCCCGGCTTCTCTCCTGCCTCTTGAGGTTTGCCCGTGTAGTAGCAGCTCTATTGCCCCCACCCCACCCCGCCCACCCCACGGATGAGAGCACTCGGGACGCTTTGTACTGTATGCGAAGATGCGGCGGCCATTTTTGGTGAGGGCACTTGGAACCTTTTTTACTGTTCCGTCTGCTCTCCTTTCCTTCGGCTTCCGTTTCCATTCTTCCCTGTCCCTCCACCTCGCCAGGGCCCTCCAGGCCTTTCCTGTAGGGTCTCTCCCCACTTCCCGTCTCCCCCATGGCTTCCGAGGCTACCGCTCAGGGCGGCCCACGGGGCTCGGCCTGGGCTCCCTCAGCGAGGCCCAGCTGGGCCAGATCCAGGGAGACGCGGGCCTGGTGGGCCCTGGCGAGGTAGAGGTTATTTGTGGCCTTGGGAGTTGGGCGGCGGGAGGGCGGAAATATCAGAGAGGTGTTTGAGGCGGCAGCAGAAAGTCGCTGCCTTGTCGCTGCCTCGGGTGCTTGCAGACGGCAGTTATAAAATGGTGGGCGGGGCATTTTTGCTCTGGCCAGGTCTGATGACATTGATGGGCAATCTGCCTTTCTATTGGATGCTGTTGGAGTTTTCAGTTCTGTTGTTGGTGACACGTAATGTGTGCGCCATTTTTTTGCCTTTATTCTATATTTTAGGCATGATAGGTGTGGTTTGTTTGAATTTTTATTATGCCAGATCCTTCCTTGATGGTCATGGTACGCTGTGTCCTAAATTTGATGCGATTTGGTCCAGCGGTTACGGAGCACGGTGGTGTCCGCCGCGCACGCAATGGGAACATTTATATATATATAGATGAGAGGTGTGCAACACCACCAAGATAGTATCTTTATGCTGTTTTCTTTCAATCTTACAGATATGGACTTAGAGGACCGTTTCCCCCAAAGTTTATGCCACTCAGTTGGCTCAGCATTACACTTCAAATCTGATTTCCAGAGATTTTAAGGAACCTAGATTGTCCATCATTACCTCACAAGTAATTTTATAGATGTCTGTGTGTGTGTGTGTGTGTGTGTGTGTGTGTGTGTAGAATTTAGATGTAACTGTCCTATAGGTTTGAGTGGTATGATGGCTTGAAACATAGAGTTGGATGCAAAGTATATTATTTGATGAACTGTCAGTCAAGTTTCATCTCCAAGGCTTTGTATCTCACCCTTCAATACTTTTACAGTCAAAATATTATTATACATGCAATAGTAAAATAAGTAAATGACTAAATGATATATAGTTTTATGATTATAAGTTTTGATAGGAAGGGCTAATTGAGCCAGGGGTACTGCAGGCAACTGCCTTAGGCCATCTCCAAAATGTTGTGGGGTTTTTGCGGGTTTAGTCTGCAACGTCTCATTGATGCAGTAATAGTGGATTTATACTGGGCTGTGTAGACATCGTTCTGCTTTATTAGTTGTTCTGTGATAGCTCCCCAATGCTACCACTGTTTTGCTAGCTGCAGAACTCTTGCACTGTAGCACAATGAAATTGGGACAAAAAAGTAGTAGACCTGGGATATTTATCATATGAAAATTTACAGGCTTTCAGCAGGAAGCTACCGGTATGTGGCATGCACCAATTTGCAAATGAAGCAGTGGGTCTACTGCAAAACACTGGCAGGTGCAAACAGTCTTGAAAGCATAGTTGTGTATATGCAATTTTGAATGAGTAGGAAATTATCTGAAAGGAAATACTTCCTTCCACCCACCGATCCCAGTGGGGCAGTTGGGTGATGCGAGACTCTTAGAGGGTCTCCCCATTTTTTATGGCAATATGCGTTCCTTGCAGTCCTGCTGTTCTCCGTTAATTTATCCCTTTTGCCCTGGACTATTTAACTTGTCATGCCTAACATTCGCTCTGTTGATTGATTTCAAGAAGTACAAATCTACCCTGTAATAACTTTGGGCAGTAGCAAATCTTAACCATGTCAACAAAAAGGTGGCTGAAACATGTACCAACCCTACAATTGAAACATGTACAGACCCTACAATTGGCAAGTGAGGTCTTATTGGTGGTGGTGCCACTAAGGGCTGCTGGTTGGCATTGGCCCATGACAGAGCTTTCCCGGTGCTGGCTCCAAGTTTGTGCAATGCCCACCCTGGTGAAGTGCATTGATCTCCCTCATTATTGAGTTTCAGGCATTTGATTGCTGAATATTGTTTTTACCATTGATGTTTGGCACCCTAGGCTCCTTTGGGAGGAAGTGAGGGGTAACAAGGGCTGTCTATATTCCATACTGCATCCAATTGAGGATTGTTAGAATCAGCTTTTTAAATAACATCAATAATTAATTAATTCCTTATCCTTGTGGCTGCAAACAGGTGCATCTCAGCATCTCACAAGCCAAAGCAGAGCTGAGTAAGATTGTCTGCTCTTCAAAGGATGAGGTTTCAGTTCCTTGCAGACCCTAGCTCCTTTCCATGGAAAAAGCAGAACAAAGAAAACTGATGTGAATCAGGAAGCCTCTCCTTCTTCTAGGAACCATGTGGCCTCAGGGAGACCTTTCTTGGTCTCAGCCCTCCTACCCACTCGCAATGACAAAGCGTGGGTGGTGTGCCAAACGTCGCAGCCCTTTAAAAAGGGCTCATTCCATTGCCACCACCCCCAAGTTCACCTTTCCTCTCTTTGTATTAGTAATAAATTATGAATGGCATGTTTTGGTACAACACTAGCTTATTTGGTATTTATTATTAAATTGTGTTGAGTTGCCTTTGGTTGCACGGTAATAACGTACTGATGATTAAGGTGTGGGTTTGCTTGTTGTGAACGTCACTTTATAGTAGTGTACAGAATACAGTATACAGATACACAAATAAAGTGACTGCCTGAAGTATTATACTGCATACTGAGGCTATGCGCCCAACCTGGATACATCCTAATTAGGATCCATCCCTAATTAAACATTTGGGCAGAAGGTGGGATGCAGCAAGGAGACACTGCATCTCCTTCCCCTCTGCTTCTGACCACTGCAGAGAGGAGGACTGAAACTTCCACTTGCCGACTGGAAGCTACTTTCCTGTAGGGAATGTGCTAGTGAAGCAGACCCTGCCTGCCTCTCCTTCCTACCTCCCTCCACCATGCAGCTAGGCTGCCATTTGACAAATCCTGGCTGGCTCAAGGTGGGGCAACCTAACCAAAGGCAATCCAGAGCTCTCTCAGCCCAAGCCTGGTCCACCCAAGCTGGCCTGATTCAGTTCTGGAGCACAGCCCTGGCGGTACCTCATGCACATGAAGCTATGGATGAAAAGCACAACCTACAGTTGTACCTTGGAAGTTGAACGGAATCCATTCAGGACATCCATTCAATTTCCAAAACGTTCAGAAACCAAAGCGCGGCTTCCGATTGGCTGCAGGAAGCCCCATCGGACGTTCGGCTTCCAAAAATAGTTAGCAAACCGGAACAGTCACTTCCATGTTTGCGGCGTTCGGGAGCCAAAACTTTCGAGAACTAAGTTGTTTGAAAACCAAGGTACGACTATACTTAATTATGTCATATACCATCAGCACTGCGACCCAAGCACATTTTGGCTCCTTATTGACAATGGCTAACTGCGTTAAGATTCGGTTCGAAGAGAAGGAGAGTTCAAGGGAAGCAACAGAACCACAGACCTCAAGTACTATATCATTATATTCTCTTTGGTGCAAATGGCATACATTTCATTTTGTTTGGTCCATGGGAACTGGCCAACAGCACACTGTTTTTCATTGTACCCAGTCAAAAGGTGCGTGGAGTGACATATGGATTTATCAACATCATGAAAAATAGACATACAAAGCAGGATTTAGAACTTCACATCCACAAGACATGGCCCCACAGGCTCAGAAGAGGAATGTGTGTGGGAAAACACTTGATCCATCACATGTTCCATCATGTTCATTTGAACGGTCCTAGATTTACTAAGGTGTGCCTTCCAAGAGATTAAAAAGCTGTCTTCGGCTTCTTCCACCATGAGCCATGGCTGTGAACTCCCAAGTCCAACTTAGTGAGGAGTCAATAACTCCTTCTCCAGCACTGTTCTCCGTGTTCTGTGCAAATTGTGGGAAGCTGGGGGACCCCAATTCCCAAATACATTTTCAAGTAGGGGAAGTAGTCTCCAGCACAGATAAAAATTACAGATGCCCTTGGCCTGGCCTGGCCTTGAAAGCAGCAAAGAAAAACCACGTTAAGTAGGGGACCAGGAGCCCTATACTACCAACGCCACAGTCAAGGACAGAAAACCCTCTCCCATATCTCACAATATGATTGTCCTGTCAGAACCCTCCCCCCCTCCCCCAAAAAACCGATTTCCCTGAGAAAGGAGAGAGCATCCTATTGCCTAAACTTCTCAAGTAATTTTGTAATGAGAAAAGAAGAAAGCTAAAGATGCAGCTGGACTCTCTATCAGCTTTGGCCCTGTGGGAGGCAATTAAGTCCCCTTGGGTTGCAAGTGCGTGCAGGGGGGACAGGCATCAGAACTCCTCCAATATCAGATGCAGCTGCCTGCTGCTACAGGTGGGGCACTCTTCGTGTTTCTGCTATCATCAGGACTCAGGCAACACACGCTAGGAAGTACCAGGGAGAACCCATCCTCCAAATGCCTTCTCCAAGTATAGTGCCATGGCCAGAGTCAAGTGGTCATTGTAGGGTCCTGCCACCACCTGGATGCCCAAGGGGAGGCCTTCCTTGCTCAAGCCCAGTGGGCACTGGGTCACCGGTAAGCCCAGTATGTTGAAGATGGCTAAAAGGGGAACAATGAGAGAAAAGAATTAGGGACTCAAAGCACTTCTTTGCAACAAACAAGAATCCAAGACATTTTGATTCACTGCTATCTAGAAACATTCTCTGAGAATTTGGAATTTATCATACGGGTTTTAAGTGCAAGAATAAATCAAGGGGTTCTGCACTGGCTAATGAAACACGATTATGTCACAGAGGCCCCTAATAAACAAAGCACAGTTAGCTCCATACCCAGAGACTTCCCAGAATCAGGTCAACATAACCCCATTGAAAAGTTGTATCACTTTGTTTGGAGGTAGCAGGACTGTGGAACTGTATAGTACATACCCACGTACAGAACACATATGGCTGCATCAGATGCTATATCCTGTTTGGTGGGTGCACATGAGCACGCGCATATGCAAAGAAAACCAGATTCACCCAAATGGTGAAATACAATTGCTGCATGCCGCTTCCCTTTTTCCCCTGCCCTCCTGCTTCCTCTCCTTTTCCTGTGTTGAATTTTTACATTGTAAGCTCCTTAAGGCAGTGACCTGTCTATCGTCTTGTACTCTGCAAAGCATCATGTACACTGAAAGAAGTACGTACACGTATACATGAGTAATATATGCATATGCAAAATAGGAACTCCTTACCCGTGTAGGCAAAATTGAAAGGCATCCCCAGAGGAGTGTGGTGCTTGGGAGCAACTACAGGGTGTGAAGGATATAAGAGGACACCATCACTTCCCAGTAGATTCACCATCTCGGTCTGCAGACTCTGTGCCATGCTTACTAGCTTAGCGTTCACTTTGGGACTGTATTTCACCACCTTCTCGGTTAATCCTAGTGCTAAAGAGCACAGAGATGCAGATAGGTTAATGACAAACAGCAGTCACTGCAAAAGGCTGCATCATATATAACATGATATACTAGAACAGGGGTAGCCGATGTGGTGCCCTCCAGATATTGCTGGACTACAACTCCCATCATCCCTTAGCACGGGCCACAGCCAAGAGCAGGTACACAAGCATTTGAAAACAACTCTTTTAGTTGCTGCCTTTCACTCCCAAACTTCCATGGTACAACTGGATAGGTTGAGGATCGCCAGACTCCTTAGTCAACGTGGCATCCTCCATATGTTGTTGGACTCCAGCAGACATCAGCCCCCAACCTGCATGGCCAATAGTCAGGGATGATGGGACTGGTAGTACACCAACATCTGAAAGGCACTATGTTGGCTATCCCAGTCCTAGATTGTCAGCATCTCCATCTTCCTTCCAAGTATATGATGCTACCTTCTGATCCCAAGCATTATTATATACATTTCTTTTCCAGCACTCCATATTTAAAGGTAAAGGTAAAGGGACCCCTGACCATTAGGTCCAGTCGTGTCCGACTCTGGGGTTGCAGCGCTCATCTTGTATTATTGGCCGAGGGAGCCGGCGTACAGCTTCCAGGTCATGTGGCCAGTATGACTAAGCCGCTTCTGGCGAACCAGAGCAGCGCACGGAAACGCTGTTTACCTTCCTGCTGCAGCGGTACCTATTTATCTACTTGCACTTTGACGTGCTTTCGAACTGCTAGGTTGGCAGGAGCTGGGACCGAGCAACGGGAGCTCACCCTGTCGCGGGGATTCAAACCGCCGACCTTCTGATCAGCAAGCCCTAGGCTCAGTGGTTTAACCACAGTGCCACCCACGTCCTATATTTAGTTACCAGGAAATTGCCAAACAACCTGGATAGAACTAGTACATCAAAGAAGTGCAACTATCCTATATAATAAAGAGCCTGTGTCCCTCCGTAGCTTTCCGTGTGTCACTGGAATTCGCAACTGCGCGTGCGCTCCACTGACACACGGATTGTTGGACGCAGACCAATAGGAGCGGGGGCAGCGGCAACGCGCCGCTGCCCCCAGCCTCCTCCTGCCACGCTCCCTCCGCCCGGGACAGGGGTTGCTCCGCCGCCGCCGCCCGCCCGCCCCGCGATGCCGAAGCTGACGCAGCTGCAGCCGCCTTTCAGGCTGAGGCAGCAGCTGCTGCTGCGCGCAGACTGAGGCGACACGCGGGAAGGGGCGGTTGGCCGGCGCGGCTGCTGCTGCGGCGGCTGCTCCAAGACACTCCCTCCGCCCGGGACAGGGGCTGCTCCACCGCCGCCGCCCGCCCGCGATGGGAGGGAGACGTGAACTGCGGCAGCTGCTGCTGCGCGCAGACTGAGGCGACGCGCGGGAAGGGGCGGTTGGCCGGCGCTGTGTGTGTGGGAGGGGGAGGGAGAGGGAGGGGGACAGAGCCAAAATGTTTATGGAGGTCTGGGAAGTGGGGGGGGGAGGAGGTGTGTGTGTGTGTGTGAGAGAGAGAGAGGGGGGGGAGAGGGAGAGAGAGAGGCGAGCTGTGTGGGGAGGTGGGGAGGAGGTGGGTGTGGGGGGGGGGAGATGGCTGTGGGGGGAGGGAGGGAGAGGCGAACTGTGTGGGAGGTGGGGGTGGGTGCGGGGGGGAGGGAGGGAGACAGGCGAACTGTTTGTGCAGGTCTGGGAAGTGGGGGTGGCCGCCGCTCCCCCCATATACACCGTCGCCGCCGCTAGCGCCCATTATTAATGGGCTTAATTCAACTAGTTTTAGAATAAAACTCTTAAGTTTAAAAACAGGACGTTACCAATGGCAGGGATGGTGTGTGAAGACATCCCTATCATCCACTTCAGCAGCTCCCATGACGGCCACACTGGCTTTCCATGATCCCCAAGAAGATCTGTGAACGTTTCCGTTTGCTGTAATATGAATATGAATGGAGAAGCAAGGACGAAGAGAATTCCGTAACGTTTTCTGCTTCTAGCTTTTTAAACTAGTATATTTTCAGCACGGGTTGCAGCCTGTACCAAACCTCGTTTCTCAATTTTACAAGGTACAATGACAAATAAATAAATCCTTCATAGTGGAGCAAGAGCTATGGAACCAGGCATGGGCCTCCATCTGCACCAGATGTTTAAAGACGTTGTCACCTTGAACCGTCATGGTAGGCATCTCTCAAAGAATCTTGCAAAGTGTAGTTTGCCAAGGTTGCTGAGCATTGTTCCGAGACCCCTATTCTCCTCGCAGAGCTACAATTGCCAGACTGGTTTAACAATCAATCCCTCTTCTAGATGGAAAGAAGATAAAGTCCCTACCAGAGAAGAATGGCAAACTAAGCTGTTGGATTATGCCGAAATGGCCAAACTGACCGGAAAGCTCAGGGACCAAGAAGATCAAAACTTTAATAAAGAATGAGAAAAATTTACAATCTACCCGAGAGACCACTGTAAGCAGATGAAAACGTTAGCAGGATTACAATAACACTTGTAATGTAGAAAGTATTATGGACAAAAATTGAGAGATATAAAATTTAGATGATTAAATAATATGCAGTTGAAAAGGTTGATAATAGGACCCATGGAGAGGAAGGTGAGAAGTCCAGAGATTTGGAAGAATCTCTAAATATTGTTATGTATTTTGTACTGTTACAATTTTATACTTGTAAAATCAAATAAAAAATATAAAAAAACAAAACAAAACAATCAATCCCTCTTCCCAGGGAATTCTGGTAATTGTAGCTCTGGGAGGGAAATAAGGATCTCCTAGCAAATCTCTTAACAAACTACAGTTCCCAGGATTCTTTGAGGGAAACCATAATTGCTTACTGTAGCATGATACTGCTTTAAATGTATAGTGCAGATTGGGGCCCATGGGAAGGACTAAGTAAGTACTTTTTAGAACCATGCGCTAGAGAACATTGTAAGTGCACGGAAACCTCCATGTGAAGATCAGCATCCCTGAAAGAAAATTTGTCCATCACTGCTGTTCTTCCCCTGTTGCAGGTAGGCTTACGCCCTGGTTTGCATTTTACATACCTGCCCATCACTGTCCTTGGAAGACATCATGACAGACCAGATCTGGAAGGAATACTTCATTTTGTGAATATTCACAGGCTGAACTTGAACACCCAGGTCAGCCTCCAGGTGCTTTACCACCTGGAAAACATAAGAGAGAGAAAATAACAGCCATTGAGTAAACAGTTATTAAAGGAGGAATTGAAAGCCTGGGGGCCGAAGGGCATTCAAGAAAAATACAGGATTCTTCTCATTCCACACAAACACAGTACACCAAAACAATATTATCACCACTACATCAGAGTTAGGAGGACTGGTAACACCTGGACATTCACAGATGGATGTCTGAACTTCTGAGGAGCTCAGGCAACATGACAGGAGGATTGTGTCTGCGGACCTTGCTATGCAACAAGATGGTTTGCATGTGTGAACTCTCTCACACAGAGAGAGAGAGAAGGATAGAGAGTGGTTCTCCTTAATCTTTGGTACTTTCACTGCAACCGCTAGTGAACATAGGGGTTGCCCCCTCCACTCCAGCTTCAAGACTTCCACAGCTCGCCAGAACATTATGTAAATGTACCCTAAGCTTAGCTATCAAAGCTCCACAGTAGCCCTTACATTTCCCATTTTGATTTGGCAATCCTACTTCAAGATAACTGCACTGCTTTGGGGATATTTTATGCTATCTTTGTATTCATAATCTTGCTGCAAGTTGAACTGAGACTTTCCCCCCTGTAAAAAATGCATTTAATTATTATTAATAATAAATATAATACAGCCAGTATATATACAGCCAAGGTTTAAGGAAGGGATTGTTTCCTATCTGGAGATGCTGGGAACTGAACGGGGCAGGGGGCTTCTGCATGCAAAGGATATACTCTACCACTGAGCTATGGACCTGTGCACGATTCTGACAAAAACAGTGCCCAGGTACGCTGGGGCACACGAGGGCATGCACAGGCAAATTTGCAGAGGCTGACTCAGCCGCCATTTACCAAACGCCTACCTAAACTCCCTGATAACTGTGATGGCCCTCAAGTTTTTAAGCTACCAGATGCAGTTTCCTCTTACGTTCCGATGAGCCTGAAGAAGCTCTTTGTCCACTGGGGAAACAAAGACAGAACCTCCGTCATGCTCCATGGAGTAGAATTTCACATTCTTTAGAGATACTTTTTCATCCAGCTTCAACCTGAATAGGAAGGAATAAGATGGCCACAAGTCAGAAGCGAGGAGCACTTTGGTCCAGTCCTCAATTCAAGTCCACAGAGTGGACCAGCTCCTTGATGTATACCAAGTTCTTATAATCAACTCTTGGTAAAAAAAAAAAATGCCACGGCAACAGAAGGTGCCAGACCAGTGTGGATACTGTCCTCCACTAGGCAGACCAAGGCAGAGGATGCTAGAGGGTATAGAGTAGCAGCAGAGTAATGGATAACAAGAGTCAGGTGTGCTATGCAGCCAATGCTGCACCCCCTAAGCAAGCCTGGTGCCCAGAGGCGCAGTGAGGGATGCTGTCCCAGAGCCAGTGTGCAAATAAGATTCAACGGCCAGTTCAATCGGCTTTCCTACATGGTATTGTGGAGGGCGGGTATTCCGACCTCTGCCTTAGTTAGCCCTGTCCCTCACTGTGCAGAGCTCTACCGTCAGGGGCAAAGACAGCCGGTGACAATAATGACAGGTGCAAAACGCATTTGAACTTCCTAGCAGGCTAGGATTCACTTTATGCACTGCAAAAGTAATAAGAACCACCTACTTTGTAATGCCTGACCCAGCCATGACCCTCAACAGGGGTTCCAGGTCCTCTGCAAAACGGCACATTGGGCCAGTGCACAGGAACTTTGTCCGAATGCCCACAGCATTAGGGAATTGGCCATCATTGGGAACCACACCTAGACGAACACACAGAGTTTAGCTTTGCATGACAAACCACATCGTTTTAGTTTAGTGACAGGGTTGGGTTCATATGCCACCTCTCCCATACACAGAGACACAGAGCACTGTATTCAAGGCTAGTTTAGGTCCAAACCAGAATGCTAATGAGTTTTCTGACAGAAAGGACACTCCTACTGCCAAGTTACCTTGAGACTGCAGAACTGAAGAAGGCACACTCGGGTTCACCTTCTGTTCCACACAATGAACATTATGGCAACAGGGATAAAGTATCCTGGCCCCATCCTCTGGCCAAAGAAGGAGCAGGTGTTGCAAGTCTTGCTCTCTTCCCTCCTCCCATTGCTTTTGTATTAGTCTGTGAACCTACAGGCAGGGGCCTTCCTGACTTTTAATAGCCATGCAATGCTTTTAAAAAGTTTTCAACAGGATACCGTTGCCAGATTTGGACTTGCTGCCTCCACTACTGAGGTGCCAATTTGTGTAGCCAAAACAGCCAGGCCTTCAGAAACGGTAGCTGACTCTCCTTCTGAACTGGATGCCCAAATTCCCAAAAGGCTTTTAGCTTAAAGTCCAGTTGACCTTCCCACCCCATGCATGAACCAAAGGAAATAAATCCTAATTCTTGAGAGGTAAGAGCATCAAGACTACCTACAACTGTTCTTTCTTTTAGTTAACTTGGTGAAAAAGAAACATGAGAAATGGTACCAGTGGTGGGCTTGTGTCCAAAGATGCCATTGAAGAAAGCCGGCATACGGATGCTGCCCCCAATATCCGAGCCCACACCGATCACAGAACCAGCAGCTGCCAGGATGCAGCCTTCTCCTCCTGGAGGGGAAACAAAGGACAGACTGGCACTGGACCACAGACATATCTGAGTAACCCCACACTTGCCACTCACAGAATCTGCTCTGAGAGACCGAAATACACATGGAGAAACAGAGTGGGCTAATCAGATTTTTTTTCAGAGATCGTTTTGCAACTCAGTACTAATCTCAAATACTTGCAGATCCAACAAAAAAACAGAAGCATCACTGAGGTTCTACGCATACCTAACTTGCAAACTATTATAGGTGGCTTTCCAGTCCCCAATCCCTATACAACCCTACCTCTATGCTGTATCAAAGTCAAAAATAAGCAACGTATTTCCAACTGCCCTCCATTCTTGCTTAGTTCTGGTCACTTGTTTAAACCCCCATCACATGAGCAGTTAATCGCTAGCAGGAGATTTGATCAGCCAGGACCAATTTATCTGTTCAGTGCAGCATGTGCTCACAAATGAGGTAGCCCACTCACCTGAGCTGCCTCCTACGATGCGCTCTAGGTCATATGGGTTGTTGGTTCGGCCATAGACCCGGTTGCTCGACTCAAACCACATGCACAGTTCGCTGCAGTTGGTCACACCCAGTGGGATGGTGCCAGCTTGCTTTACCCGTGACACTACCGAAGCATCGGATGTGGAGATTATGTTACGGCGGCTAACCAGTCCAGAGGCATTGGGCAACCCTACCGCAATGAGGGAAACAAAAAGGGAGGAAAGAGTCAGAGGTTCCACAATAGCCTAGTGCAGTGTTTCTCAACCCTGTGCCTCCAGATGTTTTTGGCCTACAACTCCCATCATCCCTGACCACTGGTCTTGCTAGCGAGGGATGATGGGAGTTGTAGGCCAAAAACATCTGGAGGCACAGGGTTGAGAAACACTGGCCTAGTGCATAGCTGAAGGGCAACTATAAGGCTAAGCGCCAAGGGGGTAGCTGCCTCCCAAGTGTCTTGGAAATGATGCAATATGGTGGATACACCACACTATTTCAGCAATGTTTAATCAAGCAGAAATCTCTGGTTCTATTTGGTAGGTGTTTTTCATTTTCCGTAAACCATTTGCAGCCTGTAGTAGGTGAGATAAAGCTCATCTTTATCATCTTTCCAGCTGGGGAAAGCAAATGCTCCTTTTAGCAGTGGAAGGGAGAAAGGTAAGTAATGAACTAAAATAAAAACAAAACCTAATACAGTAATGGTTTTTGCTCACTTTGTGCTTTATAACCCACCTCCTTTCCAGCCAGTTCCTTGATCTTTTAGCGCTCTCTGTGTCCTCAAGTATACAAGCAAGTACACAGTCCTCAAACCAAGAAGTATCTTACTTGTTTTGTATATGTGAAGAGAGGTATGGCTTAGCCAAGGAGGAATAGGTTTGTGGGGATCAAACCACAAATAGTTAATCTCATCCCTGGATACTCCAGCGGTACCTCCTTAAGAGTGCAAAAATTGGCTGGCGTTATTGGAGGAGGAGTATCTTGTTTAACAAGTTTGGGACCACACCCTCTAAGCTGCAGCAACACCAGAGAAGTGCTGGTTCCAGACAAAAACCTGGTGCCCTCAGAGCAGCTGGATTTTAGCTTAGTCTGCAGAACTACATGAAGGAAAATCCCTAGGTTAGCAAAGAAGTCACTCACTAAGAAAAGGACGTGGGCTGCACTTTCTACAGCACACCCTATTGTAAGATAACACAGCTTTTCCAAAACACAACAATTGGAAACATTATTTGTTTCCCCTTCTTCTTCCAAGAAGTTCAAGATAGCACAATTACCCTGTGATGTAGGGTTAGGCTGAGAGAGCACCATGGGCCACCTAGTGAGCATCATGGCTGAGTGGGGGATTTGAACCTTTGTCTTCCAAGTCCTAGATGAGCCGCCCACTCTTAGAAGAACGCCCTTAGGATTCAACTGATTCAAGCACCATTGTTTAGATACATTTGGCAGTCACTATTTTATAAGATCTCATCGACAGAGTTTTAAAAGAATGAAGGAATGCCGATTTAAGAAAGCAACAAACGAAATGTCTTAAGGGTTGCTCTGTTACCCATTACTGTAAAATATTCATACTGAACATTCATACTGTAAAATATTCATACTGAAACCAATCTATGAAATAGATAAATAAATTAAATGAGGGAAGACTACAGACTGCGGTCAACAGGTGGTTGGAGGTTATGCAAGAGAACACACCGTATAGCGCAAAGGCTTCTTTGATGGTGATAGGGACCCCCAAGAAGGGAAACTTTTCCTTCAGTGACTCTTCATCATCTTGCCCCTCAGAGAGCAGCTGGTCGACTTGATGAGCTTCCTGAAGGGCAGCCTCAAACCTGAGAGGGATGGTTGGGTAAGAGCCAGAGGAAATAAGAGAAAACCCGTCAATCTCTAGAGCCTGGATCCTAACTGGTCTCCCTACGATGCTCATTTTGTCCCACACCTATTGTTCCTCCCAAGTTCCATCTCTAGAGCCACAGCCAGAGGTGAAGCTGGGGAAAGACTTCAGAGGGAGCCTAGAGGAAACAAGTCTAAATGTTGCTGGGGTTTTTTGTTTTTTTTTTTGCTTTGTGATCACCACAGCTTTGCAACTTCTCTAGAAACATTTGCTTAATGGCAAAGAGGTTCTTGACCTCAGATAAACAAAACAGGGTTCTGTCTCCAGGTTTCCCTTCAGGTATGCAGCCCCTTGCTATTTCCTACCTGGGAAAGAGGACAAACGGTCAAATGGCTTTTAAAAATCCTTAAAAGAAGAACATGATGATATACAACAGGGGCAGAGAATCTCCACCTTGCAGCCAGTCGTGATCTACAGGGGGTCTGACTCATTAGACCATCTCTCCAAACTACAGCCACCTTCCCACCAGCAAAGGATGACATTAGCTGATAGGCATGATGGGGATGCGGTCCATAGATTCTAGAGAATGCACTGGCAATGCAGATCCCTGCAGGAAGAAGATCTAAACCGTCCACCCATTGGTTGGTGAGTGGGAGGCTCGTTATTGCCGGGTGTTGCTTTGTCCCACCCTTTCTCCACCATGCCCCTGCTTGTGAGTCTTCCAGGGGCATCTGATCAGCCGCTGTTGGGAGACAGAGCACTAGGTGAGATTAAACATTACCCCACCTGCCTGCCCCACTCATCCAGTAGGCCAGCTCTCATGCTCTTAGTCTGAATACAGGATGCCCAAGGTCAGCGAAAGGTTCAGAAAGCACAAGTACTTCCGAGAATGAGCAGAGCTCCCTTTGTTTGGATTCAGAGAAGCTACAAACTAGTTACTTTTGCTATGATTGTGTAGCAAATCATAACTATGTGAGCGCTTGGAAGAATTCTTCAGGAACTGAATTGACTCAAAGTAGGTCAACGTGTGAGGCAACAAAGAATCTCTAGCGGAGCACCACAACTGCCTGCCCTTTTTCCTGTCAGAAGTAGAAATGGGTTGCGACAGAAAGTATAAATTCCATCACTCACCTGTCTTTTACAACCGCATTGATCAACGGGTTGACTTCTTTGATCCTCCCAATGTATGTTTCAATAACATCAATACATTTCACCTGCAAGGGATAAAAAAGTGCTCATAAAATTGCTACAATCTGACTAACCTTTAGAGCAGCTAAGGATAGTATGTGCAAAACATTGTGTTTTGTTTTGTTAGCAATTAGCACCGTGTCATGGATAGAATGCTGGACTTGGACCAAGGAAATGAAGGTTCGAATATTCTATAAAAAATTTATAATGATGATGATTCATTCTTTATACGCTGCTCAAGCCATATAAACTACTAGTAGACATGAAGCCCGTTAAAATAACGGGCGCTAGAACATATGTCCGTGGGGCACATGAGGCTTCCAGGGAGGGTCCTAGAGCTGCGCGAGGCATGGGAGGCGGGGCAGAGACCCTCGCGACTCTCCCCGCACCCCGCTTATTTCTTGCGCGTTAAGGTTCCCCGCGAGCGGGTTTTTCTGGCCAACTCCTCCTCCTTTCCCGCTTCGCACGACGCTGCCGCAGCCCGTGACTGGGGAGCATGTGGCGGCGGCCCCCTTGGCTTGGAGGCAAAGAAGTGTCAGGAGGAGGAGGAGGAGGAGAGTTAGTCAGCGGAGGAGGGCACGGCGGAGTCATGGAAAACACTCGGCAGCCGCCGCAAGAGCAACAACATCCCGGCTGGCGGGGAGGGAGAGCTTGCGCGTCAAGACTGGACTGAGGTGGGCAGGTCCTGGTGGCGTTGCCGCCGCGTTGTTTGCGTGAGGGGTTGAAGAGGCCAAGTAGCAGCAGCAGCAGCAGCAGCAGCAGCAGCAGCGGGTGTCCATTCGCCTCCCTCTCCGGAGTCGCCGTGGCTTTCGGAGATGCGGGTTGTGGGGAGGAGAGAGAGCGGGAGCGATGCAGCTGCTGCTGCGACAGCCTGTCTTGACTTAGACCCGGTGGGGAGGGAGCAGCCGCTGAGGTGTGCCCGAGAGCGGGACTGCGAGCCAGGCTCATGTGGTGCAGGTGAGGGGCAGAGTAGGAGGAGGAGGACAACGACGACAGCAGCAGCCGGGAGCCTTTTATTGGCCGCCGCGCGCGCCAGGCAAATTCGTGCGCCTCGGGATCTCCGCGGGTGTTCGCGCCGCGAGAGGCGGGTGCCTAGGAGGGCCCGGAGCGCTGAAAGGGGCTGGCGGTTGCCGTTGACACGGGACTTAAGCGATGGGGCGGTGAAGAAGAAGTCGCCTTCCATCCCTCCTCTTCTCCCCCCCTTTCTATTCCCCTCTCAGCCGGGTTGTGTAATGAGAAGACATCCTTCGGCCGGCTCTGAGGTAAACGGCGATAAGGAGAACGGCCGTTGGTAGGGTGGAGGGGAGGGGGAAGAGCGGCCGCCGGTTGGTCGGTCAGCCAGCCCCCCCTCAGCAGTATAGATCTCCTCACACCCGAGCGCTGTCAGGGGCAGGAAGGAGGGAGGCCAACTCAGCGGCCCTCTGCCTGCAAGAACAGACACGCACCCTCGGGCGGCTCAGCGAGTGACTGGCAACAGCGCTGGAGGAGCCGCCAACCCCGGAAAGGCACAGCCCCGCCCTCGTCCACTCCCGGCCAATCCGAGGCCCGAAGTCTCTGCGTCGTCCAATCCCTGCGTCCCTGTGGGACATGCGCAGTAGCGCAATTCCACTGACACACGGACTGGAAGCAGGGACACAGGGACTTTATTATATAGGATGAACTTTATTTATTTATTTTCATTTCTATACTGCTTTATATTTTTAATAAAAACCTCAAAGTGATGTACAGCCTAATGGATCAGACCAAAGGTCCAAATAACCCAGCTTCGCAAAATGGCTGACCAGATGTTTCTGTGACGCTCACAAGCATCCATCACACACTCCCTGCTATTACTTGCCAGAAAAGTACTTGTCAGTGGTACACTATCTCTGAAAAAGGAGGCTCCACATGGCCATGGAAGGTAGACTTCAGCCAGTTGCTGTATTTTAGCCTCACTCACCTCACAATATTTGTTGAGTAGGGGAAAACTGGAAAAACCCATGCACAGTATGTCTGAGTTCCTTGGGAAAGTGGTGTAATACACATGCAATAAAATAAGTGATAAATGAGATTATCATTAACTATTGGGTTTGAGCGGCAATGCGAGGGAAGCCGCTGATAACAAGGGATTCCAGAAAGAGGCAGAATTTAGCTCATGGTCACTATTACGAATTATTTCCCTTGCCATCTGGGAACGTGCCTACATTTAACATGCATGTTTTCCCTCAAAAAATACTCAGAACTGCATTTTACCCACACTGAGCTACAACTCCCAGCACCCTTAACAAAATATAGTTTCCCACAGGTATTCTTTGAGGGAGGCAATGTGCTTTAAATGTTCATTGAATATTAAAGGTATTGAGGTGGGACATAGAGCCTATAAATTAAGGGCATTTGCTGATTATGTGGTGCTGACACTAGAACAACCTTTGGAGAGCGTTCCCAAAGCATTAGAAGAAATTAAAAGGTTTGGAGAAGTGGCGGGTTTCAAAATAAGCTCAGATAAAGCCAAAATGTTGGTCAAAAACATGGATGAGCAGTTAGAAATTTTTTTTTTAGAAAGGATGTCTGGTTTAAAAATAGGCAAAAAGGTTGTATTTGGGAATTTGGCTGACATTAAGAAATCTTAACCTATTTGAAAATAATTACTGTATTTTCCCGTGTATAAGACTAGGTTTTTCCCCTAAAAAATAATCTCAACGATTAGGGGGCATCTTATACACAGGGCCATCTCCTCCCATTTTCCTAAATCTGAGTCCCCCAAAATAGGGGGTGTCTTATACATGGGGGCATCTTATAGATGGAAAAATACAGTATATTAAATTGTGGAAAGAGGTTAAGAAAGAGTTGAAGATATGGGGAATATGGGAAACCTCCAGATGTTGCCAGTCTACAATTCCCAGAAGCCCTAGAAAGCATGGTCAATGGCTGGGAAGTTGCAGTTCAGCAACATATGATGATGACAAAAAGTTTCCCCACCCCTGTGAAAGATGCACAACAGAATGTAAGGACTCAAATGAGCCCATTTTCCTGTATAACCATGAAAGACAATTACTGTATTTTATTTGCCTGTGTCAAAAGTCTATGCCACGGTAACCCCTACAGGTTTTGGATAAGTTATAATCCGAACAATGCTTGGAGGCTTATTTGAAAATCTTCTAAATGCGAATGTACACAAGATTTCTCCTAAGATTCCAAACCTCTTTACAATACACACCAAGCAAGTCACTGGAAAAAACCACATTCCTTTAAGGAAGGGAGGGGCAGGAGACGAGATTCTCAATACCAATCTCTTGCCCTGACACAAAGCAACTGAAGAACAGTGTAATGCTTGTTTAGAAGCAAGTGTTGATGAAACAAATTTGAATTCACTCATGCAACAGGTGTATTAGGAACTGGAGGGGACATCAGCATCAACAGTGGTACAGTTGATTACCTTCTTAAATCTAGATTTTCAAGTAGTAACTTGCTGAGAGTAAAAATTGCCTCCAGGCGACCAGGCTGGTTTGTCATTCCCCCACCCAACCTAAAAATCGGTAATACAGGTGGATAAAGTAAGGCAGCCAGCATCATTGTGGACTCTCTATCCCTAATGATGATTTACATTAATCTGCAAAACAAAAACTAAACAAAAAACCTAAAAACAGGGTGTTTATATGTTTCTCTTACTCTTCTCCAGATGCTTTTGGCTATTTCAGAATTGCTAGGATAATTCTACCTTATGATGTGCAGGTACATCAACAACCCCAGTGAATAGAATTCAAGTGGAACCAATCCAAATTTATTTCATCATGAACACCAGCAGGGTTCATTGCAGATGTATTTATATCTGCCACAGAAAAGTGGGCAGAAGGTAAACAGCAAGAGCATGGCAGGCTTTGCATTTGGTGGGATTTCTTTAAAGCATTTATTTAGGTAAACTGAAGGCAGAAGAGACCCTTATCAAATGAGTATATGTTCAGCAAATGAACTTTAATGCTGCAGAGATAGTGGCTTACCAAACCATCTGCAGAATTAGAAGTTTCAGATATTGCATTTTTAGGAGCTGGGTTTCTCTCTCTCTCTCTCTCTCCCCCCCCCCCCCAGCTCTTGGTCTTTCCCACATGAAAGCTACATGCTTGGAGTCAGTAGACCACTACCATGGATGATCCAAATCCCCGAATCACTGCTGAAGGGAGATTGAATGGGGCCAGAAATGACATTTTAAAGGCTACTGCAACCAGGGAAGCTCCAACCTTCAGTGTGGAAGCACTGACAGCAAAGAGCACCCCAATGCACCCATCCAAACAGTGAGCGGAATTAACCACTAGTGGCGTCCCCACCAGCAGAAATCTCTGAAACAGGGTGCTTCAGGGGTGGGGCTGAGCCAGCGCAGAATCCTATGGATCCTCTGCCGATCCTGCTACTGTCACATAATGGCAACAGGTGCAATCCTGGTCTCTTCACTGTGCTATAAAGAAAGCTAATGTAGCAAATGGGTATTTTTCTGCTCCCTCCACCTTTTATTAATTTATTATTATTGAGTGCCCAATATTACCTGCCTTCACCATTCTGGTTGTAAAAGTGGTACTTTTAATAGTAAAAGTACTATTAAAGAGTACTGCCTCTTTCCTTTAACTGAAGGGAACACCGCCCACATTCTTGAGAGAAATTTGTTTTATTTCTTTGCAAGCAGGTGGAGTATCTAATAGAACTACGTGGACTTAAGATTCTACATACAAAGATCCTGGGATTCATGTTAAGGGCTTATGTTTGTTTATTTATTCTGGAAGGTTCACTCCTTGTGCCTAGGCCAAGAATCTCCCACACCAGATCTCGATTCCATTCTCCACAAACACGCTGCAAAGAAATTAAAAAGAGAGCACCAGGGCTGTGGGAGCCGACATGCCCCTGCTACCTGGGAACATCCACACTGGATTTTGTGGCACAACTTCATAAGCAGATCCTCAGAGTCAAGGTAGGATATATGGAAGCCTAGGTGGTCTAGGAACATGGGGCATTCGCGAAGGGCTAGGAATCCCCAAGCTTTTCCTTGGAGTAGACCCCGTCCTAGCAAAACTACAGTACCCAGCAGCCCTTGCGGGGCGCTCCCCTCCCACATCTCTCTCTCTCTCTCTCTCTCTCTCTCTCTCTCTCTCTCTCTCTCTCTCTTTTTAACTCACAGACGGGCTGGCCGGGGCCTTACCTCCCTGCGGCGGATCCGCCGCGCCAGCTCCACTGCGGACAGCAACAGCAATGGGTGTTCCGGCGGCGGGACGGCGCGGGCTCTGCTGGGGCCAGGAGGAGAAGCAGCAGCAGCAGCAGTAGCCACCGCCGGCGCCCTCAACGGGGAGCGGAGGGCTGAGGCGCGCGCCGCCAGGCTGAGCAGCGCGAGGAGAGCTCCCGAGAGGAAGCGCAGCACCAGCACAACGCAGCGCTCTGCGCGAGAGAGCGCCATGGCAAAAGAGGTCGCAGCTCCGGGACAATGCTGCCGGATCAGAGCGGAAGGTGCGCGGCCACGCCCACTCGGGGGTGGGTGTGAGGGGTCCGCCGGCGCCAAGCCCCGCCCACTCCGCTCGCCCCGCCCCCGAGATTTAAATCGTCAGGCGAAGGAACGGCCGGCTAGTTAGTTTTTCCTCAGTCAGAGGAAGAGTTAAGAAACAGAAACAAGCAGCTCCTAAAGGACCCTTTTTAAATGAATGAATGAATGAATAAATAAAATTAAAATAAAATAAAAAGTACAATACAATACAATACTGTGATCTTCGGATGAAGAGTGGTATAGAGATTTAAAGGTAAAGGGACCCCTGATCGTTAGGTCCAGTCATGACCAACTCGGGTTGCGGCGCTCATCTCGCATTATTGGCCGAGGGAGCCGGTGTACAGCTTCCAGGTCATGTGGCCAGCATGACTAAGCCGCTTCTGGTGAACCAGAGCAGCGCACGGAAACGCCGTTTACCTTCCCGCCGGAGTGGTACCTATTTATCTACTTGCACTGCATGCTTTCAAACTGCTAGGTTGGCAGGAGCAGGGACCGAGCGACGGGAGCTCACCCCGTCGGGATTCGAACCGCCGACCTTCTGATTGGCAAGCCCTAGGCTCTGTGGTTTAACCCACAGCGCCACCTGTGTTAGTTGCAGGCAATTCCCCCCCACAGGGTGCCAAGATGATGGGGCACAAAATAATAATAATAATAATAATAATAATACCTGAATTTATATGGGTACCTACTGAGAAGATCCCTGGGGCATGGCTAAACCAGGTGAGAGTAGCTGTTGGGTCTCAAACCCTCAGGCATGTGGTGGATTGATCAGGCAAGACCAATAGTGGGTCCAACGGCCAAGGAGCCTGTTTCGGGAGATGCCATAGAGGGAAGTGAGAGGCAAACGGGGCTTGTCAACCTAAGAAGGTAGTCCTCCTAGAAGGAAAACTCTGGTCCTGAACCTCTGCTGCTTTGTGGGCTACCTTTGGAAGAAGAAAAGGATAAGAACTACACAAATCCAGAGTACAGTCCCTAATACAATTGAATGGCGCCTTGTGCGGATCCTTCCAGCAACTCCTGCAGCCAAACGGGTGCCAAGCATATACCAGTAGCTCTGCTTTCCTTTGAACCACATCGGCGAGGCCAAGAGGAGAGTCTGTTCACCTGGGCAGGTCAGGACTTCCATACCCAGGCTCACGCCTCGGGGAGGACATTTCAGTGCTGCAGATGCCGCAGTCTGACTTCACCGCTGGAAGCACACACTCGAGACAGATGCCAACAACCGCCACCAAAGTTCCTTTAAAAAAGCAACTGTACCAAGAGGAATTACTGTGTGTTAGGAAGTATCCTATGTAAGATATTTGGTCCATCTCACTCGGTTTTTTCTATGTGGTGTGATTTCACATGGGTCTCTCTCAGCCCTATCTCAAGGTGCCAGCGGGGATTTGGCCTGGTGCCTTCTGCATGCAAGGCTCTGCCACTGAGCTGCAATCAGAAGGGGGGACTTTGGACCTGTGTCTGCAAGAGAAAATTGCTTAATTAGTTTTGGCCAGGGAGGGGGGATACAAATAAAAGATTATTATTATTATTATTATTATTATTATTATATTAATTTATGTTCATTGGTTGCGTTAATCTGCCATTAGTCATTTGGTATACGTTAACTTTATTTCTCCACACATAAAAGTGAGTAATGTTCACTTACCACACAGGAGATTATGTCAACCCAGGTTTTTCCCCCCATTTCCCCCAGTCTTGTGTTCAGTTCTCTACAATTTCTGCTACAGTTTACAATTTTTTAAAAAGAAAAACTCCTGAAAATCCATCGCCATTTTAGTGCAGATTTCTCATAATATACACATTTTTGCAAGCAATTTCCCTAATATAATGCACTTTATATTGAGTTGAGTTGGCATCTGTCTGTTTATGGAAGACCATGGAGGAGTGTGCCTTTAGGAGTGAGGTCAAGCTGTTGGACAGTTGCAGCGCCTGTTGTGGCTGGAGAGATTTATGCAAGAGAGGCATGTTTTGCTGCAGCTGGGGCAGATAAAGGCATCCAGTTGTACTGCTACAGATGCATCATGGCGTTTCTTCTCTCTGTGCTCCTCCCAGTGGTCATTTCTCCTCTGGTCACTGCTATGGAAACATGACTTGACAAACATGACTTGCCTGCCTGACAAAGACCAATATCTTGGGTCAGGATGTTGCCAGCACTCCACTCATCAGCATTTTATATACCGGTAATTACAAATATATGCCTAATACAGTAGTGTATGTGCATTTTTGTACATTTTGTTTTTGCTGGAGAACTGCATCACAAAATTAGGCAAAGTGAAAATTCCAAGTAATAGTAGTGTTTCAGTTCACATATGGTTTGCAAAGTGTGGTACATTCACTTCAAAATCCTAGTTGAATCAAATTTATTCCCTCCCTGGTGGAGACTACCTTTAGCCTAGAAAGCCACACCCAAACCAGAACAGCATACCTAGCTGCTGTTGCCAATGTTAATGTGTCAAAGGTTCTAGGCACATTGTTAAACACCTGTAAGCATCTGCTGAATGCAATTTGCCATGGACAGTTTTCTAATCTTTACTTAAAATAACCCTATAGGGAGAGAATCGGCTGTTTTGAAAAACGTCTCTCAAGACAAATTACCTCTTAAGAATCTGCTCAGCACATTTCCCCAACCATGGAAAGCAGCTCTCAGGTAAATTGACATAAGGACAGTGTCTCTTAGGTGCAAAGTTAACCTCATAGAAAACACATGCATAATAAAAATGTAGAAAATCATATTCCTACTATGCATGAATTTTTCTGCAGTATGGAAATGGACCGCTGAAATGGACCAACATGGTCAGTCAGAGAAGGGAGACAATGTTACTAAAAAAAGAAGAAATGGAGTGTTTTCATTGGTACAATAAGATGCAAGAAAATACCAACCCACACATTCTTTGGGAGATATTGTGAAATATTTATTTATCAACGTAATTATTACTTATTTTACCGAACTCCACTGAAGTGGAGCAATGAAATGACTCTTATCTTAGTACTGTGGACTCCATTCCACTTGTGCAAAAGCCAGGGGTTTCTCTAACCCCCCCCCCCCCCCAGCAATCGTTCAATCTAGTTAAGCGAGAAGTATAATCATAGAGGAAAATTTCCAAACAGGCAAAATTACTTGAGAGTGCAGAGCGAGGCTAATGAGGGGCATGACACAGCAAGCATCCTGAGGACCAGAGTGGCTTCATTTGGCCTACAGGGTAGAGGCTCCCTACCCCTGTTATAAAATAAGTGATAAGTGTAGCTGGTGCTGAGAGTTGTTTCCCCTCACAGATCTATATTTCCCAGTTCCCTGGCAAGAGGGATTGATGGCTAAACCACTCAGAATTGTCACTCTGCAGGGAGAATAGGGGTCTCTTAACAACTCTTAGTAAACTACAATTCCCAGAATTCTTGAGCAGGGAGGAGCCATGACTGGTACAACACAATACAGTACTGCGTTTAATGTTAGGTACAGATGTGACTAATGTGGTCAGCAGTGCAGAGCCTGACCATAGCCACACGATGGCACAATTTTCTTCATTTCTTCCTGCACTTTATACTTACTATCGAGGTATGTTCTATGGCAGTCTGTGGCTGTGCTGACCTCATTTCAAAGGACAGTGATAAGAAACTTTGCTTGAAGGTGACATACAGTATTTTGAAAGACAGTGCCGATATCAAAGGAAGCTTCTGCCAGAATATTTTTCAGGCTGAAGATAATAAAAGCTAATTTGTTAGGCAGGTAGATTGATTGGTTATTGGTAGATTTTTCACATCCTAGTGTCTTGCAGATGCTTTATACTAACTACAACTCCCATCAGCCCCAGTTGGCACCAACTCATGATGGGAATTGCAGTCCAAAACACCTAGAGGACACTCAGATGGGTAAGGTGGCGGGTGGTGGTTTTTACAACTCTGTAACAGCTGCTCCATATGCACCAAACACTAAGATAGTTGTTTAAAACCTTGTCACACTCAGATTTCATGATGGGGCGGGGGGAGAGAATTCATTTATCTGGCAATAAGTAAATTAGACCATAACTAATTTGTATTCTTATGTTTCCCAAGTGCTGAGACAAAGAAGGAAGATATCTTGCCTTTATTTAGAAAAGCACTGGACTTTACCTTTAGTAGAGAGAAGTGGGACCTGCAACAAAATGTTGCAGTATGGAGTACTCCTGTTCAATATGCCAGCCATGGCCTCTTCTACATATTCCATTGCATTCTTCCCTCCCTGGAGGCTTCCCGTTTCCCCCGTCCAATAGTTAGTCAGTGTCCACTGAGGATGCGGACCTTTTATCTTTTTACCATGTTACCAGGCCAGGTTGAAGGTTCTTGTGTTAACAGAGAAAGCACTGAGCAACTTGAGTCCAGGATACCTTAAGGGAACCCCCGCCCCCGAGTCCTTATATCCCAGCTCGATCACTGAAATCATGCAGAGGAGTGTTGTTAGTTGTTTCCCAGGTTACAGAGACCCAGCTTGCCTCAAAACCATAAGTGTTGCTGGGCTCGTAATGGAAGGCACTTTTCTAGTGGAGATTCAATAGGCCCATCACTTTCAACTTTCAGGCATCTCTTGGGGTTATTTTTATGCTAACTGCTCTTTGTAGTTGTTGACTTTTAAAAATAATAATGATAATTCTGGTCATTATATTCTTTGTATGACAGGGTGATAAAGAATTACCTTTATAAACGAAACAGCTGAAATGAAAACTAGTCTTTCTCCATTAGCTGTTGAAAAATCATCTCAGCTTCTACATTCAGGTTGTTTCGTTTGTTTTAACAGAGTAAGCCATGTGATCTCCATTTATGGGGAAGTCAGTCTGGGTAGAGCATCTGCTTAGGACACGAAGTCCCAGGTTCAATCCCTAGCATTGCAGGGAACACAAGTCTGAAATCCTAAGATGCCACGTTAGTGTAGATGAGACACAGCCCACACGGTGTCCTCTAGATGCCTTGGAATACAACTCCCAACATCCTTGAACAAATGACCATACTTGCTGGTGCTGATAGGAATTGTAGTCCAAAACATTTGGAGCCACCATGTTGCCTACCTCCGGTGTTGACAAAGCGAGCTAGATGGGCCAATAGGAGCCTTTCCTATGTCCCATTTGTGTGTGTGTGTTTTCTCAAAGAGGCAAAGAAGTTGAATGGTGCTGCTTTCCCAGTTTCTCACCCATTGTGCAAGGAACATGAGTTTCCTTACTGATTTCAATTAATCTGATGTGACTGTTTCCACCTACACTGATACCCTCCCCACCAACCCTGACCTTTTCAACTCCATTCTCTACACAAGTCCGTCCCAGGAATGCTGAGCTGTTCAAAGCTTTCACATACATACAACACAAAAACATGCACCATGGCAATCTCATTTTAATAGGTTGGTTTATTCAACTCTGCAGCTACACAAACCCACACACTTTCTGCACAGAGCAGGGGCTGAGATCACCACCAGCAAACCAGTCTCTGTGCACTTCTGGTTTCCCAGGATCAAGTGGATTTACCACTGATACATTTACAGATCCAGTTGACTTCACCCTATGCTCCCCCACCTGTCACCTGCACCATGTGAAAGGGTGTGTGCTAAAGCACTTCAAGATAAAGGCAACGAAGTTCTACTTCAACACAGGGGGTTGTTGTCTTTAAAAATAAAGACAACATTTCCTGCATAGAATAATAGAAACACGAGAAAAATCTCAAGCTAGTTATTCTGTGGAAAAGTATGGCTCTTTTATAGTTTTTTGTTCCTCTAATTCCTTGAAGGGTGTCCAACTCAAGATCTTTGCATCTTCATTTTTCAAGGCGTCTGGCCGCATCTTGCCAAGATGAGGTGTACAGCTGGAAGGGCCAAGTGTGCCAATCCACCACTCCTTTCCCAATTTCATCTCTCTCCTCCTGTCTACCAATCTGGTCCCAGCAGTCTGATAATCCAGTCCATCTCCATCTGCCTGCCTCAATAGTACGCATCTTCATACAAATCTGTGCGTAAGCAGTAAAGGATGGCAGCACCCAGCATGAAGACGGCAGATCCCCAGCCTAAGCCGTAGCCCCAGTTGAACTCGTGGTAGCTGTTCAGCATGCTGCTGTCGATGAATTTGATAGGGTAGAGGATTAAGGCACAGACATGCAGAACCACTAGATCAATCCAACAGAGAAAAAAGGTCTGTTAGAAATCCAAAGAAGGAAAATACACTTGTTCCATGGAGACTCGTTTGCAACACTGGGGAGATCAGGAACAACTGATCTCTGTCACATTCTTGCTTCTGTGTTTACCAACTGGTCTCAACATTTATCTTAAGACAAGGTCATACAGTTAAACCTCGGTCCCCGAACACCTCTGTTTTGGAATGTTTTGGCTCCCAAACACCGAAAACGTTTTTCGGAAGCCGAATGTCCGACGAGCTTCCAGAATGGATTACGTTTGACAACTGAGGTTTGACTGTATCTGCACTAGACATCATGATGCTTCTTTAAAAGTCATTGCTTTCCCAAAGAATCCTGGGAACGGCCACCCATGGCTCCTTTTGTGAGGTGAAGGGTGGGATATAAAGTCAATAAATAATAATAAGCAATAAGCTTGTTAAAAGTGCTGGCAACTTTTCCCCCAACAGAACTGCCAATCTCAGAGTTCCCTAGGAAGAGGGATTGATTGATTGTTAATCCACTCTGGGAAATGTAGCTTTGTGAGGGAATAGGGGCTGTCTAATAATTCTCAGCACCCTTAACAAATTACAGTTCCCAGGATTCTATTAGGGAAGCCAAGGCTGTTTAAAGTGGCATAATAGGGCTTTAAATGCCTGTTGGAGATTTGGCCCAAGTCTATCTGGAGTAAAGATGGAAAGGACAGCCATTAGCAATTAGCTAGACCTTACCTATGGGCCCATTATTGATGCTGCGTGGGTATCTGAAAGGGCATATTAGGCCAAGCCCATCAAGAACTTGCAAGGTAATTTTTGAAAGAAGCAAAGAAACAATTGCAAAGAAATGGGGCGAATGGAAGGGGTTGTAAGCTATAGCGACTGTGCTTGAACATTGCAACAAAGCATAACATACAGTGGTCCCTTGACTTATGAACGACCCGACTTTCGTATTTTTTGACTTACGAGTGAAAAAAGTGGCCACGCACCTACGAATTTTTTCGACCTCCGAATGGAAATCGTTGCCGTTTTAGATGCGGTTTCCTCGACTTACGAAGTTTAGATGCGGTTTTTTTCGACTTACGAATTTTTCCGGATATTTTTCTCCCAATGCATTCCTATGGGGACTCAACTTACGATTTTTTTCGACCTACAGATGTCCATTCGGAACGGATTAAATTCATAAGTCGAGGGACCACTGTATATGGCTCCCACTTCACTTCTGGCCCAGCAGCAAAAACAGTGAGCCCTGATATTTAGCAGATTTATGATTTTAACTTTTCTGTATGGTTTTTATTGTATGGTTTTATGTACAATTGTTGTAAACCACTCTGGTATTTATTTATTTTTATGAACAGCGGTTTATAAATACATTTCAAATAAATAAATAAATAAATAAATAAATAAATAAATAAATAAATAAATAAATGCAGAGGTTAAAGGATACGTACCAGCAGCAAAAAGGAGGATGGCAACAACCCGGTAATAGCGCTTATAGATCCCCAGGCAGAAGGAAGTCAGAGACAGGAGGAATGACAGCAGAGTGATGGTGGCTGCCGTCAGGATTAACACCAAAGCAGCTATTTGCCAGTCTGTCAGAAGGGAAGGGGGTGGGATAAGGAACAATTGTGAAAAAGACTCTCAAAGCACTATCAACAGAGATGAGGGTCTTGTTTAGTCACCAAGAAACCTAGTGACATACATACATACATACATACATACATACATACACTGGCTGAGTAATAACTGGCACTCACAGCCTGAACATTGGAAACTGAGAGAACGAATGCTTATTCTAACAGAAATTAAGAGTTGAACTTTCCAGCCAAGTTGCCTACTTGATGCATAAATCATTTATCCTGTGATACAAAGTGAGAAAGGCAGAGCCTACAGACTTGTCTAGTCATGGAGATGTGAAGTTGTATTTCTCACCTCCAAACCTAACGCAGAGTATCCCCAAGGGCCCCCACCCCATTATTTTGTATTTATTGAGGACATAGATCACTCAGGTCTTTGACCATCTGGGGTCCTCTATGACCATCCCAGTATCGGCCATGAGAGCTAAAAAGGAGGGAAACTAGGTTTGGAAAGACCTTCAATGCTTCCCTGCTTCTAAGATTCCCAGGGCTATCTGGCTGGCTGCTATTTGCAAACAAATGGCAGGACTAGACTGACTATCACATAAAAGATGGGGCAGGCTTGTTTTCTCCTGCTTCACAGGTTAGGCCTCAAACCAATGGCTTCAAGTTACAAGAAAGGAGACTCCGACTAAACATCAGGAAGAACTTTCTGACAGAAAGAGCTGTCCAATACTGGAGCAATCTCCCTCCAAAAGTGGTGGGCTCTCCTTCCTTGGAGGTTTTGAAGCAGAGGCTGGATGGCCATCTGTCATATGTGATCTAGTCGAGATTCATGCATTGCAGGGGGTTGGACTAGATGACCCTCAGGGTCCCTTGCAACTCTAAAAGTTCTATAAGCATATTACTGTGAACATCCAACAAGCATCCAACAAGACTCTTCTATGTTCTTATTTCCCTGAAAGGGCAGCATACTCTGGGCCTTTGGCTGCTGGGAGGTTGCCACGCCATGGCAGACAGAGCCATAGGTCAGTGGACCATATACTTCATTATTGTCTACACTGACTGGCAGCAGCTCTCCAGGGTTTGGGGCGGAGGGCCTTCCCAATATGTCAATGCTGCAGAACTGAACCCGGGCCTGAACCTCTGCCATCGAACTATGTCTCCCCCCCCCCCAATGCTTTGTATGCAGGTTACGGGTTCAGTCCACAGCATCTCCAGGTAGAATTGGAAATTTCTGCTATTGAAACCCTGGAGAATCACTGGCAGTCAGTGCAGACAATACTGAGTTCCACAGACCAGCAGATTGACTTGGTATAAGGGAGTTTCCTATATTCCTGCCTCCCTTGGCAAGGGGAAGTCCAAATTGGCCCTATCCTTCACAGCTAGAGGAGCAGTAGCTGCGGGATACGCGCTCCCTCTCCTTTCCTCCACTCTGATTCAACTACCAAATTTTCTGGAACTGCTGTGGTGATAGAGATAGCATACACTGACCCCATTCATCACCAGTGAGAGGAGTATATCTGTGTGTGATTATTGGTTTTTAAATATTATTACAACCTGTCATCTGTAAACCCCTCTGAAAATCATTTGATGGCAAGATGTGGATATATATAAAACCAACCACACCTTGCAATATATATTTATAAGATTTGTGGGGGGGGGGGGGGTGAGCTTGCATAGCTAGCACAGTGTGATGCCGTGCATGTACGAATTAGGAAAAAATAAGGCATAGGCTTCAGCTTCCGGGGAATCCCACTTAAACAAACTAAGTAAGTAAAACAACCCCAAATTCCTAGCCCTTGTGACTATGGAAGCCACATTGAAAGCATGCAAACAAATGCCTGCAGATTCTCAGAGGGCAGAGGCAGACTGAATAAGATCCAGAGGGCAGGTCTTCAGAACCCTGCACAGCTGCTTACTGCCCTCCCCAGTAAGAAATGCAAAATTATGCAAATTAATGAACTTTGCCTATTTCTGCTTGTATATGCACATGTGATTTATAGAGACCACAGGAAAGGTCAGTGGCATCAAACAATACATGCAGCTGTCAGTCAGCATCAGTCACCTATACCAGGAGTATATGTAATTTTCCTCCATAGTATAATGGCACATCTTCAGCGTAAGCAACAAGGCAAGGGAGAGGCAGCATAAGGGGGAGATGATAAAACAGCTTTCTAAGCAGACACATGGATAAAGCATATCCTGGGATGGGAATGATTCTGAACCGGGTTGGCACAGCAGAAAGAAGCTAGTGAAGCATCTGGAATCGCGGGCCCTTTTACTATCTGCCTATTGTGACAACAAAGGACTGGTTCCCAGTTCCTATTAATCAGCAGTTAATTGTGACCAAGTCAGATGCAGCAGCAAGAGGTCTGTTTAACTTTAGGGACATCTGTGGGGCAAGGAGAAAGGGGCCTCCTCTTTTAAGGATGACACGGCTAAATTCCCACCACGTTTCCGCCCAGCTCTTCTCCACAGCTTTTAAAATAATGGCTGTCCAGGAATGCAGTTCGGTAAACTGGGCCTCTAGAGCAGCCTTCCCCAACCTGGATGCTTTAACTACAGTTTCCATCACCCCTGACCATGCTGGCTGGGGCTGATGGGAGTTGTGGTCCCAGCAACCTATGGAACAGATCCAGATTAAGACCTTTAGAGGCCCTCCAACATGTTGAGGCCCCAAACTGGGATGCCCTTCTTCCCGACCGTACTCCCATGCAAGCCACGTGACCTGCACAAGATCACGGAGCCCAAAAGATGTGCTTTTCCGGGACCATGATCTTAAAACACTAGTTACTTTCATAAAATACATATTTTGTTATGTGCAAATGGATTTAGATACCTATTAGGTCCATAAATTACCATATAGCATATATTCAACACAAAAAACAGTGACAATTTCTGGTTGACAAAGGACAGCTGGACATACAAAGGGCCCCATTACCTTCAGTAGCTTAGGGCCTCATCAAACCTAAATCTGTCCCTGCACACGAGATCACAGCCTCAATAAAGCACTTTTTCAGGGTGAGATCATGGCACCCCAAATGGCCACTGTGCTCTCGTGGAGTAAAGTGGGATGTTCTGGTTTTTTCAGGACACTTGCGAAGAATGGTATATGCTTACTCTGCCCAGTGGATAATCCAGTACTGACCTGGGGGGCACCAGGCTGGGGAACACTGCTCTAGAGCAGACATAGGCAAACTCCAGCCCTCCAGATGTTTGGGACTACAATTCCCATCATCCCTGACCACTGGTCCTGTTAGCTAGGGATGATGGGAATTGTAGTCCCAAATAGGGGCGTGGCAAGGGGCGGGGGGGCGGGCCGTCCCGGGTTCCACCCCAGAGGGGGGTGACACTTTTTTAAAAAAATTATTTATTTTTTTATATATATTTTTAATTTTAACTTCATTGAAAAATAGAGATAATAGACACACACACAACCCCCCA
Organism: Darevskia mixta; assembly: GCA_034641385.1. Taxonomy (NCBI): domain Eukaryota; kingdom Metazoa; phylum Chordata; class Lepidosauria; order Squamata; family Lacertidae; genus Darevskia; species Darevskia mixta. The sequence goes on along the minus strand of JAWWNH010000061.1, from coordinate 7,635,316 downwards.
CACCTCACAAAGTGGCACCATCAGAGGGGGGTGACACTTTTTAATTTTTTTTATTTTTTTTTTATTTTTTATTATTTTTATTATTATTTTTATTTTACCTTTATTGAAAAAAAAGAGATAATAGACACACACACACAAACCCCCCACACCTCACAAAGTGGCACCATCAGAGGGGGTGACACTTTTTAATTTTATTTTTTTTATTTTTTTACATTTTTATTTTTATTTTTTATTTTTATTTTTTATTTTAACTTTATTGAAAAAAAATAGATAATAAACACACACACACAAAACCCCCACACCTCGCAAAGTGGCACCATCAGAGGGGGGTGACACTTTTTAATTTTTTTTAAATTTTTTAAAATTAAAGTGGTGGGGGGGTGACAAAAAAAAATCCGCCCCGGGTACCACCTGGGCTTGCTACGCCTCTGGTCCCAAACATCTGGAGGGCCGGAGTTTGCCTATGCCTGCTCTAGAATTTAGACATCCTGGTCTTGTGGCAGAAAGGGGGTGGGCAACTCTTATGTCCTCCCCGCCCCTTTACATGCTGATGTGTATTATATTGTTCAAAGTGTGGCAAGCAAACCCAGCTGCTGTCAGGGGCGCTGGACTTCTGCTCAAAGGCCTTCCCATGACTACTTCATGCAGATGCTAAGAATGTCAAACTATTCGCTTCCCCAACAATGGGATGCTAGGCAGGACAGACCACGAGGCTATCAGCAGACAAGCCTGCCTTTGCAACTATGGTCACATCCACACCATCCGTTTAAAGCATATGACTTCTCCCAAAGAATCCCGGGGACGGCAGTGTGCTAAGGGCACGGGGAACTGTAAGTCTGTGAGGGGTAAAACTACAGCTCTCATTATTCTTTGGGGAAAGCTTTAACCTTTTTCAGCCATGGGCCGGTCCACCGTCCCTCAGACCATGTGGTGGGCCGGACTATATTTTGAAAAAAAAGAATGAACAAATTCCTATGCCCAGGGGCGTAGGAAGCCTCTTCGCTACCCGGGGCGGGGAGCGGAGGAGGCACCCCCTGGGGGCGGGGCGTCGTGACGGCGCGTCGTGACGTCACGACGCGACGTCACTGCGGCTCCGCCCCTGCAGCGGGGGGGGGGAGCGCTTTAAAAAAGAGAAAAAGCCAAGGCAAGCTTGCCCTGGCTTTGATCTTTTTTAAAGCATATTTCTCCCCGCTGCCAGAGCGGGCAGCGAGGAGGCGGCGGAGGGGTGCGTGTCACCCCATCGCTGCTTGCCTCTCCCGCCGCCTGCAGGGGCGAGGGGAGAGCCGAGGTGAGCACCGATGGGGTGACACCCCGGCGCCGGCGCCTCCTTGCTCCCCGATCCGGCAGCGGGGAGGAGGCGGCGGAGGGGTACGTGTCACCCCATCGCTGCTTGCCTCTCCCGCCGCCTGCAGGGGCGAGGGGAGAGCCGAGGCGAGCAGCGATGGGGTGACACGCACCCCTCCGCCACCTCCTCCCCGCTGCCTGCACCCCTTTGGCGGAGCGCAAGTCGGGGCAGGGAGAGGGGCGGGCCAGCGAGGAGGGGTGTCACCCGTCCTCACTGGCCCGCCCCGCCCCTCTCCATGCCCCAGCTCCGCAAGCCAGCCAGCGGCGGGAAAAGCCGCTGGAAGGGGGGGGCTATTTTCGGCGTTGCCGGGGTGAAGCCGCAAGGGCGGCCAGCGGGGGGGGGTGACACCGCTCCTCGCTGGCCGCCCCTGCGGCTCCACCCCGGCATTGCCGAAAATAGCGTTTAAAAAAAATTAAAAAAAGTTTTTTTAAAAAAATTTTTTAAAAGTTTTTGGTTTTTTTTAAGCACCCAATTTGTCACCCTCCCCAGGGTGGCACCCGGGGCGGACCGCCCCCCCCTTGCTACGCCCCTGCCTATGCCCCACAAATAACCCAGAGATGCCTTTTAAATAAAAGCACACATTCTACTCATGTCAAAACACCAGGCAGGCCCCACAAATAACCCAGAGATGCATCCTATATAATAATGTTGAAGTGTCTCTGCGTCCTACTTTCCGTGTGTCAGTGGAATTGGCCAACTGCGCGTGCGCTCCACTGACACAGAGATTGGAGCGCAGAGACGGCCCGTTTTCACGCCATTGGTTGCCTGCTTCGGCTGCGCCCCGCCTGACGTGCCGCGATTCATGGCTCCCCGCGTGGCTGGCTCCTCATAGGCCGATGCGGCTCCTCAGGACCCGCCCCCTTTGGCTGAGGTCTTGCCGCTCCTGCCCGCAAGCTCTCATTCGGACAGCGGCTGCCTCAGCGAGCACAGCGGGATGGCGGCGGGCGAGGGCGGGGCCGACGCGCTGCCCCCGCCCTCCCCCTCCTTGCCCGGCCTGTGTGTGGACGCCGCTTCAGAAGGGCTCCCTTCTCCGGCGCGAGGGAGTGTGGCTACCACCGCCGCTACAGCCGCCCCCGGGAGAAAATAAGAAGGGGGAGGGAGCCCCTCTCCACCCCCCAGCGGTCGCTGTTCTGCCTCCTCCTGCCTCCTCCTCCTCTAGCGCCCGTTATTCAATGGGCTAACTTCAACTAGTTTTAAATAAAAGGACACATTCTACTCATGTAAAAACACGCTGATTCCTGGACTGTCCGCGGGCCGGACTGAGAAGGCGATTGGACCGCATCCGGCCCCTGGGCCTTAGTTTGCCTACCCCTGCTTTCATGGATGGTGTGGATGCAACCTAAGGAAGGCAATTGACAGCTGCTTCAATGTTTACGTGACATCCCCTGCACTCCTTTCACCACCACCACCCACACCCCAATTTCAAACCAGACTTACTGAACATGCTCCAGTATGTTTCTAATAGGACTGCAGCTCTTAGGAACTGTCAGCCCAGGACTTAGAAAAACAAAAACAGAACCATACAGAGCAACTGAGTCACCACTGCTCATCATCCTGTTCCTGGCACAGCTGGGAGGACTCAGAGGTTCCGCCGCTAGCTGCGAGGCCTCCCCACATGCATCAGACCCTAACTGATCCAAGATCCACAGAAGAGCTCTCCGGATAAACAGAACAATTTTCACTATGCCAGAAGTGGTTTAGAGAACAGGGCGGCCTTTGCCTCCAAGGGAAAGGCAGCTACACTTTGGACGCCAGAGGGAGAGGGAGGAGCTTTCTCATCGGAGAATGGTGGAAATGCTAGATTTAAAAATAAAGTGAAATGTTTATTTGTTTTGCTGAAGGCCTGCTGTAGGGACAAGGAACCAAGCACAGGGAATCATGATTTGATCTAGGCGTTTGGGCTTACCCCCCCCCCCGTGGGATTTGAATTCAAGTAGCTAGTGGGGAATTCTCAAACCTGAATCAGGCATGGGGAGCATTCGGCCTTCCAGATGTGCCTCAGCAACAACTCCCGTCAGTCCCTGCAAGCATGGCCAAAGGCCAGAGATGGCAGCTGTTTTCAGCAACATCTGGAGGGCTGCAGGTTCCCCAGACAAGTGATACATCCTTACTGAATACCTTCACTGTTCCAGCTCCACCAGCACCTTCAGCTGTCAGCCCTTGCTCTCTTTCTCAAGCTGCTTGTATTTTTGTCTCAGGAGGAGACTTGAAAGTCGGCTTCCCAGTTCTAACTTGCAGCAGAGAAAAAGCTGGCTTTTTTATTATAGAAGCTTGAATGGCAGAATCTCTACATGGAACAAAAATGGACCTAACTGCTGCAAGTTTGGATGGGCGTGTAGTATTATGGGTGTCTGCAGGATTATTATTTTTCCAGCGGAGGGCAGGGTAGTTAAAAGCTACAAATAAACAAACACATGCAACTGAAAGGTGGGAGCAAGCAGGTTTCTCATAGAACAAAAGAAAAGTGCCTGCACATTTTGCCTCGTATCACAGGTCCTACAAATGCTAGAAGCTCTCTTTTTAAACTGAACGCTGTGGAATCTGGGGATCACGCTACATCCAGGGCAAGGGCAACTGACCTCTCTGTCACCTCATCCACCCTTCCTTCATGGGCACTCACAATTTGAGTTCACCCAAACGCCTCTTCTATGAAGCCTCCTACTCCTCAAGCTGAGCAGGGGAGAGCAGAAGACAGTGAAGGCTCTAGCCAGTAAGCAGGTGGTCAGCAGAAGAGCTTGACAATAAATCACACGTTTGAGCTCCAGAGCGCAGCCTGGGTAGTAAATGCCACACATCTGTTACACTCCATGTGAAGACTAAAGAGCCTTCACACCCAAGACAAATGTCAAACTCTTCTCTCCTCCCCCCCCTACCCCCTCCATTTCCAATTTGCAAGCTTGAATTGCTGTGAAAAGAAAAGAAAAAATGCCTTTGCAAGGAGTTCCCCAGCTGCCTCCCCCAGCACCTGTTGCATGTCTGATTATTGTGTCTCCGGCTCTACTGCCAAAACAATAGACCCTGCAGGAGAGAAAAAGCAAATGCCAGCGCTTGATCAATAGGTAATTGGCCCTGTTGCGCCATTAGGTGGTAACCCCCATGCTATAAACTAGGGAGAAGGTGGTAGCAGCAAGCTACTTTAAGAGAATCTGAAAAAATTAAGAGGCTCACACTTAACCTTGAAGTATTCACTGCACCCTGAAACTTACACTGAGGCAGAAAGCAGGTCTCACTTCCACCCCCTCCACCTGATGAAAAGGCCACAACCCTTTCTAGGAAATCTACTGCCTTACCAACCACCATTCATGCCTCCCTAACTGGAAGCTAGGCTACTGTCATGTATGTACCCGGGGCTCCCCTTGAGACCCGCTTGCAAATTTCTGAAGATTCATTAGCCGGCAGGCCAGCTCCCAATGGAGGTTGACTTGGATATGATACCAGAGAACTCTTTATTGCAGCCTCCAATAACTCGTGCTGTGTAGTGGAACCCAGGTTCAAATCTCTATTCCCTTGGTAACCTTAGGCCAGTCACTCTATTTCTGCACAGCCTACCTTACAACGGTGATGAAGAAGAGAAAAAGAAGGGTGTGTGCAGGCTGCCCTTAAAAATAAACAGCTGTTCCTTTCAGCCCTCTGTGCTTTCCTAAAAATATTTTTTTTAATAGAAAAAAGTAAGACATTTGCAACAGAACAAGAGGCCATGCCCCCAAAGAGCCAAGAATACAGTCCTAACAAGTTACAGCTGCCAGCAGACAAAATCCCTGGAAACTGCTGCAATGGGAACTTCTTTATAGTCTTGGCAAACCAGATTTACTTACACCAGGCAAGTCCTTCTTTTAACCCAAACCCTTCTGCTGAGCGAGCCTATGCACAGCCCCAAACCCTACAGCTTCATCTGAACTTAGGGCCTTTCCAGACAGGTGCTTTTTTGGGAGGGTGTATTCCATAACATGTCACTGGTGCAGTAATACTGCATTTAGTTCCACTTTATTAGTGATCTTGTGATGCTTCCTCACTGTTTCTGCACTATTGCCATCTGCAAGGGCAGCTTGCACCATAGCTGAAGGAGAGCAGGCCAACTACCTGTCCCCCTCCCCTCCCCCCCCAAAGAAAAAACCATTTATGGTATGAAAAGTTACAGGGTTTCAGCAGGAAGCTATGTGATGTGCACCGATTGGAAACAAAGCATTATGTTCACCCCCAAACTTCTGCTAGCACAAACAGTACTAAAAGCGGAATTGCATATAACCACCCTGATACCACCATGAGCATGTTACCATTATGACGGTACTTTACCGCTGTGTCAAAATCAATGCTGCTTCAGGAATGGCCACTGCAATTATTTTATATATACTGTATTTTGGCTGCAATCCCATGTACACTTACCCACGGGGTAAGTCTTGTGTACTTACTTCTGAGTAGTCACATTTAGGATCACATGCTCAGCGGTGCACAAACCTTCTTTATGACAACCTTCATACAGCTGCTGGCCTTCTAAGTCTACACAACAAAAAAGTTTGTTGTCCAATGCAGACATTTTGGCTTCAATACCAAGCTAGCTTCTTTTTCCCCCTTACAGACCCTCATCCCTCTTTGATTTAACATCTGACCTGCTCAACAACTTTGTTTGCTGGTGGCCACCCCTAGACACAGCTCTGGTCTCCAACAGAAGAGAACACACCCACACCCAGCATCTGTCGATTGAGGAGATTGCCTCACACAGCCTATTGGTAGCACTGGCCTTGTATTTCCCTCTGACTCCACTGCTGATGTTTTATGCACGCATATGGAGTGTGGCAGGAGCAGATTGCAAGTCTTAAAATACAGTGGTACCTCTGGTTACGAACAGGATCCGTTCCGGAGCCCCGTTCGTAACCTGAAAGGTACACAACATGAAGCACCGCGTCTGCGCATGTGTGCGACCTGAATCGGCGCTTCTGCGCACGATGTCATTTTGTGCGTGTGTGTCTGCACATGCTCGAACCGCCAAACCCAGAAGTAACCTGTTCCAGTACTTCCGGGTTTGGCACGTTCGTAACCCATGACGAACGCAACACGCAGTGTTCGTATCACAAGGTACGACTACACACAAACAAATCCACACATATAGGCACATAGGAATCTGCTTTACACCAACTCAGACCTTTGGTCAATCTTGCTCAGTATTGTCCACACTGACTGGCAGCAGCTTTCCAGGCTTCCAGGCAAGACTCTCTTCCACCTCAACCTGAAGATTCCTAGGAATAAACTTGGGACGCTCTGCATTCAAGTTGGATGCTCTACCACTGTGCTGAAGACAGCAGGTGCCTGAGGTCACACTAACCCCCCCCCCTCCAACACCCTGGCCTGCTGGATGTTGTGCATATATATATATGACCTTTTGGATGCTGCTGGAACGCAATTCTCATTATCCCTGGCTATGCTGGCTGGGACTTGTAGTCCAACAGCATCAGGGAGCAGGAGGGGGGGCACATGTTCTCCATCTGTTCAATGCAGACCACTGGTCCACTCAGCTTAGCATCTTCTGCCCTAGTATTCTTCAAGATAACACTCCATGCAGTTGATAAAAGTAGATTCTAGTTCTCAGGAGCTGATGCCATTAAACTCCCATTTGGTGGGATGAGGCAGGATTTCTATTTTAACAAATGCCTAAAAAATAAATACAGCAATACTTTGCCCACCCCGTCTTTTCCCAGGCGCAACCAGGTCTCTTTGCTGCCCGACTCTTTGTGCATGTTTCCAGCATTTCAAACTCTCCCCGGGGGCCCCTTACCAGTCTGGAGGGTGGAGCTGCACTCCCAAACATCATCCCGGGCTTGCATACAAGACACCCAGAGGGAGCGAGAGTAGCGCTCCGACGTGACCCAGGCAGGGCTCAGAAGGGCCGCCACGTCTAGGGCGAGAGCGATGAAGGCGCACAGCAGGGCTATCAGCTTGAAAGGGCGGAGCAGGAAGCCTTCCTCATCTGCGGCCGACATCCTCACGAACTGCTTTGGCACGGGTGAGAATGAAACCGTCGGCAGACGCGAAGAGAGATACGGGACAGGATTAGGAAGAAGGCGCCCGTCGGCTGGATGTCTGTCTGCGAGAGCTCACAGATAGCTGCGGCAGCTCTCGGCTCTGCAAAGCTTTGGAAAAGCGGAGGATGAGGAATAGCCCACCCGGGGCTCTCGGTCCTGGCTAGACTCTGCAAAGTTTGCAAAGCAGTGGCCCCGCGTGTCCCTCCCAGCCCCAGATCCCACCCCTTTGACCCCGCCCTAGGCACTGTCCGTGGTGGGGGAGCTCCCCCGGATCCTAGAGGCAGCCGGACTTTCCTGGACGATGAAGCTGTCTCTCTGCACCAAACTGACTTTTTCTTTTCTTTCTCGATCAAAGACACCTGTTCCGTTAACAGCTGCATGGCAGGCTGGAATCATAAGCAAGCTCTTCGCGCGCCCTGATTATCCGTGCAAAGAAGGCTACACCCGATGAATTTCTACCTGTCGTAACGGGGTGGGGGGGAGAAGAGTGCGGAGAGTAGCAATCCAAACTGGAAGGCAGAAGCTGCTCGCCCCCTTTTGTATAGTTTCCGAGCTCAGAACCGTCTATTTAGCAAAGAATACCTTGACTTGTAGAAGATGCATTAGATCTTAACTGAAGAAGGATTGAGGTAACAGGAGATTTAATACTGGTCCAGTAAATAGCCCCCACGATTATGATGGGAGTAGAGGGAGAAATAACAATAAACTGCGTAATCATTATCACATTTATATCCTGCCTTTCCCACCAACAAGCTCAAGGCTGCTTAACCTGCTGTCTCCCCCAGCCCCACATCCTGCTGCTTGAGGGAAAGGACAAAGAATCATAGAATTGTAGAACTGGAAGGGACTACCAAGGGTCATCTAGTCCTACCCCCTGCAATGAAAAGAGTGGCAAGATGGCGGCCACTCTCCATTCTGCATTCGGAAGCCAAATGAACTAGCAGTTGACTCTTACTTAGGTGCTAGTGAAAGAGATTGATAACTTTGCTGCACCTGAGACAGCATGCCAGGTTAGGGAGCTGGGGGCTTAGACTGACCAGCCATGGGGCTACCATGGCTGTCCTCAACATCTGCTGCTTGAGGTTTTTGCCTCCTTTTGCCCCAGGGTAGAGCTGGTCCTTCTGCTCCCTTTATCTTCTTCACAAGCTCCCTGTTTCTCTTTTATGTATTAAGGTTGCCCCTTTTAGGCTATAGCTTTCACAAGACAGCTATTACAACATTTAGTTTTACAATATGCGAACCAAAATTGTTTATTGTGAATATGTTCTGCTGCAACACACCTGTGCACTTTTCTTGCGTGTGGTTAGAGCCACGTTCCATGGCATTTAGAAGCCTCTTTGGAATCGGGAGAGAACTCTCAGAACTGGAAATTTGACAGTACTACCGGTACTTGTAGAAAAGAGTTGTATTTCCTTAGAAACACTGGTGAATGCTCAGTGGACAATAGCAGTGGAATCTGTGGGGAGTGTTTTTGTTAGGGGGAGGAGAAATGGGTCTGCTTGATCTAGGTCTGGTGTTCTCGGGGGACCTGGACTACTTCATTTACTTTTCACACTATTATCAGTCACTTTTTACATCACCTAAGGTAATGCAGTTTTTAAAAGATTTGAATTTTTCAATTGTCCAAATGCTTTTTTTGAACTTCCCATTTGGGGGGTCTGGCTGCCCATTAAGAAAACAAAAACTTGCCTCTTTTGTTTGGATTCTTCCCCCCAAGTCACCAACCCTATTTCACCCCCTCTCCTCAAATGTTTTTGTCTGGCTGAACAATGCGTCTTTCTTGCCCGGCTGGGGGACAGTGAGAGGTGTGTGAATCTGTGTAGAAATTAGCCTTCTGGTAAAATTTACAATTATTGCTCTGCCCACTTTTGCTTCTGTCTGTGCTCCTCACTGGCATGTGGCCCTTGAAAGGTTGTTCAGAATAAAATGTCACAGTCAAAGGAACTGACAGGGCAGAGCGAGAAAGAGTTGCAGAACTGTATGGCTACCTTCGAGACCATTGCCTCCTTAATGCCCAAATGCTCTTGGTCTGAGAAACATCTTCCACTCATGATCCAAAGGCACTCCCATTACCATGTTGAGACCATTACATCCGGAATCTAACATTAATGAACTACACCACTGCTAAGTGACTGAAGAGAGACATCATTTGAAAAGCAATTTTCCAGTCTTCCCTTACTTAATTTATGTAATGTGCATGTTTGTTTGGGTTTTTTTTTTTTTAAAGTAAAGAAAGAAAGGCAGGGGGAGAGAAGGTATCATCTCAGTTGTAGTGTGCTACATTATAATCATCCTCCCGCCTCCCCCAATTCATGTTCAGAAATGACAGGTGTGAGCTTTGCACAGTGGGGTATGCACTGCTTTGTCTTGTGTCTAGTAAACACCTCCTCACCCCTTACCCTCCTTCAACCTCCTCTTCAGGAGCTTATAAATAGCAGGGCCAGCTGCCAGGGAGCCATGAACTCGGTGAACCTGCTGTAACATTACCCAGGAAGGCAACAGAGAAGAATGGAATGCAAGTTCGCCTCTGACTCCCTGCCAGGTTATGCCAACTGCATGTGTGGGAAACCATTTCTTCCTATAGTTAAGCAAGTGGAATGACCTGGTTGAGATGGTGCAAGAGGATAACATAGCGCAGACTGTCCCTTGTAGGGATACCAACATCTACAAACTCACTCAGTTCAATGCACAAAAAGGCAGGCTTGATGGAATCATGTGGATTGGAGAAGTACAATATAAATATATATACCGGTATGTGGATATAATCAAATGTTTCTTTTTTAAAATGGGGGGAAGCTGTCAAAACGAGGGCTAAAATTGGTCGGTGGTCACAGAATGCTGACTGGTTGGAGGAGTGAGGTGCAAAACAGGTAGACAGGGACAAAATGGAAAGAAACAGATAAACACCTGAATGGGTCAAGGCTGGCCCACCCATGAGGCAAATTGCCTCATGCAGCAAGATATGGAGGCAGCAGATCCAGCCTCCAAGGAATGCATTGCCCATCAACTTTGGGGGGTTGGGCTGGCCTCCTCAAATATTTTATGGGGGGGAGTGACCTCAGTCCCTAGGAGTTGACTCCTATGTATGCCATGATCTACTTTTTATCGATATCTGAGCTCAAGGTTCAGGTAGGTAGCCGTGTTGGTCTAAATTGTCCAGTAGCACCTTAGAGACCTTAGAGTTTGTTCTGGGTATAAGCTTTTGTGTGCATGCACACTTCTTCAGATACACTGAAACAGAAGTCACCAGACCCTTATATATAGTGGGAGGGTGGGGTGGGGTTTTTCTCATAAGGGTAGTAGGAGATAGGTGATTGACTCAATGGGTATGGTAAACCTGTTGATGACTGTTAATGACTGCAATTAGTCCTACAGGAAAAAGCAAGGGATAGTATGCAGATGACCAAAAATAGCTTTAGCATATGTAATGAGACAAGAATCCAATGTCTCTATTCAGACTAGGTCTCTCCATAGTTTTCAGTTTAGTAATAACTTGTAATTCAGCAACTTCTCTTTCAAGTCTATTTCTTTTGTAATAAGACAGCTGCTTTGAGATCCTGTACTGAATGTCCTGGGAGATTGAAGTGTTCTCCTACTGGCTTCTCTGTCTTGTGATTCCAGATGCCAAATTTATGTCCATTTATCCTTTGGCGTAGGATTTGGCCTGTTTGTCCAATATAGAGCGCTGAAGGGCACTGCTGGCATTTGATGGCATACACCTCAAGGTCTAAGAGATCAGATTTAGAAGTGGCCAAGAACAAGTTAATGGACAAGTTAATGACGAGGTCATTTCTTGAACCATCTGCTGAGGCTTTCTCTAAATTCCTCACGCTGGGGACCAAATTCTCCTGTCAGTTCCAGCTGCGGTCATCTTTTTCAAGCTCATTACCACCACCAACATTCAATCTTCTTTCCAATGGAAAGAATCTCTTCTCCAAGCATTGCATCCAGCCCTCTAAGCATCACATTACCCTAATTACAGAGACACACATGGCAATCCCACGGCCCATTATATTTGCACCTGGATGGGAAATGGGCTATAGCCTTCTCCCACCACAGGCCAACCTACATGTTTCATCTCCTTACTAAGACATCCAACTGCTAGAAGCACCCTTTGCTGTTTTGAAAATGGAGGCCCTCAAGACCATCATTGCATGTAGCCAACACAACCTTGCCAACAACAGGATAATTGTGTGCAAGGGATGTTAAGAGGTCAAGCATGACCCCTGCACAAACTGAAAAAGTGCAGGAGGAAATTAAGACATGAACAGCCAAACCAAGCAACACTCCAAATGAGGCTGGTTCCTCTACATGTACTCTGGGTACTCTACCCATTTACCAGGGAAGCCGCACCTTATTGCTTCCATTCCCCAATGCACTGAGTTCGAAATCAATACAGTGGTACCTCGGTTTAAGAACAGCCCTGTTTACGAACTATTCGGTTTATGAACTCTGCAAAACTGGAAGTAGTGTCCTGGTTTGCGAACTTTACCTCAGTCTAAGAACGGAATCCGAACGGTGGAAGGGCACCGGCGGCGGGAGGACTTCCGGAATGGATTAAGTTCATAAACCAAGGTACCACTATATACTGAAAATCACAATCCTATTTTAAATCTGTTTGTACTGCACAATGCTAAAAAGGAGGGTTTCCAAATATGTGGCCAACACCTGCAGGATTAGTCCTACCATTAGGCAAAAGGAGGCAGCCACTTCAAGCAGCAAATGCTGTGAGGGGGAGAAGCAAAATAGCCACCCCAGCCATTCCCTTCTTGGAGGGCAGCCCTGTAGTATACTATTCAGCCTGTTTCCCCCTCCTAAAGTAGCATGTTGCCTCAGGTGTACCATTATTGTTTGTGCCTCCTCCTATCAATGCTGTATTGCCTTGTTGAGCAGCTAAAGTGGATAATTCTGAAATAATTCTTTGAGGAAGATCCAGTACTGGATGGAGAAGAATTAATAATAAAGAGAAAACTTGCAAGGGCAGTGACATCACCAACACGAGACAGTGTTTCAATCTGTTCCTTCTTCTTTCCCCATAAGCAAAAATAGCTTTGCCTTACTTGTGGCAAAACAAAGTCTTGCTCAAACTTCTAATAGCCCCAAGCAGGCAATGAGCTGCAGGATCAGAGAATCAAGAAGTAGCCCTCTGGACAACTGTTTTTTACCTCTGTCTCAGATCATCAGAGAATCACAAGCCCATTTCCAAAATGGTCACCAGGGCTCAATACAGTGATGGGGGGCAGTTCAGAGAGACCAGAAGCACCATTTGACACAGCAGGTTACGTTGCCGTAATAAAAAAAAAAAACCTGTCTGAATTTAGGGTAAAGTTCTGAAACTGTTGAAAGAATATATTTTAAAACTCACCCAAACAGGCTCAAGACATTTCCCCAACAGTTAATGAAGAAATAGAACTGAGCACAAAGAACAGAACTGTGATTCTTTAGCTAACTTTTATGTAGTTTAGTACAACTTTATTAATTTCACAAACAATGAAGCATATAGTAGGAAAGTACATACAGTATACAATACAGTCTGGTGCACATAGGTTATCCCTCCTCCTTCACTCCTTGTTACTTCTCTATTTAATTATGATATATGTAACCTGGCATTGCAGTGTCACCTTCACATCTGAGCAGAGGAGACAGATTTGGAACTGTGGTAGAAAACTGAACACTTTGCAAAGAGTTTCAGGATTTTGAAGCAGCTCAGCTCAGGACTTGCTGTGGACTTTGAGACAGCAAGAACCCTGAAGCAAAGAACCCTTCTAGGAACTGAATACAGAGCATATGTATATGGAGTGCATGTTTGTGTGTCCACAGTAAACAACAAATGTTTCTGCTAAACAAATGCTTTGTGTGGTGAGCTTAACCGCTTGACTGAAGCTTCTGTGCTGCATCACGCACAGAATGTACCCAACAAGATGGGAGGGTTGGAGAAGAAAAGTAGGATGAAGCCAAACTTGGGAACATTTGGCTGTTTCTTAGGCCATGAGGTTTTGTTCTTCTCCCTCCAAGGCAGCGAGTTCCTCCAGAAGTTTCTCTTTCTCCTGCTGCAGTTCCTGCACCCTCTCTTTGTTTTTCTTCAAGCGATCCTCCAGCCACTGCATAAGAGGACCACTGATGACAGACATCTGGCTGCAGAGCTTCTTAGTGAACACTGGCGAGGAAAGAAGTAATGCAGTAACTAGTGAGATACAACCCTCTCCCTCTGCAGTGTCAGTGTACCAGTAAAGGTTTCCTTGGCACTCAATTAAGGCTGACTTAACAGCCTGATCCTATACGGTATTAGAAATTCTATAAGCCCTTCAAAATTTAACAGCTTAGAGATACCTAACTGTGAAGGCAAGACAGGCACCAATAGCTCACAGAGTAAAGATAAACCCATCAAAAGAAAGAAGCAAGACCACTGACAGGTTTGCATTAAGGTACTCAGGCTAGCATGCTGGCAAAACAAAAGGCTTGCCTCCCTGTCCTCCATGGCAAACAAGTTATCATACCTGCTATCTTGAGTAAGTAGTTACGCCAAATCTTGGCTTATCAACAGTACAGAACAAAGGGGGTTAATAAAACCGGGTGCTACATAATGATAATGCACTCCCTTCAGCAAACTGTTCACATCTACCGGTAAACAGAAGAGGCTTACTTACACTTTTCAAACTGTTGGTGTGGCGCAACTATCATTTAATGTCAAGCCTCTGACAATCAGGGTCCAAAGTCTGATGACTGCAAATGTTTCAAGTACCAAAATGTGTGGCATCGGTACTTTTGATCTGGAAATCCCTACCTGCACCATTGTGGATCTTGGTTATGGGATCCAGATGAGTAAGGCTAAATGGAGGAAGAGAGCACACTGGTGTCAAGTCAGCACTCCCACAAAACACAAAAGTCACAGTATGTTTTCTATCAGGCTTCACAAAAAAACTTCCTCAAAAAAATAAAAATAATGAAGACTACAATCCAGGTAGTTCTTCCCTCCTGGTCACTTCATGTCAATGCCCACTTCCTGGACCACAGTAGGTTACTTGGCTACTGGCAAGGGTCACTACAAGGGCCACTACATGGTCCACATGGGATTTTGAAATGCCCCCTGCTGGATCAGACCCTCTAGTCCCAGTGGCTTGATTCCCACAGTAGTCAAGCAGATGCTCCTGCAAAACCAACATTTTCATTATTTACTTAATTCAAACCCTCTTTCTTCTAGCTCAGCAGACTGTGAGGCGAGGGTCAAATTACTCCTGCAGATGATGATGAATTGAATTTATATACCACCCTATACCCAAAGGTCTCAGGGTGGTTCACAGAACAAAATCAAAATATAAAACCACAAAATATATAATCAAAATAAGAACAGCAACCCAATAACCACCCTTCCAAAAAACCCCACATTTTAAAAAGGAATAGGATGCTCCTGGTTGTGAACTTTGCCCCAGGATGCGAATGGAAATCGCGCGCTAGAGGTGCGCACACAGCGGGAGACCTCATTAGCAAAAGCGCGCCTCAGGGTAAGAACGGTTTCAGCTTAAGAATGGACCTCCGGAACGAATTAAGTTCGTAACCAGAGGTACCACTGTACTTGATGGCAAAGGAGAGCAAGTGATAAGGGTATCCAAATAAAGCAAAGAAGGGAGCCTGGCTCTCACTTTACCTGTGGATTTTCCTGTAAGCATCTTGCTCCTCTTGACACAAGATCCTGGGGAGCTCCATCATTGACTCAAGACACGCTTTCCCCATGGTGGTGTGAGGTATTATATGAACAGGGATTTCAATCCTTTCATACCTACAAGGGGAAGAATATTTGTGTTACTGTTCCATTTTTGGAGACTTGACAGCATAATTCTATGTGTGCTTAGTTGGAAGTCATTTTTATTTCTTAATCTGAAGTATTTGTTGGCTGTCTTTTAGGACCAAACCCTCCCAAGGCAGCTTCCACCACACATATTCACAACATAAAATCAATACAAGTTTAAAACCATAACACAGTATTAAAATGCAACAGAAAAAGAATAAGAACTTATAAAAATACAACAGTCAGCCCAGTAAGAGAAGTAAACTCTAGAAGAGCACAATATACACAGCACATACACACTGTGTTAAGTGGGGGTTACTCTAGAGAAGTGTGCACACTATATCGTCCATAGATCCCAGGTGAAAAACAGGAACTATAAAGATACAAGCAGCTGGGCGCAACAATGGAATGTCTAGGCACACTTTTTTATAACAAGAATACAAAGATGAAAGTGAACGAACTGCAGCTAAAATATTATGTTCATTTTTCACATGGTCTAATCCTTCCCCTGCCCACCCCCCTAATATTCTTAAGCGAGTCTCTTCTCCAGTTTTCAGAGAGTAGCTGGAAGTGGGGAAGCAGAAAAAGCTCCTCCTTTCCTTCCACTCTGCAGTTTTAATCTGAAATATTAGGAGCAGTACTGTGCCCAGAGCTCAGAAACTGCTCACGCTAATGAAATTCCCTGTCATAAAATGCGCCCAGAACAATTTTGAACACTGGGCAGAAACATTAGCAATACTGGAACACTTATTCCCCTTCCCCCAGAATTGCCTAGAGATGAAGAATTGAGAATTAAAACATAGCACTGCTACACATAAAAAGTAACCACTGAAGCTGAAGTTCAAGGAAAAGTGAGAAAGGCTGAGTCATTGAGTTCGTCAAACCCTCCTACTTAACAGAGCACTTACTCGGAGCTCTTTTGGGCTTGAATGGACTGGAAACAGGTGAACAGAATCCGGCCAGTCTGGAATAATCAGCAGATTTATGTGAGTTAAAGAAAGAGATTATCATACAACAGGGTGTTTGATTATCCAAACCCCGAAAGAGCCACACATCTCTATGTAGTGGCACTCTATTCAGGTGTTCCACTACTTCGGAAGCTGGGAGGGAAGAAGGAAATAAACACACTGGATGGTATTCAACCAAGTTATTCCATGCAGTGGAACTTTCCCCTCTCCCCCACCAAGACCCTGTGCTCCCTAAATCTTTTCTGGATGATTGGGAGAAGCCCCATAACAGGTTTAGCACAATAAGCCAGGTGTGGGGAGGGGGAGTCTTGTTGCATGAGTGGACTGGACATAGTTGCACTGGCATACATCCCATTTCACACTAAGTTTCATTCCACCCACTGCACTCCAGCCAGAGATTAAAGCTCACATTCCATTAAATAATAAACATTCCAATGGCACCTTGAAGACTGATTGCTGCAGAAGGAGCCTATTTAGGTGATATATTGTATATATCTTTATTGTCATTGTACAAGTACAACGAAATTGGATTAAAAATAATAAAATAATAATAATAATAATAATAATAAATATTTTTTTAAAAAGTTCATTTAACAGCAGTAAAAGCCATACGAAACACTTAAAAATAAGGGAGAGCACTTATTATTATATACTGCCAAGTGTGAAGTTCATTGTCCCAATGAACATACCTGGGTTTTGTTTCTGTTTAATAGTAGTTGTGGGTGCACAATTAGAATTACTGTTGCTTTTGAGCAGGGTGATTAAACCCTCCCCAACCCACACATGCAGTTGCAACAAAAACCATGCCCCCTTCCTTGAAGTTGCTGTTTACTATGGGAGATAAGTGACTATTGATGTCAATACCAGTGTGTGTGTGGGGGGATGTGTTCTTTTATTTCCTTCTCAGATCATTCTTGGACAACTTTGTGCATGTTGTCTTTGCATTTGTGTTCCCCTATTGTAACACCCACTGCTAAATTCCTCTAACAATTATTGTTCACTAAACCACAGCACTAGCGATCCCCCTAATCCAGATTAAGTGGCTCAGAAACGGAACTTCAGTCCATGCTTAGGTATTCCAAAGAAGACAGTCTGCCTTTCCCCAATGCACCCTCTTAGTATCTTCCCACATTTTATGCCTGTCCATTTTAAAAATGGCTCAGCAACATCTGCAGACCCAAGTATGGGGAAAGCTAGGGAGCCTGGATTTGAGGGTGTGCACTCTAAGACACAAAGGACCAAGTACAGTTAAGAAAAGTGCTGGGACCCTAATTACCTTCTCCAAGCTCATGCACTTGTTTCACTGAATTTATATGTGTGTAATCACTGGAACCAAAGTGACAAATCATAACATCAACGAATGAAAGGGAGAGACCTAGTCTACACCTCAACTCTAATTTTGTGTGCCTCAGGACTAAAACCACTCAGCTCACAATGCTGAAATTGTAACCACAGCAGCAATAGGTATCATGTATGAGTTCACGGCTTCAAGTATCTCCAATCCAGGGATCTTCAACCTTTTCAGACCCAAGACCCACTTTTAACCCAAACATGCATTTGGGGACCTATTTCTTAATCTTTAATCAAATATTTGCATGGTAGCAATGCTCCTGTTGTGACCTACCTTGGATTAGGCCGCAACCCACTAGTGAAGACCAGTGATCCAATCCAGGCTCCAGAAAGAACAGTACATTCTTTTCAAAAAGGAACAGAGAGCAATACTGGCTACGACACAGGAATGGGTGTCATTTATTTACCTTTGTGTTTTTGTCATCATTGAAACAAGAGAAGATAAGCCCCACAAAGTCTTGGTCCATCATCTGATACATCGCTTGTGTGCAGAGGTCTGCAGGCATACAATTGGCAAAACAAATTACAAATTCTACATTTCCTGGCCTAACAGAAGCCACTGGATCATCAGTGTGAAAGATCAAGCCAGACAAGGAAAGATCACAGATGTCCTTTTTTTCAGGAGCAGCAGAGAGCATTGGAGAAGAGATTTGTAAACAAAAGTTACCATACAACAATGTAAGTCTCTAAAAGCAAGATTACAGTCAAATCTGAAGAAGTGTGCATGCACACGAAAGCTCATACCAAGAAAACTCTTACCTACGTGTGATGGCCAAACTGTTATGTGGGGATGAGAATGATACCAGCCGACAACTCTTGTAGGCTGTCCTGTTAACTTAGCCAATCTGTGTGTTAGTTAAGGTTTCTCCAAAAACTAAAAATAACTCCCAACTGCAAACCTAGCCATGCATTTAAAAATACACATGTTCTTACATTTGCCAATCTCAAACACGCACACACACTATTATGATGAAATGCTCTTTCAGAACAGCAAAGGAAAGAAGCAGAGAACTATGAGCGGGACATTTCCCTTCTAGGCCATCACTTGCAAAGTGATTTAAGTCACTTTCCCAAAATCTCATGCCCTTTGAGGACTACCTGCCTTGAAAATACTCAAGTGTTATTACCCCATAATTTTGTCAAAGGATATCTCTGCTTCTGTTGAAGCAGCTGAGAGCTGCTCTGGGGAAATCTCCACACGATCTTTTCTCTTATCTGACCGGTGTAGAATGATCACGGAGTGAATATGAACTATTCGGTTAGCACCAACCTGTAGATAAATGAAGAAAGACATATGAAGCACAACATTGCACATCCTTACTTGGGCATGCATCCCACTGTATTAAATGGAGCTTACTCCAGGTAGATGTGCATGCAATGGCAGCAGCAACACAATAAGATTGTGATTCCAGGATACGCTAAGCCTCACTGAAAAACCCTTCTTCATTCTTACATCTTGCACACATGCAAGATCATTTAAGCAGAGATTTATTTCTGAAAACTTGCTTTCAAACTGAGCAGAGCTGCTTTTAAGGTAAAGGGACCCCTGACCATTAGGTCAAGTCGTGACTGACTCTGGGGTTGCGGCGCTCATCTCGCATTATTGGCCAAGGGAGCCGGCATACAGCTTCCAGGTCATGTGGCCAGCATGACTAAGCCGCTTCTGGCAAGACCAGAGCAGTGCACGGAAACGCCGTTTACCTTCCCTCTGCAGCGCTACCTATTTATCTACTTGCACTTTGATATGCTTTCGAACTGCTAGGTTGGCAGGAGCAGGGACCAATCAACGGGAGCTCACCCCGTTGCGGGGATTCAAACCGCCGACCTTCTGATCGGCAAGCCCTAGGCTCTGCGGTTTAACCCACAGCGCCCCCCCCCCCGTCCCACTAGATTTCCTTCCCTGGTACAGATCAAGCCAACCTAAGCTCTTCCAAGGAGACCTTGCTCCATGATCAGAAGATTTTAAAATCTGTGTTGGTGACAACACAGAAGCAGGTTTTGTTGGTAATTGCACCCACCACTGGAATGCCCTCCCTTGAGTAATTTTGAGAGACAATAATGAGCTTTAAACACTTCTGAACACCTATGTTTGCTCAAGCTTTCCAAATTCTTTGTTTTGTTCGCTACTCATCTTTATTTGTTAACACAGTTACCTTTTTATCTAGTTTTTAGGAAATTTTATTTAATGTTGCTGTATTTCTATTGTTTTTATGAAAACTTCTTAGAGGTTTTTATTATATTAAGCAGACAAAAGTTTTAATAAAGAAAATATATTGAAGACAGGAGCCCAGACTCATGTAGGTTAAAGTTTAACAGAGAGATACCTTGGCCGCTGTATGCCTAGACACTATGTGTTTCCATTTAGGAGTGTTGCACCTGACTCCAGATGCCAATGGCGCCTGCTTAATCTCAATAGGCAAGGAGTTCCAAAGTGCAGGAGCTGCCACACTACAGGGCTGCGATTTTACGAAGGGGTGTTTCATAGCACCTGCAGCAGTGTTTTCTGTATGTTTTAATGTAGATAAATTGATCTTAATTCTATTAATGCTTCATTATTATTATTATTAATTATTATTATTATTTTAAAGATCCCCCTATGTTTTCAGCTCTTCTAATTTTTTTCTGCGAGCCGCCCTGAGGAGAAGGAGTGATAGAGATAAACATTATGATCAACCGTCACTGTGGAAGTCAGTGGGGCCGACTCCCCCACTGACAGGTGAGGGTTACGGCTGCGGACTCTAACGGATCCGCCCTGCGCCCGGCGGGACTTCCAAGCCAGCCCCGGCTCCCCTGGTCCCTCCCCCGCAGGTCCCGCTCCTTACCTCGCCAATGCAGAGGCCCATGACCTCCTCTTGCTCAGTGCTCAGCGCGTGGACCATGCAGACGAGGAAGGCGTCGGCCTCCAGGTGCGCCGCCTGCAACGCCATCGCCGGCCGCTTCGCTCCTCTTCGCCGCTCCTTGTCTTCCCTCTTAGAGGGGAGGCCGGGGATCACTCAGCCGGTAGCAGCACATGAGATACTTTTTGTTTCTCACGGCTGTGGGTCCAAGCCCAATGTTAGGCGTTGCAGGGGGGGCTGGACTAGATGGCCCTCAGGGTCCCTTCCAACCTTACGAGTCTAGGGCGAAAGCAGTTAGGAAAGCAGTTCTGCAGGTCCTGAGCATCCCTTCCGCCTAGGCCTCTGCCGAGAGGGAGATGGTGTTTCCTGGACAACGCCGACTTCCTGTCCGTCCGTAGAAGTGTCCGGCTAGCCCCGCGCAAGGAGCGTTATTTGGTTCCGCTGGTGTCGCTGGCCCAGGTCGGTTCCGCCCGAAGGGGGGCGTCGGGCAGAGCTGCGCGCCTGCGGGGCTGAGGGGCTGAAGCGGGAGGGAGAGGGAGACCCGCCGAGTGCAGGGCGGAGAAGCTCCACTTTGGCGGCCAGGTAGCGCCCGGCTACTCCTCGAGCGGGACGAGGCATGTCTCGCCAGGGAGGCGGTGTGGGGTGCTAGATCTTTCTGCGTGCAAATCAGGGCAGTTTCCTCACCGCTAGAGTGAGGAAGCTGTTGCCATGGAGACACCCCCGGGATAGTGGGGGTGGGTGGAAGAGAGAAAGAGGAGGGGGGGAAACTTTGGGTGGGCTGGGATTAGGGAAGTGGCCAAGCTCCCTTTGCTGGCAGAAATTCAACAGGCGTAGCTCCTCCGCTGCACTAGGTAAAGCTGGACCTGTAGAGCTTCTGCCTGTCTCGTACTGATGATGCTCAGACCTTCTTTCAATGGGGGAGGGGGGGAGAAGAAGGTGATGAACGTAGGAAGGAACTGACTGGCAACCTAGAGGGTGCAGACGAATGTGTTCTCTTTTCAGCTGCTACTCCTGCTAGATCAACCAAGCTACTTTCCTGTTTTTTCTTTCTTTCTTTTTTTGTGGCAAGCGAAAACTCAAGAGGTGTAGCTTCTAGGATAGTGCTGCAGCAAGCGAAGATTTGCCTGTTGGATTTCTGTCTGCTAAGGTGTAAGAGCTCTGCCGGTGGAAATCCAAGTGGGATATTCCAAAGGGGCCCTTTCCCCAGAAGACCTCACTCTTGACATTGCATTGGGAATATGTCATTCATTTCTGTTGTTACTTACGCATCTGGCCTGAGTCCAGGAAGCTTAACCTCAACAAAGATACGCAAGTCCTCCTTCCTGGTATTATACTGCTTAGAAAGAGGCCTTTCTAGGTGGAGTTTCTTTGGGCCAGAAACTGCCTACTGTCTCCGTTACATTGAAACTCCTCAAAATCAGGAGCAAGGACCGGGGGAGGGGAAGAAGTTTCTTAATTTTGGACATTTAAGTTGACCATGATTTTAGCAACTTGTAGGAAGGAGTAGTGAAAGGCAAGGCTTTCGTTCTTCATGTTGTTCCTTTCATTAAGCAGTTGTTTTGATATGACTTGCAATAATCAACTGCTTTGTGGAAACTACAGTCTCCTTTGGTTGCTGATTTTCTGTGTAGTTCAGGTTTATTACCACCCTTCCGCCGTCACCAATTGCATTCCTGTTTGTCTTGTAAAAGGTACTTTCAGCGGTGTCTATTTTGCAATAGCTGTACAAGGCCACACCTCTTTGCATGCTGGTAACCTGATAAGCTGGCTGGAGGGTGATGAAGGAGAAATTCAGTTGTCAAAAGCTCAGCTTTGGAACAGAGGCTTAAAAGACAAGACATCATCATAGATCAGGTAGTCACTTCTTGACCCAGAGAGGTTGCTGTTGTTTTATCTTCTAGGCAGTAATGTCTCCTGCTGATCTTTTATTTAATAAGTTTCTGTTTCCTCTGACAAGCAGGATTCGGCAGATAATGGAAAATGCTGGGGAAATTAGTGGCTGTTTCCTATTCTGGGGGTGGCTGCCTGTCTTTGTAACAGATATTATGATTGCTTGTAGGAATGAAAGAGCACCGTGAGGATCACAACAGGGGTTGCGTACTCTGGTGGCACAGTTACAACATTGGTCACCCTCTCACAACACCTTTGCTGTGCACAAACAGACTTTTAAGCCGTATTCTCTTCATATTAAAATTGTTCACTTTAGGGGCTGATGATATTAATAGAACTTGTGGGATAATGTTGCAACAAGGCAGGCTGAGCCCTGTGATTCTATCTACATGGACAGAAAACTTATTTGGAAGACCCCCCCCAGGTGTAGGGGGAGGGAAAAACCCACCAGTCTTGGCCATGGTCTCCTCTCTGAGTCAAAGTGGAACATAGTCCCATGACGAGATAAGAGTACTTCGTTCTGTTAGGAAAGTTTGCTGCAGAAACGAAAGCTTGGGCACTTATATCACTAAAGAAAACTGTGGGCTTTTGAGTAAGTGGGTCCCAGCTAGCTCTGATAGTATCTTGATCCCATGTCAACTTTTTGGACGGGCGGGCTTCTGTCAATACAGTTTGCATGTTCCTTCCTGTTCGGAAGCCCTCTTACGCAACGGTGTGCGCTGACTCTTAGTCTGTGTGTGCTTTGAGCCCCCTACAGTACATGGTATGCTTAGCAGTTTGATTCCAAGGATACCTGTGGAGTGCTGGAGGAATTATACTGGCTGTGTCATTTCGGGGGTGGGGGTGGGGGGTGGGGAGCCTCCTGCCTTGACCCTCTTCATGCATCTTTTGCAATGATGTGGCTGTGGATACAAATTTCTCAAGAGCTGGTGCCAAAGTAGTTAACCACATCACCACAACCTCCATTTATACTCCCAGCATGTTAGCATGTGAACCTGACTTTGTCCTCCTTTCAGCTTAGAGCCGACGTAGCCAGCATGGGGTCCCCCAGATGCTAATTGGACTACTGCTTCCATCATCCCTGACCACTGGCCATGCTGGCTGGAGCTGACAGGAAGTTGGAGTCCAACAATGTATAAAAAACATCCTGCTGGATCTGGCTGATGACTAGTAGCCATTGATAGTTTTATCCCTCCATGAATTTGTCTAATTCTCTTTTAAAGTCACCCATGTTGGTGGCCATCATTGCATCTGGAGAGCAACGCCATGTTGGTTACCCCTGGCTTAAGACATCATTGTAGTTAGGTGCTTAATTCGCTGGAAAGGAAGTGCTCCTGCTGTGCTTCAGAAAAACTATGTGCTTTTGTCCTCTTAATCTGTCTTTCCTTTCACGTCGTCTCTTGCCGCACTTCCCACACTATTGAGGAGTGATTCCCCACACACATATCATGCGTTGTGATAAGCACCTGTGCATTCTCCAGCCTTCACAGTGTCCATCATGACCAACATGTGAAAAAGATGAAGTTCTATCTTCTGGGTACTATTCTATTTTTTCTTCCCACTCTATCAGTGTCACCCTTTTTATAAAATAAAATTAAAAAAAATTCCTTCCAGTAGCACCTTAGAGACCAACTAAGTTTGTTCTTAGTTGGTCTCTAAGGTGCTACTGGAAGGAATTTTTTTTATTTTATTTTGTTTTGACTATGACAGACCAACACGGCTATCTACCTTTAACCCTTTTTATACAAAGCTTTGCCCCAGTACAAGGGTTTTAGCTTGTCGTACCATGGATTCTGTGGTGAGTTGCCAAGTAGAATAGACTTGCCCTGCTGAAATAATGTTCATCTTCCTATGCCAGTGACCACTGCTTGACAACTCGATTGAAATAGGGAAAGGGGAACTTCTAGTACTCGGGGTTGGTGGGGCTCAGCTAATTTGCTCCTCACAATTTCCATAGTTTTGCACTCCTAACTTCTCTAGTACTTGCAGTATTTTGAGCAAGAGCAAAGGAGAGAACTGGCAAAGGAGAGAGTTACTTCTTCTTAACTTCCAGGTTTTGTGGAGGAAACTGGCCAAGTTTGGATGTTGTGGGGGGAGGTGTCGTTCTCTCACACACACCCCCATTCCTAGAAGATGCTACAGATTGGAATGGAGAATTGGGTGAAAGAAGAAAACAGAGGAACCAAGATGGAAAAAAGAGACTGGAAAGCAAATGGATAGATATGGATTTGTATCAGTTTAGTGGGCTAAGTCATCTGCAAACCACATTCTGTCCACAGGCCACTAGTTGCTGACAGCTGTGCAGCATGGATCCTCAGTACTCTATGGCCAACTTGGATGACAGCAGGTCCCATTAAACAGCTCCCAAGTTCATGATTCTGTAGCACATTTCATCCAAAAAGATTGCTGTGAGTCTTTCAAGTGGGCTGTATTTTTCCTAAAGAATCTCCTGAGGCCCCAGGGTCACGCAGCACCTGGTTTGCATGCAAAAGCTCCCAGGTCCTTGGCATTTCCAGATAGGACTCAGAAAAGCGTGTAGCCATGGGGAGCCACTGGCATCTTGTGTTGCCTGGGTTTGAGGACCGCCATAGTCCAAAACTTCTTGGGGGAGGGCTCCATTTTGGCGAAGGTGGGTGCATTCAGGATTTGATCCAGATAGACCAATGGTCTGACTTCAGATAGACTAACAAGGCAGCTTCCTGTTTTACTGGGGCAGCTGTACATTTCCAGCATTCCCCGCCTTCTCTTAAAAGAATAATAATAATAAAATGCTTCGCACAGTTCAGGGAAGTTGCATTCCACCTGGCTGCCATGCCCAGTGCTGGTTCTTTTCGGGACTAACAGTTCATCCCATGTCTTTGTTCAGAGACAAAGGGGACCATGTGTAGAATGGGAGCCAAGGGAGGGCCTTCCTAGGAAGAGAAACGGGGCATGGCAGAAGGAGAGGAAGGTGGTGATGCCCGAGCCCCACCAGTCCGCCTCTGGGTGCGGCGCATAGGCGTCTACTGTGATGAGAACCAGAAAACATGGCTGGTGGCATTAGAAGAGGTAAGCAGGAATACTCTCGGCACCCTTTTGCTTTGGTGTTTTGGTTTTAGCCTTTTAGCAACAGCTCATGTTCTCTTTCCCCCCCACCCCCTTTTTTTGGTTGCTTCTCCCCCCAGGAGGCAGATACAGTGAAAGCCCGGATCAGGAGAGTCCGGGTCCCCCTGGGCCAGGCAGTGTGCCCCAGCCATCTCCCTGCATCCCAGCTGCCCCACATGTGGCAGCTTTCAGAGGGACAGCAGTACCGGGACAGTAACTCTCGCATTTGGAACATCGAACACCATTTAATGGTAAGGTTCCAGCCAGAAAAAAAAGACACAAGCTGCTTAGCTGTGACTCCAGTACTGATGAGCCAGCATCTTATTGGGATGCACTGAATGTTTTCTTTTGTCTCTTGCAGATCATGGGAGTGGAAGAGCTGCTGCTGAAACTCCTCCCAAGTGATTAAATCTGGTGAGCTCTGCTGTTTTCCCACTCTCAGTCTCCCCCGCCCCCTTCCTCTTTTCTCTTTACTTTTTGCACTCACAGTGGTTCTTTTAATGCTGGTTTTTGTCTTTCAGGAGCTGTGTGACTCTAGGATGGTCTCCCTGTTTTGTTTTTTATGTGGTAACTCCCAGCACTAAAAAGCCGCTGCCTCTGTGGTGGAGCATGGCAGGCAGCTCTCTTGGCAGCGCCACCCGAGAGATTAGGACAGGCAGTGAAGAAGAGTGCCGCGGCCAGTTGAAATAACAGGGGGAGTTCTAGGTAGGCAGGATGGAGCACACCACCCTCCCCCCACTGGAAATATAGTCAGGGCACTGGTTTCTGGGCATTGCTGGGGTCCGCAACAAGGCACGGTGATTCCCATTGTGTTCTCTCTGTGTTTAGTTTCCTGGAAGTGGCTGGGAAGCCACTACAGGGGACAAGATGCTGAACCAGTTGCTGGGGTGCAAAAGCAGAAGAGGGCTATTGTCCTCATGTCCTGCTTGTGAGCTTCCCGGAAGGCATATGGTTGACCGCGGTCACTGTGGGGCTTGGTAGGCCTTTGGCAGGGCTCTTACTGTGGGGTGGGATGAACATTGTTCTGACCCAGCAAGGTGGCCTGTCCATTCTTGCTGAGTTAAATTGGTCTGAAAAGCCGCCTCGCTGTTCAGCAGTTCAGAATGGTTGCAAATGTCGTTCGTTGCTCTACTAACCCAGGAGGGAGGGAGCCTGTGGCGGTCTTCAGCTTCCATCAGCTCCAGCCAGCATGGCCAGTGGTCAGGGATGATGGAAGCTGTAGCGCAGCAACATCTGTGGAGGGCCACAGGTTCCCCACCTTTGTACTAATCTGCTGCAGCGTTGCCAGAAGTTACATCACCCCCTTCATGCTATGCAAGACATTGACTCAGAGGGGAGAACCCTGTCTCAACAAGCATCGTCAGTGCTTACTTGGTGATCTCTCCCCCTGCCCCCCGGTGGTTCTTCAGGGGCCCTTCTAGTCCAAGCTGCTGCTCATAGAGGGACCTTGGAAATATTCTAGTCCAACCTATTCTCAGTGCAGAATCTACAATGAAAAGGATGCATCTATAGTCCTAAGTGTCACTCTAAAAATGGCAGGGGTGGGTAGCGAGGAACCTGGACCTTACTAGACCAACAAAGCAATCATAGGTGTTTCTTGTCCCATCTTTGACATAATTTTGGGGGATGTGGGAGGGCACGAGACATTGTATTCCACACTGGTTTGCTTGATTGGGCAGAGACACTTTTTCAGAGGGCTCTGGGACTGTAGCTATAGATGCACTTGAAAGTGATCAGTCCTTGCTGTGCAAGAAAAGCGGGCCTTGCCAGTGGGCAGGATTATTAGGAGATGCCTTGCTAGCTCACTCCCTCAGTTGTTAACTACAGTTGTATTTTCCTTTTCTTTTAAGTTCCACAGACATGGCTCAGAAAGACCCCTGCCAGAAATATGCCTGTGAAATCCAGAAATGCTTGCAAGGTATGTTGTATTGTTTTGGGTTTGTTTCATTAAAAAAGAAAAACTATTAAAAATGATTATACCTGGGATAGGGAACTTGTGACCATCCAGATGTTGCTGAACTCCCAACTCCCATAATCTCTGACCATTGGGCCATGCTGCCGGGTCACAGCATCCAGCAGGTTGCAGATTCCCCATCCCTGCCTTTTCTGGGTCTTCAAGCCGTTCAGTAAGATGGTAGTTTGAAATTGCAAAAATTAATCAGCAGTACGAAAATAAAATGGAACAAAACCAATAGAAGTTAGGTAAAGGTAAAGGAGGACACAGGTGGCGCTGTGGGTTAAACCACAGAGCCTAGGGCTTGCTGATCAGAAGGTTGGCGGTTGCTCGGTCCCTGCTCCTGCCAACCTAGCAGTTCGAAAGCATGTCAAAGTGCAAGTAGATAAATAGGTACCGCTGCAGCGGGAAGGTAAACGGCATTTCTGTGTGCTGCTCTGGTTCAACAGAAGCGGTGAACCTAAAGGTAAAGGGACCCCTGACCGTTAGGTCCAGTCGCGGACGACTCTGGGGTTGCGGCACTCATCTCGCTTTATTGGCTGAGGGAGCCGGCGTACAGCTTCCAGGTCATGTGGCCAGCATGACTAAGCCACTTCTGGCGAAGCCAGAGCAGTGCACGGAAATGCCATTTACCTTCCCGCCGGAGCGGTACCTATTTATCTGCTTGCACTTTGATGTGCTTTAGTGACTGTTAAAAACTCAAATAAATGGGATGAGCCCAACATGGTACTCATGGTTCTCTCTCTGATTGCTACCTACATTATTTCTGGAGGTAGCAGCATCTGGAGGGGACCTGGAACATTCGTTATTGCTGTAAACTCTGGCTGGCAGCAGTTCTCCAGGGTCTCTGACAGGCAGAGGCATTTTTGCTAACTGGTGATGCCAGGGATTGAACCTGAGATCTTCTGTATGTGCTGTACAGTCTCTCCAAGTTATCTTCCAAGCCAACTGCTAAATGCGAAGTGTTTTTGAAACAGAAAGAATGAACATCCCTCTTATGTTTTTGTTCTGAAATGTGCTGGTTTTGAAGTAAGTGACCAGCGGTCCCTGAAATAAATGATACTTTCAAGTTTAAGGCTAGTCTCTGTTCACAAAAACCTGGACCCAGCCAGTAACTGAGCTTGTGGAGAAAGAAAATTTCTTTTTTTATTCCAACTCTTCCCATTGGGAACCTTTTGTAACAACCTTAGTGCTCTGTAGCTGGACAATTGTAGGAGAAGGTTCTGAAGTCCTAAGCTGTGCTTGCATGGGACAGTGATGCTCTGTGAGCATTGAGAGGGCAAAGCTCTCCTATTGCTTTGCTCTTAACTTGTCAAAAGACAATTGGTAGGACTGTTATAATGAATTTTAACCTTTCATTTGAATTGGGACACAGTCCTACCAGTTGTGTCTTAGTAATCAAAAGGAAGACTAACCTGGAAAAGATGTTACAGGCTGCAGGGGTTTCCCATCTTACCATGTACTGAAACATGTTTTAACCTGTTCCCCTGCTCTTTTGGTTGTTATTGTTTTACATGAATATCCAGCCTAAAAAAAGAATTTTGGGGCTCTCAAAAGCTTGTTTTTTTTCTGGGTGGTGACACTTCACTTGGTCCTCATAAAAAGTGTTGCGTTTGGATTCTTTCAAATTACTTACCGGTAGGTGACAGATCAACCAGAAATATTGTATTGGAAGGGTCATTGCAAAATGTCCTTTCCGGCTTGATACTGCCTTATTGTATCAGAGTGTTTCTTGTGAGGAGGAGAATGGCATCCTTCTGTCTCGAGAGACAGTGGAATGTGCCTCTGTGAGTTAAGTCAAACCGCTGCGTTAGCTAGCAGCACTGGGGTGCAACCCTGGGCAGTGTGTATGGAGGTCCTGGGCTGCCCAGATAGCAGCACCCTGCTCTTGGCCTCACTTATGTGGTCCAAAGGAAAGCAGAGCAATATATGTGGCACCATCCTGGCTGCAGGAGTTGCTGGAAGGAGGGACACAAGGTGCTATCCAGCCATCTTAGGGACTCCTGAAGATATATCACAAAGCAGCAGATGTTTAGGATCAGAGTTTTCCTTCTCCTAGGTGGGCTGCCTCCCCAAGTTGACGAGCCCCACCTGCCCCTCACTTCCCTCTACAGTAGCGGTGGCCAACTCCCAAGAGACTGCGATCTACTCACAGAGTTAAAAACTGGCAGTGATCTACCCCCTTTTTTGGGTTCAGGTCAAAGTTGTTGAGCTTTTTTTAGGAAGGAGGAAGGCCCATTTTGGGGGAGTTCAGGTCAAAGTTGTTGATTTTTTTCAGGGAGGAGGTAAAGTGTTGAGCTTTTTTTAGGGGAGCCACAGTTGTTCAGCTTCTTTGGGGGGGAGTCAATGATGTACCAGTGATCTACCACAGATGTCCAGTGATCTACCGGTAGATCATGATCTACCTGTTGGACATCCCTGCCCTACAGCATGGGCAGAAACCGCTTTCTTGACCATGGGACCCACTATTGGTCTCATCCACTCAATCCGCTGGAGCCTGTCTGCATGCAGGGGAAAGTCCCTAACTCACTGAGAGCTTGAGACCCATTAGCTACCCTCACCTGGTTTAGCCGGCCAATAGAACCAGTCGCAGGCTGTGGCTGCTGTCGCATGCTGACAGCTTCTAGGAGCCACAGGTGAGAGCTGGGTGCAGTGTGGGAACCAAAGGTGGACAGATTACTCCCATCAGAGGTACTAAAGGTAAAGGTAAAGGGACCCCTGACCATTAGGTCCAGTCGTGACCGACTCTGGAGTTGCGGCGCTCATCTCGCATTATTGGCCGAGGGAGCCGGCGTACAGCTTCTGGATTATGTGGCCAGCATGACTAAGCCGCTTCTGGCGAACCAGAGCAGCACACAGAAACGCCGTTTACCTTCCCGCCAGAGCGGTACCTATTTATCTACTTGCACTTTGACTTGCTTTCGAACTGCTAGTGCTTTTGAACTACCGGTACTAGCCCTCTCCTAATCCTTTTGTCATTCCACACAAAGGTATTTTTGGTGGGAAATTGAATAGCAGAGACCTCACTTTTATATGTAAATGTGAAATGTGAGGAATGTCTTCAGTAGCAGGTGGAGGGAGTGGCCTAAGGTGACCATACCCTCTTAAAATGTGGCTTTCTGTGCAGGAACCCTCATGTGCCTGTTTTGCAGCTTGCTCACTATTTGCTCTGCTTCCTGTCCCCTGCATCCCTCACAGCCAACAAGTACTTGGAATCGAAATGTGAAGCCGTTCTCCAGGAGATGAGAAGATGTTGTGCCCGCTTTCCCAAGGGCAGATCCATCTCCTGCTCAGGGTTTGAGTTGCAGGAAAAAGAGAAAGAGCAGCAGGTATCATCTTCCCACAGATTTCAAGCCCCCAAACCCTGAGGATGCACTAACCTCTTGGGGAGTGGAAGACATTCCTGCAAACTACGTTGCTGCGCAATACCTCATATGCACCGCTTGCGTTGACACGAGGTGCAAGGCAGCTCCTCTTTCGGACATTCTCAGAAGCCAGAAAACAATGGCCCGTCTGTTAAGGGTAGAGCTGCTAGTTGTTCTACTATCAAAACGTGTCAGTACTGTAGCCTTATTGTGGATTAGATTGGAGTAGAATTAACTTGATGTGTAAATGTTCAACGTCATCTACTTTTATTATCAGGAGTAGCAATATTTCACTGCAAAGTGATGTCCAAGCAGCCTTTATGCTGGAATCTTACGTTGTTAAAACAATCTTGTTAGACACAGAATAACATCCTTAAGATACAGAAACTGTATTCCCGTGAAGTCAGCACTTCCCAGTCTTTCAGAAGTTGTCCTTGTCGTGCTCCTGCATTTTGCTGTGCAGTTGTATGAAGTGTTGGCAACTAAAGCTCCAGAGAACTTGGGCTTATCCTCTTTTTGGCTGGGCAATAGGTTACCTGCGTGCCTCTGTTTCCTCATCTGCAAAACAGGACATACCACTTCTTCTTTTGGACTGTAGATTTAGTAGCATTTGAATCCAATTGCACAATGCTTAATTATGTGAATGCTGTTGTGGAAGCAGCTGATTTCAGGGATAGCTATAGAGTGGTGTGTTCTCCCCCTCCGCCTTTGCAAAGCAATAGTCACTTTCTGGAAAACCAGAGTGGTGGAAGAGGTATTTTTAAAATCCCCCACTCTGCAACTTGTGTGAGCAAAGCCTCATTTCAATTGGAATGTGGTTGTAGCACCTCTTTCCCCCCAGCTGAGACCCTCCTGAACACATCTCAGAGGATTTTGACCATCCTGTTACTATTCTGTGTTCAATCTAGTACCTCTCAGTGTTGAAGTAACTTCAAGACCACTGCAATGTTCTGTGTGCATCATAAGCAGGCATAACCAAAACCAGTGGAACAATCTGTGTTGGAAATATTTAACTTTAATGCTGCAAAAATAAAATAAAATAAACTATCTGAACATACTTTCAGAACTGTAAGAATGGTTTTAAAGACGTATGGCCTACAACATCTCTCGCTTGTCTTGCCTTTCCTAGGCTGCAATCCTATACAATGGTACCTCGGGTTACAAATGCTTCGGGTTACAAACTCCGCTAACCTGGAAGTAGTACTTCGGGTTGCAAACTTTGCCCCAGGATGAGAACGGAAATCGCGCAGCAGCAGCAGTGGGAGGCCCCGTTAGCGAAAGTGCGCCTCGTGTTAAGAATGGTTTCGGGTTAAGAACGGACCTCCAAACGAATTAAGTTCATAACCCAAGGTACCATTGTATACAAGTGCTTTCTTGGTGGACTTAATGACTGTTCTGCTGGTTGTAGCAATTTTAATGTACTCTGTTACATGAATTTAAACTTTATTGCTTCTCTTACATACATTTTGAATCCCATAAATTCAAATTGCCATAAAATATAAGAAATAAAAGAAGCAATTAAAGAAATCAATATAAATATTTAACGTAATGGATATGCTGTTTCCCATCTTCAGTACAAATCAATAAACACACCTCAGCCCGCCTGAATGAGGCTTGTAGACCAGTTTGGGAGCCCCTGCTAGATACACCTAACTGATGAGTAGTAGGCAGGTGCTGCAGGGTAACTGTGGTAACAATAGCCCTTCATGATCCTTGCTCACTACAAAACAAGTAGGTATGTTGTCAAACTTACATTTTAACTAACTCAATCTGTAGTGATAAATTCTGTAGTGAGCAAGGATCAGAGGATTATTGTTGCCACAGTAGTCAACAGCACAATCTCTGAATAAGGAAATGCCTTGGTTCAGATTTCACCTGTACCATGCATGCAGCCACTACAGTAGCGATTACATGTTTATTTCACAAAGAAGGTATAGAGGGTAAATACTGAAGATTGCTTGTGGAGGGGCTATAGTTCACTGGGAAGATCTGCTTTGCATGCACAAGGTCCCAGATTAGATCCATGGCATTTCATTAAAGGAAGCAAATGACAGACAGCTGCCTGAACCCTTGGAAAGACATTCAGTGCACAATAGACCATAATTCTGACTTGAGATAAAGTAGTTTTTCACAGGTACTGTTCAGCTCAGGGAGCTGGTTAATGTTAACCCAGAAACATACAGCACAATTCTAAGCCTGTCTGTTCAGAAGCAAGCCTCATTGAATTCAAATGACTTACTCCCAGGCAAGGATTTGTGTAAGGATGTTATTGCTTTAGTTAAAAGTGGGAGGCGGCACAATCTGCAAGCCACTTGTACAAAGTCACTAGGTTTTCCAGTCACCTTAACTTGTTCTGAAGCCAAATTGGTGGGTGCGGGTGTCACAACTGGGGATAAGAGGAGAGGATCTCTTGTGGATCAGCACCTGGTTAAAGAACAGGAAGTAAGAACAAATGGGCAGTTCTCTCACTGGAGGGATATAGAAAGAGGAGTCTCCCAAGGATCTGTACTGGGATCTGCTTTTAAACTTGTTCAAAAAATATATACAGGTAGTGGGGCAGCCAGTTTGGTTGAAGACACCAAATTGTTCAGGGTCATTAAAGCAAAAGGACTGCAAAGAACACCAAACTAGCCTTAAAAACTGGGCGAATGGGCACTGAAATGACATGTAATTCAATGCAAGCAGGTGTTAAGTGATGCATAGGGTGGAGGGATCCTAATTTCACATATAGGGTAACAGAATCTGAACTGGCAGTAAATGACCAGGAACAGGAGCTTGACATCATTGTGGATAGCTCAGTTAAGTTGTAGACGCAGTGTGCAGAATAAGGACATCCCATAGGCATGTAGCTGTCCTCTCTAAGCATAACCTTGTCTACAAAGGGGTGTGTGGGTGTGTGGGTGTGTTTGCAGGTAACTCCAGCATGCAATCCCCAAACTACATGAGGGAATGCAGACATTAGCCCAAATGGTTATTGACCCCTGCCTTAAAGTCATATCTCCCTTCAGCGTTCACTTCAGTACAGTAGGTACTAGGAAAAAACAAAAAACAAATAACAAAATACAGCAAAACCAGTTTATTTTAAACTCTCACCTCAAACATTTAAATATCATATAAAAACATTTTTAAACTTTTAGCGGTTTTCTAGACTCAAGTGTGGGTAGCTACTGGAGTTTTTGTGGGTGGCTGCTTTGGGTTTGGTTTTTTTTAACAAAACAACAACAACACCCCCACCTTCATTGACGGTCTCTCTCTCATCAATGTAGCTCTTCCTAATTTATGCCCTTGTTTCCAAACTGGAGGCCAGCTCAATTATTTGAGCACCCTCTGGTGGCCACTTAACAGATTGGCTCTTTTAATCATCGCTCGAGAGGCAATGAAATCCTGATAAAGTCAAAAAATAAATTAGATTGGCAAAAAAGCAGCACCCAAATATACTGTTTATTCCTCTGACCTGTGGTGCTCCAAATGTTGTTGAAATCTAACTCCCATCATTCCTTACCATTCACTGGTGGATGGGATTGATGGGAGCTGGGGTCATAGAATCAAAGAATTGTAAGGGGCCCCAAGGCTCATTTAGTCCAACCCCCTGCAATACAAGAATCTCAACTAAAGCATCTATGACTGACAGCAATCAAAACTCTGCTTAAAGACCTCCAACAAAAGAGAGCCCACCACCTTCTGAGGGAGCCCATTTCACTGTTGAACAGCTCTTACCTCAAGAAAGCTCCCGATATTTAATCGTAATCTACTTTCTCATATCTTGAAACCATTGTTTCAGTCCTAGCCTCCAGAGCAGAAGAAAACAAGCCCTTTAGGTATTTGAAGACAGCTGTCAAATCTCCTCTCAGTCTCTTTTCCAGGCAAAATATACCCAACTCTCAACTGTTCCTGATAAAGCTTGGTTTCAAGACCCTTGATCATCTTGGTTGCCCTGCTCTACATGTTACAGCTTGTCAATATCCTTGTTCCTCTTCTTGGACAGTTATTGAGTGGGTGGTCACAGACCACATCCATTTTCTTGGAGGAAACTGATTTTCTACATCCATTTCAATCAGTGTTTAGGCCCATCTTTAGCACAGAAACCACTTTACTCACCCTGTATGATGAGTCAGGAGGCGGGAAATATGTCTTTGTGAATTCTCCTGGACTTCTCAGTGGCTTTTTATACCATCAGTCATGGTATCCTTCTGGAGCGGCTGTCTTGAGTTAAGGATGGGCAGCACTGCTTTGAAGTGGTTCTGGTCCTACTTAAATGGACGTTTTCAGACTGTGATGCTTGGGGTGTGCTGTTCAGCCCCATGGAACCTTCAATATGCGTTCTACAGGGTTTGATTTCATCCTCCATGTTGTTTAACATCTACATGAAACTGCTGAGTGGGGTCATATGGAGTTTTGGAGCAATATGCTCCAAAATATGCTGCTCACACAATATGCTGCTCACAAAAAACTCTACTTCTTTACATCTGCAAATGTGGCAGTGGATATGCTGGATCATTGTATTGCCTCGGTAATGGACTGGATGAGAGCTAACAAAATGAAGCTAAATCCAGATAAGACTGTGGCACTGTTAGTGGGTGGTTCACTAGACCAGGATGGGAGGTTTCCTGCCCTTTGAAGGAGCAGGGACGTAGCTGTGGAGGGTTCTCCTGGACCCACTGCTGTTGCTTGAGGCTCAAGTGGCCTTGGTGGCATAGAGTGCCTTCTATCAGCTTTGGCTGGTGGCCCATCTGTGACCCAATCTGGACAGGGATAACCTAGTTTCTGATGTCTATGCTCTGGTAACCTCTAGGTTAGATTACTGTAACACATTATGCATGGAGCTGCCTCTGAAGACAATTTGGAAACTTCAGCTGCTGCCGAATTCAGCAGCCAGGTTGCTCACCTGAGCAAGACAGTTTGAGGATATAACACTAATCCTGGCCTGACTGCACTGGCTACCAATTAGTTTCCAGGCCCAATTAAGTCCTGGGTTTGACCTATAAAGCCTTAAATGGCTCAGGACCGCAATACTTCAAGGATCACCTCTCCCCGTATGAACTGACCCAGACTCTGCAAGCATAATCTGAGGCCCTTCTTCATATGGCCCCTTCTCAAGAGGTCTGGAGGGTGGCAACAGGAGAACGGGCCTTCTCTACAGTGGCTCCCCATCTGTGGAATGCTCTCCCAGGGAGGCTTGTCTGGCACCTTCTTTACATATCTTTAGGTGCTAGGTGAAAGCACCTTTGGCTAATTAAACAATTTACGGCCTTTTAAATGTGTTTGGGGGACAAGGGATTATTAGGGGTTTTTTGTTAATATGTTATATATATTGTGTTTCCATTTTGTTTTTTTATGCCGCAAACCACCTTGTAATCTCTGGATGAAGGGTGGTATATACATTTTCTAAATAAATAAATAATTTGCAGGGCAGCCTTTTGCAATAATGAACTAACAAGAGTAGTATTTTTAAAAGCCAGGGCTTTAAAAGCCAGACTCCAACTTCTATCAGTCACCCAGCATAGTTGATGGAATGATGGGAGTTGCAGTGCAGCTCCATCTGGAGAGCCATGGGTTCCTATCCCTGCTCCAAACCATTAAAGCTTCTGCTATAATAAATCTGTTCATTTATAAACGTAGCTCAGGATATCATTTTAATTTGTACATGTATATTGTAACAGACAGGTAGGGACTGCAGGAGAAAAAAACATGTATTTAAAAAATCAGCTTTAAGTGCTCCTGGAGCAGATATGAAAAGTGCAGGCTTCTGTCCAAAATGCAACTCATGCAGAGATAAACCAATTTCTGTCAATATAAGCCAACCATTACTTCTCCATCTTCAGTTTGGGGGGCAAGAGTCACATCTCTCATGCAGCACTCATGATCTAGAAAAGCTTTCCCCAATGTGGTGCCATGCAGATATTTTGGACTACAACTCCCCTTGTTACTGGCTATGCTGGCTGGGGCTGCTAAGACCAAAATACCTGGAGGGCACCAGGTTGGAGAAGGCTGGTTTACAGCAACAGCAGACCCTGCCCAGCTCTTCTTCCGTACATTTTGGGGAGCTGGAGGTCCATAAAAGACAGAGCAAAAGGCTCCAGCAGCAGAACACAGCATTCCATCCCCATAATTCAGTAACTTTTGCTACCAATGGCGTGAGTCATGTAGAAAGCTTTCCAACTCCAGTCATTATTTTAGCCGTTCCACCACCAAGAGCAAAGTTTAGTTGAACCATAATCAAGTGAGTGTTCAAAATACATATTCTGGGAAGAGGGTTCACCCCACCCACTACAAGCTTTTCAGGCCTCCTTCAGCAGGAGAGGATGGCAGAAATCCCATGCAGCAGTCAAGAGTTTCCACAGATCATTCCAGCTCTGTGGCTTCAGCAAGAGGTAAAAATAAAAGTTTGGGAGGTGTCAGGAAGACCTGTTTCTCTCTTCTGCTGGCATTGCTAGGAAGCAGTATTCAGAGCCTGTCCAGGGAAGAATAAGCCAAAACTAGATGCAGGTTATTTGGGGACACGCCCTGGCACACCCTCTCCTTACGCTGCTGAGCTTCTGTGCTCTCCTGATCCAAAGCACAGGCTGTACTCTTTGCCACCCAGGGAGTACAACACACTGAGAAGGTGCCTACAAGGGAGTTGGGTGCTCCCCTGCAGGGTACTATCATAACATTTTGTGCATATTTTCCCACTGGGGATTTGGGGATGAATTATACAAAACCTGACATATCAGGCAGGAGTAGAAACCAGCCTCGTAGCAAACAGCCTTCAGCCTAATGCTACCTCTCAACCACTGACCAATCAATCAAATGAAAAAAAGGAGAGGAGTAAAAGGAGCTTGTGGCAGCGTTTCTGGAGGCCATAAGGTGCATACAGAGAGATGTCAGAATGTTCCAGCGCACAAGTTCAGCAATGGAGAAAATGAACGATTACTGAGTAGGAGATGGCGGTGGCAGCAACAGTAGCACAGGAGCCAGATCAGAGAAGGCTCCTAGGAAGCCATGCCAAGCAGAAACCCTCCAACAAATCCTCCACTCAGGAGAATGTTCTTCTTCAGAAAGGCGACCACCTGAAACAGAGAAAAGGCAAAGCTTATATTGCTCCCTATTTGATTTTCACAAGCTACCGGTAAATGTTTCCTCCTGGACATGCATCGTGGCTGCTCAAGTGCCTGATAAAATGACACCCCCCACATTTGCAATTATAAGGCAGCAGCAAGCATAAGAGTCCCGACACTGTGGGCCACTGGTTGTGCAGGCCTACTCAGACCAGAGTCTTCAAGAAGTGAGAACTCTCTCTGGATTCTGCCTAGAAGCTATGAACCGTACTTGAAATCTGAAATCTGCTGCTGACAAACTGGCTCTCCCTTCAGTGTACCATCTTGATTTTGTTATAGCCATACTTGATAAGCCAACATTGCCTGTTCTCACACCTCCCTCTCAATTTAATGCACGGATGGGGAACCTGTGGGTCTCTATCCTGGCTTAGAGTTGTGTTGAACCAAAGGCTAACTGTTTCGGAAGCTTTGCTAATGCCATACTGGTAGTCAAGATAATCCCATAATTAATTGGTAGCTGCTGTAACAATAAGCTCATATATATGTTTATATTCACTTGCTTTGATATGTGTTAATTGGCTTGCTTTGATGAGATCCTTATCTGTGGTCTTGGAGTGCTAGGCTCTGAGCACAGAAAGGAGAACTATCTGTAAGGTATTTGCCACCTATGCCCTCATCTAGCCAGGTGAAATGATGTGTGCTGCTTTGCTGTATAAAGAATGTATAAACATTTGCTTGAGTGTGGATAAGTCATCTCTTTGCTTTGGAGTTTGTCCCACATCTGCAAAGGCTAGGAGAACTGTCAGGCTGATTTGCTGTAAGTCTACCCCTTCTTTAGTAAAGCACCAGAACTTATCACTCTGGTGTTTTAGGCAACCTTCTTCAGTACACCTGCACCCAACCAGTCTCAGGAGCCCTCCTTTGGGCCAGAAGTCCAGGACAGGAGTGATGGGAGTTGGGTGTGTAACAACATCTGCAGGTCCCCCATAACATATTTAATAATTTGTGCCCATCTCCTCTTTACTGCACAGTTATCACATCAAACACTTTTTCCTACTCAAGGCTTTGCTGCTAGCCTCCCATATTTCTCCAACTTGCCCACCAGTCTCACCTCTTCCATTTGGCTCTTCACGTCTGGTGTTAGCTGATTGGTGGTGCTCCCACGAAACTTCAGCTGTTCTTTGGCTTTGCTCACATCCCGCTCAACCAACTGCCAGTCCACTTTGATGTAGCCTGTGTGGTTTGCAAGCTGGAGTAGAGAACATGTTTCCTGAAGCAAAATACTACACGTCTAGCTGGATAAGTATTTCTGGACAGCATTGCCCACTTCTTGTACCCCATCCACATTGCTACATAGCAGCTCAAAGCAGTAGCCCCATGAGAACTGCCCTTCCAATGGGTTGCAGCTATAGAGAAAAGCAGTGAACAAAACAGCATTTGGAGTCAAGGACAACAGTAACCTAGCCTTCTTTAGTGCAGGTGTGTAGAACCATTGACCCTCTAGATGTTGCTGAACTACAACTCCCATCAACCTCAGGAAGCACAGTCAATGGCCAGTTATGATAAATCTGTAGTTGAGCAGCATATTTAAGGCCAAAGTTTGACACACCTGCTTTAATGCACTGGCCTTCAACTGGTGAATTGGGAGTCACAGCTTGATCTAAGGTAGATCACAACAGCAGCACTGACCACTGTATAAGTATATGGTGTGTTTTGTTTTGTTTTAAACCCAGTCAGTCAAGAAATGCATGAACAAGTTACAGGTGCATCCCAGGTCTGAAAAAGTTAAGAATTACTGCTTAATGTGTACAGAATACAATTGGCTGTCCAGCAGGAAGATTGGTAATCTAACACAAAGAATCAGGACTGCAGGGCTCTGTTGCCCGCACAAACCCTGGAATGGATGTTTTAAGAAAAGCCTGGGTGAATCAAACAAATATAACCAATGCCAGCACTCAGTAAGACTGAGCAATTTTCTGGGAGTCCATGGATTTCTGAAGAGCCCACTGAGCCAGTGCATTCCCCAATACACTCTAGCAGTTGCTCTTCTATCACATGGAAGACCTGCATGGAAGCTGGAATAGAAGGCACAGAAGCAAGTAAGGTTCAAACAAAGATCATTTTTGTGTGTGAGCAGCAAGCTTAAAATAGAGGAGCTGTTCCACTGATGCTGATGTTTAAAATTAGCAGTGGATTGGCTTTGCAAGTGATCATGTGTTGCTGTTGATGCTATCAGAATCTTCTCCAGTGGCAACCAAAACCCTATATTGCACAAAACAATGTTTTAGAAAAGAAAAATCAGAGATCCTTTGATAATCCAGCTGGAAGACAAAAAGGCTTGCTAACATCTTCTCTTTTTATATTAATATTTACAGAGGCCGAATATCTTTAGCACAAGAGTGGGGAACCATTGACCTTCCAGATGCTGCTGAACTACAACTCCCATCAGACCTAGCAAGCATGGCCAGTGGCCAGGGATGGTAGGAATTGTAGTTCAGTAATATATGTAGGGCTGAAATTCCCTCACACCTGCTTTAACAGATCTATATGATAGGCAGATATCAAGAGATGATTCATCACCCCACAACACACACACACACTGGGTTGTATCTAGGTTTTAGCCAGAGCAGAACCATTGAAATGAATGGGCTCAAGTTAGCTATGCCTATTCATTTTAATGAGTCTACTCTAAGTAGGACTAATATTGTATACAATCCACTATGTCTCTAGGCAGAAAACTTCACTTGTAGCATTTCAGCCAGATATTTCATTCAGTCCAAAGACTTCAGGGCAGCACACATGGTTCTCCCA
Source organism: Darevskia mixta (assembly GCA_034641385.1). Lineage (NCBI taxonomy): Eukaryota > Metazoa > Chordata > Lepidosauria > Squamata > Lacertidae > Darevskia > Darevskia mixta. The sequence continues at coordinate 7,594,872 of JAWWNH010000061.1, read as the reverse complement.
CCTCCCTGTTTATTCTCACAACAATCCTGCAAGGTGGGTTCATCTGAGAGTGATGGGTCCAAGGTCACCTAGTGAGCATGGCTGAGCTGGGATTTGAACCCTAGCCTACCTGGTTCCAGTTCAACACCCTAGCTACTATACTGTGCTGACACTCCATTAAGTGCAACAACCTGTCTGTAGGCTGCTAAAATGCCCAGTCTCTATAAGAACAGCAACACACATTATTTGCAAGGCATGGCATAGCACCAGACTCAGCAATATGCAGCTGCAGCAACTGCGAACTAGATGCTGCCACTGCCAGGAATACCGGTATTTTAAAGCTCTACCAGGGAATGATGAAGAACCTACAGCTGAGCCAAAATGCTGCAAATGATGTTTATCCATTTTTCCCCTCTTCCCCCACAAGCAAAAGACTGTCATAGTGCAGAAATTTCTCCATTTTTTTGTAGTGGATACTGTTCATCACCATCACCACCACCACCAGAACAAATTTGTAGTCCTGCTAAGTATGCAAAATGGTGCTTAAGCTTAACAAATAGTTGTTGCTGCCACTTTCAGGGATTGCTAGCTAAATACAGAGAGAAAAATACATTAGCAGAAAAGAAAGCCACCACTAATGGTGGGCTCTATCCTGGAGAATATGGTGAAGAAATAATAATAATAATAATAATAATAATAATAATAATAATTTATTATTTGTACCCCGCCCATCTGGCCGGGTCCCTCCAGCCACTCTAGGCAGCTCCACCACCATCACTCAAAATTTATCTGCCCACAAACAGGGTGGAAAATATTAAGAGGCCATTTGGCACAGCTATAAAAGGAACTACCAAAGTGTTCCAACTTGAATCTCCTGCACAGGCAAGCCAGTGAACAAGAGGCCCCAACTAGGGCTGAGTTGTGGATGCTGCCTAGACATCCCATTAAACCACTCATGTGAAAAAGATGAGTCACAACTGCATGCAGTTTTCTGCAGTTAAGGCAGCCAAGATACCCCACTCTACTGGTTAACTACTCCCAAGCCCAAGGTAAGCAACCACCAACCTGAAGCAGGAAGAAGCCACCTCCCACAGCAGTCGCCGCCAGTTTCCCAACCCTCTGGAAGATGAAGCCAGTGCACCTGCAAATCAAAAACGGGAATAATTCAGGAAAATTACACCAACTACACAGAATAACTGACAAGGCAGCTCCATCTGCAGTAAGTAAAAATGGCAATCTGTAGCACAGAGACTGTGTTACTACAAGAGTTGGGTGAATTTGCTGTCCCCTGCCATCTACCACAAATGCAGCTAATGTACAGCACTGCCTCACCATCCAGTGGCGCCTCCGATTGCCAGCTGGGTTGCTACGTTGTACTTCTCTGCACTGGACCCTGAGCTGGGTGCAAAGAGCTTGCGCCACCATGGCTGCTCCTTTGTGTACTTGGTCAGATCCAGCACGTCATCACTGCTTCGCCCTCCTGCAAAATCAAAGAAAAAGACATGAGCAAGGAAGAAGATAAAGCCCATTGCTGAACTTCTATCCTATTTGAGCAAGGCCCAACTGATGCCCATTGTTGCCTACTGTAGACATAGGAGCAGAAGGAAGATTTCGCCTGGTATTTAAGCAATACAAGTAGGGATGGGGAATAAGGGCTCTCCAGATGTTGCTGGACACCAACGCCCATTAGCCCCAGCCAGGACAGACAGTGACTAGAGTTTATAGCAGTTTGAGTCCTACAACATCTGGAAGGCTACAGGTTCCTCACCCCTGCAAGGCAGCAACCCTAAATAACAGAGTGAAACACTAGCAGAACCTTAAACTTGAAATATTTTTGTATTTGCCCAGGGGGAGGGGGTTAAATAGCTGGGTTTTTTAAAATAAGAGATAACACAGAAATCCTCCCTCTATCCACACCGTCAACAAGAGGAATTACAGTACAGTATAGCACATTCAATCTTTAAAACACCAGGTTCATCTTTTACTGATACAGTGGGATGTCCCTGCTTCACATTATGATTTATCCAGTAAGCATAAAGATGCCACCTGAAGCTTTCTTATCCTGAGTCAGTCCACTATTCTGTCTAGCCTAGTATTTTCCACTCTTAGCAACAGAAACTTTCTAAGACTTCAGCTGAAGGCCTTTCCAAAAGCCATTATCCAAGTTCCTTTTCACTACAGATGCTGGGGATTAAACATGGGGCCTTCTGCGTGGAAAAGTCTATGCTTTAGCACTGTGCAATGGCTTGCACCCTTGTCAAATGATGTCTGTTTGAAGATCCTCAAGGGAAGAGCTGTAGCTCAGTAGCAGAGCATCTACTATGCAGGCAGAAATCCCAGGTTCAATCCTTGGCATCTCAAGGTAGGTCTGGGAAAATTCTCCCTGCCTGAAATCCTGGACAGTCGCTGCCAATCAGTAAGCATAGCATTGAGCTGGATGACAAATAGACAGTATCAGGCAATTTCCTATGTTCCCATCTTAAGGAGGCTCAATCTATAAGAACCACAACACACATATGAAAGGCATGGCATGGTACCAGGTTCAGCAACACACAGCTGACAGGTAACTGATAAACAGCTTTCCATCTGGTTGCTTGTAGCACATAGCATACCCTCCAACATTTCTCCAATGAAAATAGGGATGTCCTATATTCCATTATTATTATTATTATTATTATTATTATTATTATTATTATTATTTTACTATTTATACCCCACCCATCTGACTGGGTTGCCCCAGTCACTCTGGGTGGCTTCCAACGTATATAAAAACATAAAGCATCAAACATTTAAAAAAACCTTCCCTATACTGTACAGGGCTGCCTTCAGATGGCGGGGGGGGGGGCAGATCACTGACCATACCCTCTTATGAAATAGGGATGTCCAAAGGAAAAGCAGGACATTTTGGAATCAAATCAGAAATTGAGACGGCTTTTGTGAATCCTGGACAGTCCCTGGAAAATAGGGAGACTTCGGGGGGGGGGTCCGATTAGTAGTAGGAACCACTTCCATGAGGGGAATTTGTGAGGAGTCTTTCAAATGCTTCGGGGTCTCCATCCCACAGCCCTTGCCCTTTCAGGCTGTCCATGGGTCACAACAGATTAACATAGGTAAAAAGTTAGTGAAACGACCCACGGGTACGTGGAGAACCTGTGCGCCAAGGTCCCCTTGTACCCCTCGCCCAGCCATTAATACTCAAGGTCACTCAGTGAGCCAGCCACTCCATCTGTCCTACCCTGCAGGGTTGTTGTGATGGCGATAACATGGGCGGGGGGGGATATCCCGAGATCACTGGAACAATGGCGGGGCATCAAGTGGCTTGTTAATAATAGCAACTCACTAGGGCGGTAGAGATGGAGGTTCCCCCGGGGAGGAGATAAGTAACGGGCAGGTTCTCTCTCCTCCCTCCCCCTCCCCCAGACAAGCGGAGTGACGTCACTCCAACGGTTTCCGCGCGGCGAACGTTAGCGCCTCTCACCCGGCATGATGTCGGCGGCCTTGCACTGCTGCTGCAGCGCCCGCTTCCTGCGCTTGGCCTCCTGCTCGAGGCGGAGGAGGGAGGAGCAGGAGTGGGCGCTGGCGATGCGTGACGGCGCCGGAGACCCGGCCAGCTCCGCCCCCAGCTCCACCCCCAGCCCCAGCTCCTCCTCCATCTCCTCCAAGGGGTTAGCAGGCCCCGCCCCCGGCCTTCGCCGCCGCGCGCATGCGCGTTCGCAGAGGATAGGCGAGGCGTGGGTCAAGCCGCGCCGCGATGTGCTCCTCCTCCTCCTCCACCACCACCACCACCACCACTAAACGCCTGTGGGACACGTGAAACCGCGGCGCCGTTGAGGAGGCGGAGCCTGATTGTTTTATCACCTAGGTAACCACCGGAGGTTAGAGGCGGGAACGTCTCAGACAGTTACCGCCCCCTCCGACTTCCCCCCATCGTTATTGGTGTAGGCTCCGGCTCGTCATGCTGAGGGGAGGAGCAAAGGGGTAAGCGGGTTTCTGAGTGGTGCGGCCTCCTGTTACTAGAGCGCGGTCCTTATGCGCGCTCCCGTGAATCAGGCTGCTAGTACACTTAGCATTCTGACCGAGGGAGGACCTCTGAGCATGTACAGACTTTCTACCACCCCAAAAGAGCTACAGTGCCCATAAACATGTGCAGAGAGAGTTTAAGAACAATGATAATATATGTGGGCCTTTAAACAATTGTAAACGCTTAATATCGGTGATATCCTAGAATGGCACACAATTAGTTACACAGCTGCTCTTCAGTGACACGTAGCTTCTGAGCATGTGGAGAGGTTTTTTAAAACCTTAAGGGTGTAATGCACCTGAACATATGCAGTTTATTTTTATTTTTTATTTTTTTTAAAAACACCCCTTTTTAAGAACAGGGGCTGTGAACATGAGCAGAGTTATCACTTTCCTAAAGGAACCAGCCTCTTCTTAAGAAGGTGAACCCCACCTAAGGTTGTGATTCTATACACACATATTATGGGAATATGCCTCACTGAACTCGGTGTGACTTTCTTCTGAGTAGACATGTATAGGATTGTGTTATGGAAGTAATGAATCCTAAATGAATTGCCATGTTACCCTGTAACCTTCAAGGCAAACAGTTGTTTTTTTAATTGTGTCATTTGTGTTGAAAATATTACCCTTTTTACAACAGCAGTATATGAGTAGTTTAAATAAATACCAGAAAAAGAAGGCCAGTGTCATCTTAAAAAGCAATTTATTGAAGAATGATATGCTTTTTGTGTTTTTCTGACCTGTGCTCAACAAAAGATCTAAGCATTGCACACAGAATTTAAATGTTGCTCTTTTAAAAAAAAACAAAAACAAAAACAAAAAAAAACCCCAGCAAGAATTCTAGCAGACTGGCAAATCTAATTAATACATTGATTTCTGGAGAGGGCTCAGCTAGTTCAAGGGACACAATACCTTTTATATTGGAACAATTAATTGAGTTTCACCCAAGAGTTTCTCCAACAAGCTCTTAGAAACAGCACTCCCGCCCCCCATATCCAGCTATGCTAGGCTCACCAACAGTCCTGGGCACTTAGCTTGTGGGAGAGCTCTCATGTTAGAGCTGTATATGCTTAGGCTAGTTGCAATTCCAATCATCACTGGTAGGAGATGTTAGCAGCTGCAGAACCTGATGCCACAGGAAACCCAGTAATCAGATGTAGCTGTTGGTATCATCAGACAGATCCTACACCAACTACTGAGCATCCTGTTTACACCGGATATAGAGTGCTTTTCTTAATTTCCTTGAGAAGAAAAAGGATCAGGCTAGATTAAGGGAGGTCAGTTTCCTGTTAGACACAGCATAATGAGAAATAGGCTACATATTGCAAAGGAGGAGGAGGAAAGGGTCACATTCTGTAAATATTAATATCAATTTGCCAGAGTGCAACAGAATATACAATTTCAATTAGAACCCTTCAGCTGAAAAGAAGATTGCACACAATCCCTGTCCTCAGCCCCACTTGGTATGATGGGTGCTTCACAGCTCAGAGAAAAAGCATTAGTGCACCTGCTTGCCCAAGTGCTCACCACTGCAGATCCTCTTGAGTGACTGAGGTTGTGCCTTCCTTCCTGCTGCAACAAGAAACACAAGACAGATAAACGTCTGTGATGATGATCAGACGATATGCCAGCCTGCATGGAGTTTCCTCTGCCGGGGAGAGGAAGAGGCCAGCAGCCTGGTTCTTAAAATATGCACCCAATCACAGTTCATGGAACCATTTTTACTACCGTACTTTCCTTTTCAAATCAAGACTAGAGCACCCCACCACAGCAGTATGAACTGATGCTCAAGAATAACGCACACAGTTTGTCTTTAGTCTGCCTTTCAGGCTGTGAGCTAGAGGAGGGAGGAATATAAACATGTTACCAGCAGTACTCCATTCCAAGAAGTCGAAATAGGAAAAACTGAGAAAATAATATATGTGTATATGGAGTCATCCTTGGAGTGTGTCCTTTTTCTTGCCCAGTGCTTCAGGTTGCTTCTTCAGGTGGGTCAACCTTGTAGATGCAGGGATAAGTAGCCTATGCTGTAGTTGTAGCCTGAGGGCTCCTTATTGGCCCTCCCACCTTGACAGCTTTCTGGTATCTGTGATGAGGATGCTGCTGCTGGTCCTGCTATTAGTAGCTTTGCCAAGAGTTAGTGAATTCCCCTTTCTTGGTTGGGCGATTTCTGACTGTCTTACTCACCTCAGTAGGGACAGTCCCTACTCCACAGCTACTCACAGAGCATTTGAAACTGAAATTTGTAGAAGAAAGAGAAACCACCTGGGTTTATTTCTCTCTTTTTCTCCCTTTCTCTTACGCCTGTCATTTTCTGGAAATAAAGCATGTTTTGTTCAATTACTGGCTTTGTGTACACTCCCATTTACTCTGAATCTGGTGCATTTCCATTTGAGAAACTGTTTCCCATTTGGGAAACGGTGTACACGTACCTTACACTAGCCACAACCCATATTTATCTTTATCCCATTATTTCTTATGAAATACTTCTTTTTGATGCACTCTCCCCCAAACTAGCTTCAATCTGAATTGAGAAAAAAGAATGATCTAGCTGCAATTTAAGCTGGTAATGTTTACATAGCGTCTTTGTGCCTCCTGAGGATCTTCATTGCTCTGTGGATAAAATGCTTCTTAAGGACCTTTTACATCAAAAGGAGTTCATAGAATTGTTTGCAAAAATGACTGCACCACCAGGTCAGATGGCTCAAACCATTGGCTCTCCTTGGACACTGAGGCAGTATGGGAGAATGCATTCATTCATTCAATCAATCAATCAATCAATCATTCATATAATTTCTGGCCTGCTCTTTGCTACAGTAGCAGTCCCAGAACTGGGACCATAAAAATATCAAATGCAATACATATGATAAAAATAAAATTGTTTCAATTTTTAACAACTAGGAAAGCAACACACACACAAATCAGCTCAGGTACTAATGCTCAGCATACACTTGGTCAAAAAGACATGCTTTTAGGCAGCTCCAAAAATTGATACAAGTCAACACAAGCCATATCTCAGAGAGGATTTCCATAGTTACCGGTATGCTGCCACTTTGCTCAGTTCAACACATAATGCGGGCATTGCAATATTTTCAGATGGGGTGTTGTATGTTCTCAGCTGGCTGTATCACAGAGCAGACTCACTGCTGTATTTTGCACTAACTGCAGCTTCTAGACCAGCTTTAAAGGCAGCCCCACACAGAGTGTGTTACACAAATCCAAACTTGAGGTTACCAATATACGGGACGCTGTAGTCAGGCTTTCCCTGTTCAGGAACACCTGTAGGTGGCGAACCACCCAAAGCTGGCAGCAGGTGCTCCTTACCACTTGAGGCCACTTGAACTTCTAGTGACAGGGCTGGATCTATGAGCACCCTGCAAAATAATGCACTTGCAACTTCAAAGTGAATGCCATATAATCCAGAGCAATAGGTAGAACATCTATTTCCCCAATTTGGGAGCCTCCCAGCCAGGGCCAACCCACCCATGAAACAAGGTGAGGTGACTGCCTCAGGTGGCAGTGTCCACCACGACTGCAAATCCTGATGTCAATCTTTCTCTCTCTCCCCCCTCCCCAGCCCTTGTTTCAGATGTAGATCTTCCCTGAGCCCTTCTTCCCTGACGGGGAGGGAAGCACCATTTTGGAGCTCTCCTCAGGTGACAAAATGCATTGGGATCAATGCTGCTCTCAGTTACAGGGACTCAGCTTATATTGCTCCTCATCAGCTCTCCACTACATCCAAGCAAGGGTGCTCCACAGCCTCCCTGACTCAGGTGATACAGAGAATTGTAGCTCAGTGAAGGCTACAGTTCCCAGGATTCTTTGTGGTGTGTATGTGTGAATGTGCATGAAATGTGCTTTAAAACTAATGGTGTGTGTGCAGCCTCAGGAAGTTCCTTCTCCAGAGTCTAATATGAAGGTTATATTCTGCAGTTTGATTTTATTCTACCTTGCATTAAACAATTTCCTTCTTCACTTAAACTTGATGGGTTACTGCAAATAATGAAAACCAACCAACCCAAAACCAAAACAAGGACAAAAATTAGAACAGAATGAGGTTCTCTCCAGTCCACGTTTTGATATGGTTGTTAGGAAATTCCACATTTTATTCATCCTTTTTGGTGGGGTTTCCCCCCCTGCCTCATTCAGGACAATAACGTGCTATCCCCCTCATAGGCCCCATTCCCTGAGTGATGAATGACAATTGCTACCTAGGCCATTTCCCCCAGATAACCAGAAGGAAGGTGTAGGTGGCTTGTGTGAGATGTGAACTTTCTGACTCACTTCTGGCTTACTCAGATGGGAGAGTCCCTAGAAAAAGAATCGGGGCCCATTTTCAGGAGCCCTGTAAGATTAGATCATTGCCTTCAACAATTTCCCCCATGCTTTCCAAGTACCCTTCACCCATGGACGGATAGAGTTATGGCAAGCAAAGTGGTAAAAGCCACTGCCTCCCTCAGCCACCAATCTTTGTGTGGTTTGGCAGGTGACTTCTCAATTTCCTTGCTTTTAGCAAAAGAAACCCACACAGCTCAAATGCATACCCTCTAAAGTTTCACAAATGGAGATTTTTTTTTAATAGGCTGCAACACCTTATGCCAGCTCCAGGCTGGAAGAATCCCTTTCCATAGTGCCAAGCAGTGAGTTTTCCCAGAAAGGTCCAGTGGCAGTACTCAGTCAGGTCAGGCACTGGCCAAGGGCCTAGGCAGCTTGCTCAGAAGGCCCCCTCATTATCCCAGCCTTGTTTGTTACCATCCCCTTGGCCCAGTAGGGAAACTCCAAAGTGGTTTACCCAGCAATAGTTGAATCACTCCTTCAGTTAATGCTGTGTAGTTGCCCTTTGAACAGCACCAGATAGCTGTCATTTTAAATTTCCCACAATGCTCTGAAGCGCTACCATGGTGGGTTCTCCAGGGCATTTTGGGAAATTTAACATGGTAGGCTTGCAGTTGCCCATAGCACAGGCGCCAAGACAGGTGTTGGTGCCAATCAACTCTCCCAGGTGCACAAGGATGGGTGCGGATGCCTGCCTGTGACTCATTCATTTCAAATTTAAAGAATCAGTGTCTGGGGCAACCACCACTCAGGAGTTAGTCATTGCTAAAGTCTTCTCTGTCTTATGTTATAGTCATATCAGTTTCCTCTGCCATGTGCTGACTTTTAAATAAGAACGACTTTTCCTTTCTCTAAAAGTGTATCAGCCATCAATGGATGCAGCTATATTGTTGGAGCAACATGATGTAACAACTAGCATCCTCCCTGTGAGGAAAAGCTACAGCATTTGGGGCTTTTGAATTTGGGGTGAGGGAGGCGACTCAGGAGAGGAGAGGAATCACTGAGGTTAATAAAATTATGCATGGTGTAGGGAAAGTGGTCAGAGAGAGAGAAGTTCTTTCCCCTCTCTCAAAATACTTGAGCTTATCCAATAAATCTGACTGGCAAAAGACTTAGGGCAGATATATTTATTTATGTAGTCCAGGGGTAGGGAACCTTTTTGACATAGAGGGCAAGATTGAAAAGCACCTTAAAAGAGGGGGGATTTTTCTTAAGCTGGGGCAGGCAGTACAATACTGTATCTGAAATGAACGATAAAGTTCATCCCCCCACTGACCTTGCACTGTTTCTCCTTTGTTGAGAAACCAAGACCCTAGCCATCATTTTCCTGCTTGTTATGCTTCATAGTACTCCCCCCAAAAATAATAATAGGGACACGGGTGGCGCTGTGGGTTGAACCACAGAGCCTAGGGCTTGCCGATCAGAAGGTTACGTGAGCTGCTCTGGTTCGCCAGAAGCGACTTAGTCATGCTGGCCACATGACCTGGAAGCTGTACGCCGGCTCCCTCAGCCAATAATGCGAGATGAGTGCCGCAACCCCAGAGTCGGTCACGACTGGACCTAATGGTCAGGGGTCCCTTTACCTTTAACTTTGCTCCAAAAATACTTTGAGACAAGCAACTCTGTTTTTTAAAACAGCCATTTTAATATAAAAATATATAAAGAGGATTTGCATAAAACATTTTGATGAATCATCTCGCATCAGCCCTTTCCTGGGCTGGAGGAAGGGAGGAAGAGGACTTGTTTTGACCATGAAAAAAGTTAGTAGACATTTCTGGGGGAAATTCCTCCATTCTCATCTCTCTTTGTTAGAAAACTGACTCAGAAAAACCTGTTAATTCCAGACTCACCACAGATGTTTTCTATGGGTTTCCTTCTATGTGCTATACATGCACTTTTAATTTATGGTGTGGATGTGATGAACTTGTTTAGGGTGCTAGAAATTGTAGCTCTGTGAGGAGTAAACTACGGTTCCCAGGATTCTTTGCGGGAAGCCATGTGCTTTTAATGAGCTTTAGGTGTACAGTGTGGATAAAGGTCAAAGTGAAAGGGATGGCATTCACTGCAATTAGTAGTGGCTTTTAAAAACACAAATAGCAGGTGAGGGGAGGGGGGACCTGGACTGGGACCTTGAGGAGATTAGGAAGCTTTAACCCTGCTGAACTTTTGAACTGGATCAATGGTTTAATAATCCCATAAATCAGGGTAAACATGCCGCAAGACTGGACGAATAAAAAAAACGTTATTGAGGTGGTGACAGAAGCTTCATAAGGATGTGGTTGCCCATGCCACTGCTGTAGTGGGGAACCTGTGGGTCTCCAGATGTTGTTGGACTCCAGCTCCCATCAGCCCCAGCCAGCAAAAGTCAATGGTCAGAGATTATGGGAGTTGTAGTCCAGTAGCATATGGGGAAAAGAGTTCCAATTGTTTTAAAGGTAAGGCCTCCCCCAACCCTAGCCCTAATTATACTGCTGAGATGTATAAAACAAGTTTGTGTGAAGAAACCAGGAGTGGTTTTTTTTGTGCAACTATGAGCTCAGTTATGATGCTGAAAACAAATACCAGGCCCGAGCATTTGCACCATGTTCCTTGGTTCTAAGAGAAGGTTGCCCACTCTTTGGCACCTGGCTATGGCTTTCAAAGAGGTTCAGTGTGGACTTTGTTACCACTTGGATGTCTTTTGTGACACAGATGAACAAACAACTTATGAAGCCACTTACCCCAGAGAAGCATGACTTATTTGGCAACACCTATGACAGATGAATTCACTTGACTGATTGGTCCAAATCAGGCTACCTTCACCCAAGCCAGTTTAACAAGGTGATGTTCCTCCTCTTTCTTTTATAACGTTATGCTTGGTACTACCCTCAGTTTTCAAGGAAGCCGTTTTGGTGACTGTTCTTGATTGTTTTTCTTTTATATGTTTCATGTTATTGTATTATGATTTGCACGTGTTGTCCTTTTAAAGTTTTTATAATTTAAGTTATTGAGAGACACACAGAGAGAGGTTCTGTAACCTACTTGCCAGTTGCAGCAGTCAGCCAGATTGTTCAGTGGAGGACACAATAAATTTCATAGGCAAACAGATGCTGGCAACGGCAGATCAGGTTCCTCTGAGAGAGTGTCTTCACCTCCAATCATACTTGGCCATTAGCCAGGCTGCCACAGCTTGCCCCTCAAACTGGGTCATGTGGAACCTTCAGAACACATTGACTTTGAGAAATGTTCTTATGATTTTGTTTGTTTGCAAAGGGATCAGATAAAATTGTGGAGGACAGATCTGTCCATGGCTATTAGCTAGCATATACTAAATGGAACTGTACTGTCTGTCGTGACAGTATACTTCTGGATATCAGATGCAAGGAGAAGAAACGAGAAGGATGGCTGGTTCATCCTTGCAGACTTACAGGGGCCGGCTGCTGTTGGAGAAAGATGCATTAGATGAGTCTTGGCCTTGTCTAGCAGAGCCAATTCTTAACCTAATCCTGGATCTGGTGTCCCTACAGCGAATAAGAGGTTAAACTTTGCTCAACCTTTTTTCCCCCTTTGGCTTTTCCCCTCTCCATCCTGTTGCTCCCCACCCAGTGTTGCTCACTCACACATCCCAGAACACTGAAAGTCTGTGTGTGTGACCGTGATTCCCTATCCGGTAGCATATTGAAAACTTGTTAGAGCTTCGCCCAAACCTGTAGTTGCTGTGTCGCCTGCCTTCACTTCCCTCATTGAGGATGGCGCTTGCTAAATAGGCCAGGCAACCATCACCTACCTCCTCCTAGATTTCTCTTTGAATCGGAGCTGCCTCTGCCTCTGGAGTCTCTTCCACACACACTGGACCATGCAGAGGCTGCCCTTGTGCAGCGGCATCGTCATCCTGTGGTGCCTCTTTGAGCAGAGCATTGGCATCACCAGAAGATATCACATCGGAGCAGTGGAGACAGACTGGGACTATGTGCCTGGCAGCCAGAAGGGGTAAAGATAGTCCATTTGTCATCCGTAGTTGCTTCCCTGTTTCTTTATGTTTATATGCTGTGGTGATGTTGGCTGTGTATGCACCATACCTTCAAAGCACATTCAACACCCACCCACCCCCCATACACACACACACACACACACACACACACACACACACACACACACACACAGAATCCTGGGAACTGACCTTTCCCAGAACTACAATTCCCAATGCCCTTAAACTACAGTTCCCAGGATTCTGTGGGTGCTTTGAATGTCTTTTAAAGGTATGGTGCTTCTCTAGCTATTGCAAAGGGATTTTAGACTCTGGGCTTAGTGGCCTTACTGTGCAGTGCAGAGCTTTCCACATTTTGCATGTCGGTGACACACTTTTTAGACATGCATCATTTCGCGACACAATAATTCAGTTTTACTACCAAACCGGAGGTTAAACTAACCCCTTTCCATCCCTGGGAGGAGCATGGCGAGCATTCGCGTGACACCATTGCACACTGCAGCCGACACACAAGTGTGTCGCAACACACAGTTTGGAAAGTTTGGTGTAGGTGCTCTTTAGATGGCAATGTCTGTCCCCTTCACTTCAAAATGTGAGAAGCCATCCCTGCTGCGTGGAGGGTGTGTGTGCTTTTGTTCATTCAGCTGCATGGGACTGTGGACCTCTGCCCCAGAGCTCTGCTCTGATGGCACCAACAGGGTAGATGTGCAGGGTCTCTGTCTGTATCTAAGTTTGCCAGCTCAGTTTTCCTATTATTTTGCTAGTAGCATTTTGCTGGCCTGACAAGTGAAGCCTCATTCTGCCAGGCAGTCCCTGGCATCACTCGTTAAAACAGTCAAGTGGAACCTGTGGCCTTCCAGGTGTTGCTGGGTTCCAGTTCCCGCCATTTCAGTCTGTCAGGTATTAATTTTTAGCCTTGGGTTGCCACATTTCTTAAGTGGCTTGGCCTGAACCTTTAAGAGCAGCTTAACACACATAATGTTAGCAGGTGGAGTCCTCCCCCCATTATTTTTCCCCATGCAATGAAAGGTTGCATGCAATGTCTGTTTGTCAGGTTGCTGTTCAAAGTACAGGAGTGGTGTCAGCAATTATTATTATTATTATTATTTGGCAATCCTGTAGTAGTCTGTGAATCCTGTAAGGTAGTTCAAGCAGTGCCTTTGAGGACTAATAGTATATGCAAGACTGGCTGGGGGGGGCGGACATGGGAGAGGGCACGGGGGGGGGGAGGTTTGAAGAAGAACTAAATGATCATCAAAGGGTTCAGCTCTGGAACCCATAAGTTGGGGAGTATATATATTGAGTTATTACATTGTGATGAGAATTCAGTACCGTGAGAATCTTAGTTTTCTTTTAAAAAAAAGAAAAAGAAGAAAGTTCCTAGCTCTCACAGGTGTGGAGCTAAGCAAGGAAGCGTGAGAGCAACACTGGGCAAAGCTGGGGAAGAAGAAAAGTACCGGTAGACTCTCTGGTGCTCACAATTAGCAGTAGAAGAAATGACAGAAAAGAAGCAAACATATACAAATTTGATTATATTTGCATAATTTACGGGATTATCGTCCGATTAAAGAAATGCATCCTATACATGTCTGCTCAGAAGAGTTTAGTGGGACTACTCAGTGTGTTCAATGGGACTTTCTTGCAGGTAAGTGAGTGAGTATAACTTCACTTACCTAGAAATAGCTTCAATTAAATTCAACAGGACTTGCTTCTCAGCAGAAATGGTTATGTGTCTACTGTTAGTCAAGCGACTGCGTGGGTTCCAGACACTTACCGGTAATTCAAGCTGCTTATTTTATACCAAAGCAATAGTTTTGAAGAGAGAGAAAAACATACGTGGGCGGTGCTTGTACCATTGCAGTAGGCATGGTCAGAATAAAGCATTTCCTCCTCTGAAATGAAAATGAAGGGGCAATGCCTCTTCTAAGGTGACACCCAATACCTGAAATTTAGTTAATTTATATCCCACCTTTCCTCCATGGAGCACAAAGTGGCATATAGGGTTCTCCTGCCTCCCCATTATTTTCCTCACAACAACCCTGTGAGGTAGGTTCACAACATTATTCACATTATTTTCCTCACAACAACCCTGTGAGGTAGGCAAAGTAGCTAGTTCAAAGTCACCCAGTGAGCTTCATGGCTTAATGGGATTTTGAATCCTGGTCTCCCAGGTCCTAGTCCAACACTCTAATTATTACACCACATTGGCTTTTTAAACTTTATAAACATACTCATTTCTTACATTCAGTAAGTCTGCAACTTGTGCACATTTAACTTGTGTGCATTAAGCTTAACAATTAAAAAAAGGGATGGGGTCGGAAAGGGGCAGGATTCTGGAAAAAAAATACTTTGGCAATCCCACCCACTGTTGAACCCTATGGGCTTTGTCTATGGTGGAATCTACACACATATTAAAAACGCTGTGAAAATGCTTTCTTAAAAAAACGTTTTGAAAAACACAATGAATTTTGCATAGCTCACGGTTGACATCTAGTGTCACATTTGTATATTGCACTTTACAACACATTTAAAAAACGTTTTATTTGCAGCTGTATAGCTGAGTCCTATGTGTGATTTTGTCTTTAGGTGTGATTCTAAGAACATAACCCAGCTTAAATTGTAACCCAGCCTACTATATTCATGTTTAAAAACCACATTGACATTAAAATGAACAGTATGGTTACCGGTAATTGTGGGTGCCTGTACCGTAGTCTGGAAGTGCTTTGATTCATACAGGTCTCAGAACATTGCTGTTTTTGGCACAGAACATAGACATATATTTATTTAACACATTTTGAGCTGCTGGAAAGGCTCTCAGAGGCTTATACAGATCAGTACCGGTAGTAAGAAAATCCATGCCCTCAGGCTTACTGTCCGGGCTCTTATCCCAAATGTTACCACAGAGACTCTTAAGTGTGAATAAGAAAGAAAGCTTTATTCAAGGCTTGCAACATTACAGATCAGCCTACAGGCAGAGATTTCCAAAGGCATGACTAGAGAGTTCAGAAACAGCATCAGGAGTCAGAGATGGGGTGTGAGAAGGAGGCCCACCCATGAAGGAAGGTGAGGTGACCGCCTCAGGTAGCAGAATTCACAGGGGCAGCAGATTCCCCATGTCGCCCCTTCTTCCCTGGTGGGGAGGTGGTGCCATTTTGTGTCTCGTCAGGTGCTTAAATGTATCAAGAGCTCCTAAGACGTCTCAACAAACAATCACAACACTCCTGCCGGCATTCTAAAGGCAAGACGTGGCTTGTTTACTCGTGGGACTCTTTCTTACTGCAGTCCGATGCATCTGGAGGCTCACGTTTCTCTGAGAGGTCTGGGCCGCTTCCCAGTAGCTGAGGTGGTATTGGGTTCTCAGCAATGAGATGGAGTTCAGAGAGCCAGTGGGACTGTCTCTCCGTCCCAACCTCTAAAGGCAAAATAACAGGGTCTGGGCTGCTCCTTCCATATCCTACTCTTCTTCCTCATCTTGCAGCAGCTACTGCCTCAGTTCCGAGACAGGCAGGGTCACAGGACTCATGGCACTTACAATATTCATTTAAAACACATGACTTCCCCCAAAGAATCCTGGGAACTGTAGTGCAAACCTGGGTAACGAAAGGTGCTGGAAATTGTCACTCAGTGATGTGTAAGCTCATCCATGTGTAAGTTCCCCAGGATTCTTTGGGAGAAGTCATGTGCCTTAAATGCACTTCAAATATATGGCGTGTACCCCAGTATGGTTCCCGTTTATCACATACACAGCCCAACAAGATAACAACAAGAATCCACCAACAGCATATGAATCAATATGGCTAACCTAATTCATAAACACACACACACCCCACTCACATATGAAAACAAAGTTCACCATAGCCAATCACAAACAAACAACCACACCCTAGGCCAACCCCAACCTCTCTCACCACCAAAGGAACACAAGCGAATAGTAAAGAGAACCCACACAAGCGACACTGACACAAAACCCCACACATACACTAAGTAGAAGGATTGCCACCTGACTCCCACCCCACTCACCATTCCCCCCCTCCACCTCTTTCCCCCTTTTATTCCGAATGTAACACTAATGTCTCGACAGATGAAACTGATCTGTAGAAAATGTAACTTGGGGAAAAAAGACATTGCACATACATTTGTAAACCAAGAAATCTTTAATAAAAATATGTTTTAAAAAAAATACATGACACAGAAGGAAAAGGGATTGGGAGGGGGGCAAAGAAAAGCAAAGTCAAGGTGCTTCCAGATAGTCACAGTTTTGTGTGAGCAGTTCAAGTGCATGGCAGAACTTTAGATTTGTGCATTTTAAAGTGAAGTGAAGCACTTTGTAACCCTTGCACGACAAATCCTATTTTTTCTGAAAAAAACAACAGCCACCCTGGAAGTTAATTTCAGTATGGGACAAACAAATGACTAACAGAAAGATGTGTGAACAACACCCTGCAAGCAAAGCAGGATGAATGCTCACCTTTGTGTAACTGACCCTTAAACAAAGCAGAATACACACTCAGTAAAAGTGGGGCATAATTTAACCTCTTTGTATGCTTTGTGCAAATCAGGTTGAATACTTAATACACAAGTTCTTTAAAGCTACAATTCATATAAAGGTCAGACGGAATAGTGACAGACAGATCAGGTAGACTGGTGGAATAGCTGCCACTAGGGTTTTTGGTAATTTAGGGGCTGCAGAAGGCAGCTGGTCTCTCAACAGGTACAAAAAACAGCCCAGTTTTGTTTTTCTCCCTCTGCACTGCAGCCAGATGGTAGACTCTACGCGAGGTATGAGGGAAGAATTGGATTCAGTTCACATTTCAAGACAAGCCCACCTAAGCAATATGAGAACCAAAGCACAGCCATCTTTCAAAATTTCCACTTCTCCAAATTTTGCAGTGCAGTTCTTCAGCCAAGCAAAGCGTAGAAAAATGCATATATTGGGGGTAAGGTCTGCATAACAAAAATTATTAGGAAAAATGACATACAAAACTGCATTGCATGCTTTGTGAAAAATGAGCATATTAGGCAACATTGCAAACAAATGCGTGCATTAGAAGAAATGTGCATTAAAACGCTGGTGAATTTTCGTGAGGGCTTTTAATTTGTTGCAAACTGACGTGGAAATGTGGAGAACTGAAGAGTGGAAAAATGAGAAATGGATATGGACGGCTTTGCTCACACTTGTTCTATCACTTCCCTGCCACATTGACTCGCACTGCTCAAAGGCCTCCTCATGTGCAGCCAGGGGTGCCAGCTTGAATAAAATATGGGGGGGGAGGTAAGCCCCAGTCCACATAATCTATTACATGATGTGGCACACAAACACCATTTGAATGGCAATGCTCATCAACTTTGGAGGTACCCAGCCCCCTCAAATACTTTATTTGGGGGGGATGAAGCTTGAAGACCCCTCGGCCCCTAGGAGTTGACTCCTATGTGCATGGTACAGTTGCTTATTGTCCTTGTGAGAAGAGGAAGGGGAATAAACTGCTTTGTCATTGAGCTTGAAAGTTCCAGTTCATACTTCCTAGGCAAGGAGGGCCAGGCTGTGATTGGAAACTTCAATACAATGGCAGGGCCTGTTTATTTTGGCATCTCAAGAGAAACTTTACAGAACAAATGTACCTAATGACTCTGAGTGTTCCAGGCAAAGAATTTGTTGTGTTATCTCTCTGCCCTAGCTAAGAGTCCCCACCCAAAAAGCTAGGGCTGACCCCGGGAAGCAGAAAAACTCCCATCAACAGCTTTGGGATTTCCCCCCCCTCCCTTGATCCAAGCATCTCTTTGGTGTTTGATTCTGAGAGCTCTCGTTGCCTTCCCTTCTGCTTTGCCTTTTGTGTTTGGGATGCTGATGGCAGCACAGCTGAACCAATATCATTTGTAGATTTTCAAGTAAGGCAGTTTCCCCTGAAGGGCTGGATTCTCAGTTTGGTTAGAGCTGCTTTGGTGGCGGCAGCACTGTTTGTATCATGCAAAATTAGACTTGATATCCACAGTTCCACTTGCTTGTTTTCCCAGTTGCTCCTAAATTCCGGATTTCCTTGGCCAGCCTGAGTCACCCCAAAGGAATATGATCAGCGACCTTTCTGGCCTGCCAAGTCCATTCTCCGCAGGTCAACACTTCTTGTCCTCTAATGGATGCTCAGTGTGAGCCTTCAAACATTGCAGATAACACTGGTGATAAGACAGTAATAACAGGGTTTCATTATCTGTTTCCCTTATAGTGCGACTCTTTTTTTCCTTACATAAACATGTTGGCTCTGTGGGAAAGCATATGCCAATGATGATCCTTTTCCATCAACAGAGAAACTTAATTTTTTTAAAAAAGTAATTGGACAAAGTTACTTGCATAGATGTTGTTGTCTTTGGCTTCAAAGACAACAAAGCATAGCAGCAACCAGTAAGGAAGGAGGGAAAGTCTGATTAAGTTTGCATCTAAAGGTGAATATGCCTAATTCACACTTTCTAAAACAATATGCATTTTTTTAAATAAAATGTTGGTACAGTGGTGCCTTGGTTCTCAAACTTAATGTTCTGGACGTCCATTCCAAAACCAAAGCGTTCCAAAACCAAGACGCACTTTCCCATAGAAAGTAATGCAAAACGGATTAATCTGTTCCAGACTTTTAAAAACAACCCCTAAAACAGCAATTTAACATGAATTTTACTATCTAGCGAGACCATTGATCCATAAGATGAAAGCAATAATCAATGTACTGTACTATAAAATAAATAAGACAGCATTGTAGATGATAAAAATTAAAATTAATTATTTTTTTTACCTGCACTGATGATAGTCATTGTTTGGATGGGGGGCTTTTATCCATTTCTGCAGTCACACAATCAATCAATCAATCATTAGCTGAACTGTGTTTCACACAGTCACAAAGACAAATTAACCGAAAAAGCCTCAAAACAAAAATGCAAAATAAAAAGCAAAAACAAAAGCACCAACCTGAATCCATTTCGGAAGTCCGTTTGACTTCCCAAATGTTTGAAAACCAAGGCACAACTTCTGATTGGTGGAGGCACCCTGGAAACAATAGCCAATAGCTGCATCGGACATAAAGCTTCCCCAAAACGTTAAAAAACTGGAACACTTTTCGGCATTTGGGAACCAAGGCATTTGAGAACCAAGGTACCACTGTATTTAACTCCTGAGAAGCTATTTAGAATACACAAAAATATCCAAAATACTTGTTGGAAATATTAAGAACATGAAGGGACATTTTACCATGCTTAGTGGGCATGTAAAAAAGAAGAAGAAAAATGGATACAAATATATATTGATATGGAGAATTTTGAAGGTGAACTTTCAACTGAAACCAGAATTCTTCCTGCTGGGACTTATGGATATACAGTTAGAAAAAGACTATGAAATTTTGTTCCAATATATGATTACGGCAGCAATACTTCTATAAGCACAAAGATAGAAAAACTCACTGTTACCAACAATGGAGGAATGGTTATTAAAATTATTAGACTTAGCTGAGATAGTGAAATTGATGTGTTTAATCAGAGAACAGTCATTGTTAACATTTACAAAAGATTGAAAACCTTTCTTGGACATTTTATGTGAAAAAGAAAAAGAAATAATGGCATTTGGCTTTGAAAGCTAAATATAATGTTGGTTTATAGAAAGTAGTTGTGCTGTGTGCTATATTGGAGTGGATGACTTGAATAATGTTTTTAAATAGCTGACAGATGAAGAATAAGAAGTTATTTAGTTTCTTATTTCTCTTTTAATTCTGTATTTCTCTCTCTCTTTCTGTCTCTCTCTCCTCCCTTCTTTTTCTCTGGATTTAATTTTAGTTGGGATAAAAAATGATAATTGTATCTCTTTATAAACTCTAATAACATTTATTTAAACAAAAACAAAACAATATGCAATCGAAACACATTTTGAAATGCAATTTCCTAACCTAGTAATGTGCACAGAAACACACATACAAGGGTAAAAGTGTGCATATATATTAGTAGGAAATGACATGCAAAAATGTATTAGGAAATTTTATTCTATTTTTACAGAAAAGTATACAGAGCCTAGGGCTTGCCGATCAGAAGGTTGGCGGTTTGAATTCCTGCGACGGGGTGAGCTCCCATTGCTTGGTCCCTGCTCCTGCCAACCTAGCAGTTCGAAAGCACGAAGTTCAAGTAGATAAATAGCTACCGCTTCGGCAGGAAGGTAAACGGCGTTTCCGTGCGCTGCTCTGCTTTGCCAGAAGCGGCTTAGTCATGCTGGCCACATGACCCGGAAGCTGTACGCTGGCTCCCTCGGCCAATAAAGTGAGATGAGCGCCGCAACCCCAGGGTCCGCAACTGGACCTAACGGTCAGGGGTCCCTTTACCTATATATTAGGCAAAATTGCAAACAATACTGTGTGCTTTAGGATAAATTTACACTAAATTGAAATATATGTTCATGAAGCTTTTAAAAAAAATCAAACTGATGTGGAAATGTGGAGCACTGAATTTAAGATTAGAAAAATAAGATCAGGTTTCAAATGCCCACTAAACCATGTGCGGTGAACCCCCTCTTAACTAATGGCTAATTTTTGCTTTTTTTGAGAAGAAAACTCTGGTACCTGGAGACTTAGGGAAGTTAAATAGGAAAAAAATAATTTATTTTACAGAACAAAGTTGGTAAAACAAAAGATGTGTCAGGAGATAGAATACTTTTAGAAAACAGTAAACTATAAATAGGCCTATGGTAAATTCACTTTATGTTACAGGTTCCTAAATGTGGTAAATGCACAGCTTATTTTCAGTTACTTCACTTCAGTTCATTAAACTTAATTGCATAGTTGTTACAGCTTAATACTTTGTTCTTAAATAAGGTGGTACTTGTTTCCCAGCCTTCTATAAATGAGGCTCATGAGGTTCGCCTAGTAGTATTACAGAGCCTGGGGGTCACACATTCCTCCAACTGGTTTGGGATGATTTTATTTCCAAAAGATCACTTCCCTTCTGGCTGAAATAAGACCCAAGTAGGGGTTTCTCTTGTCTGTATACTTTTACAAAGACACTAATCACTGTCTTTCAAACTAAGCTCAGAGACTTCCTTCTCTGGCTACAGATATTTTCCTCAGAGTGGATTTTGCACACACACCTCAGGAGCTATAGTTATAACCAGGTGAACACCAGAACTAAAACTTTCAACTATTTTCTTTTCCAATTTGCTGTCTCCACCCTGTACTCTGGCTGGCTGTATGCGCAGCCAATCGGAGTGAGTCTAAAGCTCAGTGCATTGGTGCACTGTATCACCAAACTCTAGCTGAGTTTTTTTGCCATTGCAAAAGGGGAGGTTATCTCAAACCTCTCCTGAGCAATGGGTGAGCATGCAGGTACCAGACCATTTTGCACATTTTCAAAATAGCAGTTATTTCAAAATCATGCATTGCAATATCAGTTTTCATTATTAACACCAGCAATTCAAGGCAAATCTCTGTGTTCTTGTCGTTTACACTTGGTCCACACAAAATCTGACTGTGCTGTCCAGGTTCAGTTGCTCTCCCTACCCACTCCTGCTCCCCCAGCGCACACACATCTACCCTGGGTGCCAACAACCTGAGCTTTGCTGCTGGTCCCAGAACCAGGACCACAGCTTGCCCGAATTTGGGAAGGCAGTGCAAGGGCTCTGGCAGTGTCACAGAACCCTCCTGTCTCCTTCCCAAAGCGCTTGGCCAGCTTTGGGAAGGACAAAAGGGTTCTAGGAGCCTGGAGAGTCCTGGAGCTTCCTTTCCAGAAGCAGATGCCTCGCTCAGATGCAGCATGGGGTTGAGAGCGGTGCCGGCTGTTTCTCTGCACATGGTGCCAGAGCTGATGTGGTGCAAAGTTAATAAGATCCATTTGGGGGCGCCAAATTGGTCTAACGGAAAACTCCATTTTCTTAAAGATTACAGTGTGTGTCCATTTTGTCTGGCTTCAGGAGGGTGGAGTGAGGGCTCTGGGATACCAGAGCCCTAGCACCACCTTTCCCATGCCAGAAGCCTAGTAAGTGTTTGCCCATCTTTGGGAAGGAGGGAAGGGGTCCAGGACCATGCTAAAGCCCTGGCTCTTCCTTCCCAGACAAGATCTGTAACTGAGAAGATCCATTTGTGGGTGACAAATCATTCACCTCAAAAGTCCATATTATCCGTCTTGTGCAGGAATGAATAAATGGAGAATGGCTTTCCTTCACTCTGCATTTATTTATTTACTTCCCTGTGCCGCAAAGCTGCTGCTTATCCCATGGGGAAAAAAACCTGTTATTTACTTCTGAATTTAAAAAAATAATAAACATTGTTCAGTTATTTAAGCCTTGTTTCTCCCCTTCTGCATTCCTGTGTACACATTTGTGTGTCTGTGTCTTCCACGTGTCTAATAGGGAACATTCTCTTTCATTTGATATCTATGCTACTAATTACTTCTACAGCTTGAATTTTAGAGAAAGTGTGCTAATTAAAAAAAAAAGATCTGTACTATAAAATAACAGTGGTAACAATATGTTGCAGGTAAGTAAATATTTATAAGTTTAGGACCTCTAAGTAGTAGCAGTTGCCCGCACATTACCCCGGCCGCCCCTACGTAGTTACATCCTTTTTTCAGACATCGTGCTACATTGCGGTGTTTAGCTGGTGACATATCACGATGTTGAGGTGGCCCAAAATTTAGAAGATCCACTTGGGGGCGCCCAATATTAGCAAAGGGCGCCATTTTGTGAAAGATTTCAAAGTGCCGTCCATTTTGTCTGGTTTTGGAATGATGCCAGAGTCCTGGCACCGCCTTCCCCAAGCCGGAAGCCTAGTAAGTGCTTGCCCATCTTTGGGAAGAAGGGACGGGCTCTAGGACCTTGTCAGAGCCCTGGCTCTTCCTTCCTAGAGCTTGCACAGTTTTCCAGCACAGTTCACCGAGATGGCACAAAACTGACAAAATCATTAATTGAGAAGATCCATTTGTGGGCCACAAATACTGGCCTTGCAAGTTCACAAAAGCCCCTCCAATTTTTTCAGTCTTTGGGAAGGCGGCAGCAGGTTTCTGGGAAGGTGGCACAGCCCTGGCACCACCCTCCCCGCAGCCGGAAAAACCTTACGTGATTGCATCTTTGAACGAGTGTATCTATGCCTGTCTCTGTGCTGGGAAAGTACAGCGCTTGGCACTGTAAGTCTTTTCTGCCTCACCTCCGCAAAGCCCCACATGTTTCTGGCCAATCCTGCCTACAGCCGGCACACACCTCCCCCCGCTTAGAAACCACCCTGGGGTTATTTACTTCTAAGTTAAAGATAATAAATATTGCCCTGTTGTTTAAGACTCTTTCTTCCCTGTGTCTCCCTTGTATGTATTAGGGACCATTCTCACACCTTTCCGTTGATATCTATGCTACTGATTACTTCTGCCATTTTAATGTTAGAGAAAGGGTTTAGTTTAAAAATGATCTGTACTATAAAATAACAGTGGTAACAATACGTTAAAGGCAAGTAAATTGTAAGTTTCAGACCTTCTAAGTAGTAGCAGTTGTCAGGACATCGCCCCTATTCGCCTCTACATAGTTCCATCCTTATTTCAGACACTGTGATATATTGGTATATTGTGATGTTTAGCTTGTGATATACCAGGATCCTAAGAACCGGGCATCTCCTAGCCCAAGTTGCAGCCCCTTTCCTTTCTGACTTATGTATATGTACAATGCTCATTTCAGCCTATCAATTTCCATGCCTTTCAAGGAGCAGAACCTCATTTATGAACCTCATTGCATGTATGATCCGCTTTTCTCTTGAGGTACTTAACACTGTTTCGAGTCCATTAGTGCTGTTCTCATTTTTACATAGAAGTATGCCATTTAATTCTTCCAAAAGTCCGAGGTGGCTCAAAATTCAGAAAATCCACCTGGGGGCGCCAAGCATTTTCACATAGGGCGCCATTTTGTGAAAGATTTCAAAGTGCTGTCCATTTTGTCTAGCTTCGGAGAAGGCGGTGCAAGTGCCCTGGGATGATGCCAGAGCCCTGGCACCACCACCCCAAAGCCGAAATACAGACTCTCGTTATTTACTTATGAGTTTAAAAATAATAATAAGCCTTGTTCCTCCCTTCTCCCCTTCTGTGTGTGTGTGTGTGTGCTTGTGTGTCTGTGTTTCCCTGGTATCTAATAGGGAATATTAACCTTCCCTTTGCTATGCTATGAATTACTTGTGCAGCTTTAATTTTAGAGAAAGTGTGCTGATCTAAAAATTATTTGTACTATGAAATAACAGTGGTAACAATATGTTAAAGGTAAGGAAATATTTATAAGTGTCAGACCTCTAAGTAGTACCCATTGTCAGGACATAACCCGTTCACCTCTACATAATTCCATCCTTATTTCAGACATGGTTCTATATTAGTATATCATGATATTTAGCTGGTGACAAATCACGATGTTGATAACCAGACATCGTCCAACCCTGTTGCCGCCCCTTTCCTTTCTGACCTATGTTTATTTAAGATGCTCATTTCAGTCTGCCAGCTCCCATGAGCGCAGAACCTCATTTATGATATAATAAATTGCATGCAGCACCTGCTTTTTTTGCTTCTTGAGGTACTTAACGCTGTTTCGAATCCATTAGTACTATTCTCATTTTTACATAGAGCCATGGTATTTAATTCATCCAAAAGTCTGAGGTGGCGCAAAATTGAGAAAATCCACCTGGGGGCGCCAAGTGGTCTTGCACAGGGCGCCATTTTGTGAAAGATTACAAAGTGTGTCCATTTTGTCTGGCTCCTGAAAGGGCAGAGCGAAGGCTCTTGGGTGCTGTCAGAACCCTGGCACCACCTTCCCTAAGCCGGAAACCTACCGGTAGTACTGCTTGCCCATCTTTGGGAATGAGGGAAGAGCACTAGGACCCTGCTAGAGCACTGGCTCTTCCTTCCCAGTGCCAGAGCTGTGCTTGCAGTTTTCCTGCACAGTTGATTGATATGGCACAAAATTGATAAGATCCATACCGGTACTTTTTAAGATCCATTTGTGGGTAACAGATATTGGCCTCGAAAGTCCACCCATTTTATCTGTCTTTGGGAGGGCAGAGCACCACATTCCTGCAGCCGGTAAAAAATTGTGTATGGGAATAAATAAATGGAAAGTGAATTTCCCTCTGACAAACCCTTTCTGCCTCACCTCTGCAAAGCTCCACATGTTTCTGCCTAACCCTGTCCTCAGCTAACCCCCCACTTAGAAGCCCCTCTTGGGTTATCTACTTCTGTGTGCTTGCGTATCTGTATCTGTGGCCATTCTCTCGCTTCCTTTGATATCTATGCTACTGATTATTTCTGCCGTTTTTATTTTAGAGAAAGTGTTTAATTTAAAAATGATCTGTACTATAAAATAACAGTGCTAACAATACATTGAAGGCAAGTAAATATTTTTAAGTTTCAGATCTCTAAGTAGTAGCGGTTGCCAGGATATTACTTCAGTTTGCCTCTGCATAGTTCCATCCTTATTTCAGGCATCTTGCTATATCGGCTCCTTTCCTTTCTGACATATTTTTATGTAGGATGCTCATTCCGTGCCTTTTCAAGAAGCAGAAATTCATTTATGACATAATACATCGCATGTACTACCTGCTTTTATGGTGTGTTTCCTGCCCCCCTCCTGAGGTGCTTAATGATGCTTTCAGTCCATTAGTGCTGTTCTCATTTTTTTACATAGAGCTATGCTATTTAATTCTTCCAAAAGTCTGAGGTGGCGCAAAATTGAGAAAATGCACCCGGGGGCGCCAAGTGGTCTCATATAGGGTGCCATTTTGTGAAAGATTACAAAGTGCCATCCATTTTGTCTGGCTTCGGAGAAGGCGGTGAAAGTGTTCTGGAATGATGCCAGAGCCCTGGCACCGCCTTCCGCAAGCCGGAAACCTAGTAAGTGCCCAGCCCCCTTAGAAGCTGCCCTGGGCTTCTAAGTTAAAAATTACAATAATAAACCTTGTACTGTTATTTAATATGTGTTCCTTCCTTCTCCCCTTCTGTGTGCATGTGTGCAGTTCTGTATCTGTGGCTACCACGTGTCTATTAGAGACCATTCTCTCACCTTTCCTTTGATATCTATGATACTAATTATTTCTGCAGCTTGAATTTCAGAGGAGTGTGCTAATTTAAAAAATGATCTGTACTAAAATAAATAACACTTTCTAAGCAGTAGCAGTTGCCCGGACATTACCCCATTCACCTCTACATAGTTCTATCCTTATTTCAGACATCGTGCTATATATTGCGGTGTTGACATATCACGATGTCGAGATGGTCCAAAATCGGACTTTGCACAGGGCGCCATTTTGTGAACAATTTCAAAGTGCCGTCCATTTTGTCTGGCTTCGGAGAGGGCGGTGCAAGTGCCTTGGAACAATGCCAGAGCCCTGGCACCGCCTTCACCAAGCCGGAAGCCTAGTAAGTGCTTGCCCATCTTTGGGAAGGAGGGAAGGACTCTAGGACCTTGTCAGAACCCTGACTCTTTCTTCCCAGAGCCTGCAGTTTTCCTGCACAGCATGGATGTTTAGCAAGTGAAATCTCCAGACATCTCCCAGCTCTTTCTTTATGTAGGGTGGCCATTTCATTCTGTCAACCTCCATGCCTTTTGAAGGAGCAGAACCTCATTGCATGTATGACCCACTTTTCTTGGAGTGTGCGGTATTCTTCCTGGGGTACTTAATGCTGTTTCTAGTCCATTACTGTGATTCTCATTGTTCCACAGTGCTGTGTTATTACAGTCACTCAGAAATCCTAAATGCACCTCTAGCGGTTGGAACCCTGGGACAAAAATGCATAATGCCTGCTGTTGTTTAGTCGTTTCCGACTCTTCATGACCCCATGGACCAGAGCATGCCAGGCACTCCTGTCTTCCACTGCCTCCCACAGTTTGGTCAGACTCATGTTGGTAGCTTCGAGAACACTGTCCAACCATCTCGTACTCTGTCGTCCCCTTCTCCTTGTGCCCTCAATCTTTCCCAACATCAGGGTCTTTTCCAGCGAGTCTTCTCTTCTCATGAGGTGGCCAAAGTATTGGAGCCTCAGCTTCAGGATCTGTCCTTCCAGTGAGCACTCAGGGCTGATTTCCTTAAGAATTGATAGATTTCCCAGCAAGATAGAGGGCTGCTTACCCCACTTTGGGATGGACAGAAAGGGCTCTAGGACCCTGTCAGAACCGTGGAGCTTCCTTCCTAGAGCCAGGCACCTTGCTTAGCTGCAGTGCAGGATCCGGTAGTTTTCCTGCACAGGGAACCCGAGCTGAGGTAGTATAAAATGAAAAGATTCATAATTGAGAAGATCCACTTGGAGGCGCCAAATATTGGCCTCGCACAGGTCTGTGCCATTTTATGAAAGATTACAAAGTCTGTCCATTTTGTCTAGCTTTGAGAAGTCGGCGCTAGGGCCCTGCCGGAGCCCTGGCACCACCTTCCCAAAGCTGGTAAGTGCTTGCCCATCATTGGGAAGGAGGGAAGGGCTCTAGGACCCCACCAGAGCTTTGGATCTTCCTTCCCAGAGTCAGAGCAGTGCCAGCAGTTTACCATGCCAGCAGTTGTCTTGCACAGGGCGCCAAGCCTGGGGCGGCAGCAAATCGAGAAGATCCATTTGGGGGCAGAGCCCCGGAACTTCCTTAAGGAGCCGGAGCAGGGTGCAGAGCAGAGGTGGCACAAAATTGAGAATATCCACTCAAGGAGAGTGCCCATACTTCCTGGAGCGATGCCAGCAGTTTTCCTGCACATGGCGCCAAGCCTGAAGTACCCCAAAACTGAGAAGATTAATTTCAGGGTAACAAATACCGGAAGCCTAGTAAGTGGTTGCCCAGCTTTGGGTTGGAGGGAAGGACCTGCAAGCTGATATGCTGCACAAGACTTGCCAAAGGCTCTGATGTCCTTTCCCTATTTTTCTTTATTCCAAGAGGTCCAGACATTGGTGTCTCATGGGCTAGCTGGTGTATTTGCAGCCTGTACTTTATGGGAATCACTAACTGTCTTGTTTCCCAGAGGGCAGTACACTTCCTCTTCCTAGACACCCGGTACAATCTTTGTTCAATAATTTCAAACATGCAGGGAGCCTCCACAGTTACTTTGTTCCTCCTGGAGTGGGTGGCTGGGTGGGAAATGGAAGCAGTACGCATGCACATTCAATTGCCAAAGGCGTCCATGTCACCTAGGAGATTGCAGCCACAGAGATAAGAAAAGTTAGTTGCCTGGTGAAGTCACTTCCTGCTTTGCATGGCGAAGCTGGGTTTTTTCAACAGAGTCCAGTGACAGAAGCTCACAGCATTATTGAGGGAGCACCTGGTGTTACAATTTTGCACTCTCTAACAGTTTTATGCCTGCACTGCTGCTAGGAATTCCATATAATCCCTGTTTATATATTTTTAAACTCTCCAGATCTGTAAAACATTGGCTGGTTTCTCAGGCTGGCTTAGCTCTGAGCAGGGTTTGTGGGCTGATTTGTAACAGGCTCTGCCTTTCTAATAAACTCAACATTTTTGACAGAAGTTGATATTTTAGCTTTCTCTAATTTTGGACAGTGATTTCTTGTGTGTCTCTTTTCCTGGCAGTGAAAACAAATTAACTTTCCCATTCTATTTTGTTGGTCCAGCTCTCACTTCCGTACATTACTACTGGGAAAACCATAGCTTTAACTATACGGACCTTTGTCGGCAAGGTGATGTCTTTGCTTTTTAAGATGCTGTCTAGGTTTGTCATTGCTTTTCTCCCAAGAAGCAGGCGTCTTCTAATTTCGTGACTGCTGTCACCGTCTGAAGTGATCATGGAACCCAAGAAAGTGAAATCTCTCACTGCCTCCATTTCATCCCCTTCTATTTGCCAGGAGGTGATGGGACCAGTGGCCATGATCTTAGTTTTTTTGATGTTGAGCTTCAGACCGTATTTTGTGCTCTCCTCTTTCACCCTCATTTAAAAGTTCTTTAATTCCTCCTCACTTTCTGCCATCAAGGTTGTATCATCAGCATATCTGAGGTTGTTGATATTTCTTCCAGCAATCTTAATTCCGGTTTGGGATTCATCCAGTCCAGCCTTTCGCATGATGAATTCTGCATATAAGTTAAATAAGCAGGGAGACAATATACAGCCTTGTCGTACTCCTTTCCCAATTTTGAACCAATCAGTTATTCCATATCCAGTTCTAACTGTAGCTTCTTGTCCCACATAGAGATTTCTCAGGATTTCTCAGGGGCCCCTTTACCTTTACCTATAAATTATATAATCTAATAATCTAATAACTCAGAACTCAAAGCAAATACAGACAGTATAGATTATAGCTGTTTAATTTAACCATGCCCCCTTCCTTTTCCAGGGTATTCTCTCCCATGCCAACCACTCGGTACAAGAAAGCCATATATCTGGAATACACAGATTCTACCTTCACACAAACAAAACCCAAGCCTGCTTGGATGGGTAAGCAAAAGGATCTTCTTTTTTGTATAGAGAGGGACTGATTGTTAAACCACTCTGGGAGTCGTAGGATAATAGGGGTCTCCTAACAACTCTAAACAGGGTCATGGGTGGGGCTGTGGTCTTGGCAACAGAGCCTAGGGCTTGCCAATCAGAAGGTTGGCGGTTCGAATCCCCGTGACGGGGTGAGCTCCCGTTGCTCAGTCCCTGCTCCTGCCAACCTAGCAGTTCGAAAGATGGGGTCGGACAATGCATAAATTGGAATCAATTATTACAGTAATTCCCTAATTTAAATAAAGCACATAAAATGAACATATGAGGAATCTCTTCTACACTGTCCAGTTGGAGGCATTGAGTTCAATGGTGGGAGGGATTGCCAAAGGCTTTTTTTCCTGGACACCCACACCCTTTCTTCCCATTATTATTATTATTATTATTATTATTATTATTATTTTACCAAGCACGTTAATGCTGAATTCATACAAGTTAATACACGCAAGTTAAGTGTTACTTGTATTATGCTGGTTTTTTACATATTCGTTTTCTTGCAAGCTACTTTGTAGATCATTTGGTGAAGACATGGGATATTTACGTTACAGCTGCATGTCTTTATTAAGTAGATTGCTTGCTAATTTAGCATAGAATGGTTGGCTTAGGTATCCCCAAAGGGAGCTACTGATTATAAGATAGGCAGTGAAATGTATCTGAGAGAGACTGAGATCTGTGAGCTGGCTGTAGAGAACGTGCCCTCTCTTGGGGCTTGTTATCTGTTCCCTTGTAGGAGTATCTTTTCCCTCTACGTCAGCTCTGCTACCCACATATTTGCAAATACAGAAATGTCAAAAGTCTTCAGGGCTGTTTCATTCTAAGCAGTGTAAGAGCAAATGGGGCACTGCTTCACCAACCTCAGCCTGTGCTTAGTCTGCCTTTTCTGACTTAAACCAGTCTGGGGGTGGGGTGGGGTAACACTGCTTATCAGCTTCATTTGTTAATTCAGGTTTTCCCCATTTGTTCCGATCTACCACTAAAAAGAGGGTTTTTTGATGGTAAGCAGCAGGGCAAGGCAAAACTCGCTCGTGCCTAGAAAGCACAGTCCCGCAGAAAACCACTCAAACCTCTGTTTTCCAGGCACTACACAAGTGGAAGTGTGTAGGAGCCTTCAGTTGGCTCTGCCCATCATTGGCTCTGGCTCCACCTACTGTTTGGGTCCCCTGCCTTCTCTCTCACAAGTCCCAATGGGCACCAGCATTGCTATTTTTCTAAAAAAAAAGAGGTGCCAGAACTCACCATGAGTGCCTCCCTTGTCCTCTTATAATGGCAATGGCACCCACCTGAGAGGTGCCAGAACTGAGTTCCGGCAAGTTCCGGCTGGGAAAACAAAAAGCCCTGGCTCCATCTTCAAAGCTGACAGAGGCTGATTCTTATTGCTCTGCCAACTCTGCCTCTGGAGTTATCAGAAAGCATAGGGTTGCCATACACCTGAAATTTGCCAGACATAGCTGGAATATAGCAGTCGGAAATAGTGTCCAGGCGGAATTAGCTGAAATGCCTGGGGAAATCTGGATATATGGCATATCGGAAGTCTATATTTCAGTGAATTTGCAAAAGAAGCAAAACAAAAAAAAAACCCTCAACTTTGGGCAAACAAAAAAGCTCTACAACAACTTTTGTATCCAAATTTTCACTTTTTGAAATGTGGCAACCCTAAGAAAGCTGTCCAGTCTCACCTCTTTGGGTGTTGTTGGTTGTTACCTTAGCTTTCCTGTCCACCTCCGCCACCACCCAAATCATGGAGATGCTAACACAGGCATGAACACACAGGGCTGGTTTAACCTTGTCAGAGAAGTGCTAGGCTGCTTACCCAGTCTAAGGATCAGAACCGCTTGCTGCACTCATTGTGCCTGCCCCTTTCGCTTATTACAGACCTGAAGGGGTGGAGTGGAGGGCTATCATTGTTGGATTGACATATTTACTTGTGCAGCTATATATAGAGCACCTGCTGTGCCTTTGAACATAATTTTGCCTATGTATCACATTGTTCTGAGCATTGAACATTTTGGTTAAAACTGCAACCTGAGTTCAAATTCTTAATCAAGTGGGATCCAGGATACTAAGGTTCCCATCCTCCTTCTCCCCTTCAGGTCTTCTGGGCCCTACCATCCGAGCAGAAGTTCATGACAAGGTGGTCGTAACCTTTAAGAATCTGGCTTCCCGTCCTTTCAGCATCCACGCCATAGGGGTGTCCTACTGGAAAGCTTCAGAAGGTGAGTTTGATATGGTACACACAGACCACCATGTCCATTCATATTGCACACCCCTTTAACAGAATTTGGTATGACCCACACATTCTAACACCCAATTCAAGACTGCCCAATTAGCTTTGGGGCTGATCAGGGATTCAAACCTGTGTTTCTACAGCCATATCCAGATTGGGTTGGGTTTTTTTTATAGATGCATTCTGCAACATGGCATTGATGCAATGACTGATTCATTAGTGGTGCATTGATACTGGACCATAAAAACATCATTCCACTATTAGCTGATCTGCAATGCTTCCCCAGTGTTACTACATTATTGTAATGGGGAGGATTCTTGACCTAAAGCTCAACAAAAATGGGATAACTCCCCACCTCCCACCACCATCCAGGAACATTTGTTGTGTAAAAAGCTACAGAATTTCAGCTGGAAGTTACTGTCAGGAAAACGACCTCTACTCACAAGTAGGACCCTGGCAGAGACACATGCCCGAGTGGCATGTTCTGTCCTTCCTGGGCAATTGTTCAGGAGCTTCTTCCAAGCATTCTTCAGCCCGAACATCAGTGACTGGTGTCAGAAGACATCCAGCACACTTAGGATCCACAGAGCTTGCACAGTTGCGTAACAGAAACCCAGCAACTCAGCATCTTGGCTACTTTATTACATATCTACACACACGGAGCTCTTCATCATGACTCCCTCTCTGTCTAGCGTCAGGCAGCAAACAGAAAGAACAAAGGAACAATAGTTCCACCTGGAAACACAGTAAGACAAAACATCCTGTCTTCCGTCACTTCCCACTCTGTGGAATGAAAACACATACCCAGTCTTGTGATAAACAATAAACCCATGACTGCACACGGGGAATGAATCTCCCAACAGTTACAGGAGGCTCACCAGTTGAAAACAAAACAGTGTGACTGTCCCAAAACTTTTGGAGTTGCAATCAGTGTTGTGGCAGGCACTCCAGTATTTGAAGAGTGAGATACTCCGGGGGATTCCAGTACTTATCCAAGCTTTGTTTTCCTTGGTCATTAGAGACTGTGGTGTCCTTAGGATATCTGGTTACCGGTATATTTATGCATCTATACAACCTGAGCATAGGATGGAGGAGCTCACAGCTTAGATACTGCAACAGATCTTGATCTCCCATTAGGTTTCCAGGTGGATACCCAAAGCCATAACTTTGCATTCAGCACAGAGAGCAAGCCAAGTCTCTCTGTCTTCCCAGCTCCAGAGCGGATGAAATAAAGACTAGCTCTTGGGCTGTTGTCCTCCTGCCTACAATATGGCATGGCCAGGTGAAAGGGGCGACCCTCTCCTAGAAGAGCATCGCCACCCAGTTGTCTCTGTGGCATCCCAAACCAATCCTATAACAGAATTGGAAGTAGGATCGGATATAATTGCCCCAATACCATAATGAGCACAAATCATCATGAATACATAATACAAAGGACGTCTGGACAGTCCCTAAGTCATGTTCAGATCCAGCGTGCTGACTCCTGTAGTGTGAAAATTAGACCTCAGGAAAAGGCTGCCATAAATAGGGAAGGGGGATAAATTCAATTCAGTTCATATGTTAAGGCGAACCTACCTAATTCACGCTATACATGAACTGAAACAAAGCAGCCCTCTGAAATTCACTCTTTGCCAAATTTTGCAATGCAGTTTTCCACCCAAGTAATGCATATACCAAAGTGTACTTTAACATGTCAGTGAAATAAATTTACAAAAATGCATTATAATAAGGGAAATTGCTTTGCAAAAATAAGTACACTAGGCAAAATCACATGCACACATGTGTATACTGGGGGGGGATCACACTAAAGTGCTGATGATTTTAATGGGGACTTTTTTAAAAAATTGCAAACTGATGGGGGAATGTAAACTTAAGATTGGAAAAATGAGAAACCAAAATTAAAAGATTCACCCATTCCTACCCTTAAAGGAAAGGATTGGCTCCAGCAACTGTAATGTTAACTGAAAGGTTGCTTATGTGTTTTCAGGGGCAGGTTATGATGATGCAAGCAGCAGGCCAGAAAAAGAAGATGATGCTGTGGAGCCTGGCCAGACTCAGACTTACGTGTGGGACATCTTAAAAGAGCAAGGTCCAACCGGGTCTGACCCACAGTGTTTGACTTATGCCTACTCTTCTCATGTGGACAGTGTCAAGGACATCAACTCTGGCTTGATTGGGGCCCTGCTGGTTTGTCAGCCAGGTAAGACCAGGAGATGGAAGAGACCTTCCCATTTGTATCACTTTTTCTGAAACACCTGCAGACATTTCACAGACGTTTATTCAACACATCTCTATAGCACTTAATTATTCACATTTCTAAGTAGTATACCGGTACATAAAAACAACTTACAGAAAATGGAACAATCAAACACTAAATATGTATAATAAACCAAACACTTCCTTACAATGCCTGCTGGTACAAAAACGTCTTAGTCGTGTGCCTAAAGTTCAACAAGGAGGGTGTCTCTCTAATCTCAGGTGGGAGGGAGTTCCACAGGCTTGGGCCACTACACTGAGTGCATGGCTTCTAGTAGCTACAAGCTGTGCATCTGAGCCATGGAGGACCACACCAGCTGAGACTCCCCAAAATATCTCAGTGATCAGGCCAGGATATAAGGGATCAGGTGGTCCTTCAGATATCTTGGACTCATGTTGTAAAGGGGCTTATTAGCCCTTGTCTCTGCAGCCTTTACAACACCCCTAAAATGTAGGCCAATATTATTATCTATATTGTTCAGAATTAGGTACAGGGCAACGAAGCTGAGAAATAGTGGCTTGCTTCATGCCAACCAATAAGTTTGTGGCTGGGATGAGATTAGCACCCAACATTGTCTGACTCATCGCTCCATGCAACTGTGCTACCTGGAAGACGGGAAGGAGAGGGAGGGAGAAGAAAATATCTGAGACAATGCAGAGAGTTAAAGCAACATTTCAAGAGTCCTGTTTTGTTCCGTTCTGGAAGCTACTCATTTCCTATAACACAAGGAAAGGAATTATTTTTATTGGCCAGCTGTGAGTAGAACACAAGAGCTCTTGGGAGGTGCCAACAGTGGAAGTTTCTGAAGTGCAAATGCTTTTCATGATAACCAACCTTTGCCAAACCACTTCTAAAACTATACTACAAAAGTATGTTTTTGACCAGTGCAGGCATTATGGCTTCAGTACCAAGTCAGTTGTTTGTTGTTGTTTTTTAAATAACTCTCACCCCAATACTTTGCTTAAACTACAACCAGTTGAAGAGTTCTGTTGACTAACAGCCAGCTGCAGTTCTGTTTAGCTGATTGCAGTCTCTGGGGACTTGTGAACAGGACTTGTAAACAGGGGCGTTTGTATGGCATTTAGTAGGGGTGTTTGAGGGAGAGGCTCAGGTATATGTAGGACCAAGAGATATGGACAGCGAGGGAGCTACGGCAGTGACCTTCCCACACCTGTGCCATGCTTTTCTTCCTGCCTGAGAAGGTGCAAAACTACACCTGCAGCAAGTGCCTTGATGGAAGAGATGGTATAGCAATTTGAGGCCCACCTATCCACCTATCCTTGAGCTACTGGGAAAGAGGAGGAATTTATTGACAGAGAAGAGTGTACTGTCCTGGAACAGCAGTGGAGGAAGATTGCACTTTGCGGGAGACGAACCCCTGGAGGAACATGACACACAGAAGCAGGACTGTCAGGAGCCATGCTGCAAAATGGATTCCATGCCCCCACTTCTGACACCAATTCTGGGCCAAAAGAGCAAGGACAGCAGTTGCAGACCTCAGACCAAAGTGGCTTTGGAAGGTACAATATACAGAATAATCCCTGCCACTCCCAAGAGGAAGTGGTGGCAGGTGACTCCCTACAGAGGAGTCTGCAGCAGTGTGCAGAGGAAACAGGATGTCCCAGGAAGTGTGCTGTCTTCCAGGTGCAAAGATTCACAATGAGACAGAGAAGTTGCCAAGTCTTATAAAGCCAACTGACCACAACCACTTCCTTCTGATTCATGTGGGTACAAACAATACTGCCACACACAGCCTTTGATGTACAGCAAGGGATTATGAGACTCTGGGAAGGAAGCTGATAATAGTAGGAATAGGAATGGTAATAGTAGGAAAGGTTTGGCTTCTTGGACCATGGTCTCTGCTTCCTTGAGGAAGGGCTTCTAGCTAGAGATAGGTTGCACCTCACAGCGGTTGGCAAGAATGTGTTTGTTAAGAGTCTCGCAAACCTGATCAGATCTTTAAACTAAATCCCAAGGGCGGGGGGAGAAAATGCAGGGGAACACATATTACAAGGGATAATAGCTTCATTGATAATTCTGCTAAAGGGCAGGAAACTACAAGAAGGAAGCAGCTGGAGGGAACGGCTAATGGTTTCAGTTGTCTCTGTACTAATGTGCAGAGTATGCGAAACAAGCAAGACGATAATATAGGATGGCAAATATGACCCAATAGGCTTTACCGATAGCTAGTGGGATGAGGCTCATGACTGGAATGTAGAAATTAAGGGGTATAACCTGTTCAAAAGGAATAGACAAAACAACAAGGGAGGAGCAGTAAGGGATGTGTACACTTGGAAGAAATCCATGAGAAGGAAGTACAAGATGGATGGGAGTTTCTTAAAGGTGAACCATTGAAGGCACAAATGCAGACAATTCCAATAAGTAAGAAAAGTGAGAGGTATCTAAAGAAAGCAGTGTGGCTGCGTAAGGATCTTACAGATGAACTGAGATTTTAAAAGGGCATTTATAAAAAATGGAAGAAAGGGGAAATCATGAAGGAAGAGTATTCATGAGTAGAAGGGAAACAGTTGCAGGGGAAAGGTTAAGCGGGTCACAATTTAGAAGGATATTGAAAATGTGGGGTGTGTGCAGAGGAGGGCAGCCAAAAGGATTAGGGGTCTGGAAACCAAGCCTTATCAGGAATGGTTAAGGGAGTTTGGTATGTTTAGCCTGGAAAAGAGGAGACTGAGAGGAGATATGATAGCAATATTCAGATATCTAAAAGCTGTCACATGAAGATGTTTTCTCATACTTCAGAGGGTAGAACACAAACCAACAGGTTCAAATTACAAGAAAGGAGATTCCGACAACAGGAAGAACTTTTTGAGGGTAAAAACTGTTTGACAGTGAAATGGACTCTTTAGGAAAGTGGACTCTCCTTCCTTGGAGGTTTTTAAGCAGAGGTTGGATGGCCATCTGTCATGGATGCTTTAGTTGAGTTCATGCATTGCAGGAACTAGATGACCCTAAGGGTCCCCTCTAACTACAATTTCATGATTCTATAACTCAAAAGCTGGATCACTCTTTGTTGATATTTTGGTCAATCATAATAATTCCCCCCCCCCCCAAAAAAATTAAAGTTCTAGTTTTGGTTTTGCTTGCTAGCATTACCTACCTCTTCTGCTGAGCTTAAATTTGTGGGTTTCTTGCTGCAAAAGAGAGGCATGGAGAGGTTTGGCAAACAGCACCCCAGAGATTATAATTGTCCCTGTTGTGATGTAAGTGGTGGCTCTTTATCTCTGCCCAGCCCTGCTGCATTACAGGACTGTGTACTGGAGGTTTTCTTTTTCTTTTTTAATGATTCCATTAAAAAAAATCTTGTATGCAGGGACCCTGATGAGTGAAGGAATTCGAAGCATGGTGCAAGAATTTGTGCTACTCTTTGCAGTGTTTGATGAAGGTAAGAATGGTGTGGGGAGGATGGGAAAAAGAGGGTAGAACATTTGTCTTGCATGTGGAAGATTCCAGGTTGAATCCCTTTAACCTTGGAGAGCTGCTGCCACTTAGTGTAAAAAAGGACCCTGAGTGAGTGTAAGGCAGCTTCCCATGTTCCATCTTTTGTATGTGTTTCTGTATCCCTGCAGGGGGGAAAAACCATCTGTAGCTAATAGCAATTTCCTTTCTCTGGCTCAGGATGATGCTAAAACTGGTGATGACCCTGGACACAGCTTCAGATAAACTATTTCAAGAGCTATGTTATGGACTAGGTTGGGTCTGGGCCACATAAACTAATAACACAATAAATTGGTGTGTCTTTAGGGTGCCAAAAGGCTCCTTAAGAGTTTCAAGGACTGGCCAAGTGATTTGCCACTGAGATGTTATCATGCATCACCATGTGATAGCAATAAGATAGAATAAACCTAAGGCAATTGAGTAGACTGTATCATTTCAGATTATTGGTTGGTGGGTGTTACACTTTTTATTGCAGCAACACTGTAAAATAATTTCAAGTAGAAAAGCCCAGCAGGAAGTTGGCTACCTTTCTTCCTGATGCATTACTTTGTTTTTTAATTGCAAGAAACTTGGTCCTCAGGAGAACCATAACCAATATAATCCCTTACCTGGTAGACTAGATTGGTCTAGTCCAGTCTGCCAGATGAATATTTCACCTATCTAATTCTGCTGCATGTGTTAGATCAGGTCTGATCCAGAGTGATATTGCCTTAGACTAAAGTCGAGGAAAGCTCAGGACATTGTTGGACTCCAATGCCCATCAGCCCTAGCGAACATGGCCAGCAGTCAAGGTTGATGGGAACTGGAGTCTAGCAACATCTTGAAGGCCACGGGTTCTCCATCAATTCCATAACCCTTTTATAATATTGATGAGAAGCTGCACAGGTTGGACAGGAGCATCCCAAAGCAATTCTGAGAGTCAGTCAGACTTCGAGGGGCCAGTTACAAAACAGGAATTAATTCAATTACAGCGGGAGAATGAGTATAGGAACAAAGAAATTTAATTTGTTTATAGTCTCAGGATTTACCCCCATTTTTAAGTGAAAGCCCTATGCCTGTCTCCTCAAAAGTAAGCTTCATTAGTCAGTGGAACTTACTCCCAGGTCAGTATGTACAAGACTGCTGACTTATTTTGCCGGACTTTATTCAACCAAGTTTTACTCAGAGTAGACCAACTGAAATTACTGAACCTAACTTTGTCCTGTTCTTTACTTTCAGTGAGTCTACTATTCACACTGTGAGTAAAACTTTGTTGAATATCACCCACAAAGCATTTTATGTGACACTCTTCAATAAACTTCCAGGGCAGAAGTTTACACACATACACACATACACACACACACACACACACACACACACACACAAAATAATTAAAAGCCAACAACAGTTAAATAGATAAAACAGAAGAAAGTAGGCATTTAAAAAATCCATAAAATTTAACATAACTGATAAAGTAAGACCTACAGCCAGCTTTCCTGGTAAGCAACCCAAGCAAATAAAAAAGCTCCACCTGAAAATGACACCTGAGTTGCTGCCAAGTGAGTGAGCCTGTTAGTTTTTATTAACATTATATTGCAATTATGGTTTAATAGCTTAGGCGTAGCCCAAAAAGTATTGAAATACATTAAAAACACTCAATTAACTGAGGTTCTGTCCCCCCACAGCAGAAGCCTGCCCCCCCCAAACAAAAGCCTGCCCCCATAATGTCCTCTTTTAGGGGGGAATTTTACCTGTGATCTCCCCCAAAAAAGCTCAACAACTTTTTGGTCCCCTCCTAACAAAAATCCTGGCTACACCCATGGTTAATAGGATCCAGAAAAGGGCAGGCAAAACGATCAAAGGGTTGGAGATGCTCTCCTATGAGAAAATGCCTTTGTGGTTTCAGTTTAGCAGGGGAAAGGCAAAAAAGAGGAGGCACAATAGAGGTGTGTAAAATAATGCAAGATGTAAAATAAGATGAGATGGTTGGACAGTGTTCTCGAAGCTACTAACATGAGTTTGGCCAAACTGCGAGAGGCAGTGAAACTGCGAGAGGCAGTGAAGGATAGGCGTGCCTGGCGTGCTCTGGTCCATGGGGTCACGAAGAGTCGGACACGACTGAACGACTGAACAACAACAACAACAAAATAATGCACAGTGTGGAAAAAGTGGATTGGGAGATGTTTCTCTCTGTGTGTCATAACATTAGAACTAATGGACATCCAACGAAGAACTTATCTACAGGTACACTTACCTTGTGCCTCACTCTTTCCCAGCACAGTTTTAAAACTCCACGTCCAAGCACTCTTTCTTTGCCATGTTTGTTGTTCTTTTTTCAATAATGACTTGCAAGTTCTTTCACAGCAGCTGCCTATGTCTATTCTGTATATCTGAAGCAGAAATTCTTGTGGATCTTGAGAAGAGTCATGCAATCTTCCTCTGTCTTTCAAATGTTTCCCATCAGGAAAAAGCTGGTACTCTGAATCAAACACCTTAGGAAATGCTTTGTCCCCTGACAAGAGGGCTGAGCTGCACACTATCAATGGATTCATGAATCTCTCCCAGCCTGGTAAGTGTCACCTATACCTTTCCCCTCAAGAAAAGAAGAAGTGAATGATGGAATGATTGACAGAAGGTGATGGAGGTGAATGTAAACACCATGAGTGAGGCTGAACAGAAGCACAGTGGAAAAGCAGAGGGATGTTTTAAATTTCTATATTCTATATAGCTTCTATATTCTCAGGAGCCACTTTGTATGGTGGCCCAGGAGAGGCATTTTTCAGGGTTGGTCCAAGCTGTTTTGTGGGCTGAACACCACTTTGCTAGACAAATAATTCCCTATTGCCAACCAAGTCTTACTTTACCATTCTGGCACCAATTTCTGCCTTCATCTAAGGTCATATCCACACCAGACGTTTAAAGGACTGTTATACCACTTCAGCGGGAACTACAGTTTCTTCATGGCTATTGAAGTTGTATAATTAATAGTGCTTTAAATATCTGGTGTGGAGATGACCTGGCTAAATTCTGTGGCTTGAAGCACTCTGTTTCACCATGCTGTACAGAAGGACTATCCCTAGTATTTTTGCCACTGTTAGAAGCTGATGCGGTTAGAACAGGCATAGGCAAACTTGGCCCTCCAGATGTTTTGGGACTACAACTCCTATCATCCCTGACCACTGGTCCTGTTAGCTAGGGATGATGGGAGTTGTAGCCCCAAAACATCTGGAGGGCCGAGTTTGCCTATGCCTGAGTTAGAATATAGAATTCATACAGTAGATTTGTATGTTGCTGTTCCATAGCTATCAGAGCTATGGGGAGAAACATGCATTGCTATTAAAGGGTTTCTAGACTGTGGAGTGACTCCATTGATCCAGGTTAGTCATTGGTTTCTCCTCCTCGTTTGGAAGGACTATAAAGGGCAATAACAATAGCAAATGCTCTTTTGACTCCTGGCTCAAGATTCTTGGCTGCAACTCCTGGCTCAAGATTCTTCCATCTGCTTCTTTGTCCTGACCCCAAGTCCCTACACCCTGTTTGATAGCTCCAAAACCAATTCATTCTTGAGTGATCAGGCTTCATAAACAAAGCTAGTGCTTCCAGCAGTAAGAGATTCACCATAGACTCTAACATGGTATTTAACGTAATTATGTACAGATGAGATACATACAAAATGATTTTTTTAAAAATCCAACATTAAAGCATGGAACATTTTTGTTTCTATCAAGTGGAAGATACTTTTTCTTTACCTTACAAGTGAAATTTGGCTTGGCTACCAGGGGCAAAATAAAATCTTCAGGGCCAGATCCAGCCTGTGATGGCGCCCATTGGGCATGTCTTGAGCATCACTGAACAGTTTCCTCACTTGTAAATCTTCTATATCTCCTGTAGATCTCAAGGTGTGCCAGAACAGACTGGTCTATTGGTATGTCATTAGTTTGGGCACCAAACCTGAAGTCCACTCCATTTTCTTTGAGGGCCACACTTTCCTTGTGAGACACCATCGGCATACTACTCTGGACCTGTCCCCAGCCACTTTCCTCACTGCCGAGACAATGCCCACAACCAATGGCATATTTCAGATGTTCTGCCAGATCCCATCACACCAGCAAGGTAACAGCTATATGAAAGAGGAAGTGGTAATGAAGGAGCAGAAATGGAAAACCAAAGGTTGAACCTCCCCCCCCCCACTTTATTGAAAAATGGTATTTGAATTGATATGAGATGCATAGTAAAAGGCTAGGATACAGAGAGGTTCCACTAGCTGCCTTCTTTTGGGGCTCCAGCATACTGTTAGTTGCTTAATTTAAAACTGTATAGGGCAGAAATGGGAGACCCTGTGGCCCTCCAGATGCTGATAGACTACAGATGCCATCAGCCTCATGAATTTGTGAGTTGCTTAATTTTAAATTGTGTAGGGCAGAGTTGAGGAACCTGTGACCCTCAATATGTTGGTGAGCTACAACCCTCACCAGCCCCAGCCAGAATGGCCAGCATCCAAGGATGATAGGAGTTGCAGCTCACCAACTTACTAAGGATCAAAGATTCCCAGAACGACAGCATTATTTGTGCAGGGAATGTTGTCTGTAGAGGAGGAGCCAGACATCAACAGATTTCCCACCTGAAATGTGAAGGGGTGCAGGCCAGACACAGATTAATCACCTTAGTGGGCTCTAAGCCCAAGGAAGACAAAGTAGGCACATAGGAGATAACACCTATTTCTGACCTTTACTTCCAGCTGGCATGGAAATCTTAGTTACGGTAGAAGTCTGTCCAAACCTACCCATGAAGAAGATGAGGGTGGCGGAAGGGGACTACGTGGATGAAGAGGACTACTTTGAATACAATGAGGTCGATATGGAAAGCACAGTGATCCAAATGGGTGATTTTCCGCCCAGGATTACAGGCCGTTCCCGTGCCAAGAGGCTGCCTATGACCTGGAAACATTATATAGCAGCAGAAGAGGTTGTTTGGGACTATGCTTCAGATAACTCCACTTATTTGTCCAGGTAACAGTGTCAGCTGTGTTTCTGTAAGCATAGGGTCCAAGTTTGTGGCAGGCTGCAGCAGAATCTGGCACAGTAATATTATCATTATCATGATGTTGTTCAGTTTCTATCCCTCCCTTCCTGCCTCCCTCCTTCCTGATGGAGCCCAAGGTGGCAAACACATCAATACTAAAAATACATTTTAAAAAACATTCTAAAAACACTTTAAAACATTCTCAAAACAAGTGATCTTTCAGTCTTGAAATACCTGGGTAAACAGGATTGTTTTAGAATTCCACCTGTAGGTCACCAGGGAGGGCATTCCACAAGCTGGGAGCCACCACTGAAAAGGTCCTGTTCATAGGTCAGTGCCAACCAGACAGCCCCCAGGGGTGGTGGTAGTAGTAATTATTTAATTTAGGAATTGCCTTTTACATATATGTCTCAAGGCAATTTACAGTCATATAATAAAAGCAGCTGTAGTTTTCCAAGCAGTACAAAACAAACACATAAGACAGGAAATGTAGTCACAGAGAAGTTGATGGTTGGATAGTGTGTCAAGCTAGGCAAGAGAATCTGTGTTCCTGCTCAACAACTTGCTACTCAGCCTACATTGACAGCTATCCAACAATGATGACAGCTGACAATGACACTGCCAATACTCCAGGACCTCTTCCCTGAAGTCTATGATGAAATGAATACTTATCTGGCTAGGTGCATGTCTCAGGTGCCTGAGATGTGATGGCCAAAGCATGATAGCCCTCTCCAGATCTAACATCAGCTCATCCCAGAACCTTTCTCCCTTCTCTTCTGCAGTGCTTACGCCAAGCGGTTTCTGGAACATGGTCCCCAGAGGATTGGCTCCAAGTATAAGAAAGTCGTGTTTGTGGAGTACGAGGATGCGAATTTCAAGAGGCGGAAGGCATCGAAACCAGACCACATGGGGATTCTAGGGCCAGTCCTTAAAGGAGAAACTGGTGATGAGTTTATGGTAAGATATGAGAAAGGAAAGCTCCATGCTGAAAATGAAGGTCTAGTGAAGAGCCTGAAGAGGTTCTGAACTGCAACTGTTTTGGCTGGACGCTTCATCTGAACAAAGAGTTGAGAACATTTTTTTCTGCTGATGGCTCATGGGGTGTTTGCTGGTGGTGGGCAAGGTCAGAGCTACCCCTTTGTGATCATCAGTACACCACCCCACACTCTTTTTCTCTCACCCCCTTCTTTCTCAGTCATTCACCCACACATCCACACCCTTCTCCTGCCCCCATACCATCCTAAGTCCTAACTACTGGTATGACTTAGGTGATTGTCAGTGAGTTGCGGCAACTCTTACGCTCACACGCTTTGCTTCTGTTTTCCTCCTCCTTTATCTGTGAGGGGAGTGAAAGTTTTTACTTTTCCTTTAGAACAAACCACAGTTCCATGTTACAATTCTGTGATTCTGTGTAAGAACCTGGGGAACTGTGGTGCGGTCTAAAGGAAAAGTAAGGTTTGCGTAAGTAACCTTGTGTAAGTAACTTTGGCTAACAAACCACAGTTCCCTGAGTTCACATGTGATGT
Organism: Darevskia mixta; assembly: GCA_034641385.1. NCBI lineage: Eukaryota > Metazoa > Chordata > Lepidosauria > Squamata > Lacertidae > Darevskia > Darevskia mixta. The sequence continues at coordinate 7,550,675 of JAWWNH010000061.1, read as the reverse complement.
GGAACTGTGGCTTGTTTTCTAATGTGAAACCAACAGCTTTCACTCTCCTCATCTTGCATATGAAGCAAGGAGAGGAGTAGGAGTACACAAGCCTGAGGCTTGCTGCAGCTTCTTCACAATCACCTAAACCAAGTTTTAAATGATCATCTGAATGAACTCATATGGTCTAAACCATTATTTTAAAACAGTGCTGCTGAAGACAATTCTACTCCAAGGTTTCAAGACTTAACTATTTATATATCTATTCTGTCTTGGGAAACTGTTTGAGGGTTGTAGCTCAGTATTCTTTTTCCTTCTTGAATCTTTTGCTAATTTGTAAATTGTAACTGTCCTATTTGTTTTGTATTTCTACTAATCATGTTCTCAACCTGAGATTCAGGTAGGTAATAGTGTTGGTCTGACGCAGTCAAAATAAATAAAAAACTTAAACAGAATTGTCCAGTAGCACTTTAGAGACCAACTAAGTTTGTTCTGGGTATAAGCTTTCGTGTGCATGCACACTTCTTCAGATACACTGAAACAGAAGTCACCAGGCCCTTATATATAGTGGGAGGGTGGGGTGGGGTTTTTCTCAGTTGGTCTCAACCTGAGATGTTACCTAGGATTCTCAGGGAAGATTCAGGGCTTGTTGACACAACCATTTCAGCAGTCTGTGGTAGTTTTCACAGAAATTGGCAGAGGCTGAATTGATTTGTGTCAAGCACTTCCAGTGCTATCTGCTAAGCACTCACTCATCAGTCTGGATGTAGAGCAAAACATTTGGGGTGGTTCTTTTCTCCCAGCTTGCCAGTCTTCTAAACAATGTACAGGCTCTGATAAAATATATTGTTACACCTGACATTTGGGCTCCAGCAGGGCTACAAATCCTGGTTAAAATGTGAAAACTGTCATTTCAGATTATGTTCAAGAATCTAGCCAGCCGGCCGTACAACATTTACCCCCATGGCATCACCAATGTCACTTCCTTTTACCCCATGAGAAGCAGCAAAAGTAAGACTCGTTCAGCAGATGGGAGTAGATTCCTTAGAGTGGGAGGGGTATGGCCATGCATACTGTCTTCTTTTTCCTTTTTAATCAAACTATTGTGGAAAGTACTGTGCCATACAGCACCAGGAAAAACCGAATTCTTTGTTCTCTATGAGCATACGCACACTAAAATAACCATGCATATATTTGCATATTTGTCAATTATTTATTCTGCTTCAGCTAATCATGGGGGTGGGGAGCAATTTTGAACAATTCATGCAAGTTGCTTTTCAATTGAGAGATCACCAGGTGTTTCCTCATCAGAGTACAAAGTCCTACTTTGTATTCCACTTAAGGACTAGACTTGTCTTTGAAAAACAAGATTGGCAGGGTGCTCACTTTGGTACAAAATCCTAACTTTGGTATGTGCGTAGCATCATAGAATACGCACTACCTTGCTTTTAGAAACCTGCCTGCCTTTAGTGCTGCTGCTTACCATTGTCTGCTGTTAGTCATGCTCCAGTCTTAGCAGGACTTTCCCACTGTATTTTACCTTCCAGTGCCCCACTTTTTGTTTCCTTTCCTTTTTCCTTTTGCTAGGCTGCCATGTGGCCTTCTAAAGGCTACTGCTGCCCTCTTCTGCAATAGACTAAGGTGTACCAATCTGGTTTGCATGTCACGGTAAGCCAAACTGTAGCTTACCAGGACCATGCAAATGTGCTGGCGCTCTAGTCCTTTTAGGTCAGTGGACATGGCAACTTAGAGTGTCATCCGAACTTGAGATTGTGGCCAAGCTGTCGCCTTCTTAAACACGAACTATAGCCAAGAACAAATCTTAACTATAGCTCCTGTTTAAAGAAGAGTAGGGAAGTCAGAGGATTTTGTCAACAGCAAAAATGGGAGTGGAAATTGAAATTGCTGATGCTTGCTTATTTGGATCAGTATTCACTTTTCAGTCTGCAAAGAATACATAATTGCTTATGTTCTCATTTGCCTTGTACAGGCAATCCTTCTTTTGCATGGGGGTTCTGTTCCAGTCCCCCACGCCTTTCAGCAGAGTGTGTTTTGGGGCTACTTCCAGGTTTGGCGTGTATGTGTGATCGCCTATCATTCAGACGCGCCTAAACAGGGAGTTGCCTCTATTTCCTTTGCATTGAAATGAATGGGGTAGAACGCGTAATGATAACATAACTTTTGTGACTTACGCAATTAATTACGTGAATTTTGTATGTAATTTTGCCACAACAGACAGCAAAACAAATACATTTTTGGTGGAAGATGAACTTCAGTGGAATCGAAACAGTGCTGTATGCATATATGAGAGGAAATTGCTTTTGCAAAGCATTAGGCAAAATTGCAGGCAAAAATGTGTAGGTCAGGAGAAAGTAGTACTAAAACACTGATGGATTTGTGTGAGGACATTAGGAAAACAATCCTGCAAATTGACGTGGAAATGTGGAGAAGACTGAACAATGAGAAACTGGGAGGAATTGAAATAGACAGGTGCATACATGGTAGTAAGCCCCATTGAATCACCTCTGAGCTGACCACAATTAGGATTGCCCTGTACATCTTTAGCCAGTTTTTGATTTTTAAAAGCTGGTGGCAAATACAGTAACACAATGGTCTTATGGTTTGTTTCCTCCCAGGTCACATTATGAAGCTCTTGCCCATTCGACCTAACCAGGTGTTCACCTACAGGTGGAAGATAATGCCTGAGGATGGCCCAACCAACTCAGATCCCCGCTGCCTGACTCACTACTATTACAGCTCTATCAAGCCTGCTCGGGATTTAGCCTCTGGGTTAATTGGACCACTGCTGATCTGCTTCAAAGAGACCATGGATCGGAGAGGGAATCAGGTTGGTCCTTGTATCTTAGGAGAAAGCTTCACAAAATAGCATGAGGTCAACTACACGTTATGTGTAAGTGTGTGCATTAGAGCCCAAATGTCTTAGCTATGAGTAAAGAAGGTGTGTGTGTGTGTGTGTGTGTGTGTGTAACTCTTTCCATGCTCACTTCTTTCCCCCTAAAATTCCCCCCTCCCTTCACCTATCCTTCCAAGGGAGTTTTACCATGTGCTTGAGAGAGCAAGAGCATGTGAAACCCAATAAGGGGGAGCTACAGTGATCTGGGTTGGATGCAGCGCAAACTATGCTTAGCGTGAATGTGCAAACTTGCAGGTTCCCAGAGCAAAGACTGAGGCTGCAGCAGCACACCTCTTCCAGTCCTGTTATTGCTATTTGGGGCTAATATATTTCTTGGCATGGCTTAGCCTTAGCATATTGCCTGAACCTGGAGCTCACGGTTTGCGAGACAAACCACAAGCTGAAACTAAAGTTTGTTCTTGGTTTACTGGTCATGGTTTTCCTGGGGGAGGCAAACCACAAGCCTAGGTTCATATGTAATGCTAAACCAAAGCCTGACTTTGGTTAGCATAGCAGCGGCAGGACTGGGGAGAATCACTCTGTGGCTGTGATATCCCATCTGGGAAGCTTCACAGTGTCCACGCAAAGCCAGAATTTGACTTAGCATTACAGTTGACGATGTCAGTGGGGGAAGGAGATGGTCCTCATCTACTCAGAGACTTTCAACCAGACACTGCCGAGCCCAAACTGGCTTTGCTTCTGGGATGTTGCTGCTGCCTTATGTGTCTATTAGACCATGCAGAGGTACTTTACAGGAAGCCATGGGTGACCAGCCCTCTGAATTGTAACAAAAAAAGCAAGAGGTCAATGAAGACTTTACAAAATAGCAGATTAATGAGTTCTGTAAGACGAACCCTGGCTAACAACCTGGCGCTTATGTCATGGAGTAGCTGCATAATTTTCAAATTAATAATGTAATAACCTGGCTAACAGCCTAGTGCTTATATCATGGAGTAGCTGAATAATTTTCAAATTATTGTAATAATTTGAAAATAATCTAACATGGAATGTTACTAGGGCATGGATAACTGTGGCAAAGCTCTGCATGGTTGTCCACTTGTAGGTGGGTGTTTGAACTGGATGATCTCCAGATCTCTTCCCAATTCAGTTTTTTCTTTAATGGCAACCCAGGCCATGCTTAGCAGTATCAGCTTACTGTTAGATATAACAGAGGTGACAAGTTGACATGGGAACCAAAAAGTTGGCTGATTGCTGTAATTACTGATACTCCAGCTTAACTCTGAGGTGTTTGCAGAGAAGTGATTTAAAGGTCTGCATGGGGAGAAGTTCAGAGTTGGGCACCCAAAGGCACACATTCTAGCAAGAAAGCTAGAATCGGATAACAAAGAAGCAAGGTGGAAACAATATTCCCCTCCTGCCATCTCATATCCATATCCAAAACACCTTGAGCAGTGATGCTTGTTGTCTCTCCTCAACCCTTTAATTTGTGGTTCTTCCAGATGATGTCGGATGAAGCAAGATTTGTGCTGTTTTCTGTTTTCGATGAAAACCTCAGCTGGTACTTGGAGGAGAACATCAACCAATCCTGTGCTGATGCAGCTAATGTCAACCCCCAGGATCCTGAGTTCTATGCTTCCAACGTTATGCACAGTGAGTAGCCCCAGAAGAAAAGCTTTGTGTGTGGGGGGGGGGAAGTGTGTGTGTGGGGGGGAAGCTATATACACACACACACACACACACACACACACACACACACAGCCACATACAAGCTCAAGCTTGCTGTGAGAGATCTAATTACATCACCCAAATTTCATTCAGTACAGGCCCTTTCATAAGTCCCTTTATTGTGCATTCATAATTATTTGTGCTCATGATACTATTAGTGGCAGCCATACACAATCCCGCTTTCAGTACCTGTCTGTGCCTTTAGAAGTTTTGGGGTGCTCATACTACTTATAATCAGTGCATATCCTGTAACTTTCTGCATTACTTTTTATTCAGCAAGTGTTCTGCGTTGTTCTTTTTGTCCGCTTTTGTGGCACATGGGCCCCTCCAAACAGCAGTAATGCATTAGGGAAGTTTTGCAGATCTAATACATGTAAAGCGGGGGGGGGGGGATTCACCACTAATGTGCTATTGTTGTGTTGCAGGGGGGCACTGAGCACTCTTACTCCACCCATGTGCTTTCCAAAAACAGGGAAACATTGGTCTGTTTTGCAGGAAAAACAACAACCAAGGAACCTTGTAGCATTTAAAGACTAGCAACTATTTTAAAATAGTCTTTAGGGATTCCAGGACTCTTATTTTAATCCTCATCTGTTTGTTTTTGAAACTCTTTGACTTTTTGGCCTCAGTCCACCCTGTGACCTGGATGTCCATGGCATTTTTCCCATCTCACTTCTCTTACAGGTATAAATGGCTATGTTTTTGATAATCTGCACCTCAAGATTTGCCAAAACAAAGTTGTGTATTGGTACATCCTGAGTGTAGGTTCCCAGACTGAGTTTCTGTCCGTCTTCTTCTCCGGGAATACTTTTCAGCACAACACAGTCTTTGAAGAGACCCTCACGCTCTTTCCCCTCTCTGGAGAGACTGTCTTCATGTCCATGGAGAAACCAGGTGAATTAGATGTGCTACTTAAGGTAAAGGTAAAGGTAAAGGGACCCCTGACAGTTAAGTCCTGTCGCGAATGACTCTTGGGTTGCTGCGCTCATCTCGCTTTACTGGCCGAGGGAGCTGACATTAGTCCGCAAACAGTTTTTCCGGGTCATGTGGCCAGCATGACTAAGCCGCTTCTGGTGAAACCAGAGCAGTGCACAGAAACGCTGTTTACCTTCCCGCTGGAGCGGTACCTATTTATCTACTTGCACTTTGACGTGCTTTCGAACTGCTAGGTTGGCAGGAGCTGGGACCGAGCAAACGGGAGCTCACCCCGTCGCGGTGATTCGAACCACCGACCTTCTGATCGGCAAGCCCTAGGCTCAGTGGTTTAGACCACAGCGCCACCCGTGTCCCGTGCTACTTAAGACAATATGCCAAATCTGATCTCTTCCTAAGCACCAGAAGTCATTTGACATGAAAAAAGTAACTCAGCTTCTCTAACCTTTAACATTATTTAATGTCTGTCCTGATTTGTTTTCCTTGAAAGATAAGTTAAAGTGAGGGTGACTAAGGAGGATGGACTCATTTAAAGAGGCTGAGGAGTTCCTATTGGCTATATAGAGTTGATCTATTGCAGGCGTAGCTAACATTGTGCCCTCCAGACATTGTTAGACTGCATCTCACATCATCCCCTGACCAGTGCTTTTTTAAAGGGGTACTCAGGGGTACACACTGCTCCTGACCAATGGCCATACTGGTTGACAGAGGCAGCCTGTCCTATTTCACCACCAGTTCTGCTGCCGGAACATCCTGCCTCTTGCCAAACGCGACAAGAGCTGGGGTATTCCACAAAGCATTGTCTCTCAGCTTCGCTGATGAGTGGCCAAGCAACAATATAGCATGCAGGAATGCCCTGGCTCTAGCCAAATTTTGCGGGAGCCAGAGCACTCCTCAAAGCATTGCTGCGCAGCTTCTCCACCCCAGGGAGCAGGGGAGCCAAACAGTAATGTGGCATGCAGGAACACCCCAGTTCTCACTGAACTTGGCAGCAGCTGGGGCATTCCATAAAGCATTGCCACTCAGCTTCTCCACCTGTGGACGCTGAAACACCTCCCTCTTGCCACTGCTGCTGGAAGTGATAAAGTGGGCAGAGCACTGCCTATTACACTTTTGCCACCTGAGGTGGGCGCTTCACCCTGAGGTGGGCCGGCTCTGTGTGGCTGGAGCTGATGGAAGTCAGACTCCATCCCTCTGTCCCTTCCCAGACTGCCTCTGTTCTCAGTAAAAGAAGTCTACACATTGTCTGTCGGGACCTGGTAACCCAGCAGTCAGCCTCTTTGAATTCATTGACACATTTTGAATTTTGAGAGAGAATATTATTGGTCATATCCCTTCTGGTTGTTGTACCCCTAACTGAGCAGAAAGGGAGAAAGGCCCTGTGCTTTATTGCCAATATTGATCTCATTATTTCCTTCAATCCTTTTACCTGAGACAGGCACGTGGATATTGGGATGCTTGAACCCAGACTTCAGGAGGCAAGGAATGAGAGCCACGTTTACTGTTTCCAAGTGCTCCAATGAAATAGAGTATGATTACTCTTATGAATTAATACCAGAAGGTGAACTAAATGAAGCCAATGTCTTGCAACCAAGAGGCTTCCCCAGGAAAAACAGGCCTGTCCAGCCTTGCCTAAAGAAGCATGGAGATGCAGAAAATGAAATGCAGAAGACCAACCACCATTTGGCTCCTTGTCGTGAAGCCAATGAGCTTCTTAAATTAAACAAGAAAAAGAATCCTACTGACTTGCTGTTGCCTCCTGGGGAGTCCTTATATCAAGATAACATTTCTTTACCTTCTTCCCAAGACAACCTCGTTAAGCCCACTGAAGCTTTTCCAGCAGAAGAAGAACCATCAGCTATACTCAAGCAAAGTTTCCAACAGCATTCTTTCACAGGAAACTCTTCTCTGTCATGGGAAGAGTCTCATCTTAATGATAGTGCGTTAGAAACTGCAACCAGTCTGGGTAACGAGACTCTTCCCCTTGGGACATTCAGCCCCCTTGAAGGAGCTGGGATGGCCCAAGTGAAATCAGATAAACAGGAGGCAGTGGAGATCATGAAACCTCATTCAGCCCCTCCATTGGAAAAGGTGGAGGCAATTCCTGAAGACCATGTTACCAGCATTCAGTCAAAGGGGTTGCAGGATGGGATGGGCCTTGCAGAAAGACTGACCTTGAATGTGAAAAGACCCCCTCTTAAAACTGACAATAATTTAACACAACAAAATGAAGTATATCCAGATTCCAGATTTTCTGAAAGAGCTTCACTTGAAGATGTAAACACAGTTGAAGGACAGAACACTGTATCATTGATGCCAGATACAACGTTGAATGAGAAAGTAGGACTGCATATATCCTATATGGATAAGGGCACTTTCTTTAACATGAGTAGTACCTCTGCATCATTAGATGACTTGAAAAGTAAGCCACTTATTCAGCACATGTCACTGGACAGTCAAAACACTGGTCCACCAAGATTAGAAAGTAACCCTGGAGCTGAAAACATGGTGTCACAGAGCTATGGCACAACCTTTCAAGCTTCTACAAGCTACTCATCTCATAAGGCAACTGCCCAAGGGAATGAATCATTTACATCAAGAGAATCATTGCATACTAGAAAAAAAGGAGTTGAGCAATCCACTGCAACTATAGGAAGTCAAGGCCCTTTTACATCTGTAAGTGAAGACTTCCTTCATGGCAAAAATAGTGCACGTACAGCCTCTCATGACAAAGCGCATGAGCCAACGCCTCCAGCAAAGCGTTTTCAGGGTCATGAGACGGAGATGGTTGACACAGCTACTAGAGGTCCAGATAATTTGAATGAACATGCTTCTTTATTTGCACAGAATGGTGAGCAAGTAGCTCCAAACAGATTGACTAGCAGCCCAAGTATTCTAGAGAAGTCTGACTATACTAATGACATTCTGGAGAGTAATGAAAGATTCTCTACGCATCCATTTCACACTAGTCAAAGACCAGACAGCTCAGCACTCCAAGAAGGTTTCCAAGAAACTAGTCAAAATAAGGATTTTGTGGGGAAAGAGAATAAAGCTTTGCTCATTGTTGATGCTACCACCAACAGAATCTGGAACCCAAATTCCCATGGATTGCTGGGTAGTTTGTTGCTTCCTCAAACAAGTTTATCAGAAAAAGAGGATGCTTTTCATCAAGGGGAGTCACCTCCATCACAGCTAGTTGACCTGGGAAATGACACAAATTCTAAAGAGTTTGTAAGAAAGGGGGAGAGAAAGCTACAACCAGAACCAGACGTTCAGAGCCATGAAAAGTCATCAGTTGGGATGAGATTGCAGCCCTGTCATCTGGGTGCTCATGGATGTGGTGGTCACTTGGAAAAGAGGTCTCTGAGATCACATCGGGCCACGTTGGAAGAAAGACATGCTGTAGCAGCAAAGGAAACGAAGAGTTCTGGAAAAGCTAAAGAAAGAGCTCAGGCTTTGCTCAATGGTAACTTCTTCAAGTTAAACAATAAGGCCAGGGCTTCTATAATAAAGGCACCTTTGGCAGATGGGGCTACAAGAAACCAACAAGCAACCACACTTGGCAAGACAACTGCTTCATCTTCTCTGTTCACCTCAGTCCAGTCCAGTCCAGCCCCGCACTCCCTGAACTTACCTGATTCCCAACAGACTTGGAGAGGAGCCAGTTTGTCTCATGAAGTGGAGGATGTAGGCGATGCAGATGACACCATTTCTGGTTATCCCAGAACTCTTGGGCACAGTAGTATGGAAGCCGTACCTGGACTGGCCCCCACCGTCTTTGCAGGAGGACAAATGAAAGGTGCTGGCTCTGTTCTCCATAAGACCACCAGGCAGACAAATGAGGCTGGACTTCCTGCAACACCAGAGGTTCCTGTTATGACTCACAGTGATCCAGAAACTTTTTTGCACTTACAGCTGGGGGAGTCTAGCACAGATCAAGGGCAAATGTTAAGGAATGAATTCCTGAAGGCTGCCATAAAAAGGGAGAAGACCGAAAATTCTGAAAGATGGGCCTCAACAGAAAACGACCTGGACTCTCAAGGTCACCTAGCTGTCAATCTTCCCTTTCAAGAGGAGCTGTGGGAAGAAGCAGATAGACAAAAGGAAATCCATAGCGAAGGAGGGGACATTCATTCCATAAGTGGCAATATTCAAAAATTTGAAAGGAGGAAAAGAGTAGAAGAAATTGGAGTCCCAGTGCATGGATTCAGCAAAGGTGAGAGTAGGACCTCAGAAGCCAAGGTCCATATGGAGGTCTCCATGGCACCCACTGGCCTCAAAGGATCTATGGTGACAAACTCCTCAAAGAATCGAGCATCTGACTATGATGATTACAGCAATTCTGAGGACAAGCAAGAATTTGATATATATGGGGAAGATGACCAGGATCCACGTACTTTCACTGGCAGAGTCCGACAGTATTTCATTGCTGCAGTGGAGGTGATGTGGGATTATGGGAACCATACATCTTCACCATATCTAAGAGACAAGTAAGTTCTGACCAGCTCTTGGGGACTGTGGGGCTAGAAATTCATAAGCCGCAATGCTCTCTAGAGCAGCCATTTCCCACGTTGGGTCCCAGGATTGTGCTGACCTTAGATTAAGTTCCCATCATCCCCAGCCAGCATGTTCCAGTGGTTGCAGATGGTGGGAGTTGTAGTCCAATGACATCTGGAGTCCCAAGGCTGAGGAAGGCTGATCTAGACCAGTGAGCTTATTTGAGATGCTCCTGAGATTTTACCTCTAAACGTTTACCTCCAAAGATCAGAGGTGATGTGAGGAGTAAGAGCATTTAATTTAAAAAAAAAAAATTGAATATTACATTTGTATCCCACCCTTCTGCCAAGCAGCACTGGGCAGCATACATAGTGCCTCCCCAACTTGTTAATTTTCACAACCACTTTGTAAGGTCGGTTAAACTGAGAGATGGTGAGACCCAAGATTGCATACTGAGCCTTACGGCGGATTAAGTATCTGAACTGGGACCTACTGTATGTGTAAATATTGTCTCAGTGTTCCTTAGAGCTGCACAGTGCATGGGCACATATGTGAAATGGTGACGTATCTGTTGGATTTTGGGACAGCAGAAAGTTGCAACCATGATGCGTGCCTAAAAAAAAGCGCAAGAGGAGCTGATTGGTGGTGACTAGATAAAGGTCTACTTAAGAAATATTAGGAGACAGGATGGATGGATGTTGTAAACACCCTTTCTCTGCCCTAGATGATGTTGGATTGCAAGGCAGTTACATATAGAAATGCTAGTCTACAGCTGCTTCCAAAAAAAGTCTGTACTTGACCACACCAGCCTCTTATGTTTTCACAGGGATCTGAAGAACAGCTGGAAGAAGCCATCCAGGCAGTACAAGAAAGTAGTTTACCGAGAGTACCTGGACAGCTCTTTCACGCAGCCACAGGTCCGTGGAGAATTGGAAGAACACTTGGGCATCTTGGGACCATACATCCGAGCACAGGTTGATGATGTCATCATGGTGAGACACTCTATGTGAAATTTGGGAAGAGTTGGAGGGTGTCATCTCTCATACTTAAAGTGGGATTATAAAAACAAAAATAGTGTATCCACCCTCTACATATTCCATTTGTTTAGGTCTGTATTTTACCTTATATATCATGTCCAGCTCATATCATTGTAAGAAAAGCCTGGTGCCAACACCTGGAATTCTTAGGCAACTGCAAGAACCCCAGCAACCTAGTAAGGGCCCAGTGCTTGGCATTTAAATTCCCTGCAATGCCCTTGACAGAAGTTTGCTCTGGGGCTCTGTGAAGAATTGAAATGGCAACTAGACCCAGCCACTTGGCACTGTTCTGCATCCCACTGATATGCTGTCCAACGTTTTCATTTCAAAAACAGGGACACATGTCTTCCAGGATGTGCTCCCTGTCAAGTCACATGACCCATACCACAATCTTGCCCTGGAAAAAGCGTTTTTTCCAGGGCAAGAGCACGGCACCCAAAATGGTCACCACAATCTCACTCAAAAAAACCAGGATGTCCCGTTTTTTTCTGAGACACTTGGCAGTTTTGCACTGATCGAGACAAGGACACAGCCCAGGGCTCCTTCAGACCTCGAGCCAGTTTGATCGTCCATAACAGGTTAGTAGCCACACACTTTGTGGTAAGGAGTCAGGGTCAGCTCTACCATTAGGCAAAATGAGGCAGCAGACAAGACTTTGGATGGCAGAACTGTACAGGTATGTGTCACATGAACTGCCCTGTGCCTGCTGTTAGATGCCTAACAGGACACTTTTTCATCACCAATGTCAGCTGCCAGTTCAGTTGGCTTTTGTATGTGGAATGGGAGATGGGGAGAAAAACATCACCTTGTCTTTCATCTCAAGCAGCAAAATGTCTTGGGCTGGTCTTGTATAGGAAGAAGGTCTATGGATGCGGTGGGGGGCAGGGAGTCATTACAGTTACCTGTGTAAGATTACTTCTTTTTTTAAAAAAGGTTATTTAATTACAATTCTTCTTGGTGAGCGATTGGGCAGATTTCTGCCTTTGTGCATTAATATAGGTAAAGGTAAAGGGACCCTTGACCATTAGGTCCAGTCGTGGCTGACTCTGGGGTTACGGCGCTCATCTCGCATTATTGGCCGAGGGAGCTGGTGTACAGCTTCCGGGTCATGTGGCCAGCATGACAAAGCCGCTTCTGGCAAACCAGAGCAGTGCACGGAAACGCCGTTTACCTTCCCACTGCAGCGGTACCTATTTATCTACTTGCAGTTTGATGTGCTTTCGAACTGCTAGGTTGGCAGGAGCAGGGACCAAGCAACAGGAGCTCACCCCGTCGTGGGGATTCGAACCGCCGACCTTCTGATCGGCAAGCCCTAGGCTCTGTGGTTTAACCCACAGCGCCACCCGCATCCCTGTGCATTAATATATCCATATGTAAAAGGGCAAGGTACTTTAAAAAAAGCTGATCTTTCAGGGAGGGGACCAGTAATATGCCCAACAGGCCCAGGCCCCCAGGGTTACCTTGGTAGTTTTGGCTCAGATTGGCCTTCCTCAACCTGGTGGCCTCCAGGCATTTTGGGCTACAACTCCCACCAACCCAAGCCAGCACTGGGCCTTCCAGCTTAAAAGGTGATGACCCCAATAGAGTAAAGAATAGCTTGAGTTGTCTTTGTTCTTTACCCCCCCTTCCCAAAAGTTAGCTCTCCTCTTTGCACCTGTTCTTCTCTCCCGTTGCCCAGGTGACTTTCAAGAATCTGGCTTCCCGGCCCTATTCATTCCATTCTAACCTGCTGCCCTATGAAGGAAATGGGGAGGAAGTAGAGCAGCCCATCCAGGACTCTGTGCAGCCAGGCGAGGTCCGAGATTACTCCATCAAGGTGTTATCACACATGGTTCCTACAGCCAATGAGTTTGACTGCAAGGCATGGGCATATTTCTCCAGTATCAGCCTGGTAAGTGGGTAATGCATGCTCTCCATGACAGAGGGCTGGCCAGACCTAACAGCGGGCACTGTGCAAAGATTAAAAAGGCAAAGTCTCTTCTTGCAAGCTGATGAAACTTAATGTGCAAAACAAGCAAATTATATCTGCATACTGATACTTGATTTGATTTGTTTTGTTAGTCATCTAACACAAGGCTGTCTCCAGGTAACTTAGAACAAGTTTGAAAACATACAAAACTGTTAAAAACAGCTATCATCATAAAAAAAATACTCCAACAGAATATAAGCAACCAAATTAATACATTAAAACACCAGCTTCTGTGGGATGGGGTGAACTTACCAAGAACAGCATTAAACTCAGCTGGATCAAATTCCATCCAATGCTTAGTTGAAGGGGAAAGTCTTAATGCAGCACCAAAGGATGTCAATGGTTGCAACAGGCTCACTTGGAAGAGCATTCCACAGGCAGGGGGCCACACTTGAAAAGGCTCTCTTTTTTCTTGTCCCCCGAGTTTTCTCAGTCTACATGTACTCTTGTCAAGAGAGGAGGTCAGTCATGGCTAGGGATGGAAAAATTAGATTCAGTTTGCATTTAAAGATGGATTTAAATGCAAATTTAAATTGCACTTTCTGAAACAATATCCAAACTGAAACACAGCCAACTTTTCAAATTTGCACTTCTCCAAATCTTGCAATGCTGTTCCCCAGCCAAGTAATGTGTACAGAAATGCATATACCAGGATAAATATAAATGCATATAGTAGGAAAAATAGCATGCACAACTGCATTAAATCAGGGGAAATTGCTTTGCAAAAATGTGTATACAGTATTAGGCAAAAATTACAAACAAAATGTGTATTTTAGGAGAGATTTTCACTAAAATACTGATAAATATTCATGATGACATTATATATAATATCAGTATTTTAGTGCATATATTTTAGTGCACACACACACACACACACACACACACACACTGATGTGGAAATGTGGAGAACTAAACTCAAGGCTGGGAAAATAAAAACCAGCAGATTTCCCCATTCCTAGTCAGGTCACAGAATTTTGCTTTTCAAGATTTCAGGCAGAAGCCCTTCCCAGGCTTACCTGGCTAGAACCTGGAATGCCATGTGTGCAAAGCATGTGTTCTCCCACTGAGCAACACCCCTTCTCCTTGGGATTCCCTTCCCATAGCTGCAACTCCTCATCTGTTTAGTTAAGACATTTGAGGAAGTTTGCCACAGGTGGCTCTAGGACAGAATTGTCCTTGTCACTTCCATCAGCATCCCCTTTGCTTTCCAGGCTCCCATTCTAAGTGGCATGGGCGCAAAGGGAGGACTTTGAAAATTACATCTGATGTGAAAGTGGCCTTGTCCCACTTAATATATACAGAGTAAGGATTGCAGCCCATCTGGGGAAACCATTAAATGGAAGATGCTATTGTGCCAGAGAAAGGGAAGGGAGCAAAGGAAGGGAAGGTAGAGAAGGGATGGGAGCTTCATACGTGTCAGCTTTGCATAGCTATAACTGGATCTGACTTCTGAGATTTCAGTTTTTATACCAGACTTGTAAATTGACCCAGAAAAGTAGCTAGCTTGCAATTATTATTGTTGTTGTTGTTGTTGTTGTTGTTGTTGTTGTTGTTGTTATTATTATTATTATTATTATTATTATTATTATTATTATTTTTACTCCCCTGTATACTGGTCACAAAGGAGGGGGAGCTTTATTCTCCAGGAATCTGTCTAATCCCCATTAAAAGGTGAGGCTACTTAGCCTCATAATCCAGGTTGACATAGAATGAACGTGACTCTAAACTAGGCATAGCCAACATGATGCCATCCAGTTATTGCTGGACTCCAACACGCTATCAGCCCCAGCCAGCATGGCCAATGGTCAGGGATGATGGGAATTGTAGTCCAGCAATGTATTAGAGAGCACCATATTGGTGATTTCTGTATTTGCAGTGCTGCTGGGGTACAGGAACTGATATACCTCACTTCCAACCGCCCTCAATTTTTAATTCTAGGAGAAAGACCTACACTCTGGTCTTGTTGGACCTCTGATTATCTGCCGGCCTGGAGTACTGAGCACAGCATACAGAAGGCAGCTGGCTGTCCAGGAATTCTCCTTGCTCTTCACCATCTTTGATGAGACCAAGAGCTGGTATTTTGCTGAGAACCTTGAGAGGAACTGTCCACATCCCTGCCACATCCAGACAGATGATCCTGCCTTTAAAGCAAGCAATTCTTTCTATGGTAATAACCTCCTTTCCACCTCTTCGTCTCTTTCCATGCTCCCAGTATAATTGGCACTGGGGCAAGGAGAGATGTGAAGGAAATCCCTGCCTTCTCCCAAGTAAATCTACTCAACTCGTTGATGGAAGCTCCGCTCTGTGTCCCTCTGCTGTGTTATCTGCAGAAGGTGGCTGTATAAGATGGAGCCTTTTCAGAGGGGAACATCCAATGGCTCTTCCTGACTGTCGCTATTTTCAATCACATGCCAGTAAATTCAGATTCATGGAATTGTGTTGGCATCCGTCTGTCTAGGAAGACAATGGAAGAGTGCACCTTTGGGGGTAAAGTCAATCCGTTGGAGAGTTACTGTAGAGACTGATATGGGACAGACATGTTTTCTTGCAGCTGGGGCAGACAAATAATAGAATCATAGAGTTGGAGGGGACTCCCTAGGGTCATCTAGCTGCACCACTAGGAGGTTGTACAATTAAAGTTGATTCAGAGCTCTTAGGACCTCTCCATACCCCGGCTTAATGTGGATTTTGAATCCCTTGTGCTTCCCTTAATTCCACCATGTCCCGCTTAATATATACAGTAGTAAGGATTGCAGCCCATCTGGGGAAACCATTAAATGGAAGGTGCTATTGTGGCAGAGAAAGGGAAGGGAGCAAAGGAAGGGAAGCAAGAGAAGGGATGCGTGCTGTTTTCCTTCAACTGCTGTTGCCCTGCACTTTCTCCTCCCTGAATCCAGAGATTCCCTATGCAATCAATGTACTGTAACTCTCCTATTTGCATTTTCAAAACATAGGGAATTGGGCTTTTTGCAACAAGGAAAGTGTGGGATATATGGTATTTGCTGTTTTTGTATATACTGCCTTGTTTTGTTTTATATGAAAACAATTGAATATATAAGAATTGTTTCATATGAAAACAAATGTATATATATCAGAACAATGGAAAACAACTGCATACATAAGGGTTTTGCTCTTCCTTTTCCCCATTCTGATTTTCTTTCTTCTTTTCTTCTCTCTGTTCTCCAGCTATCAATGGTTATGTCAGAGATAGTCTACCAGGACTAGTGATGGGTCAGCACCAGAGGGTGCGGTGGTATCTGTTGAATGTGGGTGGTGCCAAAGACATCCACTCTGTCCACTTCCATGGGCAAGTCTTTTCCATCCGAACGGCCCAGGAGTACCGCATAGGAGTCTACAACCTCTATCCTGGTAAGCCATGAAATGGATGTCTTTATACATAACCTTCTTGCCAGCTTATATCTGCCTTTGGATATCCTCAGGGGGAAAGACCTCAGCAGCCAGTGCCTCTTTTATAGCACTAGAGGGCATGTAGAGCAGTAGAGAGCCAGTGTGGTGCAGCAGTTAGAATGTTGGATTGGATCTGGGAAACCAGGGTTTAAATCCCGACTGGACCATGTAGCTCACTGGGTGAACTTGGCCCAGTCACTGCCTCTCAGCCTAATCTACCCCACAGGTTTGTTGTGAGGATAGAACTGAGGAGGGGTAGAACAAGGTATGCCATCTTGAGCTCCTTGTAGGAAAGGTGGGATATAAATGTAATAATGATAACAATAAACCAAGTAGAAGCCATGTACAGAATCATGCTAAATCATGCTTAGCTTACATCATGCTTAACTTAAACCAGGGCTTAGCAGAACTCAGTCCTTCAAATTCATCATTGTAGAATTTTAGGGCTGTATCCAACTTAGTTCTGCCCTAAGTTGGCCCATTGAAATTAATGGACCTAGGTTGGTCATTTCCATTGACTTCAGTGGTTACTGCTCTGAGCAACAACTCTAATCCTGTATAGCCCTTTAGAGTTAGAAGGGACTTTGGAGACTATTTTCTTTCAAAACACATTTAAAGATAGACAAGAACTGTGTTGCAATATTTGGAAATGTAGATCATATTCCTCAGTTCCTTCACTCCAAGTAAGGACTGGGAGACTTTAGACTCACCCATTTTTGACAAGTCTCTAATATAATGTTATGTGGGGTATTTTGGGGGGGGGGTCCAGTCTGCGTGAAACCCTGGTACCCCTTCCAAACTTAGGATCCTGTATCTGAGGGTATAAGAGGAAACTTGCCAAGTAATAATAATAATAATAATAATAATTTATTATTTGTACCCCTCCCATCTGGCTGGGTTTCCCCAGCCACTCTGGGCGGCTTCCAACAAAGATTAAAAATACATTAAAATGTCACACATTAAAAACTTCCCTAAACAGGGCTGCCTTCAGATGTCTTCTGAATGTCAAGTGGTTGTTTATCTCTTTGACATCTGAAGGGAGTGCGTTCCACAGGGCGGGCGCCACTACCGAGAAGGCCCTCTGCCTGGTTCCCTGTAGCTTTGCTTCTCGCAGTGAGGGAACCGCCAGAAGGCCCTCGGCGCTGGACCTCAGTGTCCGGGCAGAACGATGGAGGTGGAGACGCTCCTTCAGGAGGTATACTGGGCCGAGGCCATTTAGGGCTTTAAATGTCAACACCAACACTTTGAATTGGCTGGTTAGTTAAGCATTATCATCTGGCATAACCAAAAGTGTTGCTCTGTGCCATAAAACAAATGGATGGGCCTTTCCCTCACCCCCTTCTCCTAGCTGCTACGTAGGAGGACAATAGCCAGAGTTGTGTGTGGGAGAGAGCTGGAAGCAAGCTTGCTGCATGCTATACTTTGGGGCTCTCATGGAATTTTAATTGGGGTCAAAATAAGACATCCCCCGAAAATAAGCCATACTGTGTTTTTTTTGAGGGGGGGGGAATATAAGACGGTGTCTTATTTTAGGAGAAACACGGTAGTGTTCGGTAACCAGTATTGAATAACCAGCTGACCTTCTTTCCCCCTTCTGGTTGCAGGTGCCTTTGAGACAGTGGAAATGAGCCCATCCCACCCTGGTATTTGGCAGGTGGAATGTATGGTTGGTGAGCATGAGCAGGCTGGGATGAGTGCCTTCTTCCTAGTGTATGACCAGCGTGAGTAGCAAAGCATGACATTCTCCTTCCTGGCCCTTTGATTCACTGATAGGAACAGGCTCAGAATAGATATCAGTTTCTCTGTGTTATGTTTCCTGAAAAAGACGTAAAAGGAGTGACAATACATTCCTAAGATCCAGATTTTTACCACTTAGCTCTAGCCTCACACATCTGCAAGTTGGACTGAAAGCTACTTTCAACATAAAGCTCACATTTGTTCCTTGTGGCAATCAGGCAAAAGAGCTGGTCAGGATACACTTAAAAGAACATTTGTAATGGGTGAAGAGATGAAAAGGAGAATGCTGGTCTGTTGCATTTTACAGCAGGTAATGGGGAATTAATTGGCTGTTGCTCAGTGACAGAGCACCTGCTTTGCATGCAGAAGGTCCCAGATTCAATCCCTGGTGTCTCTAGGTAGGGCTGGGACGGAACCCCTGGCTGAAACCCTGGAGAGTTGTTGCTAGTCAGTGCAGACAATTTTGAATTAGATAAACCAATGTATAAGGAAAAACAAAATAAAAAATAAATAAATTCCTTCCAGCACCTTAGAGACCAACTAAGTTTGTTCTTGGTATGAGCTTTCGTGTGCATGCATACTTCTTCAGATACTTCAGATACTTCTTCTTCTGAAGAAGTGTGCATGCACGCGAAAGCTCATACCAAGAACAAACTTAGTTGGTCTCTAAGGTGCTACTGGAAGGAATTTTTTTATTTTTTATTTTGTTTTGACTATGACAGACCAACACGGCTACCTACCTGTCAATGTATAAGGTTCAGTGTATAAGGTAGAGTCCTTATTGCTTCTATGGATGCCATGACACCCCAAAGACCTAGGCAGGATTGAGAACTTTCCAACTTCAGTCCTGCCTTACAAGAGCAAGCCATCAGGCATTCCAAATATTAAGCCAGAATTTGAAATGTATTTCATGGTCTGTTGTATTCCCAGGACAGCTCAAAGCCCAGAATTTAGAAAACATTAATTTATAAGTCTTTATTAAAATACCTTTATATTTTCCTCAAACTTTTCATTTCAGGGTGTCAAATTCCTCTGGGCCTAGCTTCTGGCTACATCGCAGACTCACAGATCACAGCTTCAGAACACTATGGTAAGCACTTGAATCTTGGTTTATTAATTGATGGAACACTTGTTTCTGCTACAGATTCTTGCCATCCCATTTAGGAGGAATGAGGCATTTACCAGAACATTACAGCTCCACAGAACTCTGTGAGTGTCTCATATTTTGAAATCAGAACCTCTACACCATGACTCCTGGCTTCAGGTGCATCTATGTGCACTCTTGAAGTGCCACGTTTTCCATGTGGAATTTGCTGTTATTTGTGTCTTGTGTGTGACTTTAGCTTTCCACTCATTCTTATTGGGTCCATAGAAATGTTACTTTCATCTGAGTATTCAGCAAATGAGTAGTGTTTTTTTTTTAAAAAAAAGTTTGTGAAAGACACCCAGAGACCAGAGGGATGGAGGATGACATGTCCAGTGGACAAGATGAAGCTTTTCAGGCACCATTTGCACTACACATTTAAAGCAATATCATCCCACTTTAAGTGGTAATGGCTTCCCCAAAGAATCCTGGGAACTTTCCATTGGTGTAAGGAGACCCCTATTCCCATTGAGAATTGTAACTCTGTGAGGGGAATAGGGGTCTCCTCCTAACAACTATCAGCACCTTTAACAAGCTGCACTTCCCAAGATTCTTTGAGGGAAGCCATGGCTGTTTAAAGTGGTATGATAACTGCTTTAATTTTATAGTTCAGTCATTGGTAGGCAACCTCTGGCCTCCTGGCCTAATTAAGTCCTCGAAACCATTTCAGCCAAACCATGCCCACCAAGGATGGTTGAGTTTCTAGAACAAGGTCTCTAAAAAACCATGATTAGCAAGTATTGCTTCTAGGGCAACTGGAAAAAGCATGTTGTTGAGAGAGATACTGTTTCTCCCTTCCCAGCAATGCCCATTTTCTAATCTAGTCCTATCCCTCCTTCCTCCACTTTTTCTGTCGAAGGTCAGTGGGTCCCCAGTCTGGCCAGGCTTGACAAATCTGGTTCAATCAATGCCTGGAGTACTGCAGAAAACAACGCTTGGATCCAGGTAGGATTTATTTATCAGGAAGGGTGTGTGTGGATCTTGCAGGTGAGTAATACTAACACCAGTGCCAGCGGGGTGCAGAATCCTCAAACTAGCCTCTGCCTCAGACAACGGTAACAGTAAAGGTTTTTAATTCCAGAGAGGAGCCATATCCAGGCTCCTTTCTCATGCCTTCTACGGAACTGTTGACACTTGATTAAGACTACTGCCTAACCCTACTCAGGAGCTATATTCTCACAAATTAGCAGAACATACAAGTGGGGGAATGTGCCATAACTCCTCCACCACCCTAACCACCCTCCACAAGTTGGAGGAGTGAGCATTAGCAGTGATGAGCCAACCATGCTTGTGGATGCTCCTAGGTGAGATAGAACTCCAGGGTTTTCCAGGGTTCTGCATCACACAGGGAGCCCGCATGAGTCCAGGAGACTCCTTTATGGTGATGGTTGCTTACTAACTGTGTAAGGAGTATAGTGATGGTGGCAGCAGCAGCAGCAGCAGCAGCGGGGAGAGAGTGGACTTAGTGAGCTTATCTGTCTTCATGCATTCTACTCACTCACAGACAGCTCTTCAACAGAGTAAGGCTTTTGTACTTAAATTTCTAGAGAATGCGTGAGCAAAGAGACTAGGGCTGCCCTCCGAGCCTTTCCTCTGGCATTGGCACATTCAGAGCAAGTGCCTGGATGTAGCCTTTGCATGCCAAAGCTTCCAAGAAAACTGATACCCCAGTTGCTCAGGGTTCCAGGTCGCATGGAGCCTGTATAATAATAATAATAATAATAATAATAATAATAATAATAATAATAATAATAATTTATTTATACCCCGCCCTTCCCAGCCAAGACCGGGCTCAGAGCGGCTAACACCCATAAAATCACAACAAAAACATACAAAACAATAAATTAAAATGCAGGTTAAAATACGATTTAAAGTTTAAAATGCACCCTCATTTTTAAGTAGTCCACCAATCAAACCATAAGGGAATGAAACATCAGGGTTAAACTAAAACCAACCCAAAGGCCAGGTGGAACAGCTCTGTCTTGCAGGCCCTGCAGAAAGATGCCAAATCCCGCAGGGCCCTGGTCTCTTGTGACAGACCGTTCCACCAAGTCGGGGCCAGTACTGAGAAGGCCCTGGCCCTAGTTGCAGCCAGCCTAGCATCCTTGTGGCTCGGGACCTCTAAGATGTTATTATTTGAGGACCTTAAGGTCCTACACGGGGCATACCAGGAGAGGCGGTCCCGTAGGTACGAGGGTCCTAGGCCGCATAGGGCTTTAAAGGTCAAAACCAGCACCTTAAACCTGACCCTGTACTCCACCGGGAGCCAGTGCAGCTGGTAGAGCACTGGATGAATGTGGTCCCACGGCAAAGACCCCGTAAGGAGCCTCGCCGCGGCATTCTGCACCCGCTGGAGTTTCTGGATCAGCTTCAAGGGCAGCCCCGCGTAGAGCGAGTTACAATAATCAAGTCTGGAGGTGACCGTCGCATGGATCACTGTGGCCAGATCAGGGTGAGAAGCCTCCCTCTCTCCCTTCAGACCTTTTGCCCTGTATGCTCAGCGTGACTTGCCCCCTGCACCTGAAACTCTAAGTCTAAATGCCTGGAGAGGGCAAGTGTAAAGAAGCAGCTCTTCTGCCCTTACTACAATTGCCTCAGGAAGGAGGCCTGCTGTGCCTCCTTCCATGTCTTTAACCCCTTATCGTGGCTGGCAGTGGAGGCAGGTACATTAGGGCAAATAGGGCACTGCCTTTGCCTCAGTCTCAGGGCTGCCCATGTAGAATTCAGTAGAGAGGAGAAGAACGAGGGCAGAACTAGTATTAGTTGGTTCTGCATGTCATTGGCTTTCTGGCTCCAGCTACTGTGGGGCAACCTGCCTCCTGCCCTTCCAGTCCCAATGCGCTGGCTAGGAAGGAACAACCATGGGCTATGAGCAGTCATGAGGTAGTGACCAGTGAGCCCTTCATGTCTCCACAGGAACAAGAACTGCCTGTGGATAGGCAGGGTGAAGCAGTTTGTGTTTGTTTTTAGGTGTGTGTGTGTGTGTGTAGATAGATGATAGATAGATGATGATAGATAGATAGATATTTTTTATCCCAGAAGTTTGCTGCCCTGTGCCCCTTAAAAGGAAAGGCAGAATATAAATATAAATAAATAAATATACATATACAGTCATATCTCATGTTACGGCCGCTGCAGGTTATGTATTTTCAGGTTGCGCTTTGCGCCGAACCCGGAAATACTGGAACGGGTTACTTCCAGGTTTCGGCGCATGCGCAGAAGTGCTAAATCGCTCTTTGCGCGTGCGCAGAAGCACTGAATTGCATCACGCGCGTGCGCAGACGCAGCGCTGTGGGATACGAATGCTGCGGGTTGCGGACATGCCTTCGTCAACGGATTACGTCCATAAATCGAGCGTCCACTGTACATATAAATTAGTGACAGCCTTCTCTTCCTGAACATGGATCTTTCCTAGCCCTATCCGAAGATACCGAGGACAATGGTGGCTGGTGCTCTCTGGGGCTGGTGGGAAAGAAAGCAGGAAGACCAACATTAGGCAGTGCTTGAGCCAATGACAGTAGAGCCAGATAATTCTAATGTTTGCCCTCTTGAGTTTTATAAGGGGCAACACTGAGACTGAGAAGGAAGCAGATGGGCAGGGCCATCCACTGGGTAGTCGTAACTAAGAAGGTAGGTGTAGAAGGAGGAATTGAGACTGAAGTTGGTGGTGTAGTGCCTTATTTGCCCTAATGGACAAGCCTCCATTGGTCAAAGATTGAACCTGGAACTTTCTGGATGCAAAGCTTTTGCTCTCTCAGGCTCAGTATCATTTGCCCTGAGAAGCAGCCTCTCTCCCTCTCCCTCTGCTATCTCTGGCCCTCATAGCTTCCAAAAATCAATTGTCTCACTTGGTGTGAATTCCTGCTTTCTATTGTGCAGGTAGACCTGCTACGACAACAGATCATCCATGGGATAAAGACACAAGGAGCCCGGCAGAAGTTCTCCAGCCTCTACATCTCCCAATTTGAGATATTCTACAGTAGTGATGGAGAGAAATGGAAGTGTTATAAAGGCAATGCCACCAGCTCCAAGATGGTGAGTGCCTTTTCTCCCTTATCTTCCTCTAACCAGAAGGCAGAGAGCAATGGAAGTGGAAAGGAAGAAGGCACAAAGGAAAGCAAAATTTCACCTTGATTCCACACCCACCCACCCCAGATATGCATACTTTGCCATTGCACATACAATAGCAAACATGTATTTTTGCACTTTGGATTGGAAGTGCAACAGCAGAGATTATTCAGTATGTAGCTCACAGGTTTGTTCAGTTTTTGGTGTAAGCTTCCCAAGGTATGGTGTTTGTGTTGTTTAGCAACCAGTCAGAGTGACATGAACATGATTTACTGTATAGTCCTGAGGGATTTCTCTTCTGCATGTTTAGGTGAATGTCCCTCTGCGATGTACAAGGCCTGAAATAAGAAAGACAAAAAAACTCTGTTTAACCTTTCTCCTCAAATTATATGCAGTTTTACTCCATTTCCTTAGTAAAGTGTTATCAGGATTTTTCTCT
Source organism: Darevskia mixta (assembly GCA_034641385.1). Taxonomy (NCBI): domain Eukaryota; kingdom Metazoa; phylum Chordata; class Lepidosauria; order Squamata; family Lacertidae; genus Darevskia; species Darevskia mixta. The sequence continues at coordinate 7,526,864 of JAWWNH010000061.1, read as the reverse complement.
CTGAACTCCAACTGCCTTATTTAAGTGGCTTTGCTAACATTTAGGACTTTAGAGCAATAGAAGCAGAAGCAGAACTTATGCTGTAATCCTTACTTCAATTACTTGGAAGTAAACTTCATTGAATTCAGTGTGTCTTACTTCTGAATAGACATATGCAGGATTGCACTGTCAGAAACCATGAAGAGAAACAATCAGTAAAAAAAATACAAGCCCTTTGACCCTGGGAATCTCCACCCAATGCAAAGCATAGAATGATGTGAATGTACATGATCATCCCAGATTATTACTAAAGTTAAGTACAGGTTCTTATTGATAAGAGACGGGACCTGGTAGCCCTTCAGGTGTTAGACTCCAACTCCCAGCCAGCATGGCGAATGGTCAGGCATGAAGGGAACTGTAGTCCAGCAATATCTGAAGGGCTGCACATTCACTAGCCCTGTCTAGTCGATTGCTTAATATTTTATAATTAACAGAAGAATGGATGAGCTGACTTGCAAAGCTTTGAGTTGAGGGTAATGAGTTGTAGTTCTAACAAAATTAAAAAATTCCTTCCAGAAGCACCTTAGAGACCAACTAAGTTTGTTATTGGTATGAGCTTTCGTGTGCATGCACACTTCTTCAGATAACTTCAGTTGTAGTTCTGATGGACTATGTGTTGGTTCAAGGAAAAAAATAGGTATAACAGAAAGGAGAGTTCCTGGATTCCAAAACCCAAGTTTGGGGCAAGTGCTCTTTGGTGAGAGAATCGCAGCAGAGATTTAAAGTCATAAAATGTGCAGCAAAGTAAAGTGCAGAAATTAAAGGCTGCTAGACTTTTAAAATATGCCCTTTAAAGTGAGTTCCAAAAATGTCCCATTTAAAAGTTTCCCTCTTCCTCATCATAGAAAAAGGCCATATGTTTGGTAAGTTAAAAATGGTTTACTTACAAACTCTCCCAAGATTCATGTGCTTTCCCATACAGCATTAAGAAAAAATGCACAGGCAGTAAAACTTGGCTTAGTTACAAAGTGGTGAAAGTTCCTAGATTAGAGGTTAGCCTCTTCACATGCTGAGTTTCTCGTGTAGACTATGGTTACAAAATTGGTTAAGCCTGGCAGGACATCTTACTCTATGTTATTATCGATGCATTAATTAGACTTATGCATGTTTATTAAATGAAGCTGCTTAATCCACACTATGTGTGGTACAATCTAATGTTTACTCAGCAGTCAATCTCATTGAGGTCAAGTAGACTTACTCCCTAGTAAAAGGATTTAGGATTGTCGCCTCATACATTCAAGAAATCACGTGAAGCCGCAGAACTTACTTGTGAGGACTAGTCATATGCCAGAAAGCTATTGAATATTAACTTTTTTATTTTATCTCCTTTGGGCAGTTTAAAAATGTACAATTTTAGACTGCAATTTCATAGTGGCTGTTCTGTGAGTAAGCCCTCTTAAGGTGAGCAGAACTTATTTATGAGAAGACATGTAGAAGGTACTGCAGTTATTGTCATGCACCCTGGTATTTTTAACCATGCTCAGAGCTTCATAGACTCCACAGGTCACGCTTTGTACCAGACAAGTGCAAACATCAGTGGTATTATGTGAAGGATTCAGCATCCTCAGAACCTCAGCTTTAACTTAAACACAAAGCAAAACACCTCACCAAGTTTGTAGTCCTTAAGACTGTAGTGATAGGCTGTGTTTAAATGTTCAGAGAATTCCTGGTGAACTCTCTCAGAAACCTGTGACCAGGAGCAGGGCATCAATGCTTTTTGCCCCTCTCTACAACTAGCAAAATTGGAATAAATTGGGCCAAACGGGAAATATTCAAGTGTGTACTGAACAGGCATACTTTTAGAAGGAATTCAGCTTTTCTTAGCAAATAATTTGGATTATCTTGGCATAGAGTTTTATTTTTTTTAGCACACACCACCTATGTAAAGTAAGATGCCTCAAAACGAGGTACAGAGAGTAAAAAAGTGAAATATAGAAAGCTGCCTTACACTGAGTCAGAGCTTTAGTCCATTTAGCTCAATATTGTCTACACTGACTGGCAGCCACTCTCTTGGCGTCCTTCTCAGACATATTTAGCAATGCCAGATATTAAGTTTAGGACCTTTTGTACAAAAAGCTTGTGCTCTGCTGCTGAACTATGGCCCTTCCCTTGCTATTCCAGTTAAATTAATATTTTTAAAGGGTGTGTGTCATTGACCTCTTGGCTTCCTAAAACGTCTCTTTGTTTTTATATTGAAAGCTTGCCTTCAGTGCCAGAGTGTGGATTCCATGCAGGCTTTGCATAGGCCCTGATCACAACTTCCATTCCCACCTCTGTGTTTTTCTCTCCTTGCCTGCAGATATTCTTTGGGAACGTGGATGCAGCAGGCGTGAGAGACAACAGCTTTAACCCTCCCATTGTAGCCCGCTATATCCGCCTCCACCCGACACACTTCAGCATCCGCAACACATTGCGCATGGAGCTCATTGGATGCGACCTGAACAGTATGGCAGTGAGGCCCTCTCATCCTTCACATTATAGAAGCCATAGGATTGCAGAGGTGGAAGGGACCTTGGAGGTCCTCTATTTCACCCCCTTTGCCTAGTGAAGAATCTGCCATATAAGCTGCAACTCTAGCGTCCCTGAGAGATGGCTGACCAACCTCCACTTAAATATCTCCAGTGAAGGAGAGCTCACCACCTCCTGAGGTGGTCTGTTCCACTGTTGAACAGCCCTTTCCCTTTCTCTTAATGTTTACCTGAAATCTGTTTCTCTTCCGTTTCCACCCATCGGTTTTCCTTCTGTCCTCTGGAGCAGGGGTGGCCAACTTCCAAGAGACTGCGATCTACTCACAGAGTTAAAAACTGGCAGTGATCTACCCCCCATCATGTCGAGGTTTTTGAGCTTTTTTTAGGAAGGAAAGCCATCCATGTTTTGGGGGGTTCGGGTCAAAGTTGAGCTTTTTAAGGAAGGAAAGCCCTATTTTGGGGGCTTTAGGGCAAAGATGTAGAGCTTTTTTTCAGGGGAGTCAAAGTTGCTGAGTTTCTTTGGGTGGAGCCTGTGATCTACCAGTGATCTACCACAGACGTCCATTGAACTACCAGTAGATCACGATCTACCTGTTGAACATGCCTGCTCTGGAGCATCAGAGAACAGGTCTGCTTCATCTGTCATGCCTCCCCTTAATTATTTCTTGTCCAGGGTTAACATGCCCAGCTCTTTCAACCATTCATCATAGGACTCGGTTTCTAACCCACTAGAAGTGTTGGAAATCAACTTAAGGTTTCTTACAACCATGTCAGTGCATGGCAAATGGTCAAAGAGCATTTACATCTGTCACGGTATATGTAAACTTGAAGGTGTGACCAGGGCCACTTCAGGAACTGAGGGCCTCCCTTGGCAGGTGGGAAGGAAAGGGCTCTTGAGGGCAAGTGAGGGTCATGTTGTTTCTCCATTTTTCTCTCCTAGGCTGCTCTATGCCACTAGGAATGGAAAGCAATGCTATCTCCAATGAGCAGATCTCAGCTTCTTCCTACACCAGCAATGTGCTTTACACCTGGTCCCCCTTTCTGGCCCGGCTTAACTTGAATGGGAGAGTCAATGCTTGGAGACCAAAGGTAATTTTGCGTATGGGCAGAAAGGATCTAAGGCAGAGCTGGTGAACCTGTGGCTCTCCTGGTGTCATACCAGCTCCAGCCAGCATGGCAAATGGTCAGGGATGATGGGGAGTTGTAGTCCAACAACATCTGGAGGGCCACAAGTTCCACATTCCTGATCTAGATTGTTACACAGAATTGTGTGATTAGCAGGTGAATGGGCGAACTGACTGTTGCAAAGCATTGAGTTGGAGATGGTATGAAGCATTATTGTGTGAAGCATTATCTGTGGTGGACTATGTGCAGTGCAGTCCTGTTTAAGTCCCACCTCCCGGCTCCTTCCCATCCCAGCTGTGCTCTGTGCCCTCCGTGTGTGTGTGTGTGTGTGTGTGTGTGTGTGTGTGTGTGTGTGTGGAAACCAGAGGTGGGAGAGAAATTTGATTTTGCTGGCATTTAAACAAAAACCTACCTGATTCACACTCTGTTAACCAATACACTTACTGAAACACAGCTATCCCTCTAAAGTCACATTTTTCTGAATTTTGTGATGCAGTTCTCCAGCCAAACAACGCATACATAAATGCTTATTTTAGGGGAAAGTTTGCCTAAAAATAAATACGATGGCATATCAAAATGTAATATAATAGGGAAAATTTCTTGCAAAAATGTGTACATTAGCCAAAGTGCATACAAAAGTGTATATTAGTAGAAATTCCTACTAAAGTAAGGATGGATTTTCTAGGGGACATTTCGATTTTTAAAAATAATAATAAACTGTTGTGGAAACTTGAAGACTGAAATATGGAAATCAAAATGGGCATATTTGCCCATCTCTCAGGGTGTATACATATGGGAGAAGGTGGTCCTTCAGAAGCTGTGACCACAAGCTGTGAAGGGCTTAAAAAAAAAATGTCCCCCCATGCTATTTAACATTTATATGAAGCTGCTAGGAGCTGTCATCAGGAGATTTGGAGTGAGGTGTCACCAATATGTAGATAACACCCAGCTCTGCCTCTCTTTTCAATCTGAATCAGGAGAATCATAGAATCATAGAGTTGGAAGGGATCCTGAGTGTCATCTTGTCCAGCTCCCTGCAATGCAGGAATCTCAACTAAAGCATCCATGACAGGTAGCCAGCCAACCTCTGCTTAAAAACCTCCAATGAAGGAGCATCTACTACCTCCCGAAAGAGTCTGGAGGTGGTTGAGGTATTAGACTAGTACCTGGAGGCAATAATGGACTCCATGTGGGCCAGTAAATTGAAGCTGAACCCTGAAAAGAAAGAGGTGTTGTGAGCCCTTGAGTCCAGGAGGCAGGGAGATGTCCTGCCTCGGACAGGGCTGCACCATAGCTGTCAACCCTCCCATTTTTTGCGGGAAACTCCCTTATTCCAATGCCATTTCCCGCTGCTATCCCGGATTGTTGATATCCCTTAAATTTCCAGGATTTCAAAGGAAGCAGCTCCTCTCCCTCCCTGCTGGCCAGGGAGGCTCCCCAGCTGCGTTGCTTGGCTGCCAATAAGGAGTCTGAGACCGACTGGGGGCGGAGCTTACATGCCTTGTACAGCCAGACCCTCACGCCCAACCAGACAGATAGCCTGCCTGCCGTCTATGCGCTCGCTCTTTCACTCACCCGTTCACACGCAGCCTCTGGAGTGCAGGGTGGCGAGGCTACTTGGTGCCATTACACCGCCCTCGCGGCACCCCTTATTTTCAAATCCGAAAGTTTGGAAAAATCCCTTATTTTCAAATCCAAAAGTTGACAGCTATGGGCTGCACTCCCCTGGAGCTTGCAGGTGCACTGTCACTGGAGGCCCAAGTGACTAGGAATGTATTTTTCCAGCTCTGGCTGGTTTGCCAGCTATGACACCTTTTGGACAGAAACAACTTGGCTATGGTATTCCATGCTCTGGTAACTTCCCAGTTGGATTACTGCACTGTACCCTATGAGGGTCTTTCCCTCGAAGACAGCTTGGAAACTTAAATCTGGTCCAAAATGCAGTGGCCAGATTACTGACTGGGGTTTCCTATACAACTCATATGACCCCTGTTTTAAAATAGCTGAACAGGTTGCCGGTTAATTTTCAGGGTCCAATTTTAGATGCTTACACTCATGTTTAAATAACTTAGGTCACAAATACTGAAAGACTGCCTCCTTCTCTACAGATCCTCTTTAGTTTTAAACTCAGCAGAGGGGGCCCTCTTGTTAGCTCCACCACCTTCAAAAGGTTCGTGGGCTCATCGCCTGAGAGTGGGCCTTCTCTGTGGCAGCCCCCTAAGTTTCTTGAATTCTTTCCCCACAAAGATGTGTTGTACTTACATTGTACAGTATTTTGTATGCTTGAAGACGCACCACTTTGACACAGGCCTTTGACCCTGCTATCTTTCGTTGGGCAATGCGCTGAATAGCGATGAAGATAAAATGGGAAAAACCAGAGAGGTTTAAAGAAGTGTCCCAGGGCAGCCATAACACCAGGCACATGAAGGCCTCGCTATCCTTTCCGCAGGTTGACAGCTCAGCAGAGTGGCTTCAGGTGAATTTCCGTAAGACCATGCGGGTGACTGGGTTGATGACTCAAGGTGCGAAGTCTGCCTTCACCAAAATGTTCGTGAAGGAATTTTCTCTTTCGAGCAGCCTGGATGGCAAGCACTGGGCCTCTGTCCTGCAAGGCGGCAAAGAGAAGGTAAATAAGGCCTACACTTCTGGGGTGTCACGGGTGCCTCTTTATTCCAGCCGGTGACAGCTTCCTTGTTTTTCTCACTTGAATGTTATATGTCTTCTGGGTGGGTAGGTGGCAGGGAGGCAATTTTATTTCCTTGTTTAACTCAAACTATATGGCACACTAAACATGCTTAAAAAAAAAAAGCATTGTGGAAAATTAAGATGGCTGTCTCTCCAGTGTAAGCCAACAATATATCGGAGACGTTGTGGGTAGCTCCTGGACTTCCAAAGTTTTTTAGAAGGAGAAGCCTGGGCAGGTGTCATTAATGGGTCCCAGACGTGGGTGGTAAAGGTAAAGGTAAAGGGACCCCTGACCATTAGGTTCAGTCATGATCGACTCTGGGGTTGTGGCGCTCATCTCGCACTATTGGCCGAGTACAGCTTCCAGGTCATGTGGCCAGCATGACTAAGCCGCTTCTGGCGAACCAGAGCAACGCACGGAAACGCCATTTACCTTCCCGCTGCAGCGGTACCTATTTATCTACTTGCACTTTGAGGTGCTTTCGAACTGCTAGGTTGGCAGGAGCAGGGACGCAACGGGAGCTCACCCCGTCGAGGGAATTCGAACCGCCAACCTTCTGATCGGCAAGCCGTAGGCTCTGTGGTTTAACCCACAGCGCCACCTGAGCCTCTTGGGCTTGCTGATCGGAAGGTTAAAGGTTTGAATCCCCGCAACAGGGTGAGCTCCTGTTGCTCTGTCCCAGCTCCTGCCAACCTAGCAATTCGAAAGCATGCCAATGCAAGTAGATAGGTACCGCTGCGACGGGAAGGTAAACGGCGTTTCCGTGCGCTCTGGTTTCCGTCACAGTGTTCTGTTGCGCCAGAAGCTGTTTAGTCCTGCTGGCCACATGACCCGGAAAGCTGTGGACAAACGTTGGCTCCCTTGGCCTGAAAAGCGAGATGAGCGCCGCAACTCCATAGTCGCCTTTGACTGGACTTAACCGTCCAGGGGTCCTTTACCTTTACCTAATGGGTCCCACAAGGAGCCAAGGCTGCTATGTGGCAACAAAGGCCTGACCCAGCCCCTGTAAACTTACAGTATTGTCTTTTTCAAGCAGCTTTAGAGGTCGAAGGAAGAATTAATTATCCCACCTCCCTTCTTTTCAGATTTTCCAGGGAAATCAAGATCATTTCAGCCCAGTGGTGAACCTCCTAGACCCTCCGCTATTTGCTCAATATTTGAGGATACACCCTGTCCGCTGGAATAACCACATTGCACTGAGGATGGAGTTTTTGGGCTGCGACACCCAGCAGATGGCCTAGACAGGATGCACCTGCATTTTTGCCAATGCAGCGAACTTTCAGCAGCCCTTGTGCAAGCCACCCACGCCATGCCAGCTGGAACAAGTTTATATCAGTGACATTTGAGCAAAATGATTTCTGTCACCCATATATTTTTGATAATGTTTTTGTAGCGTAAGAAACAAATAAAAATCATTGTAAGATTCATGCTTCTGCACCGATTACTGGAAACATATTGTTTCTTGCAATACGTACCTGCAGCATGGTTCTTAGGGCTAAAGTTGAGGTGATATTAACTGTGTGTTTGCATTTAATGTGTCTAGTTTTTTTTAAAAAGCAGTTGTTTATGAGTGTGGGTGGAAGATCAGAATTGAATCTATGGGACACGAGGAGGAGGTAAAATTATTGTACTCCACGCTGCAGTGCTGCAGCCCTCAAAAAAGAGCTCTTATTCACCCAATGATGAAAGCTTCTTATGATGCCAGTGGCAACTTCTCACCTGTAATGAATGGCGATTCTAAGAGAGTCAGATGTCCTATAATGAGCCTGGTCTTCACTGGGGGCCCCATGGCTGCTTTCGAAATTTTTAAAAACTAGACATGTGAATTTCAATCATGTAATCAATGCCATATTATTTGGTTTGCCTGCTGTAATTCTAATCACAGTTCCTTGTAAGTAAGGCCCACAGAGCTATGTGCATCCTATTTTGGTCCACACATGCATAGAATTAAGGTGATAGAATTAAGGAAATATTTTCTAGCATCAATGTTATTAGAAAAATATGAAAACCCATTGAAATATAAAATGTGAATGAGTCCTAAATAGACAAAAATAGATATAATCAGTAGAACAGGGATAGCACCCCGCCCCCTGCTGCCCAACCCCTGATGCTGTTGTACTTTAATTCATATCAGTCCCAGCTAATGGTCAGGAATGCTGGGAGTTGTAGTCCAGCAACATCTGGAGGGCCACAGGTTCTCCACCCCTGAATTAGAATTTGCTACATAAGAATATAAGAAGAGCCCTGCTGGATTATACCAAAGGTCAGTCTAGTCTAGCATCCTGTTTTCCACTGTTGGGCAATCAAGTGTCTCCAATTATGTGCTTAATTCCGTTTCAAACCATCAATCACATGAAGGTGGACAGTTGATAAACCTATCAAGTCACTCCCTTCTTTGTGCTGTATAAGAGCCAGTTCCACAATATTAACCATTGTTTTCCATCAGGAGAATATATACACTTTCAGATCCTTTGGGATGTTGTTACAAAACATGTCAAGCATTTTTATACCTTTTCTGTTTTCAGATTTCTGCCTGTGCGTATCTGTAGTCAGAGAACAGTGCCACATGATTAAAGACCACTTGTCTTGTTAAGATCTGTACTTTCTCCTCTCGTTTTCCTCCCTTGACTGATTCCTGAGCTTTCCCAGCATTAAAAGTCCCAGCTGCAAGCACAGTCAGCATTAATAGCAGGTAATAATTAATTAGGGAGGGAGGCCTTCTTCTGCAGTTTATAGTTATTTTCTATAAACTCCTGGGATCTCAAATAACTGGAGAGGCAAAACATGTTTGATTTATTTGATTTTATTTGACACCACCTTTCAAAAGACCTTTCCAATGTGGTTTCTTGTACTAGCAAGAAAAGCAGTCAGAAAAGGAACAACACTGGTCATATACACACACTAGTCATTTAAAGCACATGGTTTCCCACAAAGTAGTTTGCCCCCTGGGAATTGTAGTTTGTTCAGGGTGCTGGGAATTCTAGCTCCATGAGGGGGCAAACTACAGTTCCCAGTATTCTTTGCTATAACTGTATGGTGTGGATGTGACCATCAAGTACACCTGCATAAAAAGTTTTAAAAGAGAATCTAAGAGCTGGCATAGAGGCAATAAGGCTTAAGCATAAAATGGTTTTCGCAGCATGTGTAAAAGGTGGCTTGACAGATTTCCCTAGGAGGGAGTTCTACAACCACGGTGCCAGCACTGAAAAGGCCCTGCCCTTGTTACCAGTCAACCAGATCGTAACAGGTCATAGGGCAGAGAATAGGGCCTCTGAAGTTGACTTTAGGGCCACAGTACTATCATTAGGACACAAGTGGTCCTTGGGCGTTTGAGAAGGAACAGCAGACTCTGGCCACAGAGATACGATGCGTCCATGACATCTAGGTTTTGTGAGTGCTGAAGCCCCTGCTGGAGCCTTGGCTGCTACCTGGTGAAACAGCTGACTGTACAACACTCCATAATGGAACAGGGTAGAGGCTGCCAACCATTTGGCAATGCTATCCTAGCTGCTACCAAAATAAAGATAATGACATTTTTTAAAGAACATGACTCTGCTTTCCAACAAGTAAATTAAGCAACACCGAGGTAGGTTAGCTAAGAGTGAGTGACCCAAGGCCCCGTAGTGAATTTCCTGGCTGAGCCCAGGGCTCCCTAGACACAGCCCAACACTATTTATTTATTTATTGTGAATTGTTCTAGTGGGTGTTTTTAATGTAAGCTGCTTCTGAGAGCCATTATAGCTGAAAGACAATTTTATTAATATAGTGACTCAATAAATAAGGCTACAGAACTGCTCCCACTTTCCTGGGAGTTAGTCCCATCAAACTCAGCAGGACTTTGCAAAATACCTGAAGGATTCGGGGGGCACATCCCCATGACATAAATTTGAATAAAAGTTGTGTGTATTAATTTCCATGTCTGGATGTGGGAAATTAAGACAGGGTGTGGCTGTGCTCTCGCCAGCACTGTTTATTAGAGTGAGCCTAACTTCCCCATAAAGCAAAGTAAACTCTTGGGGGGGGGGTAAAGAAGAAAGGAGGGAAACAGGGGTGCCAACTTGAATAAAATACAGTGGTACCTTGGTTTACGAACTTAATCCGTTCTGGAAGTCCATTCTTAAATCAAAGCGTTCTTAAACCAAGGCGTGCTTTCCCATAGCAACGGGGGACTCTATTTACAAATGGAACACACTCAACATTTTCTGCTTCCAAGGCAAAGTTCACAAACCAAAACACCTACTTCCGGGTTTGCAGCGTTCTTAATCCAAGTTGTTCATAAACTAAGCTGTTCTTAAACCAAGGTACCACTGTATTGTGGGGACCCAGGTAAGCCCCGCCCCACATAATTGATCACATGATGCAGTGCATGCATACTATTTGAATGGGGATGTCCATCAACTTTGTGGGGGCCCACCCCCCTCAAATATTTTATTGTGGGGGCCGAAGCCCCCATGGCCCCTGGGAGTTGGTTCCTATGGAGAGAAAGGTGCAGTAGATCTGAGATACATTGCAAAAGACCCAGGGTTCAGGTGCTCTGGATTATCCCCTAAAAGTACCCATGTTTCTAAGTGGACATTTATAGGATCGTGCTATACATCTTCCCAGGAATGTTGCTGTTAAAGATACAGGCGTGCCTTTCGAGGTCATGCACCAGTATTCCCATATAGTTGAGAGCTGTGATGTCATAAAGGTTGTCTGGTTCCATGTGGATATTGTGGAAATCAGACAGGGCTTCTGCAAGGCTGGACGCTGGTTGTGGGTGTTTCCACTGGCATCTGCATCACGGTATGTTGAGCATAGTCCTAAAAACATGGGTTTACTTATGTGCCTTTTAACCAGGGCTGACTCTGCTATATCTGATAATGTAGGTGTCAGCTCAGTACTCAGCACTTATTACAAAATCAATAGCATATTAAAGGTGGTTTTAAAGCTGCTGTTGGTAGCCTCAAGTGCTGTGTGTGGAGTCTGTGATTGTGACCGTACAAGTGTAGAATTAGTGTGCATCTTAGTGTGTGCGTATAGGTGTATTGTGATGAGCTGGGCTTTTTAAAAAAAGGGGGGGAAGGGGAAGCGATAGATTGCAAAACACCTCCAAGGTATGTAACTGGACAGGTTCCAAGACATGCCCAAATGTTCCAAGGCCAAATACTGCTTCAAATCAAGCCTGTCTTAGGAGGAACAAATTGCATTCTGCACCCCTGAGCGATTAATGGGCTGTGAAGTGGCTGCCTCTGCTATGACAAATGGTGTATCTGCAGCATGGTCTGCTCAGTAAAATAAGGGCAATGGAAAGACAATGGAAAGGAAATTGTTGATTGCCTGTTAGCTGCTCTGGATTAAAGGAACATTGCCCTGTCAAACCATGGATACGGTTCTGATTTCTGGGTGAGCAAGTTTTTCCTAATACCGCACAGCAACAGGCCTATAAATGTGCAGAAATACTTTAAAAGGACATTATTTGCTGGTGTTTAAAGCTTGCCAGATTGGGAGGGGCAAATATTTATTTTTTAAAATAGTGGTAAGTATCCCCACCTGTCACATGGGAGGCTCAGGTTCTTTTAAGGACTGGATAGCTCAGTTGGTTAGAGCATGGTGCTGATGATAATACCAAGGTTGCAGGTTCGATCCCCATATGGGACATCTGCATATTCCTGCATTGCAGATTCCAACTCTTCCAAGTCTATTATTCTATGATTCATATCATAAAGACATCAGGATGGTGTACAACAATACAACATGAAACACCATTATAAACGCTGCAAATAATCACAAAAAGTGTTTGCAAAGCCCTGTCAGCATGCAAAGATGCCTGGAAGTCAGAAGAGAGGGTTCCTGCTGCATCTCTGCTGGAAGAGTGTTTTACAGCATGGGACACTAAATGCCCGAATCCTAGCAGAGGGCAGTCGGGCCTTGGCAACATGGGGTGCTTGTTGACAAAGCTGGTAGAAAACTGGCCAGAGAGCTAGCCTGGGTGCTGTCTGTCTACTGCTGAAGCCTGAAACAAAGAGAAATTAGACATGCTGCCACCTGTATCCCCTCAATATTCCAACTAGATCCACAATTAAAGTTGGGGTGGGGTGGGGTGGGGATACATCTGAAATGACTCCCCCTGCTGCTTTAACCATCATGGGAAAGTGTGCTGGTGACCTAGAACTGGACGACAGAGTGCAAAGTGTTGGGCGATCGAAAGCTTGCAATGGACTTATGCCTGCTTGATGGTTTGGACTCCCTAAGCATGTTCCAAAGAACATGGAGAGATGGAGCAGCAGTCAGCTGCCTCTGTTGGAAGAGCACATAGGAACTCCTATTGATTCAAACCATTATTAGTCCATCTAGCTCATTGCTGTCTATACTGGCTGGTAGGGCCTCTCCAGGGCTTCAGACATACCTGGAGATGCTGGGGATTGAACCAGGGACCCTTTTACACAAAGCATGTGTTCTACCACTGAGGCATGGTTAGGGTTGCCGGGTCAGGAGAGTCCTAAAGCCTGAGATATCAGGGGCCAAACCTGAGACCTAGGGACTGCCCTTGGTGATGTCACGGGGATGGCCCCCTGCTGATGTCATAGGAGCAGGCCCTGGAGATGGAGGTTAATTGGGAGAGGGGAGGGCAGAGCCACCCCAGTATCTGTGCTAGAATTTGTAGATGGTTCCTGCGGAGCTGAAGCTTACAAACTGCACACACAACCTTCTTAATAAATTTTATTTTATTAAAGGCACTCTCACCCACCTGGAGATTCAGGCCTGCCACTTGCCACTTGGAGGGGGCCAGGCAAACCTGGAGATTCCAGGTCAGACCTGGAGGTCTGGCAATCCTAGTCATGGTCCAGTGGCATGCGGTCAGTGGACCAGGAGGACTAGGCAGAGGGCCATCTTGGTAGTAGCGCCCACCATGTGGAATGCCTTTACATCAGATGTCAAGAAAATGAGTAATTATCATCATTTTATTATTATTATTTGTATGCTGCCTTTCCATAGTTGAAACTATGCTCAAGGCGGCTTACAACATAACAAGATTTACATAATTACAAACATAACAGAAGTCATAAACAATAAATAAAACACATCAAAAAGTACACAACCGAATGGAAACAATTTCACGTAAATCATAAGATCTAAAACTAAAGATACAGTGTTCCAGTTAAAGGTAGATAGCCGTGTTGGTCTGTCATAGTCAAAACAAAACAAAATAAAAAAAATTCCTTCCAGTAGCACCTTAGAGACCAACTAAGTTTGTTCTTGGTATGAGCTTTCGTGTGCATGCACACTTCTTCAGATACCTGATATCTTTTTAAAGATACAGTGGTACCTCTGGTTACGTACCTGATCCATTCCAGGGTGCTGTTCTCACCACGAAAAGTACGCAACCAGAGCGGCGATATCGCACATGCACCAAAGCACGATATCACGCTTCTGCACATGCGCGACCTGCACAGAACGCTTCTGCGTATGCGCAGACCACATGGAGCGCTTCTGAGCATGCGCGTGCAGCGAAACCCGGGTATAAACACTTCCGGGTTTGCCGCGTTCGTAACCCGTGCCATTCGCAACCCGCAGTGAACGCAACACAAGGTACGACTGTACAACAATAATATCAATAACAGCAACAGCTCTCTCAACTCCCCGTAAACAACACGCCAGCCCAAGAATCTGTTCAACAGCCTCAGCTTTTGTAGCTGGAGTCAGTCAGCCCTCCACTATCCCAGGCCAGGCAGGGTGCAGGTCTTCCAGAGCTCACAGCCAAGATGGTCTCATTTAAAACAACACAGATAAAAATTAAAAACAATTTAAAAGAGGAGCCCTCTGTGCTAAGCAGCAGCCGCAGTCTTTGTGAAGCCTGTCAAGCCCCACCCCAAGCCAGGTGGAAAGAGGCAAGGGAAGGGCCCTTCAGGCCCCCAGCAGGCAAACTTTTAGGAGGCATCTGAAAGGAGCCCTGTATAGGGAAGCTTTTTAAGGTTTGATGTTTTTCTATGTTTTTATATGTGCTGGAAGCTGCCCATTTTTAAAAAAAAAAAACTTCCCTATACAGGATTGCCTCCAGACAGCTTGGGAGTTGAATAACTCCATACCCTCCAAAATTTCTACAATGAAAATAGAGACATCCTAAGGAAAAGTGGGACATTCCGGGATCAAATCAGAAACGCTTGGAAGGTGTGTCTTCCTAATGCTTAGTAGGAGCCTCCTTTCTTGTAACTTGAATCTATTGATTGGAGTCCTACCCTCTAGAACAGCAGAAGAGAATCTGGCTATGTCTACCATGTGGCAGTTGCTGCATCTTATCATTTGTCCTTTCCCTCATCTCCTCCCCCCCACCCATGTGCTTGTGTTTTTTAGATTCTTCTGGCCTCAAAGACAGGGGTTTGCTCAGCCAAGACGGCTGTGTGTGTGTGTTTATGTTTTGTGTGGACAGTCCAGAGAAATCACTAGGCTTGACAAAATCCCTGCAGCCTGCAAAAGCCATGGATTTGACACGGCACAAAATAGTGCATGCCCACATGCTGTGCCTGGCAGTTTGTATCTCCTGCATTCATGGCATCTACTCCCCTGGGAGGACGTCCCGTGCATTTCTCGCTCTCAATGGGTTTAGAAGGCGCACCGTTTCAAGCCAAATCAGGAGGCCTCCTCTGCCTCTACAGGCGAGCACAAAGCAAATGGATCCAGGCCTTGAAATTCACCGTAAGTTTTTTAATTTTATTTGAAGAACAGCCACATAATCATTAGTGAGGAAATTGCATAGTTGTCTTATTATTTTTTCATTGTTTATTAATTTAGATACTGCTTACATGCCCAAAGGACTTACAAGTGGTTCACAGGAGCGTAGGGTGCTGCTTTATACTGATGGGATGTGGGTGGTGCTGTAGTCTAAACTACTGAACCTCTTGGGCTTGCCAGTCAGAAGGTTGCCGGTTCGAATCCCCAGGGGAAGCATGCCAGTGCAAGTAGATAAATAGGTACCTCTGTGGCAGGAAGGTAAATGGCGTTTCCATGCGCTCTGGCTTCCGTCACGGTGTTCCATTGCGCCAGAAGCGGTTTAGTCATGCTGGCCATATGACCTGGAAAGCTGCCTGTGGACAAACGCCGGAAAGCGAGATGAGCGCCGCTACCCCATAGTCGCCTTTGACTGGACTTAACCATCCAGGGGTCCTTTACCTTTTATACTGAGTCAGACCCATTGGCCCATCTAGCTCAGTAATTTCTATAGAAGCAGCCTAAAGTTTACCCGCATTTGATATGTGGATGATCACATGCATCACGCTGAACCCAGAAGTGACCCAGAGACATCATAAAGATGTCATGGAAACATCATTGAAAGGGCGGAATGGGGGCAGACCCATTCAATGTGTTTCAATTATCCATAATTTCACTGACTGTAGCAGTGTTCTTCAACCTCGGGTGCAACTCCCACCTTCCCTGACCACTGGCTAAGACCACTGGAAGTTGTAATGCAATAATATATGGGCACCTAAGTTTGAAGAACACTGGTCTATACTGTTAGTTGCTCTCCAGGGTTTTAGGCAAGGAACATTCACAGCTCTACCTGGCGGTGCAGGGATCAATCCTTTTTCATGCCAACTTGAAACCTTCATGCAAAGCAAATACTTTGCCACTAAGCTATGATCCTTCTCCAGTTTGGATTTTATAAATCAGTTGAAAAGGCAACGCATCATTAAAATACAAAATAAAGCACTGAAAACAAAATGTGCCTCAAAGCAAGCCAATTAAAAAGCATAGCTATTAAGAGAGGAGGTAAAACAATTAGACCAGGAAGTTTTGCAAGGTGATGGTGGGGAACCTTTGACTCTCCAGATGCTGCTGGACTCCACAGCTTGGATCAGCCCAAGCCAGAGTGTGCAATAGTCCAGGATGATGGGCAGTGTAGTCCAGCAACATCTGGAAGGCTGCAGGTTCCCCACCCCCATAACGAAATCTAGCTCCAGTGTGCTATCATTAATTAATTAATTTTTCCTTCAGAGCTATACAGTGGTACCTCTGGTTACGTACTTAATTAGTTACGTACTTAATTCGTTCCGGAGGTCCGTTCTTAACCTGAAGCACCACCTGAAACACCAGCTAATGTGGCCTCCCGCTGCCGCTGCGCTGCTCCGCAGTTCCCCAATTTCTGTTCTCATCCTGAAGCAAAGTTCTTAACCCGAGGTAATATTTCTGGGTTAGCAGAGTCTGTAACCTGAAGCGTATGTAACCTGAAGCATATGTAACCGAAGGTAACACTGTATTCCAAATTAGGAATGGACATATCTGTCAATTTTGGTTCTCCAAGTATATCATTTTTCAAATCTTAAACTCAGTCCTCCTGAAAATCCGTATTTTAGTGTGAATTTCTCTAATAAACATGCTTTTCGTACGCAGTTTTGACCAATAAGCACAATTTTGCTAGCAATTTCCCCCAATACAATGATTTTTTGTATGTTATTTTGTATGTCCCCCCCACCCCTAACATATGCATTTTAATGCACACTTTATCCTAGTGTGTGCGTTTTTGTTCACATTACTTGACTGCACTGCAAAATTTAGAGAAGTGCAAATTTCAAACGACGGCTGAATTTCAGTTCACATATTGTTTTGAAAGAAAGCAGATTTGCCACTGGAAATCTGACTCACTCCCTTCCCGAAAGGAGTGGTTAGCGAACGTAAGGGATATTGCACTGTCAGAACACCTGACACACAGACAGAGAGTCCTTAATGGTTCATTAAAAATAGATCACTTTTATTCAACTTTGTGTAAGTTTTCCTCCTATGTTTAACTCATCCACACAACCCCCTAAACCCCCTGCTTCACAGGTAAATATGTAGAGAGGCTTTATCGAGAACTAATTTGGCTCACCTTTTTCTTCTTATATGTGATAAATGTATGTGGCACTGTGGTTGTCTCCCGGTTTTCCTCTCCCCTCTGTATTTTCTTTTTCTTTTTGCATTTTTACATTCATTATTATTACTGCATTTTGTATGTGCTTACGTCAATAACCATTCTGTATGAAAATTACAACAACAACATTTTCTTACTGAATTTTTTATTTTTTTTAAAAAAACCGAATTTGATAGAATCACCTTCAAATTTTTATTTTTTATACACTTTTCAGATATATACATTTCACTGATTTCACAATCCTTTTGACATTTTAAAACTTGACTTCCTTCCCCCTCTTTCTGCGGTCCCTTAAATTTATTTTTAAGATCTTCTGCATATCCAAATTAACTTAACTTATACTCATTTACTTATCACACACACACTTATGTAGCTGCAGGTTGTTACAATGATCCTGCCAGTGTTTTTATCTGTTTACAATTTATCTGCAAATATTCGATAAACCATTTCCACTCTTTTATAAAAAGTTTGTTATCTTGAATTCTTATTCTTCCGGTAAGTTTCACCATTTCTCCATATTCCATAAGTTTTTGTATCCATATTCTTTGCTGGGACTTCTTCTTCTTTCCATTTTTGGGCAAGTAACATTCTTGCTGCTGTAGTGGCATACATGAATAAATTTCTATAAAATTTAGGTAGAAAGGCTCTAGAATCACCTAGAGATGCAAACAGAATCAAATTTCCTTCCCAACTAGCTCTGGAGGGTGAGTTCTTCAGGTGAGTTGAGCCACCAGATGTGGTCACACAGGCAGCCACTGAGACCTGTGTCTGCTCACATTGTCAGTTTTATTTTTTGTGCCTTCACTGTCTCCCCTGCAGGTGTTCGTCGGTCCTGGCTGTCAGATTACCTGGATGATCTCTGGTCTCATGTCTCCCACTCTTTTCCAAGATCGACTCTGTATGCCTTCCCGGCTGCTTTGGGGATCCTGTTCCTTCTCTGCTGTGCCACGTAAGTGCAATGGCAAGGGATTTACTCCACACACCCCCAATGTCTGAACTAAGGTAGGGATGAGGGCCTTGTAGACCCTCCAGCCATGGCTGGATTACTACTCCCATAATCAGATGGAGCTGATGGGAATTGGGAGTCCAGTCTAGTTCCCTGAGCAGTTTAGCAGCCAATCCCTCTTCCCAGGAAATTCTGTGAATTGTAGCTCTGTGAAAGGAATAGGGACCAATTCAAAATATCCTTAATAAACTACAGCTCCCAGAATTCTTCCCCCCCCCAGGGGGTGGGAGGAAACCATCTACAGTAATAAAGTGCAAGTGTCTCTGCGTCCAGTCCCTGTGTCCTACTGTGCATGTGCCCCACGGACACTGGGATTGGAGCGCAGAGACTTTGGGCGGCCGGGCGAAACTGCGCATGTGCCCCACGGGCACAGGGATTGGAGCGCAGAGACTTTGGGCGGCCGGGCTGTTGAAGTGGTGGGTGTGCGCTCGCGTGGACTTACTTCTAAGCGGCAGCGGCCGTTACAAGTGGCGGCTGAGTTGGCCTGCCGGGGCCTGGCTGGTGCCAGTGCCGCCGCCGCCGCGATGCGCCTCCTGCGCTGCCTGCTGAAGGGCCATTCGGCGCTGGCCGGGGCGCCCAAGTACATCGAGCACTTCAGCAAGTTCTCGCCGTCCCCGCTTTCCATGATGTTCTAGCGCCCGTTAATTTAACGGGCTTAAAGTCTACTAGTGACTGTATAAAGTGGTATAATATTCATTTAAATGTAAGTGTAGATGGGCCTGAGATATGAAACTTGTTTTCCTCTGAATGACCTGCAGTAACTTTGGATGTCCAAAGGTTGCCCAAGCTTGAACTTCCTCAATTAGACTGTCTTCTTGCGCAATTCTGTCAGATGTCTGTAATCAGAGGCAGCCAGTCAATGCTGCCTTTCTGGTGGCCAGCTTTAAATAGCACTCACCTTCTGAGAGAGGGAGGCTCACAGAGGCAGGTGGTGGTGGGGAATATTGAAATATAACTGGAAAAGACCCTAAGGTGAGGCAAAAACACAGGAGACCCACTGCCAGTCAGTGCTCAGTATATGGTCTGGCTCAGTATAAGGAATAGGAATAGGAATAATTTATTGGCCAAATACATTTTCCAACATACTTGGAAATACTCACAATACAATGACATAGCAAAGAAACCCCACCCATAACTGGCCTCCCCTTCCACTACACAACTACGAATTTAACAATTTAATGGCACAAGGGGAAAAGCTGTTCCTGTGCCTGGCCGTTTTTGTGTATAAAGTCCTGTAGCGACGTCCAGTTGGAAGTAAATAAAACAGATGATGACTGGGATGCAAAGGATCTGCGACAATTCCCTCTGCTCTCTTCCTAACTCGGGTAGCATAGAGTGTCTCTATTGAAGGCAAGCTAGCACCAATTACCCTCTCTGCAATTCTTACTGCTCGTTGGAGCCTTTTCTTGAAGCTTCCTATGTTCTTAGGAAATATTTTCTCGGCCCTTATGTACTCGACCTATCATTGCACTCACGCTCAGAGGGTATCCTGCAGATATCATCACATCAAATGATCTGCCCATGCAATGTAGAAATTAGGCTTTAACTGTAATGTGGTGTCCCCTACCCTTTAGAAATTTTCCCCAGTCCATTGTAGTTGGGCCCGATTTCTATTATATTTTTGGTACCTTGTGAAGACTTTCCTTTTTCAACAAGCCCTCTAAGTGGAGATTGTTGTTCCTGTTGTCATGATCCTTACGTTTATTACCCTGCCTTCACCAGCAGGTCCCAAGGTGGGTTACAACAATTTAATATTCAGATATGAAAAGCAGGAATAGACAGTGCTTTTCTCTCTCTCAGTGGGTACTCAGGGGGTGTGCAGTACTGGCACCTTTTTGTAGTTGGCACCTATTTTTGTACCGGCACCTATTTTTCTAGAGAAAAAGCACTGGGATAGGGTTGTAATTGTATTGGATTTGAAACTGTAACACACACTCACAATTATTATTTTTTAATTTTTCTTTGTTTTTACTGTTAACCACTTCAGGGTATTAAATTGGATACATAAAGTAAATGAAACATTAAAAAAAAAGAAATTCTCTCAAGACAGCAAAAGGCTTTCATTCTCTCAGAGTACAAGGGAGTGGGTCTTATTTTGCTCTCAGCTGAATAATGCTGTGAACATAGTGAATTTTGATTTCAGTAAGGCTTCTGACAAAGTCCCCCATGATACTGTATTCTTGAGAGGAAGCTAGTAAAATGCGGGTTGAACGAGGTAACTGTAAGGTGGATTTGTACCTGGTTGACTGACAGAGTCCAAAGAGTGCTCTCGCTAATGGCTCCTCGTCATCCTGGAAAAAAGTAACAAGTGGGGTGCCGCAGGGTTCTGTCTTGGGCCCATAGTTGTTCAACATCTTTATAAATGCCTTAGGTGAAGGAATTGAGGGGGTGCTGCTCATCCAATTTGCAGATGACACAAAACCAGAAGGGGAATGTAATACTGCAGAAGAATTAGGGTTCAATATGACCTTGACAGATTGAAGAACCAGGCCCAAACTAACAAAATGAATTTCAGTGTGGAGAAATGCAAGGTTCTGCACTTAAGCAGGAAAAAACCAGCAGCACCAGTATAAGATGGGGGACACCTGGATTCTAAGTTCTTCCAGTTTTCAGTACTGTGTGCAGGGTGTCATGAGGCCCTAAGCTACTGCAGGTAATGGGGCCCTTTATATGTCCAGCTGTCCTTTGTCAACAAATTGTCACTGTTTTTTGTGTTGAATATATGCTATATGGTAATTTATGGACCTAATAGGTATCTAAAGCCATTTGCACATAACAAAATATGAATTTTATCAAAGTAATTGTTGAAATTATCTTATATTTTGGAAATGTATATCCAGGTACATTTTCCTTTAGTTTTTTTTGGGGGGGAGCCCCAAGAGAGTGGGGCCCTAAGCAATAGCTTGTTTAGCTTATACGTAAATCCAGCACTGACTGTGTGGTTTGGAAGGAGTTGGTAAAATAAAGAACACTGCCTTCACTCTTCTGTGTATTTCCACTTCTGTGTATTTCCCACTTTTTCTTGGGCAATCAGTTTCTATTCTTTTTATAGTCCATTTACGCATACACAAATGCATTTTTCCTCAGTGTGGCCTTTTGTGTGTGTTTTCCAGAGTCCTTATGGATTAAGGAGGTGCTACCGGAAGCGATCAGCATATTTCAGCCATCCATTTGAAGATCTTTGTGATCTTTCACCAGGTTTGAAAACTCAGCCGCATCACTAATCTCAGCAAAATCCTGGATGGTCGCCTTACCTGATCTGATTATTCAGAAGGGGGTGGGGGTGGGAAACCAAACAAACTACTGTTGTTACTCCTTTTGAATAAATGTTGTCATTTCACATGCAGCAATGCTTGCATAAACTGTGGTTGTTAGGCTGATCACAAAGGGTAAGAAATAAGGAAATCAGGTCATCAATAAATACATTTTGTATGCATATTTTGAAAAGGACTGGGACTTTAGAATGCTGTTGTGACTGTTCCTGTTAATCTCCTCATACATATGGGATAGCTGCATATTCCCACATTGCAAAGGGTTGGACTTGATGATCCTCAGGGTCCCTTCCAACTCTACAATTCTGTGATTCCAACTCTACAATTCTGTCATGGGGTTATCAGGAGAGGCCTTTGGGGCAGAAACTAAGCCCCTACTTAGGGGGATGAGGAGGATCTCAAATGGCTGTCTACTGCATTTTGAAGTAAGGAAAGTAATGCACATTGCCATCTAAAAATACATTCCCATGAGAATAGTAAGCCTAGAAATTAAAATTACCTAACTGCACCACCACAGGGCATTTGAGGCCCAGCCAAAACCCCAAGAGTACCTAGCAAACAGGAAGCTGTGTGGCTCTCCCGTTACCTGTATCACAACTGCCGCAGTTGCAACAGCTCCCAGGTGTGGAGAAAGTGGTTTCACAGGCTTGTAGTTCCTTGCTGGGGGCTGTTGTACTCTGTGCAATGGTACAGCAATTTGGGCTTGTTATGCATGCTTATTACACT
Organism: Darevskia mixta; assembly: GCA_034641385.1. Taxonomy (NCBI): domain Eukaryota; kingdom Metazoa; phylum Chordata; class Lepidosauria; order Squamata; family Lacertidae; genus Darevskia; species Darevskia mixta. Next base: position 7,504,657 of record JAWWNH010000061.1, on the reverse strand, counting down.
GCTTTTGGGGTGGAGGAAGATTAATACATGGAAATGGTGAATGAAAAAGGATCAAGCTTTCGACTTCAGGATTATGAAAGCATGCATACTTTTCAACAACTTAAAAAGATGGAAGTTTCCCCATGGATCGAAAACTAAATTTTTCTGCAGCGCAGCTTTTACAAATGAACTACGGAACTATGGAAAATGAACTACAAAATGAACAACAACAAAAAGGAAAAAAAAGAGAGTGTGAGAGAGAGAGAGCCTTGGGGGTCCCTCAAGACTAAACTAATTTATTATGGCATAAATTTTGGGGGACTAGAGCCCTCTCCATCAGATGCAGGAAGGGTAATCTATGTAGGGCGCTGGTGAGCCAATTTACACATGTAAGCTGATGAAGATCCATTGTCCCTATTTAATCCACAAGTGATAGTGTTAAATCTCTTTAATTATAATTCAGCAGTTTTGCATTTCAGTTTCCCTTTGTTTCAATAAGGTCATTATACCAAATGAGGATATTATACCAAAAGCAAGCTGGGGAACATTGCAACATCTCTGCAGCTAAGCATTTCCTTGGAAATAGGGCCCTGTTCCCACAGGCATACAATACTTAGCACCTGATGACACTCCAACAGTGATGATTTGCACAAGCTGGAAGATTCACAGCACACAAAAGTTCTTTACACAGTGCATAGTTAAACTATGGGATTCACTCCCACAAGAGGTATCAATGCTACTAACTTGGATGACTTAAAAAGATATTAGGCAGATTTATGGACCAGCCAATGACTACTAATCCTGGACTATGTTCTTCCCTCCACAGTTGGAGGCAGTAGGTCTTGGAATACTGAGTGCTTATGCACTCAGTTTCTGCTTGCAGCCCCACTGAATTGAATGGGACTTATTCCCAATAAGTACAGTACATGGCTCATTGGTAGTGCACATCCTTTGCATGCAGAAGGCTCCAGGTTCAATTTCTGACAACTCTAGGTAAGGCTGGGAAGGACCCTGGTTTGAAATAATGGGAGTGCAGCTGCCAGTTAGTGTAGACAATATTGAGCTAGAATGACCAAGGGTCTAGTTCTGTACAAGTCAGCTTCCTAGATCGCCGATCAACCAGTTGAATCCCCGATTGCCATGCAACCACAAAAAGCACCGTATTTATGCATGAATTAATGGGAGAGCGCCTGTTCTGCAGACGTGGAGACCAAGTCCAGTCACGGACACTGTCCACAGAAGGCCGGGGAAGACCCCTGCCTGAGACCCAGGAGAGCAGCTGCTGCCAGTGAGTGTCACAGAGGTAGACGGACCCGTAACCTTACTCGGCCGAAGGCAGCCCCCTCTGTTCTTGAGGTGACGTCGCTTATCGGTCCCCGCCAAAACAATCGCTGCTGCTTGCACTGCCCAGCTCGTTCAACATTGCAGAGCCTTGTGCTTTGCGTAAGCGAAGTGGTGGCTCTTGCAGGCAGCAGGAAGACACTCGGCTCTGGCAGGAGGGGGCGCAGGAGGGCGCGCGCGCGGCTTGGAGAGGTTGGACAGGGCTTTCACTGCTGTCCCCGGCGCACGGCACTCGGCGGCGCTAAGTGGCTAGCAGGCATAGGCAACCTTGGCTCTCCAGATGTTTTGGGACTACAATTCCCATCATCCCTGACCACTGGCCCTGTTAGCTAGGGATCATGGGAGTTGTAGTTCCAAAACATCTGGAGAGCCAAGGTTGCCTATGCCTGGGCTAGGGGAACGCAGGGCTGCTGCTTTGGCAGCCGCTGGAGGCCGGGTGGAGAGATCCCTCCCTATTTAGCCACTCCTAGCGGGCGGGCCTGGTCCTCCCCTCTGCTGCCTTCTCCGGCGCACGGTGACTCTGCAACCCTTTCGGTTTAGGACGCTCCGGCCGGCTGTAGCGCGCGCGGGGGGGCTACCCGGCTCCAAAAGCAGCAGCAGCAGCGTCTCGACAGCGATCACGCCTTGCGGGTGGAAGGAGAGCCCCTCGGGCCGCTGACGAGACGCCGTTCGACTCCGAGCCTCATAGCATCACACTACCCGGGGGTGCTGAGCTACCCGCGCCGGGCACCCGCCAACATGACGCTCAAATCCAGCCGGAGTGACAGCGTGAGCAGCATGAGGACCGCGCTCTCCGACCTGTACCTGGAGCACCTTCTGCAGAACAGGCCTAAGGCCGAGGTGAGAGGCGCTTCTGGAGATAGGGGCATGCGGGGGTGGCCGGTGGGAAGACGTGGCAACGGCCGCTGAACGCGCCGTAGCGCTGGAGGTGGGCAAGCCCCTCCCTCCCGCTCATGTTTAAAGCAAGGAGCGGGTTGTTACCTTTCCGATGCAGGGCGGGAGGCACCCACCCACCCACGTTGTCCACTTACTGCATATGTTGATCGATGCAAATGCATCGCTTGCCTGTTACTTAACACATATCCCTTGGGGTGGATAAATTTGGGCATGGACTAGGGTGGCCCCAACCGATCTTGAGTTCTATGTGACTTCGCAAGTGAGACTTCGGGATGCAGTTCTGAAACCCATTGACTAGAGAGTAAACGCTGTTGCACGCAATGGGGCTTACGTCCCGTTAAGCACGCGAAGGTCTGCCTATGCCATTTGCGTTACTTGGGTACCAGCAATGCTATCTATAAAGCAGAATGGGCCATCTTAGGACAGCTGATGCACGCGGGAGATGTACTTTTGAATCCACCTTTTTTAAAAGGAACGTAGGGAGCTTCTGCCTGATGCCTTGTCAGACCACTGACCCCATGCAGTTTGGTATCACCTAAGCAGAGTGGCAGGCATGGGTCCTTCTTCCTCCAGCCTTGCTAGAGATGCGGTGGGATTGGATTTGGGACCTGTATGCAAAACGGGGAAGAGCTGCAACTTAGTGGCAGAGCAACTGCTTGCATGGAGAAGGCACCAGGCTCAATCCCTAGCACTGACTGGGAGAGACCCCTCTCTGAAATCCTGGAGAGCTGCTACCAGTCAGTGTAGGCAATACTGAGCTAGATGGACCAGTGGTCTGACTGTAGACAGCAGCTTCCTATGTTCCTGTGCTCTGTCACTAGGCTAGTTCCCTTCCCTTTGGAAGTGGGAGAGTCTAGTGGGACACGATTGTCTGTGGGATCTGGGTGATGATAGATTTCCCTCTTCCACTTTCATTTCGAAAAACTCCAGTGATTTTTGCTCTTGTGGTGGCCGGACACCATCACACTCCTTGCAAGTGGCGGAGGACAGTTGTTTTAAGTGGGTTACAGTACGTGGTCTATTGGGGTGCTTCTCAGTTTCATGCTTTTTGGCTGAGATCCGAACACAGTCCCTTGTGTGGAACTAATGTTTGTTATGCCTGTGCTCTGGGGTTTCCAGATTTCTCTTCTAGCAATAACTCTAGCAATAGCTGCTTTGGAGGGTACCCCATTTTTTTTCTAGAGTGGCACTTCGGAAATCAGTTGGAGAGGACGCATTGGGAAATTTGACCCCTGGACACTTTCAACTAGAGCAGTATTTCCCAAACTTTTCCAGGTGTTTCAGACTACAACTCCCATCATCCCTAGCTAGCAGGACCAATGGTCAGGGGTGATAGGAACTGTAGTCAAAAAACAACTGGAGACCCAAGTTTGGGAAACTCTGGACTAGAGCTATTCTTTGAAGCAAGGGTGCTGAGATCTGCAGAACACGTTCATGAATGGCTATTCAGAACAGAACAGCCAGCTGTGGAGCCATCCAGGTAAACAAGAATCCCAGGACAGATTGGGATAGATATGCTATGCAGCTCATGCATCCTGCTGCAAACAAGGGCCTCTTGCAAGTTGGATCTATTTGACTGTCCCTTTTGTGGCTTTCCCTATGCAAAGCCATAGCGGGGGACAGAAGTGTGAGGAGAGACTCCATCAAAGAGGCTCATGTGCAGGTGTGCAGGCTGTTCCACACACTGGAAAAACATGGTGTGCTGGGTTACTGTTGCCAAGTCCATAGATCATTCAGACAATCTGAATGTAGTTGGTGGAAATGTGGCTCTCAAACCACACTTTTTTTCTTTCTGGAACTGTTACAGCAAGTACATTTTAAAGGAGACTTTGGGGACTGACCCTTTTAAGGGAGGGGGGCTTGTTTTTGGCTTGCTTTTCTCTTGTTCCCTGCGTGCCCGCCTCCCTTGTTGCCTGTTGGCAAGCTAATCACAAGTAATAAGAGTTCGGGGGCACAGCTGCATCTTGCAGCTGGTCATCTTGTCCCTTTGCTTCTGAGTAGAGCCTGTGCGTGTATTGTGTATGTGAGAAGGATTCAGTGCATTACTTCAGAGGAAGTTGGCTCTCTCTCTCTCTCTCTCTCTCTCTCTCTGCTGCAAAGTTGCATCTGGTCAGAACTGGAAGTGGCAATTGGCTTGTGCTGATTTAGCTGCAGAGCTATCCAGTTTGGGGGAAGTGGCAGATGATAGGAACATAAGAAGCTGTCATATACTAGGTCAGTTTTATTTGTACATCTCTCCCAGCACTGCCTATTCTTGCTAGCAATGGCTAGAGATATGAAGGCCTATAAAAAAAATGAGGGAAAACTTCTTGGGGATTTCCCCCCCCCCTTTCTGTTTTTCCATGCCTTCACAATCTCTAACATTGGCTCTTCAGAATCTGCAGGGCTCTTCCCCACCATTGATAAGACTATCAGTGTCTGCTAGACATAATGGCTAGCTTCTGCCTCTACTGTTAGGGGATTCACAGGTCGGGAGAATGCTGTTGTACTCAGGTCCAGCATTTGGCTTTCAAGCAAGTCCAAAACAAGCCAGGGCTCCAGGAATGGGGAGCCTGTGGCCTTTCAGTTGCTGTGGAACAACTTCCATCATTCCTGGCCATACATGCTGGGGCTGATGGGAGTTGAAGTCCAATGACATCAGACAGGCCACAGGTTCTCCCAGCAATGCACTACTGTTTCGGCTTTTTCTCTCCTTGCCTCCACACTCCGACCTGTGCTATTTAATACGATTGGTCTGCCTTATGGGGCTGTTGTGCGAATGACGGAGTTCACACTTCTGAAGTGCTTTGGATACTTGTACTTGTTGGCATCTGTCTGCCTTGGGAGACAGTGGAGGAGTGCGCCTTTGGGGGAGGGAAGTCAAACTGTTGGAAGGTTACAGCGCCTGCTGTGGTTGTAGAGACTGATACGGGAGAGACATGTTTTGTTGCAGCTGGGCCAGATGAAAGCGTCCGGTTTTGCTGCTACAAGTGCACCATGGTGTTTCTTCTTTCTGTGCTCCTCCCAGCAGTCATTCCTCCTCTAGTCATTGCTTATGGATACACAGCCTGACTATCTCCAGGAACTTGGTTGTCTGAAAGGGATTTGCAGACGGCGGGGTTGACGTTGCCAGCCTTCCTGTCACATTTGCAGACATCTTTGTAACACAGTATTATTAAAAATATATATAAACACTTTTTAAAAAATGCAGTACAAATCTCTTCCATTAATCACCAGCTGCTGCTATAAACAAGTCTGAGCAAAAAAAAAAAAACAATTTTGCATTGCTGCTTGACTCTCACAAGGTTCAGGCCCTAACAGGCTTCTTGGTTTGTTCTTTTATCCTGGGAACTATCACTGCTTTTGATGCTGTTGATATACAGATTAGGGGCAGTCAAGGAAAGCAAGTTTCCCCAGCAGGTCTCAAGGACCACAGTGGAACAATAGTGGGAGGAGTAGATACCTCTCTGATAGCTCACTGATGTGGCACCAATTCATGGTAAGAGAAGTGTTATCTTGAACTTGTTCCCAAAAAATTTTTTTTTAAAAAAAATACTGGCATGGTACAGACAGCAACTTGGGGAGTATTTAGACCAGGGAAATAGCACAGAAGGAAATGGTTGAACACATCCTCTGTTTGGGCTGCTTCTTCTGTCGAGTTTCCCTTCCCTCCCCACTGCCCTATAGCTGCTTTTAAGTTAACGTAAATATGTTGAGAGATCCAGCTGCAGATCTCCTGCATAGTAAGTAGTTTAGCTCGGATAATGTCTAGCTTTTATGACTTGGCAATGTGGGAATCTGGCTTTATCAAATCTACGTAGTGTGCCTTTTGGCAACTTGCCCCTGTGCAACACTTTTTTCCTTTGAGCTAAAGATACCCAGCTTCTTCGATCTTCTACCACATGACTTGGCATCCTGGGGACACTCATTTTTTGTCCCTCTCCTCTGAAAACCTTCTGATCGGTCAGCACCCTCTTTGAACTGTGTGGCAGATGCAGAACTGGAGACAGTGCTGCAAATGAAACCACCTTGCTGTGAAGAGTAGTCCAGTTGTTGTTTCTTGGGGTTTTTGTGTGATGCTCCTGTTAAATGCACCATTGTTGTATAATGTTTCATGTTTGGCCTGATCTGCACAGAGAATGTCTTTGGATGGTTTGCTTATGTTGCATTAGCTGTGAAAACAGTTTCTTCATGACAGTGGGAGTCATGTGAAGATCCATTTGTCCATAGAATCCAACCGTTTGGTGAATTAAAACATGGCTCGACAGTTCTAGATTTCCAGTTGGCAGTGACTGAGGATGTTCTTAAAGGTGAGTAAGAAGTGACATAACATAAGCTTAAAAAATTATGTAGGGCATGGAGAACGTGGATAGATCAACATTTTCCCCTCTGTCTCAGAACACCAGTACTAAGAGATGTCCATTGAAGCTGAATGATGGAAGATTCAGAACAGATAAAATAAAACACTTCTTCATGTGGTACATCATTAAACTATGGAACCTGCTCCCACAGGAGGCAGTGATTACCATCAACCTAGAGGGCTTTATAAGGCAATTAGGCAAATTCATGGAGGCGAGGCCTATCAATGGCTACTAGCCATTGTGACTATGCTCTGCTGCCACAGTTCGAGGCAGCAATGCTTCTGAATACAAGTTGCAGGAAGAAGAAAGTGCTCTTTTGCTCAGGTCTTCTTGTGGCTATTGAGAACAGGATGCTGAACTAGATGGGTCATTGGCCTGATCCAGCAGGCTCCTCTTATATTAGGTTATTAACATCTGTTGTTAATTTTTCAGTATTGATATTACTTCCAAGTTCTTTCACAACAGTTGTCTCTGCCTGTTTGAAGAAGAAATTCTTGAGGATCTCTTCAAGAGTCATACAAAGACTATCTTCCTTATGTTCTTATGATGTTTGTCAGCAGGTCTCCAAAGTCTCAGGGACAGAGAAATCTTTCCCATCACCTGCTGCTAGATAACCTTTTAACTGGAAATGCTGAGGTTTGGACTTGTGACCTTCTGCATGTAAAACTGAGGTTTCACCTCTGAGCTGTTGCCTGTTGTTGTTTTTAAAAGAAAAGCCTGAGCATTTGTGGATGGACTGATTCTCAGTGTAAACAAAAGTGTATGAATGCATAAATAACTAAACCACCCTCGCACATAGAAAACTAGCATTTTAGGGAGCAGGTTAGAGTGTTCAGCTTTAGCCTAGGGAGACCTGGGTTCAAATTCCTTCTCCTCCACAAAACTTAGTTGGTGATCTTGGTCTTAGTCACTAGCTCCTAATCTAACCTACCTCACAGGGCTGTTTTGTGGGGAAAAGGGGTGGCAACCATGTATGTTGCTCATGGTTCCTTGGTGGAAAGACGGGATGCAGGTTGACCACCCATAGTAAGAAGAACCAGTCCCTTAAGTAGCACATATCAAACTGGTTACAGTACTAGGCACAGAAGTTCTGCCCACCTTCTTCTTCCTTTCTTCTGTTGCAGAATCAAGTAAAGCATACCTAGGTTTCTGCATGACCTTCAGGCCAGGAAGGTGGCTTTTAAAAGGAACTAATGACTTGGAAATGAATAGTCTTGTTAATGTTTAAATATTTTAATGCACTGCTTTGCATTTGACTGCTTTGTATGATAATGAAACCCTTGATGATGGGTTTGTTCCTTTCCAAGATTTCCATCTTTTGCTGTTTTGTCAGAGCTGCAGAGCATTTCCCGAACTGGGAGCAGCAAGACCTGCATCTGTTTGTTAGATTTACACCTGAGTCAGGTGACCTGACCATTCACATACTGGAGGGATGGCAGCCATTGCCTTTGCTTCTTGAATCTTTTTTTTTGGGGGGGGGAATTACGTGTTTACAAGGCAATGAGAATGAAGCGCCATCTGTAAAAATGAAAAGCAGCCTTGCTCATCTCTCCTTCCTCGAAAAAAAGCTGCTGTTTGTTTAAATACCCACCTGAAACTGCACTAGGGTAGCACTTTTGAGTGGTAAATGGCAACAGAGAAAGATAAAGCACTATCTTTTGCAGCTGTGCCTCCTCTCATAATAGTCACCAAGGCTGCTTTTGGGGGTGTTTGGTTTTTTTAAAACTGCCGCTAAGATGTGTGTAATGAAAAGAAATCTCTAGACCAGCTGTCAGCTTTGGATACACAGCAAAAGTCCTCGGGTTTTGCTTGCAAAAAGGCAGCAAGAGCTTGCTGCTGCTGCTGCTGCTATAATTCCTTCGTACAGCAAACTTGGATGGTGAGTGCCATCAGAAACTGGGGTCCAAATGAGAAATAAGGCGGTGGTATTGGCATGGTCAAGGAAACGCCAAGATTTGCAGAAGTTCAAGAAAACTAACAGAATGAAACAAAAACGTGAACGGTCCGAAACCCTCAAAATACACCACAGAGAAGCTGGATCATGTTCATCTATTACGGAGTACTGGTTGGTGGTTGGAAAGAAAATAAGAAAATGGAGAAGTCGTTGGGGAAAGGAATGCCCTGTTTGGAGTGAATGGCTGGCTTGAACTTTGAACGGGGCACTCCTGCAAAATCCCCCTTCCCTAGTTCCCACTTCTTTTGTGCAGTTCCTCCTCCTGTGAATCCCACTGATGTGAAAGTGCTGTATAAATACTAAAGTTTGCCTTGCCTAGTCACCTCTGTGAGTAAAAATATGAGGAGAATTCAGCATCACTCCTCCCTAAATGTTCTGTTGGCACAAGCATTTCAGCTTGCCCGATGGAATGGGACCTTCCCTCACGTGCTGTTCTAGGGGTTCTCCCAACCCCAACTTGAGGGAGGTCAGGGGAAAGCCCCATTGCACTAGCTGAAGTCCTTACATGGGCTTCCACTAATGGGACTGGTCAGTTCAATAGCCCATTGGATGCCGCCATTTCAGTCTTTTCCACCTCTCCACTGTACCTGTGTAGTGAGTCACCAATAAGCTTTGATAGAGACCTCCTCATCTGTTCTCACCCTAGGGTTTCCCCTGGGATAGGGAACTTGTGGCTCTCCAGATAAATTGTGGACTATGACTCCCAGCACCCTTAATCAGTGGGCCATACTGGATCTAATGGGAGTCCAATGAGATCTGGAGGGTCACAGAAACCCCATCTCTATCCTAGACATAGCAGGGTATCTCAGACCCTTGGTCACTTCCTCATATTCAGTAGCTAGTATTTTGCTGCTGCCGCTGAATTCTGCTGAGCTGGCCTGTCTCTGACATGCTTTGTTGCATCTGGCAAGTTCTGGGAGTTGTCTGTGACAGCTGTAACCTCATGCAGCTGTTTCCTCCCTTGAAAAAGAAAGCTGGGGGTGGGTGGGTTGGGCACTGGCACAATTGTCTACAATACTTGAGTTTCAGGAAGCCCTGGGAAGATAATCCAAGTGCTCACGGCATCGGCATCACATTTCTAGGCCTCTTGGCAGAAAAACATATTCCCTTCAGGTCCAACTTCCAAAAGGACAGTGTCAGGTCAAAGACTAAACTGTGCAGGAGAAAAACAACTGGTCTGTTTTGGGGGGAGGTCATGATGGGGGAGATGGACTGCATTGTGGTGAACCAGTTTGGAATGCATTTAGATCACGGATGGGAATCGTCTTCAGTCCAAGGGCCACATTTCATTCTGGGCAGCCTCTCAGGGGCCGCATACCAATAGTGAGTGGGGTCAGACGGGAAAATAGTGAAGCGGTGAATGTAAATCTCTACTGAGTTTCAAAACGTTTTATTTCAGGAGGCCTTTGTACCTTGAATGCTTCTCAGATCTTTTTTGACATTTTAAATTCTTGGGGCTTTATGTTTTGGAGTTTTAATTTGTTTTTTTAAATTTTGTGCATTATGTATCTGATTGCCCTAAGCCTCTTTGAAGAAATGAAAAGTGAGGTACAGATTTTAAAACAAAATATATAAATAGATATCACTTTTGTACATTAGGCTGATTTGTACACATACGCCTACACCCCTGCGTATACCGGCAAACAACAGGCATTTTCAGAGTTAAAGGGCATGTTCCAGACTACCAAAAAAGCTCAAGGTGGTTGCTGTTGGGAAGGGTGTGCGGCCTGGAAATAATCTTGAGGACCAGATAGAGAGAGCTGCATTTGGAACCTGATTCTCCACCTGATTTAGATGGGGAAGCACAGCATTTTGTATGATCCACAGGGACTCATCCTTATACTCGCCAGAGTGGCACATGCTCTAATTATCTCCTGCTTTGACTACTGCAGTGCACTGTATATGGGGCTACCTTTGAAAGTGACCTGGAAACTACAACCAATCCAGAATGCGGCAGCTAGGCTGGTGACTGGGAACAGCCGCCAGGACCATATAACACCAGTCCTGAGAGATCTGCATTGGCTCCCTTTACATTGCGAGCACAGTTCAAAGTGTTGGTGGTGCTGACCTTTAAAGCCCTAAATGGCCCTGTATACCTGAAGGAGTGCCTCTACCCTCATCATTTAGCCCGGATATTAAGGTTCAGCTCCAAGAGTCTTCTGGTGGTTCCCTCACTACGAGAAGTAAAGTTACAGGGAACCAGTACATTGGTGGGAGAACCTGTGGCCCATCAGATGTCATTGGACTTCAACTCCCATCAGCCCCAACATGCATGGCCAGGAATGATGGAAGTTGTTCTACAACAACTGAAAGGCCACAGGCTCCCCATTCCTGGTTTGTTTTGGCCTTCTCGGTAGTGGCACCCTCCCTGTGGAACACCTTCCTATCAGATGTCAAGGAAATAAACAACTATCTGACTTTTAGAAGACATCTGAAGGCAGCCCTGTTTAGGGAGGTTTTTTTAAACAAACAAACAAACTGTTTGTTTGTTTTTTTAAAAAATATGTCGGAAGCTGCCCAGAGTGGGTGGGTTGTGTGTGCTCTGTTGTGATGCTGAGCAGCTGTTACCCCAGCAAACACACTAAGGTTTTGATGCCTGATCGCCAGGCATCTGCTGCAAACATGCCAGGGATTCATTCATTCATCAAAAGTGAGGCAAAGTTTAAGCTTGTCCGTGCTGTTGACTAAGAGCCAGGAGGTTGCAACCTAGAATTGCTTCCCAAGAATTTCAAGCCAAGGAGTTAGAACTGTTTATTGCTCAAGCAAAGTCCTAGCCTGACCCAGAAGGCTTCTACAGTATGTCAGGGGAGTCTTATGGCTGACTAGGGTGGGTGGAGCCACTTCAGAGCCCAGAAACCCTTCTCTGCCCAGAGAATGGAGGTCTCCTCCTGGTTAGAAAGTGCTCTGAGGTGAGTCCCATTCCATATTGGTGGGGGCCCTTGATGAGGGCTGTCTGCTGCTTCACAGGTGCCTAATTTCACTGGCAATAGCAGCCAGGTCTGAGAATCTGCCCACCATTTCCACAGTCCCTCAGAGTGTCGCTGCATGACCACCTCTGGGTCATTGTGGGAAATTCAAAATGGAGGGTGGTTTCCCTGCTGCTACATACGGTATACTTCTGGGAAGGTGCTTGGGTTTCTGCTGCTGCTGCTGCTGCTGAGGTTGCTGACCCTCAAGGATAAGCTTTGTTATCCACAAATCCCCAAGTTCCTGCTTCTAGCCCTCATTTCTCCTGATTACATCCGGATTATCTTCAGGACAAGGCACTGTTTAGCCAAAAACCAAAGGTTGGGGACATGGGCTTAGCCAATCAATGCAAAATACTTAACTAACTGAGGTTCTGCCCCCCTCCTAGCCTAAAGCCTGCACCCCCCAACATAAATCCTGGCTACGCCGATGGTTGGGGAAAAGACTGTGTAGGGGGTGGGGATATCTTGACTAGGCCAACCTTTGAGCCTAATGGCCTGGAATGTGCTGCATTCTGGGGAAATTTGCTGAGCCCAGAGGTCTGGCATTGAACTGTGTGACAGGCTGCTTCAAGGAAGGAAGAACAGATAAGAGATGACTCTGGGCTGAGTCAGCTCCCCTGACGGGCACTTTGAACCCAGGCCAGGGTTGCCACCAGCAACTTCACTAAGGCAAAGGAAAAGGACGTAAGAAGAGTCTGCTGCATCAGACCAAAGACTCACATAACCGACTGGTCCATCTTCTTCAGCGCTGTATACCCAGAGGATCTCTGTTCCCTTCTAGATCAGTCCAAAGGCCCACTGCCACACAATTCTCCATGGCTGTTGTTTTGGTACGAATGTTGTTTCCTTTAGGCCAGGGGTACCCAATGTGATGTCCTCCAAATGTGGTTGGACTCCAGTTCCCATCAGCCCCAGCTAGCGTGACCAATAGTCAGGAATGATGGGAGTTGGAGTCCAAGAACAGCTGGAAGGAAGCACATTGACTTACTCCTGCTTTAGGCTATGTTTGCAGATGTTTAATCACTACTGGTACGAAGCACTTAAGAATCACTTTCCTAGGCTAGCAACGGTTCCTGTGTAGATAGGCAGAGCCTGCTAAATGAAGTGGTAAAACCTATGGGCTAATATCTAACCAGGAACATCTGGGTTTGTTTGCATTAGCTTGGAGAGGCTCAGATTGGAAGTTCGTGGCTCTTCAGCTGTCTCCAGAGGAATGGTAGAAAACACGAGCTGAACACGCTGTGAGATGTATGCCAACAGCACTGGGCAGGGGTAGGCCAAGGAGGCTAATGAGGTGTGCTGCAAACTGAACCTGGTGAGGTTAGCTCAGAAATAGTAAATCGGTGAGAGTATTGTATTGGTCAGGGAAGTCAGTGAGTGTGTGTGTATTCATTCCAAATTGGACAGGAGGTAGGAAATCTGTCTTTGTTATTGGAAGAAGTCAACGCTTTAATGGATGTGTGAATAAGACCTGAAGTTGATTTGAGCTAAATCAGGGGTCGGCAAGGTTTACCTTGCCTGGGCCAGTTCACTCCAGCGGAGATCCCTCCGTGGGCCAGATTGTGCGTGCGCATGAGTGCGCGTGTCCACGATTTGCAGTCCCTGCACCGCGCTGCGCCGGTTTAGTGCAGCGTGCAGTGACTCGCTGAGCGGGTGGCTCGTGGGCCGGTTAAACAACCCCTGTGGGCTGCTTGTGACCCATAGGCCTTAGGTTGCCAACCCCTGAGCTAAATGTTCAGTGATTGTAAGGGTTGCCACAGACCCTAATGAGCCTTAGTCAGTGGTAGACTGACTAAGCAACTGGCAACTGACTGTTATAATTAGATGGAGCCTCCATTCTCCGAGGCAGTATAACTTTGGTTTCTTAGAGCAGTGGTTCCCAGTTGCAGTGTGTCCCCAGGGGGTCCACGTAACCCACCCAGAGTCTGTGGCAACATTCACATAACAAAAACTACTATAGAAATAGCAACATTTTCAAAAGTAGGGGCCCATGGCTTGGCTTTTGAAAGACAAGAGGTCCACAGTACTTAGCTAATTTTGAACCACTGCCTTAGAGGACAGATGTGCAAGTTGCTTACCAGGCCCGCATTTTTTGTGTCACCCTCCAACCCCAGAGAGAGGAAGAGGGAATATGAATGGATGGCGAATGAATAAAGGTGAGAGAAAGAAGGGGTGATCCACAATTTTGCTTCGACCCTCCTCACTCCCACCAATATGTAGCAACACATCCTGTAGAATTCTATCCATGTTATTTTATCTGCACTATCAGAATGAATTTCAGGAACCAAAAAGTCCTACTGAAAAATATGACTTTTGAGCCATCTGGTCAAAAAGTGCAACGAAGCATTTCGTTTTGGTGACTGTAACCCTGGTTTAAGGAGCCATTTGGCACCTACCTTATATATCTGAGTTTCTAATACCGCCCCCAACTATTTGCCTCCAAGGGATGTGGCCCTTGATCTCTCCAAAAGATTACCCATCCTTGCTTTAGAGGCCCAGGTTGGTGTAGATGGGTTTACTCTATCTCTTGAGAGGATGGTGCCATTTTAGCAGAAGTGGGTAGGGGAGGAGGAGACTTTGTCCCCAGTTCCCCCAACAGTCTAGCACCAGCCTAATGAACTAAAGATACCCTAAACAAAATAAAATTAAAAAATTCCTTCCAGTAGCACCTTAGAGACCAACTAAGTTTGTTCTTGGTATGAGCTTTCGTGTGCATGCACACTTCTTCAGATACCCGAAAGCTCATACCAAGAACAAGCATGCACACGAAAGCTCATACCAAGAACAAACTTAGTTGGTCTCTAAGGTGCTACTGGAAGGAATTTTTTTATTTTATTTTGTTTTGACTATGACAGACCAACACGGCTATCTACCTTTAAAGATACCCTGACATTGCATTTCCACCCTGACATTGAAATGGAAAATAGCCAGGGCTGTTTATATGTGCTCAGTTGCTTGAAACCAGCTTACAGTCTAGAAGAGATAAGACCTTTCCAGGGACTGTTAATATGTTTTTGTTGTGCTTTTGTTCTTTAACAGGCTTTAATCATCAATCCATTGTGTCCTTTGTCTGCTTCTGGAAGATAAGAGCGAGAGCAATGGCTAAACTATGTGAAAGGACTCTGGTTAGGGGGTATCCTTCAAAATGTGGCTTTGCACATGGGTGAGCTTGGGCTGCTGTTACTGGAATGAAGCAGAATATATGTTTGTCATCCAGTCTTTTGAAGTTGTCGCTTTTTTTTTACCCTAAAAACAGCCATTCTGAGGTTGACCAGATCTCTGGTTCGTGGTTTCTGTGTGTTAACTCTTCTTCTCCTGGGACTTGCAAGACTCTGGTGACAACTGAGAGTGTAGCGTTTGAAAGCTGGTTCAAGTGCAGGCCTGTTTCTCTTGAGAGAAGGTTCGGTGCCAGACCAGTGCACAGTCTGCAGTTCTATCCAAGTTCAGGCTGTGTGGCTGGAGTCCAGAATTCAGCATCCGAGAAGCTGAGGTTTCCTCCTCCCCCTCCCTCTTTTGTTACACACAACAAGATTCTATCTTATGTATGTAAATTGCAATCATAGGTTTGATGATGTGTGGGCAATTGCTGGCAAAGCCTCAAAAGCTGTAGGAGCTTTTGGAACGGTTCGTTGTTGAACATTAATGCTGACGTGTTTGTACAAAACTTGCACAAAGGTCATACAATGCTGCCTGTTTGTTGAGCGTTCATCCTGGTAGGTTCATGCAGAGGCTTACCCAGGGGCGTACCCAGGATCAAAACTAGGGGGGGGGGCAAGCCATGGTCGTTCAGGTTTGCTTTGAACTGACGCTGATCATTTTTGCTTCTGGGGGGGGCAGCTGCCCCCCATGCCCCCCCTGGGTACGCCCATGGGCTTACCGGTAGAATGATGTTGACAGCATCTGGTTGTTATTACACACTTTTCAGCGTGCCATTTCCCTCCACTTTTCTTACCAGACTTTTTGCAATTAGAAATGTGAAGGCATAATTGTGTGAGAAAGTGCAGGTTAGCAACTACATTTTTGTTGTTGTTGTTAATAAGCAGCCCATCTGCAAGTAGCCCCCATCCCCGTCTGTAAAAGAACAACATTTAATGTGTTGGTAGAGCTTAAGTGCATATGTTTTCAAAGCACTGGTTGCAACTGGACACAAGTCCAACGTCATCCCTTTTGAAAGTGCACCTCAGCTTTTAGCTGACAATTCCCCCCCCCCCCGCCAGCAAAGTGCAGGAGCACAGGAGTGTATAGTTCTTGGGCAACCAGAACCCCATGTTCCCCAAAGGCTTCTTGCTCAACTTAAAGATAAAATCAAGCAAATGAAATGAGACAAATCAGTCGTTCCTCAACTTTTTCATCCATAGAGTCTTTGAAAATTGCTGGGGCATGGTGGAGCTGGCTGGCTTGCTCAGACTGCCTGATAGCCTATCTAGGAAGGTACCATCCATGCAGTTGTAGGCTTGTTCCCATGTTACACTGGTCACAGGTACAAGATGTCTCCACACATGTACAAATGCTTCTGTGAAAGAGTGCACACTTGTCAGTTTCTACAGCTCAGCTGCTATGTACACAGCCTGTACACTTGTGGAACATTACATGTTAATAACTACACAACTGTGCAGCTAAATTATTTTAGTATGCAGGTACACATGTTGTAGACTGGTTGAATGTAACTTGTGAACAACCACTAGAGCAGTATCAATTTCATGGGAAGGAAAGCCGTTTTGCTTCTGGATTAAGTATGAAAAAAACAAACGTTTCTTCTGCACCAGCATCATTGTTAAAACAAGCTCCGTATTATTAAAATCATGGACTCTAGCCAGGGACTTGCTAGCCTTTTCGATAACCGGGCCCTAAAAAGACCTCAATCTCTGGCAGGAAAAGAAAAGTGTAAAGGCAAGTATGGATATTCTAGCCTGTTATGTGACAGTTTCTGTGAACCATCTGAGTCTCAGAACCTCTGAAACAGATTGTTCTAAAATGAACTGGTCTTAAAATTGGGCTCTCCTCTGTCTTGGCAGAGTTGGTCATGCATAGAAAGTGCACTCCTGATATTTTTGCTGAATATAAGATGATGGAATAAGCATTCCTTGGTGAAAGATTTTGACTCATTCATTCATGTTAGCCAAGAGTATATGACAGCCGTGATTGTGGCCAATTTGACTTGTCATCCCATAGCTGTAATGTTTTCAGAAACAGCTGAGTGCATTGAAGGTGACCGTCCTTGAGCCAAAACGTAAATCCATGCTGTGTTAGGACCCAGCAGCTGCTATCTTGAGCAGGATATTGACTCAGGGATAGGAGCAGGGAATGGACGGCTGAGTTTAATACTTCTTGGGCTAAAGTTTCCAGTTTGGTGTGACTTCTGGGAGACCAGGATACAGCAGGGCCTGGGTACTGCTCCTAAACTTGGGGTTTTGTTTTGTTTTGCCTTTACAGGCAATTCCACCCTCCATGAATGCAGTGTCCGAGGATATTTACTCCAATGGCTCAGCCACGCTGGGCAGCCCAGCCCATGCAAATGGCCGGGAGATACGGAAAATGAGGTTCATCCAGTTTGAAAAGGTCGCGGAGGAGCCCATGGTGAGCTGGTGGAGCTAGAGTGCTTCAAGTCCCTGTGGTTGTAGGCAGTGGGGGGGTGGTGGTGGTGGAATACTTCTCTTGCTCCTGGGGAAACTCCTGGGCCTAGACGGACAGAAAGCTTCTGGCTGTGTGCAGCTTGGCTGAAGTTGAGATTTCCTCTTCACTTGAGAGATGTTTTATCCCCAACTCTCTTGTAGCCATGGAAGGAGCCTCCAGGAGCAAGATCTAGAACATGGGGAACGTGTAGCCCTCTGGATGTAGTTGGATTACAACTCCCATCATGCCTGACTATTGGCCATACTGGCTGGAGCTGTTGGGAGTTGGAGTCCAGCAACATTCGGAGGGCTACGGGTTCCCCCATTCTTGTCCTAGAAGCAGTGCCAGTTCCCATGTTTCGGAAAGACCCCCAGTGCCTCCCATCCCTAGTGAGTCTAGTTCCTCGTTGCTGCCATCTGCAGCTCCTCCTTCTCCTCCTCTAACCTTATTATTGCTACTGCCAGCCAATTGTAGAATTGTAGAGTTGAAAGGGACCGTGAGGGTCATCTAGCCCAACCCCCTGCAATGCAGGATTCTTTTGCCCAACTTGGGGCTCAAACCCATGGAGATTAAGAGTTTCACACTCTAGCAATTGACCTACGCAGCAGCTAACAACAAGCAGGCAGTGGCATCAACTGACCCTTCTTGTCATCTGCTCCATTGCTGTCTGGGCCAGAGTGAGGCTGCCCATTGGTCCATCTAATTACACTGACTGACAGCACCTCTCCAGGCTTTCAGGCAGGGGACATTCCCAGTCTTATCTAGAGGTGCCAGGAATAGAGCCTGGGGCCTTTTGCATGCAAAGCAGATGTTCTACTACTGAGCTGGGGCCCATTCTCTGTGAAAGGCAGATGAGAAAGCAGGTTGCATCTGCGAAGAGGATTAAGCCAGGCTCGGAGTATTCTGGTCAGCTGCATGGATCCCCCACTGGGGTATGGGGGCCCCTTGGCTGATCCCAATACTTGCCAACCCTTTGCGCAAGTTCTGACCTGGAAAGAGAAGTGTTAGCCGGCAGCTGTTACGTACAAGGGAAATGAACAGAGATTGAGTCAGGCTAGGAGTCTCCCCTCCTGGATGCATCTCCTGGGGCTGCCTCTGGTACAGAGATAGACCAGGAGGAGAAGCAAAAGTCTTCATACTGTAGCTTTGATCCAGATTGTCACAGACTTTCTGTTCCAGGGTATCACGCTGAAGTTGAATGAGAAGAAGAGCTGTATGGTGGCCAGAATCCTCCATGGAGGCATGATCCACAGGCAAGGTAAAGAGCAGTAGCAGGCCTGGAAATTATTATTTTTTAAATCCATAGGAACCAGCGCCACTGGAGGCTGATGTCTATTGGGCAGAAAGGAAGGAGACCCAACAGTTGGCAGAGCCTGAGCCCAATTCTACTTTTGGAGCCAACTAGTTCTATTTTTTGTGTCTCTCCTCCTACCTCCTGAGTTCTGCAGGCCAGGCCCACTTATTTATTTTATTTATTTATTTATTTATTTATTTATTGAATTTTATCTACCTACTGCCCAATACCCGGAGGTCTCAGGATGGTTCACAGAACAAAATCAAAATATAAAACCACAAAATGTATACAGTAGTACCTTGGAAGTCGAACAGCTTAGTTCCCAAACGTTTTGGCTCCTGAACGTCGCAAACCCAGAAGTCACTGTTCCAGCGTGTGAACTATTTTTGGAAGCTGAGTGTCCGATGGGGCTTCCGCCGCTTCCGTTTGGCTGCAGGAGCTTCCTGCAGCTAATCAGAAGCCGCACTTTGGTTTTCGAACATTATGGAAGTCGAACGGACTTCCGGAACAGATTCTGTTCGATTTCCAAGGTATGACTGTAATCAAAATAAAAGCAACCACCTAATAACTTCTTGGATGACAGTCCTGTCATTTCCTCCTCCAGCTCCTGCTCCTGGTTGCCATAGACTCTTGCATTTTTTTTTGTCCCTGTCCGAGAATATGCTGAGATTTTACACTGCATGGAAAGGCAAATTCTTCCTTTCCCCATTAGATGGAATGGAGAGTTCCCCTTCTGCCTTTAGAATAGAGATGTTTTAATGGTGGGGGAAGAGATGGACTTGGACAGCTAAGCACCCTGGTGGAGATCAGAGTAGAAATCTCTTCATTGTACCAGAGAGCAAGGAGTTTGGGCCAGTGGTGGGACCTCTGCCTGGTGCTGCTGTTCATTGCTGGACATTTCTCCATCACCAGTCTCTCAGCTGCCAGGCCTCTGGTGGTGTTGCACTGGTGAGCAATGGCAGTGGTTTTGAATGGGACCCAAGACAGTGCCTGGCTTTGATATGCCACCCGCCATGTTAGATTACGAGGTCAGGCATTGCATTTTGCTTATTCCAGTATGGTGGGCAGGGACACCAACTCCTGGGAGCCGAGCCCTTTTGGGACCCCCAGTCAGAGGGTGGAGGCAACCAAGCGCTGAGCCAAGTGCAGTGTGGCTTCAATGGCTAGCTCCTCCTCCTCCTCCTCCTGTTGCTGCTGCTGCTGTGGAGTGACAGGAGGGTCAAAGCAGCCCCCTGCCATTGACAGCAGCAGAAGGAGAAGGCACTGGCCATTGAAGCTGTGCTGCTGTCTCATTCGGCTTCACTTCCAGCTCCTGAGGTTGCACATGTGACATTGCCCCCCACCTGTGATGGTGGGCTTGGCTCTCATTCAGAAGGTTTGCTAGCGCCCAGGTGAATGACTGCTGGAAGCAGCATGGGTTGGCAGGATGAGGCCAGTCAGCGATGAGGCCTTCTGAGTCCTAGAGCCCTTGCAAAGTCCCTGGCCATGCTGGGCATGAAAGGAGCCACCCTTCCCTCCTGTCCAAAACAACTGTTAACTATCTAAGGAAGAACTTAGGAAGTGATCTCCTTTTGTGTGAATAGCAGCAATAGCTCAAGTAGTGGGTTCACAGTGTGTTTTTATAAAAGCAAACCAATTCTGAACCATTTCAGGCGTATTCACTCATGTGAATTCATAGTTTAGTTTTTTTCAGTTCAGTAATGCGAGTCTCACAAGTACCATGTTTAAACTGCTGCTAGTGATGTGCTTTAAAAAAAATCGTTTTCATTTCTACTACAATCTAGTAAAAGTGTAGCCTTTGCCTAGTCCCAGGAGTTGCCAGTGTGGTGCCTGTTTATCAGTAGCTGTTGTCCTCTCTAGCTACTATTAAGACTCTTGTCTGTTGCTGTTGGCACTGCCTTGCTTCATGAGGTTCATGTCTCCTACTCTGGCAGGCTCCCTTCATGTGGGGGATGAGATCCTAGAAATCAATGGGAAGAGTGTCGCCAACCATTCTGTAGACCAGCTGCAGAAGATACTGGTAGGTACCAGGGATGGAGGGACCTGAGTTTTCTCTTTCAGAAGCAGCAACCTGCTGTGATTCTTCCTGACCTTTTAAAAGATAATTGAGCATGAATTATTCCAGTCTGTAGGAGCCGGTGGACCTTAGGTTCCATCCCCACACCTCTTTGTTTTATCATTTCTCCCAGCTCAGAAAAAACCAGCAGGAAGTTAAAGTGTTCTTGCTGGGAGCCTCTTTTTGACTTTGCCTTGAAATCAGCAAGGTGTAGAATAGAACTGGGCTCATATGAGAGCCAGAAGCAGGCTTCACTGGAATATCCTGGAGAAACCAAAAGCCGGCAGTAGCCCCGATTCTTTACTGCAGAGATGGGCAACTTGTGACCCTTTGGATGTTGTTGGACTTGAAACTCCCATCCGGTGTGGCCAGTGACCAGGGATGATTAATTACTGCCTTGTTTTAATGAGATTTGTTTCGTTTTGTTGTGCACCTATGGATGTTTATCTTTTAATGTTTGTGTAACTGGTTTTTATACTTTGTAAACCCCTTAGAAGCCTAGTTTGGCAACAGGCAGTACATAATTGATGATAATGATCACCGATTATGGGAGTTTTATTCCAGAAACCTCTGGGCTGATATTAGTAGTTGTAGTCCAACAAACATGGGGAGAGTCAGAGGTTGCACACCTCTGCTCTGTGGGCACAGAATGCCCGGGCATCTCTGCACTGAAAGCTAAGTATAGAAATTTAAGATGGGAAAACTAGAAGTACTATCAAGGAAGTACCATCTCTCTGTCCCTTATGCTTTTCACAGTTGCACTAAGAGAGAACTTTAGCTGGTGCAGGTTTTCTCAGTTCTAGGAGACAGGTTGCAACTGCAGGAGCCCTGAGCTATGCAAGAAGAGGTTGTGATCTGCATTGGGTGGGTGATTTAGCAGAGGTTGATTCTCTCCTTTTCCTTTGTCCATCAGAAAGAAACTAAGGGAACCATTTCCCTAAAGGTCATTCCCAACCAGCAAAGCCGCATTCCTGCCCTCCAGGTAGGTGGTAGAACTTCCACCTTCAAAGCAGTGGGTTGGTTGCATGAGGTTAAATTCTGTGCCTCTAAGCCAAAAACTGCACCACAGAAAGATGAATTCCGCAGCTGGTATGTAAATTAGGTGCACATTCGTATTCCCCCCCCCCCCCAGCATTCTGCTTTTGCCTAATCATTAAGTGGGAGAAAGAAGGATGTCGAGTCAGGATCTCTGCCTGACCATCAGGAATCCTATGCAGTCTCCACCACCCCTATCCTAATCCTTTGATCACCACACACTTAGGGCTACATTCACACCATACATTCAAAGCTCTGTGATGCCACTTCAAACAGTTTATGGCTTCCCCTAAAGAATCATCGGTACTGTAGTTTGTTAAGGATGCTGCGAGTTTTTGGGAGACCCCTGTTCCTCTCAAAGAGCTACAGTTCTCAGAGTGGTTTAACAACCTATCCCTCTTCCCAGGGAACTCTGGGAGTTGTTGGAATAGAGATCTCCTAACAACGTTCAACGCTCTTAACAAACTACAGTTCCCAGGATCCTGGGGTGCGGGGAGGAAGCCATGGTTGTTTAAAGTGCAAAATTGGGCTTTAAATGTAGGGTGTGAATGTGGCCTCAGATTGCTTGAAAAGGGGAATTTGGTATGTTTATGGAAAATAATTGATCTATCACCTAATTTCCTCCCAAGCTGCACCCAACTGCCTTAATCCTGGTGTCGTCGGTTGCATCTGGTGCAGGGCAGGTAAAGACTGGTTGGTGTTGGCTACAAACCTCGGTGCCTTTGCCTGATTTTGAACTGCGCAGGCAAAGGAGAAAGTGTCACCTGATGTCATGGTGGCGTCGGTTGATTCACACGTGGTTGGTCAGGCGGGTGGCTGAACAGAAAGGGCTTCCACCCCTGGGTTAGAGTCTTTTTCAGCCCAAGGACCACATTCCCTTTTATTCACCTGCCTGGGGCCTGGGCCCAGTCATGGGTGAAGCCAGAGGCAAAAGCGGGCATGGCAGCTGATGTACATATTCCCTGTGTACAGTAGGGTGCTTTATACACAAGCAAGCAAGAGGCATTATCGGTGGACTTGAAAGAAGTGGAACAAGGCCCATGAGAGGTGTGCCTGGGAAGAGTCCCTAGGGGCAGACAGAGGTTGGAGGGTTGGATTTGGTCTCTAGGCCTGAGATTCCCCACACCTGCTGTGCATAGCCAAGGTGGTGCCTTCCAGATGTTGCTGAATTTCATCTCCCATCCTCCCCTGACCATTGGCCATGATGGGAGTTGTAGTCCAAAAACCGCGTTGGCAACCCCTGACTTAAAGCTGCAGAAAGGTATATCCTATATAATAAAGAGCCTATGTCCCTGCGTGCGTCTGTGTGTCAGTGGTTTTTCGTTACTGCGCATGTGCGCCACGGACACAGGGGTTGGAGGGCAGAGACGTGCGCACCAATCAGGGCCGGCCGAACGCTGGGCGCGCGCGAAGCAGGCAAGCAGACGGTTGAGCTGCTTGCTGCTGCTGCTCCTCCCGCTGCTGTTCCCTGCGCTCCGCTCAGGGGCTCCCGTGAGGAGAAGGTGCCTCCCCTCGCCGCCTGCTGCGTCCGACGGGCTCCCGGCAGCAGCTGCTGGCCTGGGCTTGGTTTGCTGCTGTTCCCTGAGCGCGGCGGGAGGAGCAGCAGCAGGCAGGCAGGCAGGCAGGCAGCCAACCGGTGGAGGAGGAGAAGGCGGAGAGGCGGACGCAGCCGGCGGGGATGCTGAACGAAGCCCCCCAACCCCCTCCTCCTCCTCTCCGCGCGGCGGGTCCAAGGCGGCGGCGGCAGAGCAGTTTCCAAGCAGAGAAACCTCCCGCCCCTTCCCTCCCTCTCCCTTTGCTTCCTTTTTCTGCCTTCCTTGCTCGCTCTTCTTACTGCCTTCTCCTTTTGCAATGCGCGCGCACACACACACACACACACACACGCCGCCTCCCTCTCCAAAAAAGGGCGCAGCGCCCGAAGGGAGTCAAAGCCAACCCTTCGGCTGGCCAGCTGCTTTCGCTTCTTCCTCCCACTTTATGGTGGTTGCCGAGATCCAAGGCCCTCTTCTTTTTTCTCCTCCCTCCCTCGCTTTCGCTGCTCTCTTTCTCTCTCTCCCTCCCCTCTCTCTTTCGTCCCAGCTTTTCACGTTCGGTTTCCAGACTGGCTTGGCTGCCTGGCTAGGAGGTGGTCTAGGGATGCAAGGGGTGGGTGGCTTGGTTGCATGGCTTGGGGGTGGTCTAGGGGTGCAGGGGGTGGGTGGCTTGACTGCATGGCTTCGGGTGGTCTAGGGGTGCAGGGGGGTGGCTTGCTTGCATGGCTTGGGGGTGGTCTAGGGATGCAAGGGGTGGGTGGCTTGGTTGCATGGCTTGGGGGTGGTCTAGGGGTGCAGGGGGTGGGTGGCTTGACTGCATGGCTTCGGGTGGTCTAGGGGTGCAGGGGGGTGGCTTGCTTGCATGGCTTCGGGTGGTCTAGGGGTGCAAGGGGTGGGTGGCTTGGTTGCATGGCTTGGGGTGGTCTAGGGGTGCAGGGGGTGGGTGGCTTGGTTGCATGGCTTGGGGGTGGTCTAGGGGTGCAGGGGGTGGGTGGCTTGACTGCATGGCTTCGGGTGGTCTAGGGGTGCAGGGGGGTGGCTTGCTTGCATGGCTTGGGGGTGGTCTAGGGATGCAAGGGGTGGGTGGCTTGGTTGCATGGCTTGGGGGTGGTCTAGGGGTGCAGGGGGTGGGTGGCTTGACTGCATGGCTTCGGGTGGTCTAGGGGTGCAGGGGGGTGGCTTGCTTGCATGGCTTGGGGTGGTCTAGGGGTGCAAGGGGTGGGTGGCTTGGTTGCATGGCTTGGGGGTGGTCTAGGGGTGCAGGGGGTGGGTGGCTTGACTGCATGGCTTCGGGTGGTCTAGGGGTGCAGGGGGGTGGCTTGCTTGCATGGCTTGGGGTGGTCTAGGGGTGCAAGGGGTGGGTGGCTTGGTTGCATGGCTTGGGGGTGGTCTAGGGGTGCAGGGGGTGGGTGGCTTGACTGCATGGCTTCGGGTGGTCTAGGGGTGCAGGGGGGTGGCTTGCTTGCATGGCTTGGGGGTGGTCTAGGGGTGCAGGGGGTGGGTGGCTTGGTTGCATGGCTTGGGGGTGGTCTAGGGGTGCAAGGGGGTGGCTTAGTTGCATGGCTTCAGGTGGTCTAGGGGTGCAAGGGGGTGGCTTGGTTGCATGGCTTGGGGGTGGTCTAGGGGTGCAGGGGGTGGGTGGCTTGACTGCAAGACTTGGGGGTGGTCTAGGGGTGCAGGGGGTGCATGGCTTGGTTGACCACATATGCTTTAGAAGCGCCGCCAAGCCAGCCCCTCCGCCCACCCGCCCCGCCCAGAGAGGAGCAAACTTTCTTCGCGGCTGTGGTGATGAAGCGCGCGAGGAGCGGCTGCTCGGCGGGCTCCTGCCTCGGGCTGAGAAGGGTGGCCGCCGCTCCCCCCATATACTTTCTAGCGCCCGTTATCTTAACGGGCTTAATTTACTAGTTCACCCATAATTTGCCCAGTAGTCCTTTTAGCCAGACATGTGAGTGAGCAGAAGTTAACACCTGTCATGGTAATATAGATAGCCAGACAGTTCCCAAGTCATCCTCTTTTGCTGGGCCAAACAGGAAATAGCAGGCTTATGGCCTTCTGTGTGTGAGAGAGTGTGTGTTTGGGTGCCTGTTACCTTTGTGCTCAGGTATGGTTGCCTATCAGTTGCCCTCCAAAGCGGGATCTTCTCCTCTTCACTCTTTCATGCTGTTTTGTCACCCACTGACACTGTATTGGGACGTGGGAGGTGGGGCCGGTCAAGTTCTTCCTGAAGAAATCAGCCCACTTGTGGTACCGTTGAGGCTGTGCAGCTGTTACCAAGACAACGTAGAGGCCTGTGCTGTGCTTCTGTTGCTAAGGCAATGCAGATGCCTGAAGTTGTTGGGCTGCTGTTTTCCTTCCTGGGCTGTTAATTTCCCAGGGTCGGGGTAGCTGCGTTCCTTTGTTACAGCAAAAACCAATGGCAAAAATAGGAGACTTGTGGCACTTTAAAGTATAAGAGTATTTTATTGTGCCGTATTAAATTCTCCAATAAATCTGTTATAAGATGCCAGGAGATTCTTTCTCTGCACCAATTCAGTTTTTTGAGGGGTGGGTGGGTTCATGGATGTGTCTCTATTTTGCCATTTTTGTACCCACATGATGCAGCACAATTATTTGAGTAGTCCTCATGTGAATTCCACTAGCTGCAGAACATCCAGCCAGTCGCTTTTCTCCTCTCCTTCAGAGTTTGTCTAATTTGAGGCAATTAGGCTGCTGTCCTATTTTTAGTGCCCATTCCTCATTAATTATTTCCATATGGCAACAGTGGTGTATTCTTTGTTTAAAAATAATAGTCAAATTCTGCACTAATAGAACCCACATTTTAAGCAAAAGAAAACAAAAAGAACAAACTGAATTTCTGCATCTGGGAAAATAATTTGTACAAATTAGACATGCTGTATCTGTATAAAAAAGGTAAAGGGACCCCTGACCGTTAGGTCCAGTCATGGATGACTCTGGGGTTGCAGTGCCCATCTCGCTTTACTGGCCGAGGGAGCTGGCGTACAGCTTCCAGGTCATGTGGCCAGCATGACTAAGCCGCTTCTGGCGAACCAGAGCAGTGCACAGAAACGCCGTTTACCTTCCCACCGGAGCGGTACCTATTTATCTACTTGCACTTGGACGTGCTTTTGAACTGCTAGGTGGGCAGGAGCAGGGACCGAGCAACGGGAGCTCACCCCGTTGCGGGGATTTGAACCGCCGACCTTCTGATCAGCAAGCCCTAGGCTCTGTGGTTTAACCCACAGCGCCACCCGCGCTCATTATCAAAATTCATTCCCTGCCTCACAAAATATTAAAGGTAGTTTACACTAGGAAAAAATGTATGCAGCAGTCTCTGATCTTTGAGTGCTGGTCCTTATGTAGCCAGCAGGGAACAACCCCCCCCCCCCCCGTGGATGACCTGTTGATCATTGGGACTTAATGCCCTGCATGAAATGGAAGACTACCAGAATAAAACTTACTCTGCTGCCCACCTTACAGTGAGCAGTGCTGGGGCCAGGCAGATTTCTCTTGGAAGGCTGTTCCAAATCTCAGACAACAGCGCTGAAAATAATCCTGTTCGGATGCCCACTTTCCGTATCTCTTCTGACAGGGAGGCCCAAAGCAAGGCTCTAGAAGGCGAACAGAGGTTTCTGGGCAGCAGGGTCACATGCAGAAATATGACTCTGGAGACACTTGTGCAATTCTACTCTTCCTACTCGTAGGGAAGGGAAAGTTAGTACTCAAGCAGCTAAAGCCCCACCCTCTAACCACTGCTGAACCCTCTGCAGCGATGATGCTGGTTTCTGGGATTTCGCAATATGTTTCCCATCCACTCCCAAACCCACAAAATGCATGTTCTCTCACACTTCCCTCCGCCCTTCCTGGCCTATTTAACCATTGCCTGGAAAGCAGAAACTGTGCAGGGGAAGCATTTCCTTAGGCATGGTGACCCAGTGCTGAGAGAAATGCCCCTTCCTTAATGTCCTCTTGCTCTGTAGCTGTTAAGAGGTGCAGTTGGCAACCTTCACTCTGCATGAGATGGCCAGGACAAAGGATGGTGGGGAAGAGGCCAAAGTGGCAAATGAGACTAGAGTGCATTGAGTAAAGAGAGGTGCTGGTCTGGTGTGGAGATTGCAGCCTGGGTCCCCTCTGTGCTATGATATCATCATAAACTTTATTGCACTAGCCAAAGGCCATGGCATCATTCACAAAGGGAACAAAAAGAAAAGCAACAGTAGCTCTGCACTATGAGGTCCAAGGGTTCTCACCTACCCATGCATTGAAGAAAGCCTGAGGAGGAGCTGTAGCTCTGTGAGCATATACTTTCCCAGGCTTTATCCCTGGCATCTCAGTTTTAAAAGATGTGTCAGGTTACAGTGAGCAATTTTTACCTGGAAATGCCCCTGCCCCTGCCCCAGCCACAGTCCCGACCTGCATCACTCCATCCCTTTCTGCAGTCCCTTTTGTTTGTTTGCTTGCTTTGAAAGAAACACAGATGGGCAAAGTGTCTAACCTGGTATAAGGCAGCTTTCTGTGTTTCCTAAAGTGTGAAGGTAACATGAGAAGGGGGGCAGGGAGGAGTTTGAAAGAGAATGGAATTCCGGTCCTGGCAGTGCTATTTTTTCTAGGAAAAGAGGTGCCAGAACTCACCATGTATGCCTCCCTTGTTCTCTTATAATGGCAATGGCACCTACCTGAGAGGTGCCGGAACTGAGTGAGTTCTGGCTGAAAAGGGGTCCTGGGTGCTGAAATAGAGAAGGCACGTATTGGCACAACTAAAGCTGTGTTCAGATTATACATTTTTCAGAGACAAGGCTCCAAGTGCAGTCCTGACATTGCAAATCTCTTAACCTTGCTTAAATACATTCAGGCATAAGCTTGCATAATCATTCTTTTACTTTTCCTCCTCCCTACTCTGGAGGAGTTTCCTTCCTTGCTTTCCAGTACCAACCACAGTTTATGTTACATCTACCGGTATTAATGCTCAAAACAAAATAAAAAATTCCTTCCAGTAGCACCTTAGAGACCAACTAAGTTTGTTCTTGGTATGAGCTTTCGTGTGCATGCACACTTCTTCAGATACCTATTAATGCTGCAAGCCTTGGCCCACTCAAACAGAACCAGGTACTATGCACAGGATTCAACTAGTGCAATGGGGCTCCCCCCTCTCTTCTCCTCCCATGGAGCCCTGCCCCCCACCAAAACCAAAACCAACCCTAGAAGCCCTGAACAGTGCACAGGGGGAATAGGGGAGGGGTGTTCTGTCTGACAAGCCACAATGCTTGCCCTAACGGAACCACTGCCATTGAAAACTATAGTTTGTGGTGGGTTTGCAATCCAGGATTTTGAGGGAATGTGGCTTTTGTTAACTGTGGCATGTGCTGGTGTGCATGCAATGTGAGATCATGATGATGTGCAAAGAGCGATCCCCATCGATATTAATTGGACTGAACTTTCAGCATTTGAGCCTATAGTTGTGGAATTTGTGTTTAATCCAGAGTTTAGCTGTATTAAGGAAGTTCCTGAAAATCCTGCAACAACGTAGCCATGAAGCATGTCCTTTCAAGCGAAAAATAAAAACGAAACCTTGTCTCTAATTTTGAAGGTATCCAAGAATAGGCATTTAGGCCAAGTGGACTCATGTTCTGCTTCTGAAATGACAAATTGCTCTAGGCAAATGCTGATGTTCTTGTTTTTTGTTTTACAATTTTAGCCCATATAGGGAGGCTTTAATACTCAATTTTTTTCTGTTCCGGCTAAGCAGTTAAACACAATAGTCCTTGTTCACCCCAGCATGTATTTCATGTTTCACAAGGGAAGTCTTAAGACTTAAGAGGTCAGCTGTGTATCCTGCTAACTTCAGATAATAAGCTGTCCATCTATTTGGCAGCAGCTTTCTCTTTACAATGGGATAAGCAATGGCTGTATTGCAGATCAATAACATCATCGTCATCATCATCATACTGTAGACAGACTTATAAACAATTATTAAAATTTTGGCTGCCCTACATTCCAGTCCTTCTTGCATCCAGTTTAACCCCTTGCCTGCCTAAGCAGTGCTACCTCCTGCAAGTTGAAGGGTACTTCCTGACTTTAATCTTGAGCTCTGGTTCTTTCTCTCTCGCTACAGATGTTCATGAAAGCCCAGTTTGACTATGACCCCCGGAAGGACAGCCTGATTCCTTGCAAAGAAGCTGGGCTGAAGTTCCAAACAGGAGACATCATTGAGATCATCAACAAGGATGACAGCAATTGGTGGCAGGGCCGGGTGGAGGGCTCCTCCAATGGATCCGCAGGACTCATCCCTTCCCTGGAGCTACAGGAGTGGTATGTCCTTTGGATGAGGCCCCTGCCTGCCTAGTGCCCCTCCCTTCCAGGTTCCCAGCTGGATCTCTTCAGGCTCCTCCCATCTTGTGATAGGATCTCTGGTGTAGCCTACAGCAGACATCTTCAACCTTTTCTGTCCCAGGACCCACTTTTAACCCAAACATGCATTGGGGGACCTATTTGGGGGACCTGTTTATTGTTCCATATTGTTTGCTTGGTGATAGTGCTCCTGTTGCGACCCATCATACGAAGACCAGTAGCCTGCAGCATCTTCATATTGGCATTTGGGTTCCTTGCCTTCTCTTTTCATGAGTATGCAAAACTCTTAATCCCACCCCTTCCAGTTGTTGGTTTTGCATCAGCCCTAGAGCCTGTCTTTGATTTAGCAGAGTGCGCTACAAACCACAGACTCTCAGAGACAGAAATAATGCTATAGATTTGTTGGCTTCAGAAGAGCTAAGGTGCTCCAAAGGCCAAAACGAGACCTCAAATGTTTGAGGCAACCAATGCGTCCTCATTTTGACCTACGAATCATTACACTTGCCTTTTGATGTTCCTGAAGATCCATGCCTCAGTTCTACAGAACAGATGTGGGGAACCTTTTGCCCTCCAGATGTTGCTGAGCTTCAACTCCCATCACCCCTGGCCTTTGCTTGCTTGGGCTAATGGGAGTTGTAGTTCTTCCTGTTTGTCAAATGCTCTCCCTGGGTAGGCTTGCCTGTTCATTCCATATGTTTAGGCACCAGGTGAAAACATTTTTCTGTAACCAGGCCTTCAGCTGACATTCCATGGTCTTTTAAATGTGTTTGTGGCATGGTGGTTATTGGTTTCTTTTGTTTTAATTTTATTATGGAATTTGTATTTTTATGTTGTGAACTACCCTGTGATCTTTGGATGAAGACCAGTATAGAAATTAAATGAGGTAATCATCATCACCATCATTCAGCAACATCTGAAGGGCCAAAGTTTCCCCACATCTGCCATAGAAAGTCCTCAAACTTGTAGTTCCTATCCCCCCACACACAGACACTTTGAAGGACAGAGATTATTGCCTTGATTAAGCCATCAGTTTGAAGCACTGCTCCCAGGCTTTGGTCAGGGAAAGGGAAAGAGGAGTCCTGATTTTATTGCCACTTCCTTCTTACTACAACATACCTTTTCCCCTTTCCTGCAGGCGCGTTGCAAGCATGCCCCAGGGCAACCCCAGCGAAGCCCAAAGCTGTAGCCCTTTTGGAAAGAAGAAGAAATGCAAAGACAAGTACCTGGCAAAGCACAGCTCAAGTGAGCACCTCCTTGTCCCTCCGCCTCCTCCACTGTTGTCCCACATTCCTTTTTTCCACAAGGGGGTCCTGCCTTCAGGGTGAAACCAGGGGTTGGGAGCTTCTAGTCGGTGGGTCAAATTTGGCCCAGCACAGGTGTTAATTAAGTCTGGGAGGCTGTTTCCCCCAAACCACATGCACCATATGAGATGTCTGGTGCAGGGCAGGGAGTGATGCAGCTGTTCGTCAAGAGTTCCTCAGGGGGAAGATCCATGCAGAAGGCAGGCTTCAAGTCACCTCCCATTGTTCAAGCCAGTTGAGCCGTGGTGCTTCAAAGCTCTTTGCAGGCCCTGCATGGTGCTTTGAAGTCCAGACGTTCATCTCCTGGTGTCATTGTGATGTCAGGTGATTGACAGGGTGTGGAGACCTTTGGGGCTCAATTAAGGATCTTATTTTCTGCCTCTCTCTCTCTCTCCTAGTTTTTGATCAATTGGATGTGGTGTCCTATGAGGAGGTGGTGAGGCTGCCAGCTTTCAAGAGGAAGACACTGGTGCTTATAGGTATCCAATGACACAGTAGTACTGACTTGTCTCTAAATGATAAAGGAATAATTAAATATGCAGCACGTAGTCAAAGCTGTATGTGCTCTTATACCCGGCCCCACTCCAGCAGCCAATGGATTTCAACCCAGTGCTAGTTCTACTCTGAGTAGACATGGTAAAGTGAACGGACAAAAAAGGATTGTGGAGTGCAGCGATCAGAGGCTAGATAAGGTCATTTATATTCTGGTTAAAGCTGGTCAGTGGTGTAGGTTTAAAATGGTCAGATAAGCGTAGGAAATGGATGAATTGGTCTATGTCTGCTCTTTGTCAGTTTTAATGAGTTCACCTATAACTGTTCTGTCCCATTTCTGCAAATGATCTTGACATAAAGAAGTGTATGAAAATGTTCATTTAACTATGTCTTTTGTGATTATTCATAATTAAGAATTTTCTCAACATACACATTTCTTATGATTTTGTGATTATTCATACTGTATATTCCTGCGTATAAGACTACTTTTTAACCCAGGAAAATCTTCTCAAAAGTCGGGGGTCGTCTTATACGCTGGGTCGTATTTCTTATACGGCGAGTATATCCCAAACTCTATATTTTAACTGGAAAAGTTGGGGGTCGTCTTATACGCCCAGTCGTCTTATACGCCGGAATATACGGTAATTAAGAATTCTCTCAGTGTACACATTACTTAACACATTACACACATGCACAAACACAAATTACAGACTTTAGCATTCTGATCCAGCTCACTTAAAAATACGCAGGCCAAACAAAATTATTCATCCTTAGAGAGAGGGCAAAAGAGGCTGACTTTGATGTTACATTGTGATGTGTCCTTTCCCTGATGTAAGTGGTAGTTCTTTGGTTATGAGAAAATGGAGCTGGAGCATAATTTTCCTTTTGTTGTTTTTCTCCCTTTCTTGGGACAGGGGCCAGCGGAGTTGGCCGAAGCCACATTAAGAACACCCTGCTCAGCAAGAACCCGGAGAAGTTTGGATACCCCATTCCATGTAAGTCACCCAGAACCAAAATTTTTCCGCTGTGGCATTTATTTAGCATTGCTTAGCCTCTGTCCCAGCTTCTTCCTAGAGTTGTAAGTTAGCATATGTGCTCCTTTCCCCTCTCCATATTATCCTCACAACAGCTCTGTGAGGCAGGTTAGGCTGAGAATTTAGGACTGGCCCAAGGTCACCCAGTGAGCATTGTGGCTGAGTGGGAATTTGAACCCTGGTCTCCCAGACTTATGTCCAGCACTGGCTCCATTGCATGTTTCTTTCAGTTGCAGTGTGTCACCAAAGTAGCATATGGTATAGAAGACATTGGGCCGTATCCATGCTGCTGTGCTGCTAATGTAGCAGACCTTCTCTTGCATAATGTAACTTTTCCTTCCTCTCTTCTCTGTGCACTGTCCAAATCTGCTTCAAAGCATTAGAGGACTCTGCAGAGCAGATTTAATAAAACACCATGCCTAAACATGCTCATCCAATAATATTTTCTAAAGGACAACCTCTGTCCACCCCACTGAAAGATGAGCATTAAAACATCTTCCCCACACCCATAACAAACAGCTCTCTAAATTAACAGTGAAAGGCCTGGGTGAATAAAAGTGTTTTAGTCTGGTGTCCAGTGTGCTTCCCTGGGGAGAGCATTGCAAAAACAGGGGGGCTACCACTGAGAAGGCTGGTTCTCATGTCAGCACTTTCCAACATGCGGAGAAGGTCCTCTGGTGACTAATGCACCCGGCTCTTCCTCCTCCACTTGAGACTGTAAAGAATTCCAGTTGTGTTCTTCCTTCCCCAAGCTCCCAAATAACGCAACCTTGCTACCTCCTTGCAGCAGCCCAGCTCCCATGTCTCTCTGTGTCCTTCTTCCGCAGACACCACCCGTCCTCAGAAGAAGAACGAGGTGGATGGGAAGGACTACCACTTTGTCACCACGGAGGAGATGACAAAAGACATCTCCGCCAACGAGTTCCTGGAGTTTGGGAGTTACCAGGGCAACATGTTTGGCACCAAATTTGAGACTGTGCACAAGATTCATGAGCAGGACAAAATTGCTATTCTGGACATTGAGCCACAGGTAGGAAAGTTTAGCCTGCTGCTTGAAAAAAATATATGAAGCGTTCTGGGAGCACCTTTGTACCTTTAGCTTCGGGGTGGGGAGCGTGTGGTCCTCCAGAGGTTGTTGGACCCCCTCCATCTCTCAACATCCCCAGCTACTTAGCCCTGCTGTCCCTGCTCCACAGTTTAGCTCGTTGCAAACCTTTGTAAAGGGACGAGTGCTTAGGAGCCAGAGGTGGAGGAGAGGGCGATATTAGCCACTAAATGTTCCATGCTGAAAGTGCACAGGAAGTGAATGGGAGTAGGAGCAAAGGGAAGGGGGTTAGTAAATGATCATCAGCATGTTTTAGCCCATGGGTAGGCAACCTAAGGCCCGTGGGCCGGATCTGGCCCAATCGCCTTCTCAATCCGGCCCGCAGACGGTCTGAGAATCAGCGTGTTTTTACATGAGTAGAATGTGTGATTTTATTTAAAGTGCATCTCTGGGTTATTTGTGGGGCATAGGAATTCATTCATTTCCCCACCCCCAAAATGTAGTCCGGCCCCCCACAAGGTCTGAGGGACAGTGGACCAGCCCACGGCTGAAAAAGTTTGCAGACCCCTGTTTTAGCCTCCCCTCTGCCCCGCTAAGCCCAGGGAAAAGTGCTAAAGCATAGCTGTCAACTTTCGGATTTGAAAATAAGGGATTTTTCAAACCTTTCGGATTTGAAAATAAGGGATGCCGCGAGGGCGGTGCAATGGCACCAAGTAGCCTCGCCACCCTGCGCTTCAGAGGCTGCGCGTGAATGGGTGAGCGAAAGAGCGAGCGCGTAGACGGCAGGCAGGCAGGCAGGCTGTCTGGTTGGGCGTGAGGGTCTGGCTGCGCAAGGCATGCAAGCTCCGCCCCCAGTCGGTCTCAGACTCCTTATTGGCAGCTGAGAACACAGCTGAGGAGCCTCCCTGGCCGGCAGGGAGGGAGAGGAGCTGCTTCCTTTGAAATCCGGGAAATTTAAGGGATATCAACAATCCGGGATAGCAGTGGGAAACGGCATTGGAATAAGGGAGTTTCCCACCAAAAAAAGGGAGGGTTGACAGCTATGTGCTAAAGAGACAGGTGTATTTAAACTCCTTGAGAACCTGGCATGGGCAAATGAACAATGCAAAAGTCAGAGTTGTGCACATGTTTACCGAAGTGCAAGGACTGCTGATTTCCTTGCCTCACTTTTTTTGGACACATTCGCACCGTGTATTCAGAGTGGCTTGAAACTGGGGGGGTACTGTGCTAGCTTTGTCTCTTAAGTCAGATGGGAACTGTAGTTGTATTTTAGATGCTTTAGTGAGAGTGTGCTCCCCTTTTTCTTGAACAAAACTGAAAGGAAAAGATGCTGCAGGAGCATTTTGCCCTAAAATGAGGTAACGCAAGTCTGCAGCATCCTGGACAGGCTTGTCATTCAGGCAGGCGTGTGGGTATGCAGCCTTTTAACTTTGTAGGCTCTTTTCTTTCCCCCCAGACACTGAAGATCATCCACACCGCAGAGTTCTCTCCTTTCATTGTGTTCATCGCTCCCACGGACAAGGCAGATCAGGTAAGAGGTGTCAGTATTACATTAGATGCATGACGTCTTATGTTCCACACTCGTAGTGCAGTTGTACCTTGGTTTTTGAACAGCTTAGTTCTTGAGCGTTTTGGCTCCCGAATGTCGCAAACCCAGAAGTGACTGTTCCGGTTTGCGAACTGTTTTTAAGAAGTCGAAACATCCAACGGGGCTTCCGATTGGCTGCAGGAGCTTTCTGCAGCCATGCTTTGGTTTCTGAACATTTTGGAAGTGGAACGGATTTCCGGAATGGATTCTGTTCGACTTCCAAGGTACGACTGTGTACCTTTAGATAAGTCACACCTAAGCCTCTACATGCAGGCACATGGGGCATGGTTCCTTAGCGGAACACAATGTCAACTTTCCCCAAAATGGGCCCATTGGACCAAACAAGGGGGCAGGGGCTGACAACCACTGCCTTAACCTTTCTTCCATACCTCTTGCCAGAGAACAGTTTAATGAAGCCAGAGTCTCTTTTCCCTTAAGATGCAATTTTCGGTAGAGTGGGTTTAATCTGGCTTTATCCACCCATTCTGCCATGTAGTTGATTTAGATTTTAGAGCAAGTATGTTGCTTACACCACCAAAATTGTTAGGGATCACCAGATAACCTAGTAGCCAGCTTGGTGCCCTCCAGCTCTTGTTGATTTCAGCTTGTCTTATTCCTGTCCACAGTCCATACTGTGGGTGGGGTTGGACTAGAAAGTTGCAGGCTGCCCACCCCTAACCTGGTTCCTGTTTGGATTCTTGCAGAGGGGGATTAGGTGTCCTTGATTTGACCCAGAAAAGAATGCACTTGGGGTGGGGCGAACTGATTAGTATTAAAAGATCCTAAGTGTTGATAGGTCTGGTGTTTGTACACAAGAATTAAAATGCATAGAGATAATGTGTGGACCATGGGAATTATATCACTAAGAAGGCCACCCAGGACTAATCGGCACATTTCAAGAACCACCACCACGTACATGCAACCTACCCATTTTGCAAGGAGTTTAGCAAAGTTCTAGGCTGCATCAAGGCCATCGCATGCTGAACTGAGAAACCCCGCAAAGTGTGCAGAGCAGCATCGGCTAGACTGTCTACCTGATGTCACTAACTATGTGAACAATTCCTCTTCCTTTACAGTCGGATACTTTGCTGCAGCTTCAGAAAGATTCAGAGGGCATCCGGAGCAGATACGCTCACTACTTCGACCTGTCGCTGGTGAACAATGGTGTTGATGAGAGCCTTGAGCAACTCCAGGAAGCCTTTGAGCGCGCTTGCAACTCTCCCCAGTGGGTTCCTGTGTCTTGGGTGTACTGAGCTGTCTTGGTAGCTCCCAGATCCCCTCTGCCTGCCCTCATTACAGCAGGTTGAGGACAAAGAGGGTCACCCATTTGCCTGCTCTGTGCTTTGTCCAATGCACAACCCCCTCATCCTGTCCCCATTCCTCAGGGCAGCTGTTGCTCTGTTACTGCCAGGGCAAGAGCCCCGTCCTTCCAGCTGCAAACACCCTCAGAAGAGTATGTGCATGGCTTGTGCTTAGCACAGGGTAGCCCACACATACGAATGTTGGCACATAAGGAGGAAAACCCCTATCCAAAACCATTAAGATGTCTTCAGGAGTGATATTAAGAGCACCTTCTGGTGTGAAAGCCATATGCTGTGAATGCTAAGATGCAGGCTGAGCTGTGTTTTAAACTGAACAGTGTCACCTCAGTTTTAGAACCCTAATTTCTTTAGATCTTGTCAAGTGAGATTTCCTTACTGTAATACACCACTGCTCCTTCAAGCTCCCCACATATTGCACACTAATCTTCTGAGTGGATGCAAATTTTACACATCTGCTGCCACCCACTGTAGGGTGATCAGGCAGCTAGTGATCATTATCTCCTTCCCCAGACATGTGGACCATTGTCTCTCTACAGACTTGTACTTGGTCCAACTGTTCATGCTCAGAATCAGTACAGCTGTGAATTACACACTCTTGGGAGCCAGAGTAGATGCTATTAAGTTTTAACTGGCAGCTCTGACAGAAGGAGAGAACAGGAAATAACTCAAGACTCTCAGCACCTGCATGCTGTGCTCTGTAAAGTAACCGATCATGGCACATTTTCAACGTGTTAGGGTGGCTCACTTGTTATATGCAATATAACTGCCCTCCCTTCCATATTTGCCTTATCAAAAACGATTAACAGAGCAAGTTCATTCCACCTCCACCTGCAAGCACAACCTTTGTGGGAGGTTGTTATTCAACTAACTGCCCATGTCTAAAACAGGATTGAGTTATGTAACTAGTGGTTAAGGGTGTAGGCTTGACCTGCATTGAAACCTCATACCATTGAGGATACCAAAAAGACCCAATAGATGTGCAATAGGGACCTTTGGTTGAGTCCATTACAGGGAAAACAAGCAGCAATAAAGTGTTGAAATATTGCGGGACTTGTGTTTGTTATTACCCCACTACTCCCCAGATGGCAGAAGACTACGCTTACCCACAAGGACCAAAAAACGTGCCAGTTTAAAAGCTGTCCACCTGCAGCTGGCGGCATCCCCCACTGGACTGGCATGGGCACTCACAACAGCAAACCACCATTGTTCCTAGGTGACAAATGCATGGTTGCCGAGGCAGCCTTGAGAGCCAGCTTCTGATGCATTAAATCTCCATCCCTTGGAGCAATTGTGCCAGCAATAAAAGCAGAGCACAAGTGGGACCTTATAGCCTGTCCACTGAACTATGCTAACTCCCTTTTTACTCTTTATACCACATTGTGAAAAATACTTGGGGGAAAGGGGGCTTCTCCAGCAGACATACCGTGTTTCTCATAATATAAGACATACCTAAAATATAAGGCATAGCAGGATTTTCAAGGGGTCGCAAAATATAAGGCATACCCCGAAAATAAGACGTACCGGGTACTGGTAGTGAGATCGGGTACCTGGTGCAGAGCTGTCAGCCCTCCCGTTTTTGGCGGGAAACCCTCGTATTCTAAGCCTTTTCCCGCTGCTCTCCCTGAAAATTTATATCCCTTGAAATTCTCGGGTTAAAGAAAACAGCTCCTCTCCCTCTCCCCCTTCGGCTCTTTGCAGAGAAAAGCCCTGGAAGCGATATCCATTGCCGCTGAAGTTCCCCTCAGCCAGCGATCGTAGATAACAGAGATCGGAGATAGAGATAGCACAGATCTCCCCTGCGCTGAGGTTAGCTTGGTTGTGGGGGAAGGGAGCAGAGCCCGTCTTTTTGCTCCGTGTGCTCAACCCTCTTTGTTTACCTTGGATTAAGTAATTAGCATATCAAAGGAACAACAAGGCAAATACACTCTGTTTCTGTTCCAACAAGTTAAACTCCAGATTTCTTACTGCTGCAGCCCTGCATATAAGAGCAGCCAGCTTTGCAGCTTTAGTATATTATTTTATAATTTCATCATACTTTCCTTGTTCCCAATAAACCTTGCATTTTGGGATTTCTCCTTTGTGTTGTTATAAGAATTTTAAGGTGTTTCTCTGCAAGAAGGGAGGAGGTGAAAAAACCTTCCCATTTCCTCCAGAATTAAGTAATTACCATCTCTCTCCTGATCAAGTTTGCAGATGACACCAAATTGGGAGGGGGTGGCTAATACCCCAGAGGACAGGATCACACTTCAAAATGACCTTAGCAGATTAGAGAACTGGACCAAACCAAACAAGATGAAGTTTAACAGGGAGAAATATAAAGTACTACACTTGGGCAAAAAAAAAATATGAAAGGCACAAATACAGGATGGGTGACACCTGGCTTGAGAGCAGTACATGTGAAAAGGATCTAGGAGTCTTGGTAGACCACAAACTTGACATGAGTCAACAGTGTGATGCAGCAGCTAAAAAAGCCAATGCAATTCTGGGCTGCATCAATAGGAGTATAGCATCTAGATCAAGGGAAGTAATAGTACCACTGTATTCTGCTCTGGTCAGACCCCACCTGGAATACTGTGTCCAATTCTGGGCACCACTGTTCAAGAAGGATACTGACAAGCTGGAACGTGTCCAGAGGAGGGCAACCAAAATGGTCAAAGGCCTGGAAATGATGCCTTATGAGGAATGGCTTAGGGAGCTGAGTATGTTTAGCCTGGAGAAGAGAAGGTTAAGGGGTGATATGATAGCCATGTTCAAATATGTAAAAGGATGTCATAGAAGAGGGAGAAAAGTTTTCTGCTGCTCCAGAGAAGCGGACACGGAGCAATGGATTCAAACTACAAGAAAGAAGATTCCACCTAAACATTAGGAAGAACTTCCTGACAGTAAGAGCTGTTCGACAGTGGAATTTGCTGCCAATGAGTGTGGTGGAGTCTCCTTCTCCTTCGGGTTTGGAGAGTTATGATGATGTTCCAGAAGAAGACGACTTTATTATAATGGAATAAATGTAGATTGCTGTACCACACTTAATAAAAATAAGACATCCCCCAAAAATAAGCCATACTGTGTTTTTTGGAGGATAAAAAGATTATAAGACGGTGTCTTATTTTAGGAGAAACACGGTACCTATAGGTTTGGGGCTCAGTGATTCCTGTTTTCTAAACTCTACTTCCCCTCCTCCAATGTTGGGCGTAGAGGCATCTGCATTAGCTTTGGTTGCAGCGGTTAAGCAGATTTGGAAAGCCTGCATCACTCCTTTGAGGAATGTCATGCAGAGCATTATCCTCTACCAACATTTAGCTCTTTTCATCAGAAGGGCAAGGTACACTAGGCTGCTGTTTCTGGGACCTAGAAAAGGCCTATTTGCCAGTTGATTTGCTAGGCTGTTTCTGCTTGGGGAAGAAGGCAAGTGCACTTCGTAACATTCTCCCTTCCTCTCTTCTGAGTGAATATTTTTAGCAATTTCTTGGATCGCTGCCTGTGTAAACCGTTGGTGCAGGATGAGGGCACAAAGACAACTTATCGAAGGTTAAGCTGGCAGAAGCAGCAGTAGAAACACTATGCCCAAAGCTTGTTTATGTGGCATATCCTCTGGTAGTTATAGTTTTAAATGTGGCACCGTGGCCCAAACAAAAAAATACAGCAATTTCTCTTAGCATGAAGCTCTTTCTAGACCACCTCCTTACTCAGATCCAAAGATGTGGCATGAGCTGGCATCCAAATATTTAGGCAGCAGGACCTCAAGGCAAGCCTGAGAAATCCTGTCTTGGGAACCTTGTAGTGGCCATCATGGTGGTAGTGTAAAATTTGGAGAAGGCATATTCCATTTTCAAAAGTGCACTCCCCAACTCTACAAGCTGCACCTGCTAAGCCCCAGCCTTCTACAACAGTTGGAGAATCTCAGGACCATCACATAGTCCTTCAAGACCTCTATTTGGTTCTGAGGACTTTCCAGGCACACCCTTCTTGAATGCTCCTGGCAGCCCAATGAATGTCACTGAAGTGGAATAATGCCTGTTGCTTGTTTGGAAGGAGGGCAGCGTGGTTTCTGCATAGTTGGAATGTAACATACTGCCCCAAAAGGTAAGCAGCAGAAAGCCATTTTTCTATTCACTTTGGCACCTGGCTCCACCCACCACTGAGATGTGCCCCCCCCCCCGGTTTTCCACAACAGACCACCCTTGGGATGAAAAAACATTGCCCACACCTGCCTAATACAATACTAGATCACAGCGCCACCCCCTTGGGTTTGCCAATCAGAAGGTCGGCAGTTTGCCTGCAACGGGGTGAGTTCCCATTGCTCTGTCCCTAGCAGTTCGAAAGCACGCCAGTGCAAGCAAATTAAATAGGTACCGCTGCGGCGGGAAGGCAAACGGCGTTTCTGTGCGCTCTACTTTCCGTCACGGTGTCCCGTTGCACCAGAAGCTGTTTATAGTCACGCTGGCCACGACACACAAAGCTGTCTGCGGACAAATGCTGGCTCCCTTGGCCTGAAAACAAGATGAGCGCCGCACCCCATAGTCACCTTTGACTGTCCAGGGGTCCTTTACCCTGTAATACATCACTACTGCTTCTCCTTCAAGGTTTTGCCTATGTCACTTTACCATTGGCCTGCGACAGTCAGTCAACATATAATTTCTTTTAAATGGTTGCACTGTGAGTGGAACCCCCACCACTTGTGAAAAATCAACATGCAGAATGGCTGGAGCAGTTGACTGAAAGTGTAACAAAGAAGTCAAGATAGAAACTGGCCCGACTCTCCCCATACCTTTTGTAGAAGCTTCCTCCACCACCACCACAAGAAACCAAAAGTAAGAGTTGGAAGTTTTGTAATTTAATAAAAAAATTAAGAACCATCCCTCCTTTTAAAATCAACTTTGGTACTCCGGCTAAAAATGGGGGTGGGGAATTAAAAGGAAAACAGGGATGGGAATAGACCACAGCACCTGCACCCAAATGTGAAAGCCACATGCAGAGGTCCCCTGACCTCGTGTGCATGTGAGCACAGGGACGGGTACAGACTCCCAATCGTTTTCTCAGCCCAGGCAAAAAAGCTGGATGGAAGGCTTTATCCCCTCTCAAAACTGCATGTGGGATAAAACACTGAGCTGGACTATTGCTCTGCTACAGCATCTTTTTTCAACTGGCCCCAACCAGATTAGGAAGCAATACAGTTTTGCTGAATGAAAGACATCTGGGACCAAGGAGAATGTGAGCTTGCAAGGACCAGAAGCAAGTCTTCCAAGACTTGCAAGTGTGATCTCTCCTCCCAAAAAATCAGTATCTGCTTTAAAAAGCAACAGGAGGAGGTATGGTACCCTGAGGGAAAGCGTTCTGATTCTGGCTCATTAAGAGAGTCAAAGTAAGCACAAGAAGGGCAATACAAAAGCATTATTTTTTAAGTGAAGCATCTGACCACTCATGACAAAACCCCTTTTCACCCCCACCCACAGACAAGCTGGCGCTACCGTTCAGGAGCTCCTGCACATTCAAGCAGAGGGAAACGCAAAGGAAGAAGGCAGGAGGGGCAAAGGAAGACTCTGCTACTAGTGCCAAAATCAAGGGCTGCCTTGTGTTACCCCCAGAAAAGGAGTCTCACAAGCTCAGAGCAACTCCTCACAGTCACCAAGGCCTGGGTGGGTTTGTGGCCTCCAATTCCTCCAGCTATCCTTAGAACAGGACAGAGGGAGCTTGTCATGCTGGCCCCCCACAAAAGTACATTAATTTGCACAGCAATCAGGTCAAGTCTCTGCTCAATGATCCAGTCTGCGCTTTCGTTAAGGCCTTCAGACTCTTTCTTATACTGGCCCAGGCTGCCTTCTCTGGATGGTTCTTGCTGGTTACTCTGAGCTCTCAGTTTCTTCTTGCTTCTTTTTCTTCTTTTTCTTCTTCACACTTGTGTTACTGGCCTGAGAGGAGAAACAACAAGAGTTCAGAAGAGCCACTCGGCTTTTGGGCTACCTCTCTGGTATTGGGGTGGAGTGTCCCCCCCCCCCCTGCTGGGAGTAGGTCGCGCAGGAGTTGGGCAACTGTAAAAATGGCCACAGGTCAAAAGTGAACAGTCATTGCCTTGTCTCCCTTGTCACCCCACACAATGGGCTGCAAGAAATCTGAATTCATTGCTTGCAGAGGGCTCCCCCTCACTTTCTCCTTCTATCATCCCACCTATCCTTGTCCCTTGCCCCAAAGGAATCAAGGGACACATCCATCTTCCTGGAATGCAAACTACATAACTAGAAGCTACTGCATCCATGAGCATTATCAGAAAGCCACAACTGAAAGTGAGATTCTTCCTAAATGGAAGATAAATGCTGAGCTGTTCACAGCAATTAAGTTATGCACATATGTGCGCAAATCGATTTTTCTTTTAAGAGTGCCTATACCAGCTGATTCCTTGGCACACAAGCACAGTGGGTTACACAAGGCCTACCATTTCGCTTAGCTCCCTGCCACTCTCAGAAAGGTCTGACTTCCTCTTCTCTTTCTTTTTCTTCTTTGCTTTCTTGATTTCTGCTTGCACCTCTGGAGAGGCTGGGGGAGAGGAGGCTGCTGCACCGGGTTCCCCATCACTTTCAATCTCCCGCTTCCGCTGAGTGGGGGGAAAAGACACACCAGACAAGCTTCAGACAAGGACAGGGTACTACTATACAGTAGGCTGCTCTATGGGAGCATTTTAAGACAGATCTTGGCACCTGCATGTGATAAAACCAGGGATTTCAAGCCATTCACATGCAGTTACCTGCAGAGCAAGGAGCAAAGTGCACTACTTTAGGGTTTTGGTTGTACTGTTAGCTGTGAGAGAGAGGGTGAAATAAGGCTGCTCACCCAGCACCAGGAGACAACATCTCCCTTGACAAAAAAACTGGGCAGAACTGGAGGGGTGCTGGGCAAACTTCTCATAAGACTAGAGATCAGCCTGTAACCATGTTACCTATCTACAGTATATGATCAAGTAGAAAGGAAGAGAGGTGGAAAGAATATTTGCTTGCGCACACACGCCCTCCAAGAGTCTTGACAGGTTTTTCAAGCCTCCCTTGCCACACAAAACAGTTTGAATTTGACCAGGCTTCAGTGTGAATGACGGTCACCAGTACTGCAGGCAGCTACAGGTAGCAGCAAACTTTTAATGATCACACCACCCACAGCTACTCTGGAGATCTTTACCTGCTGTCTTCTCAATGCCACCCCCCCAAAAAAAAACCATATTCAAAACAATACTAAAAGGTAGGCTCTAACAGACACTGCCCAAATAAAAATAAAATGCTGGAATGCAGTCCTGCAGCAAACCAACCTTTGGTGGCCTTTCTGGCTCCTCTTGGGCGACTTCCTCTTTTACCTTTTCCTTTCCAGCAACCCTGCGAGGAAAACAGGAGATTGATTTGCATCTTTCAGCCACCTGGTGCATTATGTACAATTCTACCCTGTTCCGCCTAACTTTT
The DNA here is from genome assembly GCA_034641385.1 of Darevskia mixta. Classification (NCBI taxonomy): domain Eukaryota; kingdom Metazoa; phylum Chordata; class Lepidosauria; order Squamata; family Lacertidae; genus Darevskia; species Darevskia mixta. The sequence continues at coordinate 7,461,084 of JAWWNH010000061.1, read as the reverse complement.
TATACTAGAATTGGAACGTTGGTGTTGTTCGGAAAGCTGGTAAACACACCCAAAATGCATGGGGGCAAGCTGCAGTTTTCCTTATTTCATTTAGCAGGCTGACTCCCTCTAGAGCCATAGAAAGGAGGCTAGAAAGGGATAACTGCCTGCTTCCCCCACCCCAAGGAAACAGGAACCCCTGCCCTGCCTTTTCTAGCACAATGCACTTTGTACACCCCAAACCAGCACACATACCCCCCCCACTTAAGGCATTGGGAGCTGCAAACATTACCTATTATAATCCACATAATCCGTCTTCCAGGCCTGGGGAGTTTTCTCATTGGGCTTGCCGTGTGCATCCAACAGGCCTTGCTTGATCATCATCTTCTTCTGAGAAGCCTATGGGGAAATAAGCAGAGGAGAAACATGCCACAAGTCAAGGGTATGTGCTTTCTTATTGCTGCCATTTCCATAACCCTCAAGGTCCACAAGTAGCAATAAAACAAATCTCTCTTGCTCTTATGCAACACCCCTTATGTCCAGCCCTTAACAGAGCCATCAGTCTTGGGTGATAGATCTGGGTCATCTTTGCACAGAGTGCTCTTGAAGTCTACTTTAACATCATTTGGCTCACTAACAGCAAAAGCAACCATTTCGAGTGACCAGAGATTCTACCCGTTTCTGTGGTAGCAAGGTCTTTGAAAGTGCAGCCAGGCATGTACAATTTGATACAACAATAAACAGCAAGCGCAAGGTGCAAAGCTGAGGCACCAAGCGAACAGTTCGAGCATACGCCCGGTGGGATGAAGCACCTGGTACCCTGAAAATTATGTGGCTCCAGGAGCAATTATCAAGCTGCTCTTCTGAATCTGCTCCCCTGTGCAGCCAAATGGTGCAGTGCCATCTCGATACTCACTTTTGGGCCAAGTCCCCACTTGCGAGGGTACGTGTCTCTTTCCATGATCACACGCTTGATTTTTGCCACAACTCCATGGTCGCAAGTAGAGATCACTGCAGTTGTCATCAAGGCAATGGCTGCAGGAGGAAGTGTACAGGTTGAGCACCCTAAGGAATGACACAGTGCGGGACCTGGCATTGCCCAACACATGCTCTTTCTGTAACCCACCAGAGTAAGACTTACAACAAAATCCCCCGTAGCACCCCTATTTACTGCTTAAGGAGGTTCTCCCTCTAGAAAGCAGAATGTATGTTTTTGGTGTGAGAAACACATGCACACGAAGCATGTAAGCAGGACACGGGTTAACACCCACCCACAAGGGTATTTTAATGCCATTTCCCCACATTCTTGCACTCAGTTTTTTTTCCGTTTGGGAAAGGCACACCAGAGCAATATGTGATCAGACAGTTTCATTCTTCCTGGTTGAGTCAGAGCCCCATAAAGGTCTCTGACCCTGCTTGTTCCACCCAGGCCCTGCCAGCAGCCAGCCAAGCATCCCCATGCCTCCCAGTAGAACACTGGAAGGCTGAAAGGTGCCTGGAGGCCACTCAACACCAAGACCCAAGAACAGGAATCAGGATGTGGCAGGAAGGGCAGAGCAGCAACACTCAGAGAATGGATAAACTTCATCATCACTTCACATGTGGCCCTGAGCAAGTGCAGGCAGGTGGGAAAGTTGAAGAAAGCTGTTTAAAAGAGTACGGCAATTTGCAAGATTACTATGTAGTTCCAAACACACTTTGGGAGTCAGCAGGAAAGATGGGCCTCATTTCTCAGTGGCAGAGAGCTAAGATGCATAGTTGTTCCCACAGTTTCACATTATCACTCACCAAGACACTTTGCTTTTGCCCAGCCCAAGGCAGGTGTCCATAATCTGAGGTCACACTTGCAGGACCATTTTTCAAAGCAAGTGTGGAGCTGAACACACATATTCTCTCCAACAAAATATGTGATGCCGCCCATTCTGTTTTTATTTCATTTCATGAGCACTTTCCTACTGAAAGTACCGAACCCAAAGCAGTGCATAATAGGAGACGTATTAGATAGAAAAAAGTACAGCAAGAAAACTATGTTTTGATTTGCCACTAGGTGGCACTATAGTCCCATTTCAAATAGGCAAATTGTCACTGCCACCCATTCCAGTACAGTGGTCCCTCGACTTACGAGTGACCCGACTTCCGTATTTTTCGAGTTACGAGGGATCAAAGTGACCGCAAGCCTACGAATTTTTCCGACTTCCGAAAGGAAGTCACGGCCGTTTTAGATAGGGTTTCCTCGACTTACGAAGTTTAGATGGGCTTTTTTTCGCCGTATGAATTTTTTTCGCCCAATGCATTCCTATGGGGACTCGACTTACGATTTTTTCGACCTACGACGGTCCCTTCGGAACGCATTAACTTCGTAAGTCGAGGGTCCACTGTACTGGAGAAGGAAACTGCATGCACACCACAATGAAGTGTTGATCCATAATCACCCACCAATGGAGCCTGATAAAAGGGCAGCAGGGCTGGGGAGAGAAACCTCTGCTGGATATGCTGGAATCTGTGTTGCTAGCTGGAAAAAACATTACTGGGCTAGGCAGTCAAGGTCTAAGCTCAGGAGGATGCCTCCTCCTACAGCCCACTTCTTTTACACAAAGCACAAAACATGTGTAACCAGGAGTGCCATTTTGGCCCCACAATCATGGATGCCCAGGTGCCATGGAGCGTGCATGGCCCTGGCACAGAAATTTGTAGGTGTCCGGCCCTTCATGGGGAATTCTGTAGGTGTTCGGGCACCCAGGAAGCCAGCACCTACGTTTGCAATAACTCAATTAAAACAACCTAAGAAGGCAAGTGCCTAGCTGCCAGTTCTCACCTGTGCAGATGGCCTCTCCTTTTGTGGTGACAACCACTATTTCCTGATTGAGTTCGATGCCATCTTCATATCGCAGCAGGCCAGGTAGCATGATCTTTGCACCATAGCAAATGGCGTTCACCTGAGCAGAAAATAAAAATAAAAATGAACACCTGAAGTGCTGTTGATCATGCTTCAACCAACAGCTATCACTGTAAAATTCTGTTTTTTACTGTTTTCAATCCATGTACTCCCAAAGTCTTTGGAGTTACGCCCACAAAAATTATACCTCCTCACCAAGAGGCTTGCATGGCATGGTGGTAAGAAAAGCTCCATACTAGACAGCATCCTGCACCGTCAATACAGTAACCACCAACAGTGCCAGTCACTCCCTTAAGGTAGCTGTCCCCACCCCTCCCACCTTTAAACAGCCCCGGAAGCAGAAATTTGGACTAAAGCAGTCAGGCTGCATGGTTTTCTGAAGATTTTTAAATAAAAGTACTTCTGCAGTCAGTGAAACATCATCTTAGAAGGCAGCAATGTAAGAAAACAAGGAATGCCTCTTCTAAGAGACAGTCTGACAAAAAAGTGACGTTAAGCAGTAGCGATGGACTGTGATGCCTTGGCTATAAGTCCCGGGAACTCACCGCACTGTCCTTCATAACCAGTCGCTTGTGGGATGTCAGTAGCTTCTCTAGGGGGAAGATCACCCTCCTGAGGTACGTCTCGTCCTTGTTGTTGTCATACTGCCATTGGGCATCCAGGACATCATGCATAGTCACCATATGGTCCTAGAAGCAGAAACCACCCCAATATATTATATAACTGGGAATACAGAAAGCACCCTGACACAAAAGCCAGGGTGTTTTCTACCATCCATCCCAACTACTGCTACTCTGACGGGCAGCAACTCTTAGTCTCTTACGTTTCCATCACTGCAATCTGATCCTGCACTGGCTGCAGATGCCAAGCATTTGATGTAGAACCGTCTACATCCAAAGCCATGCATTGTATCACTGAGTCATAGCCCCTCAAAGCCTGCAGGCCACTGCCCATGGCAAAAGGGCAGGGAGAAAAGAAGACAGTTCCACGTACAAGCTTCACGTCCTAAACACACCGGGAATTGGGGCACACACACAAAGGCAAGTGTTAGCACAGACAAAAGCAAAAGAGTGAATAGTGAAGAGCCACAAGGTAAAGCAACCTCCTCATCTTGGTGCTCTTCCTATGTTGTTGGCCACAATTCTCACCAGCCCCAGCCAATAAGGAATGGTCAGGGATGATGAGAGCTACTGTCTAATATATGCATTAAAGACACCAGATTGGGAAAGACTGCATTAATGCCTCTCCTTTGCAATTCCATACAGCTATTTAAGTTTGACCATTCAAAAATTCTACAGCATCCTCTTCACATATCCTAAAGCTCTTTCCCCATGTGGAAGGTGTCACCAGCGATGCTAGCCTGCTCTGCAGAACTTTGCAGAAATCACATGCGGGGAAAGGTTTTGACTACAGAGCGGTTGTTTGTTCCCCACTCTAGAGAACTGCAGAGAGCAGCACAACACAAGAGGACTGAATATGAGTTGGAAACCAAGTTTCTGCAGAGCTGACATGGGCGTAGCAAACATCAAGTTATCAAAGTTCCAGAAACACTAGTTTTATTCACCTGTAACGAACAGTCAATACAGTGGTACCTCGGGTTAAGAACTTAATTCGTTCCGGAGGTCTGTTCTTAACCTGAAACTGTTCATAACCTGGGGTACCACTTTAGCTAATGGGGCCTCCCGCCACCACTGCACAATTTCTGTTCTCATCCTGAGGCAAAGTTCTTAACCCGAGGTACTACTTCCGGGTTAGCGGAGTCTGTAACCTGAAGCGTTTGTAACCCGAGGTACCACTGTAATGGATTCTGTGCAATTAGTCTCATAGGGGTCATGGGTAATTTTTGTGGGTTGGGGGAGAGAACTGGCAGAAACAAAGCTTCCTGCTTTTGACATCTCCCAACTACTCACTGTCCCAAAGTTTAATTACCAGAACAGGGGAGTCAGCCCTGTACTGAACTCAACACTTTGGGTAGTGACAATCATGTGCTCTGATGTGTACCCTGCAACGCACCTTCTCTCCCATGACCCCGGATCGCACCCGCCGGAGCTCCTGCATCTGACCTCCAACTCCCAGCAACAAGCCCAGGTGCACGCACAGTGTCCGGATGTAGGTCCCAGCTTCACAGCTCACCCAGAAGATACCTGAGAACAGGCAGAGTCAAAGCAGATGTGTGAGTTACAGAGTTCTATTGACTTAAAGAGTTTGAACAGAAAGCATCCAGGAGCCATCAGTATTGGGTGATAGATGTAAGTCATCTTTGCACTGTGTGCTATGCGATCTGTTTTACATCATTTGGCTCTGAAAACACCTCCAACCAGGGGTTGCTAATCTATGGCCTTCCAGATGTTGCTGAGTTACAACTCCCATCGTACCTGAACATCAAGCATGCTGGCTGGGGTATTGGGAACTGTAGTTCAGGAACAACTGGAGGACCACAGGTTAGCCATCCATGCTTCAAACACCCCAAGAAAACACAAGACTTCAAACCGATCAAGGAAGTGATCTAGTCACTCTGAGCAGTGTATAAAAAATTGGAGAAGAAAGGCTGGAGAGACTTGGGAAGTAACCTAGAAAGGGTTTCAGTGTGGGGGGGGGGGAATAATTTTTTTCAATTTCTCAAAGCTCAGCTTCTGCTTTGCAGATGTGATTTGAGCATAAGCTCATGATTTAAGGCACATTAACTTGTGGCCCTTCAGATTCTGGTGCACTCTTCAATCAGCCCCAGCTAGCATGGCTAATGGTGGGGGATGAAGAGAACTACAGTCCAACAGTATATGGAGTGTCTCTGGTTCCCAACCACAGCCCTTCAAAGAGTGCATTAAAGGAAAACCGGTCATACTGCAGACCTCATATAAAACAGTTTCATTACCCAATCTTCTTTCTGGATCATATTCTACCAATTTGCTCTCATAGATTGTTCGGACTCTCAGCTGCCTCTTCACTGCAGCAATGAGTGGGGGCCGCTGGAAGAGGGCACCAGTCAGTGTTTCTATTGCCTGCAGAAGGAAGCAGATCAGATACCACTTTAAAATGCTTGCGCCCTTGTGGTAATACACGATTGACACATGCAAGGAAGAATGAAATTTCAGGTGTTTTTCCCCAAACACACCAAGCTCCATTTTATCAACTGCATTCACCAAGTAAATTTAACTTTGGTTTGGTACGATGTGGTCTTAAGATGCTTAATGCTAAGCAGTTATGGTAATGCAAAACCATGAGTTGGCAAAACATCTGCCTAAATCAAGGCAAACAGGGGGCTGTACTCATCAACTAGCTTGATCATTAATCACCAAGGTTACCAAATAACAAAATGAACTCCAATTGCTACTTGCAGTGCTGTGCAATGGTGCACACTCTGCGTCACAAGTATGCACAGATTGTTCCTGGGAAATTCCAACTGATCTTTGAAGAAACCACCACCATGCAGGCAGCTCAACTTTTTTAAAGTGGCTATGAACCTGCTCCCAGATCATAGAGACCACTAAATCAATATTTGTTGTTGCTTCACACACACACCCTGACATCTCTAGCGATGACAAGGGTGGCTTCAATACTATGCGGCTATAGGCAGTCAGAGCTGTCATTCATCTTAGAAAACCAAGGCCCAAATAAAAGGAGCCTCAATTCTGCTAGCTCTATGTCTACTCTGCAGGCAGCTGGAAGCTGCACAGCACCAAGAACCTAGAACAGGAATCCTGATGTTGCAGGAAGGATAGAACAGCACCACTCAGCGAATGGATTAAACAGCTTAGAACACAATCCCAGAATACTGGCCCTTCCCATACATGTGAACAGTTCTCAAGGGACACAGAACTACAATCCAAAGTATACCTCCCATAGCAAACAGGACAGACTGAAACCGGCAATTTGAGCTCTGATTCACAACGAAGAGAAACATCCCAAAGATTATAAGACAAAAAGTATGTATTCATTTTTTAAAAATTATATCCTGCCTTTTTTCCATCATGGAACCCAGAACAGCATACCTGTGGTTCCTAGAAAGGTATCTTACCCAGCAGAAAGTGATATATGACAATTTGCTTTGTGTTGCCACTTTTAGACTGAAGAAACAGTCAACTACTCTTGAAAATTGAAACTTACTCTGATTTGTTTTTGAATCTATTTTTTGTTTGTGAGTATTTTAACAGTGATTTATTGTGGCATTTTAAACAACATTCATGCCTGTTGCATGCTACCCTAATATCCATGTGAAGAAATAGTTGCTATCATCATAACCCCTACAGCTAAATTTAATTTGGCGAAAGTTTCTATTGCCATCATTCACACTGATATTCATGACTACACACACACACACACACACAAAACTCAAATTTTCCTGCCTAGCAGAGACTTACCCTTGACAGCTGAACCTCACTCTCGATTGCATTGTGCAGCCGAACGATTCCCACATACTCTTTGCCTGGAAGACGACAGAAGAGTAGTCAGGAGAGGCCACTTTAATTTACTTTTTTCACCATACCGGTGATTGTGCTGTTTCTATGTCTAGCAATACACTTCTAGGCTTGATAAAGAAACAAAGTAGATGGCATACCTGCACTCTGTTGAGACTTGACCAAGCGTGTTGCTCGCTCAATGCATACAATCAGGCACCCAGTCACTTTGGGGTCCAATGTGCCACTATGCCCTGTCTTCTCAACACGTAGGATGCGGCGGATCCAGGCCACCACTTCGTGGGAAGAAGGGTTAGAAGGTTTGTCCAGATTGATGAAGCCCGTCCTGGAAGAGAACCGCGGGGACATTTAACAATAATCTATATAGGTGTGGACTCTGCTTGCTCTTCAAATAACAAACCTGAATTAGGACCCAAATGTACCTTAAAACAAGACATATTAATAACCTAAACTTTGAGATTAGCATTACCAGCAACTAGGGATTTCAAGAAGGATACAGTGTCCATGGCAATACTGAATTGTGATGCTAATTTTGTGCTTGATACTTTATGCCACATTTTTTTGGCATACGGTTGTAACACAGCGTCAACCCTTAACCTACCCTCCTCCCAGTTTGCTAACCAGCAAACAGTTTGTGACTAACATTTTTTAGATTATAAATTACATGGCACAGTAAAAGTTAGAGACATTGTGCCAAACAAAAGCATTCATGGGTAGAACAAAGAAACTAAGGTAACTGGCAGGTATTAAATAAGAATAAAAAAAATCCCTCCAAAACATAATAGGGTCAACAGAATATCCAGCACCCCAAACTCTGCAGCTGTGATACAAAGCAATATGTAAGGACCAATGTATGCAAGTCAGTATACAGGGGGCAATCATTTCAGGTGCGTCCAAATAGTGTGCAATTGCCAACATGCAGATCCTTTTGAACCTGGAAAAGGGAAGAATGGGAGCAAAACAAGTTGCACTTATGTGCACTCGGACGACGTGCATGGAGGACAGTAATGGTTGTCACCTCTAGAGAAAATCCTGGAAGAGTTAAAGTGGGCAGTGGAGCCCCATCCACAACTTGTGTTCATGTAAGCCTCATTTTTGCCTTTCCCAAGTGTTTAATAACTAACCCACCTCCCCCAGATTACAGAAGGAACACCATGTGGGGGAAATCTACTCTTAGTTCTATCTTGCCTTACCTTACATACTCGCCAATCTCTCTTTTTAAGGGATTACAACCAGAAGGAAGGGGTGTGTAGTGTGCTGTCCTCACATTCAGCTTGTCAAAGTTCTACAAAAATCCAAAGCAAGCAAGAATTAATAAACAATTCATAGGTGCTATAGAGTTCTTAGGTTGGAGCCAAATCTCAATGTCTTAAAACTCATTGGAAGTATTTGATATAGAACAAGTTGCTCGGCCCATATAGGAGCACATAGTTTAATTTTAGAATTGGAAACGAATAATGAAGAAGTTAAATCAGTAATGATTAAATGGGCACAGGATGTAGGATACCATATACAAGTTGAAGACTGGGAAAAACTGTGGAAAGTGAATCTGAAATTCACAGATTGCATATTATTGAAAGAGAATTACATGAAAATGATGTATAGATGGCAAAAATGTTCGGAACAGAATTGAAGACTTGTTGGAGATGGAAAGAAAAGGAAGCTTCTTTTTATCATATGTGGTGGGAATGTAGAATTATAAAAAAATTTATGGGAAATGATATAAAATGAATTGAAAAAAATGTTTAAACTGACAATAAAAACCCCCAGAAACATTCATTCTAGGTCAAGAGTTACCAAGAGGGAAATGCAAGTTATTTATTATGCGACAACAGCGGCAAGAATTTTAATATCTCAAAATTGGTAATCTGGAGAAATACCAACAAAAGAACAATGGTAACCAAAGTTGATGGACTATGCAATTAGCAAAGTTAACAAATTACACGAAAGAGACAGCAGTGACTTTAAAAGGGAATGGGAACTATTTACAAACTACTTGCATAAACAACAAAAAGAAATTGACTCACTGGCAGGATTTGAATAAACTTTCACAACTTTATAGAATTTAAACATAAAAGATGACAATGTAACAACATTTAATAGTATATATACATGCAGAACATAACATACAATGTAACAAACCAGAAGGGGAAGTTGAGGGAAGTCAGGAGGGGTGGGAGAGGATAGTAAATGTAAAAGCAAGGCAGGATTGAAAATGGTATGTGATACTTGGATTTCGTAACTACAAAACCTTAATAAAAATTTATAATAAAAAAAATCTCAAAAATTTCACAACTTTTCTTTTTGCCAGTAAATTTAATGGAATTTTGAGAGTTAATTATAAATTAGTTGCTCTAGTTAAATTTAATTATAATATCACAAGCTTTATATAGAACACTAATGATTAAATATGTAGTTCATTTGCACAATTCTGTTTACCTTGAGAAGTAAAGGCCATTGTGATGTGTCCAGTTGAGCCACTCTGGATTCAGGCTTGATAAGGAATTCTTCAGAATACTGTATATCCTAGGAACAATCAAATAGACAGATTAGCAGCTATAACTGCCAATGAGGAATGCTGGCCACCATGTTCCTTTACTCATCAGGAAGCTTGGAAGTTAACAATATGATCTAGTCTAGACACAAAGAGCAAATAACTAGAACTGCACTCTTCATGCTGCTGTTTTTCCTCATCATGCAACAATTTTATCTATAAGGGGCCTTCTACAAAGAGAGCATGCTATCACTATTAGGTCCTGCCCAGAATCCATGCCTCTACAATTGCCTTTATCAGTTATCAGTCAAAGTTATAACTACAATGCTGAACAGGAGAGGGAATGTTTCCACACCCCTGCGAACAGCATATTCCCAGGAAGTAGATGGTGGGAGCTGTAGTCCAGCAACATCTGCAAAGCACCTTGTAGGCTACAGGGTGCGGAGAGGTATAAAAGTTCTTGCCCTAAATAGAATTCTAGTATGAAAATTAAGCAATACCACAAGGCAACTCACAGCAACGTCTTCATCTCGCAGAGATTTCTGTTCTTTCTTTTTCTTGTGCTTCTTAGAGACAGAGCCTACAGAAAGACAAAAAATAAAAACAATACTACAAATAAATGGAACTAGAAGTGAACTTGGCATTTTTCACCCACCTCAAATCAAACCTAAAATTAGTAATCCGATTTCAAATTTTAGATCAGAGATCAGAAACGTATGACCTGGAGTCCAAATGCAACTCTCCAGCGGCCAGCCTCTCCATCTAGCCCTCTGAACTCTTCTCAGGCCATACACACTCCCCAACCCAAAGCCTTGCTTTGTGCTTTTGCCTGTCTGGAACCCATTCTTGAACTTGGCTCATGCTTCTTGCTTGCATTGTATAGAGCAGAGTGTGAAGAAACTAGCTTACTGTACAAATTTGCATTTAATGCTCTGCCCCCTTTTGTCTCTGGCCCCACCTACCACTGGCACATGGCACCTAGAAAGGAATAGGGCCCTTGGCACGAAAACGGTTGTAAGAGTTTACAGCACAGTACAAGATTCCTTATACAGTATATAGTGCTATTACAGTTAACACTATTATTCTAGGTTTGCAAGAGCATTTGCCAGGCACTGCAAATAATAAGCACTCCAACCCAGGAGAAACCAAGAGCATGCTGTGGGTGACCAAAGAGAGGTAGTGGGGGCAACAGTTGCATGGGATAAACTGGCAGCAGTCAATGCTCATGCAGGCCACCCACCTGGGCAAGCGCCTTAGTGCCTTAAGTGGGCAAACTGGAAAGCAGTAGCCCGTTTCCTCAAAATGCAATTTTTCCTGCACCCACGAATATTGATAGTTCCTGCGAATCTCCCTCCACCTCCCAAAAAAAAGGAAACAGACATGCTGTGAAACATTGGACACGTTACAATCGGCTCCAAGGTGGGAGAATAGCAACCTCTCCCCACACACACCGGCGCTGAGAAGCGAACATCCCCCGTAAAAGCGGTTTTTGCCCCATGCACACTTACCCGGCGGCAAAGTTCCCCCAACACCTTCCCCGATCGCTTCTCCCCGAAAGAAAGACGGAGGCGCACGAGTGGAGACAGGGGCGAGGGCCAACCTCGCTTTGTGGAATCGCTCACCCCCCCAAAAAAAAACCACTACATCCGAGCATGCACAGAGTGTCGTTTCCACTGTACAAGCAGCCACGTGGTTCGCCACGTTCGGACTCAAGACAGGGATGAGAAAGCTAAACACTACCCTCCGCTAAATCTGCGAACTTCAGCAACTCCTCCTACGCTCTCGCACACACACACAACCAATTTTTCCTTAAAAACTAAGCATTTAATTCCCGTTCTTCCCCGGAGGCGAACCTCTCGGGGGCGGGAGAGAAGCGCGATGCCCCCTCAGGTTACAGGAGGCCCCACTGCGCCCGCACGGAGGGCACCCGAAAAGGCCAGACCCACGCCCGAAGCTCGCCTCAGGTCCGGAGAAGGCAGCCCTGACCCCGAGCGCACGCCGCGCACCCACCTGGCCCGTCCGCCATCTTGCCCTCGCCACGCGCTGCCTCTGAGAGACACGCGCGCACCTCGCCTCCCGCCAGCGAAAAGGGATCCCCCTAGCCCACTTCCGCTCCCTGTCCCGACAAGCAGCGCGGCGCGGCGCGCGGGAAAAGAGGGACGGAGCGGCGATTGGTTGAGCAGGGAGCTTGGTGGGCGGAGCGGGCGGGTGCACCATAGAGGGCAGGAAAGCTCTAGAGAGGCAAGGTGCCGTCAAGCCCTCCGAGAGGCGGGTTTTTAAACAGCGAGGAGTTCAGGGTACGAAGGGACTCCAACTCCCAGCAGCCCCCAGCCAGTACAGCCAGCAAGCCAGGGAAGATGGGAGCTGGAGTCCAAGAGGCAGAGGCGGGTCTTTTTGTAAATTACCCAGCGGCACCCAGCAAGTTTTGCACGAGCCAGATGGCAGTAAAACCCCGCTGGGGGAGGTTTAGGGCTGTACAGAAAGCGGGGATCCCGTGGAAACAAGTCTCATGGGGGTGGCCCTATATGTGTAACCAGGATTGTGTGTTGAGCACGTTATTTTATGGTAGTGAAACGTGGGCAAATTACACCTGCCAGATGTATCTAGTATTATAACAATTTCTGGAAATCTCTCACGCTTCCACACATTTTTAATGTTATTTTGGGCAGTCCTCATAAAGGTGTCCTAATAAAGATGTTTGATTTTGAAAATGATAGACCAACATATTAGGATGGGACATCTGTGTGCAAAAGAAACAGCAAAGCAAGAGACTTCTTCCAACTGAGCATTTATTCTCCCATTACAGCCTGGAAATCCAAACCATCCAGCAACATATAGTGATCAGATGTGGAGAAGCAAAGTAATCACTTACACTATGTTTTAACACCACTTGCACACCATAAGGCTTAAACTGCACATATTTTTTAAAATATTAAAGGTAAAGGGACCCCTGACCATTAGGTCCAGTCGTGACCGACTCTGGGGTTGCGGCGCTCATCTCGCTTTACTGGCCGAGAGCCGGTGTATAGCTTCCAGGTCATGTGGCCAGCATGACAAAGCCACTTCTGGTGAACCAGGGCAGCGCACGGAAATGCCGTTTACAATCCCACCAGAGCGGTTCCTATTTATCTACTTGCACTTTGACGTGCTTTCGAACTGCTAGGTGGGTATGAGCAGGGACCAAGCAACGGGAGCTCACCCCGTCACAGGGATTCGAACTGCCGACCTTCTGATCATCAAGCCCTAGGCTCTGTGGTTTAACCCACAGCGCTGTCCCTTTTAAAATATTAGTGTACTATAAAATCAAAAAGCCCCCAGTCATGCTGGCCTCATGACCCAGAAAGCAGCCTGAAAAGAAAGATGAGTGCTGCACCCCATAGTCACCTTTGACTGGACTTAACCGTCCAGGAGTCCTTTAGCATTACCTTCTACTTCTACTGTTTTTAAAAACTATTTCTAGCTGTTTTAAATGTTTGTAAGTTGCCTTGATGCACATATTTGTTATAGGAAAATCCTTGGGCTCACTTGGATTACCAAACAAAGACACCAGCCAGGAATAATAGGAACAAAACAGCAGCCAGTAGGCCTTGTCTTTATTCAAAGAAATGCTGCAACAAGACTTCCACCCACCATATGGGAGAATCGGGAAGAAACAGAGAACAAAGGATGGCTCCCACTTTTATCAGTTTTACAAAGATACCCACAACACCCCTTAAAATTACATCATGCATATATCACAAATACATCACACGTTGGAAGGGTCTGGCGACAGAAACCTGAGCATCAGGGCTTGCCCCCCCCTTCCCTTCACCTCCACCATACACCCATCAAGTGATGCAAAAGAGATGTCCCTGTTTCCCAGCCAAGTTAATCACAGCCTTTTGTCTTGATCTGGGTTTGCTATTGTTTCTGGAATGGCTACCTGCAAGATGGAGCTGTTCCGCCTGGCCTTCGACTTAGACTCACTCTGACCCCGTATATGGGATTTGGCATGTACCGGTAAATTTTCCCTTGGCTTTTTTGCTGGCCCATGTAGGACCAGCATGGGTAGCTGGCTCGGGTGAATATCTGATGTTTCCTCCCTTTATGGTATTGATTTATGGGCTACACTAAAACGAGGCTGCATTTTAAGCTGTATTTTAATTAATTTTTTCTTTTTTTCTTTTACGTTTTATTGCAATTTATATTTGTTGTTATTATTATTATTATTATTATTATTATTATTATTACCTGTCTGGTACTCAGGTATCAGGATGCCAGAGATTATCACTCAGGCAGAGGGGCTGCTGAGTACCTGAGCTCACGCTTTATGGGTTATGGCTGCCCTCATTCATATCCCAAGCTCCCCCCTTGGTAGCCATTTCCTTCCCAAACAGAACACTGGAAATTGTGCGGTGTTGTGCGTTATATGGTGCTTTGAGGAGACATTGTGTGTGTGAACAAAGAGGAGGAGCACACTGCGTGCTGGAGGAGCAACCCCCTCCCAATCATTGTAAAAAATCCCTGTAAGAATGTAAAAGGGGATTAATAAATTAAAAATACTCTTTTTCTATTGGTACAGTCGTGTTGCTTTATCCCATTGCATTTGTATTCCTTCCTTCTTTGTCTCAAGGCAAATCTAAAAAATGTAGTATAAACACCAACAATTGGGAAACACTTGCCTGCGAGCGCTTCAATTGGAGAACAGCCTTTACCAAAGGTGTCGTGGGCTTTGAAGACACTTGAACTCAGGACGCAAGGGAGAAACGTGCTAAGAGGAAGGCACGCTTGGCAAATCCACACCGTGATCAACTCCCGTCTGGAGACCAATGTCCCCACTGTGGAAGGCCGTGTGGTTCCAGAATTGGCCTCCAGAGTCACTTACGGACTCATTGTTAAAACCGTGTTTATAGAAGACAATCTTACTCGGCTACGAGTGATCGCCAAAGAAGTAGTCCTTCCTTTATACTTTGCATTGGCAGTTAGAGGTGAAAGCGAATTCCAGTTCGTAACTGGTTTCCAATAAAAAAGCCAATGGTGTGTGCCTCAAGTCCAATGTGCAAATGCCAGACTCACACCCAATGTACCATCTTTCCCCCTTTTTAAGACACCGTCTTATAATTTTTTTTCCTCAAAAAAACACAGGGTGGCTTATTTTCGGGGATGTTTTATTTTTATTACGTCAGTATGGTACGGTACAGCCTCCCCCTGCACACTGAGCAGGTGGGGCAGAACTCCACAAGAGGTGCGTTTCCCCCCCGCGCGCCTCTCGCTGGTTCGCTGGCTCCATGCGCACGGGGAACAAGCGGGGCAGGAAGAGGCGTCTTCCCCCCCCCCCACGCCTCTCCCTGCACGCTAAGCAGGCGGGGCAGAACTCCGCAAGAGGCGCGTCCCCCCCGTGCCTCTCACTGGTTCGCTGGCTCCCTGCGCACGCAGGAGGGGCTGAGGAGGCGACGGGAACAATGGCGGCACCACGGCTTACTTTTGGGGTACGTCTTATTTCTCACAAAGGTAAAAAAAAAACCTGCCATGGCTTACTTTATGACTACGTATTAAAAAAGGGGAAACAGGGTATAATCAAGAAACTGTTGATTATTAATCTGAGACT
Organism: Darevskia mixta; assembly: GCA_034641385.1. Lineage (NCBI taxonomy): Eukaryota > Metazoa > Chordata > Lepidosauria > Squamata > Lacertidae > Darevskia > Darevskia mixta. Next base: position 7,445,713 of record JAWWNH010000061.1, on the reverse strand, counting down.
TTGTCCTTGAGTATGTGACATTGTTTTCATGATTGTTTTCTGATAACTCATATCCTGTTTGTCTAATCATTGTTCTTGTTAGGAAAAAATAAGCTTGAGGAACGGTACCATTCTTCAATCTTTTTTTTTCTGGTCTATTTTAATTTTGCTATAACTTAGGCCTGTTTTTTTTTTTTTTTTAAATCCAAGGTTTATGGATCCCATGACATGATATAAGAAGTCCATGAGATGATGTAAGCAGAACAAGGTTTTCTGGAATAAAGTCAACCTGTTTCACCTTTCAGCTTCTTCAGCAACTTGAAATCACCACGATATTGTAACAAGGAATATCATAAGTATTTCAAAGGTTGCAAAACCCCTTCACGATATGGTGAGGCATACTCTCCCTGTTGTGCCTTTCTATTTCTTCAACATAATGGAATCAAACACGGCGTTCTAATCCTGTACAACAATGGTATTCCAAAGACTGTAATAGATCTATATATGTACAGTATTCACGTTTCCAGAGTTGTCTAGTGTTACTGTGTTGTTCACCCCGGTTGTGGGTATGATATAAAATAAGGTACTACATTTATGATACTCAGCAGGTTACGTTTGTTGTGATTTATGCCAGTGCTGTACGTAACCAAGGTGTGTTGTTTGATTGTTGGTAAAAATCAATAACTGCTGTTTGGGGTTTTTGTTTTTTTTAAATAATCATCTTTATTTATTACTTTCACAAACTGAGATGAACTTATATTAAGACACAGTTCCTGGGGAAACAGAGGCAGAGAAGGGTTGAATATCTGGAGCAGTGAAATCAACCACCCCAAGAGAAACTATTCTTTTTCAAACACTCCAATCTGCTGTCCCTGTAAGCACATTCACCTTACCCAACTCATAAGGGTTTCCTCAGTTACAAACACAGTTCCTGCTGCCACCACCAAAATGCCCAAGAGACTAACTCTTCTTCCAGCATATCACATTGAAAACGCCCCCTCTAGGAAGGGCAGGTGCCTAAAGGAAGATGTCCCTCCTGGTCTCCTCAGGCAAATCTTGGAGACCTTGGAGTTCATGCAAGCCCTCTAAAACCATCTGAATATTGGCTTTGATCTTGGCAGAGTCTTTGGTAAGGGTTTCACTGAGCTCTGTTAGTAGCATGTTCTTCTCAATGAAGACAAGTGCCTCAGGAAGAGTCAACTCCACAAAGAACCCATAACCCAGTGCTACAAATATGGTGGAGGCATCAGGCACTTCTGCATTGACATAGAAATTGTAGCCTAGATCTACTTGAGTCGTCAGCTCCTGGCTTCCTGTCTCCTGTAATCACTCAATAATATTCTTGAGTGGAAGGTACTGAGCCATATTTTCATATTCCTGATCCCGCTGCTCCAGAAACTTCTGGAGATCCCTCTGCAGAACAGCACTGACGAAAGCTCCAAGCTTTGTACTGAAGCACCTTCTCCTGCACCTGCCACTCACCTGGCATTCCGGCGAGGTTCCTGCAGGAGCTTCGATGCCAGAGCCTGGAGGGGAGATCAGAGGGACCATTACTCGCTGTAACTCTGGGCCCTCCCGCCTTCCTCCCACGGAAACAAGAAGCGGGACGTTCCATGATCCAGTCAGGAACTGAGGCACTGGGCGAGGGAGCGGAGGGCCGGGGGGGGGGGGCACATGAGGGAGGCTACCCTCCCTCCACGTGGATACTTCCCCAACTGTTATGCTATTGATGAACTGGTGAATTCACTTTGAGTCCAAGTAAACAGGGAATAATGTAATTCCTCAAAACTTGAAACTCAAGATAGTCTTTCTGCCAGGCCAAGCTAGTGCAACTGTAATATAATAAACAGTGATTTGCTTAAATGCATCTCACCACCAGTGTTCAAAATTAGCCAGGCACCAGGTGCATTTTGCACCTGACTATCAACCATTTGCAACCAATTGAAGATACCTGGACACCAGAATGGTGCCTGACATCTCCACCATCTGAAGGTGCATGCCTGGATCTTGACTGTTTTCACATACTAATACCACATCCTGTATAATTCTATCAGTTATATTTTATCTGCACAATCAGAATGAATTCCAGGAACCTAAATGCTTTTTCTGTGCAGCCTGAGCAAGAGCAGTGAACAATGTTATATTAAATGATTGTCGCTCGTCTTCACTTACCCCACCCCACTGCCCTGCTCACAACTGTGAAGAATATCCCCACGTTATGAACGGTCTGTGTCACCATTAAGAAAAAGAGGTAGGAATAGGCCAATGTGGACTGTCACTGAATAAAGTGATTTCCCCCCTTTAAGTTCTCAAAGTTCTTAACCTAGCTCAAGGTTGTCATCTGAACTAGCCAGATGTTTAACTGAGAATCAATCAGTCTGTCCATCATTTGAAAAATAAGACTTTTTAGAGCCATCTTGCCCAAAAATGGCAACCAGACATTCCATTTTGGCAACTCTAACCTTGGCTTAAGGAGCCATTCCGTGCCTAGCTTATATATCTGAGTTTCTAACACTGCTCACCACAATCTAGTGATAGCTAGGCATTTACGCATAGAAGTAGATGCTAGTGCACCTGTAATATAATAAACAGATTTGCTTAAATGCATCTCATTTTGCATCTGGCTATCAGCTATTTGCAACCAAGTGAAGATGCCTAGGTGCCAGGATGGCACCTGACATCTTTTGGGATTTTTTTTTTTTTTTGGCACCTGACATCTCTACCATCTAGTGTGCACAGGATTGAAGCTGTGTCCCAATAATAAAACAAGGCTGACATTTGAGTTATCTGGTTTAGGGTATCTTGGTGGCGATAAAGCAGTCTGGATGGTATAAAGAAGTGAGTAGAAGCACCCTCTTCCAACAGGGGTACTAACTTAAATAAAATATCGGGGTGGTGGCAGGTAAACCCCACCATGCATAACCAAGCACATGACACGGTACACATACACCATTTGAATGGCAAAGCCCATCAACGGGGGGTGGGGGGTGGAGTGGACCCCTCAAATATTAGGGGGCCCAAAGGGACCTCAGCCCCAAGGAGCTGGCTCTTATGCTCTTCCAACATTTCTTCAGACTGTAAACTCACAACATAAATGAAGTGTTGGCTAAGATTTGTGAGCTCAGTTGTCTAACTTGACACTTTATGTAAGTTCCAGTGAGTGACTTTTGAAGTAGAAAAGGCATGAGCCTAAAAATGGACTGAAATACAGGGTGCACCCCCTCATTTACGCGGTGGTTACGTTCTGAGGCACCGTGCATGTTAGTGAAATCACATATACCGTGTTTCTCATAATATAAGACATGCCTAAAATATAAGGCATAGCAGGATTTTCAAGGGGTCAGAAAATATAAGGCATACCCCGAAAATAAGACGTACCAGGTGCCGGTAGTGATATCGGGTACCTGATATCCGGAGGGCGGCAAAGAGCAGGGGTGCACGGGGCTGCTGTGCGTCCTTTCTCCCTGCTAGCTGCACAGAAAGAAAAGCGGCAGCCGCTTTATTTACATGCAGCTAGCAGGGCTTTCCTTGGTTTACAGCAAGCCGAGCTGAGCCAGGGAGGAGGGAGGGGCCATGGCAGGAAAGCAGGAGAGGAGCCGCTTACACAAGAGGAGGCTGCTGGGGTTCCTGTGTCGGGTCTGTCCAGGGTCTGTCAGTGCATTCAGGGGCACTGAGGGGGGTTCAGCCTTCGGTCCCCGGTTCTCTCCTTTATAATTTGGTTCCCCCCTTTTCGCTACAGCTGGCTTTTAATTTTGCTGAATTCCGACTACAGCTTGCATTAAGCCCTTGGGTGGGTTGTTTGAGAGGGGTGGGTTGCTGCTTCCTCGCCTAGCAACTGATCTCGCTAATTAACAGCTAATCAGTTTTAACTCTCAGGCTACTGGCACAGCCATAAAACAAACAAAGGTACTAAAAGCGAGTGATAAGCAGGCACTGGCAGGACAGAATCTAAGCACAAGCGTAACTTTTACAGTAGAAAAGAGGTAGGGGCTAGGACCCAGACAAGCACTGTTCGCTATTGTTAGGTAGCCACGTGTACAAACAAAGTAGAAGGCTGCAAGGAGGAACGTGTTTACACAGCAAATGGCGAATTCCTTGCAATCCAAGTCCTGCTCACGGTACTCAAATCTATCCTGCCTCAGAACAAGCAGCGGGAGGGAAAGGCTGCAAACTGTTAAATGGAAAAAAAATACCCCAGGCACAGGGCAAACAAGTAAAATAGCAAGGGGAGGCAGGCGATTCAAAGCCAGCAGGCGCTTTTAAACAGCTGCAGCAGCCTCAGCTAGCAGAGGGATGGCAGGGCACAGGAGGGCTTGAATGGGAAGGCTAAAATTTAAGCAACCAGCAGCAAAAAAACAACCACCTTGAGCTCTGAGCCACAAGCGCAGTGAAAACCAGGAGGTAAAATAGGAAGGCTGCTGGGGATGGGAGGGAGCGTCTCAGCTGATCTGCTGGCTCTTGAGCACGCAAGCTAAACAAACATACAGCTCCTGTCCCTCTCACTCTCACTCTGATATACCGGTAGCTTATTAAATAGTTTAGTACATTTGATTCAGAATAATTTTTTTCCTGTTTTCCTCCTCTAAAAACTAAGTGCACATTATGGTCGGGTGTGTTTTATGGAGCGAAAAATACGGTAATTAAAAATAAGACATCCCCCGAAAATAAGCCATACTGTGTTTTTTGGAGGATAAAAAGATTATAAGACAGTGTCTTATTTTAGGAGAAACACGGGTATTTGAAACACCATTGAAAAAGCCTGCACACACACACACACCCCATTTTTGGAATGTTTTCGGGTCACTTCTGTTCGATGTGATGCACGTATGTACAACTGCACACCTACTGAACATGCATAAGTAATGGGTTGCCCACATAAATAATTAAGCAACCTATTCCTGCTCAAAATATGTACTTTAACCACTTCCCAGATGCATCTTTTGCTGTTGCCTTTATAAAGGGATTATTTTCAAAAGTTACTACATTTATAATCATTAGCATCATCAGCAATTACAACAGTACAGTCGCACCTTGGAAGTTGAATGGAATCTGTTCCGGAAGTCCGTTCAACTTCCAAAACGTTCGGAAACCAAGGCACGGCTTCCGATTGGCTGCTGGAAGCTCCTGCAGCCAATTGGAAGCTGGGTTCCAAAGAACGTTTGCAAACCGGAACACTCACTTCCAAGTTTGTGGCATTCAGGAGCCAAAACGTTCAACTCGTAAGGTGTTCAGGATTCAAGGTGCAACTGTATTAGAAAACAAGGCTACACACACCTCAAGCATTACCAGTACCACCCTCATCCTTTTCTGCATCAGAGAAGACCTCCCCCTCCTACAGTTTAACCCATTACTTACTGGTGTAAGTAACAAACAGGCCTAACAAAGCTTCATAAGGCAATACAAGAACAGGACTATATGAGGCAATTATGCTGGTCCCAGGCATTTTACTCTCATCTGGATTTAAGCCTGGAAGGCAAATGAAAAGTGTGTTGCACTAAGGCTAAGTTTCAAATCAGCAACTTGTGACACTGCACAGTATCATTTTTATTTTGCTCAGTTTGCAGCATCAAAGTGATCTCCGAGGGCACACGCACACATTAAAGCATCAGCCTTGGTTTTCAATTTGCTGGCTTTATGCAGTCTAGGCCTACATGAAAGTCTCTTAATTCAGGTTTTAAACGGACAGGATTTTTTTTTTTAATTCTTCAATAATGATTACAGTAAGCCTGCAACTTACCAGTAAGTGCATTTAACTTTCGTGCATTCAGCTTTATGTGCACAACAATTTGTGTATATATGGGGGAAATGACATTGGCAATCCCATCTGCCATTGAACCAGGTGTGATGCCTGGAGTGTAACTCCTGCATATGTTGCGGGCTTACTGTACTGAATTTCGTATTCAAACACTAAAAAAGCCTTCCCCAACCTGGCACCCTCCTGATGTTTTAGACTACAGCTTCCCTCAGGCCATGCTGGCTGGGGCTGAGGCAAGTTGTAGTCCAAAGCCATCTAGAGGACCCCTGGTTGTGGACGGTTCCAATAACGTAAGAAGAAAACTGGCAACATAATTTTCAAGCAAGAATCCAGCAGCTCAACACAAAGCCCTGTGCAAAAGAACACAACTATCTCTCACATGTGTACTTAACTTTAAAATGTAAGATTAAAATAAGTATCAACATTTAAAATTCCGCAACATTACTTTCAAGTTTACAATGTGTTATGAATTAAGTGTAATTTCTGGAACCAAGGATGCAGGAAGTGTTTTGTAAAGTCCAACATGATGAAATCAGCCCAACAGAGAGAAAAAATTGTGGGACACCTCATGTTGTTCTCTCAAGTCCTTAGTGAAGTCTAAGTAATGTTAGGAAATAATAGATGTGGGTAGGAAGAAAATAAGCCCGAATAGAACGAAAGGCAGTGCTTTGCCACAGTGTTTCCTTCACACAGAGGAAAGGTGCAGTAGACTTAATGGAAAATGCAGGCTGGAAGCCAGGAGGGCAGAGACTGAAGTGTCACTTCCATCAGCAAAGCAAACCTCCTTTGCAACACTTCTGTTAAAAAAAAAAAGAGCCCTCTAAGAACCTTAGGCTATACCGAAGTACCCTTGGTCATATCCCCTGACCTGAGGGACTGATCATCTCCTGTACCACCAGATGGAGGAGGTGATTCTGCTCGGGAGTGAGCAGCGGCCAGAGCTCCTTCTGCAACACCTTGAGCGCCTCCAGGTCTTTTTCCTGGCAAGCCATGACAGCGGACTGCAGCAGCAGGAAGAGCTCTGAGGGCACGTAGCCCGGCGAGGCATCCAGGGCCTCCCAGGAGTACTTCTCGAGGGTCTTGGCGTGCTCGGGCATCAGCTTGGAAGGCGGCGGCTGGAGCAGCAGGAGGAGAAGGACGCGGGCCACCTCGCAGTGCAGCAGCTCGTCGAGGAAGGCACCTGGCGGAGGGCTGACCGCAACGGAAGAAGCAGCGGCGGCGGCAGCAGCAGCCGAAGACGACGATCCACCGGCAGCGGGTCCTGTGCCGGCCTGAGCCATCAACTGCGCCTGGGTGAGCACAGCCAAAGCACCATCGTGGTCGCGGCAAAGCAGCAGGCAGGAGGCCACATCGCGCAGGCAGCGCAGAGCCTCCAGGGGCAGCTGGGCGACGGCCAGGAGGTCGGCGGCGCGCAGAAGGGCCGGCACGGCTTGGCCCGGCTCTCCCCCGGAGCGCAGCTCGTTGCCCAGCTCGAGCCAAAGCCCGGCTGCCAGCGCGGGCTGGCCCAGGTCGAGGCGCAGGCGGGAGCCGAAAGCCACGCAGCTCTGGGCAGCCGGCAGGTGTTCAGCCAGGCCCAGCCCGGGGCCTTGGCGCAGGCGGAGCTCTCGCTCGTGCTTGAGCCAAAGGCGCGCCGCTTCGCCCAGCGCCGCCGCTTCTCCAGGCGCGTGCCCGAGGCTCTGGGCGCAGCGCGCCACCGCTAGCTGGCACCAGGCTGCGTACGGGAGGCTCTCCTGGGCCCGCAGCTCCCTGGCCAGCGCCGCGAACTGCTCGGCAGCCTCCGACACGTTCGGCTTGCGCAGGAAGCGCCGGCGGAGCTTGGCCGACACCAGCCGGTAGCGGGTCAGGAAGTCGCCCCCGGCGCCCGATCCCGATCCGGCTTCCCCTCCGCTGAAACCAGGCGACAGGCCGCCACCGCCGGTGCCCGGGACGGACAGCATATTCCCGGCTCCTATGCTAGGCTCCGCAGGAAATGGCGACAGAGGGTTGCCGGACGACGAAACAGGAAGTGGAAAAGAAGGCGTTGCTAAGGGTGTGTAACCATGGCGACCGCGGAGGCAGCAGTTCCCATCCCTGGGCTCCATCCACGCTCAGCGCACGCTTACCTACCTGTGCTTTCCAGGCACAGATCCAGGTGGGGAAAAAAAAAAAAAAAAAAAAGCAGGTTTCCACAGGGAAAGCGCTGCTGGGGCAGTTTCTGGAGGAGAGTTTTGGCGGGTTTTCTCCAGTCTTTCTCTGGTGGGTTTTTACACAGTTTGGGTTCCAGTTGATGTCGCTGTTTAAACCTGATTTTATGGAATAAAAGAGATTAAAGCACCATGCTGACTCTGTCTCCTTCCAAGCTGTATATTTAACAAAGTGTGTGCTGAAAGCTAATTTCCTTTCAGCCAGGGTCCCAAAGTCCCAATGAATACGAAAATGTGCAGAGTGCCACCTTCTCCCACCTCTGCAGTGTCAGCTCCTATTTAGCTGAGATCTGGGGCAAAAAGGCGAATAACAAACAGAAAACGTTTACGGGCTCAATTCTTGTTTGTGTGACTGCTGGATAAAAAACCCAGACGGACAGCTGATCTTTCCTAGAATTGCCACCCTAAACGCCCGATGTTCTTTGAAAATTAAATTATAAATTTCTGCCAAAGCTCCTGTATCTTTCTGTGCCAGTGGCTCCCACCTACATGCTTAAGTCAGCCTGCTGTCTTTCAGACGTTTAGACTACACACGCGTGCCAGGTGTGCCTGTGCCTTTAAGGGAAACGCAGTAGAAAGAAATCTGCAGGTGACAACTCCAGGGACAGAAAGGGAAACAACGGAACTTGTTAGAGGGCAAACCCTAAAGGCAGGGTCTGGAGGAGGCTGAAAAGTTGGCGGCCAGGTGGTCTTTTGGATTTCCCTGGAGAACCAGGCTATAAGCTTGAATACACGTGTTAACATATTGTTTTACAATTCGCAAGATATTTGGGGTTTAATTTATTGGAAGGTGTGTGGTCACAGTGGGGGTGAAATGGGGAAGCAGAGTCCCTTTAAACTCGCTGGAGTTTAAACTGGCCAGGGGGCGGGGCTGCGGATCTCTATTTCTATCAGCTGGGGGGGGGGTCCTCGGCGTCTTCGCTATTTCCATCTGCCTGGCGCTGCGGGAGGGAGGGTCGCCATGAGTGCTTGTAGCTCGCTCCCTGCTGCACCTTCTCCTCCGTCTCCAAGGCGAAGGGTGCGCTTCTGGCCGCGGCTTCGCTCAGCATCCGGGCGGAGCCCATCTGCCAGCGCATCCGACCGTGCCCTTCTCCAAGTGCTGCGGGACGGCGCTCGGTGGCTGCCGGAGAGTCCCGGGGTAGGTAGGTTTCTGGCGGGGTGGGGGTGGGGGCGGCGGGAGCATTTCGGGTGGTGGGGTTGGGTAGCCGCTTTGCTCCGCCGAGCAACTCCGGAGTCCTGAGCAACTTCTCTGGCTCTTCACCCCAACCTCGGGTGCGGCTTTGGGGATGCGTCCGGTTGGCCCTCGACGTCGGGGTCATTGGTTTCAGGAGGTAGGGCCGCTGCGCGGAGGTAGAGCATTTGCTTTGCGGTGGGGGGCAAGTGAGGCCAGGGTTACTCTAGCCACAGTATTTCCAGGCAGGGCTGGGGAAAGAGTCGGGTCTGAAACCGCGGAGAGCACGTGTGTATGGATACCGCTGAATTAGGGGTCTGCTTTCTTAGAAAAGGCAACTTATTCGCTTGTTGACACCATAGCTACTATGTCCTGGCGCTGAGACCTAACATAACCCTGGTTAAAGCACATGGGCGTGTGGGGTTGGGCCAGGGGGACAGTAGTCCCAACTCAAGCGCGCGATTTTTAGGGGGCGGGACCCAGGCGCCCTCACGCAGGGAACCCCGTCCCGCCCTGAGTGCCGAGGCGTAGAGAGTCTAGGAGCGCCGGGACCCGCCGCGCGTCCCAGGACGCCTCGCTGAATGGGCGTCTGGCCAACGTCGGGGAGCGGGATTTGCCCGCCAAAGGTCGCGTCGGCCGGCCAAGCTTCTCCTGGCAAGGGCAGGCGGGCCCGGTACTAGGGCTTTTCGCGCCCTAGGCGAGGGGGGCGGGGCACCGTACGTCATGCGTGATGACGCCACGTGGCCCAGCCCCCTGCCGCCGCGATTTTCGATTTTGGGGGGGGGGGCGAGGGGCAGGCTGGCCAGCGTGCCCTCCATTCCCGACGGGCGGCGCTCGCTTGCTCCGCATCCGCCCCTTCTGCGGAGAGCGGCAGGGCGCAAGCGGTCTGGGTCGGGCGCGCCCGACCGCCGGCGTGGGGCTGTTTTGCGTCGCCTAAATGGAAGCTCCGGCCCTGAGGGCAGGGCAGGCAGGGGCGAAGCACAGCCCCGCTTGGCTCTTGGTGGCCAGGCTGAGTTGACGCGCGGAACCCTTCGCGCCCTCTGCGCGCGTGCCCGACAACGTTGGCGGCGAGGGCAGCGCCTGGCGCGGTGGGCTGTGCCCAAACTCCCCCCTTTTTTGGCTTGAGCACCCCACGTCCCTCCCATCCCCTCCTCATTGGTGCCTTTAGCTTCTGTGGGGTATGTGAGGTCTAGGCAGAAGTTCCACAGGATAATCCCTGGCTTCTTTGGGTAGGGTTGGGAATGTCCCTTTGTCTGATACTATGGTGGTCTCCTCACAGTCAGTACAGAACTCTAGATGCACCTGTGGTCAGATTTGGAAGAACAGCTCCTCTTTACGTTTGTTCTTGGTTTTCCTAGAAATGTTTTTTCCTAGAGCCTAATTTCTAACCCAGAGCAGCTGCAGAGGAGCAGGAACTTTAGTCACTAGGGGGCGCAAGTCTCTAGAAATCTTAAGGGCTGCCTTTCACCAGCATCTTAGTTCTCCTTAGTCCTTTAAGTGCACCAGCCTGCCTGACCCTGGAGAGAGACTTTCTGCAGTGTAGCTATGTTGTCAAGTCCATATCCTGCGTATGCTTACTTGGAATTGAGTCCTGCAGTGCTCAGTGGTACAGTACATACTGCCTTGTCAAATGTGCACAAGATGAAAGCTGCATGTGCTCCTGGGTGGTACGGCTCTCAATAGCTGGCTGCTGCTGGGCTCTCCATGGTTGAACTGGGAATTGGGAACTCTCCTGCCTGGAATTTTTTGTTGAGCTGCCTAAGATGGTTTGAGTTTTCATCTGGCATTAGATTTCTTCCTCCCTTGCAGGAATGGAGTGACCATGTTCAGGGGCGTAGGAAGAGTGTGTGGAGGGGGCGGCCCCAGGTGCAACTCTGGGAGGGGTGACAAGATGGCCTCTGCCTCCCCCCAGCTGTAGAGTGGCCGAGGGTGCGCTCAGTCCGTATGGGCTCATGCGGCGTCCATGCGGGCTGCCGCTCTCACACGCCATCCATACGGGCTGCCGCTCATGCACGGCGGCCGTACAGACTGCACATGTGCAGCATCTCATACGGTTGCAACACATGTGCAGTCCATACTGGGGCTGCCGCTTGCACACCATCCGTCTGGGCTTCCGCACATGTGTGGCAGCCCGTATAGTCACTGTGCAAGGGGCAGCCCATATGGAGTGCGCATGTGCGGGATGCTGCACATGTGCAGTCCGTGTGGGATGCGCCGCCCCGGGTGCCTCCACCACTGACCTTGTTCTGAGACAACACGTGCAGCTTGTCTTCACCAGCAATGTATAGGAATGTAAGAGGAGCCTACTGCACCAGGCGAAAGGGGGACCATCTAGTTCAGCACCCTGTTCCCACAGCGACCACCAAGATGTCAGCCAAAGTCACTAGTCACTGTGCAAGTGGCAGCCCGTACGGCCGCTGTCCACGAGTGGCAGCCCGTACGGACTGTGCATGTGCAGCATCCTGTACGGTCACCGCACATGCGCAGTCCGTATGGCTGTTGTCCGTGAGTGGCAGCCCAGACTGACAGTGCATGTGCAGCATCCTGTATGGTCGCCATACATGTGCAGTCTGTACAGGTTGTCGCACATGCGCACTCCGTATGGGATGCTGCTTGTGCGGCAACCCGTCCAGCCACTGTGCACGAGAGGCATCCTGGACAGACTGCGCATGTGCAGCATCCTGTACGGTCGCCACACATGTGCAGTCTGTACGGGCTGCCGCACATGTGCACTCCGTATGGGATGCTGCTTGCGCAGCAGTCCGTACGGTCACTGTGCAAGTGGCAGCATGTACATGAGTGGCATCCCGTACAGTCACCACACGTGCGCAGTCCGTACTGCTGCCGTGCACGAGTGGCAGCCTGCGCATGTGGAGCATCCTGTATGGTTGCCGCACATGTGCAGTCTGTACGGCTGCCATGCGTGAGTGGCAGCCCGGATGGACTGGGCATGTACAGCATCCTGTATGGTCGTCACACATGTGCAGTCTGTATGGGCTGCCGCTTGCACGGTGTCCGTAGGGGCTGCTGCACATGCGCACTCGATATGGGATGCCGCTTGCGCAGCAGCCTGTACGTTCACTGTGCAAGTGGCAGCATGTACACCTGCGCGTGAGTGGCACCCTGTACGTACTGCGCATGTGCAGCATCCTGTACGGTCGTCACACGTGCAGTCTGTATGGGCTGCCGCTTGCACGGTGTCCGTAGGGGCTGCTGCACATGTGCACTCGATATGGGATGCTGCTTGCGCAGCAGCCCATATGGTCACTGTGCAAGTGGCAGCATGTACACCTGCTGCGCGTGAGCGGCACCCTGTATGGAGTGCGCATGTGCAGCATCCTGTACGGTCACTGCATGTGTGCAGTCTGTATGGTCGCCATGTGCGAGTGGCAGCCCGGACAGAACGCGCATGTGCAGCATCCTGTACGGTCACCAGTCGTGTGCAGTCTGTACGGGCTGCCGCTTGCATGGCGTCCGTAGGGGCTGCCGCACATGCACACTCGATATGGGATGTTGCTTGTGCAGCAGCCTGTACGGTCACTGTGCAAGTGGCAGCATGTACACCTGCTGTGCGTGAGCGGCACCCTGTATGGAGTGTGCTTGTGCGCCATTCCATATGTAGTGTGCACGCACAGGATGATGCACATGTGCAGTCCCTATGGACTGCACATGTGCCACCCCGGGTGCCGGAGAGGGTTCCTCCGCCACTGACCCCTGCCTCCCTCCAGCGGTAGAGCGGCTGTGGGCGCGCTCAGTCCGTATAGGTGCCGCTGGTGAGTGGCAGCCCGTACGGACTGCACATGTGCGGCATCCTGTATGGTCACTGCATGTGTGCAGTTCGTAAGGCCCCCGTGCGTGAGTGGCAGTACGTATGGACTGCGCATGTGTGGCATCCCGTACGGTTACTGCACGTGCGCAGTCTGTACGGCCGTCGTGCGTGAGTGGCAGCCCGGACTGCGCATGTGCAGCATCCCGTACGGTCGCCACACATGTGCACTCCGTATGGGATGCCGCTTGCGCGGCAGCCTGTACGGCCACCATGCACGAGTGGCAGCCCATACGGACTGCGCATGTGCAGTCCGTGTGGGCTGCGCCGCCCCGGGTGCCGGAAAGGGTTCCTCCGCCACTGACCTGGTTCTGAGACAACACGTGCAGCTTGTCTTCACCAGCAATGTATAGGAATGTAAGAGGAGCCTACTGCACATGTGCAGTCCGTGTGGGCTGCACCGCCCCGGGTGCCGGAGAGGGTTCCTCCGCCACTGACCTTGTTTTGAGACAACAATTGCAGCTTGTCTTCACCAGCAATGTATAGGAATGTAAGAGGAGCCTACTGCACCCGGCCAAAGGGGGACCATCTAGTTCAGCACCCTGTTCCCACAGCGACCACCAAGATGTCAGCCAAAGACACAGGGCTGCTCTGTGGATGGGCAGAGCTAATGCACAGGGAAGAAGCCTCAGCGCTGCAATCTGCCCTGTCTCCACTGCTTGCATGGCAGGTCAGGAATGCTTCGGAATCCCAGCTGCAGCAAACCGCAGGAGGGGAGAGTTGCTCTTGTGCTCCTGTCCTGTTTGTGGGTTTCCCTTAACGAGCATCCGGGTGGCCACCTGTGAACAGGATGATGGTGTAGAGGGGCCATTGGCCAGATCCAGTAGGCTCTTCTTATTTTCTTCTGTAAGTACTTTTTTATTTGCTCTGAGTCTTCCTGCATTGGTTCTTGCATGAGTTCTGGTGTTATGAGAGAGGGAGAAATGCATTTTCCTACCCACTTTCTGCAAGCCTTGCAGGATTTTATTACCTTTGGTTACATTGCCTCTAAACTGCTTTTTCTCTAAAATTTAAAGTTCTGAAAGTTGCATATTTTCCTCATAGGGGAGTTGTTCCATTGATACGGCTGATTTTATGAAAACGTCCATCTTGCATTCCCTTATGTACCTGGCAGGAAAGGAAAGCAAGCATTTTGCTCTGTTGGGTTAAAGGTGCCATTTGAAATATTTTCCCTCTTTTCTCCTAGTTTTTTTTTTCATTCAAAGTGCAATAATGCCATTTTTTCACATACCCCCTGTGTTGCCCCCCAGATGTTTTGGGCAATACCAGGTTGGTGAAGCCTTCTCTAGAACCTTGTTGTGGTTGAGTCTTCAATGGTCAGTGGTTCGAATAGCCAAACAGAACTTCCTGTTGAAGGAGCAGTCTACCTCTGAATACCAACTGCTGGAGAGACACTTAAGAACACCCAGGGGGGATCAGGTTAGTCCTTGATGGAAGCAGGGTGCTGGACTAGATACACCTTGGTTCTGACAGAGAAGGGATGCTCTTTTGAGCGGAGGCACACACACACACACACACACACACACACACACACACACACACATTTGCATTAAACCACAGTCCATATCAGTACCTTTATGGGGTTCCCTGAACCCCTGGACTTCCCTCCACCCCTCTCTTGGCTTCCAAAATTTATCTTCCTTTTTAAACTGCATCTAATTGAATTTATCCAAATTATTGTACTTCATTTTTAACCTTTGTTATTTTAAATGACAAGTGCTATGTCAACCTGCCAACATTTTAATTTTTTTACAGTGTTTCTTAATATATTCTGTAAAGGTATGTCATTCTTTATTAAATTTGTTATCCTCTTGGTGCCTGATTTTCCCGGTCAGCCTTGCCATCTCCGCATAGTCCACCATCTTCATTATCCATTCTTCTTTCGATGGGGCTCTTCTTTCCATCCCTGGGCAAATAGTATTCTTGCCGTTGTCATCACATACATAAACAGTACATTCTTATCCTTAGGTAATTCTTTCCCTATTATACCTAATAAAAGGTCCTCTGGTTTTTTTTAACAAAAGTTATTTTAAAACATTTTTTTCAGTTCATTATCTATCATTTCCCAGAAGGCCTTGGCCTTCTGTGGTTTTTTTAATATGTGTTTTATTAGTGGGTTTTTTATATATGTGTCTAGATTCCACCTTAGAGCTGTCAAATATTCCTCTTTTACCAGTACTTTGCCAAAGGACCCAAAGCCTCTGAGCAGCCTAGGTTCTGCCTCTCCCTTTAGAGGACTGGCTCTGTGCTAGCAAAACATTTCCTGGTGTTCTTCTCACAGGACTGTATTTGCAGGTATGCATCCCAAGACACCTGATGCGCTACTTCTGGAAGATGGAGGGGCGATACCCAGCCATGGTTCCATCATGGAGCTGCTCTTCCCATTGGCCGGTGTGGAGTTGAAGTTCCTTGCCACCCAGAATGCAGTGGCCCTCCAAGGTAGGTGGCATGGTGGCATTGTGGGTCTTCTTCCATGAGGATGGAGCTTCTGCTGAGAAGTCCTAAGGCCTTCCAGCTGGGGTTAGGCACACGAGGCTGGCTATCTTCAGAGGGTCAGGAAGTACACACACACACACACACACACACACACACACACACACACACACACACCCATCCTTCTTCCTGAGTTTCTGAAATGTGGCAAAACGGTTAATATGAGAGCTTAGCAAAATGAGTAATTCCTTTTTAACTAGGCCTTCGTCTTTTAACCAACTGTGGACTTCTAAAGTGGGCGGGATGTGGGTTTTCTTTCAATTCCCCCCAAACATTTAATTTATACTGATTTGAAACAATAATATTTGATCTAGGTCAAAATCGGTAGAATGTCATGAAGGTAGAAGCAATGGCCCAGGGGCCATTCTAGACAGTGTTACCTGAAAGTCAACTTGATTCATTTATCTGGTTATCACAGCAAACACTGCTGTTTTAGGGCAGGAACTCACATTGTGTGCCCTCTCAACGTGAACAGTTCTAGTGTATGTCCATGTCTTACTAAACACATAACAATGTGCTGTACAAATTAACTGAAACAATGAATTTAGTACAGTAGTTTATTGTACAAAACTCACATATACATGTACAAAGCTCACATAGACTTACATTGGTAATGTATATGACCTCCACTATTTTTGAGCAGCATTTGAGCACGGTTTGGCATGGAGTCTACTAGTTTCGAACAGTCACTGTTGATTTTCGGATCCCTGTACCACACTTGAATCAGCTCCTGAATGAGCTTCTCTATAGTCATACAGTCTACAGCACAGAGGCAACTTTTGCATATAGCCCACAAATTCTCAATGGGATTTATGTCCAGGGAATTTCCTGGCCGATCAAGTACCTGTATTTGCTGCTCTGACATGAATTTCTTCACCACTTTTGATGTGTGACAGGGGGCTAGGTCCTGCTGCAATATCCCAGTACCGTCAGGACACCTCTTTTCCAGCTCTGGAATAACTCTCTTTCGTAGAACCTCAGTATATTGTGGCGAGCGCATCATTCCTTCTATTGGCTGCAGGCTTCCAATAGCATAATGACCGAAGCATCCCCAAAACATCTTCTTTGGTGGGTGCTTGACAGACAGATTGATATGGCATAGAAAACATGCTTTGTTTCAATTTGCACAAGGGTGTATAGCTTTGCTGCTTTCCAAGAAGAGCACCCTTTCTGGCTATTAGAATCCCTTCCTCTTTTTTGTTGTTTAATTAATCCCTGAATGCACCTCCGTAATGACTGCACCAGATGTAGCCTTACCTTTCACTTCTCTCCTGTCCCAGAGAGAATGAAAAATCCAGATAAATGTGCTTGGAATTCTCAAAGTCCAGAATCTGGCTCTTGTGGATCACTTGCTGGCTGATTCCAGTGGCTGCAAATGGTTTCATTGTAGCTCCTGACGGAGGCATTTCTGGCTGAGAGGAATGCAAATGCACCCTCAGCAAATGTGGAGTGGTTGAAGTAACTGAAAAGCTCAGTGCTGGCAGGGTTTGAGTTGCGTGACTGCAGATATCCGTTGGGGTGTTTGTGAGGGATTCAGTCGGGTTGTAGAAAAGGAGTGAGGAAGTTCATGAAGATTGTGGAAAAACTTGGAATGTGTCATAATGAAAAGTACTAATATTGCCGTAGTAAAACAAGCCAAGGTAAGAAGAGTCACTCAGGATATTCAGGATTACCACACACCATTAGTGGGACATCTTTTCAAGATAGAGCCCTACCATGTCCAACATTTTAAATTTGGCTTGGCACCCTGTGATTATAATTCTATTTGGTATTTTGATGTTGCTTATCAATCAATCAATCAATCAATCATTCTTGTTAAAGTTAAAGTTAAACATTTGTATGGAAAAGTATTTTTTACTCAGAAAGGGAAGGAAGAACAGATTAGCTAAGCATGGAAGAGGTAACCGTGTTAGACCAAGGGGTGGAGTTTATGGGCAATCTATCCGGAAGACATTTGTATTTCGAGGAGTTAGTGATCTGACATGGTTACCCTTCCTGCCTCCTCTTCCTTCTCCCTCTGTATCTCCTGAGCCGTGTATCAGGAGATTTTTAATGCTGGATGTTTTCATTCTGTTTTCAGATATGCTGTAAGCCCCCCAGAGTCCCTTGGGAAAGGCAGCCAAATGGGTGGGGTATAAAGATTATCATCATCATCATCATTATTTGTTTATTACATATAGCTGATGTGCATACAGAAGCTGTGCAAAAACTTGCAATGTTTATATTTTAAAAAGATGAATACTACAATCACAGTTGCAAACACTTCCTTTTTGCATGGTGTCTAGTCACTGATCTAACTTCTCTCCTTTTCTCACTTCTCTCCTTTTGCAGAGAGAATGAAAATCCAAATAAATCTTTTTCTTTTTGTTTATTTGGATGTGAAAAATCACTTTTTTTCCAAGCCTCGCTGAATGAGGAAATAATAATAACTACCAACAGTGATCATAGGGACCAGCAATCATATTGGATAAAGCCCTGTTTCAACGTTGTCTATTTGAAAAACAGCTAGAGGTCTCAGGAGCCCCTGCCACCCCTACCCCCCCCCTAGGATCTCGTGCCCTTTTGCCTACTGGAAGAGCACTGGGGGTGAGATGTCTCCTCCTGGATCCTGGCGGATGTACAAGGAATGGCTTGTCCTGTCTCTCCTTGGCAAACGGCAATCCCTCGTTCCACCGCAGCTCGGTTTGGGGGGAGGGTCGTTTCCATCCTCTCCTGTCTCCTCCGAGTCCGCAGGGCGATCGTCCCCATCGTCTTGGAGCTTGTCAACCATCAGCACTGAGCCCATCCTGGCTCCAGTCACCCTACCCCCTGCCCCAGTCAGGAACATCCAACTCATCCAGCTGGCGGAAGGCGGCCATTGTTTCTAAGGGGGCCACTGAGAGTCAAATACTTGCAGGCCACATCTTGAGGAGTGTCTTGAAATGAGTTCTTTAACTGCAGAGTTTGAGTTGTGTGCCTGTACCACCTGATGGCCTGTTTGGAAGGGAATCCATCTTGCTGCAGAAAAGAGGGGAGAGGATACCCTGCTGGATATATAGATAAATATATAATATTATATATAATATGTGGAGGGACGGGGTGGTGGTTGTGGGGCTCCTATTGATGCAGCAGTAGCCAGGATTCCATCTAGGTGTAGAAAAGGAGTGAAAAGAACATGCAGACCGTGGAAAAACGTGCATTGTTAATATTTTAAAAAGATGAAAACTACATTCACAGTTGCAAACACTTCTTGCATGGTGTCTAGTCTCTGATCCAAGTGACAACAGGCGGCTGCATGGCAGGTCCTGACTGATCATACTCGGTTGATCGCATTCCCGATTGGGAAAAACAGATGTATAATCAGCACAATATGTCACCCAATCCTTTCCTTGAAGAGATGCTTCTAACGAGTAGCCTAGTCCATTTGTACCTTGGGCAACCAGATGCCAAAATTTCCATGAGTCCTTTTGAAGTGCTGCATCTCCCAGTGCTTTCCACTGTTGCTCATAATATATT
This sequence comes from Darevskia mixta, assembly GCA_034641385.1. Classification (NCBI taxonomy): domain Eukaryota; kingdom Metazoa; phylum Chordata; class Lepidosauria; order Squamata; family Lacertidae; genus Darevskia; species Darevskia mixta. Next base: position 7,426,811 of record JAWWNH010000061.1, on the reverse strand, counting down.
TGTTTCTTACTTTTAAGTAATAGTTTATAATTGTATCGTAATTGAGCTACCTCAGCTTGTTGTCACGGTCTGGTCAGAGGGTGAACCAAGTCCCGGCAGAGGACGTCAGGACCCGGGGCAAGATGACGAGGTAGGAGCAGGAATTCGAGGGTCAAGAAGCAGGGGTCCGAGGGTCGAGAAGCAGTGGGTCACGAAGGCAAGGTCCAGGGATCAAGAAGCAGGAGGTCACAAAGGCGAGGTCCAGGGATCAAGGAGCAGGAGGTCACGAAGTCGAGGTCCAGGGATCAAGGAGCAGGAGGTCATGAAGGCGAGGTCCAGGGATCAAGAAGCAGGAGGTCACGAAGGCAAGGTCCAGGGATCAAGAAGCAGGAGGTCACGAAGGCGAGGTTCCATCTTGTTCCACAGGTTTTATAAGTGCTTGCACACTGGACTTCCGAGAACGTCTTGGAGGCAAGGTCCAGGGATCTGAACGTCTTGGAGGCGAGGTCCAGGGATCAAGGAGTAGGAGGTCACGAAGGCGAGGTCCAGGGATCAAGAAGCAGGAGGTCACGAAGGCGAGGTTCCATCTGGTTCCACGGGTTTTCTAAGTGCTTGCACACTGGACTTCCGAGAACGTCTTGGAGGCAAGGTCCAGGGATCTGAACGTCTTGGAGGCGAGGTCCAGGGATCAAGGAGTAGGAGGTCACGAAGGCGAGGTCCAGTGATCAAGAAGCAGGAGGTCACGAAGGCGAGGTCCAGGGATCAAGAAGCAGGAGGTCACGAAGGCGAGGTTCCATCTTGTTCCACGGGTTTTATAAGTGCTTGCACACTGGACTTCCGAGAACATCTTGGAGGCAAGGTCCAGGGATCTGAACATCTTGGAGGCGAGGTCCAGGGATCAAGGAGTAGGAGGTCACGAAGGCGAGGTCCAGTGATCAAGAAGCAGGAGGTCACGAAGGCGAGGTCCAGGGATCAAGAAGCAGGAGGTCACGAAGGCGAGGTTCCATCTTGTTCCACGGGTTTTCTAAGTGCTTGCACACTGGACTTCCGAGAACGTCTTGGAGGCGAGGTCCAGGGATCAAGGAGAAGGAGGCCACGAAGGCGAGGTCCAGGGATCAAGAAGCAGGAGGTCACGAAGGCGAGGTCCAGGGATCAAGAAGCAGGAGGTCACGAAGGCGAGGTTCCATCTTGTTCCACGGGTTTTATAAGTGCTTGCACACTGGACTTCCGAGAACGTCTTGGAGGCAAGGTCCAGGGATCTGAACGTCTTGGAGGCGAGGTCCAGGGATCAAGGAGTAGGAGGTCACGAAGGCGAGGTCCAGGGATCAATAAGCAGTACCTGAAGTACCTTTTTTTGCCCAGGTTTCTTGCAGGAAAATGATACCATGGGTTTTTTAAAATAGGAACAGAAATCGCTGTCTTGAATGTTGTTCAGCCATCTGTTACATTCCATGATATAAATTCGATTGTTTTACACTGATTTCCTCTTAGTCAATTGCTGGTCATTGTGCTTTTAGAGTTTGCCAATTTTTGAGGCAATAGGGCATCATTTATACTAGTAGTGTGATCCAGATGTTCAATAATTTCAGTCGTTGGGCATAAGGTGCTCACATTTGTGTTCACTGGATCTTTACTTTGCAAAGATTACTCACCAGCGGAGATTCCTTAAATGTAGTTCCTAACTCCTCCTCATCTAAAAGTCTCATCTTTGTCTAGAACTGGTTCTGTAGATGTGGTTCTGTAGATATCAAGCAGTTATGGACATTGGGTCTGTTATCAGTCTCTACCTCCGATTCTTTGATCTCTTTCAATGTTTGGTTCATAAGGTCAAGCCTCTTAATAACTGTTTGTTGCTTTTCCTGAGAGAGGTTCCTTAAGTTGCTGAGGAAATCATCTTCCAAAGGATTTACGGCATATTCAACTCCCTGGGGTTGATTATCTAGAGGAATCGGCTGTTCCTTTTGGCCCTCCTGGTTATATTGATGTTGACCATGATTCTGCGCATTCAACTCGGGCATGTCTATTTCCTCCCGGCTTATCAAGTTTGTATGCGATGTCATTACTTCCATTGGGGATCCAGGCTTTGGTTTTGCGGGTCGCTCTGTAGCCCCAGTCCTCGTCTTGCATTAGGGCACGACAATAGAGTTGCAAAATACCCGGGTTGGAAAAACTCCTCTGCTTGACAATCTGGGTTTCAACTTGTGGATCAGTAAGGGCAGTCTGGTAGAGGAAAAAGTTAACGTGTTTTTTTGGAATTCGTTTGTGGTATTCAAGGATTCAGTCCCAAGTAGATCGATCTCTGTAAGTCCAATTCCAAGTAAGTCTGATGGATGTCTGATGGATGTCGTTTGGCACGCTGGGCGCCTTTCTAGTTAGGACTTTTATCTGAACTTCCACAGATTGTCATTCAGATCTTTTTGGTTGAAAGATTAGATGAGAAGAGTTAATTTTAAGGACCTGTACACATTCTGCGTCGATCTTCGGAGTCTTCTCTTGTTGACGCCATTTCACTTTGGTGCTTTGGTGGTCTATTGGAGCGCCCAAGCCTGCTTTTTGAACTGACGCCATCTGTAACGAAAAGACCCTTGCTTACGTCTTCTCACTACGCCCTCTCTATTTATTGAAAGAACTGACAGGGATTGATGAGGTAAATCTAACCTCCCACTTATCCCTTTAGCCTTTTCGGTAAACCCTCTAGCCTTTGAAGGTTTTTTACCAAATACAAGAGAGGTCCTTTCCAGCCTCAAACGTGACTAGGTACGCTATTATTCCTGAGCTATATGAGAAACTCCCCCTTGTGTCCAGTAACAGGGGTCTAACCTCTATAGAACCCCTACTGACAAGCCTGCCTCTTCCCTGAGGTAACTTAGTGACAACCTGGGTCGTTTCTCCCTTTTTAGCCCTCTCAGCGACCTTCGTACTCACTACCTTTCCGTTCCTTTTTGAGGGAAAGTATAGTCTTTTAAAAGGTTATTCCCCACCTGGGCCTTTCAAGTACTTTGGCTGGATAGTAATTCAGACGACTTTCATGTTTGGCACTTTAAAGATGCAATTTCTTTATTGTTTGAAAGCGTAATGGTTGCAGTCAGGCTTAGCGTGTTCAGACTTAATTTTCAGAGTAAATATCTTTGTTTTTATACATCTAACCGATAACAATACATCTCCCTAACCTATTCCTACTCCCTCAGCTTCTTCTCCTACACCACCCCACACTCCCTCTTCCAAACCCCTTCTCAACTGAATAAACCGCTGCACCTTCTCCTCCAACAGTCAGCCGCCCCCCCTCATGGAATGTTCAGTCAGTCCAGGCTTGAGACTGATTTAACCCATGATGGGTTGGGGTAAAACAAATATTCTTGTAACACACAGTGCAAAACCGTTACACCATCTTTCTGGAAGCAACGGGCGGGGTATTTGTGAACTATGGTTTAACTTCTAAGGAGCCTCTGATTCAGAAGCCCAGCTGTCCTCTTGGTTCTGTATAACAAAATGACAAAACCATGAAACAATTCAATCTTATATATACGTATACGCAACCGGAGGAAATTTGTACAAATGAAGTGCCTCAAAAAGTGCAAAAAGCTTTCAAGGTGCAAAGTCCGAAGTGCAAAAAGTTCAATATTATAAAGTGCGTAAGGTCTTTGAGGAGTCCGCGACTGCTGCTCCCAACGGGCGGCTAGCTTGTGTTATTCCCGTTTCACTACAGTTTCTTCAGGGTCGGACGTCAATTATTCATACATAATACACTTAGTCAGGCTAACATGCTCTCAACCTCGACGGTTCCTAGTTGGGGACTGCGGAAACCACTACTCTGCAAATGGCCACGTGGACCCGAAATGAACCTCTCTAATGATTGTCCCTGATGAAGCACAGCCTCTCACTTCTCTCCTTTTGCAGAGAGAATGAAAATCCAAAGAAATCTTTTTCTTTTTGTTTATTTGGATGTGAAAAATAACTTTTTTTCCAAGCCTCGCTGAATGAGGAAATAATAATAACTACCGACATCCTTCTTCATCTTTCCATATTAATTTGGGTTCCCATTTTGTTTTTACATATATTACCCCCCCTTTTTTCTCATTTGACTTAATGAATTCCATTCCCAATTTGTGGTAATTAATAACCTCTCATGCTTTTTGTTCAAGTGCGTCTCCTGCAGACAGATTATATCCCAATTTTGTTTTTTCAGGACATGTCCTGTTCTATTCCTTTCTTTTTTTATTGTTTAAACTGTTAATATTCCAAGAAATGGTTTTTAAATTCATTTATTCTGATTAGAGATCAAGATTTTGTCTGTTTGAGTTAGCAATCATTGTAGTTCCTTCCTCTTGGTTAAAAGTTGTTTATTTGTTTGGAAACCTGTTATGATTAGAGTTGTAGGGCAAGGATGAGTAATTTGGGAGCAGAAGGAGCCTGGGAAGACAGAGAAGCACACACACTCGGCATGTTCTGGCCCATGTTCTCAGTTGCAAACACTTTTTTCTTGTATGTTGTCTTGTCTCTGATCCAAGTGACAGCAGACGGCCGCATAGGAGCTGCTCCTGGATCACACTGGGTTGATGGCCTTTCTGGAACGGTAGACTTGCGGCCATTGTTCCAAAAGTGGGCACTGGCAGTTCCGTGAAATGCTTGCGGGCCACTTAAGAAGTGTCTTGACAGGAGTTCTTTAATTGCAGGGTCTGAGTGGTGTGGCTGTACCACCTGATGACGTGTTTTTAAGGGAATCAATCTTGGTGTAGAAAAGGGGAGGAGCGTATATATAGCTGATGTACATACAGAAAATGTGGGAAAACCTGCAATTTTATATTTTAAATTATTTTTATATTTTACCTGGAAGAGAATGATGCCGCTCTCTCCATTACTGGATGTACTGGGTAAAAAAAAAAAAAAAAAAGATCCTTTCCCAAGTCAAAGTCTTTTCTCTCTCTTCTTCTTCTATCTTCTGTGCTGGAAGATTTCTAGTTTGGCCATTTTGGCTGGGGTCAGGTACTATCGATACAGCATTTTCATTACGTTTTCTCTAGTTATAACTAGAGAAACTAGAACTAGAATAGAAACTATTTATAACTAGAATATAGTTATGAGGATCTAGCACAGGTGAGTCCCCTTCAGACTCAGGCCTCCAGCCCTGGCTCTGCTGGTTCTGGAGGCAGGGAATCCTGTGCAGGCTGGGATCCCTCAGGTTCAGCGTCTGAGTCTGACTCCCAGGTCATCACAGTAGAGAGGCTGCTCGAGCTGAATATTGATTTTTGAGATAAAATGCTTTTGTTTGCAGTGCCAAAAGAATTGCATGGTGAGTGTCGCAAGTTTACAGGAGTACACACAGCAGACTGCTTATTCCTTTGAGGATAAGGGCTTAATAAAAACCCTCTGGAACTGGAACGCTTCTTCCAGGGGGGTGGGATGGATGTTTAGTGAGATTTGGGGTTTTGTTTAATTTTGGTTTGTTTAATATCGGTTTATTGTAGTTTTCATAGTTTTTGGTTTTGTATTGTTTTAGTGTTTTGTTTTTGTTTTTTATTAGGTTTTATTTTGTTCTTAAGGGGAGTGGTCAGGGCTTTTTCATTACGTTTTCTCTCAAGGTATATCATGCAGTGAACATTAAGTCTTCCCTCCACAGCCTTTTGCTTAGCTTTAATTACAAAAACAAAAACTCCTTTTACATTAAATCTATGAGTTTTTTTAAATTCAGAAATAGAAACATTTATTACAAAAAAGTATCAAGACTTTTAAAACCAAAAGAGTAAGGATGGGGTCACTATCCAAGAAGCAGAAAGCGTGCTGGGGAGACCACCCATTCAGGAAACAATGAAGAAATCAAAAATATCTTTTGCTTAGCTTTCATTACAAAAACTCCTTTTGCATTAAGGGTCACTATCCGAGAAGCAGAAAGATTGATGCAGCATTTTCATTAGGTTTTCTCTCAAGTTATAACATGCAGTGAACCTTCTGTCTTACCTCCACAGCCTTTCCCATTCATTCGTATATACAGTATATTATGTCCAATGCCTTGGGCCCAACAGACCATAATCAATTTTACCTCTTCCTCCTTGACTTCCCAGTCAAGGAGGAGATTATACATCTTCGATAGATATTTTCCTTTAGGCTGGATTAGATTTTCCTTTCGTTTTGATATTTCTCCAGCAAACCCATTTTTTCCTCTTGTCTTTCCATCAGTTGGAAGTATTGGAGCCAGTCTGTCACATATATATGGATTTCAAAGTCCTTTTTGTCTCAATTAATTTTCCCTCTAATAACATTTTATATGTTGCCCAATTTCCCTTCATGGTTTTCTTCTTAACGGCAAAGGCTTCGATGGGCAAAATCCTCCAAGGGGTTTTAGGTTCCAGTAGATATTTAAAGGAAATCCTTGCCCCACCTATGGGTCTCTTCCCTGCAGATGGCTGCCCTTTCTCCCCAACGTGATTGAGGACCAAAATCCACTTCAAGGGATGGGGTGGCTCCTTGTTTAGGATGAAGTTGTGGGACCCCAAACAAGAAGTTGCAAATAGAAAGGCAAAATGTTAAAGGGCACCCTTCCACTGGGGGTGGGGGGAGGCAATTGCCAAAGGCTGTTCAATAAGTGTCAGGAGCTGGACCGTGTCATCTCTGTTCACGATCAAAGGTTAAGGAGGTCTTCGCTTCAGGCTTACACATCAAAATGAGCAAGACCAAAAAAACACACATCATTTTTTAAGTCAGTATGGACCCGAAGAGGTTTTCTCCATTGCTCATGGGCAGGCAAAGAATGAAGAAAAAGTGTTTTAGTTTCATTTTTTTTTTTTAAATGCTTTTTATTGATTTTCTTGTTACAACTATTTCTTCACATTATTTTACAAACATCTTTACATCATTGTCTCTCTGCCGAGATGTGACCTCCCTCCATCCTTTCAACGGTTTTCGTAACATAACTGAGTTTGCGCTTTTATTTATTCTGCCCCTGATCTTCTCTTGGTTTTCTCTTCTCACCTTCCGATCAGGTGCTGTTTATTACTCGTCAGATAGGGATTACACAAGTCCTGTTAGTGTTTTTAAACTTGTACAATTTCCTTTTAAATAATCAACAAATTTACTCCATTCTATAATGAACTTCTGGTCGTCTTGGTTTCTAACCTTGCCCGTCATCTTTGCCAATTCGGCATATTCCATCATTTTTTGCTGCCAGTCTTTTACTGTTGGCACTTCTTGCACTTTCCACTTTTGGGCAATTAATAATCTAGCTGCAGTGGACGCGTACATAAACAGTCTCTGGTCTACTCTTTTTATTTCATTTCCCATCAATCCTAAGAGAAACACCTCTGGTTTTTTGGGGAATGTGTATCTTAACATCTTTTTTATTTCATTATATATTGCTTCCCAGAAACCCTTAATCCTGTCACACGTCCACCACATATGGAAAAATTCCCCATCTTTCTCCCTACATCTCCAACACAGCTTGTTTTTTGTTTTATACATTTTTGCAATTTTAACTGGTGTCATGTACCAACGATACATCATCTTCATTACATTCTCTTTCAAGATGGTACAAGCCGTAAATTTTAAGTTTTGATTCCATAATTTTATCCAATCATCTAATTCGATATTATGTCCAAGATCCATTGCCCATTTGGTCATAACCTCTTTTACCTCTTCATCCATAGTGTACCAATCTATTAAGTAATTATACATTCTTGACAGCATTTTCGTTTCTTCCCCCTCCACCAATTCTACCTGGAATTTTGATTTTTTGCTTTCAAAACCATTATTTCTTATATCTTGTTTTAATATGTCATTGACCTGGTGATATTGTAGCCAAGACGAAAAGTGGTCTTTAATTTGATCATACGGCTTGAGTTTCACTCCCTCTCCTGTTTCATTCAATAATTCTTCATAAGTGGCCCATCTCCTTCCTTCATCAAGTGTTATTACCGTTGTGGCCTCAATAGGTGAGAGCCACTTGGGTGTCTTTGTTTCCAATACATTTTTATATCTCTCCCACACTTCAAAAATTGGTTTCCTTATTATATGACTTAAGAAACCTTTATGGACTTTTACTTTTTCGTACCAAATGTAGGAGTGCCACCCAAAGCGTTTGTTAAAACCTTCAAGATCTAACAAATCGTTCTTGTCCAACCTTAGCCATTCTCTCAACCAACACAAACACGACGCCTCATAATAGAATTTTATATCTGGCATGGAGAATCCACCTCTCTCTTTTCTGTCAACCATTAATTTATGCTTTATCCTTGGTGTTTTCCCCTGCCAGACGAATTTTGAAAAGGTCCTTTGCCACTCCTTAAGTTGTCTTGTCCCTTTTATAATAGGTATCATTTGAAAAAGGAATAGCAATTTAGGTAATGCGCTCATCTTAATGGCCGCAATTCTGCCCATTAAAGACATACTTAATTTACTCCATTTTTCCAGATCTTTCTTTACTGCTGTCCACATAGGTATATAATTGTCTGTAAATAAATTAATATTTTTCGGGGTAAGCCAGATCCCTAAATATTTAATTTTTTTTGTCACGGTGATTCCAGACTTTTGTTGTAGATCTTCAATCTCTTCCTTTTTCATGTTCTTAACCAGCATTTTGGTTTTCTTCTTATTCAGCTTCAATCCCGCTAATTTTCCAAACTCTTCAATTTTTTTCAGCGCTTCTATTACGCTTACTTGCGGCTCTTCTAAAGTTAGAACTAAATCATCAGCGAAGGCCTTCAATTTATGTTCTTTTGTTCGGACCTTTATCCCCTTTACTGTTTCCGCCTCTCTTAAGTTCGTAGTTAATACCTCAAGTACTGTGATAAATAATAGCGGAGATAGCGGGCAACCCTGTCTAGTACCTTTCCGGATGTTGAAGCTTTCTGATAAGTTATTATTCACGATCAATTTAGCATTTTGGTCTGAATATATTGCATTGATACCCTTCCCAAATTTGCCACTTAATCCCATCCCTTCCAAGTTCTTTCTCATAAATGACCAGGATACCTTGTCAAATGCTTTCTCCGCATCAATGAATACCAAGGCTGCTTTTTTATTTATCTTTAAATCTAAATATTCAATGATATCAATTATATTTCGTATATTTGCCTTCATTTGCCTCCCTGGTAAGAATCCATTTTGATCCCTGTGGATTGTATCTTTTAAAACTTCTTTCATTCTATATGCCAACACATCTGCAAATAGCTTGTAGTCATTATTTAGTAACGAAATCGGTCTATAATTCTTCACATCTAATAAATTTGTATCTGGCTTAGGGATTAATGTAATATAGGCTTCCTTCCATGAATTTGGAATTTGTCCTTTTTCTAAGATATTATTCATTACTTCCACTAATACCGGAGCCACTTGATCTTTTAAGGTTCTATAGAATTTTGCTGATAAACCGTCTGGTCCTGGTGTCTTTCCAACCTTCATTCTTTTAATTGCCGCCTGGAGTTCTATCAATGTTATTGGTTCATTTAATTGATCTTGCAGTTCCTTGTTAATTTTTCGCAATCCATATTTTTTCAGATATTCCTCCATCTCTTCTTCATCTTCTTCCTCTTTTTGGTATAATTCTTTATAGAATCTATGAAAAATTTCTCTGATTTCTTTAGGATTTTCCGTCACTTCATTATCTTTCTGTATTTTAGTTATTACGTTCTGCGTTTGCCTTTTCTTCAACTGCCAAGCTAAAAGCTTTCCTGTTTTATTTGCATATTCAAAGTTCCGTTGTTTCATCCACTTTAATTTCCACTCAATTTCTTGATTTACTATCATTGAGAATTGAGATTTTAGCATCTTAATATTATTTTTAGTCTCTATACATCCTGGTTTTAATGTCAATTTTTCCTCACTTTCCTTCAGATGTTTTATAATTTCTTCTTTCTTCCTTTCTCTTTCCTTTTTCTTGAAGCTGTTTTGCTGTATCATAAACCCCCGCATAACAGCTTTACTTGCATCCCATACCGTATTCAAGTCCGTCTCTCCATTCATATTCAAGTTAAAATATTCTTCCATTGTCTCTTTCGCTTTCTCCACTACTCTCTGATCGTCCATTAACCCTTCATTCATTCTCCAGCGAAATGAGGATTGTTCTCCACTCATCTCCATCAGGATTGCATTGTGGTCTGATAACGTTCTGGGAAGAATTTCCACTCTTTTTACTCTTGTCACTAATTCTTTTGAAGTCCATATATAATCGATTCTTCCTGAACTTTGATTTGGTTCCGAGAAGAATGTGAATTGTTTAACCATAGGGTGTTTAAATCTCCATATGTCTATTAATTCTAAATTGTCTGTCATGTTTAGGAAGGACTTGGGTAGTTTTCCTTCAAATGTATCTTTTCTCCTTGCCGATCTATCCATTTCTGGTACCATTACCCCATTTAAGTCCCCCATCAAGATCATCTTTTGATCCATATATTCCATCAAACTCTCATTTAACCTCTTATAAAAATCAGCCTTTTTTTCGTTTGGCGCATACACTCCTATTAACAATATTTTCTGTCCATATACCCTCATTTGAGCTACCACCACCCTTCCTTCCTCATCTTTATAAACTAATTTTGGCTCATATTTTGCTTTTATATATAATACCACCCCTTTCTTTTTACACTCCCCTGCCGTTACAAAATCCGATCCCAGTCTCTTATTTATCAGTATTCTTTCATGTTTTTTTGTGATATGGGTCTCTTGTAAACATATAACGTCTAAATTTTGTTTAATTAAAACGTGTTCAACTTTATTTCGTTTAATCTTACAATTTAACCCATTAATGTTCCAAGATAACAGTTTCAACGTCATTATACTTTTTGCTCTGGTTCAGATGTTTCTTTGCTCTTCAATTGCTTTGTTTTAGCCCTCTTCTTGTTCTTCTGCTTCTTCTCTCCCTTCTTCTTCTTCCACTTCTTCCTCTTCGTCTTCTTCTTCTCCTCCAATTGCTCCTCCTCCTCCTTCCTCTTTCTTTTTAATTAGACCCAATTCTTTAGGGTATCTCCTCTTGAATTTTTTCAATTCCTGTGGGTTCGTTATTTTAAATCTTTTCTCTTTAAAATAGAACGATAGACCTTCCGGATACTCCCAACGGTACTGCACTCTTATTCTATTCAGGATCCCTGCCAACTGTTTATATTCTTCTCTCTTGCGTAAAAATCTCGGTGGAATTTCCTTATATATTATAATCTCTCTTCCATCTACAAAGAATTTGCGTTCATAATTCTGTTTCAGAATTTCATTTCTTATTTCCATATTATTAAACATCACTAAGCAATCTCCAGGGAGTTTTTTTGCTCTTGCTTTGGCTGATTTCACCCTTATTCTGAAAGCACTCACAATCGCATATCCTATTTCTTCACTTTTTACATCTAACCATTTTGCTAGCTCGTCTGTCAGCTTAGCTCTGATGTTTTCATTTGCTTCTTCCGGTATCCCCCTGAATTTAAGGTTTTTCTGACGCTGCCTTAATTCTAGGAGAGCAATGCTATCCAAAATGTCTTCCTGAATTTTATTTAATTCAGCTATGTCTCCTTTTATTTTTTCTGTCTCTTTTTTTGTTTCTTTTAACTCTTTCTGAGTCTTTTTCACTGCATCTTCTGTTGTTTTATATTTTCCTGCTAAGTCTTTTATTTGCTCTGATAGCTCTCCTACCACCTTTTCAACTTTTTGGTCGATGGATCCCTGTAAATCTGTTATTTTTTTTTCTATGTTCTGTTCACTCTGCTTAATTTCCTTCCTAATCTCTGATAAAAGCCCTTCCCATTCCTTCAATTCCTCCTGTTTTGAACCCCTCTTATCTCCTGGTGTTCCTGCCCCTTTTGGGCCCTTCAGGTTTTTATGTTGTTCACCTGTCATGGTTTCTTTCTACCACTTGGGGTCACTGTAAATCAAAAATTTCAAAATAATACACACTTATACTTCCCACCCCCAGGTGGCAGCTCTTTTGCACAACGTAGCTTTTTACCACCGTAGCTCAATTGCTTTCGTTACTTTCTTTTTCTATATAGCTACTTTCAGCTACAAGGTTATCTTTCTCTGCTTTATGTTTTTAGGTCTTTTACTCAACACTTTAACTCAACACTTTAAATCAAATTTGGATCTCTCCACATTAGGAAGAAAAGCCCCCAGAGTGACAATCCTTCAATTTCTCAATTATAGTCCTTCAATTTCCCAAAATTAGAATCTCCCAAGGGTCCCGCCGTTTCCCCCAAAAAGTTCCAGCGTCACTTATAAATCCGTAAGTCCTCGTTAATAGAGTCCGGTAGTCTAAAGTTCTGTATAAATCCTATAAATCCTATATAAGTCCTTAAGCGTTTTTACCCAATTCTGCTTACTTACAAAAATTCCGAGAAGATTTAAATATTTGTAGTCCCGGGGTGGTCGTTACCCCCCTTTTGAAGAAGAGCAGCAAACAACAAGCCTTCAGCCACTTGCTGGCTTAATCCCGCTCCCGAAAGGAGCCCGAAAGGAGCCCCAGGAAAGAAGAAGGAAGTTTCAAAAAGAAGTGAGTGAGGCGTTTGCCAGCGTCGCCATCTTCTCCTGCTCCGTCCTCTCCGTCCTCTCCTCCCGCGCCTTGCAAGCCTCTCCAAATGGAGTCCGAGTCTTGCCGCTTCTACCAGATAAGGACCGGGTCTGCCACTTTCACCATGCTTTCACCATGTTTTAGTTTCAGATGCAGTAAAAATGCCTCAATTTCCCGAGAGAGGTGGATTATCCCCAATTAAAGAATTATTTTACTCAGAGCACTAGAATGATGGGAGGCAGAGTCTACCAAGGCCACTAGTAGATATTTATATTTAATCCATGGTTTATATGAGGTCTGGTTCACAAGAATGGCCAATTTCAACCTGGTGCTTTTCATAAATAAGGGGAATAGTGAAGAGCAAAATCAGAGCCAGTTGCAGCAGTGTCAGTCCATTGAACAAGACACAAACATAGGTGAAGAGCCGCATCCATACCAAGTGATCCTTTAGGAAGAGGCATTTGAACTCCTAAACTGTGCTGTTGAAGGGGCCAAGCAGCATAAGGGAGTATTTCTGGAGAAGCAACATCTTAATCCAAGTAAGCCCTAAATGGGTGGCTAATCTAAGGGCTTTTTGAACATGGATTCAATCTTGGTGTAGAAAAGGAGTGAAGCGTACATATAGCGTTGCTGCTTTCCAAGCAGAGCGCCCTCTCTGGCTGTTAGGACCCCCCTCCTCTTTTTTGTTAATTAATCCCTAAATGAATAACTGTGCCTGATGAAGCACTGCCTCATGGACTGTGCCTGATGAAGCACTGTCCATTTCATGGACTCCTTTTTCATCTCCCCCCTCCCAGTTTTTGACTTGTTTAGTCTCTAGGAAATAGGAGACTTACTCTGTTTGAATACTCATTAATCAACAGATCTCATCACACACAGCTTTGAAAGCACATTCATTATAAAGAACCATGCCATGAACTGTCACCAGCTCTTCTTGTGGTTGGTAAAGTTCCAGTTTTATAGCAGATTTCTTTCTTACATCCCATCCTTCCAGCTGCTGTAAACCTGCCTTCTCAGTTCCTTCTGGTATTTTTTCATTGCAAGGGAATTGATATTTGTGTAGGAAAGGAAGGAAGTGTACATATAGCTGAAATACATACATAGACTGTAGAGAAACTTGCAGTCTTTATATATTTTGAAAAGAATACTGCCATTGCAGTAGTAAATATTTACGTTGACTGCTAATCTTAGTTAAGGGCATGTGATTCCAGGGGCTTGGACCTTTCCAGAATTGCGTGCTTGGCGTAGTTGGCCATTGAGCCAAAGTTTGGCATTGGGAGTTTTGAGTAAAATATTTGTGTGCTTGTTTTAGAGTGCCTGGGAAGGAGATCTGGGGAAAGGTGGTCTTGCCTTGTTTGGAGCTGGTGGGCCAGTAGTGGGTCCTTGGTAGTAGTGGTGGTTCTTCTAACTTCCTCTGAAGGTGGTCTCTGCAGTTGTTAGTGTGTCTGATGGTATGGAGAGCGTGGGAGCGTCACACACAGAAAGTCTTGAAGTGCAAGGATACACATAGAATGGATGGACAGCAGTACATTTCAGAGAGGCTCTTGAGGAACGGAGTTGTATAGGTTGGGACAGCTATTGAGAAGGCCTCTTCTGCATCCCCACCAAGTTCCTGTGAGTTTGCCAGAAGTAGGTGGTCCTATCTCCATTCCGGTGCCCTGAGGCATGCATGAGATTCCAGAGATCTTGGCCCTCAACCAAGGTCTGTGCTCCTTTCGAGAATTGAAGATGTGGTAGAGGCTGTCGTAGCTTTAAGAAATATGATTTATTCACTTATTTACACCTGAATTTAGATGGAGTCCCGCTATTACAGCATGGTCATCTTGAGAGGGAATTGTTCCCCACAGCAGTGTAGCACTGGAGTCCAAGGTCTCGCTCCCCATCTGCCTTCAGCCAGCCCACCGACCAACCAATATCATTCTGGCCTTTATTCAGCTATTCCAAGTCTCATGGCAAAGGCCCCCAAACTTCCTGTGACATCATGTCTGGTTACAGACCCTCCAAGTGTCCCTACTTTCCAGGGACAGTCCTGGATTTACGGACACCGTCCCTGTTTCTGATTTGATCCCAGATGTCCCTATTTTCATTGGAGAAATATTGGAGGGCATGCAGTTACTCTGGCAACCTTTCAAATTCCCTCAGTCCAGGGTGGAAGGACTGTTCCCTTGCATTGCCAATGACCCTCAATGGCACTGCATTGTTTCTTTTCTGTGGCAAAGACTTGAAACATCTATCAATTTTTTTTAGAAGTACAAGTGATACAGGGTGGGAGCTACCCCAAGGAACTGTGATGTGGGTGGTGAGGCTTGATGTGATGAGGGGTTTGGTGAGGTGCCAAGGTTTATTTGGGGGTGTGGGGAGTAGGCAGGGGTGGTGAGCAATGTAGCCTCAGATGTGGGGTAGATCACAGTGAGATTTCCTGGGGATGATCTGCAGGTCCAGGCCTGCTCATTGCTTGGATGTTATGTTATTGTTTATTTCTATGCCTCTTTTAAGAGCCAAAAAGGCTGCCAGGGCAGCTACCAAGAATAAGCAGACACATGCAAATGCAGTAATGCAAATACAGAATAATGCAAATATAAGCAAAACAAATGATACAAATTTGTTTCACAAAACCAAACACACCTGCGTTCCTGCCAAAGGGACAGATAGCAATTCAGATTTATGGAAGGAATGTTAACAGGCACATAGCTGTTACATCATTTGTGTTGGAGCATACTGGCATATATTCATTGTTCACTGGAGAATGAAGGGTTGCCTATCCCCCAAACATGGTTCAGTAATGCTCTGATTTTGCTTCTGCCTAGGGAGAGAAGATAATTGGGTGGGCTGGCTAGTGTTGAAATGATTCTCATTTGGGAGAATTACACACTTCTTCAAGGTTGCTTTTGATCTACTGTCGATTTCATTGTCGAAGACACACCTCTTAGAAGAAGACCCTCATTCTCACCCCCTCTGTTTCTGCTTTCTGGATACATGGTTTACTGACCCCTACTTCTTTCTTTAATTTTTCCAGAGGCCTTTGAAATTATAGAGCAGCATGCAAGAAACTACACCAACTCCTTTTATATCTGTGGGGGATATTTTTGTGGACGTCTCATTGTGTATCCTGAGCTCGGACATCAACGTCAAGGACATGATAAATAAATGGTTTCACAGCTTGTTCCCAGTGGTCTACCTGTGCCTGGTGAACTCTGGCTCCATTGATCTTTCACTGGAAATGACAGGCTTGATTTTATATTTAAAATATTAATAGATGCAAAAAATGTACTATGAGGAAGTGTGAAGGATGAGGGCATTTTGTATCTAGAAGGGTTCGATCTGGTGTTTGGATGGCATGGTTATCTATGTTATGATAACACCAAAGCCCACAATTTTTCCCCAACCATGTGATTAGGAAAGGTTGAAGAAGAATGGCAGATTAAGTTGATGGACTATCTGGAATAATCAGAAATCAGGAAATTTTAATAAGGAATGGGAAATATCTATAATTTATCTTAAAAACCATTGTAAATAATTAAAATTGGAATAACACTTGTAGTTTAATGTTGAATTTTGGTAAGAATGGAAATTTAATAGATTTAGATTAATAGACAAGATGCAGGAGGAAAAGGTTAATATAAGGACGCACAAAGGGGGAGGAGGGAAATCCAGGAGATTCTTCAGAATTCTCTTTCTATGTTGGTTGTTTGAGAATTGTTTGTAAATTTCAAATTCTGAAAAAATAAATAATATTATTTTTTAAAACGGAAAAGTCTATACAGTGTTTGGGCAATATATAAGGACCTTTTAGAAAGAAAGACCCCAGGCTGGGTATCACCTACAGAAGCAGTGGCAGTAAAAAGGCTAAATATGGACAAAGTCTAGGGAACATACAAAGACCTTCTAGACTTTAAATAAGATTTGGTAAGATTGAAAAAGAGGTAAGAAACAGGAAAAATATTTACAGACTGATTCCAATATATGCAAGTGAGTAAGAGCTTTAGAAAAGAGAAAGAGAAAGTATTTGCTGAAGAGGGCTCAGAATTTGAAAAGATGGTAATGGGAAACAACAAAAAATTAATATATAAAAAATATAAAATCCTACTAGTGTCACGGTCCGGGCTGGTAGCAACCAGAGTCCCAGCAAGGCACGTCAGGACCCGGGGCAAGATGGCAGGAACAGGAGTCACAGTCCAAGGGTCTGAGGATCAGGAACCAGGAGTCAAGGAGCCGAGGGTCTGAGGATCAGGAACCAGGAGTCAAGGAGTCAAGGAGCCAAACGCAGCAAGGCAGGAAAGGCGTTGCTGTGGCAAAGGGCTGAGGGGAAAAGCTGGTCTTATATTCCCTGCTGGCTCTTGACACCAGGTGCAGCAAGTTCCCAATCAACCTCACCAGGTTCAGTAAGTTCCCAAGCAGCCTCACCTGTGTGGCCGCGCCCTGCCTCTCCAGAACAAGCCGAAGCTCTGCTGGTCCCAGGGCCTGGCTCTTGCACGCACTCCTGACAACTAGACTGAGAAAGCAAAGATGAGCTGTGAAGATACATTGGGCAATCAACATTGGGCATAATATTGAGCTTACCGATTGGGAGAAACTTTGGGATAAAATGATATTTTCCCCTGCTTGCTTTGCAGTAAAAGAAAATATACAAAAGAAGTTGTACAGATGGTATCTGACACCATCCAAATTTGCCGAAATGAATAGAAGAGGGTCCAATCTACAGTGGTACCTCAGGTTACAGATGCTTCAGGTTACAGACTCCGCTAACCCAGAAATAGCTAGTTAAGAACTTTGCTTCAGTATGAGAACAGAAATTGTGCGGCGGCGGCAGCGGGAGGCCCCATTAGCTAAAGTGGTACCTCAGGTTAAGAACAGTTTCAGGTTAAGAACTGATCTCCAGAACAAATTAAGTTCTTAACCCGAGGTACCACTGTATGTTGGAAGTGCTCTGAGGCAGAAGGCTCCCTGATGCAAATTTGGTGGCGATGTAAACACGCCAAAAGATATTGGGACATGGTATACGAGGAATTTTTAAAAATGGTTGGCTACTGAGAGAAAACAGGATGCTGGACTAGATGGGCCATTGTCTTGATCTAGCAGGTTCTTCTTATGTTCCTAATAGAAACACATTCACTGCCACAGGGGTGGGAAGACTATATATAACCACCTAAGATTATACAGTAATCTTATAATTGTGGGGGGAGGAGGAGGAGGAGGGGAAGAAGAAGAAGAAGAAGAAGAAGAAGAAGAGGGGATGCACTGTGGTGATCAGTGCAGAATTCCATGAGTTGCCTTTCAGATTGATCTACTATTTTCTGTGCATGTAAATGGGCAAATGATTTGGTTCATTCCAATGTCTTCTTCCACAGTGACTTCAAGTTGTGTTTTCCATGAACTTCTGTTGTATGTAATAGGACATGCACACATTTCCCTGGAAAGGGGAAGCCAAGCCCCCTTTGCTTTTGTGTTCCTGGAAGTCCTTAGCTGTGGCACATATGGAGACAACACCTCCTTGACGTTCTTCCTGCTTGCCTTCTCCACAGGACCCTGGGAGCCCATCCTCAGTGGTTGACTAACTATTTTCACTCTATAGGTAGGTAGCCGTGTTGGTGTGCTGTAGTCGAAAAAAAATAAAAAAAATTCCTTCCAGTAGCACCTTAGAGACCAACTAAGTTTTTTCTTGGTATGAGCTTTCATGTGCATGCATACTTCTTCAGATACGTATCCGATGCATGCAGCGAAGAAGGGCTCACGCTGCGTGCCAGAAACCTATATAGCCTCTGGGCTGTCCATCTAAACTTGCAACATTAAATTCTCCCCAACAACCTGCAGAACCCAATCACAGTCCTTGGCCATCTATCCAATCCCGCCCAGCAACAGAAGGGTGTCTTGCTGGCCCCCACCGCAACACGTGCTCTCCATGAAGGAGAACTCACTTTGTCAAAAGCCTTACTGAAATAAATATATAAGATACATTGCAGGGGGTTGGACTAAATGAGCCTTAGGGTCCCTTCCAACTCTACAATTCTATGATTCTATATCCACAGCATTCCCCTGATCCACGAGGCTTGTAGCTCATTCTTTTTGGGTGAAGACAGAGGCAAAGTAGGGGTTCAACAATTCTGCCTTCTCTCTGTCATTGAATAGCATTGAATAGCTCGTTCTGTCTTTTGGCTCACCTGAACCTTCTCCCTGCAACTGTTGGTTGCTTGTGTATACTTTTCTTTCATGATTTCTCCTTTCTTCTATCCATAGGAGCCAACTCCTAGGGGCTATGGGGCATTGGCCTCCACAATAAAATATTTGAGGCCCTGAGCCCCCACAAAGTTGATGGGCATTCCCATTCAAATGCTGTGTGTGCATTGTGTCATGTGATTGATTATGCAAGGGGGGGGGCTTACCTGGCCCTACAATATTTTATTCAAGTTGTCACCCCAGCTTCCATCTCTTAAATTTCAGCTCATCTGTGAGCTACTTATGCAGCCATGCTGGTTTCTTTAGATGTTACACACCCACACCCACACCCCATTTTATTAAAATAATTTTTTATAGAAAATAAAGCGATGAAAGAACAAATGAGAAAAAAGTGCAAAAAATACATGGGATTTCACTCAGTAGTTCCTTAAGCTTTTTGAAATCAGCCTTCTTAATTGCCTGCTTATAATGAAACCCCAATAGGACATGATCACTTCCTCCCAAGCTCCCCAGTACTTTCACTTGGTCAATCAGTTCCTCCCAGTTGGTGAGTATACCCTTGTTGCTTCTTCCACCTTCTGGGAAATGAAATTGTCAGTGAAGCAATTGAGGAATTTGTTGGACCTTACATTCTTGGCAGAGTTTGAGTTCCAGCAGATATTGGGGTAGCTGAAGTCTTCCATGACTACTATCTCTCTCCTTTCTGAATGTTTGGTAATGTGCTCCAGGAAGGCATTATTCAAGTCCTCAGTCTGGCTTGGAGGTCTACAGCTAACAGTCATAGTAAGATCACTGTTCCTTCCTACTCCTACCATTTTTACCCATATATTTTGAATCTGCTTTCCATGCTCCAGGTCATGGATCTCATTACAAATGTACACATCCTTTATATATAATGCTACTCCTACTCCTTTCCTGTTTGGTCTATCCCTTTTGAATAGGTTGTACCCAGTGCTATTTTTCTAGAAAAAGGGGTGCTGGAGCTCACTATGAACTCCCTTGTTCTCTACTTGCACTTTGACGTGCTTTCGAACTGCTAGGTTGGCAGGAGCTGGGACCGAGCAACGGGAGCTCACCCTGTCGTGGGGATTCGAACCGCCAACCTTCTGATCGGCAAGCCCTAGGCTCTGTGGTTTAACCCACAGCGCCACCCGCGTCCCGTGTATTAGTGTAGAGACAGCTAAAATGAACAACTAATGTTAAGGTGGTTGCTAAGAGGTTGCTTTATTAAAATTACATTCTGTTTCATTGTATGATTTCAAAAGGTCAAATGTGCCACCCTTTAAATAGGCCAGTTACAATTTTTACCGAGGAAAGACTGGACTAAAACCAACGCACATCCACCCCAGTGACTCCACTCTCCCCTGTCCCCAAACCCCACATCAGATAGTAAGAATTCTGAAGCCTCACTGGGCTGTTTTTGAGGTCTCCCAATGGGTAGGTTGTGTTTTTGTGTGTGTGTGTTTTTGCACTTTGTAAAAATTGAGGTTTATTCAAGCCTCTTGTATATGTTTGTGGCTACGTATGCAATGAAACTTTCAGCTTTTAACATTGAAAACAGAAGGAATGCTGATGATTGCATTCTCAGATGCATATGTATCTCACCCCGAGACACACATGCTGTATACAAAGCGCACAAGGAAAACACCATCACCTCTCATCCTAAACCCAAGTGTCCACTCCCTACTTCCTCCCCATCTTTGCTTTGCTGAAAAGCAAGCAAGCAAGCAAGCACGCTCTTTCACTTCTGCTCTTTCTGCAGAAGGCTCAGACACTGTTAGATGTGGGCTGATTTTTGTAGATTTGCTCTTTTTTTATCTATAAAAAACCCTCCCACATACCAAACCACATCCATCCCTTTGCTGACAGTACAGCATCTTGACATTAGAGGTGAAAGGGGCAGAGACACTACTTGAAATTCTGTCACGATCTCGTTGGACTTTTTAAAAGGGCTGGGACGTGTGAAAGAAGCCAAAGCTGCAAAGGTAGGCAAAAGTTATTGGTTTGTTTTTAAGCCTAGAATGGTTAGCTTAAGGCTAGCTATAAGCTGGAAAACCAGGCATAGGTATGGTATTTGATAACCTCTTTATGGGGAGGTTATGTAAATCACTTCATATTACTTGGAGCTTTATGATTTCAATATGTCTTATTTCTGAAACTCTTGGGTATTTTTTCACTTCTGTCCTGGATAGTGTTGTTTCCTTGTTTACTGTTTTGTCTTTGTGGATTTTTGTTTTTGTAAATAAAAAATATTTTTGTTTTTCAGATTGTAAATAAAACTGAAAAATTAGAGATGGTATAGAAATGTGTGTGGGGGGGGGTAGATTTTGCTTGCAAACATTAATAGTTAAGATACCCAAAGGTGCTGGTATTTAAAGGAAATTGCAAAACCTCCTAAGATAAAAATGTGCTTCGTCATCGCAAGTTTTGCTTCTGCAACCAGACCACCATAGGAACACATGAAGGTGCCTTATATGAAGTCAGACAATTTTCCCATCTACCGGTAGCTCAGTATTGTCCAAACTAACCAGTAGTGGCTCTTCATGGTTTTAAGCAGGGGTCCCTTCCAGCCTTACCTGGAGAAGCAGGGCATTGACCCAGGGGCCTTCTGCATGCAAAGCAGATGCTGTAACACTGAGCTATTGCCCACTCCCATATATTGGCAGAGAGATACATATATAGAGCCAATTGCTTGTCAGTTTGGATGTTTCTGCTGGCAAATCTCTGTCCACAGACATTAGACACTCTGAAACAAGTAGATTCATCATCAGGGCCAGATTTAGGTTTGATGAGACCCTAAGCTACTGGATGTAATGGGGCCCTTTATATATCCAGCTGTCCTTTGTCAACAACAAATCGTCATTGTTTTTTGTGTTGAATATATGCTATATGGTAATTTATGGACCTAATAGGTATCTAAATCCATTTGCACATAACAAAATATGTATTTTATCAAAGTAATTGTTGAACTGAAATACAATTAAGAAGAAGTGATATTTTAGGGAGCAGGCTAGCAGGCGGGGCCCATTACTTACATCATGGGAGCGTACACAACATAAAACACTGTTGCTGTATGACGGTTTTATTTTACTTGTTCTTTATCTTGAATTTTGGAAATGTACATCCAGTGTTTTTTTCTTTAAAATTTGTTGGGGCCCCCAAGAGAGTGAGGCCCTAAGCTATAGCTTGCTTAGCTTATACATAAATCCGGCACCGTTCATCATTAAATAATGTGATTAAATAGTCATGGGTCCCAGAAAGTGGTGCCACGTAGGGAAGGCCAGAGGGGCAGTGGACCCTGGGTGCATTGGGGGAGTGCATCTTGCTCCTTGCCACCCTGCCCTGTGTGAAGAGGACACAACAGGAAGGGTGCATGCTTGTTGCGTCCTCCTCCACATAGCGCTGCAGCATTGCAAAGTGGTGCAGGGCTGGCCGGGCAGTGTGAGTGTTCCCTTCGTGCCTGCTAAGGACTGCTGCTGGGCAGGGGCGCAGCATGGCCACACTTGGCCCAGGTGAGCGGCATGTTGGAGGTGAGGGCTTGACATAAGTTCCGTTCACCCTCCGCGCCCTGTCCCCAGGGCATGCGTGTGCCCACCAGCAGCTTATGCTGTGCCCCTGGTCTGAGAGGTTCATTTTTTGTTCTGCCACTTTCCCCAGGAAGACCTGCTGTTTACTGTTGAATTGGAACAAATGTCCATTGGGTTTTCTGTGGATTGCTGTTCTGATTCAGCAGTAAAACAGTGAGTTTTCCTGGGGAAAGCAATGGGACAAAGAAAACCCCTCCTGGACGCATGGCTAGAAATCATGGGACAAACAGAATAAGTCACAGGACAAAGTAAGTGCAGATGAGCCACTAGTTATGCACAGATGCATTCATTCTGTGCAACTTTGGTTCTGGTGTGTTAAAACATAGCACCTAAAACATTTAACTGTAGATTTTAGATTTCCTTTAACTTCTTAAACAAAACACATACTGAGGTTTCATCGCATAATAGGCAGATATGAATCAGCAACATGCCTGACAAGTTAACCAGAGATGTTTGCAGCTAGAGCAAAGATGGACCAAGTTGTTTGTGGAATCAGCTAATCATCTGCACCTTGGTTCCCACCCCCCCACCCCTTTTCTTTTGCAGAACTATGAATTTCCTTTCCCCTAATGACCATCTCCCAAGGAATGATTCTAATGGATCAACTTGTGAAATCCAAGATGGTTTTCTTGCAGGGACTCTGCCTGTGATGTACTCAGTCATCTCCACAATTGGTTTCTTCAGCAACATGCTGGCCCTCTGGGTGTTCCAGTTTGGCACGCAGAAGGCAAACTCCATCACGGTGTACATGAAGAACCTTGCCATCTCAGACCTCTTGCTCGCCCTCTGCCTGCCCTTCCGGGCTGCTTATCAAAATGAGAGTGGCCCCCCCATCCTTTGCAAAGTGGTTGGAACAGTCTTCTACATCACCATGTACATCAGCATCCTGCTCCTCAGCCTGATCTGCTTGGACCGCTACCTGAAGATCATCTGGCCCCTCCAGCAGTTCCGGATCCACAAAGTACCTCACAGCACTTCTGCCTCCAGAGTGGTGTGGCTGCTCTGCATTGCCACAATGCTGCCATACTTTTTCAACAAGGGCAACAGCAACGACCCCTGCAGCCACAAATGCTTCCACTTCAAGAAGAGAGGAGCTCTGGCAGCAGTGCTGAACATGACAGCAGTGCTCCTTTTCTTCTTCCTGTTGCTGTTTTTCATTTACTCTTACAGCAAAATCTCTCTTAAGCTCCACACAGCATCCTTAAGGAAAAGTAAGAGGATTAGCAGCAGAACCACTATGAAGATCTTTGTGGTCCTGCTCGTGTTCACAATATGTTTTGCCCCCTACCATGTGGTCCGAGTGCCCTACATTTTTGCCCAGGTAGGGGTCTTCTCTGCTGCAGAGAGTGTTCAGGCCCTGCACCTTGCCAATGAAGTTGTCCTTTGCATCTCAGCCCTCAACTGCTGCTTCGACCCCGTTATTTTCTTTTTTCTGTCCAGCAATTTCAAGAGGGCTCTGCTGGCAGCCACCCATGGGAAACTGAAAGGAGCTCTTCAGAAGAACCCAGACATCTCAGGCAACAGAAAATCCATCACAGACACCAGAATGCAGGAGAGCTGAGGTACAGGATGAGCGACTGGTTGCTGGGAAGTATGGAAGATATGCAGCAAACATGTACCACATTTCAAGGAAGCCAGACGCTAGGCTAGGGAATGGACATATATGCACATTCCAAACAGAGGTGCAGAAACCTCTTCTATGTGGCTGGAATGCATCCCATTGTTCAAAGGTAGGAGTCACATCCATTGCTCCTTCTGCTTTTGCCTATAACCCCAGCCATCTCTGGTTTGTGGTTCCATGAGAGAATGCAGCCCGCAGGCTGAAAACGGCTCCCCGTCCCAAATTCAAGCAACTGAGTCCTATTACCATGCCTCTTTGCTTTCATATACATTCAGTAATACCTTCCTTGCCTGGTGGCTTGTTTTTAATTGGTTTTAAATGTTGCCCTACAATGAAAACGTTGCATTTTTCTTTAAGACGTGGTGGTGGTGGTGGTAGGATCGAAGACCCAGTGCTGAAATTGTATGCTTAGTTACATCACACTCACAGGTTCAACAGTACATTCTAGGACCAGAGGCAGTTTAAGGGTAGTGCAACTGCACTGTATGCTGCATTGCAAGGAGTGCCACAAAAATGCTGCAGAATAGAGTGCAAGAAGAGCCCCGCCCCCAATTTGTCTCACACAGGGCACCACTGAATGTTGAGAGCCCAAAGTCCGCCATTGCCAGGATGTATAGAGAAAGAGCAGCAGCTACAGGTACTGAAGCATAAAATGGCCAGTTACACTTGCATGTATCATAGGGTGGAAGCATGACTGGGTCACACTAAAAGCCCAGAGTTTGGAAACCACTTTTTAGCTGTTTGCCTCAATGATTTCCCCATGAATTTGCCTGGCCTGGAGAACTCCAGCCTTAACAGAGCAACAGTATTTATAGTTCTTCCAATGCTTTGCTATTCAACTAGCCTCTCTCACTCCCACACTGAGATTCCAGTGCCTTTTTTGTTCCTGCAAACTTTTAACTTGTTTGATTTTATAGTTTTAACTGACCTTTATTATTATTTTTGTCCTGCAAACTGTTGAAAGACTATGGTAATTAAGCAGCATATGCATTGTTTAATTAAATATATAAATAAAAGACTGCATAATAATCAGAGAAATATATATTTATGGATCATTTACCTTATTTATGTAATTAAACAGGCATTTCTTTCAGTTTATATATTTTAAAATTGCTTCATCTGGGATTACATATTTATTATTCTTCAAAGTAACAAGGAGCAAGTTTTATTTTTTTATTTTTTTATAATAGTTTTATTTATTTTCCATTTTTAACACATATATAACATATTCATTTAGTATATTAATAGCTCCACAGAGCTTCTCGACTTCCCTCCATCCCGCCATCTGGTTTTTTAATATCTATTTTGTATTCACACACATTTGTATTGTCTCCAGTCTACCTTTTTCCTTAGATATTTTAAACTTTAAACATCTGTAGATAGGTCCATCTGTTTGATGATACAATATTTATCTCAGTCCTGCTAGTGTCTTTAGTTTCTTTAAATGTTTATAATGATAGTGATACCTCGGGTTAGAACGTAATTCGTTCTGGAGATCCGTTCTTAACTTGAAACTGTTCTGAACCTGAAATAATAATAATAATAATAATAATAATAATAATAATAATAATATATCAGTGGGTGGTGTTCAGCGCTAGTCACACTCAGAGTAGACCCATCAAAGTTAATGGAAATGACAAACAGGTTCATTAGAGTAGTGGGTCTACTCTAAGGAGGGCTTAGGTAAATATCACCCCAACTTTAAATTTGCACCAAAACACTTTTTCATGTAAACACTAATTTTTAAGATATTCACATGATACACACCTAAATAAACTCATATTTTAAAAACTGATTTGAAATAAACACACATTTCTAAAATGGCATGCTTGGTTCGCTGCGGAGGAATGGCGACGCGCTCTGCTTCGTCTCCGTGAGAAGACGGAGCAGTTCAGGCTGCCAGAGCCTCGGGGGTTTGCGCCAGGGCTAGGCGCACCTCAAAAAAAAACCCCGAGGTCGAGTGGGGACCCCAGGGGTCCAGCGGAGCATTGAACTCAGCCCCCCCCCCCGATCTCCCCGCGACCGTCTTGGCGAGGAGGGAAGGGAATGATTGGGCTAGAGTCCGCTCTCGGCTCCTTCGCATTCTGCAGCCGAAAGCCTCATTGCCTCCACCGTAAGCAGTGGATTTTCTGATTAGAAGGTAAAGCCAAATGAAACAAAGGCGATCAATAAGAGACTGAATTTAAAATAATTAATTTGGCAAAACAGAAGCAAACAAGGAAGTCAGCTTCCGTTTTCTGCAGACAGGCTCTGCAAGGGCTTTTTTTGTGAATGGGAGCAGAGTAACAGTGACAGCCAGTGGAAACTTTTTAGTAACTGTAAACTTTTATAGACTTTCCTTCTTCTGGATACATTTTGGGAACAATATAGCCTGACTGCCCTGTAAAGGGGAAATCTGAGTTACAATTTGGCAGCTGCACAGAGACATAAACTGCGGTGGAACTTTGGCAGAGTAGAAGATAAAAATTTACTGTAAAAAAGAATTGAAGATTAATATTATAGTAACCCTGGAACTTGGTGGCATGAAACCAAAGCTAAGCAGGGGAATTCTCTATCTGTACTGGGGGGAGGAATCTCCCAGAAGGAGAACCTGGACTAGCTGGAGTTGGATGGAATTGAAATATTTATGCTGACTGAGACCAGGGAAATTGATATAATTCTACCTGCCAGGATTAAATTCTTACCAACTTTGTATGGAAGTACACTTTGTTTTGGCCTAAAATTGGATGATTTGGATTACAATCATCAGACTATTAGGCATTGGATTATAAATCACAGAATTGGATTATGGAAAAACTGTTTCACTTCCACATTTGCATCTGTGCACATCGCTTACAGAAGAAGAACAATGACCAGGTGACAATAAAACAGGAACAGGAAACCTCTCCAGGCTTCCTCAAACTCGGCCCTCAAGGTGTTTTTTTGCCTACAACTCCCATGATCCCTAGCTAGCAGGACCAGTGGTCAGGGATGATGGGAATTGTAGTCTCAAAACATCTGGAGGGCCGAGTTTGAGGAAGCCTGCTCTAGCCTGTGAGCCAAATTAGGCCCTCGAAGAATCTTAATTAGCCCCACAATGCCGTCATGCCCACCTGCCCCTGCTGCGTGCCCTATGACATCAGATGTGGGAATAGGTAGAGGTGCAGCGGCAAATGAACAATCAAGCACATTAAACCATGGTGCCAATTATCCCTTGGCAAGTGGGGCTTTGGCAATTGACCTCAAATATAGCCCCAGCTACGGTTGGTTTCACTTGGGAGCTCCCAACTGTTGCTCCTGAGTGGAGCTGATCGCTGCTAGAATCAGCTCCACTTGAGCACTCCCAAGTGAAACCAATCCCAGGTCAGCTTGCATTTAGGGGCCTAATGCAGTTCAATTGATTTTTATTGTATGTAGCCAAAGGCCTTCACAATAAACAGCAGGGGACAAAAGCATTGCTTTCCTCTAAAATCAAACAACAAAGTCTATAAAGGGCTGCAGCCTAAAAATTTATGAACACAAAATTTAAAATTAAGAACAGATTAAAAAAAATTATCTGGGTAAATGCAAAAGCCCTACTTGCTGAAGCACAATGGGGTGGTGGGTGGGGAGAGAATGAAAGCTGCCACCTTGGAAACACCCAAGTTGTCAATTTTTGTTATGAAACCTTGGGTCCTAATAGGGTGCCATTGTTGGATGATCTTGTGAAGTGCTTAACTGAAGTATTTAAATATAGAGGGTGCTGGGTTCAGATTAGGGAAATGAAGTCATTTCCCTGTGAAACAAGAGGCAATGTTGTACTTGGCTAGATGATGTTTGCCACAAGCTTCTGTGTGGTTTATATGCAGAATTAATGTCATTGCAATAAAGCAAGCACTGCCTTGTTTTCACACACCCCAAATGACACTTGTCTTTCATTTCTTAACTGTGCTGCAGGGAAAGGATGGGAAACAAGATCTGACCAGTAGGCCAGATCCTCAGCTGTCCTACAACCCAAAGGCATGCCGCTGTTCATCTTCTCCTGGCTACTTCATCTATGTTAAGAAAGACAGTGAGGGTTAAAAATACCGGTAGGTGTGCATGAACTGTGTAGAACAGGGAAGCGGAATCTAGCAGGGTTGATGGACTTTGGGAGTCCAGGAACTTCCAGAGGGCCATAGGTTCCCCATACCTGATGTAGAAAAGATGAAAACTTCTCTCCTGTTTCGTAACATTTCGAATTTGAGATCATTTAACAAAGCTGATTGGTGACAGGGTTCAGTATCACCAAGAGGAAAAAGTACTTTCCTGACACACTAAGGATAATTTATGGAATTTGCAAGTATAAGATGAGGTTGTGATAGTCGCAGGCTTAGAGAGCTTTTGTAAGGGATTCTTAAGACAGGTTTGTGGAGGACAACTGTGAAAGTGCTTATTAAGCCATGCAGAAATAGTGGAACATGTGGCCCTCCACATGTTGCTGGACTCTGGCTCCCATCACTCCTGAGCACTGGCTGTCCTGGCTAGTGCTAATGGGAATTGGGAGTCCAGCAACATCTGGGAGGACCACAGGTTAGCTAACCTTGAAGTAAATGGATTTTGATCTGATGTAGCAATCCAAGTCTTTGTGTTCTGCATGCTGTTTCCCAACAAAATTCTGCACACAGATTAACCCAGATCTAGTGCAAAGGAACACTGAATTCCACCATATGTAGAATTTTACTTACATTTATTTAGCTTCTGCTCAGTAGGGAGACAGCAAGCACATAGGAAATACTTATTCCCTATTCTTGCCCCTCCTCCCCTTTGATGGAGACAGAATTGTGAGAAGTCATTGAGGAAAGGTGAAAGAGCTTTCATTTTATCTACAGAAAGTTAGCTGGAACTGAGAAAGCTATGGTTGCATTATACATGAAACCACCTGTTGAACAGAATATTAAGCCACAAGCCAGCTGCTCTGAAAAGAAATGCCACTTATTTTATTAGTAGAGAGATGCAGAAAATGCTGGTTTCAAAATATGACCAGAAACGCCACAGTGAAGGCAAGCTATTCTTATCCAAAACAGCAAATGCATAGATCAGCAGAGGACTGAGCCTGAAAGAGAGTACAAACTACATCAGCTGTTTCTGATGTTATAATTTCCCCGCTTGCAAAAATGTGTGCAGGGAAGTGCCTGGGCAACAGCACAAAGCACCACTCTAGATCTGCATCTTGGAGCAAACACACCTGGCATTTGCCTTTCAACCTTCTTTTCTCGCTGCAAAACCAGGTTCCACTTCAGAAAGTCACCAGCTTCCAGGCAACAGGCCTCAGGAGCACGTATGGCTGGTGGTGAGGTTTATGACTCAGAAAGATTCACAGAAAGATTGTGTGCTTGCATGAACAGATGCCTCCGTATTGGGCTATTGCATCACAATCAGCTTGATCATGATGTTCCACACTTTAAAAAAAAGCCAACACAAGCAGGGAAATTATGTGTGTCACCCTGCTCACTCCCCCAAACCTGAATGGTCCTGTATGCTAACAAATGTCCAAAGAAAAAGTTCACAGAGGAATTAGAACCATGTTAGGTCACTAAGTAAGCCCCACAAAGGGCTGAGGAACCTGCAGCCCTCTAGATGTTGTTCAACTACAACTCCCACCAGCCCCAGCCAGCATAACCAAAAGTCAGAGGTGATTGGATTTAGGAGTCCAGCAGTTATCTTGAGGGTCATAGTCAACCCAGCCCTACTGGACAGCAATGATGTGGTACAAGTACTCAAGCAAAGGGCTGGTAGAGTAATGGAAATAACCAGCTCTGGACACTTTGCTGGTGACCAACTTGTATGGTACTTGAAGACCACAGGAGGCTAGGCTACAATCTATACTCTTGCCCTGGATTTGTGTTTTCCTGGAGAAGCATTAAATGACACAAGTCTCCCCATCCTCCCTCACTTTCCGCTGTAGCAGCACTGTCCAAAATACATCACTTCTATGCAAAACCCAGCTTTAGATCTCTATTTTTGGCACTCCTGGAGGAATCTAACAGCTTATCTTACTTTGATGCATGAAGGGAAAGCCGCCAAGCACCAAACATGGCACCAGGGAAGTACAGCATCACTTCCTGTTTACTAATACAGAGACCAGGTTTTCACAGCTGCTTAATGGGTTTCTCTTTCTTCAGTTTGGCATGTCAAAGGTCAATTATAGCAATGACCCTGTGCACCTGATTCTGGTCATACCTCGGATCATGTGGAGTTGGGAGCTGCTTTCCTTTTCCCAGGAAAAAAAAAGTCCACCGGCCTAGTTAGCTGATGCCGGTTGCCAAACCCCTATTTGATAAAAAGGTGTTCCAGCTACAGAAAATGGATTTGGCCCAGATCTTGCCAGATTCACCAGTGGAAATATGTTAAACCACAGCAGACTTTCTACTACCTCTTTCAACTCTTTCAACGCCTCCCTCTGCCTGAGATTAAAAACATAAAAAATATTTTCAGGCATTTACTCTCAAATACATTCTGAAGCTAATTTCACAGAAATAGAAACACGCACAAAAACTTTTTTTTTTTTTAAATGAACTGTGTGAACTGGAGATATAGGCAAGGAGTCTGCATCTGAAAAAAAGTGTTGCATTGTTAGCCATGATTAACAACTGAAGCATGGATGCAAGTCCAATGTGGGCTGGGTGGCAGGAAGTTTACATTCAATTCAGGGACAGGAAAAGTGTGTCTTTAGCTGCTATTTGAGGGGCTCGTGCAATGGCAGGTAATGACTTCCTGTGTTACCAGAAATAGCAGCCCTTGATATCCCAAATTTGTCCTGGCCAAGAGCTGCAACACGAGAAAGGAGTCCCACTGTGCTGGTAGGACCCATAAGAAGGTACTCCTGGTGAATGGCTTACATTCATACCTCATCTGCACATACACAGAATCCTTTGTTCGTGGCCAAAAAAGCTATTTTGTACAGGCAGTGAGGTTGTTGGGCACAGTTTCTTCTTAAGACATTCACTTGAATTCTAGCAGAAGTGTCCTCCATGTGCTATTCCTATTGGTACAAAAAGCAGCTGCTGAGAAAGGCCCGTAGTTCCAAAACAAAACTGGTAAGTCGCTCAGCCAGCAGAGAGATTCCCAACTCAAGGAATGCAGAATTTAATGAAGTTGGCTTTGTTTCCTTTTTCCCCCTTGAGGTATTTTCCAGAACAGGGCTCAACTGCTTCAGGCCTTCCCTCGAAACAGCAGTGCTGATGGTTAATTTTAGATGCTGGACTTAATGGTCTTATGCAGGGGCCGATCTACTATGAAACTAATGAAGCTTAAGCTTCAGGACCCTTAATCCCAGAGGGGCTCCAGAAGTGACTTTAGTGCAGCTGCACAAGTCAAATCAATTAATTTTTCAACAATCCCAAAGTTTGCGAGTCAGTAGCACAAACGCTGCAAAGGTGGAGTGTCGCGGGACAGCAATTTCAATCAAAATATGAGATGCAGTAGTTGAATTATTATTATTTAATTGTGGTGATGTGCTATGAAACAACCCCATTGAGGAAGACAACCGTGGTTACCCATACCTTGTTCCTGGTTGCAAAGGGGCCCCCCATAACAGAGCAAGCCCCCAAAATGTAGACCCACCACTGGTCTTATGGCAAGTCAGTGCTTTCCCCCACCTGTATGGAGGAACATTGCCTCGTTTTGTGCTGGCATCCTTGGTACTAGATATGAGTACCAGCACCTCATTTTTTTTTTAACCAAAGAAACCACAGCTGGGAACCCCTTCCTCACTTTAGATGGTCATTCATCTTGTTCCAGTAACTTCAAAAATGTGGAAAGTCAGTCCTGCTGCCATGTCTGTCGGCCTCCATGCTCATTTTGCTGTGGGGACCAGGACCTCTGCCCCAGAGTCCTGCCCTGACCGTGCTACTGCTCCTAATTCAATTACTCACAAGGTGAGAGGCTATCAATGAAGTAGGAGTAAATCCTTGGAAGGCCAAAGCAAAAAGAAAAGAAAAAGCACAAGGCAAAAAATAATGCAATAACCAAAACGAAGAAAGGGTAGCAAGGTTGTGTCAGACGGACTAGGAGGAGCTATCATGGCAAAAGAAAAACAACGCAGGATATGGGGAAGGGGAAGATGTCACTGCACACAAATTGTCGTTTGCAGATCTGGTAAGGAAGGACCCCCAGCATAATTTTCTGGCTCCAGCCATTCAGCTCTCCTCCCTTGCCACAAAACGTCCTGTAGCTGCTTTCCTATCAATATGGCAAGTTTGAGCCATCAGCAGGCAATGGGGACAACCCTAAAAATCTCCGGCACCTGGCACTTGTGTATTTTTGAAGGTGTTTGAAGACTGGCGGCGGGTGGAGAGAGTTCTCTCCCCACACTTCTAAGGACACTCACTTGTCCTGTGGTCAGCAAAACTATGGAGTGCCAGTGTAAAGAATGCCAGCTGACCAAGGTTAGCATTACAGTTCAGTTTCAACAGCAAAAAGGCACAAGATCTGGCACCTCGAATGCTGCAGCGGACTTAGATTCATTCCCGCACCAAATTAGTCCATTGTGAAAGCCAAAGGGAGTTGGACAACAAAAGACCAAAAAACTGGGATACTGTGTGTGTGAGGGGAGAAGGCAAATAAACTGCATGGGCTGGCTGACAATCAAGTAATCCCATGGGGAACTCTCCTCCTCTTGCGAGCAGAAGGTCCCGTCTGTGAGGTATATTGCGAAAAGCTCTCTCTCATTCCTGGATCCGCAATCCCCAAAATTACGGAAGCCCAGGTCAAGCTAGGCTTGCAGCCCCAGGAAGCGGGCAGTATTCAGCACGTCATCTCTCGTCAGGTAGCAGCCGCAGAGCTGGCGGTAACCTGTGAAAGACTCCCGGCCGTGCAGAACTCGCCAGTTGTCCACAAACAGGGCCTGCAGAGAGAACGAATGGGAAATTTGTGTCCACGTCGCAAGGCTCTTCATATACCTGTCACATCATTGGCGTCTGGTTAGGTAATCTTAGCAGGAACAGACATGTAGCTTGTCTCCCCCATTCTTTTGGAAATGGAAGACAAGCTGACGAAGCTGCTTTATACAAGGGTAAGAAGATCTGTCCACTCAACCCAGGATTGTCTGCACAGCTTTGCATTACAACTCTCTTAGTGGTGGGTAGGAGAGCTGAAAATAATCCCAATATATTTTGCATCTGGCAACCAATGAGCCCCTTTGGTTTCAGACAGTACATGGGTATGAGAGTCTAAAAAGCCTGGAACACAAGTTTTCATAGCCCTCTAGTGGCTATGGTGACTCATTGACCACAAGTAATGTATTTACTAGACGTGTATACCTGATTCTGACCAAACTAAGCCTCCTGATGTATATTGTGCTCTAGGAGGCTGAGTTTGGTCAGAATCAAGCATACACTTCCAGAGTTAATGCTAAAAACATTACTTCTGGTCAATGAGCCACCATAGCTGCTAAAGGACCGTGAAAATTTGCACCCCAGGCTTTTTAGACCTGTCTTCCCATGCACTGGGACGAGGGTGGCGCTGTGGGTTAAACCACAGAGCCTAGGGCTTGCCGATCAGAAGGTCGGCAGTTCGAATCCCCGCGACGGGGGGGAGCTCCCATTGCTCAGTCCCTGCACTTGCCAACCTAGCAGTTCGAAAGCACATCAAAGTAGATAAATAGGTACCGCTGCAGCGGGAAGGTAAACAGCGTTTCCGTACGCTGCTCTGGTTCGCCAGAAGCGGCTTAGTCATGCTGGCCACATGACCTGGAAGCTGTATGCCGGCTCCCTTGGCCAATATTGCGAGATGAGCGCCGCAACCCCAGAGTCGGTCACGACTGGACCTAATGTTCAGGGGTCCCTTTACCTTTACCCATGCACTTGCTGAAACCAAAGGGGCACATTGGTTACCAAATGTTATTCCCCCCCCAGCTCTCCTACATCACTATCTGAGTCTCAGGAAGAGGGGTCTTTCCCACCCCTAGAACTGGAGAGGCCACGTATTGAAGGAGCATGTGTCTGTCTGTGTATAAAACTGTGTGTAGCCATGATGAGGCTACTTAGTACAGCAACGGTGGGGAAAAGCCAGCTGGCTCCTTTCTCCCTCCACCCCAACTTTGAAAGGTGGGTGGGTCCACACACCTGTTAATCATCTGGAGTCACTTGTGACATCACAGAGGGCCTTCTTGGCATTTGCGCTCGCTTTATAGAACACCCTCCTGTCAGATGTCAAGGAAACAAACAACTATCTGACTTTTAGAAAACTGAAGGCAGCCCTGTATAGGGAAGTTTTTAAATATTTGATGTTTTACTGTGCTAAATGTTTTTACTTTGTTGGAAGCCACCCAGAGTGGCTGGGGCAACCCAGTCAAGATGGGCAGCATATAAATAACGAATTATCACCATAACCATCATCAGGGGATGACTTCAGAAGGTCTCCCTGATGGGTGCTGAGAGCAGCCCCAATCTGAGCCACATCTTTACTTGCTCTACACCTTATGCCACATATGTCAGAACTTGGACAGATGGGCGTGATTTGGGTAAAAACACAATATGAACATAAAAAAGCTACTTTATACCGAGAACTGAGTGTCTGTTGCCCACTTCACTCTTGAGCAAATGTTAGTTTGGTGTTAAATTAGTGTTGGGAGTCTCAGTATCTTCCCTTCATGTTTCCCCTGAGATACTTGAAAGAGATAACAAGGATGGTTCAGATACAGCACACATATATTTCTGCCCTCCTTCATGGAAGAGGTTGGACACAAAGTGAAGAACAGCCCTGCTGGATCAAGCCAAAAAGGCTCCACAAGTCCAGCGTTCTGCTATCACTGTGTTCAACCAGATGCCTATGAGAAGCTTGCAGGGAAGACCAGAGCAGCCCTCTCCCCACCTGCCATTCCTAGCAAGTGGCAGTGTCTCTGGCAGTGGGGGTAGAACACAGCCATTGTTGTCACTAGGAGACATAAATAGCCTTCTCCTCTGTGAACACGCCCAACCCTCTTTTAGTGCCGTCCAAATTGCTGGCAATCTCTGCATCTTGTGGGGGCTAATTCTGCAGTTTAGCAATGGAAGAGCACTTAACTCTGAGCTGCTAGTACCAAACGCCTCCACACCAAAGCCACATGCTGATCTGCTTGCCATGACTTTACCTTGCCCGGCTTCAGCTTCACCCAGAGCTCATTCTCTGGTCTCCTTAGCTCGGCGGTGAGAGTGCGGTGTGCGCTGTACCAGCGGTGCACAGTGTCGTAAGGCACCGTGTTAATGACGGCTCGGTCGTAGTTGTTGTACCTAAAACAAAGCAGCAGAAGGGAACATCCACAGTGAACTACTTAAGGATTGCAATCCCCACATGGGAACCAGTAAGTCTCTAAGGATCCGCATGGCAGAGGCAGGACTGCTAGAAGTGCTATCTATTTATCAGTGGGAGCAAATGCTTTGTGTATATCAGAGGAGGGGAACCTGTTGTTAAAACTTCAGTTTCCACCAGCCAGTAAGGCTAATGGTCAGGAATGATGGGAACTGTAGTATAGGAACATCCGTGAAGCCAAAAGTTCCCTATACCTGTGCACATATAAACTGGACTTGGGTTTTCTGCAAAAATTACGGGGAAGGACAGGAATGGTGTGCACAGCCAGTAAATCTGCCAAAATGGTGCATCTTTTAGTAGCTTCACCCCTGTGATTTTTTTAAAAAGCAAACGTTAATGGGGGGGTGTCATTCTATTCAGTAGGAACTTGCCAAGGGGTAGGGGCAGAAGGTAATTTTGCAGCACAACTTGATTTCCCTTCCTTTCCCAGTCAGATTCCTTAATAAAGTGGCAACTATTTTATCAGCACAAGATCCACAACAGAGCATCGCCTGGGCTCTGGTACAGGACTATTTGCTGCGAAGCAGCATTCTGGGATGGCTAGAGGAACAAACAAGGACTGCAGATATATCTAGGATCAAATCTCTGCTCAGCTCTGGCTGAACTCTGATTGCTTAAGGCCTCATCTGCACTATACATTTAAAGCAGTATTGTGTCACTTTAAAACAGTCACTGCTTCCTCCAAAAAAGCCTGGGAACTGTAGTTTGGTAAGTGTGCTGAGTTGTTAGGAGAACAACTATTCCCTTCACAGAACTACAATTCCCAGTGCTTCCCAGGAAGAGGTACTGGTGGTTAAACCACTCGGGTATCTCTTCTGGTGGTGGAACATGCAATCCGACCATGTTTGCATGAACACAAACTGCACAACCCCAGAATCCAGCAGCACCCAGCATACCAAGTCAGAGGTTGCAGAGTCACCCCCTAAGGAATGGGTTCTTGACACAGAACCTGATGCTGGAGACCAGGGGGGCTGCTAAACTGGAGTCTGGTAGGCAAGAGCCCCCTGGACCAGATTCCTCAACGCCAGATCCAGGACCCTCACAGGTGCTTTCCCTGGGCCTGAGAAGAACTGCCTGTTTATAGGCCCACGTGTGGCCCCTTTAAGGACTGCAGCGATCACAAAGGGGGCAGAGCCTAGGACTGGCGACTAAAGAGGCTCCAATGGCCTCAGTCCACCTCTAGCGTTGTTCACTTGGAGCACTCTGTGGTGCTGCAAAGACCAGGGCAGACACCGGCCATCTCACCTGATCAAGTAGATCTCGTTGTTCCAAGGGTAGACATTCAAGACAGGCCCAACCCCAATCATGTGGTTGTGGCAGCCCCCCACATTCTCGATATATTCGTGCTTCAGTGGCACCTTGGTGAGGAGCTCAAAGTCATCCGGGGCTTGCTGGAGCACCTGCTCTGCTGCGTAGAAGCCATCCACAAGCAGTGTACGACCACCTGTCCCTTCGTGCCGGAGGCAGTGAAACACCTGGATGCTGTGGAGGGCAAGGAAGGAGCCGGTCACTTGGTGGCAATAAGTACACTCAGATGTGTGTGTGGGGGGGTATCCTGTTAATGCTCCTGTACTGTTCCTTTCACAATGCATTACCTGTTGCATTATGGAGCGTTGGCTTTTTGACCAATATACTGTACCAGCTAAATGTCACTGGGTGTGGTGTGACCCAGCAATGGACATCGTTGAAGAAAGTCACTCTTTCTGCATGTGTGCTTCCATTTCCGCATGGAAACCACAGGAAAGAATTGTAGGCTGGCATTATCACCCCAGATTTTGCCAATTACTCCCACGATCTTCTGGGTTAATGCAGTTGCATGCTGATTTTGTTCTGGAAGTAATTAACATGGAAATTGAGCACCGAACTTCCACTATGTTTCACTAGATTTCCAGAAGTGGCCTTTGTGTCATGCAAAAGTTCAAATATAATGTGGAAATTAACAGGGAAACTGAATGCAGCCTGGAAAGTGGTTCTGGTGTGGCTCAAAGAGTGGCCCTGACAGGTCAGATCAACAAACCCTCTTGTGGTCCTTTGCAGTGGCCTTGTTCTAAACCAGGTGTGGGACACTAGAGCTGGCCAACAGTCAGGATTGTTGTCTCCCATATGCACCTGGTTCAGTTACCTGGATTTAGTTAGGGAATAAGGCTAAAACTTCCACTGCTGCATCTAGTTTGGAACTGTTTATTATTTAGGCCTGCAATGGACCTGTAATGTATGTAAAACACAGACTATGCCAGCAACCTACAGTTCCTGTCCACTTGTTTATTTATGTAGAGAAATGGGTTTAAACCCTCTCCCTCTCTATTGCTTCTGTTAGTTATTAAAGGTAAAGGGACCCCTGACCATTAGGTCCAGTCGCGGATGACTCTGGGGTTGCGGCGCTCATCTCGCTTTATTGGCCGAAGGAGCCATTGTACAGCTTCCAGGTCATGTGGTCAGCATGACTAAGCCGCTTCTGGCGAACCAGAGCAGCGCACGGAAATGCCGTTTACCTTCCTGCTGCAGCGGTACCTATTTATCTACTTGCACTTTGACGTGCTTTCAAACTGCTAGGTTGGCAGGAGCAGGGACCGAGCAATGGGAGCTCACCTGTTGTGGTGATTCGAACCGCCGACCTTTTGATCAGCAAGCCCTAGGCTCTGTGGTTTAACCCACAGCGCCACCCGCGTCCCTTAGTTATTAGAAGGGGCAAAACTAATATTGCAAGGTCTCTGAAGCTCAGCTGGCTTCTGAGATTCTACAAACGTTTTGGTTTCCCTTTACTATCTTGAGGTCTAGAAACCTGCTTCTTGTCTTTTGATCATAACATATTACATATACCGTGTTTCCCCGAAAATAAGACACTGTCTTATATTTATTCTTCCTCAAGAAGACACACTATGGCTTATTTTCGGGGGATGTCTTATTTTTATTATATCAGTTGCTGCCCGTCTTCTTAACCGCTCCGCGTCTGTACGCTGCATAGCCATGCCTATCGCTATGTCTTATTTTCGGGGTATGGCTTATATTGCGCAAATGCTTAGAAATCCTGCTACGGCTTATTTTATGGGTATGTCTTATTTTTGGGGAAACACGGTAGTGGTGAATATAATGGTGCAACCTCAGGCTTTTTCAACTTCTTTTCTTTTCCCCTTAGAGAGATTTTAAACTTTGCAGTCTCTGTGCTGGATACGTTCTCCCAAAATCTTGTCCAAGGTCAATGTTTTCAGGACCTGTTCAGAGCGCTATTCAAGCAGGCTCAAGCTGTTTGGAATTACCATAGGTTAAAGGGACCTAAATTCCTCTGTACTAGAGCTGTCTGTAATGTGGCTATATTAGGGTGATGGCCAGGTTTTGAACTTCATGTAACAGGGCAATAAAAACATCAAGCTGCTGTCACTGGTAGTAAAGGCAGGACTGCTTAGTTTCCTGTTGGTTTTCTGAAGCACTCTGAGAAACTGGAAGAGATAATCACAGCTGGGGAGTCACTTAATGCCCCGTGCTGTTGTATTCTTCACTGTACTCCTTTCAAAAATAATCAGGAAGCAGGTGATGTGAAGGACCTTTAGACCAGTGTTTCCCAACCTTGTGCCTCCAGATGTTTTTGGACTACAATTCCCATCATCCCTGACCACTGGTCTTGCTAGCGAGGGATGATGGGAGTTGTAGTCCAAAAACAGCTGGAGGCACAAGGTTGGGAAACACTGCTTTAGACCAGTGTTTCCCAACCTTGTGCCTCCAGATGTTTTGGGACTACAATTCCCATCATCCCTGACCACTGGTCTTGCTAGCGAGGGATGATGGGAGTTGTAGTCCCAAAACATCTGGAGGCACAAGGTTGGGAAACACTGCTTTAGACCAGTGTTTCCCAACCAGTGTGCCTCCAGATGTTTTGGGACTACAATTCCCATCATCCCTGACTTGCTAGCGGGGGATGATGGGAGTTGTAGTCCCAAAACATCTGGAGGCACACTGGTTGAGAAACACTGCTTTAGACAACCACTGCCACAGAGTTGACACTACTGACCTAGATGGAAAAGTAGTCTGATCTGATAGGAAGCTGCCTTATACCGAGGCAGATCATTGGTTCATGTAACTCAGTACTGTCAACACTGACTGGCAGCAGCTCTTCTAGAGTTTCAGACAGGGTTCTCCCCCAGCCTTACCTAGAGACGTCAGGGGTTGAACCAGGGACCTTCCTCGCGCAAAGCAGATTCTCTACCACTGAGCTATGGCTCTAACTGATGTAAAAACAGCTTCCTAGCATTTTTAATAGGCTGGTTGGCTCCTAATTGCAGGTGCGGCCACTGTTAATGAGCTCAGGGGAGCCTGCCCTACTGACAATGACTGAAGTCATAGCAGACTCAAAATTTGAATGTTCCACAAGCTCTACAGCATTTGTTGAGGTAAAGTCAACCTGACTACTCTGGCAGGGTGGGTTCCCTAAACACTGTAAGGTGGGGTGGGAATGGGGTAGTTATTGGAAGATTTAGCACAGGTTTTAAAAAGTGTTTCGCGCAGCTCAAACTATAGAACTTTCTCTCCCAGGAGGCAGTGATGGAGGGCTTTAAAAGAGGATTAGGCAAATTCAAAGAGGAGAAGGCTATCAATGGCGTCTAGCTCCACAGTCAGAGGCAGCAATACCAGCTGTTGGAAACCACAGGAGGGGAGAGTTGCCCTTATGCTCATGCCCTGCTCCCTGACATACCACAGGCAGATATCTGGCTGGCCACTGTGAGAAAAAGGATGCTGGACTAGAAGGGCCATGTAAATTTGTTAAACAATTCAGGCCTCAGGATAACTTAAAATACGTCTGCATTACTTACTTAATCACCTAGCCAGTGTTCTTCAACCTTGGGTCCCCAGATGTTGTTGGACTACAACTCCCATCACCCCCAACCTCTGGCCCAGCTGGCTAGTGATGATGGGAGTTGTAGTCGAAGAACATCTGGGGACCCAAGGTTGGAGAACACTGACCTAGACAATGTTTGGACGGAAGCCCAATGTAAGCTGTTCTAAAGAGGTAACCAGGATAGAAGTATTAAACATAATAATGTGGTTAAACCTGATCGTGACAAAAAGGAACAGTGCATTTGTGACTCGTGTCAGTCCTTGCCTCTTAGGCCATTGGAACATACCCACAGGGTTCCTGGAAATAAGTGGTATCTGTGTGACGGTCCAAAGCCAGCTTGGTGTACGCTGTGTCTCCCCGGGAGAAGTCAGAGGTGAAGTGCCACATCCTGCCATAGATAGTCTCCCTGGAAAAGGAGAGAGAGAGAGAGAGAGAGAGAAGCACACACATAAAGGCCTCTGTGTTGGCACCAACTACTGAAGCCACGGCAGGTGGGCTTGATGACAATTCATGCGAATGGGCAGGTGACGCAACACCTGTGCAGACCAATTCTATCTACGCTTGCTCAGAAATAATTTCCACAGACTTGGAAGCATGCATAGAGTTAGATCTTTCGATGAAGGGGCAGTATATAAATCTAATAAATAAATAAATTACAAGGACAGGTGAGTTCCTGAAAATACACATCTCGAGTATCAAAGTCCAGGGAAAAGAGGAGTGTCTTCAGCATAAGGCAGAAACAATATGATGAAAGTGCCAGACACATCTCTGTGAGGAGGGATTTCTACAACTTAGACGGCTGTCAAAGAGAATGCCCTTTCCTGGGCCACTGAACTTCTAAGTGTGATGGAACTGCCAAAAGGGTCTCCTTCTGCTTATCAAAACACCTGCAATCAGTTATTCCTACTTCAGCTATTTCTCTATTAACCCAGTCCTGAATTCCCTTCTGGGGTTATAATTAATAATAATAATAATTTATTATTTATACCCCGCCCATACGGCTAGGTTTCCCCAGCCACTCTGGGCGGCTTCCAACAGAACATTAACATGCAGTAATCTATTAAAAGCCTCCCTAAACAGGGCTGCCTTCAGATGTCTTCTAAAAGTCTGGTAGTTGTTTTTCTCTTTGACATCTGGTGGGAGGGCGTTCCACAGGGCGGGTGCCACTACTGAGAAGGCCCTCTGCCTGGTTCCCTGTAACTTGACTTCTCATAGTGAGGGAACCGCCAGAAGGCCCTTGGAGCTGGATCTCAGTGTCCGGGCTGAACGATGGGGGTGGAGACGCTCCTTCAGGTATACTGGACTGAGGCCGTTTAGGGCTTTAAAGGTCAGCACCAATGCTTTGAATTGTGCTCGGAAACGTACTGGGAGCCAATGTAGGATCTTTCAAGACCGGTGTTATGTGGTCTTAGCAGCTGCTTCCAGTCACCAGTCTAGCTGCCACATTCTGGATTAGTTGTAGTTTCCGGGTCACCTTCAAAGGTAGCCCCACATAGAGCGCATTGCAGTAATCCAAGCGAGAGATAACCAGAGCATGCACCACTCTGGCGAGACAGTCCGCGGGCAGGTAGGGTCCCAGCCTGCGTACTAGATGGAGCTGGTAGGCAGCTGCCCTGGATACAGAATTAACCTGTGCCTCCATGTTAAGGACAGCAAGTCTAAATCTTGTATGCACATGTCAATCTTTCAGGAGTAACAATATTTACTAAAGCGAGAACGAATCTGGGTGGATTTGAGAAGATGAAAAGAGAATCCAGCCTTAAGAACAAGCCACGCATGGGAGGGGTTGAAAGGAACAATGATCAGACACAGAAGCAAGAAAGACTAGAAGCTCGCAGGCCAAAGAAGCTGCTCAGGCCACTTCCAGGCTGGAGAAAAAGGGAGCCGGCAGGCAGGCAGCTGGTATAAATCCCTTCTTTCCTAATCCCCCAGGGCAATCCAGGGTCAGCCTGACAATTGCAGTTTAAATTGGAAGGGGCGGAGAAGAGAAACATTCCTTGTACTTTCCTCTGACGTCCCAAGCACTGCTTTGGTCTTTGGGTCTCCAGGGGCTGAGGCTGTTTCTCCTAACCTTTCCAGGGAAAACAGGAAGCAGTGATTGGCGTGAACACTAAAATGTTCCCAGCCTGCCAAAAGAACTTGCTCCTTGTTCTATCCTCCGGCAGCTCTTGAACAAATGCTAAAGGAAAAGATGGTACTCTCCCCCCCCCACCTTCTTTATTGTGAGTGGGAAGAAAAATAAACATCCCCCCCCCAGTTCTGTGCAGCAACACAATAATCCTCAATAGACATCAACATGGAGCACATTATCTAGTGCAGGAGAAGGAATACCACAACGACCAGGGCCCAGATGCAACTGATCCAGGTAGACAAGGACTAAACAAACCTGGAGCGCTCTAGATTTTTTTGGACTGCAACTCCCATCAGCCTCATCTAGCACAGGAGCTGATGGGCATTGCAGTCTAAAACACCTAGAGGGCACCAGGCAGCTGAAGGCTGGATTAAACCATATCTCAGTGGTAGAACATGTTTTGCATTTAAAAGGTGCTTTGCAAGATAATAAATAAAATGCGCTTTTAAAAAAGTACCCTTCGTTGCATATAT
The DNA here is from genome assembly GCA_034641385.1 of Darevskia mixta. Lineage (NCBI taxonomy): Eukaryota > Metazoa > Chordata > Lepidosauria > Squamata > Lacertidae > Darevskia > Darevskia mixta. The sequence goes on along the minus strand of JAWWNH010000061.1, from coordinate 7,384,251 downwards.
AAAGTGGTTTGCAACTCTCATCCTGCTTAAATTCTTTTAACACAGGGGTGGAGAAGATGCAGCACTTCAGATGTCTCCGGACTAAAATAATCCATAGCCACTGGCTGGGTCTGATGAGAGCTAGAGTCCAACAACATCTGCAGGGTGAGAGGTCAATGCTTCCGAGTCTCCTTCCAGCCCTATGAGCATCAGCAGGAGATGCTGAATGCAAAGGCTGCAGACTCCAGAATGCTACACTCCTTTCTGAGCTCAGTCAGAGGAGAAGCACAGCAGTGTTGTGACCCAACCCAGGCAAGCCCCTGGCATATTTCCATTTACCAAAACACCCACACAGTTACCTGATCAAGCTGATCCTCTCTGCTAAGATCTCGGTGTCTTCTTTGGTTGGGGGGACGTTTTCCACAAATGCGATCCCGTAGAGCAAGAAGTTCTGCAGGAACTCTTTCAGGCCCTCGTTGGTCTCCAGGAAGCTCTGGCAGTCCACCGAGGGCACCTGGGCTTCCTGGTAGATCTGAGCATTCCAGAGAATGCGTGGCTGCATGACCTGCTGCTTCTGCCCTTCGTAGCTGTTCTTCAGCAGCCATTCCAACCCGTACCTTGTCACATGGCCATCTGGCCCTGGGAGACAGACAGGATTAGTGCAAACATTTTTTGAAATGCTAAAGGCAGATCTGGGTAACTGATAAGCCTTTTATGATCAGAGAGAGAGAGACAGACAGACAGAGAGTCCACAGTCTGTTTCTTCCAGCCGCCTTTTGTGCAACCCTTTCATCTGCTATGTAGCATCAATGCAACCCAGGGGTAGGGAAAGCTGTTGTTGGGATTCCAGATGTTGTTGGACTCCAACTTCCATCAGCCCCTGACAGCACAACCAATGATCAGGGGTGATAGAAGCTAGACTCTAAACAACAGAAAAAGCCACAGGCTCCCCAGTCCTGATCAAACGTAAAGGACCACCTTTTTCTATGTGAAGCTGTGCCAATCCTGCATTAACTCTGCAATATTTTGCTGGGTTGATTCTACACCCAGATTTATGCAACTGGAATTTGGTTTTATACTGAGGTTATTTTGAGTGCATGTTGGGATTTTCTGGGGTTTATGTTTGTTTTGCCTTTACTACTTTTAGCTGCCTTGAGCTTCTTTGCAGAATAAGGTAGAACATGAGTTTTAAAAATAAAACAAAACTGAATGAAATACTGATTGAAAGAGTGGTTTGGTTTGATAAGGTTTAGCATATGGCTGAAATGACCAAACTTGCTGAACTTGTTGTTCTGTATGTTTATAATGAAAATATTAAAGTCCAAGTAAATAAGTGGTAACAACTTCACTTTCATCTAAAACCAGAGGCAGCCAGAGGGGAGTTGTTTCTCATGCCCTCAGTTTACAAAAGGGCTTCTTCTCAAAGCAACACTTAATCAAGGGAGAAGCTTGCATGCTTCTCATAGGCATTTGGTTGGCCCTGTGAGAACAGAATGCTGGATGGGTTGGGCTTTTGGCTTAACACAGCAGGACTCTTATCAGTTTATGTGGGTACAGGAAAACACATATAATGATCACAGGGTCTTTTCTAGGGCTGTTCTCTAAGAATTAAACCTCTGTATTCTGCTTTACCTAAGTAAGAAATTACTTTTTAGTTATTAAAAGGTAAAGGGACCCCTGACCGTTAGGTCCAGTCGCGGACGACTCTGGGGTTGTGGCGCTCATCTCGCTTTACTGGCCGAGGGAGCCGGCGTACAGCTTCCAGGTCATGGGGCCAGCATGACTAAGCCGCTTCTGGTGAACCAGAGCAGCACACGGAAACACCGTTTACCTTCCCGCCAGAGCGGTACCTATTTATCTACTTGCACTTTGACGTGCTTTTGAACTGCTAGGTTGGCAGGAGCAGGGACCGAGCAATGGGAGCTCACCCCGTTGCGGGGATTCGAACTGCCGACCTTCCGATCGGCAAGCCTTAGGCTCAGTGGTTTAACCCACAGCGCCACCCGCGTCCCTTTTTAGTTATTAGGTACTAGCTAAATATTAAATAGAAGTAGACTAGAACGTGTATTGATGTTCTGTTGAAGTTTCCAAATATCAGTTTCCTGAACCAAGCAGCTAACAGCACATTATGTAGTTAAAAACAAGGAGGTGATTAATCTTGCTAAAAACGGGTGCAAACCACACCTGGAAGAACAGAATGCCCAAGGAACTGTAGGTTTTATGCATGTGCAGAATCATCAAAAGCAGGAAATAATGTTGGATATTTTAAGACCCTTTGCCATTTTAGGAATGAAAATTGATAGTCACAGGAGAGACAAGGAAGTATAAAGGTGGGGCTCAAATTCTGTGCTGCTGTGATTTGTAATGGGTGTGGTGGTTCATCAATGGAGTTTTGTTTTCTTACACTGCTTCTGAGTTTGTAAGTCTAGAAGCTTTTGCTGTGAAAGGGTGTGATTGGTTTACTTGTTTTTGTTTATTTATTTTGCTATTAAATAAAAATCCTTATTGGACATTTGTCTGCGGCAATGTGGTATGTGACATTTGCTGAGGCTCGAAAGCCTATGTCTTGGGAAAAATTGCTGAGTTCTCAGCAACCTTTGACCCCTAATAGTTGAAGATTCCTTCCACAGTCTTCCACGAATGCTGGTTACTCATTGACTAGAAGGAGTCTTTAAACGGGTTTTGGCTGTTATTTTGTATTAAGAATTGTTAAGAGACAGAATAAGAATATTGCTCAGTCAGTTCAGAAAGGCAGCTCAGTGAAGGAAGCCTGAAGTCCAAATTAATAGGAGTTCAGAGAAGTAAGTCAGGGTTAAGAAGTGTCCAGTACACATAGCATACAGTAAAAAGCAATAAAAGCAACTGAATAAATATAGGGGTATAAAATTCAAGTCCACAGGAAAGGGTCTATTTTTAGGATCTATTTATATCTATTTGTATTATTTAATGGCAAATTTTGATTAAACCTACTTTTGACAATTAAGCTTGCTTTTTAATCCAAGAACACGTGAGACAGTATGAGGTTGAATGAGGGTGTGAGAATGTGTGAAGCTGCAATTGATGGGAGTATAGTGAGAATGGAAACTTGATGACTATATAAGGCAACATCTAAATGGATTCCTATGAGAAGGAGATACCAACAATTAAGCTCAATAATTGATCAATATTTAAGATAACATCTAAATGGTTTCAAAGAAGAAGAAGGTGGTATAATAATTTTAAAGTGTGCACATAGTTAACACTCCCTGTTTGGATGCTCTTAAGTATTTGTTTAAATGTCTTAGAGAATTTTTATGGTTTTGAGTATGGAATTGGCTGTTTGCTGAAATGATGTTGCTTATTTGGTTTAGCTAATTCCCATGGCTAAAGTACAAAAGGTATTTTACAGGACAGTATTACTGAGTTTTGAAGAATAATAACTGAGAAAAACGGAAAATGTGATTAAGTCCTCTCAAAAATATTAATTAATCCAAAATCGTAGTTGCATATGATTTGAGAATACTTCTTCGTTAATTCCTGAATCCTAGCAGGAATATCCTTTCTGTTTTTGCATCTTAGCAGATTTTGTAGACCTGCCTCAGCAAAAGGGCAACAAGAGCAACAAGGAAAACAACCATTTATGTTTTATGCTATGTCTTATTTACTTGCTATTAGTCTTGTGGCCGTAACTGAACCATATTTGAAATCATTTTTATTTTGACTTATTTTTAAATCCTTAAGAAATCCTATGGAATCCTTCTGTGTTGGATTTCTTTTTTTTAAAAAAAATATTACTTTGTAGGAATCCTTTAGAAGCAAATTCTTGGTATCAGGATCGCTAGCAAAGTCATGAAGACGGGTGTGAACCCATCTTTTACAGGTTCCTTTTCTTTAGATGTTCAAAGAACTGAGTTTCCTCTTCTTTTACCACAAATAAAGAAACGGAAAAAGCCTCTTGGTTTATTCTTTACTCAAGTTGTGCTCTTGAGAAACCCTTCTCTGCATCCTCCCCTGCTCCCTCGTCTCTAAAACCCCAGAAAACAATGCTCCATGGACTCACAGGTGAGAAAGAGCGTTGTTTCATCCACACGGAGGCTCTTTGGCCTGATGCACAGATCCACACTGGCTGTGTCCAAGCTGCGCTGGTTGGTCTTGGTATTGTAGCAGGAAGCCGAGCGGCAGTGATCACGTAGCCAGACGTAGTCAAAGCGCATGAGGACATCCCCATATTTCAGCTCTAGGATAGACACACACACACACCACTTGGCTAAATGCAAGAAACAATAGGGAGGATTTTCTTGCAAATGAAATCCCGTTCTTTGCCAGAAACTGTTAATAGCAGCTAATTTAGGTCACATGCACCCCACACATTTAAAGCGACCCCAAAGAATCCTAGGACCTGGAGCTCCCACAGCAGTGACCATTAAACTAGTACACGCTGACCTTAAGACGTTAAGACTCTACTGGCTGATGAAGAATCTCCGAAACAGGGCCTTGTCCTGGCATGTTAACTCCATCTGGCATATAAACTTCAAGAAATAAATCTACCCATAAGAGACTTGAAAAGCTTGAATCTTTCAATCACCAGTTCTACACAATTGTACCCTTGTGGCCTGAGCTCTTGTTTCTCTACAAATTTCTGCATTGTGTCTATCAAGAACTCCAACTTCTTTAGCTAGTGACCATTAAAGTGGCATGAATGTGCTTCAAATGTACAATGTGGATGCGACCATCTAATAACGAACACATTCTGCAAGCGTAACTGGCAACACAGCCAAGATGGCACCAACTGACTCGCAAGAAGTCCGCTTCAAGCAAGCTTGGGGGAATTCCGAGGTTTACAAAAATACAAAAAACTCTGGGGGGAGGGAGATCCTAAAGAAAAAGAGGACACACACAGCTCAATGAAGGCTGAGTTTGCTCTATAGGCATGGAATGCTGATTGACTAACTGCATGGTGGGGAAAAACTGAATGTCCTAAGAAAGCAGCACACTGGCTGGCATCTTGAATGTGAGCGCTTTTGCCCAGGAAGCCATGCTCTGACTTTTATCCTTCCCAGCCCTTCAAAGCCCCTCACCCCCAGGCTCCTTACCCAAGTGATCATCGTTTAACTGCCAGGCACACTTCAGCGACTCTGGGGCTGTGTGATGCCAACGGGTCAGACTTGGAAGGGTTTTCCTGAAGTTGAGTAGCCATGGCGCCCGGCACCTGGGACTTTTCTTCAGCAGCCGCTGGGAGCTAGAGAGCAGGTAAATCAGCTGACGACCCCACATCCTGGGAAAGGGAGACCAAACAGGGAGACCCTCACTCACAGGTGCCATTGTTAGAGTTTTGAAACCACAATGCAATCCATGCTTGACACTCTGCATGCAAGGAGCTGTGTGTGTGGCGATATAAGAAGAGAAAGACACTTTGGATAAAACCCTGGATTACATAATGTCAGAGGAAATAGGAAAAGACATAAGACCATTGCTTATGTACGGAACAACAGCAGCGAGGATTTTAGTGGCCAGGAACTGGAAAAGCGAGACAGCCCCAACGATAACTGAGTGGCAAACCCTAATGATAGAGTACCTTGAACTGGCAAAGATGTAAGGGAAAATGAGAGGGCTTACAAACCAGAAGGTATATAAAGAATGGAATATATTCAAAAAAATACTTAAATATATATTATCCAAATAATAACCTTTTAGCGGAACTGGGTTGATACTTGCAAAAGAAAAAAGAAATATACAATAAGCTTAAGACAAGAATGTAAAAGGATTTAAAGCAGTAAAAAAGAATGTGCGATAAACTTAACCAAAACAATGACAATACAAATACATTGTGAAGAATTGGAAGTTGCTTTTATTTATGAAACATTGAAAAACGGATTTTTGTGAAACAATGTTCTTGATGTTCTTTTGTTGTCATCTAAAAATTTTTATTCTTTAATTCTTCTGTTCTGACTTTTCTTTATTCTTTTTTTCCTCCCCCCCCCTTATTTTCGATCTGATATATGTAGATATATGTATTTTTGTTTTAAAACCAATAAAGATTTATTAAAAAAACCACCCTGGATTACAGCTGTGCCACCTGATATGCAGCTGGTCTCTTGGGGGGAAAACCTGCAGCATCCTCAGCCAAGATGCTGATTTGGGGGGGGGTTGCTTCTGGGTTTTGTCCTTTGCATACAAACAGGTAAGCAGGGCTGTTGTGCAACAGAATTACATGCAGCTGAAAATACCTTCCCTCCCTCCCAACCAACCAACCCTGCATGGGGTTTATCTGCATTCACCTGGAGGGGAACCTTTAGAACAATCAAGAGTTATTTGCAACGAAGAGAGAAGGACAAGGCCATGTTGTGGGTTAATGATCACACCCACATCTCAGACACTTGCTAAATCAGACCGCAGTTGAGAGACTGCTGTTCTGGGTGGTAACGGGACTTGCAGTGTGTCAGCTGCTAAGTTGTGTGATGACAGCAGGAAAGAGAATTAGGCCAGTAGCTCTTGGGTCTTTTGCTGGCAACAGTCACGTAAGCGGCCTGCTGCAATCAATCAGTCCTCTGCACCTGGCAATTATATGCTAGGAACCATGGTGTGGCACAGCAGCACAGGTCCTGCTAACTTGTTCTGTTGGGAGACATGATTGAGTAGAGATTGGCTGCAAATAAGCACCTGCTGAAATGGATTTAGGGTTGTCAGATTATCAGGTCACCGTACTTGTTCATATAGCTCAGTACTGCCTCTTCTGACTGGCAGAGCTGTACTGTACTGTACTCTTCTCAGGAAGAGGGGAACAGATAGCCCAGTGGTTAAACACATGCTTTTCATACAGAAGGTGTCAATCTCCATCATCTCCAAGTAAGGCGGGGAAAGATTCCTGCCTGAAACCCTTGAGAGCTACTGCCAGTCAGTGCAGACAACACTGAGTTAGATGGATCAATAGTCTGGCTTGGGGTAAAGCAGCTTCCCATGTTCTCATATGTGGTGTCCCTACCAGCAAGAACACTTCCACTCTTCCCAAATCCTAGTGACAACCAAGCAGGGATTTCTCAATGCCAGCAGCATCCTTATTTGACTACTGGTTTAGGTCACACAACAGAGAGGTCAAGTAGGTATTCTAATCCTTATGGCGGTAGTTCACAAAGTTATGCAACTGACTTTATATCAGCTGAAGACAAAAACAGAACTGGTATGGCAGTGATGGAAAGAAAACACAAGAGGAGGAGGGAAGGAGGGCTGCAGAAAGTTGCTCAAAACTATAGGAAAACTCCAAAAGCAGGACCCAGAGCACTAATTAAACCATTCTCACAGCAATTATTTTGTGACCGTGCTAGCATGAAATGTAAGGTTCGGCAGGGTCTAAGCATTCATTTCATCCAGGCTGGTTCAAGACATTTTGGCACCTGAGATGAACCACAAAGATCTACACTGGGGACAAGGGGGGAATGCAGCAGCAACAACAGTGAGCAATGCATTCATTGCATGTTGGAATCTGCTGCCCCTGTGGATCCTGTCACCTGAGGCAGTCACCTCATCTTGCCTCATGGGTGGGCCAACCCTCCTTTCATCTACTAAGAACTTCAATCCTAGGTACATTTACTGGCCAGCTGCAATTCCCAGCATTTTAATCTTATACGGATTATAATTTCATTGTTGTTGTTTATTAAATTTCTATACTGCCCTTCATCTGAGGATCATGGGGCAGTTTACAATATGGATTGTTGGTACAGCATCACTAGAACCAAGTTAAACAGACCAAAACAACCAACTGGGTTCATTTCCCAGCATCTCTAGGTATGGCTGAGAAAAAATCCCTGCCTGAAACCCTGAGATCCACACTGCCAGTCAGCTAGATGAACCAATGTATAGTTGATGAACTCGGTATAGTATAAGGAAGCTCCCTATGTTCGTAGTGTAACAGGCAGCTCAGTGGTAGATGCATCATTTGTGTGCAAAAGATTTCACGTTCAAGCCCTGATATCCCCAGATAGGTTTCCTGCCTGAAACCCCGGAGAGCAGCTGCCAGGTAGTGCAGACAAAACCACGCTTTAGACTAAGGGTTCAACTGCATACAAGTCAGTTTCCTATTACAGCTTTTTAAAGAGAGTTGTCGAAGAAGATACCGTGAAGCAATTCACATGAAGAGCATAACATAGCCATCAGAGTTCACATTTATCATCAACAGATAAGTTAGCAAGAATGATTCTTAATAGTTGCAGCTGATCCTTTGAGATGCTGCTGCTCTCAAAAGATAAAGCAGGGGACATGATATAATTTTATCAGACTGATTTTCACTGCTACAAGAAGTTGCAAACTTTTGAGTTTCAGGTGAATTGCCTGTTGGCAGCAAAGACACATTTTTTAACCACCTGCTTTCTATTGCCGAGGTTCTGTGCCTTTTTTTGTTTTGTTTAACCAAGAACTCTGTGAAACGCAAAAGCTTGCATTTTTCCCCAATGCCAACTTAAGCTTGTCTGATTAAAAAAAGGCCCTTTAATTAAAGTCAGCAAGAAAAACCACTTCTGCTACCATGTTCTCCTAATGCATTTGCTCCCAAAACTCTTTCCAAAGGGAGAAGAAACTAATTCACACATTGGTAAAAAAACAGACATAAAACACAGAGAAAAATATGATCCTTATGTTAAATCAAGAGAGGAACAACCAACACAGCACTCAGCACCATAAACTGCAGAATTAGCTCTTAGATCCCCACTTTTGATTCCTAGAAAACAGCTCAAGAGAGAGAAAAACAAACCTGAAGAGTGGAAGTGCTCATTTCAACATGACGTTTCTCTAAGCATCGATGAGAAATTTGAATGACTCAATTCCAAGAGCCTAAGTGGCATGAATGCGTATGCAGAAACTGAACAGAAAGATGTTACAAACCTATGCTTGCTCCAACAAACCTGCCAACAAGACTCTCCTGGGTTGCCAAGAGCCTGGAGTTAAAAGCTGTTATCTCCTTCCCCACACACAGTCTCTGTCACCTTTCCCGTTCTAGTATCAAAGGTTGCCAGAGACAGACTGAATACATTTCACAGCTAAAGGGCTCACAGCCTTTGATCTAATCAGTCCAGGCGATTCTGTGTGTTCAATTCCATGCATGAGAGGCTGGTTACGAGCCCAACCATTATTTTTACTCCTCCACTGCTTAAATGCCCACGGTATCTTTGCAAGGGAGGAAAATGGGGAGGAAAGCAGAACTAAATGACCACACGTCTGGTGACCCTTTGGCTACCCCCACCAGGTCCAGTGATTACCAGCTGGCACTGATCCCAGGTGCTCGTGGCTCACATCCAGAGATTTTGCATGCACTTTTAACCTTTACAATAATTCAGCATGTTTAAGGAGCCAAAGGCTGGCAGACACACACAGATCAACGATGGAAATTTGCATCAGCCACCAATCGTGGCAATGTACGTACAATGTACAAACATATACACACAACTAAGCAGATAAAATTGCCAAATTAAATTTATAATTAGAAATCAAGGGGCATGACCATGGCTCTTACAATGACCAGTTGGTAACAGAAACAGTTCAGATGTAAATTTTCTGTTATCCTCAACATCCCTGAACACTTCCTTGTTTTTTAGGGAAAGGCTGAGCAATTACTTTGTCATCAAACAAAGTTTACCTCCGAGCTTCAGCTGAACATAAGCAGGATGAAATCCGCAGCTCATTCCAACCAAGTACAAACTCAGTGATGATCTGCAGCGTTTAAGGGAAGGAAGTGGCCATCTCCTTGGTGGGGACAACAGACTCTTGCTTCAAGGGGGCCAGGCTGTGCTGGATCTGACCCAAGAGGTGAAAGGTAAGATGGAATAAAGGAAAGCGATCAAGAATTGTCAGCAAATCCAAAAACAGCAGAAAGGACCAGCCATGCCTAGGGCACGTATTCTTGGGGCAAGAGCAGAATTTGAGGAAAAGGCAGGAAGGCAGTGCTGCTGTAGCCCGTGGGAAGCTGCTGAGCAACAGAACAGCTTCCCTGTGAGGATCTAAGGAGGGGGAAACAGTCCTTCAGCTACTAGCATATCCCCTCCCTGAAGTTGGTCAGAGGTCAAGGCAGCTTATTGGTGCTTTAAAAAAAAATTGAAAAAGCAAAGCAAGCAAAGCAAAGAGCTAAGTGCTTTCCAAGGGGGGGGGGGAAATGAAAAAATGAAATAAAAGGAAGGCCGTGGTGACTTCAGGTCTCCAGAGGGGCTTCTTGCTCTGTTTGCACAGAGGATGCTGTGACTACGAAAAATAGAGATACAGCATGATAGGTTCCAAGAGTTCCACATATAAACAAAAACGCATATACTCAAACACTTGGAACCAACTATCCTCGCACAAGCAACTTGAGGCTTCTGGAGCTTGTGTACCAAAATATTTACACCCCCAACCAAGACAGAAAGCTTAAAAGCTCCTTTCCCACTGGTTTCCCCATCTCTCTGTCAAGATGTCCTCACAAGGCTATCCGCAGAGGCAAATTTAGGGTAGTGTGGCCGGTTCAGTTGCACTGGCTGCAGACCATCAAGGGCACTGCAACTATGATGCAGAATGGAAGGGGTGTGTTTGTGTATGTCAAATTTTGGCGTCCCACATAGGGTCCGCTGAAATTTGAGACCCTTAGGTCTGTCACTGAAATCCAAGTTCCCGCACACTCTTGCAAGAACACCCCAAACCCGGCACATAGAGAGGGCCTTGCGTCTCCAGCAAGGCAAAACAAAAAGCAACAAAACAAAACAAATCCTGCACAAAAAGAGCTTTGAAGCTCTCAGATTTTCTTCCACTTAAAATGTGCAATTTCAACTGCACGTGGTTAAAATTGCACAAGTTAAATGTGCATAAGATGCGATCATATTGTATAACAACTGGGCTGCTGCAAAACAACAACATTGCAGTATATATTAACATAGATGCATGCACCCACCTCCAACTCCAAAGGTGCTTTATAGGTCAGGGTTCCACTCAGCTAGCATGTCATACCTTCCTCTGAGATACTACAGGGTAGCCCAAAATTAAGTATACTTTTAAGAAAAACGAACGAATTTTTTTCTTTACTGATATTGTGAATGATGAGAACAAAGAAAGTGGATTCCAAAGCAGTACACCTACTTTTGGCCCATCCTGTATTAGGTGTTAGGGTAGGTGGAAGGGGAACTTTTATCCATAGAGCAAGACTGGCCCGCCCTTGAGGGCATCCAGTGGTGGGTAGGTTCAGAAGCAAAAGCAGGCACAGCAACAGAATTGACTTGCTGTGTGGCTGGTACGTTCCAGCCACACAAGTCCCGAGGTTTCTACACTGCTCACATCTCTTCCACCTTTATCCAGTTGAGCAAGTTTCAGTCAGGCAAGAGTGCAGAGTAGGGCTGGTAAGGGGTGTGGACTGAGGCGAATCTTAAGGGCCAGATCGAGGGGTTTGGAGGGCCACACCCATGTGAGGGACTTCCCTTTTAATGTAATCTTTCAACTGACCCTCAACATTTCATGGATCCTGGAGACCACAACTTTTCTTTTTAGTGCAGCTTTTGAGCCATAAGTGGTTGCTCATTTTCTGAAGTGGTTTCCACTGCTATGGTTACAGTAAATTATTTTGGTTGCGCTCTCTCTCTCTCTCTCGTTTTTCAGCATTTAATGGCTGCCCTTCTGTATGGATTAGAGTCTTCAAACTTTTTTTAAGTTGTTAAGTTAGGCCTAGGTATCAAAATGAAGTTAGGCATAGGTATTAAAATGAATAAACAGGTAAAACCTATGGGTGCTTTTACTAGAGAACTGAAGAGCCAAACTCTTATTACGTTTGCAAGCATAGTTGACACCATTCAGTTACTGTTGAATTGCTGTTCCATCATGAAGGGTTCAGATGTCTGGATGGCTGACAGCACACAACTAGTGATGGCTTTGCCCCCCAAAATTTCAATTGGAAAATTGTCGGGGGCCGGGGGAACCACCTATGTAAATCAGGCTAATTTGCATGGACTGATTTGAGTGATTTACATATTTTGTTGGTTCGTATCAGAACCAAAGCAGTCAAATTCACCATGTTTATTTTAATTGTATTTAGTAAGCAAAGATTTCAAAAAGTACTCTGTGCCAGTCTATTGCTGGGATGCACAAAATGCATTTGACCTCAAATATCTGAAGGGTAAATGGAAAGCTTACTTAATGCGGCTTAAATGTTACATTTTGTAGAATGTTTTATTGGAATGTTTGTGAAAATGAAATGACAATAGCAAGGGTTTCCTTTACATTGTTTAAAAACTACTAAAGTACTGAAAGACACACTAATAAACTTTAGCAACCCAAAGAACTGTGTGTGATATGCTGACTCGCAAATTTGCTAGGGATAATCACCTGAAAAACATTAATTACAGCTCTGAAGCTGCCAAGTTTGCCTAATATTATCCATTGTTACTAATGAACTTATGAAACACAATTTTTGGCAGCGGGGGGGGGGGGAAGCACTGGAATTTTCCTGCCTCAAATCACTGGCTGTGCCATGATGGTTCAGGTTGATAAGAGTTGGGAGTCCAATAACATCAGCAAGACTAGAGATTCTTCACTCCTGATTACACACATACAAAATTTAAAAACCCAGCCATGGACTGATGGCAAAAGAAAACCATGCCAAGAAGATTAACATGTCATCATGTCTTACAATAAGTTTATTTAGTACCAGCAGTATGTTAAATACCTAATGGAACACAGAAGTTATCTAGCAATGCCTAGAGGTTTTCGGAATATAGGAAACTGTCTTATACTGAGTCAGACCATTTGTCCATCTAGCTCAATATTCTCTACACTGACTGGAAGAGGGTTTCAGACAGAAGAGGCTCCCAAACTTACCTGGAAATGCCAGGGTTTGAACATGGGACCTTCTGCCTAATGGTGACTTGTGGATGTATGATCAAGGATTGTCAAAGTGTAATCAGGATAGGGAGTCCTCATATAGCAATGGAGGGGCAGGTAAACTACGGCGAGGTGGTTCAGCCACAAGCTTTCACAACCTGGGACCTTCCAGGTGTTTTGGACTACAACTCTAACCATTCCTGACCATGGACAGGACCATGTTTGCTGGGGCCGATGGGAGTTGGATTCCAGAAAATCTGGATGGCTCCAGGGTTGGGGAGGGCTGTGTACAATCTGTTCTGCAATTAAAGCAAGCCACAGCTAAGATGATAGAAGGGTACATTGATAACTTAGCAGATGGAAAGGCACCTGCAGAGCACAGAGAAGCTACAATAGGATCAGGCCAGTAAGTCTGGACTGACTCACAGTGACACTAAAAGCCATGTAATATTCAGCAGAGCTCAGATTTACTTCCAGGTGCTTCAGCAGCTCAAAAAATTTATGTGCCAGACAAACATAAAAAAAGCCAGGCAAGTCTTTGTTCCTGCCTGACATCCCTTCTCTCGTGGAGTCCTGAAAGCCAAAAGGCAACTTCAAACACACTTTCCAATTGCTTACAGGCAACAACCGTTTTGCACGGGGGTTCCTTTCCTGACCCCCACAGGCATCGGCAGAGCAACTGTGAGCCAGCATGATGCTTGCGTGCACAGTTGTGTATCAACTGGGCGTGCCTGAAATGGCTGCTGTCTGTAGTTTATTTTTAAACACTGTATATACCACTTAATTGTAATAAAACCGCAAAGCCATTTAGGGTAGCCAACATGGTATCCTTCAGAAGTTGTTTAACTCCAATTCCCATCAGTCCTAACAAGCATTGCCATTAATCAGGGATGATGGGAGTTGTAGTCCAACAACATCTAGAGGGCACCACGTTGAGTACTACAATATGAACAGGAAAGGACATTAAGTTGCCTTCTTTTTTTTTTTTTTAAGAATAATTTTTATTAGGAGTTTTTAACACAAATAACAAAAACACATACTAAACACACAAACAAAACCCCCTACCCTCCCCCTACAACTAAAAATAGACAAATTAACTTAAATACTTCCTAATTAACATATTTCTCTAACATTGTCTAGTTGGCTTCCCCCTCTTCTCTCCTTTAGCGTTACATTATCCAATCATTTTAGCAATTTCTACTCATTTACTAATCTATTTCTTATTCCTTTAACACATTATATTATTTCTAATTATCTTCACTCTAATATTTTCTACATATCTTAAACCTATTTCCTTAACCTATTTCTAGTATCTTGAACATATTTCCTAATCTTCCTCTAACATCTTATTCTTTTGATTAACCTCTATCATTATTTTAGTTATTTATATACATTTTTTATCTTATCAATCTTATCCCGTGACATTAACTTGCCTTCTTGCCAGAACCCAGATATTTTTATTTCAACTATTACTCTAACCATAGAAAGCACACACAAACATTTCTTTTTTAAAAAACCTATGACCGCAGGCCAGACAACAAGTTGCTTGGGCTTCCACAAATGTTTTCATCCCAGCTTTTAGGAATTTGTAACTGATTTTAGAGCCACGTTCAAATACAGAGTGTTTTGTTGAGTTTGCCTAAAATACAGAAAGGAAATCTGTAGCCCTCCAGATGTTGGTGAACTACAACTCCCATCATCCCTGATTGTTGGTCATGCTGGCTGGGATTGATGAATCCATCATCTGGATCAGGGGTGCACAACCTGTGGCATTCCAGATGTTTCTGGACTACAACTCCCATCAGCCCAAGCCAGCCTAGCCAGTGATCAGGGATGATGAGAGGTGTAGTCCAACATCTGGAGGGTCTCAGGTTGTGCACCCCTGATCTGGAGGTTCCCCATCCCTGGTATGAAGGGTGGGATAATGGCTTCGAAATCAGAGAAAACAAGGAATAAATCATTCAGATGTGGCAAAGGCTAGTTCAGTGATGGGAGATGCATGTTGCACGCAAATGATTCTAGTCCAATTCCTGAGTTACCAGATTAAAAGGTGCCAGGAAGGAATCCCACGAAAGACATTTGCTCAAACCTTAAAGAGCCATAACCCAACATCTGTCATGTTCTTCTCCGCATCAGAGTTGTGCCATATGCCTTAATGCAGTAGAAAGCTAGCAGATCGTGGTTCTTGGGACCCAGCAGTTCCTTATATGCAGATGGAAAAGAGTGAAAGGGAAAGAATAGTGTCAAATGTATTAGACAGGAAGACATAAGAGCTGCTTGTGGAATGCTAGGCAGAAGCAAACAGGTTTTTGCAGTCGTCAAAATGAGTATTCCACTTGCACAAAACGTCCTAGTGAAATGCTGGCAGAAATGACATTTTGTTAGAGCCAAGGAACATAGCAGAAAGAGTTATACATATTTATTTCCATTGAAAATAGTCAGGAGGGGAGCATGGCTACTCCATTAAATATGGGCTACACAAGTCGTTAGCATACATGAGTGCAGAGGCACCTCAGCCAATCTCTTTGTGTGGCCCCTGACAATATACAGTGGTACCTCTGGTTACATACTTAATTCGTTCCGGAGGTCTGTTCTTAACCTGAAAACGTTCTTAACCTGAGGTACCACTTTAGCTAATGGGGCCTCCCACTGCCGCCGCTGCCCAATTTCTGTTCTCATCCTGAAGCAAAGTTCTTAACCCAAGGTAATATTTCTGGGTTAGTAGAGTCTGTAACCTGAAGTGTCTGTAACCTGAAGCATCTGTAACCCGAGGTACCACTTTACTGTAAACATATAGCCCACAACCTGAACAAATGACAAAAGAAAACACCTCCTTTCCCAGTTCTGACTTGCATCCGAGACAGCAGCAGAGGAGGAACAGACGGGGCACGATTCACCCCAAGCAGATTCATTGTGGGGACGTATTTGATGCTAATAAATACATGAGTACTTCTGTTAGATTTGCAAGGGGGAGCTTCCCCAGGGCAAACCCTTCCATCTAGATACGCCCCGGGTTTGACATCTCAGCATTCCTTTCGAGAATCAAGCAACAGGTTTGGTAGGATTTCATTTTTTTGTGCCAGATTCAGGTATACAAACATGCCACCAAGTCATGAAATTTGGCTTTCATGATGTGTTTTTCTGCCTTTATTTCCCCTCATTATCTGCTATCTATTTATTTGCAAAATACTAGCTCTGCAATGCTCCTATGATTATGTTTTCTTCTTTGTACTTTTGAATTTACATTAATAAGCCCACACCCCCTGTAAAACCCACCAACAGATACCACTATTTCATATCTAAACAAGAAGTGGTGGGGGTGGGGTGGGGTAGAGCGCTCAGGTCTGCCTATGGGCTGCAATCCTGCCACTTACTCGGGAGTAACACTCAATGACTGACAATAGGACTTACTTCTGAGGAAACTGAACAAACGTGCGCGGCGCTCACTACACCAGCTGCCCTTTTTTCTCTCTCTCTCTCCCCCTTAATCCCTTATGGGTTGTGGCTTTCTTTTGGCGGAGGAAATGCACTCTGGGCGTGCTCAGAGGCACTTTCTCCTGGGGGCTCACATGTCCTACCGGCGAGCTGTCTCAATTAAGCGCAATAAGAGGCACCCCCACGAATGCTTCCGAAGTCCTGAACCCTCCTCCCCACCCCAGCTCCCCTTTCCCCTTCACTTTTGCGCGCACACGCCCCCCCGCTTTCAGCTCAGCATCCCTTACCTTCCAAGGTATCCGCACCGCTAGCCAGCAGACCGCCCCGCCCCTACAGGAGGAGGAGGAGGACCATAGAGTGCGCGGAGCAGAGAGGTCTCAGGAAGATGACTCTGTTGGGAGAAGCAAAGAGGAGAGCCATAATAAAACTGTTCAGTCACGTCCGGTTGCTATTTTAACAGTTGCAGCGACCAAGGCTCAGAGATAGGACGGGGGGGCTATTATTATTACACGGAGCTCTCCGCCGTGTGGCATTTCTGTCCGTGCCCCGCACATGGCGGCCATCCCACGGGAGCAGGAAGGAACGCCTGGCTGTAATCCCGCCCCCTATGTAGATAGAGGATTGCAGGGCTCTTTGGAGTGAGTTGGCCGCTCGGCTCAAGGGGTTGCAGTCTCTGCGCATCGGTTTCCGGTTCTTGACAGCAGCTGTTAGGCTCCTCCATGTGCGGGGCAGGAGCTGCGAGAAAGGCATAGGGATTTAACGTTAAAATGTAAGGATCTGGTGAAGCCGGCGTAATCGGAGGCACTTTTTTTTTTTTTGTTCCAGTGTTCCCGGGACATTTTTTCGTTTCGTGTTTGCTTCAGTGTTTGCATTCTGTTTTTGCCCAAAAGCAATCCCAAACTGGTTGTCAATAACATAGGCCATAGAAACTCCCTTCAAAACACTACCAAACACTTTGTCATGTAAATGCAAAACTAAACAACACACACAACGTGAGAGGCTTATATAACTATATAAATTATTTCTTAAAATTCTTTTTAATTCTTTTTTAAATACGATTTAACATATCATATCAAAATATGTGGTTCTGTAGATCGACTTATCATACAAACAAAACATAAGAAATTAGAGCCCAGCAGATTGACCAGGAGATACAATCTATTTAGTTCTTATGTTAGCAATATCCACGATGTGGAATTATTTTATCAATCTTGTAATGTTCCATGTGAAGATGCTTTTAAGAATTCTGGCGTTCCTTGTATGCAGGTTTCAGACGAAAGACTTAGAACTTTTGTCTAAAACCTGCATACAAGGAACGCCAGAATTCTTAAAAGAGAGCTTCCATGTGGGACAATGAGCTGGCAGAAGTTTACCAGCCCTTACAGTTAAACTTGCACTCCATACACTTGTTCCCTGTTCCCCGCCTACTGCTGGGCAGCCATCCCTGTTCCCCTTCTGCTCAGCGCCACTGTCCTCTGCCTTCTTGTGGACATCTGCGCCAGCAGCAAAAGGGAGAAGGAGGAAGGGCAGCAGCAACTGCCCCAGGGTGTGTGAAAGGAGGAGGCCGAGTCACTTTTACTTCATCACCTCCTGCCTCTAGGTGAGGTTTGGGCCCAGACCATTGAGAGAACAAGCCAGGGAAAGACGCAACAGTGTGATGTAGTGGTTAGAGTGTGGGTCCAGGACATGAGAGGGTTCAAATCCCCTCTGGGCCAAAAAACTCACAGGCGTGACCTTGGGCCGGGAGCTGCCTCTCAGCCTATGCCTACCTCACAGGGCTGTTGTGGGGATTGAAGGAGGAGAGGATCATGGTGCCACCTTGAGCTCCTTGGAGATGAAGGTGGGATATGTATGCAATAAATAATAATGAGGGGGGGGGTAAAATAACACAAAGGGAAGAATTCTCTGGGAAAGCCAAGCAACACCCTTGACAACCCCAACTTTTGTGGCTGCCTGCCATCCCCGCACCCCGCTCTGCACCTTCCAGTGCAAGGCCCTGCCTTGGCTCTGCTGCTGACCAGCAGCAGGAGAGAGACAGAGGGGAACAGGCAGCAGAGGCAGCCCGGTAGGGCCTCCAGGGAGGTGTGGTTTTTTTGGGGGGAGGGGGGTCTCTAGGGAATGAAACAGGAGAAAACGGGGCTCCAAGCACAGCACAGCTGACTGCTCCTCTGTGGACATGGGTGAAAAAAAGCCACAGAGTAAAAAATGACTCAGTTGCTCCACTAGGAGGCAGCAGCAGCAGCAGCAGCAGCAGTGGCGGCGGCTGGTCCCCCCCGCCCCCAATTTGCCCCTCTCCCACCCTCGGCCGCTGTCCCACCAGCAGGGATGGCAGTTGTGGGGGCAGCAGGGAGGGAGAGTTGCAGGGAGGACTGGCAGCCAACACCTTCCCCCGGGGCTGAGCTTTCCTGCCTTTCAGCAGTTTGGAGGGGATCCCATTTTGCGGGATGGAGGTAGGGGGTGTTCGTAGTTAATTATCCTTTTCAGCAACTGATGTCGGTTGCATGGTAGTCTGGATTTGCTGTAAGAACCGCAAACCTCTGGGCAGGTCAGGAGCCCTACATGCACAAGTGCTAAGGACATCCTCCACCCCCGCTTTTGCTGCAATTATTGATTATTGTTTTTGCAGTTTGCTATCTTGTAAAAATGCAACGATGTTTTAAATACATCCTAACTCTCTGCATATTCTATTTTGTTTGTCAGGCTATAATGCAAAATAAATAAATAAACGTACTAAGAGTGTTGTGCGCTCAGGTAGTTCCTAATTCACATAATTCCACATACATTGTTTGTATGGGTATTTTAATGCACTGTAAGATTTATGTTCTACCATGTTACTGTTATTTATTGTTTGTAAGCCGCTTTGGGATCTTTTGAATGAAAAGTGGCATAGAAATAAAATCCATCCATCTAAACCCTCTGCCTATTTATATGGTCTTCCAAGTGTGCATTGAATTACTACATGGGTGTGTGGTTTTTTTTTTAAAGGGATTGAATTGTGGCAGGGCTTGTTTCCTAAATAAATGTTCTTATACTTGGTGAGCTATTAATATTACTTTGCAGGAAGTTGACGTTTAAACTCACTGATGGAAAAAGGACTTACCGGTAAATATGCTGCAGAAAACTATTCTCTCGTAGAATTATCTGTGGCATCATTGCATTGCGCCTGTAGTTGTCCCCACGGTCTGCTACTGGATGGGTATTATCACGGAGCTGATAATAAAATTGGATACATTACATACAATTATGAAAACAGAAATAGCAGTGGTTTGAATATATTCTCCCTACGTCGGAGCACCTCTTTTTCTTTTGACCCCTGGCCATTAGGTCCAGTCGTGACCAACTCTGGGGTTGCGGCGCTCATCTCGCATTATTGGCCGAGGGAGCCATCGTACAGCTTCCAGGTCATGTGGCCAGCATGACTAAGCTGCTTCTGGTGAAACCAGAGCAGCGCACGGAAATGCCGTTTACCTTCCCGCCGTAGCTGTACCTATTTATCTACTTGCACTTTGACGTGCTTTCGAACTGCTAGGTTGGCAGGAGCAGGGACCGAGCAACGGGAGCTCACCCTGTCGCGGGGATTCGAACCGCCGACCATCTGATCGACAAGCCCTAGGCTCTGTGGTTTAACCCACAGCGCCACCCGCGGTTGGAGCACCTACCACTACAATATTGCTGGACATTGACTATTGAAAGGCATCCTGCCTTCGTCGCGGTGTTCCCTGACCAATTTATTACGCTTACTATTTCTTGTTTATGAACTTTTGCATAGCCATGCATATATTATATGTGGAAGCTGCAAGGAGGAAAAGGAGGTGAAGAAAGTTGAAGAAAGACAGTGAACGTACAAGAAGGGGAGCAGAAGGCACAGTGGAGTGTAGGCTAAGCTGGAAAATGGCGGCATAAAAAGACTGAGTCAGCGTCTTCGTCTTCACCAAAGAACTTTTTTTGCCTTCTGGCCTTTCGGAGGATGGGCTGTGGGAACACCTGGCCTCAGGAGACCCAAAAACTGATGTTCATTGTTCCCCTCAAGGGAGGGGTGCTGTATACTTGACTGTATATCCCAAGGATTATGGAGGAGGGTGGTATCCAAGTTGAGTACGTGACCTCTCCCTTAGAGGATTATGGAGGAAGACGATGTCCAAGTCCGCCTTTCCTTTTGAAGCAAAATGTCATTGAAATGGGGGAGAAATGCTCTCGCATGAAGTCTTGGGTTCGCAATTTTGGGAGAGGGAAGACTGCGGCGCTGGGGAGCGGGCAGGCTGGCGAGGCCCCTTAGATCTAGAGGCCCTAGGCTTCAGCCTACTTAGCCTATACATAAATCCAACCCTGACTAGCAGTAAGACACATGGCCACTTATTTCCCTTATTTCCAGTTATGGAAAAATAGAATGCATCCATCCAAGTGGCAACTCTGGCTAAGCCTTTGCAAAGGTTCCTATTCCTGCCCACTAGAGGTCCTCCTAAGTCAAAGAATAAACACACTTCCAGTATTTCCTCCTACAGACACTTCAGGTTACAGACACTTCAGGTTACAGACTCTGCTAACCCAGAAATAACACTTCAGTTTAAGAACTTTGCTTCAGGATAAGAACAGAAATTGTGCTCTGGCAGCGCAGCGGCAGCGGGAGGCCCCATTAGCTAAAGTGGTGCTTCAGGTTAAGAACAGTTTCAGGTTAAGAATGGATTTCCAGAACGAATTAAGTTCTTAACCTGAGGTACCACTGTATTTGCAGGGAACTACAGCAAACTATGGCAAGTTCTTAAAGAAATGGGAGTGCCTGATCACCTCATCTGTCTCCTGAGAAATCTCTATGTGGGACAAGAAGTTACAGTTAGAACTGGATATGGAACAACTGATTAGTTCAAAATTGGAATAGGAGTATGACAAGGCTGTATATTGTCTCCCTGCTTATTGAACTTATATGCAGAATTCATCATGTGAAAGGCTGGACTGGATGAATCCCAAATTGGAATTAAGATTGCCAGAAAAAAATATCAACAACCTCAGATGTACAGATGATACAACTTTGATGGAAGAAAGTGAGGAGGAATTAAAGAACCTCTTAATGAGGGTGAAAGAGGAGATCGCAAAATATGGTCTGAAACTAAACATTAAAAAAAACCTAAGATCATGGCCACTGGTCCCATCACCTCCTGGCAAATAGAAGGGGAAGAAATGGAGGCAGTGAGAGAGCTTACATGTAAAACAGCTCAAGGGATCTGATCAGGAGTGGGGAACCTGTGGCCTTCCAAATGTTGATGGACTACAATTCCCATCCTCCTTGACCAATGGCCATACTGGCTACAGCTGATGGGAGTTGGAGCCCAGCAATATCTGGAGAGCCAGAGGTTCCCCTTCGCCTGGATTAGACAATGGATACGAGAGCTGAGGATGCTGTACTAATTGCAAGCTGATTACAAACAGCAACAACAAGGGCAGAAAACGATCCTTCAGGCTGTGCACACACAACTAGAAGCAATGGAGTACTTGCTTCTCCCTCTCTCCATAATCCACACACATTGGAGATCTATTGCTACTCACAAAAGTGCTCCTTGAAAATGAAAACTCATTGCAGATTGATTCAGTGTTACCCCACAGCGTGTCCATTTGAGAGAACAGACCTATGTATTCACACCTGCTTAAGATTGCAATCACTACTTCCTTCTCCGTTCACCTGGGGCGTGTGCAGGGAGGAAAAGGAATGGATATCCTAACCAAGGGGTGGGTTTTCAAATACATATCAAGTAATTACACCCACCTTTCTGGGTGGCAAGAACCATGACCATAGCCAGGATTTTTGTTTTTTTGGGGGGCAGGCCTTTAGTTGAGAGGGGCAGGCCTTTTGTTCAGGGGCGGGGCAGCAGAACCTCAGTTAGCTATATGTTTTTGTTTATTTCTATTGATGGGGGGGCAGCTCTTGATTCAAATCAAATCTTGATTGAAAGCAGCATGACTGGGTCACACATGAATTATACCTGTTCGAGAGAGAAAACAACTACATTTTTTTTAGGCTACAAATGTGTTAGCATGTATTAGGTCATAGCCAAGCATCAAACGGTGACATTTGAGGCACCACCTAAATTACGGAGGGTTCAGATCATCCTGTTTTGCTGCACCGCCCACAAAGCGGCAACCACAGTGGCTGTTTCCAGCAAGATCTCACATGCTCTGTGATATTCCAGCAAGATCTCTCTGGGAACCAGCATCACTGCCAGTGCCGTCTTTTGCCGGTGACAAGGAGCTGGCTGTGAGGTCTGTTGTGCCTGTCAGTCCACATATACTGAGCGCAAACCTGAAAGTGTGCCTGACATTTCCCACAGTTACACATTGCAGAAGACTAGAAACTGTAATCAAGTTGCTCATCAGAGAGCTTTTTTGCCTGGAGGGATGCTCCCTCTAAAAATTCTGCCACCTGAGGCGGCTGCTTCACCTCATGGGCAGCCTGGCCCTGGTTCCATTAGAGCCTTGTTCTCTTAGCTACTGTTTTTAGAAGGCTTCATGAGTGTGGTTAAAATCAGGGAAAATCAGAGGTGGGGCTTGTGGATTTCATCTCTGCCCCTGCTTCTCCCACTCTCATAATTTGCACACCGATTTTATGCATGTATAAGGGATTATTCCAGAAAACGGTTCAGTTTGATTCATTTCTGATGCCTGCCTTGGTAGACGGCACCCAACTGTAACATGTGGGGTGAGAGAAAGAGCAATGACTTTCAAGCAGCTGTAAAGACCTGGTCAGACATGTTTTTTAATCATTATATATTTGGAGTGTGTTGTTTGGGGCAGAAGGGCTAGAGAAAAGTTCATGGTCTCTCATGCCGAGTGGCTCCCAGAGGAACCAAAATGAGTGAGTCACTCAATGACTTCAGAACTGAGGCATTTTGGCATCCATGAGAATTTATCTCTGGCCCTTCCTGGGATTCCTGAAGGCTGCTCGCTCTTCTCCGTGGGGGTCACAGAGGAGACCCTTTTCAGCCAATGGAAGATGGCAGCAGTCTTGGCATTGCTGGGAATGACTCCATGCCCCTTGATGTAATCTTTCCTCCCTGGGCTTCCACATCACCAAGCTCTTCACTTTTCTTCAGGGATAATTTGAGAGCAAACCTCCCAGGCATTTCTCTCCCCCTGCCCCCAATCTCCCTTTTAAAAGGGGTGGGGGAGGAAAGGAAGCAGGAGGGAAGCCGAAAGGAAGATATAAAAAAGCCCTCTGTCTGCTAAGGTAGGAGCAAGGAACCTTTTTCATTCAGGGGGCCGCATTCCCTTGTGACCACCTTCCTGGATGGGAACCGCATACCAATGGTGGGCATGGCAAAATTGGGTGCAACCAGATACACACTGCTTTTCATCTTCCATCCAGGCAAACCAGAGGTATCACAGTCCTAGAATATTGTTGCATGCCACCCCAATCACCGACTGAGATTCCAGGGGTTCCAGGCGCTTACCCAGGGTTCGTGTTTCCTTTGGAATGCGGCACAGCGGAGAGTGTGGTATCTTTAGGATATATGGTTCTTTACAAATATATGCAAACTGAGTCTGCGGTGGAGGGGTTTGCAGCATTAGCACCCCAAGAAGGTCTTCCTTCTTCCATAGCTGCAGCCTTGGATTCACCCACTACCATTGCAATTTCTGCTATTGCATTTAAGTCAATGTACAATTTAAAAATCAGTCAGGTTGTTTAGGTGGCCTGAGGCAGGAAATCTCACAAGCACCTCTCCTTGGGAGTAAAAACAAAGTCAGACTAAATTAAATAAGCAACTATTTGCCTGAAACTATATTGTGGACAATCCATAAAACGGGCAAGGGGAGGGGAAGAGGGAAAGGAGCAAACTCTTACATAGGACTCAGCTACATTAGTAAAGAAACAGCGATTTGGATGCACTATAAATATGTAACACCAGATGGTGCCAAAGAGCAGGAAATTTTAAAGCGTGATTTTCCACAGAGATTTCTTTCTTTTGTTAAAGCAATATAATCTCTGACTTCTTTATAGCATCCCCCCCTCTGTGTTTAGATCCACCCATAGTATCATAGAAAGCTATCTTATTCATATTGCAGTGAGTTTTTTAAACGAAAAAAAGTGTTGCAATTGGGGACTCAGCTATACAGTTGCAAATAAAATGTTTTAAGTGCAATATACAATGTGACACAAGATGGTGATGGCGAGCCTTATAGAAAATTCAATGTATTTTTTAAGAACGCTTTTAAAAAAAAGCATTTACAGGGCGATTTTTATATGTGTGTAGATTCTACCTAGGACTCATTAGTATACTGGTGGTGTACCTGTTGAAGTAGCTCCAATTTATTATACTGAGCAGAGAATTAGGTCCAGTTCTACCTTCGAAAAGCAGAATGCAGGGGTAGAGCCTTGATGTGGGGTAGTGGACTGTGCCACTTCAGACTTCAGGTTTGGGGTGCCATTTTGAATACTCCTCCACATTTTAAGAAAAAAAGTATTTGCAAGTCAAAAACTAGCTCCTGGTGGGGAGTGGGTGGGAAATCCCTGTTCTAATATTCTTTTTATAGGGATCTTTTATGCCCTCGATACTCTCCCAGGGCAACACCTACTCTCAGGTCATCCTCCAAGGTCTTGCTCTGTGCTCACTTTGAGTGCTTTTACCTGGCTTGAATGTGCCCCCTTGCACTGTGATAATTCCCCTCACTTGTCTGGATGGAGAAATGTGTGGGTAGAATCCCTCAACATTTGCACGGTTGGAATGTAACCTACTGTACAAAGAAAGCCACCTCTGCTGCTCCACCTGCTGTTGCCCCTGACCCCACCCACCACTGTCCTGCAGCCTGTTATGTACTGAGTTGAATAGGATCCAAAATACAGCAGTCTGATAGGTCCTAGAACAATAGGATCCAGAATGCAGCAGTCTGATTGGCCTAGAACAATAGGATCAAGAATGCAGCAGTCTGATTGGTCCGCAGGAGCCACCCAATCCAGCTCCAGGTGGAAGTGAATCCGCAACCTGATTGGCCTACAGGAGTATCCCGGAATTAGCCAATCACGTGGGGCCCATTGTGTAAATAATGTATATAAAGCAGACGTTCTGGGGGAACATTCATTCCTCGCTACTATGAGCTGAATAAAGAGCATGAAATCCACACTCGACTCCGAGTATATTTCACAGCCCTTGAAAGGTTTTGCACATGACAATGTGGTCCTCAGCCTGGAAAATTTCCCCATCTCTGCCTTGCCACTATGCCATCCCATTCCTACTCTGGCCTCAGCTTGTACCGTATTCCCTGTGTGATTCAAAAGTCTGCTTATTCTTCCCCCAATCAAAGTTGACCAACCAACACGGTCGTCACCTTGTCAGTTTCCTCATGACAACAGTATTCTCATCTTCCTCCCAAAGCCCACAGATTTTCAACTTGATTACCGTGGAGACATAATCACTTATTTATTTGTGTTGATTTTTTTGGCATGTAGTTAAGGTTCCCCTTAAACTTGCCTCCTCCCCTTTATTCATGGTAAGAAGGAAGTCCTGGCTCAAATGTTTATATTCATTCTGTCCTAGCTGATATTCTCTTGGTCTCACTCCAATGACTGATAAACTAGCCAGGAATGGGTATGATGAGAACAGCAGAGCCTGGGAGAGGTCAGACTTCCATCCCTCCCCCTAGCACTTCATGTCATAGCCATTCTCTGGTCCATTTTAGTCCTGGGATGCTATTTCCCTTCTCTGTTGCAGAGGGACTTTCTTTTCTTTTCTTTTTTTCCGGGTGTGGGGGGATCAACAGGCCCTCCTGAGTTAGGGAGTGGGTGGAAACAGCTTTCAGCAAAGGCTGTCCATCTTGCTATGTGGAAATTCCTAGAGAGAAAAAATAACATTGAACCAAGACTGGGCAGACTAATTTGTTAGTGGTCTAGCATTCAGAAGTGGGTTTAGAGGGATAAACAGCTGTGCAGGATCTGGAAATGGTGCTTTTGAGTGGGTGCTGGGTTAAATGTCCCCTGCTTGGCCCTCTCCTCTGTCCAATGGCAGTAGTGTGCTTTATCTGCTTGGAGTCGCAGCCTCAGCATATGGTGACTGTGTCAGCCCTCAAAACAGAGAACTGTCCCCTGACATATGACCACCCTCACAATACCTGTACATTTGTAAATAAGAAGATCATTCAGAATACAGCATCAGTTCTCTCTTGCCCAAAGGACAGTAAAGCTGATTCGAAATTCCTGCCTCTTGGGGAAATCTAGAAATGTGCATTTGGCCGAATGAATATGTGGCTGATCGTTTGTGCCATCAGCGGCAACATCAAAGAGGCACTGGCTATTAGTAGCTCCAGGAGAAGAAAATCCATTGTGTGTGTGTGGAGGGGGGGGGAGTCCTTCTGTAGCTCTCAACTCAAGCAATTAGGTTGTAAACTCTGTGCTTCCTACATGGTATAATATATGTCCGACATGGCCCATAATGGGCAGATATTTATGGAGTATTGAATATATGCCATGCAGGAATGGATAAAGGAGGAACATCATTTGCTCGTGGAATTCGGATCAGTTTGGGATGGGCTTCTCAGTGCCTTTGATGTCTTGACTAAGGCCTAATAGGATCCCACTGGGTTCAGAGGGGAAAGGGTGGGCAGGGTGACAAGCTCTTAATTTGCACAGAACCATTCTGTTCACACCAAACACACAAATGTAAGGGTGCCTCCAGGCTGTCAGCATTTGGTGGGAAGTATGTGGTTTGGAAATTTGCAAAGAAATGCACTGAAATTGTGTGGAATGAGTGAATGATTTTTAAACACTCTGAAAGCAAATCGGGATGAATGCTCACCATTGACAAACAATCAGGACGACTGCTCAATAAACAGGTCATCTGGAGTTGGACCCCTTTAAAAGTATTTCTGAGTCATTTTCATAACATAAGAATCTTATCATATCACAATCCCATTAGTTGGAGCAGAAGGGTATTCAGTGTGGAAAGGTTTTGTTATTATCCTCCATACCTCAGTTCGTCAAAGTGCAAGTAGATAAATAGGTACCGCTGCAGCGGGAAGGTAAATGGCGTTTCCGTGCGCTGCTCTGGTTCGCCAGAAGCGGCTTAGTCATGCTGGCTACATGACCTGGAAGCTGTATGCCGGCTCCCTCGGCCTATAGAGTGAGATGAGCACCGCAACCCCAGAGTCGGTCACGACTGGACCTAATGGTCAGGGGTCCCTTTACCTTTACCTTACCTCAGATTGAGAGATGGGGTGGGTTCGGAATCTAGATTATATGCTTAGTTCAGTGGTGCTGATTGTGGGTGGGCTCTTCTTGAGAGAAGGGACAGGAGGAGGCACAGAGTTTCAAGAATGGCAAGACTAGCTGTAGGTTTGAGGTTTCCCTTTCCCCACAGAGTATCCTCTGCTAGACTTCTTCCTGTGTTGGCAGGCCCTAGGGTTTAACTGGCAGTGGTGGCAGCAGGTGGATGCCACCTAAATTTTCCACAATGCTCTCAACATGGCACCACTGAGTGAAATTTAAATAGTCACTCCCTAGATCCAAGTGCCTAGTGCTAAGGGAAGCCATGGGGCATCATAAGCAGTGCTTGGAAAAAACAACTGTGTGGCTTGCATAAATTAAACAGGGTAAGTATCTTCTAGTAAAGGTAAAGGTAAAGGGACCCCTGAGCATTAGGTCCAGTCGTGACCGACTCTGGGGTTGCGGCGCTCATCTCGCATTATTGGCCGAGGGAGCCAGCATACAGCTTCCAGGTCAGGTGAAACCAGAGCAGCGCACGGAAACACTGTTTACCTTCCCGCCGGAGCAGTACCTATTTACCGGGTATCTACTTGCACTTTGACATGCTTTCGAACTGCTAGGTTGGCAGGAGCAGGGACCAAGCAACGGGAGCTCACCACATCGCGGGGATTCGAACCACCAACCTTCTGATCGGTAAGCCCTAGGCTCTGTAGTTTAACCCACAGCATCCCTAGAAGTATGGAAACACAATTATGGGGAAAGCTTCATCCTCACCCCTGATTTACTTTTGGACTTTATACTTCAGCACACCAGTTTGGAACAATCTGAATGTTGGAAAAAATGACAGAGGATGATGAACTAAAATGATGAACTAAAAAAGTTCATTTGTATGAACTTGATCTGAAATAGTTGAATTGGACCTAGCCTTTTTTGTTTGTTTGTTTGTTTTGGACAGAATGAACTAGAACAAGAAATACTGGTAGTTCCTTTTAAAAATGAATTTTTCAAGCATTGTGCATCAGCTATGCCAGGGTGCTAGGTAATTAATAACAGTACTAGATAGCCCTTAATAAATAACAATCCTATGCCCTTTTAAAAATGGTTTTGGGGTGGATATTGGGTTGTTGTTTTTATTTTGATTATATATTTTGTGGTTTTGTGTTCTAGTTTTGTTCTGTGAGCCTCCCTGAGACCTCCGGTATAGGGTGGTATATAAATTCAATAAATAAATAAAATAAAATAAAATAAACAACAAACATGGGTTGTGTGAACAAATAATGAAATGAAAGAGTTAATTAATAATGAAAATCAATGGCATGACAAAACAAAATTGGGGAAGGGCTGCAGCTTAGAGGTGAAGCATCTGTTTTGCATGCAAAAGGCCCCAGGTTCATTCCCCAGCAGCTCATTTTCCCAATCTTAAATTCAGTTCTCCACATTTCTACACCAGTTCACACTTAAAAAAAACCCCCAATACACACCTGAAACTTCAACATTTTAGTGTGGATTTCTCCAAATATACACATTGCTTCAGACAGTGCATATTAGGTAGAACGAGAAATGCAGAGTGAAACAAATTTCTCTCCTGTCTCTACTTCAAGCCCGTTTTTCAATAAGATGACAAATTCAGCAAAAGCTCATTATATGTGCACATGAATCACTTGGCTCCTCCGCACGTGATGACTGGTTGCTGAGTGCATTAACTGGCTCTGTTGGTCAAGTTTACAGGCCTTCAGCACCTTCAAGCCTGAGACGCAAAAGGTGTTGCTTGCTGGCATCATGGAGTGTGGCTTGGTGATGTCACAGCATTGCCAGCTCTGCAAAGTAAAGTCGTCTCTGAACTATGGCCCCCTCAAATATTTTTTGTCAGCTAGGGCTTAGAAAACCACTGCGTGTTGTTCCTTCCCTGACCCAGCTGTGCCTGGTTTGCAGCAGCAACAGCTTTGGAAATCTTGCAGCAGCCTTGCTAAAGCCGTTTGTCCCACACTGGGTGTTTCTTGCCCACACCTTTTCCAACACTGCCCTCTTCCTACCAAGTCCTTTGGATGGAAAGGCTATGTTCGCCCTGAAGTCATATTGCTGCAGATAAATATGCCCACAAGGGGGCAGATTTGCAGTGAAATACAAATCCTCTAGAAATGCTTCCAGCCTGAGGCCATTTCCCCCCCCCCAAGTGACTATTCATTATTCATTATTACTATTATTACTATAGTCAACTTGCCATTTTCCCCAACAGAACTGGAAATATGGTTAGGAAACATACACACAATTTTTCTTTGGCTTTCTATTCTGGACCACAGTTATGCACAACTCGGCAACTCCCAGATTTAAGTAAAGTGGTACCTCGGGTTACAGACGCTTCAGGTTACAGACTCCGTTAACCCAGAAATAGTACCTCGGGTTAAGAACTTTGCTTCAGGATGAGAACAGAAATCGTGCGGCAGCAGTGGGAGGCCCCTTTAGCTAAAGTGGCACCTCAGGTTAAGAACAGTTTCAGGTTAAGAACGAACCTCCAGAACGAATTAAGTTCTTAACCTGAGGTACCACTGTACTGCAATATGCTCTACATGGGGCTGTCTTTGAAGACTGTTTGGAAGCTACACTTAGTTCAAAATCTAGCTGTTATGGGGCTAATTGGGACCAGTTGATAGGAACACGTCTCAACAATGCCTAAGCAACAGGTTCCTGGGCAATTTTCTGAGCACAATTTATGTGCTTTGAAACCTCAGGTGGCTTGGCAACTGTGTGCCTGAAAAAAATGCCTAATCTTATATCTACCTGCTTATGCACAAATATAAATCCACAAGAGCCTGCCTCTAGATTTGTTCTCAATTCAAACTGGGGATAAGGCTTTCTCATCTAAGGCATTCTGCTCTTAGGGCAGGGTTGTGGTCAGCAGACTGAGGTGAGCCAGAACCCAAGAAGATAGTAGTCTGGAACTGAGGACAGAGGAGTTAGGTGGTGGAGTTGAGGGACTTGCCAGAAATTAGGACTGAAGAACCGCCAATGATTCAGGAATATACCACAGTCCAGGGAAACTTTGTTGCTTAAGCAATGCTCAAGCGGAACAGGAGACCTTCTTCCATTCTCTGCTGTCCTGTAGCACCTAGTGGCCAACTTGAGTGGGTAGGCTCAGTCCAAGGCCAGAAGGTACTTCAATGAGAAGGTACCACCTGCCTCTGAAATGTTCTCTCAGTACCTATCCTTAGATCTTATTTGCAGGCCTAATTTCCTCATCTTTGTCAACTGCTTTCTCTATTTTGTCCCTAGTTTTACCTTTATTGGGGATGACTTGTTACAATGTTCTTATTGTGAGTTGCTAGATTTGCCACGCTTCAGGATCCAGCTCCCTCTCCAGGTTGTCTAGCCACTAAGTCTTGTGCATAGTGCCCAGGCTGGTAAATGTATGCACATGAACACTAAGGTTCCACGACATTCAGTTTGCAGGCTGATGGAGCTGATTCTGAACTGTTGAAAACAGAAGGGCTCTTTCTGTTATGTTCATTGCGCATGTGGATAGTAGGCAGTGGTAGCTTTCAGTGCCAGCTGTTCATGCTGCCCCAATGTCACCCCGAGAAGGACTCTGATGAATCACAGATAACCTCACTTGGGGTAAACCCTCAGCACTCTGTCAACACCCTCCCAGCCTGAGGAAACAACTCTTTCACCATCCTCATACTCTGGGAACAACCCCGGTGTCATTTTCTCTGCTACACAGCCACGAAGGAGCATGCAGCTGCAGAATCAATGGCAGGTCCTCACAGCTATCCTGGGCATGGGCAAAAGATTTCAGATGAATCTGGTTCTTTGCTGAGACAACATCATTCTACTACTCAGCTAACAGAGCAGATTTAGTGCTATCCATGGTTCTGATTGCTGTTCACCAGAACCTGCTGTGCAAACCCAGCAATGAACTGATGTGCTTTGACCTGACTTGTGCCTAAATTCACCCCAAACAGAATGACTTTGACCTGATTTACCATCACCTGACCCAGCCTTGCTGTATCCTAATAGCAGCTCTACTTGAGTGCACCTGACTTACTTCCACCTTAATCTGCACAACTCAGCTTGTTTCTCCCCTAGCAGGCCCCAACCCTCAACAGAACTGGATGCAGGCACAGATAAACATGTCTGCGATCTGCCTGTGCACATATAAGTGTATGCAAGGTGGCAGAGCACCTTGCAATTGGACCCCTTCTTATGCACAGATGCTGAGATGTACAGATGTGCTTTTCAATATACAGTCTACATTAGGTTGGGAACCTTTTACAAACCAAGGGCTGCATCCTCCTACAGTAGATTAGTTTCTGCACACATTTATACACCACTCTCTATTCTCCATCAAGGCAAGCAAGTGGGTTTACTGAAGTTCAAGGACACATTCCTCCAAGCAAAAGGAGGGTATGAAGCAAGCCTGGTGAGGGGTGTGGCCTGGGGAGAGTTCTGAGGGCCAGATAGAGGGACTATCCCACTACCGATTCTACCCCACAGTGAACGCATGGAAAAAAGCCCAACAGGAAGAGGGCTGGAGAAGTACAGTTGTCCCCTCCTAGTGCACAAGGTTGGGAAAGACTGTCCTAGTGCATCCTTACACAAAAGAACAAACACTTAATTGGTTTTGAAAGCATAGGAAACAGCCTTATACTAAGTATCTCTTTGGCTCAATATTGCCTAGCAACTCTCCTGGAGATGCCAGGGGTTGAACCTAGGACCATCAGCATGCAAAACAGATGTGCTAACCCCGAGCCACAGCCCTTCCCCGAGGGCCTTGCCAACTCTTGATAGTATCCTTTAACAGTGAAGGCTGAGCCATCATGCACTGTGCAAATGATTTTAGCCCGTTTCTGCATGCACACACAAACACACCTGGATTTACACAGAACATATAACAGCAGGAAACATTAGGGGGCCTCACAATGAGAACATGCAGCTGGGAAGATGCTGGCTTCAGATAACAAGCCTCAGTCTTTAATTCCTGTGGGCTCCGCCTTGCAACCATCTGTTTGCCTGCTGTAACTCTAGCCTCAAGTCTCCTTCTGCTTCCCAACCCCTCGAGCTTGCTGACTCAGGTGCTGCTAATTGAAATGGTGGAGCAGAGAGATTGGCAGGCCAACGGAAACTGGTCTGATGGGAACTAAATGTGCTGTTAAAACCCAATTAAATTAAGACATTTCCTCTGTCTAGCTCTCTTTCTCCCGACTTGGGTCCATGTGCCTCTTAATGCTTGGAGCACTCAGCTTTTTTTTCTTCTTCTAAAGGGCCCCTATTGAGGCTGCACTGCCGATTGCTGCTGCCCCCGCTTAGAAGATGCCGGATTTTCAATGGTGGTGACTCAGGGATGCTAGACACTCTGTGCAGCAGTTGCGTTTGCGGTGGCCACATAAGGATTTCCTGCAGTGCACAAATAAATTATATGCGTCCTTCAAGCATTCTCTTGACATGACTCAGGGAACAGAGGGAATGGTTGAAATGATTGCCCCCCTCATTTGCACTACTGCAAATGTTGGGGTGTCCCCAAGTCGGCTAAAGCCTCCCTTGAGTGCAGAGATGGTGCCATTTTGTCTGCAAAAGTACTGGCACTCAGCCCTGAATTTCACAAATAGAGGAAACTCTTAAAATTGTTATACATTTGTTCTATATGCTTTGGACCTGAGACTCAGGTTTGAGGCATCCATTTTTAAGAGCAGCAAGTTTAAATCTCAGGAACATCAGCCAGTCTCAGGCTATTACCTTTGAATCTTGGGCCTAGGGTAGGGGTGGGGAACTTTAGCCCCAAGCCCCAAATGTGGACCTTGAGGCCTCTATTGCTGCCCCTCAAAACTCTTCCCAAGACCATGATCCTCACTGGGCTTGCTTTACACCTTGAGAGTTTTTGCCAAGCTGAGATGTGTCATTGAACTGTGATAATGCCTCATGCTTTTGGTTTTGGAGCAGAGGTTGAATAGTCACCTATCAGGGATGGGTTCCCCAAATTTGCAGAATGATAGATGACCCTTGAGGTCCATTCTAACTCAATAACTTCTATAGCAGGAGACAGCAACATAAGCCTCAGTAAATATGACTGTCATAGGAACATTGGAGGATGCTTTATCCTGGGCCAAACCATTGGTCCATCTAGTGCATCGTTGTCCACACTGGTTGGCAGCAGCTCTCCAAGGTTTCAGGCAGGGGATCTCGACCAGCCCTATTTGCCATCAGGGAGTGAACCTGGGACCTTCTGCAGGCAAAGCAGGTACCACTGAGCTACAGAGCTTTTACCCCAAATAGATAGGAGAATGGTCTGACTGTTCTATCTTGTCCTTTACTCTCTACACAGCCTGGCAACAGCTTTCTGGGGTCTCAGGCCAGAAGGAGTCTTTACCAGAGATTCTGGGGTTTAGTCCTGGGATGTTCTGCATGCAAAGTGGGTGCTGTTCCACTGAGCTATGGCCCTTTTTGCCCTGAAGTGACTGAGCCTGGGTTCAGATCAAGTGCTGACGAGAGGAGAGGAAAGTGAGAGGAGGTGGGCGGAGGAGCAGCTGACCAGCCTAGGTTTGCACTGTCCTAGAGTCTGCTTCCATCACCACAGCACAGCTGTATGGGGGGGGGACACATACAATGACCTCTTGTGGGATGTATTATAAATATTTGATAGGCCTAATGTAATCATATACAATCAATAAGGGCAGGAATGTATCCCCCCCCGTCTCCCTCCTACTCACCCCCACCTTCTCTGGCCTTCTCTCTCCTGCTCTGCCTCATCCTTCCTTTCCTCTCCTCCCTTTTGTTCTGCCGTTCATTAATGCATTCTCCAGTTTACATTATTTATCAACTTCCTCCCCCGCCTTTTTTTTTTCCTGTTGAAAAAATAAATTAAATAACATTGGTTATCTGTCGTCTCGGACACTCAGGCTAAGCAGTTTGGGGTGTGTGGCGGGGAGGGCTTTGCTGCTCTTCTCTTTGGCTTTCCTGATTCAGATAACTTGGGGGGGGGAGGGAAAGCCCATTGTCCAACTCACATCCCTACAGGCTTGTTCGCATGTCACGCTGAGCACAGGTACAAACTGTTTCTGCACATGCGCAAGTGTTTGGGTGGAAATGCACACACTTGTTGATTACTACAACTTCAGCCCCTGTGCTTACATAGAGTATGCACTCATTGAACGTCGCACGTGAACAACTGTACCTAGCGGTGCCAAATTGGGTGCCCATGGCACACGCGACGTGACACAATGTTATGATGGTGCAACGTGACGTGACATCATGGTGTGACGTCACAGCACCATGACAGCATGGCAGGTGGGTGGGTGCATGCTCTAGCACTACGGTGTTGACTGGGCTGGGGCCTGCACCTCTGCTGCAGGGCCTCTGTTAGGGGCCCACTGTGGCTAAATATGTGACCGTGGCTGCAGTGGGGCCCAATGGAGGAGCCAAGGCAGGGGTACAGGCCCTGGCCCTGTCGCTGCAATGGCACCAGAGCACCAGAGGTAAGGGAGTGGCCGGTGGCAGCAGTGGGGGGTTGGAGGCTGGGCACCCACAGCCAAATGTTTGTGGGTGCCTGGGCCCCCAGGAGCTCCTGGAGTTGGTGCCTCTGACTGTACAAGTGTACAGGTCAGCTGTTTGTGTGCATATAGGTACACAGGCTGTGCACTTCTTTAATGAGGGATGTGAACACTAAGCCCATAATGTTCTCAGGTTCCTTCTGCTGATATGCAGGGACAGAGGAAGCTGTTTTACATGGACTGCAAGCAGCTCTCCAGGATTTCAGGCAGGGGAATCTCCCAGGCCCAGCAAAAAATGCTGGGAGTGGAACCTATCACCATTTGCATGCAAACCACAAGCCCTACCACTGAGTGCTCTTCCTTTGGTGGTGGTGGCGGCAGCAAATTGGCAAAAAGAGATGGCATGATGGTGTGGTTAGCCTGCTGGGCTTGGACTGGAGAGGCCCAGTTTTGATTCCTTGCTGAGTCATAAAGCTCACTAGGGCCGGTGAAAGCTCGGGTTCAGGGGCTGAATGTGCCGCCCCCAGACCTCTGTAGCTGACCCTCAAGACCCCTTACTGATCCAACCTCTCTACCCCCACCATCCTGCTTTATTCATACTCTCCTCAAACTTTTTGCCTGACTGGAATGAATCCTTGAACTCTGATAGTGCTGCTTGATTGCCTGGATGGAGGCTAGATAGGGAGGTGTGAACATGTGCAGAAATGCACACACAGGTCCTGCTATCCAAACGTTCATTATATATACATTCATTTATCCAAACACAAGGAATTAGTACCTAAAACCTCACTATACACACTGCAGTTTCAGATATCCAAACAGCCGGACCTACATGTGGTACTCTAAACAAATAAACTATAGTAATAAGCCTTACTTTTTGTGTTTTGCTAGTCTGTGACAGCTGTTTCACCAGAAACCCGGGGGGGGGGGAGAGAGAGAGATCGGACAAATAAGAAAGGGGTTCCCCCCTCCCTTGTTTGCTTTTCGCAAGGTTTCAGGGGGCTTTCCTGCATTTTCTCATCATTTTGGAGTCAAGATTCTGTGGCCAGGAACACATTAGAAATTTCCCCACAAGAGTCGATGGAACTTGTTGAGTCATTATGCGAATGTTCACCTAACAAATGACTTCCTGAGGATGTGTTTTGTTTGGGTAGAAAGACCAATGTTTGTGTATATGTCTCCATCCACATTTGCACCTGGCCCTGCCCACCATGTGGCCCCCAAGAGGTTGCTCAGAAGGGAATGTGGCTTTTGGCTGGGATGGGGAAAAAATACTCCGCTCTGCCCCTTGGCCAGTCACCATATTCAGCCTAACCTACCTCACAGAGTTATATTGAGGGTCAAACTTCATGCCAGGTGTGTGGGGAGAGAGATCATGTATGTTGCCCTGAGCTGCTTCAAGGAAGACTAGAGTGAAAAATCAACCCTGCTCCTGTCACTGAGTAATTTGGCTTTTGCTGCCAAGAACCCCATATATATGTTGTTGTGTCTCTGTGTGCAGAAATGCACACACCACCACTTGGCACTTCAATAATAACAAAGATCCTGCGAGCATGTGCAGAGTACTTTTCATAGCCAACTGCTTCCCATCTGGGACTAAGAGGCAAAGCTTGCAAGTAAGAGGGTGTACTTTTAGAGACATGCAGAGTTTTTATTTCAGCAATGAACTGCTGACTGAAGTGATCCTTGGATTGTTTCAGTATATATGAAACGACAACGCAGTGCACTTATTATTGAAGTGAACACCCCAACACCACCACACAGCCAACTTCAGGCAGCCCCCACCTCCACACCTTTTCCCTTACAAACAGTCTAGGGCAGGGGTAGGCAACCTAAGGCCCGTGGGCCGGATGCGGCCCAATTGCCTTCTCAATCCGGCCCGTGGACGGTCCGGGAATCAGCGTGTTTTTACATGAGTAGAATGTGTCCTTTTATTTAAAATGCTTCTCTGGGTTATTTGTAGGGCATAGGAATTCGTTCATTTCCCCCCCCCCCCAAATATAGTCTGGCCCACCACATGGTCTGAGGGACGGTGGACCGGCCCACGGCTGAAAAAGGTTGCTGACCCGTGGTATGGGGTGGCCCTGCTTCATCCTCCTTTGTCTCAGAGTTTCTCCTTGAATAACTTTCAAGGAGGAGGTTAGGGACAGATGTAAAATTATTTGACTCTGCCTGTCATTGTTTCTGGCTCCACCTACCATTGACCTCACTGTTTTTGACCCCACCAGTCCCAATGGTCGTCACATTGCACATGCATGCACGCACCCACACATGCACCCACACCCCAGTAATACCAATGCATGCCAATGACAAGAGGCTTGTCTAAATAAGCAAATCTTTGGAGCCTGTTTAAAATGACCAAGACCTCAAATGCAGCAAACCACAACAGACCGCTCCATCTAAAATCTGGGCCCAATACTAAGCAGATCTTCTCTGTTTGCCACCAGCAAACAATAGAGTCATCAAAGGGGTAGCTGTTCTAGTACATATATGGCAGGGCCCCATGTACTGAAGGAGACCCTCTTGTTAGATCCTCTTGTGCTCCCAGTTTCATCTCAGTCCACACTCCTCCCAGTTCAGGAATCTGGAGTCAGGAGCTCCTGGATATGATGCTGCCATCCCAGACAGCAGCGGATGGAAATGCAAAGCAAATGCAACGGCTTGCAGCTGGCACTAAATAATTCATGGGCTGATGGTACGGTGTTCCGGTTGCCTCTGTCTTCAATCTGCAGAAGCAGCCATAATGAGTTGAATGGCTTGACATGGAGCATTTAAACAGAGAAAGAGGTTGCTCCTCCCTCTTACCCTTCCTTTTCAAGGGAGTGCTTAAGGAGCTTCAAAAAACTCACCACCATCTCCCAAGTGAGGTTATAGCCACCCAAACATGTTAATACACAGAGTAACTGGCATTAAGTGAGGCTAATGGAGAATGGGAGGGGGTGTGTGTATAAGTTTGGATTGGTTTCTAGCTGAGCATTCCTGTTCTTTCCCAGGTCATAATTTGAGGGCTGGATTTGTCTGAGGAAGGACCAGAGCATCTGCTTTGTGTGCAGATGGTCTCCAGTTCAATCCCTGACACCTCCAGGTAGGGCTGGGGAAGACCCCTGCCTGAAATCCAGAAGAGCTGCTGCCAGTCAGTGTAGACAAGACAAGGCTGTTGGTGTGTCTCAGTATAATGTCTCATATTGATGTTGCCTCTGGTACAAAAATGTCAGGTAAGGCTGGCATTGGGTGCTATGCATTGGGTGCCATTGTGGCACCACCCTCTCCTTCTAGAAAAGGATTCTACATTGATGGTGGTGGTGGTGGTGGTGGTGGTGGTGGTGATGATGATGATGATGATGATAATAATAATAATAATAATAAAAAAAATTCAACTTATACACTGCCCTATACCTGGAAACCTCAGGGCGGTTCACAACAAGACCACAACATATAAAATCAAACCAAAAGCAGTAACCCAATACCCCTCCCCCAAAGCCACATTCTAAAAGGGTGTTGGATGTCAATAAGATCAACCAAAGACCTTGTTAAAAAGGAACATTTTTGCCTGGTGCCTAAAGGTGTATAATGAAGGCGCCAGGCGAACTTCCCTGGGGAGAGCATTCCATAGATGGGGAGCCACTGCAGAGAAGGCCCATTCTCATACAGAATGCTTTCTTTACATTTATATTGCATGTGGAAGTATACAACACCTCACAAAAATGATCTTGTTGAAATCCCTACAACAACCCCATGAGGCTGGTCAATATGATTATGTTTGCATTGCAGACTAGGGTTGCAAAGACTGGGAGAGAATAACCTGAGCTCACAGAAGCGGTGAAAGCAGACCAGGAGATCCCCAATTAGCAGTTCATGCTCTTAGCCACTATGTTACACCAGCTACCTTACCCCGTGAGAAATGCAATGGAACTTCCCCTTCCTTCTCTTAAAGCATCACCATCATCACCACAATTGCTGCTTTCTTCTTACCACAAGCTGATTTGAAGAGACCCTTATACAGTTAGATCTTGCTTCTCTCTCTCTCTCTCTCTCTCTCTCTCTCTCTCTCTCTCTCTCTCTCTCATTAAGGTCACCAGCAATTTCCTCTAGTTCCCAAGAGGCAGAGCAGAACTCGGGGCTCTAATTAAGACACAGCCCAATTTACTTCGCTCTTTGTTTAAATGTCACTCATCCCAAC
Source organism: Darevskia mixta (assembly GCA_034641385.1). NCBI lineage: Eukaryota > Metazoa > Chordata > Lepidosauria > Squamata > Lacertidae > Darevskia > Darevskia mixta. The sequence goes on along the minus strand of JAWWNH010000061.1, from coordinate 7,345,196 downwards.
TGCAAACACTAGTCAGCCCTGTTTATTGTGCCATTCCCCTCTTTGTTACTTTCATCATTGTCTCTATTCCCTGTGTTCAGGGTGCATATCCATTGCATAGGCAGCCAAAACAGTACTCCCCATGCACAAGGGAGAGGTGCTAACAGGTTTAGTGGAACACCAGGGTTTGCAGAAGGTAGCCATGGAATGCTGACTGTTGGGTAAAAATATTAAACCTGGAAGAGAGCAGAATAGAATGAGGAGGGCATGACTTTCTAATTGTCAAGGCAATCCTAAATGTGCCTACTAAGAAGTACATGTTACTGAGTTCAATGAGACTTATTGCTCTCATGTCCCATCAGCATATGGTTTGCTACTATATAAAACAGGATGCTGGACTCAATAAGCACTTGGTTGGATCCAATAGACCTCTTCTTATGATCTTATGCATTGTTGCCTGAAACACCCAAAAGTAGCACACCATGCTGCAACATTTTGTTGAAAGTTGCACTTGTCATTTTATGAATGCACAGAAGTGCTTTTTTTTACGCTGAGTCAGTTTACCAGTAGTACATCCAGCTCTGCATTGCTTACTTCAAAATGTGGTGATTTGACACTGTGGTTTTGGGAGGCCCTGCTGTTCATGCTGCTGAGCTTCTGGACATCCTTGAGTTCTACCCAGACTGCTCTGGGGAACAAGCCTTGACTGGAGTAGACGTTTTCCAGCACCAGTCCTCAAGCAGCAAAGAACCTCAGGTGCCAGAGGAAGGTTGAGGTTTCAGGACCTAGGAGAGCTCCCAGTGAACGCACTCTAGTTAAGGCAGCTGCTCCTAGCACCCTGCACTCAACTGAGCACTTAAATAACCTAGTGACTTGTTGACTCTCCAAGCCACACCCCTTTAGCCAAAATCTGAAATGTAAAGGGGGTGGGGGAGGGAAGCTCAAGATTGGAGCTTGAGAACTCTGGTGTTTGGGAGTGTCTTTTAAGTGTGTCGCCTGTCATCTCCATACCTAGTTGTCTTTTTCTTTAGTCTGGTACAGTGCACAAAGATGCTCTGAGAAATATAGACTAAAATTGAGTAGAACCGCCTCCCGCAATAGTTAAGACTATTGTTTTCCACAAATGGGTGGCAAATGCACCAACCATTGTATGTTTCTTCATCCCAGTGGTCCTGGGGATGGTCCTAGGTGCAACCTGAAAATCAATCTATTCACTTGTATTGATTTGGATCCAGACTGACTGAGCAAACCTAATCATGTCTGCTCAGATATAAGTCCTATTGAATTCAATAGGGTTTACTGCCAGTTAAGTGGTGGTTAGGATTGCAGCCTAAGATAGCTGCACTTAATACCCACTGAAACCCAATGATATGTAAGCTAAGATATAACTTTGTAAAGGACTCCCTCTGAAGGTAGTGGACTCTCCTTCATTGATGGTTTTAAGCAGAGGTTGAATGGTCATCTGTCATAGATGCTTTAGCTGAGATTCCTGTATTGCAGGGGGTTGGACTAGATGACCCTCAGGGTACATTCAAACCCTACAATTCTGTTGGGAGCTGCCCAGAGTGGCTGGGGAAACCTGGCCAGATGGGCAGGGTATGTATGTATGTATGTATGTATGTATAAATAAATAAATAAATAAATAATATATTCTATATGACTAATTATTCCATTGATGTCAATGGGACCTCAGTGCAACTAAGGTTGCAATCCTATATATACTTACCTGGGAGTAATACTGCAATCCTAACCCCACTTACTCAGGAGTAAGTCCCACACAATTTAATTTACATAATAGACAAAGGGCTTGTGCTGTAACAGAGCAAACCTATTTATGTTTACTCAGAAGTCCCACAATGCCTGTGGCCATTGGGATTTACTCCCTAGGTAATTTGCTTAGGATGGCATCCTTAGTTTGAATCACCTGTAGATTTACTGTTCATGTGAAATTGGGCTACTGTCCATTTAGGATTTTCCCAGTGAAGGAAAGGGGGGGGGGGGGGAAACAACAGCAACAGGACAAAACTCTGTACATCACAAGGATCTTCTGAAATATAAACCATTCATAAAAATTATGAGTGGGTAAAGAAGCTGATTGGGCAAAAATGGAGTTGGGTTAATTTTTTGGGTGTGTGTGAAAAAGAAGAAATGAATTGTGTGGTTAAGGGATAGCACTCCACTATGTTCTGCAGCAATTCTGCACAGGGGGACCCCTAGTACTGTTGTCTAGAACCAGCATGGCATAGTGAATCTCTTCAACTGCCTCACTGCCCACCACTCTGTGCACCCTCCTCTGCTCTGCAATCAGTTGCAGCAGCTGCAGCAGCAAAAACACCAGGAGCCACCAATGCAGCCAAAACCAGAAGTGCATATTCTCCTGTTACATAAATAAAATTTTTACAGCAGGGTGGCAGGAAATGCAGGGGGGTGGCAGGAAATGCATTTTCAGTTCATCTGCAGCTATTAGATTACCAGGAAATGGCTGGCTGGCCAGGAGCCAGGCCTCTGGCTTAGAGGGAGAAGGGAGGCAGGAGGTGGAGAGAGAGAGAGAGAGAGAGAGAGAGAGAGAGAGAGAGAGAGAGAGTTTTCTGGCTAATGGGCACTCTGCTGAGGTACCTGCAAGGCAGCAGCCTCTGACCAGTGAGGAAGAGAGACTCAGTATGTGCATGTGCAATGGTGCCTGGCTCCTGTTGGGACTGAAGGCAGGGAGGCATAAAAGAAAAAGGAGGAGCCAGAGCCAATGACAGGCAGAGCCACTAAACCTCGTTTTGTTCCCCTCCTCCTCCTCCTCCTCCTCTTCCTCCTCCTCCCTGCTGACTTCTACAAGGGAAACTCAGGAGAAAGAAGCTGGCAGCCCCTGGACTGGTTGGAAGGGGTAGGAAAGTGGGATCCATCTAATGGTGGACTGAGGTTGGTGGGGCAGTGCCCCATTTGTCCTAATGGACCATCACCTGCCCCCCTGCATCCCTTCTGTGCAAAAGAAGGGAATAAAAAATAGAGACCCTCTCTCCCTCTATGCAGACCTTCAAAACTGAAAAGGTGGCAAGTGTGATGGGGTAGCAGAATAAGAGGGAGACCAAAGGTCCATCTAAGGTCTGTATTTATGGCAGGGATTCTATATCAGCCATGCCAGGCCCATGGATATGAACATTTCCCAGTGCCTGGCAATGGGATGAGGAGTAAGTGGTAGGAAAGCTTCTCCTGCTGAATTTCTGCCCAGCATGCAGTTGTGAAAAACACAGGACCCATGCTGGGAATAGAAGTAAAGAACTATAATGGTGATTAAGCCTATGGGGTAGGTTAGGCTGAAAGATAGTGACTAGCCCAAGGACACCCAGTGAGCTTCATGGCAGAGAAGGGATTCCAACCCTGGTCCCTCCTGCCTTGGTCCAACACTCTGACCACTACACCCTGCTGGCTCTCTAAATGCTGCAACTCTACTTCCACCATGCACATTTTTATCAACACCATTATCAGCATCAGAGTTTTATATTTGATCTCATAGCAGCATAAAGTGTATGCAGAGTTCTTTCTGCACCTACCCTCATTTTCTCTTAACAGCAACCCTGTGAGGTAGTTTAGGTGGAGAGGGAGACAGTGACTGGTCCAAAGAGGTTCATGGCTGAGGCAGGATTAGAATCCAGGTGTCTAGAGCCCTAGTTTGATGTGCTGCTCTCATTAGCAGAAGGGGAATTCATAGGATATATTTTGGCATGGGGGGGGAGAAGGACACATGGCCCAATGAACAAAGCGAGTTGGTGTTGCATCTGGAAGACTTTGGTTTGACTCAAATCTCTACCAGGGACTTTCCAGCCTAACCCTAACTCCCAACACACCACCACCAGGAAGCTGCTAGCCTGAAAGCAAACACCTTTTGCTACAGAAATCATGAACACGGGAAGCTGCCATCTGAGTCTATGAAGAGGACATCTGAAATAGTTAACTTTTCATACAGAACAGGGAAGCCTGTAGGTGAGGCTGATCTATTAATACCTTCAAGGTAACTCTTAATGAGGATTGGGAATTGCCGCCCCCCCTCCACAATTTGGAGAAACTTAGGTAAGAAATATCTTTCTTTTCTTTTTGTTCTTAGAATGAATTCCTCCTTCCACCTAATCTCTTAGAGGTGACCGTAGTAGGGATGCCCTATATCGACTTCAGTCATAACTTCCAGCAGCTTTCTTATCTGTAATAAGAGTTTGGATTTTTTTATTTATTTAAAGAAACTAAATCTAGAAGCAGTGGGTTTCTGTTCAGATGGGTTTCTAAGGAGCAATGGGAAGGTGGAGTAGAAAAGGGGTATCAACTAGGGAGATTAATAGTTTTATACATGCCTAACCATAAGATAAAAGGGACCCAGATGGTGCTGTGGGTTAAACCACAGAGCTGTGGGTTAAACCACAGGCTTGCCCATCAGAAGGTTGGCAGTTCGAATCCCTGCGACAGGGTAAGCTCCCATTGCTCGGTCCCAGCTCCTGCCCACCTAGCAGTTCAAAAGCACGTCAAAATGCAAGTAGATAAATAGGTACTGCTCCTGCGGGAAGGTAAACGGCGTTTCCGTGTGCTGCTCTGGTTTGCCAGAAGCGGCTTTGTCATGCAGGCCACATGACCCGGAAGCTGTACGCCGGCTCTCGGCCAATAAAGCGAGATGAGCGCCGCAACCCCAGAGTCGGACACGACTGGACCTAATGGTCAGGGGTCCCTTTACCTTTAACCATAAGATGGGACAATTGTTGGAGATGATTGGGCAGAGACATAGGTAAGCTTTTGCATCAGTCACAAGATCTCTTGTACCTCCCCACCTTTAAATTTTTTAACCCCGCCTCCTCTTTGTTTACAGAGCGCTTTCCCCTCTGACACTTGGCATCTATACATTTAAATTAGCACCTGCAAATATATACACATTCGCAAATATATACACAATTTGCACCTGCAAATTGTATAGAGATTTATGGCCTATGATGACCCAAATATTTTAAGAACTGAGCAGCACAATGATTCGGGGGCTTTGAAGTTGCCCATCAAACAGTTTGAACCTGATCACTTGGTGACCTGTGTTGCATTTCTATTTAGACCGATAGAAATAATTTTTTTAATTGCATCTAAACATATACATTAACATTGTCTAATTGGAGCCAATAGAAGACTACCGTTCTGCCCCCAAATTTTGTCCTTGGGTGGCAAAACCGTCTGTTGGCAATAAAAGGCTTCCTCCAACAATGAAGACACCGTGGGTACCATGGAGGTTCTCTGTAGCTGCACAGGCATCCACAGGCATCACATTCACAAGCCATGAAGTAATGCTTGCAGTTAAGCTTTTTCTAGTATGTTTGCTCCCATGTTGTTGTTTTTTTAGTTTTTTTTTTGGGGGGGGAAGAGTTGAGAAGTGGAAGCATGTCCTCTATATTTTTGATGGTGATGACATTTTCAAAAAAATTAATCAATGTATACACCTCTGCTCAAAATATAGGCTTGTCTTTGATTAAGTTTTTCGAAGATTAGACCCATAGAAATTAAGAAACCTAGAAATTAAGAAACCTAGAATCAGTTGGAAGGGACCCCAAGGGTCATCTAGTCCAACCCCTTGCAATGCAGGAATCTCAACTAAAGCATCCATGACAGATGGCCATCCAACCTCTGCTTTAAAACCTCCAATGAAGGAGAGTCCAAAACCTTCCAAGGGATACTGTTCCACCTAAGTGAGCCATGTTCATAATTTCAGTGGGTCTACTCTGTGTAGGACTAGCATTGGCTACAACTCATTTTGTCTTCCCACAGCAGCTTATCATTGAAAGTGGGGGGAAAAAACCCCAAATCAAACATTAAGCTACTTGATGAATAATAAGATGATGATGACAGGAGCCACAAAACATTTCACTTCTAACCCAGTTCCACCACTTACAGTCTTCACCTATATGGTTCCTCCCCAAAATATTTTGGATCACCGGGGCTGGTGGGAGTTGTTGCCCAAACATCAGGAAAGTACCAGGATGGTGAGAGTCGCCTTAATTTACCCCAATAAAAATAGGTGCCCCTACTTTTCTCCACCTAAAAGCAGTCATGAATACAAACATGTTTAGAGCCCATCTAAATGATAACAAGGAGGGGGTTGATCATATCTCTTGGGGAAGAGTGTTCCACATCCATAGAAATGGCCCTATCCTTTTCTCCCTGGTGACCAGAAGCGTAGGACCTCCATCACTGATCTTATATGTCTAGCAGGTTTGTATGAGTGCAGGTGTTCCTTCAACTAACTTGGTCCCAAGCTGTTAAGAGCTTTAAAGGTTGTGACCAGCACTTTGGATCAGGCCTGGTATCATACAGGCAGCTAGTGCAGGTGACACACCCATTTGTGTAATATGATCAAAGTGTTTAGCCCTTGCCAACACAAGGGACCTGCATATCTGTCAGTGTAGGTTTCTCTCAAACTCTTCTTTATCCAATCTCAAGTTCAGTTCTCCAGATTTTCACATCACTTTGCATTTTTTTTAAAGAGTCCTTGTGAAAATTCATCACCATTTTAGTGTGTGTTTCTACACATTTTTATATGCAATTTTGCCTAATGATACATATTTCTGCAAAGCAATTTCCCTTAATACAATACATTTTTAAATGCTCATTTTACTAATATTTGCATTTTGATGCACACTTCACCCCAGCATATGCATTTTTGTATACATTACTTGGGCTGGAGGACTGCATTGCAAAATTTGCAGAAGTGTGAATTTCAAAGGGTGGCTGTGTTTTGGTTCACATATCGATTAAGAAAGTGTGAATTAGGTAGGTTCACTTTTAAATATAAACTGAATTGAATTTCTGCTCCATCCCCAGTCAGCAATGTCTGGGTTGCTGCATTCTGCATCAGATGAAGCTTCCAAGCCATCCTCAAAGACACCTGGGATCCACTGCAATCATTGTAACCAGGGAATCCATAACTCCCAGTTTACACCTTCACCAATATCCTTCATTCTTTTAAAGAAGAATAGTGAGCATTTAAAACAAACTGGCCTCTTTTTTCCCAACTCCTGAGATGGGTACAAGGTAAATTGCTTCCACTCTCCATCCCCCCAAAACCAATTCTAGCACCCTGGTGCTGGGCATTTAACACCCAGAGTAAAATAAGCTGACAAATGCTTGCTTCTTACTTACTCTGCAACATCACTGGGGGATTCTTGGCTTTTTCCTCACCACAGCTTCCTCAATTCCCTTTCAGGCAACACTTAGCTCCTCAGAACAATGTGGGTTTGGCAAATCTTTTCACAGCTTACTTGGCCATTGACTGCTGAAAATGCTGAGTCCTCTGGATGTCCACTCTCTGCTTTGTTATCGTTCAACTCATCAACAGCTGCCTGAAACAGTGTGCACATCATTCCATGCTCTCACTGACTGAGGCTGCAATCTCATGCTCACTTGCCTTGGAGTAAGCTCCTGTGAACTCAATGGGACTTTCTTCTAAGTCAACTGTAAGCCTCCATTCCATCTACGACAGGTGTAGGAAACAGATCTTTGTGTTAGGATAGATCATGACCTCCCTGCCCCCATGGACTACTTTGACAGGTGGGTGAACTCTCTCTTCCCCCATCCAGGCAATGAAGAGGCATTATTGGAATACAAGGACACATTCCAGCCAGGCAAAAACGCTTTGGGTGCAAAGCAGAGCCAGTGAGGGGTTTGACTGGGGGGAGTCCCAAGGGCTAGATAGAGAGGCCTGGAACACAACGTTTAGCCCCATCAGCCTGTGGTTCCTCACCACTGAGTTAGATTTTGGGGGCATGACCTTTTCAGTGTTGACCCTTCATTTGTGGAATTCCTTCCATCCAAGGATATTCAGCTGGCCCTGTTAGTTCCATTTCAAGATGCTTTTATTTAATAAGTAGACAAGCAATCTAAGGCTTGCCTACTTAATTATTTTTTTCCCCTAGTTTTAAATTCTCTACTTAATTAATTTACCAAATGTTTTAACTGATTTTACCAAATGGTTGGCTCGACTTTTTGGATATGTTGTTAACGGATGACTTTAAAATGCTGGCGATATTGTGAGGGAGGGCTTCTCAGTCTGTGAAGAGGCTGCAATTATCTAGAAAAATAAAATAAAATTATCCACTATTGTTGCACTCTGGATTTTTGTAACACCAGGGTTTTCTGCGACAGCTGCCCAAAGCAGCATCCATGGGAATCACTGGGAAGAGAAATGAAAAGAAGTGAATGTGAAAGAGAAGGGAAGGAAATGTGATTGAGAGTAGAGAGGTTTATTAAAGTTTAACAGACAAGAAGCCCCAAATGACTATATTTAGCCCCAGCTAGGATGTCAGCTGTGAAAATAGTGTGCTGGCAGATGCTGGTGTGGGCCATCACCCCCCTCCTGGAGGAGCAGGATGCTGTCACACACACCCCACCCCAGCCGCTTGCCCGAATTGCCCTCCTCTTTCCAGTTGCTCCTAGCCCTGATGTTTGCAGCCACGAAAGCAAATGTGAGGGCATCTATCAGCACTGAGTGCTTGCCAAATCCTAGGGCCACTATGTGACCAGGACAATCTTATGCCACACCAACACAGTGGACTCTCAGTGACATTGGGGCACTTGCTATTGGGTGCTGAGGGCAACAGAAATTCATTGGCCTCCTGACTTTGGTTGATGGAGTTCAAAGCTGCCCAGAAGGCCACAGGCAGCCAGCACAGGTCATAATTTCAGGGGCTAGGTTGGAACAAGATGGCTGTCTCTAGGACCAGGTAAAGTAATGTCTTGAGCCAAGTGGGTTATCATTCTCAGCAAATGTGCTCAAGTTTCATCTCCCCCACTTTTCCTTTCCTCTTCCTCTTCCTCTTCCTCTTCCTCTTCCTCTTCCTTTTCCTTTTCCTTTTCCTTTTCCTTTTCCTTTTCTTTGTAAATGGCATCCAGAGCATTTCAACCCCAGGGATTGACAATTCAAAGCATTGTTTGGGAATGCATTCCCAGTTTAAAAACAAACCAAACCAACCAGTGGTAACTGGTTTGGGGTGTGGTGCTGTTTCCTTATCACAGTAATACAGAAGCCTTTGCTTGTGGGAACACTTTTGCATGAACCCCCAGTAGCTTGCTCATGGGTATCAATAGCTTACAGACATGGGTATCAGTGCAGCTGTTCAGTATAATGGCTGTCCAAAACAGTTGCACCAGGGAAACCTGGAACACTATTTAATAAGGACAATGCAGGAACCATAGCCCGGTGGCAGAGCACAGAATCACCACCCCACCAGCCACCAGGTGGTGAAGAGGAGAGATGGAGGGAGAAAAAGGGATGTCACAAAGAGACAGAGAGACAAAGAAGAGAGTGGCTCACCCTTATCAGGTGCAGAACGAAAGCAACCAAAATGATCATGCAACTAGAACCATGAGGAATGGTTATAATGTTTGGGACTTTTTAGCTTAGAAAGTAGGTAAGTAAGGAGGGAGGGAAATTATAGAGGGGCATAAAATTATGCATAATGTGGAGAAAGTGGACAGAAGTTTTGTGTGATATCCAACTCCATATAACCAACATGCTTAACTCTAATTAATGCATGAAGGGGTTAAGACCATAGAGTAAGCTGCCCTGCCAGACCTAGCTATGTCACTCCCCCTCACCTTGTGAGGAAGGGTTACCAAACTCTTTGTATTCTCATTTCTTCTTCCACCATGTGAACCTGACCAGTAGGGAGGACCAGTAGGGATTTTTAACCTCTCAAACATGTGGTCTCTTTTCTATGCTACAGAAAGTGGGGGACTTTGGAAACAACTTAGAAAGGGATGTTTTAAAGGTTTGTTTTCCCACCCTTTACTTTGCTGCATGTTTTGTAATCTTAATTGTCTTCTGGGGTTTGCTCACCAAATAGTACTTGCTTCAAATCTGGATCTAGGCATCCAGGTAATTCTCCTTTATTCATACCATTTTTATTATTCGTTAACCAAATAAACTAACATGTTTTTCTCTGTCAATCACAATAATACAAGAACCTGGGGTCATCCAATGAAGCTGAATGTTGAAAGATTCAGGACAGATAAAAGGAAGTACATAGTTGAACTTTGGAATTAGCTACCCCAAGCTGTAGTGATGGTCACCAACCTGAATGACTTTGAAAAGATATTAGACAGAATCACAGAGGACAAGGCTGTCTGTGGCTGCCATTCATGACTGTTGTGTGTTATCTCTAGTATTGGAGGTGCAAAGTGCTCTTGTGCTTATTTCCTGCTTGTGGGCTTCCTGATGGCATCTTGGTTTGCCACTGTGCCAGACAGGATGCTGGACTAGATAGGCCTCTGGTCTGACCCAGCAGGGCTCTTCGTTTGAATACATGCAATAAAAAAGGACCATCAGACCTTGGGTCACCTGGTTCTCGCTGAGGTTCTCGCCAGGTGTTTCTCATTGGAACATTGGAAGCTGCAATGTTACCCTCCGGGGCCATTTCTAATGGTGGTGCTTTGTGTTGAAACAAAGGTGAACTGGAAGCTCTGGAAGCTCTGCAAACGCCATCTTGATAGTCAAGATAACCCCACAATTAATTGGTAGTTGTCGTAACAATGAGCTGAAATATGTTAATCTTCACTTGCTTTGATATAAGCTAATTGACTTCCTTTGATGTTGCGCTTATCTGTGGAGTTTGGGGTACTGGACTCTGGCCCAGAAAGGAGAACTATCTGTAAGATTTGGATATGTGCCACCTATGCCTTCATCTAGTCAGGTGCAATGATGGGAAGTCCTAGGCAAAGTGATGTATGGTGCTTTGTATATAAAGAATGTATAAACATTTGCTTGGGTGTGGGCAAGCCCTTCCCTTGCTGCAGTGTCTATATTGTATCTGTAGAGGCTGGGCGACCTGTCATGCTGATTTGTTGTAAGTTTACACCTTTCTTTTAATAAAGCACTTGAACTGATCACTCTGGCGTTTTTGGCATCCTTCTTCGGTACACCTGCACCCAACCACTCACACGAGCCCTCCTTTGCGCTGGTGGATCAGGACATGCTGACCCCAGCAAAAGGAGAGAAGACCTGGAGCAGCATCTTCTTCCTTGGGCAAGCTACCACAATGGTTCAGACACCATGGCACCTACATCCTGCTGCCAGGGACTGCCTCCTCCCATTCAAGACCTTTGTGCCTCCCGAAAATGAGCTTTGAAATTAAAATCCCTGCCTGAGTGTTTCTAAAGGTAAAAGCTCCAGGGTAAGGCTCACACCTAGAATGTGTTAGTTAAAGGGGAAAAGGGGAGGATGAGACTGTGAAGCTGTTTTGATTTACAGCAGTACATACCTAGCACAAGCCCTTAAAAGAGTAAGTGCAAGGTTCCCCATATCACTCTGCAGCTTGCCTTGGTCAAATATCTGGGGGCACGGGCACTGATAAGCACCGATAGGCACTGAGTAACAGGCCTTTGAAACAAATATGCACAAAAGTGGCACGTGCTAATTTATTTGTACAGATGCCCCTGGTTAATTAAGATGGTGGATGACCATAGGAATGAAGGAAGCTGCCTCTAGCTCAGTATAGTCAACACTGACTGTCAGTGGCTCTCCAGGGTCTCAGGGCATGGGAAATTCCCAGTCTTACCTGGAGATGCCAAGGACCGAACATGGAACTTTCCATGTTCCAGGGAGATGCTCTGCCACTGAGCTACTTACTCTCCTTCATGAGAGGCTACAGTTCTTGCTCAAGAGCTGTCTCACTAGTGCATCCAGGCACCCTAACAGCACAGTAAAACAGAATGTGGTTTTGTTTTTCTTTTAAAGAAGGAGCAAGAGAACTGGAGCCTATTGCAAAAGACCTTGGATTGGTAACAATTCCACTGAGCAAAGCTACCAGGTCAGAAAAGGTGTTAAAAGCCCCATCCACCTCTTTCCCCCCTGCTGTCTATGGTGTAGTGATGGCAGAAGATGAACCCATCCCCAGAGCATTTGAGCTGATTCATGGCAGTTAATTATTGGACTGGAAAGGCAGAACCAGAGTTGGTGAGTCTGGAAGGTAAATGGAGAGGCTGTGGGGCTGTGGGCGGGGGGAGAGAGAGAGCTAATGGATCTCGGAAATAGCTATATGCTCTCCTTTTCCCTTGTTAGTCTGACAAGGAAACTTGGAAGTAAGGAGGATTATTCGCTCCAAAATTAACTGCATTGTCTTCCCCCACCCATGCACTCCTCTCCCGAAACAAAATGAAAATAGAGCAAAGGGAATTGTTAACATTGAAATGTCAAAGATCAAGCCAGCCTACCTAATCATGAGATTGGTTTGGGGGAATCATACAATTTAAATCGTTTCGTTGTTAAAATTGTTATTTAGAATTAACAATAAAAGTATTTTCTTTGGGTCACCTTATTTAAACAGATCCTGAAGTTGAGGCTCCAGTACTTTGGCCACCTCATGAGAAGAGAAGACTCCCTAGAAAAGACCCTGATGCTGGGAAAGATTGAGGGCACAAGGAGAAGGGGACGGCAGAGGATGAGATGGTTGGACAGTGTTCTCGAAGCTACTAACATGAGTTTGGCCAAACTGCGAGAGGCAGTGAAGGATAGGCGTGCCTGGCGTGCTCTGGTCCATGGGGTCACGAAGAGTCGGACACGACTGAACAACAACAAATTTAAACTAGGGACAGAGTGGAACATTTGGTTCTGTTTGCATTTAAAGGCAAATCTATGAAGCCTGCACATCCCAAAACAAAATGCAGTCATCATTTGAAAAAGGGGGTTTTCATAGATAGCTACTGCCCTGTTTTACTCACTGTTTCCCGTTTTCTGTTGCTTTTTCAAAAGCTCCTGTTTTAAGAGCCATGGGATTTAATAAAAATGAAGGTGGGTTTCTTTTTACAGCATGGAAGGGAAACCTGTGGCCCTCCAAATGCTGCTGGACTCTCAGCTCCCATCAGCTCCAGCCAGCATGGCTAGTGGTCAGTGACAGCAAGTGTTGCAGCCTCACAACATCTGGAGGGCCACAGGTTCCCCATTCCTGATTTACAGGGATGGGGAACCTATGGGACTTCATGTGTTGTTGGGTTACAGTTTCCTTCATCCCTGACTACTGTGCATGCCTAGAGTGGATGAGATATTCCCATCCCTGGTTAAAAAGTCTGTGGTAAAAATTAGGAAAAGCAAATTGATCAGCTTCAGTCTGGTTCTCCCAATCTTAGGTTCAGTTCTGCACATCTTTACCGCAGTTCACATTTAATTATTTGCTTATATTACAAAAGGCTGCTCATGAAAATTAATTTAAAAGCAAATTTCTCATACAGTCCACATTTTGTATGCCATTTTGCCTAATATGTACACTTTGGCAAGCACTTTTCACTATTATAATGCATTTTTGTATGCTATTTTCATTAATATGTGCATCTTGAGGCTCACTTCCCCCTGGTAGTTGTGTTTTCATGCACATTACACAAATACACATAGCATTGCTTAGCAAAATTCATAGAAATGCTAGTTTCATCTCTTCCAGGCAATCGTATGGAAGTCTGTTCAAAGTGAAGCCTCACTTGTTTCATTAGCTCTTTCTCCCAGCTTAAGTATACTTGGGCAGCCAGCAAGTGCGTTTGAAAGATTGCCTTTCAGGACCCAAGTCCCACTGAACTCCATGGGGTTTTACTTCTAAGTAAACATTATGTTACAAAAATGATGACAGCCCTTCGTGTCTATCCCTTCAGTGGAAATTTCTTGTTTTCTCTCTCTCTGGTCTTCTGTTGTCTCACCTTCATGCACTCAGGCAAAAATATTTACTGTTTTTGTCACTCTGTCCCTGTTCCCCCCACACTTCTGAAACCCATTCACTGGTTTCCTATCCACTTCTGGCTCCTACACAATATTCCTGTCCTCCTCCCCAAAGCTCTCAATGGCTTTGCCCCTTTTTTATCTCCCTGACCTTATTTCCTGACATGTCCCTTCCTGTGACCTTCCCTCCTCCAGCTCTACTACCCTGAGCCAGCCAAAGGTCTTCTGCTTCCTGAGATGATGCCTCCCATTTTCTGTTGTTGCCATAATTCCTCCAACCACTTCCTGAAATTGCTCTAGGCAACTACCTCCCTTATTTCCTCCCCCAAAGCTTAACTGTTCCAGAAGGCCCTTGGGACACCTCCCTATTCCACCAGCGAGGAACTATTTTTTAACCTGAAGGCCACATTCCCTCATGGGATGGAACCAACAACAAAAGGACCAAGGACCAAGGACAAAAGTGGTTTGGGCAGTAGATGGGATTCTTACCTTGTACACAAACACCAGAGGGGTTCTACACACACACACACACACACACACACACACACACACACACCTTTCCAGGGAAGCAATAGGTGTTATCATTGTTGAGAGTCATATGCCAATCAGGTAAAAGTAGTCAAAGAAGGCAAAGGCAGAACTGGTGAGGAGTGTGCCCCATGGAGAGATGCAAGGGATGGATAGAGAGACTTCTCCCCACTATTTCCCAATTCCTATTCTGGATCCACAAGTCTTTCCAGTGGGGGCTTAGGTTTCTGGGCAGGAGTTTGAGCATCTTCAAAGTCCATGACACTTTTGGCAAAGGCTGTTCTCCAACTGGAGCACTCTCAGGCCAGTGTTTCCCAATTGTTGGTGTTTATACTACATTTTTAAAAAAATTGTCTTGAGAGAGTCTTTAAACCGCTTTTGTTAATCACCAGCATTACACTTTCCATTTTTAAGTTCAGAATAGAGTATATGCTTCGGAAGACGATAATCAGGCATCTGAACAACATGACCAGTCCAACGAAGTTGATGTTGAAGAATCATTGCTTCAACACGGGTGATCTTTGCTTCTTCCAGTACACTGGCATCAGTTCGCCTGTCTTCCCAAGTGATGTGTAAAATTTTCTGGAGACACTGTTGATGGAATCTTTCGAGGAGTTGGAGATGGCATTTATAAGTGGTCCATCCTTCACAAGCATACAGTAAGGTTGGTAGTGCAACAGCTTTGTAAACAAGCATTTTGGTTTCCCTGTGAATGTCCCTGTCCTCAAACATTCTGCTCTTCAGTCAGGAGAAAGCTGCACTCACAGAGCTCAGGTGATGCTGGATTTTGGCATCAATGTCGGCCCTTGTGGAATGATAACTGCCCAGGTAGGAGAAGTGATCAACACTTTCCAACATTACACCTTTGAGTTGGATTTGTGGCTCTACAGAGGGGTTGTTTTGTGCTTGTTGGTGCAGCACTTTGGTTTTTGGGATGGTCATAATATAATTCTCATAGAATCACAGAATTGTAGAGTTGGAAGGGACCACAAGGATAATCTAGTCCAACTTCCTGCAATGCAGGAATCTTTTGCCCAACATGGGGCTTGAACCCACAACTCAGATTAAAAGTCTCATGTTCTACCAACTGAGCTATGTGGAGAGTGCCTTCTACTCTAACCCTCTGCAGTGCAGGAGCCTCAACTAAAGCATCCATGACAGATGGTCATCCAACCTCTGCTTAAAAACCTCCAATGAAGAAGTCCACAACCTCCCAAGGGAGACAGTTCCACTGCTGAACAGTTCTTACTATCAGAAAGTTCTTTCTGATGTGTAGTCAGAATCTCCTTTCTTGTAACTTGAAGCCATTGGTTCATGCCCTACCCTCCAGAGCAGGGGAAAACAAGCTTGCTCCATCTTCCATGTGACAGCCCTTTAGATATTTGAAGATGGCTACCATATTTCCTCTCAGCCTCATCCTTTCCAGGCTAAACATACCCAGCTGCCTCAACCATTCCTCATCACGCTTGGTTTCCACACCCTTGATCATCTTAGTCACCCTCCTCTGCACACATTCGAGCGTGTCAATATCCTTCTAAAAGAGTATTCCAGAATTCTCCTTACAGGACTGAGCATTCTTCCCTTCTCCTCTCCCTGTGTGCCCTCTAATCTGTTTTGTAGGCTCCTCTAGAGGAGATTTGTGGATGGTAAAGACGCACATTGGGGGAAGGAGAGGGTCGATCTCTATTGCCCTCACAGGAATCCTTACTCTGGCTCCCACTAGCATAATGAGTTTATTCAACAATATGGTCCTTATTCTTGACATGCCTCCATTCCCCCAGTTTCTCTGTGGTTTCCCTGAATATATTGTAGATTGCAAGCCCCTTGGGGCAGAGATTTGTCACACCTGTTCTTTGTAAAGTACTATCTCCAGAGATGGCAATATATAGACAATGTTAATACTAATGCTTATAATAATAGATAGGAGTAGGACTGAACTGTAAAACTGCACACTGACAACATTCCTGTGCACAAGTACCTGAAAGAAAGCTCCACTGAATGCAGTAGAGTTTATGAGCATACTTGCTTAGGGCTGAGTGTGCCTTTCCCCTCTTCCTCCCCTGTCCCTTTCCCCCTTATGTATCATGTTTCTTAGATTGTCTTGTTTTAATTTATTGTACACAAGCTATTATAAGTGTTGTGAGCCTTTTTGGTTGAACAGTGGGTAACCCCAAATGCTTTAAACAAACAAACAAATAAAGGAGAGGATGGCATTTTGTTGCAGACTGTTTCACACAAAATATAAAGAACGGTGCCTTTCCCATGCTATTTGGGTGCCTGTGCGAACACATAGCAATGCTACTGCTAAAACATGCACTGGGTAGAATGAGCAGTAGGTTTGTCTCCCACAGCACTGTTATTAACAAACATATTGCACAAACAGTGTACTTTAGGCACAAAGTTGTGGAAATGCTTTTTGGGTGCCACATGTGAAAATGTCTTAAGATAAATGTGATTTTTTTTTTGTGGCCTTCTTGATTGCAGAGCCAAACCCTGCTGGTTTTCGAAAGACGCTGCCAGAGACAATCTCTCTAGGAAGACAAGGGTCCCAGCTGCATTCCTGATGCCAGCTATCAGGATGTTAGATACCGATATCATCCAGATCCAGCACTGAAATGCTAACAACAGGAATACTGCATCTCTAAGCCTGCCTTGGAAGGTCTCCTGTTCACACATTACAGGTCTATGTGGATCGAGTACACTTTTTGATTTGGGCAGTTCAACTGCTGTGTGCACAGGTAAACACTCTGCACACTTGTTGAACATATGTGAACACACCTCTGAAACAGATGGAATTTTTTCCTCCCATTTTAATTTTAGGTGTGATTTCTGCATAGACTATGGAACTCTGTGTAAGCTCAGAAGTACTCTCACTTTTTATTTTCACTGTAGATGAGCCAGACCTGACCTCTGCCACTGAAAGCAGGTTATGGAAGGTGCAACCAGGTACCAGGGTGTGAGTGTCTAACTTCCTAGAAAACTGGGATAACTTCTAATAAAATGCCTTTTGAGAATTCAAGTTCTGAGGATAGGCAGAGTGTTGACGGAATTTCTCTCTCTCTCTCTCTCTCTTTAAAAAAAGACATCCTAGAAGCCTTTCCCTCAACCACTCAGATTAGTTTTAATGAGTCGGGAGAGGGACTCTGTACATGCTCAGAGGTAAGCTCGCCTTAAAAAAAAACTTGCTGCGTTCCAAAATTGAACATTGGATCTTAGAGCTTTTGGATTTCGGGGTTGTAGAGAGGGCGGTTTGAGCTCTTGAAGCTGCTTCCTCCACCGCCTCTCTTTCACTCTCTGCTGCAAGGCTGGTTGGAATCAGCGGCGAGCAGCAGCGAGATCTCTTTAGGGACGTCTAATGGGCCGATTCCATTTCAATTGGATGACGCCACTTGGGTAGCATTAAGAGCTACGGGAAAGGAAGAGCAGGGAAGTGGAAGGGGGGGGGGAGAACAGGGGGAGGAGCTAAAAACCTGCCCCGCCCCCTCCTGCTCCCTCCATTCACAAGCGCGCAGGCTAGAGCGGCTACATTCACAAAAACAGCTCCACGCGCTGTAACCAGAGCCGCCCCTTCGGAGACTTGCCCCGCCCAGAAGGAGGGTTCTTGCCTTGTTTCATCCGGAACGGCTCCGGTCGCTCTCCCGGCGACTGTACTTAAAACCACGGACGCGGCTTCTCCCCTTGGATGGAATCCGCGGGAGCGCTTCTGATAACAGCTCTTGAACCCCAGTCGAGGTGAGCGCCCGCGGAAGGGATGGATGGATGGATGGAGCCGTCCAACCTTCTTCCGCGTCATACTCTGAAGGGTTTATCGGTACCAAGGGAGTGCCGGCGCAACTTGCGATCTCTTTCTTACCCCCAGCACCTGCGCTACGGGGAGGTCCTGCGTTGTTGCTTTTTACACGGGGTGATGGTGGCGGCGAGGGATGCTCCGCGCTCCTCCAGGTGTTGGGAGGGAGCGTCGCTTTTCTCTTCTTGCTTGACGCGCGAGTTTTCGCGTTCAATAGAGTTCCTCGTCAGGAAGGTTGAGCAGGGGCTGTGGGGAGAGCGTGGGTCGCTCCGGCTGGCAGTCGTGGCCCCAGTTCAGGTCCATCAGCTTTGCAGTTGGGGGAGCGGCGGGTGTTCCTCTCTTGTCTCTTCAGGAAACGGCGGCAGCAGCAGCAGCTTCCCGAAGCGAAGAGTTGCTTAAGGCAGCAGCGTGGCGCCGGGCTCATGCCTAGGCGGGACTCGACGGCGCTCTGACCCATAATCGGGCAGCCGCCGGATCGTTTCTTCCTGCCTGGCCTGGGGGATCGCCCTGGGCACGCTTTGAGGGTGACCTGGCGGGGATGGAATGGGGCGAGGCAGGAGGTACCTAGCCAGTAAAGACGTGAGAAGATATTTCAGTTGTTGGAAGGGATCTCTTTGTGAATGCGGGGTGGGGGGAAGACGACCTTGATTTGTGTTGCCTCGTCTCAGGGTAGAGTTGCTTGTATGTATCTGTGGACGGTCTATTCGTTGGCTGGGCGGGGTCGCTCTTTGATGCAGGGGTCGGCGATAGAGGGCTGTCTTGGAAGAGCTGCTTCGTATGTGATGGAACCAACCTGACGTGCCCGCAAAACTGCCACTTTTAGAAAAGCGGCTTCTCTCGACTGGAGGGGCTCGGCTCCCTCCCGGGATAAAATGATTGATAACGTTAACACGATTAATAATTAGTTAATTAATAATCCATTAACCTAGGGGGGCAGTGGTAGGTAATTTCAGACTCTGGACGCAAGGGCCCTATGCACCCCCCTCTTTAGAGGGTAAATGTGTATTGCTTCACTTCGGTAAGCCAAAATGTGCTGGTTGGGGGGGGGGCGGAACTCCTGCTTGTTCGCCTTAATGGGGCTTGGGAACTGCCTATCCTGTTCATTCCCCCGCCCCTCTCCACCACAGTATATTAAGGTATATTTAGAAATATGGAGTTGTTGAGACTTCAAGATTGTGGGATCTACTAATGTATTTTTGTTAGACTACTGAGGTCCACCAACCAGAGGTGGCTACAAAATTGTGACAAGGGGGTGGGAGAGCTGTGGGGGAGCCAACGGTGTGTGGGGAAGCCATTTGTCTCCTGCACCCATGATTCACACATTGCAAATCTACATCTGAGTTACCATTGGGGTGGGTTAACACAGAATTGTACAATCTGCACCAGGATCTGGTTTAATGCTCCTATTTCACAGGTGAGGAAGACTGAGGCTAAAAAGAAGTGTTTAGCAAATACCGCCTCCCGCCAGAGGGTTCACCCCCTCTATTGTTTAGGTTCACTTATTGTTGGGTAAATATTAGGAGTTAAAGATCCTTGCAGACCTGCAGCAAATTGTGCAGTCGATCCCCACCTACCTTCAACCCAAAACTGCTGTATATTGCATAACAAAATCCTTGCTCCCCTAATAATAGTCTTCGCCATGCCTTCATTGCCCCCAGATTAGTTTGGCAGATTCACCTTTGGTCCAAGTGCTCAAAAATAGCCATTTATATATGTGTGTGCATGTGTTAAAGGGTTGGGCAAAGTCAAGGGTGATAGAAGTCTCCACGGCTATTCACTGTGGTAGCTAGGTGAAACCTCCAAGTTCAGAGGCAGTATACCTTTGAAGATAAAATGATTGAGGCAAACCACAAATGGAAGGGCCCTTGCCTCTTAGAAGCTTAAAAGCCTTCAAGCTGTGTTGGCTAGCAACTACTGGAAAGGGAATGTTTGGACTAGGGGCTCCTTGGTCTGGTCAGCAATGCTGCCCTTTTAAATTATTTGCAGGAGTGATGGAGGGTTCATATCCAGAAGACATGAACTTGGGGAAGTGTTAGATGTGCCAGAGAAGGGAGAACAGTTTTTTTTGGGGGGGGCAGGGGATGACAGGTGTGTGATGTCCATTGTAGCTAAAGTAGGATTTGAGGGATAATTAGGGTTGGAGATGCATAGTATCAAACAGCATACCTGATTATAGTTGTCAGTTGGAGCAAGTGACATGTGATCTGGTAAAAGGTGTAGATGTGGGGCTTTCCTTGCTCTTTTTATTTTATTTTATTTTAAAGGAGATCATGAACTTGTTTAGGGAAAGGGCTGAACTCATTCAATAGCAGAGCACATGCTTGGAATGCAGAATGCCCCATATTCAATCCCCAGCATCTTCAGGCAGTGCTGCTGCTTGCCAGTGTGGACAATGCGGAGATAGATGGGCCAGTTGTAGAAGGCATCCTCCTGTGTTCCTAACTCCTACAGGCAGCTGGGAAGCAAAACCTGAAAAGGGGCTGATGGACTGGAGGGAGAGAGATTCAGTATTGGGGCTGGGGGAGGAGGGATTGAACCATCAAGGGTGGTGATGAAAGGATGCAAGAATACTTGATGAGGCAAAGGGGGACTTGTTAACAGTTAACACACCTGGATAATGGGTGAGGGCTGTGTTGAAAAATAATAAAAAATTAAGCAAGGAAATTGGCATGCCTCCTTAATTGGGGTGAGAGGGTAGGTAGGCTGGTTATTTCTAGCTTCCAGTTACTGAAAGATCTTTTACTCCTTAACTCCTTTGCCATTACAGCAGCTTGATGGAGTTGCTGCCCATTAATAATGCTTTAATAACTTAGCATTTATATTGCACATTGCAGGTGCTAAAATTACTTTGCAGGCTTGGCACTGAGAAATCCTTGCAACAGCTTTGCAAGGTAGGCAAGTAGCATTACTCCCTATGGCAGGTGGGGGGCTGTGGTGGTTCCAAGGAACCTTCAATGCAGGTGAGCCCAGGAGTAAGTTTTCTTATGTTCACTGGGATCTGCTTTTGGGATAAGATTGCAGCACTTGTGAGTTTGTGACTGAGGCATGGATTTCATTGAGGACTTTTGAAGCTGCAGCTAGCATTCTTTAGCCCTGTGCTACACAGGCATCCATCCCACACAAGAGAGATCAGTATTGTTTTAAAAAATTGAAATTCTTTTTTAATTAGGCCACACCCTCCTGGATGGGACCAAGTTGCTGCTTGAAGGGATGCTCCTGGGATAAAACAGGGCTATCTTGTTGAATAGAGTTGAATAAGGAGAACAATTATATATGTGCATGCATGTGGCTTGTGTGCTTGAATGGAAGGAAATGCTTTATGTGCAGGCTCCAACCTGTCTGTATCTGAATACTCACACTCAAATCCATGTCAATCTCCCTGTTTCGGGGGGGACGGGACTGCTTATCAGTTCTGCCTAAATAGAATCATTTTGTGTAAATCAAAAGTTTATATCTTCTTCTTGGACCAACTCCTCCACTGGCATAGCAGATTACCTGCTTATTCAATTGTTTCTAATGATAAGGTAACCAGGTAACAGTAGTCTTCATGAAAAATCGGGATGGGCTAAATAGTTCCCTGGATGATTTCAGTTTTGGGGTTAATTGGGGGGGGGGAAACAATCACTTTCTCTCCCCTTCTCCTGATCTGTGTAGGAACAATGAACTGCCAGTTTCCAGCTGCCCCATAGATCTGTGGGGACTAAGATTAGGATGAGCAAATCTAACCTGGGGCTAAATCAAAATTGCAGCCCAGCCAACAAATCATCTCTGCTGGACAGTATTTGGGTAGCATATTAAATGGCTGCTCCAGTGTCTGCACTCATTGCCTCGGTTTGTAAAAATCAAGGCTGCACAAGGATTTACTAAGCCTGCCATGAAACTGCACGCTGTGTGCCCTTCTGTGCAATATCTTGTGGGTATGTTGGGCTGGGCATCACAAGAAATGATGGGGAGTACAGTCAGAAGCACTTTCTTCTTCCTGTTCTTTAAAGTGTCCAGGTGCTCTGTGGGGTGGCAAAGTTGAGTCATGGCTCGAGTGATGCCTTTTTTGTAAATTGGGAGGGCCACACTTAAACTTGCTTTCCACCTTGCTTCATCACTTTGGTGTTGGGGAATCATGATAGCTGGTTGGCAGAGGTGTGTGACTTGCCTTCTGCCGAAGAGCGAAGGGGGTCATTAGCTCCTCTTGTCTGTCAGGCGCTGCTTTGCCATCCTTTTTCAATGGCTTGCTCTGTAGTGTGGCTTCCCCACTCAGCTGCTGCGGCTGCCAACTCCTTTCTATTCACCCTCTCTGCCTCTCTCCCCTTTTCCCTTCACTGCAGTATCTATTTCAGTCCCTCCTGCCGGCTGGATTGGATTCATCGCATCCGGAATGGCAAACAATTTATTGTCATTCAATCCTCTTTTCTCTCTTCTTCATCTTCTCCCTCCCTCCCCTCCCTCCATCAATCCTGTTTGGTGCTGGAGAATTTTGCTGGGTCCTAAAGGTTGTCCAGTCAAAATTTGGGCTCAACTAGGCTAGCATGTGAATAATAGCTTTTACGGAAAGGTTGTGCTTCTGGAAATTTAAGGTGTTGCCTTATACAGAGCCAGACCATTGATCCATCTAGTTCAGTATCATCTTCACTGATGGGCAGTGGCTTTGAGGACCTCCCCCTTCCCTATCTGGAGATGCTGGGGTGTGGAACCAGGTACCTGCTGTGTGGAAAGCATGGTCTCCACCACTCAGCTGGGCCATCTGCACATTGGTGGCTGAAATTCTATGCTGAGAGAAGCTGGCATTGTGCATTCAAACCTCCCTTGGTGGTCTTAAGGACTAGAAGCACTGTGTGTTTCATCGCTTAACAAAAAAATGAAGTTCTCAGGCTACCCAATCTGATGAGTCCTGTCTGTGCATCCTGTTCAAAGTTTCAAATTGTGCAGTGTAAATTTTCAGGACTACAGAATGGTGCTTATTGGTTCAAAGTTGTGGCATTGAACCCATGCCCAACAAACAGCTTTTCAGCTTAAAAAAAAATCATCCTTGCAATTGCCTTGTGAAGTAGGCTACTTGAAGAGTTAGCGATATGTCTGACCAACCCAGATGAATGGGAGATTTTACTTGCATCTATATAGCAAGACAGCTTTTTTTTTTGGGGGGGGGGGTGTCCTGGTTGATGAGATTGGTTGTCAACCAGATCAAGCATTGCACTTCTGGCCCAGAATAGGTGCTGTGAGGTTCCAGGTCAAGCAAGCCTGGCCTTGCTGGCCTGTATTGCTCCGAGCTCATTTCACTGTGATGGTTGTGGTTGTTACATTTATATCCCACCTTTCCTCTAAGGCATTCAAGGCAGTATACATGGCTCTCCCTCCTTCCCATGTTATCTTCAAAACAACCCCGTGAAGTAGGCTGAGAGAACAGTGACTGGCCCAACGTCACCCAGTGGGCTTCATGACTGAATGAGGATTTGAACTCTGGTCTCTCAGGTCCTAGACTAAAACTCTAACCACTGCAGCAACTCACTCTCTGAAGCACTTGATACGAAGTTCAAACTTGTGCCAGAGGCAGGGCTTAGTTAAGCTACCCATTTAGCTTAGCTTCCTCTTCACTGTGCCTTTCTACTGGATTGCATCTCATGCTAACCATACAGTCCTATACATGCCTTCTCTGAAGTACCATAGAGGGCACTGACTCCCAGGGAAGAGGGTATTGGATTTGCAGTCTTCACACAAGAGTTTACATGTGCCTCTTTCTCTCCTCTCTGCCAGCTAGCAGCTTGTCAACATGAGGCAGAATACAGAAAAGAAATAGGATGCACTCTGTAGTAGTCAATGTAGATTTTTAATCTTGCATGGGAAGCTGATTTAAGAAAAGGTCCGTGTCAGCATTGTGACAGTGGGGCAAATCCTTCATTGGAGGAATAGGTAAAAACATGCTGGGTTTTGCAAGCAGGAACAAAGCCATGCAAATTCCCCAATATGCATATGGAGAGAGATAACACTTTTCATTTGCACAAGGAGGACCTTGCCCTCTGTGCAATGCCTGTTTTAGCTTCTATGCATTAGCAAAACTTTCCTCAACCTGGATGCCCTCTAGATATTGTTGGACTACATCCCTCATTGGCCAGAGCCAGCCTGATCAATGGTTAAGGACAATGGGTGTGGTAATTCAAAACATCTGGAGGATACCAGGTTGAGGAGGGCTGCTCTGGCACTGAGATGCTTCCACCACCATCCAGAATGGGGGTATACTTCAGCAGAGCCCTGCAGGTAACTATGACTCTCTCCTTGTCTGTTTATAGTCCAACATAGAAACTCTACATGCCAACTGCTTGCAGCTCTTTCCTGAACAATCATGAGAACATGATGGGTACGGGGAACGAGACAATGTTGCTGTATCCAGTGGTACACAGCAGAAAATTTCCCAGTGCACTGTTTTTCCATAGAAAAAAATCCATTTCCTATGTTCATAAGCAACAATTAATGGGTGCCAATTGCAAAAGCAATATTAGGCAAGCTTGGCAACTTCAAAGTTATAAACTCTGGTTTCCTAAATACAAGTAAAATAAAAGCATGCTAAATTAGATCACACTCCAGGCCATCAGAATCCCCCCCCCCACCGAAGCAAAATGCCTCAATTTGCATAGGAAATATTTACAACTCAACTGTCTTCCAGGAAACTCACATCATGGCATCTCCTCCTCCCTGGATTTAGAGGTGTATGATGGAGCTGGTATTGCTTTTTCTCAGCCTCTTGCAGCCAGCCAGCCATGCTGCATCACCCAGCTGCATCCAGGGGCTTTACTGCCATGAATTTCTTGAAGAGTGAAAGCCTTGTGCTCTTTGCCTGCCAAACTTGGTGAGCATGAGAAGGGTGTGTGTGTTGCGTGTGTGTGAAAGGAACGGAAATGGAGAAGAAGAAGAAAAAGAAGAAAAGGGGAGGGGAGAAATGAGGGTGTAGAAAGATTGAATGCAGGGAAAGAAAAGATGCTGTTAAAGAAAATGGTCCGTTTCAGTGGGTTCCCCCTCTCTGAGTTCACACCTCACCATAGATGCTATTATCCACTTGTTGCCACTCTGTGTGGTCAGCGATTGTACCATTTTCCAGCGGTATGTGCTCTTTACTCTTCTCCCTGCTTGCTTGTTTGGCGAAAGGGAGTGAACAGGCAGAAACCACAAGGAGCAGAAGCCAAGAGGCCCTGGGAATTGTGTGAGTGGGCTTTGATGGATACCCAATAATGCTGACCCCTGATGTTGGCTGCCTAATGGAGAATGTGTTGCAAAGAAAATGCTGAGCTGAAAACATAAAGCACATGTTGTTGGTGAGGTAGCACCCTTCACTTAGTAGACAATGAGCCTCTTGGGTGATTTTGAGTTGTGTACTCTGGCTTCCAAACTTTTTGGGCATGGTTACCTGCACACCATACATTTAGAGCACATTTTGAAGCACCTGGCTTCCCCAAAGAATACTGGAAGCTGTAGTTCACCCCTCACAGAGTTACAGTTCCCAGCACCCTTAACAAACTACAGTCCCCAGGATTATTTAGGGGAAGCCATGTGCTTTAAAAGTATTGGAAATCTACAATTCCCTCTCCCATATTGTATATTTAAGGTTCCTGTGTATTTAAAGTTCCTGTGTTTACTCTGGTAAAAAAAGAAAAGGAAGCCTTCTGCACATGCTCAGTTGCTGAAGACACATTATGACACATGGGCCTGATTCAAAGAAAACTCTGGTCCCTCTTCTCTAAACACCTGCCACCCCCACTCACCCCCACCTAATCCTATAACTCTTTCCAAGCTCATCGTGCCTTGCCTGGAAGCTCAACTTTGTTTTAAATGAATCTGGGCTAGCTGTTTTTTTCCCCCTTGGCAGGAGGAACACCCAAAGTAGTGCTGGCTTTTAGCAATCAAAGGAAGATGGCTCTTGATCTTCACTCTTCTTCAAGGTCGACCTGGCTAACAAAAATCAATCTTCCCACTGCTCTTTTCCTCGTTTCATCCTGCTCAGGCAGCATTTGTTACCAGCTTCTCTGGCTTCATTGACTCACTTTCCTATATAGAGACTAGTTTGCTGACCTTAAAAATGGGGGGGGGGGAAGCCAGTCCCCTCCTCTAAGGAGGGAGACACTCCCAAAATTGTAGGGAAGAATAACCAGTGTGGGACTTTTTGGATTAAACCATAAATAGCCCCCTACAATGATTTTGTCTTGGCTCCTGAGAACCTAGGGCAGGGATGGATGACTCTATTCATTTCTCATTTTCCCAGTCATAAGTTCAGTTCTCCAAATTTCTGCATGAACTTGTGACATGCTTTTTAAAAGTCCTGAAAATTCATCCACATTCTCTCTCTCTCTCTCTCTCTCTCTCTCTCTCTCTCTCTCTCTCAATATCTAGGAACATAACACTTTTATATGTAATTTTGCCAGCTGTTCACATTTTTGCAAGCCATTTATCCTAATGTTGTGTTGTTGTATTATATTGTTACCAGTACACTGTCCCTTAATATGTGTATTTAGTCTGAGAACTGCAGTGCAAAATTCAGAGAAGTGTTAATTTTGAAAGATCGCTGCATTTCAGTTCCAGTATCACTTCAGAAAGTGTGGCTTTTAGGTGGGCTTGCATTAAAAATGAACCAAATTGATATTTTTCTTCTATTCCTAGCCTTTGTGTTCTGGACCCTAGTTTCAGTAGCTGTCTATTGCCCCATACTGAATAACCTTTTCTCAATCTCCCTCCCCTCCCTGTCTTCTGGGGATTCTAGGGCACTTCTAGAATGGGATTGGTTTGCAAATGGGTTGTTGAGATATTGCAGATGGGGGTGCGGGCAACTCCCCCCCCAACTTTGCCAGATTTTCTCTGGAAGGGGTCAATCTGAATTAAATGGTGGTGGGGATATGGGCTGGGTCTCCTACACTGTGAGAAGGTTGTCATTACTCTGTGGATGGAATGAGGAGCCTCCAGATGCTACTGGACTGCAACTCTCATCATCCCTGATCATTGGCCATGCTGACTGTGGCTGTTAGGAGTTGCAGTTCAGCAGCATCTGGAGGGCCCAAAGTTCCCCATACCTGCTGTATGGGCATGTAAAGGAAAGGGTACCCAGTCCCACTATGCCTGAAGTAGCAGATGAATCAGGGGATCATGTTGCTTTTCAGATCAGATGCCTTGTACAAGCCAGGTGCCACCTTGCCTGAAAGGGAGGGTTGCAATTTTAAGCCACAAGCTTTCCAGAGGCTCCCAACATTCTGTGATAGCAACGCTTAAAAAACAAATTGCCTGATGTGTGTTAATAGGCACAAGGAGTCTGGCTGCTCTGGCCAATATTTCTGCATGAGTACCAGCTGTGCCTTGCTGTTTTTTAAGTGGAGGTTCCAGCCCACTGCAAGAGATGCGTGTCCCTCCCCTCCCTCCCTAAAAGTTCCTGATCCAAGACTATCAGCCAGACACAGCCTTTCTCAACGTTGGGCTGCCAAATGTGGTTGGGCTATGACTCTTACCACACCTAGCTAACAGGACCAGTGGTCAGGGATGAATCATAGAATTGTAGAGTCAGAAGGTCCCCCAAGCATCATCTAGTCCAATCTCCTGCATTGTAGGAATCTCAGCTAAAGCATCCCTGACAGATGAACATCCAACCTCTGCTTTAAAACCTCTAATGTAGGAGAGTCTACAACCTCCTTGGGAAGTCCATTCAAACAGCTCTTACTGTCAGAAAGTTCTCCCTGATGTTTAGTCAGAATCTCTTGTAACTTGAATCCTATCGGTTCAGGTCCTATCTTCAGAGCAGGAGAAAACAAGCTTGTTCCATTTTCCATGTGACAGTCCAACAACATTTGGGGACCAAATGTTTGGGCTGCTAGAGCATAGAGGTCTCAATTTCTCCTCTGCCCCAACAAAATGTCTCGATTGGTCTTTGACTGTTGTGATTTAACAGTGGGGTGGACTTCTTTCCCCTCTCTTGCTTTTTGTTCCTTCTCCTGCAGGACCTTCTGATGTTCCCTACTGACTGGAGCCTTCATCCTTCCCCAGAATGCCCTTTTCGGCCAGCACCACTGAGCGCAGCTCTGAAGACACCATGGCTTCAGTGCCTGAGGATTTCCAGCAGGTCCTTTCCATTGACCAGATTTGTGCCATCCGTGCCACCAATGACTACGTGGAGAGACCTGCCTCCTCCAAGCAAGCTCCCTCCACCCCTTCTCCATCCCAGTCACAAGCAGCCCACAAGCAGGAGATGGCTCAGGAACACCTGGTGCCCACCACCTTCCAGGACCTTCAACCTGGCCAGCCACCCCTCCAGCAGCCTCTGAGCCATTCCAGCACTGCCAGCTCCATCTCCCACAGCACCACAGCCTCAGAGCAGAGGCTCATCAGCAGCATCACACCGTCGCACTCTGGGCACTCGCTCGTCCGGACGCAGCCCCAAGCAGGCGACGCAAAGCCTGAGGAGCTGTGGAAGGGGACATCTGAGAAGCCTCGTGCCCTCCATGCTGGCCACCTCTTCATCTGCGAAGAATGCGGCCACTGCAAGTGTGCCCGCTGCATGGCAACACGCAGCTTGCCCTCTTGCTGGCTTTGCAACAAGCGCTGCCTCTGCTCGCCAGAGAACCTCATTGACTATGGGACTTGCCTCTGCTGTGTCAAGGGCATTTTCTACCACTGCTCCTCAGATGATGAGGACACCTGTGCCGATGACCCCTGCTCTTGTGGCCCGGGATCCTGCTGTGCCCGCTGGGCTGCCATGAGTTTCCTCTCCTTGCTCATGCCCTGCCTGTGCTGTTACTTTCCCACCTTGGGGTGCCTCAAACTTTGCCAGCTGGGCTACGATGCCTTTAAGCGGCCTGGTTGTCGCTGCCAGAACCACACCAATACTGTCTGCAGGAAGATCTCCTCCACATCCAGTGGAGCCACTCTCCCCAAGACTTTGGACAAGCCAGTATGACTTCCCACAGGAAGTGGGCAGGGAGGGTGGGAGGGAGGGGGGAGGGGGAAAACACCCGGCTGTTCTTCATCATTGTGTTCTTCTTTCGGCTTCCCCTGCTGGAATCTTACAGCTGGGGAACAAAGCAATGATGGAATAGCCAGCCAGCTATGCAAGCTCCCTTTGGAGCTTGTTCCATGATAGATATAAATTGTCCCTGTGAGCAAAATTAGGCTCTAGGGCTTTTAATGTGTCCTTAACATTGGACAAGTAGAATGGGAAGCTGAGGCATGCACTAAATCAGCATGGTTGGTGGTGGGTGGGTGGGTGGGGGGAGGGAGGGAGTAGTTTTGCTATAGGATGGCTCAGGATTCTGATCTCCAGAATGCCTTATGAGTTGCTCTCCTGTGGTGGGTTAAAAAACAACAACCAGAAAAGAAAAGGGTATTGCACCCAAGCACTATGATAGCCTGAGAAACAGTCTATTGTACAAAACAAACTAACAAAAAAACCCATTATTTTTTCACTTCTGGTACCCATCCCTTTGGCTTGTATTCTGCTCCTTCTGCCATGCACAATTTGCAGATGGGGGAGAGGCTAGCAAAACTGTAGCAAATGCAAGATAGCTGGGCCAAGTGTGGGATGGGCACCTTTGGTAGTTCCTGGCTGGGGAGATGCAAAACTGTTGAGGGTTGATGGCCTCCCTAAGAGGAAGAGAAAGCCCAAAAGCTTATGTGTCTTTTTTAAAAAGAAGGAAGGAAGGTTCACCAATTTAGGGTAAAACCTCTTTACTTTTTGTAGGGGTGGCAAAAGTTGGAATCATCATTCATTGTAGCAACAAAGGGGTAGTTTAAAGGGTCTTGCCAGCCTAAAACAAAGCAAGCCCTCAATCTTCATTTCCTCCTAAGCTTATCTGGTACCAGATAGCATGGACAGTCACTGTGAGTCTATAGCCAGAAGTGACTCCCTTGGCTGATCTTAAACTGCAAGGCATTTCTGGTGTCTTGCAGGCAAAAGTCACTTCTATGGTTGATGTATCCTTTCTCCCACCTCTTCAAGAGTAGAAGCTTCTCAACCCAGTCAGATGGCCGGAGTACAAGAAATATATTATTATTATCATTATTTTAAAATTTAGCATCCATGACACAGTTTCTCTTTGAAACAGTGAGTGTTTTTTTTTTTTTTTAAAAAAAAAAGCTCAAGGGAAAAGAGTTATGGTTTCCTTTGCCTGAAAACCTTAGCTTTCAGTTAGATATATCCTGCAATTTGAATAGAGGGCGGGACATATGCAGTGCAATGGGTTATGTTTGTCATTGACTCCTCCCTGCCTAACCCAAAGCACTTTGGTTCCACTTGAGTACAGAAGGGTGATGTAGGTATGGCTCAGAAAGTTTTATGCTATGACTTGCAGGAGAGACTGACCCAGGAGCTAATGAGCAGACATTGTGTGCAGAAGGTCCCCAGGTTCAATACTTGGCACCTCCAGGGAGGGCTTCGGAAGGCTCCTGTGTGAAACTTGGAAGATGTGCTGCCTGTCAATGCAGATAGCACTTTTCTGGCTGGATGGCTGATCTGATGAGATATGAAGAAGGTGTGATAGCTCAAAGCATTATATATACCTTTTCAAGTAGCGGGCAAACCTGTGGGTTGTATCCAAGACTAGTCCTATGTAGAGAATAGGACTGTTGACATAGAGCAAGCTGTTGCCATTAATGGACATGGCTGCATTGGGGTCATTACTTTTAATGGGTCTACTCTGAGTAAAACTTGGTAAGGTACAACTCCATGTCTCCTGTGGTCAAAGGAGCAGAATGTCCCTCTGATCCCTTGCAACTCTCTAGATATTGACTTAAAACCTCTGTCATCCTTGACCACAGTCTGTGCTGGTGGGGGTTGATGGGACT
Source organism: Darevskia mixta (assembly GCA_034641385.1). NCBI lineage: Eukaryota > Metazoa > Chordata > Lepidosauria > Squamata > Lacertidae > Darevskia > Darevskia mixta. The sequence continues at coordinate 7,314,396 of JAWWNH010000061.1, read as the reverse complement.
TGGAGTCCAACAACATATGGAGGGCAGCAGGTTCCCCACCCTGGCCTTATAAAAAATGGGTGGGGAGAGGGTGGTGGTGACAAAATGTGTGTTACTCAGATCCTTTGGTTCACATTCTTGTTCCTAAATTTGCATGTTGCTTCAGCTTATTTTCATATTAGTTTTGTAAATGTTTAACTAAGGCGGGGATGAGAAACCTTTTTCAGCCAGAAGGCTGCATTCCCATGTGGACAACCTTTCAGGGGGCCACATACCAGTGGTGGTGGGTTCAACTGCAAAAGCGGGTGGAGCATGTGGATGTGGCTGATCTGTGTAGATTCCAAGTCTGCAAAAAAAAGCTACATACGACATCTCACCATCCTCGGTCTAGGCAAGCAAATGACATTAATCATAGTTCAAGGACGTATTCCAGCCTAGCGAAATCATTCAAGGGGCGTGTGGTCCCAAGGGCCATATACAGGGGCGTGGAGGGCCACATTTAATCCTTAGGCTTCAGGTTACCAGACCTGGACCTAGGGAGTGAAAAGGAGATGAAAACGGCCCACACACATTGCCATCCTGGATGAATGCATGATAGGGAGACGCCAAAGTTAGGCCTGCTCAGCATGTTCTCTGCTGCTCAGATTGCAAACATGTGGCCTGTTAGTTGGGGTTCTGCAATCCAACAAAGGTAGAATGGTGACTGAGCCACTGTTAGGTTATGTTGTCCTTGTATGCCTTAAACCCACCGAAGGGAATGGTTGTAGGGTTGGGTGTGGTGCTGCTTCCTTTTGAGGACACTGCAAAGTGTGGGTGCCCAAGCAGGCAGAGCACAGAAAACACCCCACCAATTTCTTCTCATTGTTTTAGAAGTTGCTTTGATTACCGTATATTTTTGAGTGTGCAATTTGTAGCGACATACATTTATGATGGCTTGTGATAACCTGCTATGAATGGTGCCATAGACAAGATCTGGCTTCTTGGTACATTTCTGCTAATGCCAAAGGACTCTCTTAAGCTGTGTGCATTATGCCAGTTTCGGGCTGCTTTTGTTTATTGGAGTACTTTAGAGGCTTCTTTCTAGGGGTTTCTTGCACTGTATTAAGTGGAATGTGGAAAGTGCCAGAGGCTGTTTTTCATCCAAATCTTGGTTGCCACTTCTGATCATAGTTTGTGGTTATTTCAGAAGTGGCCTCCTTTTTGTGGATTTGGAAGCATTAATGCCTCTAATTCTTTTCCTTCTAAAACTTTTTCCTTATCCCCCCCCAAAAAAAAGAACCCTGGGAAAAGGGTGGCTTCTTTTTCGAAAGTGGGTGAGAACGGGGCATGGTTTTTTTGCAGAGGTCAGAACAACATACCCTCCAACATTTCTCCGATGAAAAGAGGGACGTCCCATTCCATAATGATAATTTTACTATTTATACCCCACACACCTTACTGGGTTGCCCCAGCCACTCTGGGTAGCTTCCAACATATATATATATAATGAAACATTAAAAAAAACTTCCCTATACAGGATTGCCCTCAGGTGGCTTGGGGGGGTCGGATAACTCCATACCCTCCTACATTTCTCTGATGAAAATAGCGACATCCCAAGGAAAAGTGGGACATTCCAGGATCTAATCAGAAACTGGGATGCCTTCTATAAATCAGGGACATCCCTAGAAAATAGGGACACTTGGAGGGTCTGCAGAACAATGGAGATGGTTCTTGTCTGACCCAGTCAAGTGAAAATAATCACTCATATGTAGCAGTAGAGTCCTTATCAAAGACCCATGGACTCTCTTGCTGCCTAGGCGCAGTCATTAAGGGTGTAAGGGGGCTCCGTTTTCCATTCCTCCCTGTGTTCCTTGTATGCAACACTGTTTCCACTTCACTGCGGTTCCTCTTCTACCAAAACCTGTGTTAATCGTCTTGCTGTCCACTGTGGTGAAATTAAGTAACTTATGTAAATCACATTGTCATTAGTTATTCCACCTCATCCATTTCAATGCAAAGGAAAGGTAATGCATATATGGGAGGTGGTGGTGGGGGGACGCAAACAGTTAGGTATGGCTAGTAAACTGAAAGCAAAGACAGTGAATACCGATTGTATTTGTTAGAATGGTTTCTGTTCTGGATATGGGATTAATAAGTGAACACCAGCAATTTCTGCTCCTGTTTCTGTTGTGAGGGTGAAACAGCATTGTATTTGGTCCCATTAGTTTGCATAGCCGCCAAAAAAAAAGAGTATTTTGGGTCTCTGGGCCCATGCAACTCCCTGAAGTAATGTTGCCTGCTTTCTCCCTTGACCCCTCGTTAAAACAAGTTTATATCCTCTGAAGGCACCTGCCCTTTGTCAGGATGCTTTGAGTAGGTTTATTTCCTCCTCCAGAAGGCCCCTTGCATTTGAGATCTAAAAGGACCACAATACTATGGGATTCAAGACATTCTCACCCTCTGTTGGGTTTTAAAAAAGGCATTTTGTATAGTGTGTCCTCTAAAATTGTGTCCTCCCCCTTGCCTTATACAAAGCATAATACCTGCTCATAATCTACCATCTCGTTGTGTATAGATATATTTTTACCACACTTTTACCATTAAAAAAATATTTATTTGAAATGTTTATTTTAAAGTTATTAAAAATTGCATCTTAATGTATTTATTATAACGCTCTTAGTTGTGTGCTCTTTTCCTCTCTTTCTCTTGCAAATCTAATTAAGCTGTTGCTGAAACAATGCTGAAATTTGAAAAAAAATAATTCTATGGGTGGTGTTCCTAACCACTTCAAAGCAACTATTCAATAAAATATATATTAATTTTGAATCTGTTTCTTGTTCTGGTCTTTGTGAAAGGTGTAGTGCCACTACTGAAAAGGCCATGTTACAAGTCTTTGTGGGAGGTGTAATGCCACTACTGAAAAGACCCTGTCAGACCTCAAACAGTGGCAGGAAGCCCTGGGGGAGGCTTATGAGATTGCAGGGGGAACCTGTAACTGCCCAGATGTTGGTTTCTGACTCCTGTTCATACCGAGCCAGAGCCTGGCCAATGGTCAGGATGATGGGAATTGTAGTCCAACATCACCTGGAGGGCCACAGGTTCCCCATCCCTGCTGGAGGACAATACTGAGCTAAATGGAACCACTTTGCATATAGCCATTTTAGAGATGCTGAGTTCCTTGACACATGTCTAGCTCAGTAACTCGGGATGTGGACACTTCTGATTGTGGGTACAACCCCTGTAAAGCACCCACCACTCTTTTTTGGGGTGTGTGTGTGTGTAAGAATGAAGTTACCTTTAATACAAGGAGGAGAGTTCCCACTGCTTCAGGCACACTGGACTAGGCATTCCTGATACTCATGGGGGAATTTATAATGCTTCTCTACAACAATAATGTACCATTTTTTTATAAGGCAGCTTCTTGTATCCGGGACTACAGAATTCTAACATCTCAGGACCTGGGAAGACAGAGAGACAGACACCCCTGTCTCTTTCAGGCAACCTGTTTATTGTTCATTTGTCCTGATTTGTTTGGCGGAAGTTATTTGATACCAGCTTTTCATCCAGTCTGATATGTTTGTGGGGAGGTTAGGTGACATTGCATATAGCAAGTGCCATTGCCCACTATTCTGTGCATTTTCCACAAAAAGGCCAATTTCATAGGAGGCTGGAAGAGGCTTTGTTGTGCAAGAGAGTGGACTCAAACTTGTAAGGATGCAGCCTGAAATTTTCCAGGGTGTGCTTGAGTCCAACCCATAAATAGCAGCAGTCCACTTTGGCATTTGGAGAGGGGTCATAGCTTAGTGGTGGAGCACAATACCATGTACTCAGAAGGTCCTAGGTTCCATTCCTAGCATCTTCATTTAAAGGGACCAGACTGGAGGTGATGGGAAAGACTCTCTGCTTGAGTGTTATTTTGACACTTAATATTGTGCTAGCTAAGTAGCCTGAATTGATATAAGGTAGCTTCCTGTGTTGCGTCCCTGCTAGAGTAGTTTACCTAAAGCCCTGAAGATCTTGCTGAACTACAACTCCTGTCATTCCTGGTCATTAGCCCTGCTTGCTGGGGGAGTTGTAGTTTCCTAAATAATAATAACAAAAAAATCAGAGGGGAACCACAGGTTGATTACAATAAAACAGATCACCAGAGCACATTAATAACAATTTTGACAATCATTCATGTTAGTTAATATAATCAAATTCATATTTTTAATATATTTCAAAGCATATCTTCCCACAGTTCTCCATTATTTGGGTGGTCTCTCCCCTCCTGTTTATTGAGAAAACCAATAAAATCAGATCACGTTTCATAAAATGAATCTATTCCCTTTTGCTCTCTTTATGCCTGGGCTTGAGCAGCTAGTATTGCTGCAAATATAATTGTTCATATTTTATTATACCATGCTTCTAGATCTTTAGAGTTCTTTTTTAAACAACAACAACAACAACAAGAACCATATATGGGATTTTTGTCATTTTGGCCACTGAATAATGATAGCAATGATAATTCTGTATCCACCTACATTTCCTTCTTTAATATAATACCACATTTTTCAAAGATATCATTCTAAAATCCATTCATACAGTATGTCCATCCATGCTTCCTACATTGTGTTTCTGCCAGGGTAGTTTGCTTAAAGCAGGCGTGAGGACCTTGGAGTGCTCCAGACATTGCCGAATTACTGTTCCCACCATCCCTGGGTACTGGGCATGGTTCCTGGGGCTGATGGGAATTGCAGTTCAGCAACATCTGGAGGGCCAAAGGTTCCCCCTCTCCCGGCCTAAAGCAGCAAGTGCCACAGGCTGCTGATGTTTATGTTACAATGTATGGGGGAAATTGGTCTACCAATTTCTGCCCACTCCCTCTTTTGCAATCAGCCATTGTGAGCAATTTAGCTCAGAAGCAGACAATCTTGGAGTGGAGGAGATCATTGTCATAGCTCCCATAGCTCCCCTGTCCCCCCTCCAAAGGAGACCTGAAATGTCTTGATCCGTTGTTATTTTTAACTGATAGCTGGGGAAAATGAGCTGCCCTTTTCCAGTACAAATCATCCCGATGGGGCGAGGGTGGAAGCTTATAAGATTGTCCAAAAAGTGGGGGGGGGGGGAAGCAGGGCAGAACCAGGAGCCTACAACAGCCACTCAGAGAGACCAAAGCGCCAATGGGTAATGGTCCCTAGAGACTTCATTTTTATTGGGCGTTATTCATGATTTGTGCTCATGCTACTATCAGGGTGACTATACACGGTTCACTAACAATACGGTTAGTGCCCGCAAAAGTTTGGGAATGTTCATACTGTCTCATTTCCCTGATATTGCCCTGCTGAAATCCTGGTCCAGTATGGTGGGTTTTTTTGTCCAATAGAGCAAGAGTGCCCCTCTTGATGTCAATAAAGCAATAACATAGCAGAACAACCAGTGCTGCATTATCCAGTAGGCAGAGTCAAGCACCAGCCAAGCAGAGGCACAAAACGCAGAAGAATTTTTGAGAAAGAATCTGACATTCTATATTAATAAAACAAACAAACAAACAAACAAACAAACAAACCAAAACCCTTCAAAGCATCAAAGTAGTCACCATGGGAAAAATCTAAACTTTGCTAGACTTCCGTACCCGCCAGCAAACTCTTCCCCCATTTCTCTGTTCTCTTTTTATTACTTAAAGGTAAAGGTAAAGGGACCCCTGACCATTAGGTCCAGTCGTGTCCGACTCTGGGGTTGCGGCGCTCATCTCGCTTTATTGGCCGAGAGCCGGTGTATAGCTTCCGGGTCATGTGGCCAGCATGACAAAGCCACTTCTGGCGAACCAGAGCAGCGCACGGAAACGCCGTTTACCTTCCCGCCAGAGCGGTTCCTATTTATCTACTTGCACTTTGACGTGCTTTCGAACTGCTAGGTGGGCAGGAGCTGGGACCGAGCAACAGGAGCTCACCCCGTCGCAGGGATTCGAACCGCTGACCTTCTGATCAGCAAGCCCTAGGCTCTGTGGTTTAACCCACAGCGCCACCTGGGTCCTTTTATTACTTATCCCCACCTAAACCACGGGGCGCCCTACTGAGGTTGACAGAAGTAATGCAAGGAAAGCATATCTTGGCTTGTGCTGCATGCAACATACATGCATGTACATTTCAACATGTGTTGTTTCAAAAAGTTTCATTTTACAGTTTAGTATTGTTTTTATTTTGAATTACAAATTGGTAGCACTGCAGTCCTAAAGCATCTAAATGTCTTAATCCTGCCCTGGAAACAATTAATAGAGCAGAATGATGTGCGGATGCTTCCAGTATCAATCTATCAATATTGTGCCAGTGATATGTTGCAGAATGCACATGCAGCCCCCTCACCCCAGCTAGGTGGGGCTCTAAAATGCACATACCAAAGACATTGGGGGAGAGAAATAGAATCATAGAATTCTGGAGTTGGAAGGGGCCACAAAGGTCACCAGGTCCAACCCCCTGCAATGCAGGAATTTTTCCCCCTAACGCGGGGCTTGAAGCATACAGTATATACGTGCTTATATAGGTGAGCTAGAGCTAGAAGGGCAACATAGAGTAGGTGAAATATACTCAGAGTCGAGTGTGGATTTCATGCTCTTTATTCAGCTCATAGTAGCGAGGAATCAAAGTTCCCCCAGAACGTCTGCTTTATATACATTATTTACACAATGGGCCCCACATGATTGGCTAATTCCAGGATATTCCTGTAGGCCAATCAGGTTGCGGATTCACTTCCCCCTGGAGCTGGATTGGGTGGCTCCTGCGGACCAATCAGACTGCTGCATTCTGAATCCTATTGTTCTAGGACCAATCAGACTGCTGCATTTTGAATCCTATTGTTCTAGGACCATTCAGACTGCTGCATTCTGAATCCTATTGTTCTAGGACCAATCAGACTGCTGCATTTTGAATCCTATTGTTCTAGGACCATTCAGACTGCTGCATTCTGAATCCTATTGTTCTTGGACTAATCAGACTGCTGCATTCTGAATCCTATTGTTCTAGGACCATTCAGACTGCTGCATTCTGAATCCTATTGTTCTAGGACCATTCAGACTGCTGCATTCTGAATCCTATTGTTCTAGGACCATTCAGACTGCTGCATTCTGAATCCTATTGTTCTAGGACCATTCAGACTGCTGCATTCTGAATCCTATTGTTCTAGGACCAATCAGACTGCTGCATTTTGGATCCTATTCAACTCAGTACATAACAATAGGTGAGCTAGAGCTAGAAGGGCAACATAGAGTAGGTGTTTCAAATACTAGTGGAATGGAGAGAACCAATGGGACACACTTATTACTGGATACCAGTGCAGGGAAGGGTTCACTGGAGGTAGTGTCACTCTGTATGTCAAGAAAGGCATTGAGCTCATCAAGATTGCAGTCTGAAAAGGGGTAGACTCTTTCACAGAACTGCCATAGGTGGTGATACCAGGTCCCAAGAGCAAATGAGTACTGGGGATCAACTATTGCCCCCCCCACACACCCTGACCAAAATGTCCAGGATTATATTGAGCTGGAGAATGAAATCAAGGGGGCATCCAAAGTAGGAACTGCTGTAGTAATAAAGGTAAAGGTAAAGGGACCCCTGACCATTAGGTCCAGTCACGGATGACTCTGGGGTTGCAGCGCTCATCTCGCTTTACTGGCCGAGGGAGCTGGGATTTGTCCGCAGACAGCTTCTGGCTCATACGGCTAGCATGACTAAGCCGCTTCTGGCGAACCAGAGCAGCGCACAGAAACGCCGTTTACGTTCCCACCGGAGCAGTACCTATTTATCTACTTGCACTTCGTGCTTTCAAACTGCTAGGTTGGCAGGAGCAGGGACCAGGCAATGGGAGCTCACCCCGTTGCAGGGATTTGAACCCCCGACCTTCTGATTGGCAAGCCCTAGGCTCTGTGATTTAACCCACAGCGCCACCCATGTCCCTGCTGTAGTAATGGGTGACTTCAATTACCCTCAAGTGGGTACATTTGTGCTCTGGTTAATACAAAGATGTAAAATTTCTGCATATCTAAGTAGACTGTGACCTGGTCATTGAACCAACCAGAAGGGTGATGACCCTGGACTTTATTTCAAGTCGTGCCCAGGACTTGGTATGAGATTTATTTATTATTATTTAAATTTCTATACCACCCTTCATTTGAAGATCACAGAGCAGTTTGCAATATAAAAACACAAACATGCATACCATAATAAGAAACGAAAACAATAGCCCGCCCACCCGCAGTTTAAAAGCTCACAGACTGTTTAATTAGCCAAAGGCTAATGTGTTGAAAACAGTGACTACAGTTCTATCAAATGCAATATACAGTATAGGTAAGTGGGCAATGGCCAAGGAAGTCCAACACAGTCACATTTGACTTCAAAAGAAGAAACTTTTTTTCTAAAAAAAAATAAAAAAAATCAGGAGATGAGTAAAAAAGAGTCTGCCAGGGAAAGTGAAGAGGGTCAAATATGTTTGCCAGGCAGGGGGTGGTCATCATGCTCACAAAAAGAGAAGCTCAGTTTGCACATCAGGAAAGGTGGCATCAGAATCAGTAGGATGCCAGTGTGGTTAATGAGAAGAGTCAAGGAAGCCATTAATGAGGGAAGAAGACTTCCTTTAGAAAGTCTTAGGAATTAGGAGAATAAAAAAGAACACAAACTCTGGCAAAAGTAACACAAGCAGAAAGCAACACAAAGCTAAAAACAAAGACCAAAAAAATGAAATAAAATTTAACATATATCAGAAGCAGGAAGTGGTTGGACCTTTGGACAACAAAGGAGTCAAAGGTGTGCTAAAGGAAGGAAAGGAGATTACAGAGAAGCTGAATGAATTGGTCATTCCACCAGGTGCTGTTGGATGTTGGATTCTAACAGCATCTGGAGGCCAAAAGTTCCCCATTCCTATGTAAATAATAAATTACACATGGCAGCCTTGGACACAAACCTTATTTCACATTATTGCCTTGGATGGATTTCCAGTATCTGCAATTCCTAAATTATGCATGTGTTTTTTTAAGGAAGGCCCCAGGAAAGCCCACAGCATTTTTGTGCAAATCTTTATATGTACATGTTTGCATGCAATGTTGCCTAACATGCATATTTTTGCAAAGCAATTTTCCTTAATAAAATGCAGTTTTGTATGTTATTTTCACTACTATATGCATTCTCATGCACACTTCACCCCAGGTTGTGCATTATTATTTTTTTGCACACACTACTTAGCTGGAGAATGACATTGGAAAATGTGAATTTTAAAAAGTGGCCTTGTTTTCTGCTCATGCATTGTTTTGGAAAGTGTGGATTAAGTAGACTAGCCTTTAAATGTAAACTGAATCATGGTTCTTTCCTTTCCCTACTTTGACATGGGTAGGTTCAAGATTTTTTAGTGTTCAGCATACAAATCCAGACACCATCTCCTACTGCTCCTCTTTTCTTTCCTGCACCGCAAAGCCAAACTTCTGCATTTAATGAATTTTTAACAGAATACATACTTTTATTTAACTACAACTCACGAGTAGGATTTATTCCTAGTATTGAAATTTCTGGCCAGAGCTCTTGGTGTGTATTTCCTTTCAGTATAACTAATAACAAAAACTTCTGCAAAAACATTCATCATAGACTATGCCACTGCAGTCTGTAGTAGTGGAGGAAAGCATTTTTAAAAAGCTCCCCCTCTTCAAATATCTGAACATAGAGACCTAGCAAGGAGATAGATTAAGCCAAGCTTGACATGCTGTTTTTCTATGCGCAGGTATGAGTGTGTGTTTGTGTGTGAAGTGAAAGGCAGAGCATTGTTCTCAGTTAAGTAGTACAGATACACACATGCACATACACACACCACTAGGGATGGATGAGTCTGTCAGTTTTGGTTTCTCTCACTTTCCCACTCGAAAGTATCATTAAAATGTTAATGAATTTTAAGGAGGCCTTAAAAAATAAGCAAAGTGATGTGCAGTTCTTCATACTTCCACTTTAATGATACTTTCTCCTAATATACACGTTTGTTCACCATTTTACCTAATATGCAGTTTTTGCAAAACAATGTTCTCCAACATAATAAATTTTGTATATTATTTTCAACAGTAGATGCATTTTCACTTTACTCTGGTATATGCATTTTCACACACATTACTTGGTTGGAGAACTGCATTGCAAAATTCAGAGAAGTGCAAATTTCAAAGGACTGCTGTGATTCACTTTGGAAAGTGTCAATGTGAACTGAAACCATATTTTCCCTCCATGCTTACCCCCCTACCCAGTGCCCACACTTTCACCTGTTGATTTCACTTAGGAACAAAGTTGTGATCAAGCTAGAAAGAAGCTCTGCTGTGAACCAGAAAGGGAATTGTTTTGTAACCATCTTGGCCAGGGAGCTGATCACGCTTTGCTCTCTCTCTGTGCAGATACCATCCTGTGTCAGGCTCAGGATGGGGGTGAAGAAGCTGGCAGGAGGGAATTCTCACTGCAGTTAACGCTACAAGCTAATTGAAAGAAAATGACACCTTGCTTGCAGTTTAGTTATCTATAGCACACCTTGCCTGAAATAACTGTCTGCTGCACATCATATGCCAAGGTGATGCTGCTGATTCATAGCGAAATAAAATAAAATAGGCCACTTCAACAGGGACCTAAAAACCCTTTATTTTTAAATCAGGGCTTCAGAAGGGTTAATTAGCAAGAGGTCCTGCTACCTTCAAGATCAGTTCATGCATTCTTAATTTGGCACCAAGGCACATTTGTTCACTCTATGTTTCATTTGCCTTGTGCCCTTGGGTGTATGTTCAAGACTTGGTGCCTCTCTCAACCCCTTCAAGCAAGATCCCATTTCTGTTCCTACAAGCTGCAATGAAAATAGGAGCCAGCTTTGTAGTGAGCACCACTATTGATCCACCTAGCTTACTGATCAGCTGTGCCTCCCCAGAATTTCAGAGGGGTTCTCTCCCAGCCCGACCTGAAGATTGATCCTAGCACATTCTCCATGTAAGCACTGAGCCATAGCACTTCCCCTGTGTGTGAGGAGCAGAGCTGGATTGCTTCTTTCTTTACCTAAACTGGACAAGATGCCCAAGTGTAGTTTTTAACTCAGCAGCCCACTAAGCCAGAAAATCCTTGATTTTTGTATGGTGGTCTGACCTGTTACTTTTTGCCATAGGCATCAACTCCTAGGGGCCATGGGGGCTTTGGTCCCCTACAATAAAATACTTGTGGGGGCTGGGCCCCCACAAAGTTGATGGGCATTACCATTCAAATGGTGTGTGTGCACTGCGTCATGTGATCAATTATGTGGGGTGGGGCTTACCTGGGCCCCCACAATATTTTATTTAACTTGACACCGCTGCTTTAAATAGCTTTAGCAAAGCAAATTTACTGGGCTGAAGGTTAGTCTCTCCATTTGTGTTCCATTCCTTATCTTTTCCTTTGGTTCCACTGATATAAATAGGTATAGTTATCTAAAGATGCTTTCACCTGTTCCATCTCCATGCTGGTGTTGGCTAGTGGCCAATGTATTGTAGAGGGAACGCAGAGGGACATTTTCTTTTTAGAGCAGGGCTGATGATGTCATTTGCCTGGGTGCCAGTCTAATTGATGGGACCCCCTTGCTCTGGCAAGTGAATGAGGAGATAATGAGGCTTTCAAATTTTTATGTTGCCTGTGACAAATTAGTATAGAGAAAATCTGATAAAGTGGAAAACATTCAAGCAGAAGCTGGATTCTTCTTCCCACTTTTTTGATGGGGTTCCTATTTCAATTTTAGCACTCAAATTTTGCTTTGTAAGATTGCATGTCTAATTAAAGGTTGCACTTGCCTGAATTTGGCAATGTTGTTCTCCAGCCAAGTAGCATGTAAAAAGAAAATGCACACACTAGGGTAAAGTGTGCATAAAATGCACATATTATTGAAAATATTTATGGTAAAGTGCTTTACATAATTGTGTACATTGGGATAAATTAGCACTAAAATGCTTATGAATTTTCATCCAGACTTAAAATAAAATAGCAAAATGATAGAGAGGTGAATCTTAGAGTGGAAGGTATGAGAAAAACCAGAATTGACAGATACACTGTTTACATGTTGCACCTATGCAATTAGAAGTATGCACTACTGAATTCAATGGAGCTGGCTCTGAGGACACTGTGCATAAGATTGCAGTCATGCTAATCCTTATAAACTGGGTATTAAGCTGTGTATGCGTGTACTGGTGCTCTTTATGGAGTGAGATATAATAATGGATCAACACAGTTGTTATTTTGTGACTCTCCTTGATAGAGGGGCTATGAGGGTTGCCACAATGAGCTCCAGCTCTTCAAAATCTACCACTAACAGATTGGTGGCTGTTAGTACAATGCATTGGAGTATGGCCATGGCTGGAATGAGAGCACCCATAGCAATGCTATCAACAGGGTGCGTGAACTTCCCTCCCAAAAATTGGCCAGGAAATAGGAGTAACAAGATTGAAGGCACCACCAGACTGCCGGTATTCTGTGAAGGATTCAAAAGCTTACTGGAAAGTTTGTGCAATCAAAATAGATTATTGCCCTAGAGCAAGAATGGAGAACCTGTTACTGGACTACAAGTCCCATCATCCATGATCACTGGCCATGCTGGTTGTGGCTGATGAAAGTCTGCAGCCTTGCTCCCCAGTCTTGACCTAGCACCAAAAAGCAACTATTTTACAGTCAATAATGTGATGGGGAAATTAATTGAAAAGTGCAGAATGAATGAATGATTAACTGGAAAATGCATAAACACCCCACAGACAATGAGGAAGAATTCAGGATGAATGCTCATTGTTGTATACTCTCCCTGCAAACAAATCAGAATGAATGTTCAATAAAGACTGGATATAATCTAACCTCCATGTAAGCTTTGTGCAAACAAATCAGGATGAATGTTCAATAGCTGAGTTATCTGGCAGAGCCCTGGTTTTTCAGACATTCTCTTGACCAGTCAACAGATTGCCCATCATCCTCTATTAGACTGATTCCATTTCCATCCTTCTGCTTCCACCCACATGAGACAATTAGCACCAAGCCTGGCACAAGCACAAGCACATGACACCCTTGGGTGGCAGGATCCACTGCTGTGTGGGCAGGAAGGGTGAAAGTTCAGCAATAGAAGAGGGAAAATTGGCAGCTGCAGCTTATTAGGCAGATGTGAGATGGTGTGAAAACCTAAACCTATCAATACTTCTTTACTATGCAACTGTTGAAAACAGTCAACATGCAGCCCTCCAGATAGAATCATAAATTTGGAAGGGACCTCAAGAGTCATCTAGTTCAACCCCTGCAATGCAGGAATCACAGCTAAGGAATGCCTGGCACATGGCCAACCAACCTCTGTTTAAAAACTTCCAATAAAGGAGAGCCTACCACCTTCTGAGGCAGTCCATTTCACTGTTGAACAGTTCTTACCATCAGAAAGTTCTTCCTAATGTTTAGTTGGACTCTCCTTTCTGGTAATGTGGATCTATCGATTGGGGTCCTACCCTCTGGAGTGGCAGAAAATAAGTTTGCTCCTATATCTTCCATGTGGCAGCCCTTGGAAATGGCTATGATATCACCTCCCAGTCTTCTATTCTCCAAGCAAAACATACCCAACCCTCTTAATAGCTCCACAAAGGTATTGGTTTCCAGAACCTTTATTGTGTTGGTTGCTCTCTTCTGAAAATGTACCTGCTTGGTGAAAAAGTTTTTTTTAAGGCTTTATTTTTCAGTTTCTGAAAATTCTCATAGCAAACATTCCCCGCATGCCACTTCTGAAGAAACATTCCATGGATATACAACATAAATGATACAGTCAAGCAGGTTTGCATAGTAGTTTAAAGTTGATTGTATCAGTTAAGTGCTGTCTACTGCCTGGCTTAACAGATTGCCAATGGCCCTTCAGATGTTATAGTACATTGTTGTATTGACCAAAGGCAATGCTGACTGGGGCTGATGGGAGCTGGAGGGTCACAAGTTCTGCATCTCTGCTATAACAGTAACCATATCATGCAGCAGGTTCCTTCACTTTTTATAACTGGGAATTGCCCTTCAGATGTTGCTGGACTCTAAGCTTCATTTGGCTCCAGCAAGCATTGCCAGGAAAAAAATGGGAGTTGTGTGACAACATCTGGAGGGCAGCCACAGGTTCTCTATTCCTGACTCCACATGTTGCTCTGATCAGTGATAATAATAGGCAAAACGGAAGCACTTTCCTACAGAAGCACTTCCTGTTATGGGGATTCAGAGCAACCATCACTGTTCTGTTGTCATGGAGACCATCTCCCAGAATGATTCCACTACCAGCCTATCAGGGGCTAGCCTCACTGACAGGAATTGTGCTTTCCTCTAGAAACAGCTGGACCTGTCTCAGACAGAGCACCACTTGCCCTCAAATCTGTACCAGCCTTCCCTAGTTCAATTTGTTTGGATGAGGGTTTTTTTTTTGGGGGGGGCAGTCAAGAATGTGAGAGGGGAAGCTGAAAGAAACTCACATTGGAAAACTTAGCAATTAAATACATGGCCTAGCATTCCGCTCTGCCCTTTGACCTTCTGAAGGCAGGTTGCAAGGTCACAAGGCTTGGTTGCACTGTATTGATTAGGCCTCTTTTTGCCTAGTGGCCAGCACTGAGGGTTGAAAGAAAGAGAAGCCAAAAAGGAAGAATTAACAGAGGAGGGGGAGAAAGTGGAACGTATCAGTTGCTCTCTTGGCCTCCTGAGGGTCAAAGATCATCACACATAAGCCTGGGTAAGCAATTGTCTGTGTGATATCTCAAAATAAATAAATCAATACATTGAGTTCAGTGGAAAAAAGAAACCACTTTGCTGATTCTAAGGAATAAGGCTCTGAAAAGTCCATCTTGGCCAAATTCAGGAAGCTGTGTAGGTTTGGGGTCACTGAAATAGCAGCATCTTCGGTGGCAACCTGGAGCATGACCTTTACAATCAACAACATTTCCAAAGACACAAAAAGCTACCTAGGCTTTCCTTATAGTACATTCCCCACAATGGCCTGTTGATGTTTGCTTTTAAATTCTTCTTGCTTTTAACTAGTTTTCAACTTTCTAGAATTGTATTGTCTGATTTTATGTTGTAAACTGCTGGGGTTTTTTTTATATAGCGGTATATAAATATCTTTATCAAACAAACAATCAATCAGTCAATCAATCAATATAACCTGTTCCTCTCTCACACACAAAAAGGTACGTACATGTGTGTTGGAAGCTACCCAGGTAGTAATATGCTGAGATATGGATGGTGCACATGCCCATTGCTATTTATTTTTTATATAATTTAAATGGGTAATTTCACAACCACAGGGCATAAAAATCTAATAGAGTTCCCTGACTGGGCAATATCCCGTCTTTCCCCAAAACAGCAAAGGCAAAATCTTTACAGAATTCTTTTAAGATTTCCAAGTGAATCCTCACATTGTGGAAGAACAGTAATGTTAAGTGTCATATAGTAATCACCTTTGTTTGCAACTCCCCCCCACCAACCCCCACCAAAACCCCACACATTTCCTACATCTTGATGACTGAAAGTGCCATATGCCTCACTTGTTGCAACAGCAGTGCACACACTGAGGTGCGGCCTCTGGCAGCCCCACTTTAAATACCTGAGGGAAGAGGAGAAGTTGTTGGGCATCTGCTAGGAGGAGGGGACAAATATAAAAGGTCTCTAGCAATTCCACCCAGTTCACTCCCTGGAATATAGTTTATGCAAGTGTCACCGTTCAATGGACAACTCTCAATAGAGAGGCAATTTAACTCTGCCAAAGCAGCAAATCGAATCCCTGCGACGGGGTGAGCTCCCGTTGCTCAGTCCCAGCTCCTGCCCACCTAGCAGTTCGAAAGCACGTCAAAGTGCAAGTAGATCAATAGGTATTGCTCCAGCGGGAAGGTAAACAGAGTTCCGTGCACTGCTCTGGTTTCGCCAGGAGTGGCTTAGTCATGCTGGCCACATGACCTGGAAGCTGTCTGCAGACAAACGCTGGCTCCCTCGGCCGAGGGATGATGAATGCCTCAACCCCAGAGTTGTCCGCAACTGGACTTAACTGTCAGGGGTCCTTTACCTTTACCTTTTTAAAGTAGCAAAAGTTCAGCCCTACCTAACTTAGCTCTGCAAGCTTTCAGAGTGAGACTAGCAGGAAACGTGGTGCAGTGGGAAGTTGTGTCGCTGACTACCAAGAGACATTATAGGTGCAAACTGATGCTTTCAGAACTGCAACTTCCTTAGCGGCAAGCTAATCACAATAAAAATGGTTGCTCCCTGGGAAAGTCTCCATTCACCAGCATTGAATTTCATCACCCATCTACCAGCTTGCTTTGATGAGTTATTGCCAGAGAATGAGAGATGGACAGAAGTAAGATGATGCTGGAGTTGGGGCAATAAAAAGTATCGCCTTCCCTCATCTGTGTCTTGTTCTCTGCAACATTGCATTTAAATACTCTAGATGGAAAAGGATATCATAAAGGAACACAGAATGTGCACTCAATATGTTGCATTTGGGAAAGTGTTCCAAAATGTATTCATGCAAATTGACCCCTGGCTACAGATATCTTTGTTGGGTTAACAACTAACTGAGTAAAAGAATCTTTTGCATGACTATTCAGAAATAATCCCCAAATAAGCTCAGTGAGACAGAGTTAAGGACAGAGTTGCAAATGTGGGCCTCTCCAGATGTTATTGGGCTACAATTCCCATCGTCCCCAACCATTGGCCATGCTGGCAATGGTTGACGGAGTTGCACTCCAACAGTATCAGAAAGGCACCATTTTGGCTAGCCCTCGTGCAGCAGCAGCATATCCCACTTTGATGCTTGAAGTGAAACAGGAAGTGCCACCCCACCCTGCTGCCGCCACCTGGCAGCAGTATCCCTTACCTAGGTTGTGCAGTGGCAGCAGAAAGCAGGCATTTTATTTAAAGTCACCTGGTCAGTTTTATTGTATATAGCCAAAGGCCTTTACAATGGACGACAGAGAATAAAAGGAAAACTTTCCTCTAAGATCCTACAATGTAGTCTGTAGCAGTTTACAACATAAAAATAAATTTACAACATTAAATATTAAAATTGGAGTGCATTCATATAGCTGGAAAGGAGCTTCTTGGCTGCCGGTGCAAAGTTGGCTACCTGGTGTATAATATATAGATGTTTATCTGCTAGGAGTTCAACTGTCACTTCCTAAGCAGATCGACCTAGAAGCTAATTGAGAACTGGTGATATAAATTTTCCTCTGGGCATTGTATACAGGGGGCAAATCAGCAGATAGGGTGTGATGTCCTCCACCTAACTCTATTCCATCCATACATATACATTTGCGATCCATATGGGGAATATCTCCCCTCTAAATATGCTGAGGGCTTCTGTTGGAATCTTAGTTCTACAAAGGCCCTGCGTAGTTATGGGAAGGTCAAAGTCTCAAGGCAACGGGGCCTTGAGTGATTGGTCTTAATTTGATGTTACCAAGTAGGTCATGAGGGCTAAGGGCTAAGTAGTTCTCCATGCAAAGATTACAAACCCTAAGCTTATCTTGGCACTTTGGGCGGCACAAAGCAGTGGTGGTGGTGGCAGTTTCCAGCTAAATCTCACAAGACTGTAGTGAGAACTTGCTGTTGCCATCGCCTCTTCTCCACAGGTGCTGGTGGAGCAGGTGGAGCACCTGCAGAGGCAGCTGCTTTACCCCACCTCATGGGTGGACTGTATCGTGGCAGTGTAAAAGAATGCAGAAGTCAGTCCAATGACGTTCAATGAGGTTTACTCCCAGAAAGAGTGTGCAGGGTTTCATTCTAAGCTTCCCTTGTCCTCTTTTAAACTTCTGTAATTTTTATGACATCATTACTATCACATTACTATGGGTGATGTGAAATCTCTCACGTTTCTAAATCCCTTGTTGAATTCATTGGTAGATGTGAAACAGAACTTCTTTTTTAAAGTGACTTAATCTGAGACTGCCCAGTTCCGGGGGTGGGGTGGGGTGGGGAGGAAAGTATTTGGAAATAGATTATGGATTCCCTGCTTCACTTCCTGGGGATTTGATATGGAATTCAGAAAGAGAGAATTCTAGGTGACTGAACAGTCTTATCCAGTTTCCTGCTGGGTTCATGGTAGAGGAGCAATGTGAGGACAGAGTGGTATTCTTCCACTTTCCCCATCCTTTTTCTGTTTTCTTCTTCTTGAGCAATTTCCCTCCCATTGGAAGCAATAGGAAGAAATCAAAATCTACTGTACCAGATTCAGGAATGGCATGTCCCCCCACCCCTCCATTCCAGGTGCACAGGAACACAATGGGATAATGGGGTGCCCACAGATCCCACAGATCCACAACTTTTGGGGGGGGGGGAATGTCCCTGTGACATCACTAAATATTTCCACCACCAAAGCTCTGACACCAGTGAGGAACTGGTTGTAGACCTTTCCACAGCCAGCCAGAGGAGGCATTTGATGTTGAATTTCCCTCTCCACAAGTGGACTTCTCTCTCTGCCCTTGGCCCACATGCCTTGACCCACATTAAAAAAACAAAAACAAAACAAAACCCAAAAGCAACATATGTTCAAACTTGTCCCAATAGGCATTTTTGTATGAGATTCTGCCTGTTATATACATTTTTTTTTAAAAACTGTTATTTCCTAATGCACACTTTACCCCAGTATATGCATTTTTGTTCAAATTACTTGGCTGGAGAACTGCATTGCAAGATTCAGAGATGTTGAAATTTGAAGGATGCCTATGCTTCAGTTCATATCTTGTTTTGGAATGGTGAATTAGATCATCTCGCCTTTAAAGGCAGACTGAACTTAATTTCTCATCCATGCCTAGATTCCAACAGGGCAAACTATGTGCGTACAGAACATTCTACCCTTATGCTGCATCCTTTTTGCCCGAACTCATGGGGAGCATCATTGTTTTTAAAAAATGCAGAGGTGACTGAGTCACACAAATCATGTCTCTTAGAAAAGGGATGATGAAATTTTGTTGGCTCAGGGGCCATATTCCTTATTGGCCAACCCTCTAGGGGCTTAATTACAGTTGGTGGGGCAGGGTGAGGAAGAGACACTGTGGGCCAGATGGTGCACCCACCCCCAGGAGTCTCATCCAGCCCATGGGCTGGCAGTTTCTATCCCATCCCTGTCCTAGAAGTTTCCAAACTTTATTTTCCTTTATTTTAATTATAAGCAGTGTAGGTGAACAGTTCTTTTAAGACAAAATAAAAAAATTCCTTCCAGTAGCACCTTAGAGACCAACTAAGTTTGTTCTTGGTATGAGCTTTCGTGTGCATGCACACTTCTTCAGATGTCTTTTAAGGATACTGATGAATAAGGAGAGAGAAAGGAAGAAGGGTTGGATTGGATCATCTTTCGGGTTGTGGTGTTTTTTTTGGTTTGTTTTTTTTGAGGGGGCAGTAAATCCTTGATCCATAAAACCACAAAGCTGTTTGCTATTCTATATTTCATTTATTAAACTTACTGATCTTTATTGCATATGTTGTTTGCATTATTATTATTATTATTATTATTATTATTATTATTACCACTACTATTACTATTATTATTATTAATAGTATTTTAAAATTATTTATACCCCACCCATCTGGCTGGGCTTCCCCAGCCACTCTGCGCGGCTTACTGCACATATAAAAACATAGTAAAACGTCAAACATTAAAAACATCAAGAAGCACTTTTATTTGTTAATGTATTGTTATTATTGTGAGTTGCTTTCAGCTCAGTGTGGTTGTTGGAAAAGCAGAATTCAAATATAAAATCGGCTCTTCCTGTTGTTGTGCCTTGAGGCTTTGGCCTGAAGTTCAGCGGTAAAAAGTTTTGTAGTTCTACTTATTTTCAATAAAAAGTGCATACAACACGGACACACCAAAACAAAAAAAATCCCAGCAACCTCAGTACATTTCTCCCCAGTGTGATGCCTCTTGTATTTCTTTCACATTCAGAATGTAAAATGGCAGACACATTTATCAGAAAATTTGATTTATTTCCTTGCTTCTCTCTACCCTTCAATTCTTTTCACAGAAGTGGTCAGCCATTTTTAAATTCTGTTTCGTAAGGACATAAAAATAATAACCCGCTGGGTCAAGCCAGTGTTCCATCTAGTACATTTAATAAATGTACATTATTTATTTAAATCTAGAGATCACATCTGACATCCTTGGGTTCTGCAAGGACCTGAATGCCCCAAGAATGCTCATTGCTGAAGCTTGTCTTGGAACATTCATTCTTTTCTTCTTGGTTGCCTGACAATCTGAGCTGGGTCACAATGCCCTATTAATTTCCTGCAATACCCCTGAAATGAGTCATTCTGAAGGATTGTGGGAAATTAAAATGTGGGTAGACTCAGCCAGCCATTGTTGCTTGAAGTGCTTCTCAGAGCACTTCTCAGAGCCTCCTGCTTGCAACCAAGGGCACCCCAAAACAGAAGAGGGCCCCCCTCAAACCTGGATGAAAACCATTCATTTAAACACATGCATGCATGTGCTTACATGCTCATGCATGCACAAACCTTTTAAAACACTTGGCAACTGTTCTGGGGAGGGGGAGGTGGCTTCGCAATGTCTTCAGTTTACAGCTAATCAATTTGTACACAACAGGCTTCTGCTTTAAACCGCTTTTACCCAAACCTGATCCAGGAAGGGACAAACCTTACTAAGTCCACTTGCAAAACACAGCGTGTTCACAAATCAAACTATGGATCTCTGTAAACCCTCAAGGTAGATGCCCAAGTTCACATTTACAAATCATGGGAACATTTTTATGGCACAAAGCCATACTACACCTTGAAGAGAAGACCAATAAATAATAAATTGACCTATCTCCCCCTAAATAGGTTCATCATGCCTTCTGTTTCTAAAGTTCAGGAGTGGGCACCTATTTTTATGTTGGCACCACCCAAAGGAATGTAGGAAGCTGCCTTATGCTGAAGCAGGCCATAGGTCCATCTAGCTCAGGGTTGTGTACACTGACTAGCTGCAGCTCTCCAAGGTTTTAGAAAGGTTGTCTCTCCCAGTTCTACTTGGAGAAACTGGGGTTGAACCCGGGCCTTTCTACATGCAAACTATATGCTGTACCACTGAGCTACAGCTCTTACCTGTGTACATAGACTGGTGAGAGTCCTATGTTTTGCAAAATTGCAAAAAATAATGATTTTTTGTTCAAATCCCAAAGCGAGACACGCCCCCCTCCACACAGCTCAATGAAGACTGAGCATGCTCTGTGACCCAAGGAAGCTGACTATTTGACAAGATGGTGTGGAGGCAAGAGACAAACACAGAGAGAAACAGAAAAATAGGTGGCTGTGGAATGGAACCTCTTGGAATAGTGTGTAGCTGACTGGCTGGAACCAAGGAGGAGCATCCAACGTTGTAACTGTTTGTTGCAGTTCCCCCTCATTGACAGAGAATTCCCAAGCACTGAAAAAGGCCCACTGTGTGTCATACACCTTCCTCCTTGCTTCCTCGGTTCTCCTTGGGTTGTCCTGGAAACAGAGGCCGTGACACCTTGGCCAGAGTGACAGGGCCATGACAAAGCCTTCTGTCATGGTACCAATTGGATTGAAATGTCCTGCCTTCCCCTCCCCCTCCTTTCCATGGACACAATGTGAGGGGCAAGAGTGCTGGGGGTGGCCCAGCATAGCAGGGGGACTCCAAACACTGACCAACTGTGGAGAGTCCTGACTTTCTTCCCCCCATGGCTGCCTTGTTCCTTTGGCTTTCTCTGGGTCAGGAGGACAAGGTTCACTGACTCCTCTTAGTTGCAAAGCAAAGGTGGATTAAAGAGAGGGCAATGGCCTTTTCTTGTTACTATTGGCAGGCGGAGGCTGGGTCAGCCGTCCTCAAAACCCCTCGCACACTCTGTTGGGTCCGCAAGTGTCATTCAGCATGAAGGTAGCTGTCCATCAAGCCCCGGGGCCTTGTGGGAGCATGTACGGTACAGCAATAGCAAATGGACAGATCAGGAGGCAAAAGTGTTTTTAAAAACCTTGCATTCCCTCCACCCACCCCGTCCTTTGGATAGATGGATAATAAAAACGTTTTAAAAGGGCTCAAATTGTCAACTGCGTGGAGCTAAAAGCATGTCATTTGTCAACAGTGATGACATGCTACTAACCAATTGGCTCACCACAGTGAATCCGACACACTCCAAAACGTAAGAGGCATGCTAATTTGGAGGCGGGGGTAGTTGGGGGAAGATATTTACATCTCTTGCAACAATGGACTGTGTGTTTATTCAGCAATAAGACCCCCATCTGCACCCAGAACCAGAGGACAACCCAGGAGTCAGGTGCAAGGATCATAGCTCAGCGATACATCATCTGCTTTGCTTGCAGAAGGGTGCACTGCAGGTTCAATCCATGACATGTCCAGGTTGCTTGGGAGAGACTCCTGCCTGAAACTCTGGAGAGTTACTGCCTCACAGTGTAGACAATACTGAGCTGGTGGGACCAATTGTCTGACTCATTATAAGGCAGCTTCCTGAGTCCATCTCCTGACTTCCACAGTCCGAGGGAAACTGGCAGTTCCTTCTGGCAGGGACAGGGTGGGAAGAAAGCTCCCTGTAGAAACATAGGAACATAGGAAGCTGCTGTCTTATACTGAATCAGACCAATAGTCAGTCTAACTCAATATTGTCTATACAGGCTCTCTAATATTTTGGACAAGTCTATCCCCCAGTGTGACCGGGAGCTACAAGGGATTGAACCTGGGACCTTCTGCGTGCAAAACTGATGCTCTACCACTGAGCTACAGCCCTTCTTCTAAAGGGAAAGGTTATTTCTTCCACCAAAATCCTTTGGCCCATGAATGAGTCCATGCACCTCCTAGATCTAGATTTCTTCTTCTAGCTGCTGCCTGGAAAGCAGAATTTTTTTTAAGACTTTTTGTAGAAAGTGATGAATCAATGCAAGTAAGACAGCAGCAGCAGCAGCAGCAGCAGCAGCAGCAACAACAACAACAACAACCTGCCTGACCAGCAGGTCTTCCCTCTCTTTCTCTCTGGGGCAGCTGTTTATAGGCACTTTGCTGCATGAGCGACAGAGGAAGGAGCCACGGTGGCTGGAGTCTGAGAGGTCCTTTGTTTCCACATTTCAACTCCTTCCGATGGTGCTAAACTCTGCTCCCTGGCGCATAAATCTACTCTCCAACACATTTCTCTCTCCTGCCCTCTGACACCCATAGTTCCCTCCTCTTCCATCTCTAACTTGTGGGCCTAATAATAACTTGTCAGTCCGTGGGCTCTTCCGGCTCTAAGTTCTGCCACTGAGCCAGAGGTGAGATAACTGACACATGGACCTACTTCCTTTGCAGGCAGTCACACATAGCTACAGCATTGTGGGAGACCAGTTAGGCCCCGCTAGGTTGCATCTGACCACTAGAGATGCTCAAGGAATAGGCATGGATGACTTCTGTATGTAAATGTGGTTTTTTTCCTAGTTCTCTCAGTTTCTCATTTCCCCCATCATGAGTTCCCCACATTTCCACATCAGTTTGTGATTTTTTAAAAGTCCTCATGAAAATTCATCAGCACCTTGGTGTGAATTTCTGCTAATATATTTGTATGCAATTTTGCCTCGTATACACATTTTTGCAAATTGATTTTACTAATAAAATGCATTTTGGGAGGAGGGGGATATGCTCTTTTCACCAGTAGATGCATTTTAATGTAAACTTTACCCCAGTACATACAATTTTGTACATACCAGTTGGCTGGAGAACTGCACTGTAAAATTCAGAGAAAAGGCATTTTTGAATGATGGCTGTGTTTTGGTTCACATTTTGTTTTGGCAAGTGCACATTAGGAAAGTTCACATTTATATGCTAATTGAATCAAAATTCTCCACCCTTCCTAAGCCAGACTAGTAGTGTCTATGGACCACTGAGAGATAGGGCTGCCACCTTTGTTCTGGCAAAATACAGAACAGGACGGGGTGGGGGTGGGGATTGGGGGTGATTTTTTTTCTACCTGGTGTTGAAATAGCTTCAAAGCAGTCCATTACAGGCTAACAGAATGGTCCCTCTCAAATTTGTCGCACGTACACGCACACACACACACACACACACACACAAATTTGTAAATTTGTCTGTGCTTTGCTACTCAGAGTTTTAAATACATGGGGAGGGCAAGGCTTGTGAGGCTTCTCCCCCACTCTCATCTCTCAAATATCATGCAGATAACTATGTTCAGAACTGGGTCTTCTGGGTTACAATGACACAAAAACGCTTGTTTCTAGAGCCCCAGAACCTGGTGCTCTCTGAGGGACAAGGCCTGGCACTCCCAGGCTGCAGTTCTGCAGATGGGAACTAGAAGCGACAACATGAAAGCCTTGCCCTGGTTTGCTCCTCCTTGGGGGTGGGATGAGGAGATTGAGCGAGGAGAAAAATGGAAAGGAAATAAGCAAGAGGCAGTTTCTCCAGCCAAGCCAGCAATGCCTTCCCTATAGGAGTGAGGATGGGCATTTGGAGAGGAGAGTGTCCTGTACTGAAGCATTTTACAGTGAAATATGAGGGACGCGGCTGGCGCTGTGGGTTAAATCACAGAGCCTAGGGGTTGCCGATCAGAAGGTCGGTGGTTCGAATCCCCGCAAAGGGGTGAGCTCCCGTTGCTCTGTTCCAGCTCCTGCAAACCTAGCAGTTCGAAAGCACGTCAAAGTACAAGTAGATAAATAGGTACTGCTCTGGCAGGAAGGTAAACGGCACTTCCATGTGCTGCTCTGGTTTGCCAGAGGCAGTTTTGTCATGCCGGCCACATGACCTGGAAGCTGTACGCCGGCTCCCTCGGCCAATAAAGCAAGATGAGCGCCGCAACCCTAGAGTCGGCCACGACTGGACCTAATGGTCAGGGGGCCCTTTACCTTCACCTTACAGTGAAATATGGGATGATTCCTTATCATATGGGACAGGTTGATGCCTCTCCCGCCTTCCAGCAAGATCAAGACAGTGGGGAGGGGAGAAAGACTAACCTGGCTCCATCCATCAGTCATTGAAGGGGCAGCTGTGAGCTTCTGCTGCCCCTTCATGCCAGAAAAAAAAGCCTGACTTTGCTTCATGTTATGGTTCCCCTGGGACTGCAGAGCTGAAGGAGAACACACTCTGGCCTCTGGCATTGGTCAATGGACACAGTGCCCATCACTGCTGTGATGGACAGACCATTCAGCCACCATCTTGGAGACCATTATGCAGCCATGGCAAGGAGGAGAAAAAGCCAATCAAGAGAGAGAGAGAGAGTATGGTAAAGAGAGAATCTGACAGATAGGACCTGGCTACAGAAGTAGATAGGTGTGCTTAAGGGTTTGTCAGGCAGAACAAACCTGTTTAATTTCCTCAGGTGGAGGGGAAAGCCCTAGAAAGGGGCTAAAGGTAATCAAATAGCCATTCTAGGAGGAGATAGCTTTAACAGAAAAAGTTATGTTGTGGAGAATTGCAAGTAAAGTTTTTGTTTAAACCTGAAGCAATCTTTCTGACAGAAAACAAGTGCTGTGCCTTTAATAGTGGAAGCCTTCAAGCTTTATTTTTCTTTGAATGTTTGTTAATAAAAATAGAGTCTTCAGTTCCATTGTGTATCATCTTTAATTTAATTTAATTCATACCAAGTTAAGGAAATAAGTTTTTGCAGGAATCCCAGATGTCAAGTGTCCTTGCTGTGGGTTTCTATTATGCACCACCGCATATAGAAAGTCCATTAATTCTTGGTAGCTATAGATAGGGAGTGACGAAGGTTAAACCATCCCACACTCGGTCATGGTGCCCTGCTCCCATCTTCACTGGGGGAGTATGTGACAGCTGCTTCCCTTGACGTCCATGTGGGGAAACAAAAGCTCCGCAGAGGAAAGACTGTATGTCCCCCTCCATTGGCCAGAGAAGGAGCAGCTTCTTTTAGCACAAGGCCATAGCTCAGGGGTAAACAATTTGTTTTGCACAAAGGTTCATCCCCCACCATCTCTAGGTAGGCTCAGAATCTTGCTTGCCTCAGCCCCTGGTGAGTCACTGCCAGTCCATGTTCTATTATGCACTGAGCAATGGTTGTGGGAAAGCCATAGCTCAGTGGAGCAGCATTTGGTTTGCATGTGGAGATCCCAGGTTCAATCCCTGGCATTTTGGGTGTAGGGATCTGAACTTCCCTTGCCTGAAACTCTGGAGACCTGCTGCCAGTAGACAATACAAAGCCAGACATCCTGATTCAAGATAAGACAGCTTCCTATGCTCCTACCAGAGAGCTTGCTTATCCCTTCCCCACCAGAAAGAAGACAAGGAACCAATGCCCTGGGGCTACAGAGCTGAAAGGCAGGATGCTCTGTCCTAGGCCAGGAGAGCAAGGTCCTCCAGGAGGCTACTGTCCCCTGCTTCCTAGGAAGAATATCAAGGAGACACATAAATCAGCCAAAGAAGGAGCACCTGCAGAAAGCTTTCTCCCCCTCCAAAAATAATGCTTATAATAAATTTGTAACTTGGAACTTGGAATTGTGGTATCAGCATCAAAGAGTAAGCTGTGCATGTCTAAGTACACACCCTCAGTCTCAACCCCAATCATCATCATCAGCCTAAGTGCTCAGAGTGTGTTGCATACATTATATCAGTAATCCTTATACAGTGGTACCTCGGGTTAAGTACGCTTCAGGTTAAGTACGCTTCAGGTTAAGAACTCCGCTAAGAACAGAAATCGTGCTCTGGCGGCGCAGCGGCAGCAGGAGGTCCCATTAGCTAAAGTGGTGCTTCAGGTTAGGTACGCTTCAGGTTAAGAACGGACATCCGGAACGAATTAAGTACGTAACCCGAGGTACCACTGTAATAGTCTTGTAAGGTAGACTAATATCACTACCTCCATACTACAGATGGGGGCCCAGGCTCCAAGAAAATGTTTTTAAAATATTTTTAAAATAATATTTAAGCACACATTTCATATGGATTCTATTTTTTAAAACAAAATCACAGATCAATGTTGAAACAGGACAGGATGGATATCAGTCCCTGTTGTGGGTTGGGAAAGACCACCGCCTCAAACCCCAGAGAGGCACTGATAGGCTGGATCTAGACACATCAAAAAAAGCGCTTCAGGATAATGCGTTGTAAACTTCATAATGGGAATCACGTTGACAAAAGACAGGACTCTACAGTGCCATCCGGTGTCTCAGTGTTATAACACATATAAAATGCGTTTTCTTTACTAATGTAGCTGAGTCCATAGTCAGTGTAAACAACATTGAGGTAAGTGGACCAATAGTGTGCCTTGGGAGCAAGCACCTTCTTATGTTCCTGTTGAATAATGAATGAACACATGCACAGTTGACATGGACCTGGGAAAAAGTGGGTGCTGCAGGGTTCTGTCCTTGGCCTGTTGTTATTATGAGACCTTGTCAGAAGCTCTGGGGGTGGAGCAAAACCTTCCCATTGTGCCTCAGGCAGCAAAAAAGGATGGGCCACCCCTGTCCCTAGTCACTGTTAAGCAGCATTTGTGCTTCTGGAAGATCATGGAACCCTGAACCTTTTAATTGGAAATAAGACCAATCAAACTGGGAACTTTCGCATGCAAAATTGGTATTCTGCCCCACAGCTACAGCTCCTCTCTGTCATTCCTTACAGCACAATCCTTGGTATTCAGAAGTAACAGTTGTGCAGAAGAGGGAATTTCAGTTGTTGCAACCAGTTGTTGTGCAGGGCTAAGAGAAACTGCACCTCCCCAAATTACCGTATTTTCCGGCATATAAGACGACTGGGCGTATAAGACGGCCCCCAACTTTTCCAGTTAAAATATAGAGTTTGGGATATACTCGCCATATAAGAAATACGACCCGGCATATAAGACAACCCCCGACTTTTGAGAAGATTTTCCTGGGTTAAAAAGTAGTCTTATACGCAGGAAAATACTGTATATTTTCTTCCACAACACACACTGGAAAGAGGTGCTTGATAAAAAAAGGGTGCTTGATCAGAAGTTCTGCACCCTTCCCTGAGCTCCTGACAGGGGTGTCTTGCTGCTCTGCAGGCCCGGGTCCAAACTAACAGCCAGGAGACTGTAAGCATCTGGCCTCTGCTGCTGCATCTCCCCTGCAGCTATTTTCTTGCCTTATTAGACAGGGATTGTCTACCTTCCAGGAACAGTGGGGTTGTTAATGGGTTTATCAAGCGGAGGTTAGACTAAGCAAATTACCCTTCTATCCCTGAGCCAGCTTGAGTGCAATGGATTGCCATGGTGGATGGCAGGGTAGGGGGAGAGAGAAGAGGGAGGGAGAAGAGGGTGAGACTGCTTTTGTGGCCAGCCAGAGAGAGCTGTGCCTAAAGGGAGTCTGCTTCCACTGTGTATCGACTAGCTGTCAGGCCTTTAAGAACCACACTTCTTCTAGAGTTGGGATTCAAGGAGCCTGCATC
Organism: Darevskia mixta; assembly: GCA_034641385.1. Lineage (NCBI taxonomy): Eukaryota > Metazoa > Chordata > Lepidosauria > Squamata > Lacertidae > Darevskia > Darevskia mixta. The sequence goes on along the minus strand of JAWWNH010000061.1, from coordinate 7,286,100 downwards.
AACCCAGGCTACTGACTGCATTTAAACACAGGGTGTTTAATCTCTTTTTCCAAATATGATGTCCCTCAGATCCCAGAATTTGGTGGCGAGACTCTTCTTCTATAATATTCCAAATGCTTTGTCTCAGTCTTGAGTGCATCATAGCTGAAGTTTTAAATCATTGCAACGATAGCTCTTCAAAATTATGTAAAGTGATTTCAAGGAGTGCTTATGTTAACAACACCAGCGACCCTCCCACCACATTCACAAAGAGCTGCACATGCCGTGTGCTTATGTGTGAATTCCCCTATTGACTTGGAACTACAGCTGTGCACAAATGGCCTCTCAAAATGCTCCGTCTCATTTGTGAGCGGAGAGGAGGAGGAGGACACAATTTCATTGATGATTTTTTCCCCCTGGCCTATGGGCAGGGGCGGGGACTGAGAATTTCATAGTTTATTGAGATTGGGGCTCTCCACTAGCAGTGTCAGCAGCACAGATTCTCTGTGCTGGTAGCCTCCACCAATTTGCATCCTCCACAAAAGAAAGTTCATCGCCCAGTGGTGGAGCATCTGCTTTGCATGCAGAAGGTCCCAGGTTCAATCCCCAGCATTTTCAGGTAGGGCTTGGAGAAATCCCCGCTGTTAACCCTAAAGAGTTGCTGCTAGTCAGTGTGAGATGAGCTCTCCTTGGTCTTCAATGCTGGGTCAAGTGGACTCCTCTCAGGGTCACAGCCTGATCTAAGATGGGTCACAACAGCAGTGTCACCATCATATAAAAACACATTGCATACCAGCACATACCTCTGGTGCTCAAAAGCTTGCACAAGCTGCCTATACCATACTAGACCAGCTCCAAACTTCTTGCATTTGTCTACAAGGCCCTTACTAACTTGGGTCCAGGATATGTCAAGGATCACCTAATCCGTTGTATCCCTACCTGATCACCAAGGTCTTGTAATGGGACGTCCACTGTTGGTGGTCCCACATGGCTTGGATCCTGTTTTATGGGACTCCTTCCTGTTGAGATCAGTCAGCTCCCCTCCCTGTTGAACTTCCAATGCCTACTTAATACTTAAAAAAAAATCCAGCAGGAGTTTTAATTGAAGTCTGATTTTGTAGTTGTAACCAATTTTTACTTTTTTCTATATTGTATTTCTTGTGCACCGCCTAGATATGATTCTGGTTAAGTGGTATATTGTTCAAATGAACAGATAAATAAAACGGTAAAAAGAAATGGTTCCTCACATTCATGAGTGGGTTCTGGGTCTGAAAAGGTCAGTGAGCTAGATGGACCATTGGTCTGACTCAGTATAAGGCAGCATCCTGGCATCATTCCAAGGCACCCTGTTCATGTGATTGGCATCTGTGAAAAATAGATGGTGGAGTGATCAGTGAGAATTCTGCAAAGCAGCATTCTTTTTTCCAGCATTGCTTTGATCAGAAAAAAAATGCCTCATGAGAAACTTCAGTTCATCTTTAGTTAGGATCTTCTTTGCCTAGCCTCACTATCCTCCCCAGCTTCAGAAATATGCATTCTTTGCTAGGTTAGAATGGCTACCACATTACCAAGTGGGGCTTGCAAGAAATGAATAGAGAAACTGGTGACTTTCTCATAGTCAACGAAAAATGTCTATGATCTTTTCACAAATCCTATGGCTCTATGTCTGTTTTATTGTCTGTTATGAATTGTGTCTGTCATGGCAATGAAATCTTCAACATGTATGTAAGGAAGCTCATGTAAGGAAGCTCATGGGGATTGAACACCATGGGACTTTCTTCCCAGTAAACTTGTGTAAGATTCCTCTGGAAGCCAAATAAGTTACTTGTGGATTCAACAGCAGCAACAAACATTTTTTAAAAAAATAATAATGAGCCACTTCCTTAAATCAGCAACAGCACATTAAGTTACATAACAACAAAGAAAACTGTCTTATGCTGAGGTCCCACCTTTGCTATACATTTGAAGCAGTTTCATACCACTGCTTCCCTCAAATAATCCCTGGGACTGTAGTTTATTAAGGGTTCTAAGAGCTATTAGGAGACACATACACCCCAAAATTTCCTCCACAGAGCAACAATATCTAGAGTTCATTAGGAAGAGAGATTAGCCGTTAAACCACAGGACTCACATGAGGAATGCAAGGTGTTTCTGGCTGGGGGGAAAGGGGGGCATACATACACACTATACATACTCAGAGGAGCTACTGCCACCTTTTCATTACTTTACACATTACCGGGCAGGACCCTAGCACTGGGTAGTAAAGGGACCCCTGACCGTTAGGTCCAGTCACAGACGACTCTGGGTTGCGGTGCTCATCTCACTTTACTGGCCGAGGGAGCCGGCATACAGCTTCCAGGTCATATGGCCAGCATGACTAAGCCGCTTCTGGCAAACCAGAGCAGCACACGGAAACACCGTTTACCTTCCCGCCGGAGCGGTACCTATTCATCTACTTGTACTTTGACGTGCTTTTGAACTGCTAGGTTGGCAGGAGCAGGGACCAAGCAATGGGAGCTCACCCCGTCGCGGGGATTCGAACCGCCGACCTTCTGGTCACCAAGCCCTAGGCTCTGTGGTTTAGACCACAGCGCCATCCGCGTCACCCACCACTGCTGCTGACTCCAACCTGCACCTTGGCCCTTTAAAGCCCATGCCCATGTTCCCTCTGTCTCTCTGCCTCCAGCTCCTAGTGGTGCCTTTGCAAATGACATCATCAGGCCATACCACCGAGTTCAGAGGCAGTCACGTGGGGCAGAGAGGCAGGATCTGTGAGGATCAGATCCAAAGCAGCTACCGCAAAGAGTCTAGCCTATCACAGGGATGGCAAGTGAGCCTCAGGTGCCATGTGACCTTCATGATCTGCTGTTGCTCTCTCACTCACTCGCTGCCAGAGCGGTGCTTTTAAATTGGGATGCCCCAATTTCAAGTCAGAAGCTGTAATGCCTTTACCAATTCTGGGGCAGGGAGAGATACTTGAGGGGTATGAAACCACTGTGAGAATTGTAGCTCTGTGAGGGGAATAGAGGTCTCCTCACAACTTTCAGCCATCTAAACAAACTACAGTTCCCAGGATTCTTCAGGGGAAACCATTACTGTTTGGAGTAATATGATATTGCTTTATAAATGTATTGTGCACATAGGGCTTGAGCCAGGGCTTTGGTCTACCTAGCTCAGTACTGTTTACACTGACAAGCAGCAGCTCTCCAGGGTTTAGGACAGGCTCTCCCAGCCTTATTTGGAGATGCTGGGAGTTGAATCTGCACACAAAACAGATGCTCTACCATGGAGCTATGGCCCTTCCCCAGTGCTGCACCTTACTCCTTTTTAAGCAACCATCATGCATAACGTCCATAGTGGCTAAAAGGGGAATTTGTGCAGGACTGTGGTGGGTGATAGCATTTTTCAGCTAAATAAGGCAACACAAGGAAAACAGCTTTATTATAATTCCAAATAATAATAATAACAAAAATATTTAGATTGTATAGTTCCCCCAACAATCTCCTGATTAGGTGGGCTGGATTTTTGACCTCTCCCTTTGCTCTATTTTCATTTTGCTTTTGGGGAGGAATGCAGGAAAAAAGACAAAGCAGTAATTTTGGAGCCAGGAATCCTCCTTAGTTCCAAGTTCATTGTCAAACTAACAAGGGAAAAGGGGAACATAGAGCCATTTCCGAGACCCATTAGCCCTTTCAGTTTGCGATCTTTTTTTAATTGTTATTTTAAAAAGCTCTTCATGAAAATTTGTCAGTATTTTAGTACAGTATACGTTTTTGCTAATATGCTATTTTCTTCTGTGATTTTGCCTAATATGCACAGCATTTGTGAAGCATTTCCCCCTGATATATAATGCATTTCATTTTGGATGGTATTTTAACTACTATATGCATTTAGATGCATGCTTTACTCCAGTATTTGCATTTCTGTACACATTATTTGGCTGGAGAACCAGAATGCAAAATTAAGAGAAGTTCACCTGTGAATTGAAATTTTCAATTCGGAGAAAGAATGTTAGCCCTTTCAAAACTCACATCTCACTACCCTGAAGTCATTAGATGAAGAGAGGAACACTACCTTCTCCCTCCCTCCCTTTTAAAATTTGTTTCAGCAGCTCCCATGTACTTTAAGGGCGAGGTAAAACTGCCCTCACTTTAAAGAATGCTTTAAGTAGTGAGGTCCCAGGAAGTACAGAGAATCACTGAGGTTAGGTGCTGGGACATAGCGTCGGAAAAGCTGCAAGGGCCTCGGGCTGATCTGACCTTATCAACAGTGGAAGCAAACAGGAAGCCCCAATGCATTCCTGGCATATTCTTGCACAGCACTAAGTGAAAAAGCAAAGCTTGAACAACAGGGGAATGCATTGTACTTCTCTGCACTTAACCCTCCTCTGGTCTGTGTGCAATATGCTGCATCAGGAACCAAATGTAGCCCGGCCAGTGCTATAAAGGGAAGAATTTGATGGGCTGGCAATGGCTGGTATAGACAGACGGACTCTTTTTACATACTCTCATACACATATCCTGGGCTGTAGTCCAGTGGTGATAGTCACCTTTCCCAGTGTGCACTGCTGCATTGCCAGCTGCTGCTGGTACCTTTAAGACACCCATTCACTTGTTTTGTTATTTCATAATGCTTTCATTTTCATTCACTCATCGTGTGCGTGTGAAAAAAAAAAGGCCATTCATGAAGATGCTCTGGTAAGCCATATGGGGATAGGAATCTTTAACTTGGTTCATCTTGCAGCAATGAAATCACGGTCAGCATCAGGAGTCGACTTTCTTGAGCACCTATTGATGCCCATGTCCTAACAGAGGGGGCCCACAGATAATCCTTTGGAACTCCTTAGCCTTGCTGCTCCTTTCTCATGCTTCTGCTGCCTGTTTCCCCATCTTCTCAAAGTGAGCAGGCTATGACAAGAAGAAGGAGAAATAGCAAGAGCTTTGATTTGCCTCTCTCCCCCTCTGGGCAATGGTGCAATTTCAACCCAGAGGGAGGCCCTCATCAGATGTTACTGTCCTACCAAGGGATTCTTTTGGATTCAGGCTGGCAATGAAAGAAATATCAATTGTGCACTTTAACAGGTTTTATTTGCTAGATGAAAGCATGAAGCACAAACCATGGGGAAGCAGGTATCTTATAGCCCTTTCAGTTGCTAAGGACAACTGATGGAAAACTGACTTTTCCTGATAAAAAGAGTCATATCTTCTCAAGGCCTCTTCTTCTCAAGGTCCATGATGGGATCTTCAAGTGACTTGTCAATTGCCAAGGGAGATAGCTCACCTCTCTCATGCTAGCTTAACATTTCTGGTGGCAGTCTACTGACATATCTTGGTTGCATTGAAGTTGCTTGATTGAATCTGGGTGCAGCTGGCAGGGTGAGGCCACTGCTTCAGGCTGTGGAAGTCCCCAAGGTGGCACCTCTGTGGCACCCTGCCTGCACCACCATCATTTTGGTTGAGATTTCACCTCAAATTGGCACTGATGCCGGTGCTGCTTCTCCACTGTTGTCAGAGGCAACAGGGCAGATGGGACACATAGTGCATGCAGGTGGCAGCAGCAGAGTGGGAGGTGTAGGTGGCAATGACAGCAGCAGGTATGATGAAGCTGCTGGTGGTTGACAGCAGTAGCAGTGGAGCAGCTGGGCAGGGGGGCACTTCCCATTTTGCCTCAAGTGGCAGAATGGGCTGCACTGCCCCTGCATCTGGCTGGCTGTGTCCTGTTCTGCGGTGCCAGTTGTGCAAGCAGGTGCCATGTGTTTCTTGCCTTTGCATCTTCTGTTGCAACAACAAGCTTTTAGATATCAGTGTCTCCAGGATATTTATCAGTGACACAAGGGACTGGGGTATACTGCATAATGTGATAGCCATCATTTTGGTTGTCCTTAATATCCTCACTGACTTCTCTCAATTGCTGAACCATTTCTAGGATGGCATTCAGGTTAGTTTGCATATCTGCATCCTGTTTCAGCTTAATTGAATGCACTGTCCTCAAGAGAAACAACGATGAATTCAAAGTGGAATGTTGAGGTAAAGGGCAGAGCGCATCCCAAACCTGTTTGGCATGTTGCAATCTTCTGTTACCCCATAGTTCAAATTAGCAGCTGGGCACAGTTCAACAATAGCCTGCCACAAATCTTCCTCGGCTATGAAATTCTCTATTTTGAACTTTCACAGTTGAAAATTCTGAAGATTCAGCTTGGGGAATATTTGCAAACATTCAACCACTGTTCTCTGTCTCTCTGCAACTCTCAATTCTCTGCAATGCAAACAATCTCCTCCTGTCATTGGCTCTGGCTCTGCATAGTCTTGGCATCCCTGCTTTCTGCCCTACAAGTACAAATAGGCACCAGGCACTACTGGAGAGGGCAGTAAAAAGATATCTAATAAGTAGGAATGGACAAATCTTGGCAGGGGGTTGGACTGGATGGCCCTTGTGGTCTCTTCCAACTCTATGATTCTATGAAATCGTTCAATTTCAGTTTCTCGGTGTTTCTACTTTTTCTAATTTTAGGTTCAGTTCTGCACATTCCCACACTAGTTAGTGAATTGGTTGGTGTTTGTTCATTTTAAAAAGTCCTTGTGAAAAGTCACCAGCATTTTTGTGTGAATTCCTTCTAACACATATTTGCATGCTGTATCCCTACACATTTTTTCACAAGTAATTCCCCATAACACAACACATTTTTGGCATGTTATTTTCACTAATGTGTACTTTTTTTTTATTCATGCCTTACCCTCCTGTGAGCATTTTTATATGTATTACTTGGCTGGAGAACTGTATTACAAAATTCATAGAAGTGCAAATTTCAAAAGATAGCTGTGTTCTGGTTCATGTACTGTTTCAGCACGTTCAAATTAGTTTTGTTTGCCTAATTGTCTTTCAATGCAAACTGAATCTAATTTCTTCCCCATCCCTACCAATGTGCTGCACAGTTCAACAGCCATGTAATACAATGCTGATTTTTGTTTTCAGCGCTAGCAAGATTAGATCTAATATCATCTTCAGGAAAAGCAGTAAATTTTGATGCAATCACATTCCTTTCCAACTGGGGAGTGTTGGCTGAGATCCGAAGGCCTCTGAGCCAGCTCTAACAATGCAGGTGAGCCGTGGCTCTAGCCTCCCTTTCAAGGAACTGATGCCTCCCTCTTAATTCCTTGCACAGTGCCTGGTGGGAGAAAAGGGAACAGAGCATGTTCTTTATTTAGCTGGAGCTTCCTGTTTCCGATTCACATTTTTCCAAAGAACGGGCAGCTTAAGCGGGATTTTTCTTCTTCGGTGTGTGTTTTGTTTTGTTATAGTTGTTCTGGGAAAAACCAGGCAGGATCTGCATTGTCAGAGCTTTGATGTCTTTCCTCTAGGCCGTTTCCTGTTCACTTGAGCACAGGTTAAAAATATGCATCTGCTGACATCATCACTGCCAACCTCCTCCTGCCTGATTTGAGCCACGCAAGTCCCCGAGCTGTTGCATTTCTGGATATGATTATGGGGAAAGTCTCAGTAGCCATTCCTGTGAACAGCTGAGTCCTCAGCTGCAAGAAATGTTGAGAAGCAGGCAAGTTGTTCAAGAGGAATTGGAGAAAATGGACCATCATCTTATTATTGCAGGCCATTTCTTTTACATCACCCAGCACCATTCCTATCATTACCGCCCTCCCCAGACCATTAGGGACAGATGAATCTGCCAGTGTCAAGTCTTTACATTCCCCACCAAAACTCAGCTCATCAGATTTCCACAGCAGTCAATGATTATTATTTTTCAGTCCTCATAAAAATTCACCAACGATTTTACTGTGCATTTTAAAACATTTTAATAGACATTTTTGACAAATCCACATATTTCTGCAAGCAGCTTTTATCTAATACAATGCCTTCCTAATAGTATTTTCAGTAATAAATGCATTTCTGTGCACACTTTTCCATACCAAAACACTTTTATACTCACCATTGGTTGGAGAACTGAATCACATAATTTGAATAAGAGTGAATTTCAAAGGATGACTGTGTTTTGGTTCGCTATTTTTTTAAAGTGTGAATCAGATAGTTCTACATCAAAATGTGAATCAGACCTAATTCACACCCCCTCCCTACCCATCACCACTGCCCTCAGACCACGGTCCTGCTACAAACTGAACACAGAAGTAGGCAATTCTATGCATGCTTACTTGGGAGCAGGGGCATAGTTTGCCATATGTGTTCATCCTGGGTGCTATCCAATGGACCATTTATATTTCCCAGTCTGCAAAGCCATATCTTTACTGTTCCACTGAGTTACAGCAGCAGAAACTAATATTATTGCTTATGCCTAGCCTAACAGAAGTTTAACAGTCTCTTACGTAGTAATCTAATGTTCTGCATTTTTCTGTGTATAAGACTACTAGGGTTTTTTCTTTAAAATTAGCCCTCATGGGTAGTGCAGGGCGGGGGGGACAGGGTTGGCCGATTTGTTGCAGCCGCGAGCAGGAGATTTTCTGCAGTGACAGGGCGGGTGATTGGTGGTTGTGTGAAGGGTTGTTTGCGATTGGCTGTCTCTGTGTCAATAGCACAGTTGATTGGCGTCTGCAGTTGTTTGGCGACGCTCGCGATTGTCAGCAGTGGGCGAGCGATTTTTGGTACCCCCCCTAAAAAAACCCTTAAAACCTTAACAACCCTGGGCAATCCTCCGCAAAAAAAGCTCAACAACTCTGTGCCATCTCCCCGTTTTCTTAAATTGGAGTCCCCTCCCCCCAAATAGGGGGTGTCTTATACATGGGGCCTCCTATAGACGGAAAGCTACAGTACCTTCCATACTGTTGGTGTTATCTCCATCTGTTTCTTGATTGCTTATTTTCACAAATAAATCACGTTGTCATCTGCCCACAGGGTTATTGTCTGTGACATGAATGATTGAAGTGCACAAATAACATGTTTGGGTCCCCGTCCCCTGACAATCATTGTCATCATCACTATTATCACTATGAAATGATGAGGCTTCCTGAACTGAACAGGATTATTTTTAAGTATTTTGCGATGGTGAAACTGAATGTAAAGACCAACCTCATAAGGTTGTGGTGTCCCTGAAAAGGGGACACATGGAAAGTTTACTCTGATTCCAACTTTATTATTATCAGCAGCGGTGCCCTGTTGAACTGTTCTGTTGTGTTTTCATGATTTCCCTAAACACATTGTTCAGTGTTTGGATTGCAATCCATGCACTCTGTTCTTCTGACCTGACTCTTAAGAGCATAAAAACATAAGAAACATAAGGCGAGCTGGATAAGGCCAATGATCCACCTAGTCCAGCGTTCTGTTCACACAGTGGATGTCCAGATGTCCGTGGGATGAACTGCAAGCAGGAGCGGACTCAAGAGTACTCTCCCCTTCTGCATTTCCCCGCAACTGGAATTTAGAAGCATTACTGACTCCATCTGTGGAGCAGAGCAATAGTCACTGATAGCCTTGTCCTCAGCCTTATCTCTATTGCTCAGTCCTCTTCTAAAGCCATCTCTTGGTCCATATCCTCTTAGCATGTGAACAAGATCTCCACATATCTGACTGCGAGTGAGTGAAACATTCACTAGTCCTCAAGCATCCAGCAGCCACCACACACCCTTCACAACTCTGTGAGTTATTATGGCACACATTGGGTTTTTAAACCATTTCAAGGCCACAAGTTGCACTTCATGGTTGAATGTGCATTTAGCAAAGGGCATAGCCTTTGTTAAAAACTGGTTGTTGCTGCAAAACATACCTTAATTTGGACTTTGTTAAATAATGGACTATATAATTATCCATAACAGAGGCTCCCAATCTGTGGTCTGTGGACCATAAGTGGTCCACAAGTTTCATCCAGGTGGTCCGTGGTGTGTCTGCATTTAATATTCATATTGAGTTTTAAAAAAATAGAATTCAAATTGTAATATAATACAATACAATGCATGGAATAAAAGAAGCAATGCCAACACAATTAAATTAATGCAGCACCTAGCACAGTGCATTACAATGGCTACTACAGGCCAAAAAGTCATTGAGTCATCTGCAAAGACCCTCAGTAATTTTCAGTTGGTGGTGGTGGGAGTTTGGGAATCACTGAGCTATAAGATAACTATCCCTCAAAATCTTAAAAAATAAAAATAAAAAATTCTTGAGAAGCAAACATTAATGAAATGTGGTGTGGGCCAGGAGAATAAAATACAATTTAACCTGTAGTCATATGTAGGCTTACCTGGGAGTAAGCCCAACTGAAAACAATGGGGATTACGTTTGAGTAGACATGTACAGGATTGCACTGTTAGCCATTCTGGCAGAATAGTAATGCCTGTGACTACAAACCAGAATGATAAGGAAAATAATCTGTTGGTAGTGGATCTGCTGCCATGAATGAAATGCTGCTTGCCTTCACATCTGTTCTTTTTGTAAACCAGCAAATATTTCAAAACACTATAACTCTCCAGTGCTCTCCTTCAAAAGAAACCAAAATTGAAGTACTGCCGTCCCTGGAAACTGCCACCATTCAGGGAATGGTGAGTAGGAAAAAATATATGTAGGCCAAGTTCAAAATCAATTAGTCTAAAATGAGTAACAAGAAAAACCAGGAATGTGTAAGTAAGGTTTAATGTACAGGGTTCTGTTCTGCAGTTTTGGTTGACAGCAGAAGAAGGAACACTGGTGGTAGAAGATAGATCAAGATATACAGTATTTCTGGGTGATCTGCAGAATGGAAGCACCAGGGGATTATGGGAAAGTAAAACTGCAAGTTAAATAATAATAACCAGGGATTTTTCCCCAGCCAGAACTTGCCAGAACTCAGTTCCGGCACTTCTCAGGTGCATGTCATTGCCAATCTAAGAGAACAAGGGAGGTGTTCATGGAGAGTTCCAGAACCTCTTATTTTATTTTTTAAGAAAAATAGCACTGATAATAACATATCTCATTCTTAACCTGTAAAACATCCATATTGCTTGTGCCGAAAGTTCCTTTTTTATTTTTATATATTGTCTCTAACAGTGAACAATTCAATAGCGGAACCAGCCTAACCTAAGGATGTGTGAGAAAGGGAAGATGTCTTATTGCAGGCAAAGGGAGGGAAAGGAAAGCTGAATATAGAACAGGAATGCAGATAACCATTTTTTTAAAAATAAAAAACAATAATTGCTCAGTGATGTAGATTTGAAATAAGGAAATCTAAAATATAAAGAAACATTCAAACACATTGTGATGCATAGCATTTCCTGTTTTCGTTACCCCCCACAATTAGCTGTTAGACTAAGTTGGCAGTCCTTGAATTTCAGATTACTTAGGGATGCCAAGGTAGCATCATTATCCAAACAATTGTTATGAATGTACTGGGGTTAGACTCCCCTAAACCCAATAAATTAATGAATGTCAGAATCTAGATAATATTTGGGATACTGATGCGGAATAGAATGTCCTGACTCTCATCCGAGGAATTTTGGAGGGTACGTCACTGAGTTGTCGCCATGGTATATTAAAGCTGTTCTACTGTGGTGGCTAACTAACATGAGTTTACTAACATGTCTACTAACATGAGTTTGGCCAAACTGCGAGAGGCAGTGAAGGATAGGCGTGCCTGGCGTGCTCTGGTCCATGGGGTCACGAAGAGTCGGACACGACTGAACGACTGAACAACAACAACAACAACACTGTGGTGGCTATTTTATGTTGGGCAGATGGAGATGTATCTATATTATTGTCTGAAGTTTGCATAACAATAAACAGCCATGACTCCATTTTGGGGTGGGGGTGGGGGGAAGGTAGGGTATAGAAGCTTTAAAATTAATGCTTATTTTGCTTAAGGATATATTCCAGGAAAAAAACCCACCTGCAATCTCCTTGTTCATGTTGCTGTTTTCACGCACTGCTTGGATAGGATACATGAATAGGTGGCAGCAGCAAGGATAACTCAATTGGTAGAGCACGTGACTCTTAATCTCAGGGTTGTGGGTTCAAGCCCCAAGTTGGGCAAAAAGATAGCTGCACTGCTGGGGGTTAGACTAGATAACCCCTGTGGTCCCTTCCAACTCCACAATTCTATTATTCTAAGGAAGGGAGGAACAGGGGATCAACAGTAGGAACCTTGCTTGAGTGTGTAGGGTTGCTATGTGTCTTCCTTTTCCAGGACACGTCCCCATTTTCAGGGGTAAAATTTCTGCCCAGGTAGATTTTTCAAATTTGCCAAAATGTCTCTGGCTATACTTTCTAGATGAGACATAGACATAAGTGGTGGTTGAAGACTTGCTTTTCCTCCTCTCTTCTCCTGCCCCCCTCAGCAATATATTGCAGCTTCTATAGCCTACATATAGTAGAGGTATTTAAAATGAGAGTCATCATAGTGTCCTCTTTTGTGCTCTTCAAAATATGGCAACCCTATGGGTATGGGCTTTGGCAGCTGTTGTCCTACAATGCTAACCTCTGGTGCCAGCTTTGAGAGGAGAGACTGTGAGCAGTTTTTGGGAATGTGCTAATTCAGTGTGTGGAGGCAGGGTGACTGTGCAGTGTGATGTTCTGGAATTCCCACTGTTGCATCATGCTGATAGGTGCTTTCCCTACAGGGGGAAGTAGTCAGTGTGCAATGTTGGGATTGGCGAGTAGGGGTAGCGTTTCTAAGGATGGGTTGACAGAGGGGTTGTCTATGTTAGCTTTTGCACCTAATTTATGTGCAGTTGACTGCACTGCTGGATGAGCATGGGACCACTATGACATTAGCCAGCTTTGATGCCAGTGCTGTGACCACATAGCACTGCAACGCCATAGAACAGGCATAGGCAAACTCGGCCCTCCAGATGTTTTGGGAGTACAACTCCCATCATCCCTAGCTAACAGGACCAGTGGTCAGGGATAATGGGAACTGTAGTCTCAAAACATCTGGAGGGCGGAGTTTGCCTACGCCTGCCATAGAATTTCCATAGAGTAAAAAAAGGTGAAGGACTCCTGGAAGGCAAAGCCCAGTCAAAGGCAACTATGGGGTTGCAACGCTCATCTCCACTTTCAGGCTGAGGAAGCCAGCGTTTGTCCACAGACAGCTTTCTGGGTCATGTGGCCAGCATGACTAAACTGCTCCTGGTGCACAGAGGACAGTGATGGAAACCATAGCACACGGAAATGCCGTTTACCTTCCTGCTGCAGCTAGTATGCTTTTGAGCTGCTAGGTTGGCAGGAGCTGGGACAAAGCAGCAGGAGCTCACCCCATCACGCAGATTCAAACTGTCAAACTTACGATTGGCAAGCCCAAGAGACTCAGTGGTTTAGACCACAGCTCTACCGGCGTCCCATATGCAATGCCATAGAATTGCCATACCCAACAAGTGCAAACAATGGGCCCCTTCCTTGCTTGCCTCTTTGTTTGTGTGTGTGTGTGCGCGCGCGCACGTGCGCATGTGCACACGCATGAGTTTGAATGAGTACATGTCTAGATATATTGGGATTTAGGCCGAACTGAATTTCTTCCTCAAGGCTTCTCAAGCCACAATAAATACTATACTGTATAACAAGTGGCAGGGAAGGCACTCCCTCTTGTGGCCTAAGAGGGAAACTGGATTTGAGAGCCCAGCCATTCATGGGGTTTGGGGCAGCAACTACTTGACAGGAGCTCCTACTGAGGTGTTTGTTTTTGTTTTTTTAAGGAAAGAAAATGCAAATTTAAAATAGCATTGAGTTGCAATTATTATATTGAATTGTTGCAGTATCATATCAGCCAACATTGCGCCATGTACTTGATAGTATTTGGTGTCTTCGATTGGCATTTACCAAGAGTTAATTTGAATATGGGAATATGGAAATAGAATTATATTGGGTAACTAATATGTATGACCAGGTTTTTGAGTATTGAGTGTTACCAGTCCCTGTTTATATAAGATGTACAGATTAACTAAATTGTTCCCCTTGGTTACAAATTTCGATAGAAAGTACGTATAATTTTCATGTATGCATACATTTAATAATTAAAAAGTTTCTCTCTCTGTGTGTGTAAATGCAGCTGTAGAGAATATCCCACCCCCATTTAGATTGGCAATGGGAGAGATGACTCAGCCTTTCCTTCTGCTGCCCCCCCCCCTTTGATCAGAATAGCTCTGCTCCATCTCCATCTCCTTAATTTACCCCACAGGGCAAAAAAAAAGAAAGAAAAAAAGATGTATTATATGGGCAAGGGAGAAAGCAGCCTAGAGCATTCTTCAGGGTAGGAGTAAACAGCATCACAAACCAAGGACCCAAGGCTTTCGCTGTTGGGACAGATAAAGACGAAGAAGGTTAGAGAACGAGGGAAGCAATCAAGCAGATGCTAGATACCTTTTTATTTTCCTTAATGATGTTCTGTGCCCACAGTTGAAATAGTAACTCTTATTTGCAAGGTTTTCCTCCCCTGACCCTTTCTTTTCATTTTTGATCAGAAGCTAAGGTTTTGCTTGAAAGATCTTTCATTAAAGGTCAACGGTTACGCAACTCAAACATATTTCAATAGAGCTTACAATGCACTCCAAGGAAACTATGCACAGGACTGCTGTCACGCTGATACCAATAAACTGGGCATTATGGTATGTACCGCTGTCATTTGGCTTGTGTCCTCATGTCCTTATGTGTAGATATAAATATATTGATGACATTTAGAGATTAGAGACAGTAGCAGCTGAACACAGAATGCCTCTTGCATGTAAACATGCCGAGGCTCTGGAAGATAAGAAAGTTAATTAAAGGAAATATATGGCTCATAGGAAAGATCCAAGTTCTGTCTAACTTGCTCTTTTTTCTCAGCAGGATGGGGCACCTCTCCTAAGGTGAGGATGAAACTGGAAGACGCAGAATATACCTACAATAGAAGATTGGCAGATGAAAATGATGGACTATATGGAATTAGCCGAAATGACCGGAAGACTCCGAGACCAGAGGGAAGAGGCGGTGGAGAAAGATTGGAAAAAGCTGAAAGACTATTTTAAAAAGTATTGCATGATTTAAAGACTTAATGTTATAAAAGTTGGATTACATAAGAGACTGCAGATTGAACAGAGAATGGATGTTATTAAATGATAGATGATATAGATTTAAGATATAGGTTAAGAAATAAGATATGCGATTTGTAAAAGGTATTTTAAGATGTGAAGAAATTACTAAGATGATCTAAGAGGATTTAAAATGAAACGCAGCACGGGGGATGGGAGGAAGCCACCCCAAAGATGATATTGAAAGATGAAAAGAAATAAGATGTATGTTGTGTTTGTGTAGTTGACCAATGATTAGAAATGATGTTATAGGAATAATGAGTTATGTTTATTTTTGTTGTTGAAAAACCCAATAAAAATTTTTCTAAAAAAAAAAAAAAAAGAGGATGAAGAAGAAAAAGAAGGGGACGAGTAGGAAATGAAGTCAGCATCCCCGAGAGTCTTAGCCTAGCACCTAAGGCAGTGGTTCTCAAAGGGTGTGGTGCACCATACTGCTGTGGTAGGAGAGGATGGGAAGTGTGGCAGAGGTCCCATTATCACATTATAACATGTTCTACGTTCTAAATCAAGTGCTGGTTTCTTTTTGTTGTCCAATTAAATTTTTTAATAAAAATAAAATAAAATAATTCAGCTTGGCACAAGCAAATTTTTATTCTTGAAAGCATGGCCCTGAGAAAAAAAGTTTGAGAACCTCTGACCTAAGGGAAGGTCAGCACAGGTTAAAGGACAGTATAGTAAATTTGGAGGTTCCTCTCGCTAGCTACTTTCTCCCTATGCAGACCTACCAGCCTCTAGACAACTTGAGTTGTACCCCAGCACGTCAAGCACATATCTCAACACAGCTGCCTGCATTTTTGGACTTTCCTTCAGCTATGGGATTTATCATGATGAGGTCCTGGACTTCAAAATTTACCACAATGCCCCCCAACTACCACTCAGAAGGGAGAATACTGCTGATCTGCAGCATATAATAAACCTATGAAACACCTTTAAACCTCTTCTGGTCAGTTGTGTATCTATTTGAATAGTCCTTCCCGCTGGAAGCTTTAGCAGCTGAGGGTTCTTCAAGATTCACACAAAATTCACACAAAATGTTTGTTGCTATCCTGCACTTTCCAGTGCAACTATCCCATCACTTTTCTAGCCACAAATAGTCCAATAAGAAAGAGATGGGAAATTGCACTGCAAAGTGCGGGATAACAACCCTTAGCTGGCACAAACCTATCAGGATCAATGTTCAGTATACAGGCAACATTGTAAGACCAATGCAAAAGTTTTGTGTGAACAGAGCCTAGGGCTTGCCGATCAGAAGGTTGGCGGTTCGAATCCTTGCGACGGGGTGAGCTCCCGTTGTTTGGTCCCAGCTCCTGCCCACCTAGCAGTTCGAAAGCACGTCAAAGTGCAAGTAGATAAATAGGTACCGCTCTGGCGGGAAGGTAAACGGCGTTTCCGTGCGCTGCTCTGTTTTCGCCAGAAGCGGCTTTGTCATGCTGGCCACATGACTGTATGCAGGCTCCCTTGGCCAACAAAGCAAGCTGAGCATCGCAACCCCAGAGTCGGACACGACTGGACCTAATGGTCAGGGGTCCCTTTACCTTATCAGCATGGATCCACAGTAAAACACCGGTTTGGAAGCTCCCTGAGCCTTAGGATACATGTGGGGTCAAACCTAGATCAAATGGCACCGCAGCACCATTGGTACTTCCTCTCCAAGCATATTGGACATTTATTGGGGTGGCAGGGACCACTGGGACTGAAGGGTGTTGCCCCTTTAGTACTAATTTCATGGCATTGGTACATCATTTATCCCTCTTGCATAAGACATTGCATTTGCACACATGATCAAAGTCACTTGCACCATTTGTGCACCATTTGTTAAAAACAGGCACTAGTGTTCGGCATTTTCCTGTGAATATTAAAGACAAGTATAGTAACACAGAGTTAACCATGCAAGTCAGCACTGCCCACTTTACAAGTGAAAATAATTTGCTTGTTTCAGCTGTTGAATAACCAAAGATGCCCTTTAACATTGGGTTCTCCCTATGGGTAGGGAGAGGATAACTCATACATGACTATGTAACAGATGTCTAAAAGCAGTTGATATATTTTATTTCAAGTTATTTAATGTTAATACTGGGTAATAATAATATAATTTTATTTGTACCCCACCCATCTGACTGGGTTGCCCCAGACACTCTGGGCTGATTCCAACATATATAAAAACAATAAAACATTAAACATTAAAAAAAAAACTTCCCTATACGGGGCTGCCTTCAGATGTCTTCTAAAGGTTGTATAGTTACTTATTTCCTTGGCCTCTGATGGGACAGCATACCACAGGGAGGGTTACTGAAAAGTGAGGTTACAGGGAGCCCTCTGCCTGGTTCCCTGTAACCTCACTTCTCGAAGGGATACAAGGCCGTTTAGGGCTTTAAAGGTCAGCACCAACACTTTGAATTGTGCTCAGAAGTGCACTGGGAGCCAATGTAAGTCTTTCAGGACTGGTGTTATATGGTCCCAGAGGCACCAATCTGTTGCTTCACTTTGCTGTATGGCAGGACCAGCTCAGCTGCATGAGCTCAAGGTGGGGAAAGGTCACAGATCAGTGGCAAAGAAACTGT
This sequence comes from Darevskia mixta, assembly GCA_034641385.1. Lineage (NCBI taxonomy): Eukaryota > Metazoa > Chordata > Lepidosauria > Squamata > Lacertidae > Darevskia > Darevskia mixta. Next base: position 7,268,570 of record JAWWNH010000061.1, on the reverse strand, counting down.
TTTACCTGCAGAGGGTCTCAGGTTCAATCCTCAGTATCTCCAGTTAGGATTGGGAATGTCCTCAGCCTGAAACCCTGGGGAGCCTCAGCTATTCCCTGAGGGTAGTACTCAACTATGATTGACTGATGGTCTAACTCAGTATAAGGGCTCATCCATACTTTTTCTTGACCTGTATTTCAACCATATTGTGTACCAATTAATTCCCTTGGGTCCAATAGACTTTCTTGTTGTTTTGCAGTTGTGCATTGTGAAAACCTTATCTTACAGGCTGAATCAGATGAGCAGAAAATCCAAAGAGATTTTGCTTAAAACGAGCTTCTACAGCAGGTAAGATCGTTGTTGTTTTTGCAAGGCATAGTCCTGGAACAAGAAGAAAAGACCTTGGTCACTGGGGAATTAATCAGTACAAAATATGATCAAAATACGGGCTGAGCGAAAGCATAGATGTTTCTATGTGGGGAACGGCTTGGCTTCGAACTCCTTTGCACAATTAGATGCTAAGAAAAATGAAACCAGCAGAGGGCAGCTAAGTCCAGCAGAAAAGGCAAGCAGCCACTGTGTGTGCAAAACCAGTGGATCCTACTCCTGATGCAATTTGACTGACCCTTCCAGTTCCACACTTAACATGACTGATTTGAATGATGATTAATACCCATGGCAGGTAGTAGTTAGAATGTCAGAAAGGGACTTCAGCTGTGGCTACATGGTTAGAGGGCCAACCCATGAAGTTTGCGCTGTGGGTCCTAGCCCTGGGAAGCACCCCTCCCATTCTTTGAGAGGAAAGGTGCAGCTCAATGGTGGAGCACATGCTTTGCATACAGAATGTCCTAGATTCAATCCCTGGGGGGGGGGGCAGGTTGCTCAAGCCCTTCACCAGACTGCTCCCTCGCCTACATGGAGTTCCATGGCACCTATGGTAACTAGGCAAGTGCTTAAATACAAGGCTGTAAATGAGCCTCCTTCTTTAAAGGTCAGGCTGATGGTGACTTGTTATTTGGTTTATTTTCTGATGTAATGCCTATGGGATTCTCTTCCAAGGGAAACCAAGCAGACTCTGTCTCTGGGGAATTTTTTAATTAAAAATGGCCAACAGACTTTTTTTTTCTGCCAGAAAGCAAGCTGATATGCTTCCATGTTTCTAGTTTACAAATTGTTTTATGGGCATCATCATGTTGTTCTAAGGCAAGGATGGGGAACCTTTGCCTTGGCAGATGTTGCTGGACTACAGCTCCTATCACCCTGGACCTTTGGCAAAACTGAATGGGGCTGATGGGAGTTGGAGTCCATTGACATCTGGAGGGCCACATGTTCCCCACACCCCTTCTAAGGATTTTTTTTTTTAAATAGCTGTTGGTTACCTGCTTTGGATTCTCATTTAATAATAATACTTCAAAAGTACATTGCATAGTACATGTGTCAAAGCTCAGTGGCAGAACTGCTGGTTTCCTTGCAAAAGGTCCCAGGTTCAATCTCCAGCATCTTCATCTAGCAATGCAAATGTCCCCCAACCCCAGAGAGGTGACGCCCATTGGTACAGAACTAAAGTATCCAGCTTGCACCCACACTTTTTTGTTTGTCTGTGTTTAATTTTTCTGTGGTGGGTGCTGTTGTTTTGCCTGCTCTTTTTTCTGGTGGGGAGAGGGCGTTTTGAGGACCACGTTTCCCACCATGAAATGCATGTTTTGTGGTGCCAGTAACGTTTTCTTAGATTTCCCAATGTGCCCCAGGCCCGTGAAGGCTGGGGATTCCCTTAATTAGACAGCAAAGAGGTAAATGGACTAGGAGTCTGACTTGGTATAAGGCAGCTTCTTGTGTTTGGGGAGAGCAGGAATCAACACACACACACACACACACACACACACACGCACACACACACACACCCTGGCTGCCTCAGCTACAGGTGGGTGACCAGATTTTCTAAAGGTCTGAATACACTTTGCATTCAAGACTCAGTTGTGTGTGATCATATTTACCTTGATTGTTTTGTAAAACATTAGGAGCTGAGGGGGAGCAATCAGGTTGGGGGCTTTGGTGTGTAGGAAGATGTACCTAATCTGCCCTGCAAGGTGAGCAAGGTGAACATTTTATTGTTCAGGGAAGGAGAACCTCAGCTCCAGGATCTGAATGTGGCCCTGCAGGCCTTTCAATCTGGCCCTCGGGACATTCCCCAGCCTCACACGGCCTCTGATAGTGGAGGTGGATCATAGCCATCATCTCTGTTCAGCCCAGCATCCTTTAATGCTTCCCCCTAGTCTACGGTTCTGCCGAACCCCTCTTCTCAAATGGCCAGGAGGCATATTTCTTCCTGCTGCAAAAAAGCAACATGGCTGGGGAGGGGGGGGGGGATAATCACTGGGACCATGAGGCAGGACTTTGGGGAGCAAAAGTCCAGCATCTCACTCAGCAAAATGAGCAAAGTAGGGTGGGGTGGAAAATAGGCAAAGACATCAGAACAATTCTTTTCCCACCTCTCATTTTGAAGTAGGTGAGCAGGATAGCACCTAAAGAGGAAGGGGGGCTGTTAACCCTAAAATTACCTAACCCCACCACTGATGCAGGGGAGCCCCTGCTCACATAGTATGGTGCTAATTCTGATCAGTGCCCCATTTTCTTTTTCTAAGCATACAGTTTGGTCCTAAGCTACACCCGGTGAAAATGATGACGTTTCTTCCAGGTAGGGCCAGGCTGCCTTAAGCTAGAGGTGGAGAACCTGTGAGCCTTTAGATGTTGCTGGACCCCAGCTCCCATCAGCCAAAGCTACCAGGGCCAATGGCAATGGATGATGGGAGATGTAGTCCAGCAACAACTGGAGGGCTGCAGGGTTCCTTGCTGCTTGCATAAGTGGACTAGGCAGCTGTTTGCCACCATTCAGGAGGCACCAGTCCTGTTGCAGTCAATGCAAACTGATAGATATCCCCATGCAAAGTGGGAGGGAATTCTTTGACATCTTTTGCAAAGTCAGAGGGGAACTGGGGGGCTCCCTAATTTACCTAGGGCAGGAGAAACCTGGGCCTGGCCAGCAGGCTCATTTGCTCAAGTAAGAATTGATGTCACTTACAGGGCACCACCTCCAGCACGGGCCATAAGCTCAGTCTCTCAGATTGACAACGAGCATCTTTGGCATTGCTTTCAAGCAGGCCATTAAAGTGGAAGAAGAAGAAGAAGGCGGAGGGGTGGAAGAGAAGAGAGACCCCAATGGGAGGGGCACATCTCTGGGAAAATGGACAGCCGTCTCTGCGCTATAGATCACACTGAGGCATCCCTCCCCGAAGAGACGCAAAATGGAAACCATTTACGAGAAAACTCTGCCTCGGATGATTTATGGCCCTCGGCTCTCTGGAGCCACGTCTCGGAGAAGGTCAGCACTGCAGTGTGGCTGGCGATTCCTCCCTGCCTTCCCCCCTCCCTCCTTCCCTCATCTTGTCTCTGAAAAAAAGAGTCAGTCAGGGAAAATGGGTCATCATACCCAGGCCAAACTGAAACGGGTTTAGCCCCTGAACGTGTATTAAGGGTCAGTCCTCCTGGAGTAAGTGGAGAGATGATAAAGAACATGCCAGTTCCTCTGAGTATACAGAGAAGGGAAGGATGAATCTGGTGGTTTGGGTTTCTCTCAGGTTTTTCCTATCAGCTTGCTCCATTTCCACATCACTCTGAAGTTGTTGCTGCTTTAAATTCTACGTGAGATTTCCTAAGTATTTTTGTTTGCGTTTCTCCTTTTGGCAAACTATTTATTTTCCAAAACTAATGCAAATGTATGCTGTTTTCGCCGATATATAAGCCTTTGCACACTATTCACCTATACACACTTATTTTGCATGTTTGTTTGTTTTTACATTGCAAAATTCAGAGAAATGCACACTGCCTCTGGCAGTAGCAGTGGAACATACTCATGGCTATTAGCCATTGATATCCTCATGTATCTGTCTACATCCTACCCAAGGCCAGCCAACCCATGAGGCCAGGTGAGGTAACCATCTCAGGCAACAGGGTTCTGATGCTGATCTCTCCCCTCCCCCCCACACCCTTGTTCCTGATGTAGATCTTCACTTACCCCTTCTTCCCTGGTGGGGAGGGTGAGGAACCTTATTTTGGGGGTTTGCCTCAGGTGCCAAAATGTCTTGGGCCAGCCCTGATCCTTCCTCTGTCATGAAGCTTCCTAGGATTGTTTGTAGGAGGCAGGGCCATGTCTGTTAAAGTGGTACAGGAGTGCCTCAGATGTATGCATATACGGTAGCTAAACTATGGAACTCACTCCCAAAGGAGGCAGTGGTGGCCACCAACTTTAAAAAGAGGATGAGGCAAATTCATGGAAGGCACAACTATCAATGGCTACTATGTACAATGGCTATGTTGTACTTTCACAGCCGAAGGCAGTGATGCTTTTGAAAACCAGTTGCTGGGAATCGCAGGTGGGCAGAGTGCTCCTGTGCTCATGTCCAGCCTGCAGGCTTCCCATGAGCATCTGGTTGGCTGCTGTGAGAACAAGAGGCTGGATTAGACATGCCATTGGCCTAATTCAGCAGGCTCATTTTATGTCCTTCTTGTGTGAATGTGGCGTATGTTAGTTGAACTTGGGTCCCACTGAACTTGGGGCAACTTGATAATCACTTAAGAAGAAGAAGAAGAGTTTGGATTTGATATCCCACTTTATCACCACCCAAAGGAGTCTCAAAGCTGCTAACATTCTCCTTTCCCTTCCTCCCCCACAACAAACACTCTGTGAGGTGAGTGGGGCTGAGGGACTTCAGACAAGTGTGAGTAGCCTAGCAGCTGCATGTGGAGGAGCGGAGACGCGAACCCGGTTCCCCAGATTACGAGTATACCGCTCTTAACCACTACACCACACTGGCTCTCACCATAAAGTGCAATGCCGTTATATAGTAATACACACAAGCGTCACACACAAAGCCCCCATTGATTGCAATGCAAACTAAGTGCCACTAGCAAAGTCTGTATCCAGCGCATTCAACTTGCTCAAGAACATAAGAACACCTGAGTAGTCGTGCATAAGACTGCGTTGTAAGTCTTTCTAACCTGTCAGTCACAAAACAAAAAAAAGTTGCGTTTTCTCAAAGGAGTTTTTAGGGAAACAGTTGATTGCAGACTTGCTGATCCTCCTATTGCCTCTGTTCTTGAGATGGGAAACATTGTTCTAGTAAGTGATGGGAGTCCTGTGGGGGCTCTGCAGAGCAGAAGAGGCACCGATGCAGAAAACACGCTGGTGTCACCGAGCAGGAGAACATGGCACAACTCATGAATCACAGGCCAGAATGCCGTTCCTCTTATTGAGATAAATGGAGCAGCAAGCCCTTGGGATTGCAGGACGTCACTTTCACTTAGGAACTTGGCGCCAAAGCTGGAGTCCAATGGACAGGAACTCATCACCCCTTGACCTAGGCAGAAGGGAGATTTGAAGACTGAAAGCAGCCGCTGAGGGTCACTGGCCATACTGAGAAACTTCTGTAGGACAAATGTAGATGTGAGTGGATCTTTCTGATAGGCTGCCACTGATTCACTCACTTAACTGTACTTTGAATACTCACCCCACTAAGGCCACTTGCCGCAGACCCAGGAACCTGATCTAGTTACATCACAGGTGGGGGGACCTTTTACAACCCAGGGCCAACATTCCCTCCTGGGCCACACGCCAGTGGGACCAGAGGCAAAAGGGGCAGAGCAACGAGCGCAAATTCTACCCTTGTACCACTGGCCAGTCTCTGCACACACAACATTTAACATTTCCCACAGTGCCCCAGAGTAATGGAAAGTGTGGTGCTGTGCAACATTGTGGAAAGTTTAGAACCAAGGTTTCCCATCCATCTGGCAGTGCTGCCATACAGTGAGCAATGTGTTTGTTGGGGGGCACCAAACAGCACTTTGCTTGAGGTAGATTTGTGGTAGAACTTGGGTTATTTGATTTTCCAAATCAATCCATGGGCATGGCACATTTCACTGAGACTCGGTATTCTCTGGCTCTAAAATAGGACTTTGTGCTTAGGGCAACAACAACAACAGTTTTTCAACTTTCTTAATAGCCATTTGGGTCAGCTATGAACCCCAAACCATAGGAGGATTAAGCAAACTTGCATACAAACAGGTAGTTTTAGGGCACTGCAGCCAATTCCTCTGCACTGGGCGCTAAGCAGAGAGGGCATCCAGTAAGCACTTGCCCGGCTACAGGAAGAAGGTGTGAGGGTTCTGACAGGGCCCTAGAGTCCTCCCTCTTCCTTCCTAAAGCCTAGTTAGCACTTGCTCAGCTTTGAGAAGGAGGGCTCTAGGACCTTGCCAGAGCATCACGTCTCCTTCCAAAAGCTCAGCATGGCATGAGGGTTGGGGTTGTGTTTGCCAAATTTTGGCCTAGCTCAGGGCGCCATAGTACCAATGTCTGCCCATGACATAAAGCTGTTTTATACAGAATCAGAACGCTGTTTCAGTCTGTAGTGGCTTTCTGTAATGCCTTCACCAGAAGACTAGCCTGGTCCTGCTAATATCATTTTCACATAGAGATTGCCTTCTGTATAGCAAAGAATTTTGCTCTCTTATAAGTTTCATAGAGCTGTTGGCACTCTATCATTTATTTATATATAGGCAGGTAGCATTGACCATAGTACTATTACCTATCTTTTTAAAAACCACTGCGAGGTTTGTTTCAAACGGTGTACAATTTTTATGAAATAAATAATAATAAATAATATTATATGCTATGTACTTAGGATGTCCTAGGAAGCAGCCTAGAAGTGTAAATTAAGGTAATTCACAATTCAGCACAAAATCGAAAATTCAAAGTGGGCCTTATGTTTAGAATCTTGTTACGTTTCAAGGTGTTAAATTATTTTGTTTTCCTCCCCCCCTTATTGAAAAGTCTAAATCCAACAGTATTTTGAGGAGGTAGGGTGGGGATCAAATTATTAAGTTTAGCAAGCAAATTTGATGTAGGAGAAGTTGCTGAAGGATTTTTACCCCTCCCTGAGTGCATTTTAGCTGAAGTTTCTGTTTACTTTTTTGGGCCATGCTCAGCTCACGTCTCTTTGGAGGTGATAGGAGAAGATTCCTTGAACATTTCAGCTGATGGCAGACTCTAATGAGGATATATGGCCAGCCACCAAGAACATGTATATTTAATGATCTCTGTTAAGGAAGTTTTAGAAGTGCTTTCCCCATAGACTCAATGATGGCTTCTTTGTTTATGTGCATAATCCACTTTTCCTGACACCACAAGTAACAAATTCTCACTTCCCCAGTGCCACTGTTGGACAATCCTGGTGATGTGCTGATTGACTGACTGATTGATTGTGCATTGGGCTATTGCCTATGGGGCATTTTGCAACTCACTCATGCCAAAAGAGAAAATGAATGGAAAAGAAGAGAAATTGAGGAAGAATTTGGAGCAAACAGGAGGAAGGAAAGGTGTGGATGTGAGAGTATGTGTGGCCCTCCTTATGTGGTTGGACTCCCACCTCATAAAGCCCTTTCTGAGCAAGCTGACTGGGTTCACTAGGTTCGCTCTCTGGGGCTTCCACAGGAAAAATGGAGATGAAATCTATTCCTGTATACCTGAAGGAGCGTCTCCACCCCCCTCATTCTGCCCGGACACTGAGATCCAGCGTCAAGGGCCTTCTGGCAGTTCCCCCACTGCAAGAAGCAAAGCTATGGGGAACCAGGCAGAGGGCCTTCTCGGTAGTGGCGCCCGCCCTGTGGAACGCCCTCCCACCAGAGGTTAAAGGGATCAACAATTACAAAACATTTAGAAAATACCTGAAGGCAGCCCTGTTTAGGGAAGTTTTTAATCTGTGATGTGTTAATGTATTTTATTGTTATTTTAATGTTTGCTGGAAGCCGCCCAGAGTGGCTGGGGAGACCCAGCCAGATGGGTGGGTACAAATAATAAATTATTATTATTATTATTATTATTATTATTATTATTATTATTCACTGCAGCTTATGGACTCCCAGAGAGAGTAAGATAGCAACATTGCCTTCTTGTTCTCCCTCTGGAAAGTTGTGTCCAGAAAGAATGGCTGGGGGCTTTTGGTTGAACAGTGGTGATAAGAGTTGGGCCCAATCAGACAGACCCAATGAGGGCAACCTGCCTCAGAGTCCACCAAAACCTGGAGCTGGTCCTGGAGTCTGTGAGACCTTGATCCCTGGAGAGATGTTCAGGATTATTTCTCTGAATTTGCCACTTGTCATTAAAAACAAACCTGTGGGTGCCATCCACTGCTGGTCCTACTCACAGGAAGTCTATTAAGCTAATACACATGGCTAGCTTTGGTTTTCTTAATTTCAAAGGGCCTATTCTACATAGGACTCAGTTGGCTACAACCCCAATAAGTCTCACATCTTTTTTACAATTGTTTGTGTTGTAGCCAGTTACTCAAGAAAAGGGTCAAACTGTGCTCACCTCCTCGGGGCTCTGGAGAATGAGTACAAAGGCATTGGAATAACTGATGAGAACAAGCTACTTTAAAAAACCCAACAATAGCATGTTATTTTATTAATATTGAAATCAACATATTGTATTTCAGATCTGACTAGATTGCATGACTCTATCCATACCTCTCTCACCCTTTTAGGTATAGATCAGGGGTGTCAAACTCAAATTCATCGGGGGCCGCATCAGCAGTTTGGTCACCCTCAAAGGGCCGGTTGTATCTGTAGGACTATGTGTCCACTCTTTACTATCATAAATTATTGTCACTGCATTCAATTATTACTGCTTTTTGTATTTTAAATATATATTACATATATATGTGTGTATGATTATATATAACATATTTCATTTTCAACTGCATATTACTCAGTATGTGTGTGTATATATAATAATAATATAAGGTTTCAGGGGGAGGGGGGCATGTTCAGGGAGGAATTAAGGGGCAAAGGGGGATATTTTAGTAAGGTTTCAGGGGGAGGGGGGCATGTTCAGGGAGGAATTAAGGGGGATATTTTAGTAAGGTTTCAGGGGGAGGGGGCATGTTCAGGGAGGAATTAAGGGGGAAAGGGGGATATTTTAGTAAGGTTTCAGGGGGAGGGGGCATGTTCAGGGAGGAATTAAGGGGCAAAGGGGGATATTTTAGTAAGGTTTCAGGGGGAGGGGGCATGTTCAGGGAGGAATTAAGGGGCAAAGGGGGATATTTTAGTAAGGTTTCAGGGGGAGGGGGCATGTTCAGGGAGGAATTAAGGGGGAAAGGGGTATATTTTAGTAAGGTTTCAGGGGGAGGGGGCATGTTCAGGGAGGAATTAAGGGGGAAAGGGGTATATTTTAGTAAGGTTTCAGGGGGGATGTTCAGGGAGGGATTATGGGGGGAGGGAGCATGTTCCTCACTCGTTTCTGAGGGAAGCCGGAGAGTTGCTAGCGAGTCCGGCAAGAGGCTTCCTTTCTGCCGGTGACTCAGCTCACAAGATGAAGTGGGAAGGAACGTGCAGCGAACGGGAGAGCAGCTTTGGAAAGCCCGCGAGGCCAAAACGGCCGAAAATCAAAAGCCTTGCCGGGCTCACCCGGCAAGGAAAAAATGGTGCGGGGGGCTTCCCCCACGCAGCAGAAAGCCGCGCGGGGCACCCCCGAGGCGGCAAAAAGCCGCGCTGGGCCAAAACGGCCCGAAAATCAAAACCCTTGCCGGGATCTCCCGGCAAGGATAAAATGGTGCGGGGGGCCTCTCCGACGCGGCAAAAAGCCGCGCGGGGCGCCCCCAACGCGGCAATAAGCCGCGCTGGGCCAAAACAGCCCGAAAATCAAAAGCCTTGCCAGGCTCACCCGGCAAGGAAAAAATGGTGCGGGGGGCTTCCCCGACGCGGCAGAAAGCCGCACGGGGCACCCCCGAGGCGGCAAAAAGCCGCGCTGGGCCAAAACGGCCCGAAAATAAAAAATGGTGCGGAGACGCCGCAGCCAACCCCAGAGCTTCGCGCCTCGGCTCCCCCGCCTACTTCTCGCGAGTGGCCACGCCCACCGCTCCCTCCACCAATCCGCCTTCCCGACTCTGTCCCTGGCGGGAAACAATATGCACTCCGAGTCTTCCTCTCTCCGCTCTGCTCCCTTCCTCTCGCGCGCGCTGACCTTCGCTGCCCACCGCCAATCAGCGCGCGCTCACGGGCCACATGACGAGGTCTCGCGGGCCGCATTTGGCCCGCGGGCCTTGTCTTTGACACCTGTGGTATAGATGAATCCAGTGCTTTTTAAAAAGGAAAAGGTAAAGGAAGGTGTCAGTGTTCACTCTGAAGTTGTTATACTAAGTGACACACTTTTAACCTTTGGAAAAATGGTGCCAGGATTGTGCACCCTTGCATACCCCCATAAAAAAATCTGTTATTGATGGCATCTCTTAGTTTCTCATTTTCCAAATTTTAAATTCAGTTCATTTCTCTATCGGGAATTTTTTAAATTTAGAAACGTCCTCGCAAAAGTTCATATTCATTCATTCATTCATTCATTCATTTGCTGTTAATGCTAAATTTATATCCTGTCCTGCCTTCTAAAGGAGCCCAGAGTGGGAAACACATCAGTGTGATTAAACATTACAATAAAAAATAAAATAAAAATAAATAAATAAAATAAACACGAGAAGCAATTTAAAATAATTCCAACACAAATGTGGGCTGGGAAAAAGTTCTTTACTTAAAGGGCTTGTTGAAAGAATGAGGTCTTCAGAAGGTGCAGAAAGGACAATAGAGACGGTCCTTGTCTAATATTTAATTTGAGGGAATTACAAATGGAACATTTTACTGTGCATTTTTCCAAAGACAACTTTCATACATAATTTTGGTGAGCAATTTTGCATAAGAAAATACATGGTGTATGTATGATTTTTTTTTTAAAAAAATGCGTATTTCCCCCTAACATAGACATTTTATTTGCTTGGAGAACCTCACTGCAAAATTCATAAAAGTGTGAATTTCAAAGGATAGTTGTATTTTGGCTCATGTATAGTTTGGGGGAAGTATGAATTAGGTACCGGTAATTTTAAATTAAAATGAAAAATGTAACTGGTAAACTGGTCCCAGGTTGCTAAGGGCTTTCTGTGCTAAGAGCAACACCTTGAACCTGACCAGTACAAATCTCTGAGCACAGGTGTTATATGCTGACAACCCCTCAGTCTTGTCAGCAGTTATTCTACAGCTTTCTGCACTAACTGCAGCTTCTGGATCAAATGCAAGGGAAGCCTCACATAGAGTGCATTGCAATAATCCAGCTCACCTAGAGTGCATTGCAATAATCCAGCATTGCAATAATCTTCACATAGAGTGCATTGCAATAATCCAGCTAGATTGACCCATGGGGTAAGGCAGCTTCTTATGTTCCTTAGAATTACAAAATTGTAGAGTTGGAAGGGACCACAAGGGTCATCTAGTCCAACCCCCTGCAATGCTGAAATCTTTTGCCTAATGTGGGGCTCGGACCCACAACCCGGAGATTAAGAGTCTTATGCTTTACCAACTGAGCCAGCTCAGCCTAAATGACCTTTCATCGCCTACAGACAGCCACCCAATCTTAAACAACTCCTCACCCACGATAATACTACAACCAGACTTAACACAGACACTGGCACCAGAGCCTGCAATAAACCCAGATGCCAACTTTGCTGCCACATACACCCGGACAACACCATTACTGGCTCCAACAACATCAAACATACCATCTCAGGACTATTTAATTGCTCATCGTCTAACATTGTGTATGCCATCAAATGCCAACAGTGCCCTTCAGCTCTCTATATTGGACAACCAGGCCAAACCCTACGCCAAAGGATAAATGGACATAAATCTGACATCAGGAATCACAAGACAGAGAAACCAGTAGGAGAACACTTCAATCTCCCAGGACATTCTATGCAGACCAACACCTACCTGCAAGAAGAAACCTTAGACATTCTACATGCAAAACATGTGTGCACAGCCACACAGAGCTGCAGCTCCTTCTCACTATGCACCAAATTTATTACTGCTTCTAGGACAGTAGTAAAAGGAGCAGCCCTGAGCAAAGTTTTCCGTCTCCAGTTGCAAAGCCCTGGATGAGAGGGATAAAGGGTGCAAGGAGTGTAGTCTCCCGAGAGAAGCTATATGTTCACCTCTCTGCTCTCTACTGCTGCTGCTGCCAAGCATGCTTTGGAAAGAGTCATGCCATTCGGCAGGCAGGGGAAGTTGTGCACTGAGGCTAATGGCACAGGGGAAAGCCATTAAAGGAGGAAGAGTTGAGGTTACAGAAAACTTTATTGCTGCCTATAGAGACATCAGGTCTGTGATTCCAGGATTAGTCAGTGCTTTAATGGCGAGCCACTGGACCATTAATTGTGCCGGGAAGCCCATTTGGGGTTCTTCCAAAATGGAAAGGGGGGAAAAAAGAAAGAGAGAAAGGGGATGGGAGAGGAAGGGCTATCCTAACGCACATGCTTATTCCCCAGACCGAATGGCCCAACACTATGAAGGCTACCTGACAGATCTCCAGGTGGAGGAAAAGCAGAGGTGGCTGAGGGACAGATTAAATCTTATAACAGATTGGCAACCTGATTCTAATGTTCAGCTAAGATGGACTCTGCCTCAAAAATCAGGAGACACTGCCTTATACATTGAATCAAATCCATCTAGTTCTGGGTGGTCTACGCTGCCTGGCAGCAGCTTTGCAGAGTTTCAGGCAAGGCTCTCCCAGTCCTACCTGGAACTTTTGGGGGTTGAACCTAGGACCTTCTGCATGCAAAGCAGATGCTGTCTCACTGAGTTGCAGCCCCTTCTAGCTACACCATTGTATTTAGATGGGTTCTGATATTTCTCCTTTTCCCTGGCACATGCAGCAATGCCAATATTATAATAATACCAGTAGGAAAACACACACACACTAATATTGCAGTAATGACTGTCACACACAGCCAATCTCTGGCAACTAAGCTGCTCCCCTCTACCAGCTGTGATGATGTTTGCTGATTATGTGTCCACATTAGCCATGCGCGGAAGGCACCCATCACTACACTGCGTCATTGGGATCCCCATAATCACTTCATGGAAGCAACTCTTTTCCTAACCACAATGCAAGAAGTAGGCAGTCATAGATAGACAATAGTACCACTTCTGTTATTGAGTCAGTAGAATTCCAAGGTGGTTGGGGAGCTTCCCCAACATCTGCCTGTTGTATTTATTTATTAAAACATTTGCATGCCCTTTCTGGGGTAGAAACACCACTCAAAGTTGGTTTACCACATTGCACATGGCATTAGTTGTTGTTGTTTAAAGGTAAAGGACCCCTGGACAGTTAAGTCCAGTCAAATGCGACTATGGGGTGTGGTACTCATCTCACTTCAGGCTGAGGCAGCCAGTGTTTGTCTACAGACAGACATGGCATTACAATTCCATAAAGCAACAGAAAACAATTGGAGAGAGAGAGAGAGAGAGAGAGAGAGAGAGAGAGAATAATCTTTTAAAAGGTTCTTCAACAACCAGCTAAATAACAACAACAGAGCGTGGGGCAACTATGCTTCATTGAGCAAGGTGTTTAATAATCTGCAGGTAGCCACCAGTGGAGGCTGGTCAATTAGGGTGAAAGGGGCATTGCCCCACCAACCTCAGCTCTACCCCTAGCCAGCCTTTCCTCTGCTTACCTTCTTAATTACAATCAGTCCAGAAGGTGATGCTATAAGCCTTCTCCTCCTTAGGGTCAATGTGCGCCTCCACAGACATCCCACCCACCACCAGAGAAGTGAGGAGAAGTGGCTGCAGCAATGGGTTCTGGGTTCCAAAGAGATCCCATGGACCTCTCGTGAGAACTTGCTAAAACCCAGAACCCACTGCCCACAACCCTGGTAAGCAAGGCTTTGGCAGGGTAGCAGCAGGTGGTGGCGACACCTTCCCGTTTTGCCTCCGGCAGTAAAACAGGACAGGAAGCCCCAAAGTACCTGTCCCAATGAGCACCAGCCACTAACAGCAGCCACTGAACACTGAGGAGGACCTCTCTCTCTCTCTTTCTCTCTTCTTGTCCTACCCAGCTGGGCTTCCACTTTAAGCAGGATACATTCACCGCTCACCTCTGGCAGCATCTAGTACCAAGCTCCTACCATAAAGCGCTTCCTTTACAAATGGACTCCCCGCCTTTCATTTATTGGAGTATGACCGCACTTTAAAACCAGCCATTTCCTCTTCCACACTCAAACACTTGTTGCCACTCACTGCTGGTTTCTGACTTGAGAATGTAGACTTACAGTCCGGGCAGGTCTGTTTCCCTCCCCAACCCCAACACTTTTAATTCCAATCAATGCAGGTTAACTGAGAGCAGCTTATTTTTACTTCTGCTGGCCTCTTGTCGGCCAGAATCAATACCAGTCATTTCCACTTAAACCATTGTGCCTTTACTGGAATTGTGATCGCATCCTGCCTTCCAAACCAGCATATTGCTGTTGTCTTCGTGTGTGGTTTCTTCTGCAATAAAGCTGAAACCAGGAGTCTTTTCATCCTTTCTACAAAAATATCTCCTTGCATATGGAAATGTGCTTATATAATTACCCTAAACTGGTAAATGGGTTAAATAAAAAATGAACACAGAAGGTGGAGATGCGAGTGGGAGGGAGAGGGAAGGAGGGAGAAATCACCCTGAAAATATTCCACCCATTGATCTCTTTAGTTTTAACAGGACCCTAGAGAGGTTGTTGGTATTACTCCTTTCTACCACTAGATGGGGCAGCATGAGCAGTGAGTGAGGATATCCAGAAACAGCAACGAGTTGAGTAAAAAAACACATACTTCACAACCATGTCATAACCAAAGAAGGGAATCAGTTAGGGCACTTTCCCCTGTTCCAGAATGTTGATTATTCGCTGCTTGACATGGGAACTTGGTTGATGGCTAGATCCAATCTCTTCTTTGAGAGAACTGGATTTGCTCTCTTGGGCTGCTTTGAGTCTTGAGCACACCGGCTCACAAACAGGACTGCCAATTGATTAAGAGTGTGTGGAGTTGATTGCTCACCTGCCTTTTAACTGATTCATTGGACTGAAGTGACTAAATCTCATTATTTGCATTATTAACAAAACCTCAATGGAAGGTGCTTCTTTGGGACACTGAAAGAAGTACAAGGACAACTTAAGTTAATAAGCAAAAGTTCCCACATGCCTGTAGAAGAAAAGGATGTCTTTCTCACTCCTTATTACAGCAATGCAAGAGAACCAATAAATTATCAGGTTTAAACAAAGCTGCCCTTAGCTTGCAGCCCTGCCTGGGTTGACACATCTGCCAACCAGACCAGTGGGGTGGCACTGGCTGTCAGATCCCCCAGTCTCAGTTTCGACCTTGTCAGACTCAGCAGGAGGACGCAGATAGAACTAGAATTAGTTGGTCCTGCCTGCCATTGGCTATGGCTCCCCCTACTGCTGGCCTCCCTGCATTCTGCCCAACTGGTCCAAATGGGCACTAGGCACCATGGACCTCCACCAAGCCCACTGAGAAGATGACTGATGGGTGGAGGTGGGAGAATCTGCCACTTTTGTTTTCTCCCCATTTCTCATTTTTTCAAACCTAAGTTCAGTTCTCCACACTCCTGTCTTAGTTTTCTTTTCTTTTTTTAAGTCCCCCCACAAAAAAATAATAATCAGTGTACATTCATTTCTGTGCACCTTGGCCTAACAAACACATTTTTTGCAGGCATTCCTCCATAATACGGTGTGCTTGCATGTTATTTCTTTGGGAAAATATATACACTTTCCACTACTGTACACAGCTTTTTTCTACCAAAAACACACACAAAAAACAGGAAACACTTGGAGAGGTGAATTTTGAAGAATAGCTGCATTTCAGACTGCCTGCTGTTTTGTAGAATGTTAGGTGGGTTCCCTTTAAAATGTCAACAGGACTGGATTTCTCCCTCGTCTTCAGTCACACCGGTTGAAAATGCCCCCATTTGATTAATCAGCTGAAACTTCGGTTGACTGTGATCAGTCTCTCAGTCAAACCAGGCAGAAGTGACTGTGGATGCCTGGGGCCATGGGTGCCATGCACCATGTATGGCCCTGGCACTGAAATTTGTGGGTGACTGGAGCCTTCATGAGGAATTTTGTGGGTGCTTGGGCACCCAGGGCCCTAGGGAGTTGGCACCTATGAATCCAGGGGTGGGGGAACTGTAGAATTGCTTCTACACAGGAATGCACTCCTCTCTGCCCCTCTATCCAGGCAAGCAAAAGGCATTATCAGAGCTCAAATACACATTCCAGAAAGATAAAAATATTTTGGCTGTGAAGAAGTGAGGGGTGTCTCAGTGCTGCCTTTGTAGAAATCAGCAGGGGGGGCAAATGTAAGGACAAAACCAGAATGAGTTGCCTCTGCCTGTCATAGGCTCTGGCTCCACTTACTCTTGGGCTTTTTGCCTTTTGATTTTCTAGACCCAATTGGCAGCAGCCTCCATTGTCTGTAAAATGCCTGCACCTCTTTGTGGTTACCTGTTTCTGTAAAGTCTAGCAAAGTAACAGGTTGCTCTGCCCGCCCCAACCTGCCTTCCTCCTCCCGCCCCCCAACAGCAAACCCACTTAGGCAAGGAATGCCATTACCTATTGAAATTAAACAATGTTATATGTAGAAGCGAGCTTTTGAAGTAGGGGAAGTGGGCAGGGGGGCAGGCAGAAGGAGCAACAACAGAATCCTTGTAACAGCTCTCTGTCTGTATTGCGTTGCACTACTTATCTTCCCTTGGTCGTTTTATATTTGCCCTGTGGGTATACGCGGTGAAAGCAGGTAATTGCAGAAGGTTCTCCTCCCTGCTTGACAGCTGACACTCTGTCATGTGACCTCACAGGTCCAAGCATGACATGCCCAGCTATCTATCTTCCCTCCCCACATGTCTGACATTTACTGTTGTGGCTCCAGCCCGGGTAGTGGGGTGTGTGTGTGTGGGTGTGTGGGTGTGTGTGTGCACGCGCATGATTTGCCTCCAGCAAAACTGGCTGAGGGATACTTTTCATCTCCTTTTCTGAGAAGGGCAGGGCTAGCTGCCGGCTGTCAGGGTGCTGTCTGTTGAGAATAGCTCTACGGAGTGAGTTTGGGCAGTGAAAGTGCTGGGTTAGAACTGCCTGCAAGATGGTAGACGTGTCCAGGCCTAGCCCCCACCACATGCTGGGAAACAGATGGGAATCCTGACTGGGGGGAAAGGCCATAGATCAGTGGTGAAGCATCTGCTTTGCACACAGAAGGTACAGGGTTCAATCCTAGGCATCTCCAGGTAGGTCTAAGAAAGATTCCCTATCTCAAACCCTGGAGAGATGCTATGGTACTAGTCAGTGCAGGCAATACTGACCTAGATGGAGGAAGGGTGGCACTGTGGTCTAAACAACTGAGCCTCTTGGGCTTGCCAATCAGAAGGTCGCCGGTTCAAATCCCCACAACGGGGTGAGCTCCCATTGCTCTTTCCCAGCTCCTGCCAACCTAGCAGTTTGAAAGCACACCAGTGCAAGTAGATAAATAAATACTGCTGCGGTGGGAAGGTAAACAATGTTTCCATATGCTTCCATCACGGTGTTCTGTTGAGCTAGAAGCGGCTTAGTCATGCTGGCCACATGACCCGGAAATCTGTCTGTGGACAAACACCAGCTCCCTTGGCCTGAAAAGCGAGATGAGCGCCGCAACTCCATTGTCGCCTTTGACTGGACTAACTGTCCAGGGGTCCTTTACTGTTTTACTGACCTAGATAGACATGAACTGGCTCAATGTAAGACAGCCTCCTATGTTTCTGAATCCATTACATAGTGACAGGGGAGAGGGGTAGGGTACCAAGGCCTGATAAACTGACATTTGGATCACAAGGTTTTATTATCAGAAACACCTTCATTCAATATTATTATTTTGGGGGGGGGTGGGGGGAGAAGAGAGGAAAGAGAACGGACAAGGAGGTACAATATCAAATAAGTAACTTGATGGAGAAAGATGCAACGCTAAGCACGGCACTAGCAAGAGATAGAGTGACCCTCGCTTGGAAGAATGATCTTTGTCATTAAAACACCCTCTGATTAGCTCCTGCCCCCTTGGGACATGACCCCTTTCTTCCCATTTCTGCCACTGGTGCTGATTCTTATTCCAAGCTCATTGAACCTTATCCCTCTGGACTCGGAGGCGATCAGCTCCAGCGGTGAGAGCTGCTTTCTTAAACACCGCTGGTTGTGACTGGCATACAGCATTGTGATGGTGACATGCAAAAAACCACTCACTGCCTTACACCACTGATAGCCATACTGTACTGGCAAGGGCAGACCCTGGCAAGGATACTTTGCTGGATCTGCAATGGGGAGTGCTTGATTTTTGTGATGGGAGGCACCATTAAAATGCAAAGAAGAGTTCCCCCAACTTCCGAGGCTGTCTGCTCACTATTGAACAGCTTGTACAACAGGCAGTTTTTCCTAATGTTCAGCCAAAATCCTTTTCTTGCCATTTGAATCTGTTAACTGGGGTCCTGGCCTCTGGTGTAAGAGGAATAAATTGGTTCCATTTGTGACAGTCTTTCAAATATCCCTTCCTCAGGCTAAACACACCCAACTCCACTAACCTTTCCTCCTTGGGCCTTGAGACCACTCACCATATTGTTCGACGTAATCAGGGCACGATCCAGTTTGTCTAAGGATGGAGGAGGAATGTGCCCTATTCCAATTCCAAAGTGGACTCAACTGATCTGATAAATGGTCCACTTCAGAATGGGCAATCTGGTGGATTCTATTAGGAGATGCTCTGAGGTCTGCATGCCCTTGTGTTTGATGCTGTATTGTGTTTTTACTATTTTTTGTTGGGAGCCACCCAGAGTGGCTGGGGCAACCCAGTCAGATGGGTGGATGATGATGATGATGATGATGATTCCTCCACCCCTACCCATTTTCCCCACCCCCTTACCCACTTCCCCCCACTTTAAAACTTCAGCAAGTTTTATCCTGCTGCCCACACGGCCCTCGAGGCAATCATGTCCTCCCACCCTACTGTTCCAACTGGGAGCAATGGAATGTCATAATCAATGCTGCATTCACAATAGCACTTTGCTTTCATTTTCATGACATTTCCACACAATTTCCGCATTATATCTGAGCTTTCACACAATGCAAAAGTTACTTCTAGAAGTATAGTGGAATATATAGTGCAATTTTCCCACACCCCTTTCAATGTTATTTGCAAACTGTTTCTCCTAAAATAAGACCCTGTTTCTCCTAAAATAAGACGTAGCCATAAAATAAGCCGTAGCAGGATTTCTATGCATTTGTGAAATATAAGCCATACCCCGAAAATAAGACATAGTGACGCGGCGCCTCTCCCTTAAGACGGCCTGGATAGGTATGGCTATGCAGCGTACCGACGCGGAGCGGATAAAATAAGACATCCCCCAAAAATAAGCCATACTGTGTTTTTTTGAGGGGGGGGGGAAATAGAAACAGTAGGAAACCCCATGCACTAGCTGCTCTGGCTGTGCATAGCTTGATACTCTCTTTCTGAAGTCTGGAGGGAGAAAATGGGGGTAGGGGGAATGGAAGCAGTGTGCAGTTTGTAATTCACAAATACTTTTAACACTATAGTCCCAGTTACAGGTAGGTAGCCATGTTGGTCTGCCATAGTCAAAACAAAAGTGTGCATGCACACGAAAGCTCATACCAAGAACAAACTTAGTTGGTCTCTAAGGTGCTACCGGAAGGAATTTTTTTATTTTTTATTTTGTTTTGACTTTTAACACTTTCTTTCTGGGTGGATTATTAGGGATTCTCCTGGACACTGAGGTCCAGCGCGGAGGGCCTTCTGGCGGTTCCCTCACTGCGAGAAGCAAAGCTACAGGGAACCAGGCAGAGGGCCTTCTCGGTAGTGGCGCCCGCCCTGTGGAACGCCCTCCCAGCAGAGGTCAAAGAGATAAACAACTATCTGACATTCAGAAAATACCTGAAGGCAGCCCTGTTTAGGGAAGTTTTTAACCTGTGATATTTTAATGTATTTTAATATCTGTTGGAGGCCGCCCAGAGTGGCTGGGGGGACCCAGCCAGATGGGCGGGGTACAAATAATAAATTATTATTATTATTATTATTATTATTATTATTATTATTATTATTATTAAAAATCTACCTGGAAGCAGAGGAAGGAAGACTTAGCGCCCTCTGAGAACTGGGACAGACGGAACTGCATGCCAATACCCTTCTTAAAGTGTGGTGCCCAGAACTGGATGCTGTACTCAGTGTTTCATATTTAAAGGTGAACCTACCACATCTGCATTTTCTGAAGCAAGTTGCGAACTGAAACACAGGCGCCGCCCTTAGAAACTCTCCCTTCTCCTAATTCTGCAGTGTAGTTCTCCAACCAAGTAAGGTAAAGCATGCATATAAATGCATATATTAGTAGCATGCCCCAAAAAAATGCATTAAGGAAAATGGTTATGCAAAGCTGTGTATATTAGGGAAAGATTGATAACAATGAGAAATTCACACAGAGCTGCTGGCAAATTTTCATGAGGACTTTTTTGTTTTTTTTTAATTGCAAACTGACACAGAAATGTGGAGAACTCTACTTAATATGGGTGGAGCGGGGGAATGAGAAAGTGAGAGCATTCCCTCATCTCAGACTACAGGTGTGGTCTGACCAAAGCAGAATAGACTGGTGCTATTACTTCTCATGATCCAGAAAGGGCATTGAGGTTTGAAATTTCCCTGTGAATTAAAAACAATAAATGCTAATGCAGGTCACTATGGCCAGCTGTCTGCAATGTTTATTTTTTTTCCAGGTATGGAGTGTATAATGGAGTCAATAGCTGACAGGTGCCTTCCCCAGGCCCTGTGACCCCCACCCCACCCCACCCACCCCATACATATACTGGCATAACCCAAGGCAATTGCCTGAGTCTTCTGCCCCTAAATCAGCCCTGATGGGAGAAAGGGGTACAAGCTGACATCCCTGCTGCCTTCTTTTGTGCAACAGCCTTCTGGGCAAAGGGGTATGTGCATGTCTGTCCCAGCGCTATTCTCTTGAGGCTTGGGTTTCCATTTCCTCCTTGTCACAGGCCCCTTTGGACGCACACCAGCTTGCATTCAAGGGACGGCCTTAGGCTGTATCAAGTGACTGTGCCTGGCATTGTCGGGTGGCTGCTCCCCCCCCTCTTTGAGCCCCCCTGGGCTGCATCTCTGCCCATGTGTCTCTGGGCTGGAGATCATGTTACACAGTCCTTCGCAAAAGCAGCCCAGCATCTATTATTCAGCCATTGTGTACTTCCTCCTCTACTGTATTTCCCAAGACACAGGTTGCACCCGTTCAGAGCGAGCTGTGTGTGTGTGTGTGTGTGTGTGTGTGTGTGTGAAGGTGAGTGGATGACACACACATTGCTGGGCAGAACTGGGCATTAATCAAAGGGAAAGCTGTATAAATCACTCTTGGTGAATCATTAGGGTCTGGGCAGGACACAAGCGGAAACCACTCCGAGACTCCCTCTTACTCCCGTAATGCTTTATATAGTGGCAGAAAAAAAACCAGAAACACCAATTCCCGTCAGAGGAAATCTAAAGGGGCATTAAACCAACCTATTTCCTGAAACACACAGAGAGGGAGGCAAAGGGAACCTCTTGCAGAATAAACTCCCAGGTTCCCAGTGAAAACACAGAAGAACGTCGGAGGTCTGCAAGTAGCAGGGCTGCTTATTTCATTCTTGCAGTTCGATCCCACTTTCTTGCCAAGCTATTATACGTGGTTCCCTCCATTTTATGCTCGTGGCAACCCTGTGAGGTAGGTTAGGTTGAGGCAGAGAGTGACTGGCTGAAGGTAATCCAGGGAGTTTAATGGCTGAGAGGGAACATATCTCTGGGTGTCCAAGGTCCTAGTCTGACACCCAGGCTTCCACACTGGACTTAGAGCTCTTCATTCCTACCTTGACTCTACAGAAGGGTGTCGTTTGGAGAAGCGTCTTAAAAGGAATTCCAAATTGACAATATATTTTCTCAGTTTATTAATATTACCATTATCTCCTCCTCCTCCTTCTCATCATCATCATCATCATCATTATCATTATCATTATCATCAGAACAGCCTGCTGGAACAGGCCAATGGCCAATCTAGTTTAGCATCCTATTCTTACAGTGGCCAACCAGAGGCCTATGAGAAATCCCCAAGCAGGATCTGAGCACAAGGGCACACTCCCCTCCTGTGGCAATTCTACCTCCAGCTTCAGAAGCACAGCATAGCCATCACGGCTAGTGGCTACTGATAGTCCTCTCCTCCATGATTTTTTCTAATCCTCTTTTAAAACCGTCCAAGTTGGTGGCTTCCTGCGCAAATGAGTTCCATAGTTTAACTATGCACTACATGATAGGAAGATGACTTGTCCTATCAGACCACTAGTCCCCACATATGTAATGTCTTCACTGATTGGTAGCAGTTCTCCAAGGTTTGGGGCAGGGATCCTTCCCCCTACCTGGAGCTGCTGCAGATTGAACCTGGCATGTACTCTGCCACTGAGCTCTGTGGCACAAAAGCATGTGCCTGGAATGCTATGGGTGAGTGGAGATTGTGATGATGGACTCTTCCTATTTAATTTCAATCTTCCCTTTCATCACAGAAGGATATCCAAAACAGCTGAAATAGAACAATATAGTATAAATAAAGGTAAGGGGACCCCTGACCATTAGGTCCAGTTGTGACCGACTCTGGGGTTGCAGCGCTCCTCTTGCTTTACTGGCCAAGGGAGCCGGCGTACAACTTCCGGGTCATGTGGCCAGCATGACTAAGCCGCTTCTGGTGAAACCAGAGCAGCGCACAGAAATGCTGTTTACCTTCCCACCAGAGTGGTACCTATTGATTTACTTGCACTTTGACGTGCTTTTGAACTGCTAGGTTGGCAGGAGCAGGGACCGAGCAACGGGAGCTCACCCCATCACGGGGATTTGAACCGCCGACCTTCTGATCAGCAAGCCCTAGGCTCTGTGGTTTAACCCACAGCGCCACCAGCGTCCCTTATAGTACATTACCACTATTTCAACTTTCTCCAACATAGCATTGCTCCAGGGATAGCATCTCTGCCATCCCAAAACCCACTTACTAGGTTGCCAGATAAGATAGCATAGCCATTTTCCTACATGGAATGCCCTTTAGAATACTGGTCACATCCATACCATACATTTAAAGCACCATAATACCAGTGGAGATTCTGGGGAACTGTAGTTGAGTGCTGGCCTCTCAGAGCTATAATTCCCAACATACTTAATTTTGTAAATTTGCATAAGTTATGCCATTTCAACACAATGGACAA
Organism: Darevskia mixta; assembly: GCA_034641385.1. NCBI lineage: Eukaryota > Metazoa > Chordata > Lepidosauria > Squamata > Lacertidae > Darevskia > Darevskia mixta. The sequence goes on along the minus strand of JAWWNH010000061.1, from coordinate 7,245,366 downwards.
CTGTTTTTGGTGGAAAATGAACTGTGGTAGAAACTGCTGCACGTGATGAATGCAGAACCAAAAGCAACACCGACTTAAGTCCCTAATGAAGTGTTATACACATGGATGCAACAGATTAACACAGCTACCCGTCTGGAACTGAATATTCATTATACTTTTGCAGTAAAATGTAGGCAAAAATGACAGTTCTCCCTCCATTAAGCAGCTTAGAATCTAAATTTCTGCCATAGAAGAGAGAACAAAGGAAATGGAGACGAGGAAGAAAAAGGCAGATAGCCAAGGCAGCATGCAGTATGCAGGTTGGGTTTTGCTGGGGTTTCCCTTTTGGAATATCCTTCATCTTTATCTTCTCATGGAAGAGAGCAATAGTGAGCCCTTGGCTTTTAAAAATAGTTAACATTTAAATATTAATTGAATCGTTTAGTTACATCAGAGCCCATGAACAAAAAACAGCCATGCATGATTCATGGAGGCCAATGGTGAGCATCTCTAATCATTTACAAACAGGGGTGGGCATTTCCCATTCTATTGAAGGGAGGGAGGGAGGGAGATTGTGTGAAAGCTTGAAAAGAAGCACACAGACATGTGATAGGCTGGATAGGTGAGTCCATCCATTTCAGTTTCTCGGTTTCTCACTTTTCTGTGCTTATGTTCAGTTCTCCACATTTCCATCTGCTTCCATTTTCTTCTTCTTTAAAAGTCCTCATTAAAATTCATCAGGATTTTAGTGTGAATTTCTGCCTAGACATACAACTTTAGGTATGTTTGCCTAACGTGCACATTTCTGCAAAGCAATTTTTGCATGCTATTTTCACAAATATACACATTTTGATGCATACTTCAGCCAAGTATACACAATTGTATACACATCACATAGCTGGATGATTTCCATTGCAAAGTTCGGAAAAGTGCAAATTCTGAAGGATAGCTGTGTTCAAATTCATACCGGTATATTGTTTTGGAAAGTGTGAATTAAATGAAAAGTTAATTCAATTTCTTTCACATCCCTAGTGATAGAGCACCCAAGTAAGAACATATTGCCAACAGGCTACACTTCATCTAAGGTATTTGACATCCTCCAAGCTGGGCCCAAGCTGGGAGTTTTTACTACAAAGACAGTCTTTGGATAAAGTAAGTGAGACCTGCAAAACATTTTATGTTGTTTTGTTTTAATATTGCTGCTTTACTAAGAGATTGCTACATTCTAATTGTTTCAAGGCACTCCAAGTAATGGAAATCATCAGAAGGACAAGATATAAATATTTCAATGAAATGGTTGAATGAATGAATGAAAAACACCTGCAGGACACATTTCAATCTGAGGGCCATATTCTCCTTCTGAGGGCCACATGACAATGGTGGGCAGGGCCAGAGGGTAAGGTGGGCAAAACGATCAATGTCAACTTTATCTTTGTACAGCATGCTAATTTCTACACACACTTGCACCCCTACTTGCTATTCTCTGCCCAGAGAAAGCAAGAGGCATTATCAGAGTTCTTCTAGCCAAGCAAAAACATTTAAGGCGGGTGCAAAGGGAGGCTGATAAGGGATGTGGCCTGTGGAGTGTATATAGATTGGAGAGAGTCTGAGGGGCCAGACAGAGAGTCCCAGAGGGCTACATTAGTCCCAGACCTGAGGTTCTTCATGCCTGATTTAAAAGCATTCAAATATATTTTGTTGTTCTTCTTGTTGTTGTTAGTATATAAAGCTGTAATAGTTGGCGGTCTGCTTTGATACAGCTTAGCTTAATATCTCAAGCAGGAAACCTCCAGCTTTGTATATAACAATAAGCAATTTGAAGTACAGAGGCTAAAAGAGGGCTTGGGCAAGCCAATAGATTAAAAACCTCACTTACCACAGCAGTTTCCTGCATGCAATAGACAGGAGTGCAAGAAATGCACATGCACACAAAATTAATATCCTTGGGTATTGAAACCCATGGTCCATGTTGGCCTTTTCTTTTGTGCGGCAGAAGAATCACTATCTGTCTTCATCACCATAACTTGCATCTTGGGCAGGACATTGTGTTAGTTCCCCTGGAAGTATTTAGAAGCAACCAGCAGGAGACAGCGTGGGCAGATCACTTGCATCAGGGGAGAAGTCCTGCATAGCGGCAATCACAGTGCCCCCTGCAGGAACAAGTCTGCTGCTGAAATGGCACCACCCTGCAAAGGCTTCCCAAACTTTTGTTTTTATCTCATCAATTTTGTCTAGGGGAGAAGGAAGATAGGACTTAAATGCAAACTATATGTAGATCTCCGCCAGCAATTCCTTGATCAACTCTGCATTCCCAAATGGGAACCAGAGTTGGAGGTCATACATTTTCTATTATTGGGGGATGATCAGGAGCTCACCAAGCTAGTGGCTAAATATCTTTATCTAGCTTTCTGTTGTCGAAATACATTGCCGACGTCTGTTCTTCCTGAAGACCTAGAGACGTGACAATAGACTGCTCTGCCCTCATCTTTTGGTAAATGTCTTGTGCCACTGGGGAGGTGGTAACTCTGTATTGATTTGTTATGGATGTTTGCACGTGATGCAAATAAATGGTTTGATGAGGAGGAGGAGGAAGATGGGGGGGAATTAATATTTGAGAGAGAAGTGGGACATAGATTACCTGCAGATGCATGCAACATCATCCAGATACCCTTTATTAAACTGGGATAATTGCTTTTAGAGAATCGCTTAACAATGAGAAATGTGGGAGAGGAAGAGGTGTGCTTAACCCTTAACCAACTTGCTGTTTCCCCCATTTCAAATTACCTCCTCAAAGCTGACAGTCATTTACACATACAGACCAAACTGTATATGCTACATTGACAAATATATAGGCCCTCTGGGCCTCCCTATCCTTTCCCTAGGACTCTCCAAACCACGCCTCACCAACCCTGCTCCAGCCCCTCTTCAATTGTTTTTGCCTGGCTGGAATATGCTCTTTCACTTTGATAACAGTTTTGTATGTCTGAATGGAGAAGGAAGATATATGTGCATGGCTGGAGTTCAATTTACTGTACAAAGGTAACATTTATTGCTCCACCCACTTTTGCCTCTGACCAACTCATTTTTGCCTTTGGCCACATCCACTACTCACATGCAGCCCCCCCTCCATGCTCCCCATGAGGAATGCAGCCCACCAGCTGAAAAAAAAATCCCCCACCCTTGGTATACATTCATTAACTTATGTGCAGTGCCCCATTCCAAACTCAAACAGGCCTACAAGAACCCTTCTGTATGGCATTTCTGAATTAACCAAAATGACGCAAATCCACATAACTAGCTAGCCTTGCTCCTAATGCTTTCAATTTGTTCTAATAGACATTTAATGAATACTTTATAAAGCTTTGAGTGGGGGTATTTTAAAATCAATGGTGCTATTTTATTGCCATTTGTATTATCTTTAGCTGGATAGTGTCTTGGCTCCCTGGTGCCCATTGATTGAAAGCTCTGATCAATGGGCCAAGCTCAGATCTGCAGTATATGTGCATAGCGAAGGCTCAGTGAAATCTCAACCCAGCGGTGGCATTGGCAGTGGGGCAGTGGGCAGGTGTTGCACTGCCAGTGTAGGCTGGTGCTCATTGGGACTGGCAGGGTGGGAGGCAAGGAGGCCAACGGTTGTTGGAGTAGGAGCCAATGAAATTCAGAGCCAAATAACTCTAGTTTTGAGTTCTGTTTTGCCTTTGAGTTCTGCAAAGGCAACACTGAGACTAAAAGGCGGCTGACGGCCATTGCCCACTGTCCTGGTACTGGTTGCAAGTAAGGAAGTAGACTGGGGGGGGGGGCTGACTGAGAGCAGACTGTGCTTGGTGGGGCAGTGCCCCATTCACCCAAATGCAGAAGCCTCCAATACGTCTTACCAATGGGATTAGGGCAAAGAGAGATGTCTATATTCATTCTTCTTGCTTGCGGCATTTTTTTACAATGAGCTCAGGATTTCCAGAAAAACATGCAACCCAATGGAGAAAGGAGGACCCACCTTCCCAAGGGAAGTGATAACATTTTCTGAGAGGCTGGATGGAGGATGATAGAATTGGTGAGGAAGGTAGTTGTACTGCTGTCGGTGTTTTTGTTTGTTTGTTTGTTTGTTTGTTTGTTTCAGTAAGTGCCACACTTTTTAACAACAGCAAAAAAAATAGGTGCTGGTACTGCATACCCTTGAGTACCCCCAGAAAAAAAGCATTGATTGATGTTTATGGAATCATAAGCATTGTGTTTATTTACAGCTCCTTTTCCCTGTGAAAAAAAGCTCCCTTTTCTTTCGAATAGGAGCGTAGGAAACCACCTTACACTGATTCAGATCATTCTTCCATCTTGATCAAGTTTGTCTACACTGACTGGCAGCAGCTCTCCAGGGTTTCAATGCAGAGCTTAGCTCTCCACCCTGCTTGCACCATTGAAGCAAAGACTCCAGGCTGCTCTTTCCCACCAGGAAGCAACAGCTGTAAAGAAAATGAAAATATTCCAGACAAGCTTGGATTCTGCCCCCCCCCACACTTTTAAATGGAACAAAGGAAGGGAAGGGATGGCACATTGCATACTATTAAAATTTGGATTGGCGAACTTGGAACGGCAGAAGAGTCTTGAAACATAAAGAGCCTTGCTGGACTTGACCGATACCCTAGCCAAGTCCAACATCTTGTTCCCCATATTCACCAAGTAGAAGCCTCTGAAAAGTCCACAAGCAAGGCATGAAGGCAATTGTGCTCTCCTATTGCTTTCCAGCAATTCGTACCAAAAATGCACATTGCCTCTGATCCAGGAGGTAGCCTGGGTGGGTGGGATTAGTCCAGAGCCTGCGGATACAACAGTATTCCAAGAGCTGCAAGTTGCGGTTTGGCATCTCACCACATGGGGCAGCCATTCCCAACACGAAATCTAGTTCAAGCAAAGGCAGGTCCCGATTAAAAAGAAAAACCACAGCTCAATGTAGTTGGCCGCAGATGGTGCCAGCTCTGTGTGGCCTCCACATATATGTGGTGGACTATGTGTGAGTTCCCCGGGCTGGAAACATGCAGCAAATGCTAATTCTCGTTTAATATGCTGTATGATGCTTGGGAGCATTTTGCATTAGTAATCTGTGAATTCTCATAAATGAATTAAATGAAATGCACCAGGTAGCTTGCAGTTGTTGACTGTGTGGCTTTAGTGTATGCTGAGGACCTCTGTCAGTGGTGGTGGTTTGGCGTTGTTGGGGTTGTAGGGGTGCCTGCTCCCTATCTTTCAGTATTGGTTCTAGGAAGCTGCCTGATACTCAGTGAGACCATTGGTCTGTCTAGCTCAATACTGTCTACATTAATTGGCAGTGGTTCTACTGGATTTCAAGCAGGGGTTCTCTCCCAGTCCTACCTGGAGATGTTGGGGACTTAACCTGGGACATTCTGCATACAAACAGATTACCACTGAGCTACAGTCCTTTCCTTGATAGTGGCAGATATTCTGTGAGCAAAATTAAATACTTGGCTGCTTAAATGAATGTTCCCTTTCTCTCTATTGGCTGGCAGTGGTTGCATTTATATGGCAGTTTATTCCTTTTCCCTGATCTTTTTCCTAACTGTTGATTTCGGCATTATATTTGAGATTTCACACAAAGTAAAAACCACTTCTGGAAAACTACTCAATGAAATGCATGTTTAGTGCTCATTTTCATGTTATTTGATTACACACACACACACACACACACACACACACAAAATAAATAAATATGTTTTCTATCATTTTAACACAGAATAGCTCAGGGGTAGAGTGGTGAAATTTGGGGGTGGTATACTGGCATACATCTCCTCACACACTGGGGTTATCATGGGGGAACAGAACCACACATGTGCAGAAAGGCTGGGACTGCATGTGCCCCCCAGGCGTGTTCCGACAGTAGCAACATTGTCCAATGATGTTTGTTGTTGGTCCCACCCATAGCTGTCAACCCTCCCTTTTTTTGCGGGAAACTCCCTTATTCCAATGCCGTTTCCCGCTGCTATCCCGGATTGTTGATATCCCTTAAATTTCCCGGATTTTAAAGCAAGCAGCTCCTCTCCCTCCCTGCCGGCCAGGGAGGCTCCTCAGCTGCGTTGCTCGGCTGCCAATAAGGAGTCTGAGACTGACTGGGGGCGGAGCTTGCATGCCTTGTGCATCCAGACCCTCACGCCCAACCAAACAGCCAGCCTGCCTGCCGTCTATGTGCTTGCTCTTTCGCTCACCCGTTCACACGCAGCCTCTGGAGCACAGGGTGGCGAGGCTACTTGGTGCCATTGCACCGCCCTCGCAGCATCCCTTATTTTCAAATCCGAAAGTTTGAAAAAATCCCTTATTTGGTCCCACCATGCCTACTGGTCTGAATGAAAATTAGTATGACATGCTGGTATATTGGTCAAAACCCCACAATTCCAAAGCACAACAGGTACTGCAATGCGAAAGGAACCTTAGAAAATGAGTCAGAAGTGCCAGTGTTATAATTAAGAACACTAACTCAGTATTCATCATGTCTGAATGCACTCAGCGTTTCATTGGAACAGGTTCTTTGAGTAGTGCTTGGTACTTCAGAAGCCAACTATGATTGGCATGCCCATCGTGACTGCCCAGTTACCTGTGTGACTTCACCCTAATCACTTGGGAGCAGAACCAGCATTCTTTTGCATATCATTTACTTATTTCATTTATCAGTTGCTTCCATAACACATCCTGAAGCAGTTTCACAATGAAAACATCAACAATAATAAAAACAATTTCGAATCTAATACAGTGGTACCTCTACTTATGGATGCAATCTGTTCCGGGGTGCCGTTCGCACCCTGAAAAGTCCATAAGTAGAGCGCCGCTTCTGCATGTGCGCGTGATGCGATAGAGCACTCCTGCGCATGCGTGAAGCGGTGAACCCGGAAGTAAACACTTCCGCGTTTGCCGCATTCGTAACATGAAAAAACGCAACATGAAGCAAACGCAACTCAAGGTATGACTGTACAGACTAGGATAACAATCTTGACTTAAAGGACTTGTTGGAAAGTGAAGACCTAAAATAGGAACCAAAAGGATAATGGAGACAGCGCTTGTCTGGTATAAAATGGGAAGGAGCTCCAAAGGGTATATGCCACCAAACTGAAAGCCTGTAGGAACACCATATAGAAAGAAACTCCTGGTGAGATGGTATCTGTGGGAGTCTGTCTCCTGCAATGTACAGTGTTTGGCAGGGTATATAAAGGGTGAGATTATTGTTTAGTGCTTGGACAGCAGTACAAAGTGCTTTGAACTTAGCCCGCTAGGTAATGGGCTCTTTGCTGGGAATACTGTGGGACTGCTAGAATGCCCATTTGCTCCACAGTTCTGTACACTGTTTTCGAAATCTTATAAATTTTGTAAATCCCTTTGGAGTCAAATATGATGAAGGGTAATATACAAATAAAATATCATTTCAGAATACTGGAATACTGGATTCCTTCCATAGGGACCCTCACAAGTGTCCCTCTTTTCCAGAGACAGCCCCGGATTTACAGAAGCTGTCCCAGTTTCTGATTTGATCTCAGAATGTCCCATTTTTTTCCCTTAGGATGTCCCTATTTTCATTGGAGAAATGTTTGTGGGCTTGGAATTATGTGACCCCCAAGCCAAGGAGATAAATAATGATACCACCTTTAGAAGGTACCTGAAGGCAGCCCTGCAAAGGGAAGTTTTTTAATGTTTTATGTTTTATTATGTTTTTATATATGTTGCAAGCTGCCCAGGCTGGGGCAACCCAGTCATATGGGCAGGATATAAATATTATTATTATTATTATTATTATTATTATTATTATTATTATTAAGGACATCCCTATTTTCATTGGAGAAATATTGGAGGGCATGAAAGTAGCTAGGACCACTTTGCCTTCACCGCAGGAACTGGCCTGTGCCTCCACAGTTGATTAATCCATGGGCTCAGTTTAATCAATTGAACCCATGTGTATACATTTTGATGAATAAATAAACATATGTAAACAGTGGTTCTACTCCCTGCTCCCCTGGAGAAAGAGAAGGTCCATCCCCCAGCCCTCATGTAGAAAGCATAACTATTTTGGAATTCAAAGAGCAACTTTCTCTTGTCCCTCCCTGAAGGACCCGAGGGTCACACTCAGGGTTAATCTGCTGGTTGGTAATCTCCCTAGTGAGTGGGGGAAAGAAAGCAGAGAATATGGAGAAAGTCCCAGGGTCAGCTCATGGCCTAGGGTTCTCTTTATTCCTTCCCAACTGCAGCTGACTTTCCACTGTGTCCTAATTGGGAGAATTCTGTCTGTGAACTAGGAAAGCTGGGCTTTCTCTCATCTCCAGGCAAAAACGCTCCATCTTGTGCAGCTATCTGGAACAGAAGGTATTTGCTATTGCGTCTGTAGAAATGCTAAACAACTGAGGAGCTCCGCTAGATAACTTGCATATTCCACATTCGTGCTGATTTGCTTATACAAAGCTTAAAATTAGTGGTTAGACCATGAGTAGTCTTTAATGCACATTTATTCTGATTTGTTTATGGGGTGGTTTGCAGATACCCTAAATGTCGGTTATTAGTGGGTCACTCCCATCTACTAGAGATGGGGAATAAATTTGATTAAATTCACATTTAAAGGTGAACTGTACCAGATTTGCACTTTCTGAAGCAATGCGCCAACTGTAACATGGGCAATCTTTTCTTTCAGAGAACTGGAAGAATTTTGGGGGGTGGGGGGGTGGAAGGCACAGAAGGAACTGTTGAGAGGCTTCCTTTCCTAAGGTTGCATCATTGTCCCTAGCCTGATAAAATAATATTAACTTAAAATATCTGGTCTATTCTTACTCTTGCCATGGAAGATCTTGGCAGTGCTGCTAAGATCTTTCATGGCAAGAGTAAGAATAGACCAGATATTTTAAGTTAATATTATTTTATGGGCAATCTTTGAAATCCACGCTTTTCTCAGTTTTGCATAACAAGAAGGTCATAGGTTGTTTTAAATCACCAAAGGCCTGGGAGAAGAAGAAGGTTAACACCCATCTCCATACGCATCACAGTCCTCACAACCTCCACAACCTGAAATCATCATCTGAAGCCCTACTTCATGTGCCCTCTCTGGGGGTTGAGTGGCAACACGAGAATGGGCCTTTCCTGTGATGCCTCCCCATTTGGGGTGTGCTCTCCCTAGGGATATTTGTCTGGTGCCTTCATTGCATATATTTATGTGCCAGGCAAAAACATTCCTCTTCTCCACTGCGGCCCTGCTGGAAACAGACACCCCCCCCCCCAGGTGTCTCTATTTTCCAGGGACATCCATGATTTAGAGAAGCTGTCCCGGTTTCTGATTTGATCCTGGAATGTCCCACGTTGGTGGGTATGGAGTTATCTAACCCCTGAGCTGTCTGAAGGCAATCCTGTATAGAGAAGGTTTTTTATGTTTAATGTTTATGTTTTTTTAAATATATGTTGGAAGCTGCCCAGAGCAGCTGGGGCAACCCAGTAAGATGTGTGGGGTATAAATAGTAAAATTATCATTATGGAATGAGCTGTTTTAATTGGAGAAATGTTGGAGGGTATGGCTGGAAATTGTATCCCTGCACCCACTATTAAGGGTATGGCAAGCTGCCTGGCAATCTGAACAGGAGCATTTACCACTGGAGCATTTCGTTCCAATGCATACTTGCTAATAAAGTATTAAATTAAAGAAAACACCTTCAAACACATTGCTCTACCAAGGGCCAGAGTAAGAGGTTTAGAGTTTCTAAGCACTATATATGGTGCCCCTGTCATATATAAAAACAATACTAAACCATAAAACAAAACTGTTTTTTGAAATGACACAAAATTTAAGAGTTATGCTGCAATGTCCATGCATGTATGGCATGTGCAACACAAGACAAGATCTGATCTCCTTGCATTATTTTGATCTATATGATTAAAACAGGTGGGGATAAGTAATAAAAAGAGAACAGGAAAATGGGGGAAGAGCCTATAGTGGAGTGCAAGGAAGTCTAACAAACTTCTGATTTCCCCCATGAGGACTACTTTGATGCTGAAAAGAAAGAAAGGGGGGAGGGGAGCAAATGTGAAATTCTTTCCAAAAAATGTCTATTTGTGTATGTGTGCCTCTACTTAGCTGGTGCCCTAAGCCTGTGTTTAGGTCCTAGCTTTTTTGGTATTGATCTCCCTATTTTCCTCCCACCCACATGGCATGTACTTTCAGTCACCCTCCCCAGGAAAAAAAACCAAAAACTCTCAATAAGACAGAACTGCATGTGAAGACTTGAGTGTAAGGGAGTGCTGAGATAATATATGTGATTTACAGCCCACTCCTAAACATGTTTACTTGGAAATAAATTATGCATTATTATACACCACTCTTTCTCTGAGGACCCCAGCTTGGCTTACATATAGTTCCCAAGTGGCTTCTGCCCAGGCTACTTACAGGGTCAGGCAAGCTTTCCTTCAACAGAACCCCTCCTCCCCACAAGCGGCAAGCAACAACTTCTCTCAAACTGGTCTCTTGAATGCTGAGTTACAAGGGACTCAGTCTCTAGTAAAGATTAGCCTTTGGGGAAATATTTTTGCTTGTGTGTCTCTCAGACCTTGGTAAAAGTTGGGACGTGTGCTGCAGTGGTTCGTATCAGACTAGGACCTGGAGAGACCCAGGTTCAAATCCCTACTCGTCCATGGGTGACCCCTGAGCCGGTTGCTGCCTTTCAGCTGTGGCCGCTTCACAGGGTTGTCATGAGGATAAAACGGACAGGTGGAGAACAACGCACATCGTCTTGAGCTCCTTTGAGAAAAAGGTGGGGTGTAAATGCACTGAATGAATAATAAAGGTAAAGGGACCCCTGACCATTAGGTTCAGTCGTGACCGACTCTGGGGTTGCGGTGCTCATCTTGCTCTATAGGCCGAGGGAGCCGGCGTACAGCTTCCAGGTCATGGGACCAGCATGACTAAGCAGCTTCTGGCGAACCAGAGCAGCGCACGGAAACACCGTTTACCTTCCCCCTGCAGCGGTACCTATTTATCTACTTGCACTTTGACGTGCTTTCAAACTGCTAGGTGGGCAGGAGCAGGGACCGAGCAACGGGAGCTCACCCCATCGTGGGGATTCGAACTGACCACCTTCTGATCGGCAAGCCCTAGGCTCTGTGGTTTAACCCACAGCGCCACCCGTGTCCCTATGAATAATGGGCCAACCTAAAATTAAAAAAGAGCCCTGCTAGATCAGAACAACAATCCCCCTAGTCCAGAGGTAGTCAGTGTGGTTATCTAGCTTCCACAAACTTCAGCCAACATTGTTAGCAGTCAGGGTCCCAATTTGGTTAACCTTGATCTGGCTGTGCATGACGCCCCCTCCCATAAACTGACCTGGTCTGACCCAACCAACCTGGATCTGGTCCTGCATTAATTCGAGGGTGGGCTAAGGAGGAGATACTTTTCCTCTTCTGACTGCACTGCAGAGAGCAAGAGAGTTCAATCCTTCTCTCCTGTGCTCCCTACACTGTTTGGGGGGTGGGGGCACACTGATTAAGCAGGTCACTGCAGTCAGTCAATCAATCGATCAATTAATAATGCATCTGCACATTTTGGCAAGCAGTTCTCCCTAATATAATGTATGCATTACTGTATGTTATTTTCACTAATATATAAATTTTATGCAACTTCATCCCCAAACGCATGCATTTCTGTATATATTGTTTGGTTTGAGAACTGCACAGCAAAATGCGACGATTTCAAAGGACCTGGCGCCTGCAGACCTAGTATTGGCCTGCGAAGTAGGAATTAGGTAGTTTCTAATTAAAATGCGAACAATATCGAATTCCTCCTCTGTCCCTAGTATGCAAACCCCAACTGAACTCAGGGGGGACTTACTTCTGAGTAGGCATATATAGGGTGGTGCTGCTACCTCCACCCCACTCCTGAAATGAATGCAGCATGATTAAAAACAAACAAACCACTTTAATCAATGGTGCTGTGCCAGGTGGAAATAACTTGAAGGGAGGTGGAAGGAGGCTGTAGACCCCAGACCAGCTGGAGAAGTGAAAGCTTTGATGCTTGTTAAAGATGCGTTGGCTTAGTTACTCTTGCTTTTTCCTTCCCTCCGCCCTCTCCTCCCTCCCCGCCCCCACCGCCCCCCTCCCCAGCTCTTGGAGATGGAGTATTCTGCAGCTTCGCTCCCCCCCCCCCGTCTTCCCTCCCCAGCTTTGCTTCCTTAGGAGGGCTAATTGTAGCAGCACGAATAACATATGGCCAGGCAGGGCTACCTGCTGGTGCACCAGATGTGAACTGGGTGCCGTCGATCAAGAGCACATTGAAAAGCCTCGCCTCCCTGTCTGTCTCCGGCAGTTGCTCGCCCTGTGCAGAAGCAGGTCTCTGAATGACGGCTCTTAAAAGGGCCACTCAAGTTGGTCTCGCTCCCTGTGGCTGTCTGTATGCCTTGGGGGGAAATACTGGGGGGTGGGGGAGAATGCGCCTGCTTTTTTTTTTTTTCCTGTGACACTTCTCTCGCGTTTTTCCAGCCGCTCGTCAGGCCCAGAACACTGGAAGTGAAGGTTTCGTGTGTGTGTGTGTGTGTGTGTTAATTTATATCAGAAATCTTAACGTATTTGGGAGGCTCTCATCAGGATGTATATTCACAGAAACTTCTTTTCAGCGAAGCAGCACACTGATTAAAAGGGGGGCATGACCCCAAGCATGTGCAGAGTATCTTCCTTTCATCACTGAGCAGGGAGTTCCCAAAATGGAATTAAAGGATGGGGGGGGGGGAGAGGCAGGGTGCCTAACTGAAAGACTTATAGTGGCTGTAATTTTAAAAGTGAAACACTGACTGTGTACACACCATACATTTAACGCACATTTAAAACACACACACCCAAAGTATTCTAGGGACTGTAGTTTGTTAAGCGTGCTGGGAACTGTAGATCTGTGAGGGCATAAAGTATAGTTTCCCAGGATTATTGTGGGAGAGAATGTGCTTCAAATGTGCTTCAGATGAATGGTGTGAAATAGGAAATGATTTATAATGAATTGAAAAAAACGTTTAAAATTACTTTCACACACAAAAAAGAGTCCTTTCTTCTGGGGATAACCCTGAATGAAACCCCCAGGTGTCAGAAAAGGTTAATCAGTCAGGTCTTAAGAGTCGTCCTGTTTCCAGGCAAACTCAGACAGTAACAATTCCAAGGAAGATACCCTGGGGATCATCTAGTCCAATCCCCTGCAATGCAGAAATATGCAGCTGCGTATTTCAAACCTGCAACCTCGGCGTTATGCGTATCGGCACCGCACTCTAACCAACTGAACTAACATGTTATTGTCTTATTCCCAACAGAACTAAAGATGCACATAGCTTCACATTAGCTGGGCTGAATCACTTTCCTCTTTTTTCTTTTTAATGCAAAGTATCTCCAGGATCTGATTTTTAAAATGCTCAGTTCAGATTCAGATGTAAGGGTAATGGCAAAATTCAGAGAAGCCTGAAACATCACCTCCTCTTAAATACTGGCGCTTTCAAACTGTTGCTATTTGGGGGGGTTGGCTTCAGTTGCATACTATCAAATTTAGAAGGCACAATTAAAGTTGCTGTGGAGATCTTGTGCAACAACCCATTTGTCCCCCAAATCGGACTTCTTTTGCATAAGGTAAGTGATGAGGAAATGCTCTAGAAAGTGTGGGATAATTGGGAAATGATTTATAATGAATTGAAAAAAACGTTTAAAATTACTTTCACACAAAAAAACAACAACAAAAAAACAGAGTCCTTTCTTCTGGGGATAACCCTGAATGAAACCCCCAGGTGTCAGAAAAGGTTAATCAGGTATGCAACCACTGTGGCCCATGTTTTGTTAGCCCAAAAATGGAAAGTGAGTGAGGTCCCAACTAAAGAGGATCTAGCGGTTCCCTCACTGCGAGAAGCAAAGCTACAGGGAACCAGGCAGAGGGCCTTCTCGGTAGTGGCGCCCGCCCTGTGGAACGCCCTCCCAGCAGAGGTTAAAGCGATAAACAACTATCTGAGATTCCGAAAATGCCTGAAGGCAGCCCTGTTTACGGAAGTTTTTAATCTGTGACATTTTAATGTATTTTGATATTTGTTGGAAGCCGCCCAGAGTGGCTGGGGGGGACCCAGCCAGATGGGCGGGGTACAAATAATAAATTATTATTATTATTATTATGAGAGGAAGAAGAACATATGTTTAAAGAAGATTGGAATATGTTTATTGAGTATATGGAAAATAACTGTGTACAGCTGAAAACACTGGTAGCATTAAGATAAATTCAACAGAGTAAATAATTCTTGCTGGATGTAATAGTAGAAAATCTATTGGAATGGTTATTATAAAATATGCAGAGATGTAAGATATGCAGAATGAACCATGTGAAGAGAAGAAGGGAAGTCATTGGATGTTTTAAAGTCTGCAAAATGTTTATTTGAATTTGTAAAACAGAAAATTTAATAAAAATTATTATAAAAAAATAGAAAGTGTGGGATAAACAATTGCTTGGTGCAACATGATATAACCCTGCTACAAGCAAATCAGAAGGGATGCTCAATAAATAGACAGTGTGTTTTAACTTCCTTTCAAGCTTTGTCCAAACAAATCAGGGTTACTACTAGTATGAAAGTGACTTTAAACTAAGGTAAAGGTAAAGGGACCCCTGACCATTAGGTCCAGTCACGGATGACTCTGGGGTTGTGGCGCTCATCTCACTTTACTGGCCGAGGGAGCCAGTGTACAGCTTCCGGGTCATGTGGCCAACATGACAAAGCCGCTTCTGGTGAACCAGAGCAGCGCACAGAAACGCCATTTACCTTCCCGCTGCAGCGGTTCCTATTTATCTACTTGCACTTTTGACGTGCTTTTGAACTGCTAGGTGGGCAGTAGCAGGGACCGAACAATGGGAGCTCACCCCGTCGTGGGGATTCAAACCACTGACCTTCTGATCGGCAAGCCCTAGGCTCTGTGGTTTAGACCACAGCGCCACCCGTGTCCCTTTAAACTGCCTGAACCTTAAAGTCCTCTTCAGAGACCCTGCCCTTCATTGGTTCATCTTTCACAAGTAGCAACCTAGGTGTGGGAGGCTTGCCTGACATTTGTGGGCTTTTTGACACCAGGTGAAGACCTTTTATAAAAATTGTTTTGGCTTCTTAAATTGTGTGTGTATGTGTGCAGTCCAGGCTGCCAATTGGCTTTTGCTTATCTCTGGCTTATGCTGTAAAGAAGCTTTTTTCCTCTTGAGTACTCTACAGTTGATTGCAATTATTACTATATGTTACCTTTGTAATATTGTTTTGTTGTAAGCCACCCAGGAAATATTTATTGATTTTTTTAAAATATGCATTTAAAAATAAACAAGCAAACCTACAAAACATAAAATCTCTTGATGGGCCCAGCAGACATCACATAAGGAAAGTTCTGGCAATGAGTGGTGCAGTTAGGTAACTGTAGGCTCTGGACATAATGGTCTAATGGAAGCCTCCACCCCTTGCCCTGTGGATGGTAGTTTTGTATTACTTCACTTACTTCCAAAAGTGGGAAGGTAGACTGTGTTTGGGGTCCCTCCTACTTATTCTGCTGAGTAGCGCCCTGGACTTCTGCCCCAAAGTATGTACCCTGATGTTGCCGCTGCTTGCCAAATGACCAATTTGGGCAAGTTGTGCAATACAAAATCCTGGCTTACCATTTGAGAGTCAGCAGTGACACTCACACACATAGAAATATGCTCTGGCAGATTTCAACGTACATTTGTGAAGGGGGGGGGGAGTGTCTTGGGGCCTAGTAAGCCAGAGTTTCTTCTGTTTCCCAAAATGACCCGAAAGTAGATTTTTGTCTTTTGAATTTGAACTGCTTCTCATTAATCATTCATTGTTGATTATAAATTGGAGACCACTGGCATCAATAAGATATTTTTGTAGCTATTTTAACAAATAAATCTTCCAAAATTATTTAGAATTATACCAAAATTTGTGTGTTGATATGTATGAGTTATATGAATTTTGGAGTGGAGTTGTTTTAATATATTGCATTATTTTTAAAGATGTAGATCACCCTGTGACCTTATGGTAAAGGGCAGGTAACAAATATAATTATGTATACTTAATTAACAATAAAAATAACATTGAGATGATTACAGCAACAATAACAGAGTTGGGCAATTTTTCCTTTCCTTTCCTTTCCTCATATTCCCATTTCCCTCTTTCTTTCTTTGTCTCCATTTTTCTCTTCCCCCCTTTTAGATCTTCTCTTCTTCCACAAACTGCCATGGTCTTTGCATCTATGTCATCCAAAGCCCTGGGGGAGCCAAAGAAAGCAGATAAATTGGCAATAATAATCCTTCTGTTATCCCTCCAGGGGACAGAGAGATTTGGGATGGATCTTGTCTTTTTAAGAGGCACTTGAAGCTGAGGGAAGAGGAGGCCAAAGCTGCAGGGGTGTGTGACCACATTACACACTTACAAAACTCATGGGGAGTCCCTGGACAATTGAAGTAATGAGGCAGAAACAATCCATAATCTCCTGTTTGCTCAACTGAGAGTGAAAATAAATATAAAGAAAAGGGGGCTGTGGGATAGAGGTCCAACTCCACCAGTGGCTGGTAAACCCAGTGACAATTTTGACATGGTGCAATTTCTTCATCACACAGTCTTTTGGTGGAGTCCCCCTAGAACAAGGATGGTCAAAAAGCAAATCAGAATCTACTGCCCAGTCTTTGGCCAACCGCTGGGTAATTTGTGATTGATCACTAAGGATATCTGACTCCCAATTCTTTAACAATAGCCACAATAACATGAGCCTCTCTCCTGCAAAATGAAGAAAGTGTGGTTTAAGTAATGATGAATTTGTGTTAGGAAGGCCTGTGAACTCAGTTCATTTTGGTTCACAGAACCCAAATCACTGTACAGTAAACAGCTGCTCAGAGTCTCTCTCCCCTCACAGTTCTTTCTCTGGAAATAGCTCCCTTATGAGGAGGAGTGCACCTTTGGAAGTGAAGTCAAACTGTTGGAAAATTACAGCGCCTGCTGTGGCTGCAGAGATCAATAAAGGAGAGGCATGTTTTGTTGCAGCTGGGGCAGATGAAGGCGTCTGGTTCTGCTGCAGATGCACCATGGCATTTCTTCCCTCTCTGCTCCTCCTAGTGGTCATTCCTGCTTTGGTCACTGCTGTGGATACACAACCTAACTGTCTGGCTCCAGGCACAGTGGTTGTCAGCAAGGAGAGATATGCAGTAAACACACGGTGGGGTTGATGTTGTCAGCCTTCATGTCATGTTTGCAGACATCTTTGTAACACAGAGTTGGCCTGCCAACAGACCTAGTGCCTGAAGCCCGCTCCCTGTAGATCTTGTCCTTGGGAATCTTGCCCATTTCCATTCTGTGGACATGGCCAAACCAGCGTAGATGTCACTGAGACAGGAGATTATTGAAATTATATCATATTATTGAAATTATAGAATGAAAACTGAAGTGTGGGTGAGAAGGACTGAGCAAGTGAAGGTTAGATTGTGAAGGAAGGATTGTTTTTTCAAAGTTACCATGAGAGTGAGACAGAATAACACATACACAGGGGCCTCTTGCAGAATCTTGGAAGCAGGATGGCGGAAGGAACGGAAGCTGTTGCCATGCCTTGTGCTTGTTGCTGTGCCTCATGAGTAGCTGCCTCTTTGCAAGTTTGAAAAGTGTGCAGATATTGCTATTTGAAATGTTTGGGTGTGCCACCCCTCACTACTTGATGGTTGAGGTTGTGTTGCATTGGCTTTGCAATGCCTAAATAAACAGCCTGCTTTGCTGACCTCTGGAATCTGGATTTTATAGGCTGTCCAGGCTGAACCCACAGGGCAGGGGTCAGCAAACTTTTTCAGCAGGGGGCTGGTCCACTGTCCCTCAGACCTTGTGGGGGGGCCAGACTATATTTTGGAAAGAAAAGAAAAAAGAACGAATTCCTATACCCCACAAATAACCCAGAGATGCATTTTAAATAAAAGCACACATTCTACTCATGTAAAAATACGCTGATTCGCAGACCGTCCGCTGGCCAGATTTAGAAGGCGATTGGACCGGATCCAGCCCCTGGGCCTTAGTTTGCCTACTCATGCCACAGGGTATTTGATATTGAACCCCAATATTTTCCCAATGGTACCAGGCTGGCAAAGTCTGGTCTAAAGGAACTACTTCCCCTCAGGGAAGTGCTGGTAATGCTATGTTCCTAGCACTTGCTAAAAACTTTTATCCTTATTCAGGTGGTTTTTCTGGTACTTTAATCAGCACTGGGTATTGCTGTTTCATTTATTAATTAGACATTATTTAATGTGCTTTTTTAAGTAATCTGTATTTTGTTTCAATAAACAGCCTTAATATTTTTGAATTATAGGTGGCATATAAATGATTTTCAAATAAAATAAAATAAAATAAAGTTTATAACTTTTTTCTTTTGGGTGAAGTCTGGTTACATTTGTTCACCCTTATTGCAAAGCTTCCCAGAAAATGAAGCCCATTTTTGATGTCCAATGGTAGCTATTGCAAAGAAGGGCTTTGTCTTTTAATAATCTCATTCCTTCTGCTCTAGTCTTTCAAAGCTTTAACTTCTGGTAAAGTGGTGATAGTTCATCTACAAGCCCATTGCAATCCCCTGTGTGATGCATCCCGCCTAGGCCAAAGTCAAAGATCCAGAAAAAAAATCCTGCTTGCACCGGTGAGCAAGGATCAGATTTCTCTGGACCAAGAAGCTTCTCCCACAATTCCTAGAAAAGTCCCTGCGGACACACTTAGCATCTTAATTGGCTGTACAGCTGTTTTTTGTTGTACGAGGAGGGGTTGGGGGAGCTAGACAAACTCTTTATTAAAGGGTAGGGGGGCATCATTTGTAGCAATTATTCTCAAATTGAGGTGGAGGAAGCTGTCATTCCTGCATTTACTGTTTCTTCTCCCTTGTACAGTTGTTGTGTTTTCTTTCTCATGACAGTGATGTTGGAGTATCACACAAGCACCCTGTCAGGAGAGATATGCAGTAAACACTTGACACCTAAGTGCAAGAATACATGGCCTGTGGCAAATATGAATTATTCAGCCAGAAATCAAGATAATTTTGCTTCTCACTTAAGAAACTAAGTCTCTTCCTTTCTTCCCTGTCTTAGTATCTCTTTTCTTCTGTATCCTCTCCTCTCTTCCCATCTTTTTTTTTTTAATTCATTCTTTCTGTAACTAACTACAATTAATGTAATGACTTATTTTCTTCTAGGGTATTTCCAGATCCATGCTACTGGTGCACACAGTTGTTTGTGGGGGGGGGGTTGTTTTGTTTTTGCAGTGTCCGTCATCACAAGGCCAATCCATACTCCCCTGCCCCCATTTAAGGGTTCCCTCTTTCTGTGGAAAATTTGGTGAGTAAAAATAACTCATGTGTCTACAATCATGTGTCTACAATCACTGCTGGTATGGAAGCTTACCCATGTATTGTTATTAATAGTACTTTGATTTCTTGCCCACCCTTCACCATAAGGTCCCTGGGTGGGTTACAGAAATTTAAAATCCAATATTAAAAATAGTTCAAAACAAATTACCATCACCAGGATAGCGTGGTACCTGAATGTGTGTGTGCGTGTATACATGTGTGTGTGTGTGCATATATATATATATATATATATATATATATATATATATATATATGCACACACACACATACACATATGTACATGTATGTATATATACACGGGTGTATATAGGGACGCGGGTGGCACTGGGTTAAACCACAGAGCCTAGGGCTTGCCAATCAGAAGGTCAGCAGTTCAAATCCCCACGACGAGGTGAGCTCCCGTTGCTTGGTCCCTGCTCCTGCCCACCTAGCAGTTCAAAAGCACATCAAAGTGCAAGTAGATAAATAGGTACCGCTGCAGCAGGAAGGTAAACGACATTTCCGTGCGCTGCTCTGGTTCGCCAGCACGGCTTTGTCATGCTAGCCACATGACCTGGAAGCTGTACGCCGGCTCCCTCGGCCAATAAAGTGAGATGAGCGCCGCAACCCCAGAGTCGGTCACAACTGGACCTAATGGTCAGGGGTCCCTTTACCTTTACCTTTATGTATATATCTCAGGTGTTGAGGGCCAGGGTAAAGAGGAGCATCTTCCACACATGATAGAAACTATCTAATGAACACACTTACATGAGGAAGGAATTCTGCAAACTAGGAGCTGCCACAGAGAATGCCTTCTCCTGGTTCCCCTCCCTGAACTTCTGTGAGTGGTGGAAGTGTCAAGAGGTTCCTCTCTGCTGATCTTATTATAAATGTCTATAGCAGAAGCAGTCTTTCAGATATATATTTGATGGGTAAAGAGGCTTTCCTGGGGATTCTCTATTGCCACTTCCCCTGCTTCTGTTTGCGTTTCACCTGAGTACAACCTAGCCATTTTATTTTTGTTGACCTAGAGGATGTGGCCCTGCCTGTCTACATGTATTGCTCGCTCTCCACCTTAGAGCAGATTTATGCCATGAGGTGCCACAGAAAGGCACTGGACATAGCGAAAGATCCATCGCATCCTGGTCACCGTCTATTTGAACTTTTGCCATCGGGACGGAGATACAGGACGATGACAACAAGAACAAGCCGTCTTAGAAACAGCTTCTTCTCCAGAGCAATCGCAGCCTTGAATGGGAAGCCTGGACTTTGAAGTCATCTACTCTTACCAGTTATGTTTTAATTAGTGTGTATGGTTTTAATCAGTGTGTATGGTTTTAATCAGTGTTTTTGTAGTTGTTTTGTTTTTGAGTGGAGTGCCCTATCTGGGTGGATGGAGCAGCCAAATAATTTCGTTGTCCCCGAAGGGGACAATGACAATAAAAATATTCTATATTCTATATTCTATATTCTATATTCATGGTACATCCATGAGTCCTTATTAGTCTCGTGAAAGGCCTATTTTGAGTTCCACCAAGAAGGTCCATTGGTGAGCCATTTGCTGCATGGGTAAGAATTGCTGGACTGGAACAACTGTGGGGCCCTTCAGTCACTGTTGGGTCAGTGGATTTTGCAAGGATCCTGCTGGCCAGCATGAAGAATGGCCATGGCTGTGGCAACCTTGCTGAGTTAGAAGTGTTGAGTGGGCGAAGCAGACCTCTCACAAGGAGGGTTTGGTGCTATATTTTCTAACAGGTTTTTTTTGTTTTTTTTAAAGATATTAAGCAAATTGCCATATGATTCCACTTCTGCCACTGTATCCTTTAAACACCACCGATTCCATGTTTAGTAAGGAACAGGGAGAAATCTAATTTAGTTCATATTTAAAGGCAAATCTGCACCTAATTTGCACTTTCCAAAACAATATGAGAACCAGAACAGTCATCCTTCAAAATTAACACTTCTCTCATTTTTGGAATGCAGTTTTCCGGCCAAGCAATGTGTATACAAATGCATATACTAGAGTAAAGTGTGCCTAAAAATGCATATATTCGTAACAGTGATATACAAAAACGCATTGGACTAGGGAAAATTGCTTGCAACAATGTGTATTTTAAGCAAAAGTACACACACACAATTGTGTATATTAGAAGAAATTTGCACTGGAAGGCTGACAAATTTTCATGAGGACTATTTAAAAAGTGAATTTGAAAACTGGTATAGTGGTGAATTGAACTTAAGATTGGAAAATTAAGAACCTGAGAGAAACCAAAACTGACAGATTCACTCATCCCTAGTGCTTAGTGTTTAATATGCTTTCACCTAGGGCAATCTGAAATGAAATCAAAAGCAATCAAATGCATGACACAAAATGGAATGCTACTATGTAATATTGTGGTGGAAATGAATCTATTTATCAGACTTTCATCTTCAACCCCCATCCCTACAACCCTTCATTTTGCCCATTGTGAAATGTCCTGGTAGCATTTGCTTTTGTGCACTTTACCCCACCTCCCAGATCTGTAATGGCTTCCCTTATGGGAAAAGTACTGCAGCTCTTCTCCTGAAATTTGGCATAATTTGTACATGCAGAAAGCAGTGACCTAGTGTTTGTGAAACCTGCCCCCTCCAGGGATGCACCTATCAGACTATGGAGTGTATGGTGTATATGTGCATGGTGATGCGATGTTGCTGTTGCAGCAAGATCAAACACAGGAAAAGCTTCCAATCCTTCTTGCACCATGCCACAAAAGTGCATGACTTCTTCTTTCTTTCTTTTTTTATCTTTCCTCCTCGCCTTGCCTCAATCTGGACGCTTTGAGTTCTTTGGTTGCGTAAAATGTAGTAACTTCTAATGTGGTTATTATAGGTTTTTTTCCTGGGAGGGGCGCCAATACAGCTCCTTTCCAAGGGTGCAAGGGAAAGGCACCTAGCAGTAGGCATCTGCTCATGCATGGGAAGCACCCAGGTCCATAAGGTATGTAAGCAGAAGCTCAACAGCCATCTGCCAGGGATGCTGTACTTGTTACAAGTTCCTGCACTGAGTTGTGGGTTGGTCTAAATGACTTCCAAGGTGCTTTCCAACTTTGTAATCCTATGATTTTTTTTGGGGGGGGAGACAATGTGAGGCAAGATATAATCATTCAGAACAATGCCATATTTTAGTGTATTGATGATGCTTTATTTTTTTGAAAATATTGTTGCAGTTTTTCAACAAAATGTCTGGAAAGGATTTTAACATAGTACAAGTTGGCTTGCAAACACATTTGAATAAATTTGTTTACAGGCTCTGCAGGGATTGCCCCTAACCTGTACAATTTTCACTTTTGCACAAAGGAACAGGCTCCCTTACCCAATTCTTGATGTCTTCTCATATTCTAGCTATCTCGGTTTTCACAGTGGAGCAAAGAGTAAGCGCCCACTTCCACCCCAAACCAACTCCATGGCCAATGCAGAGAACAGTGTCTACACCAGGAGGGCACAGCTACTCCTGCCTTGCAGTTCTTCCCACATAGCACCAACTGGGGCATTGTAACCTTTGGGATAATTTCTCAGGGCAAATTAATTTCAGCATACAACAGCAATATTTCATGCCTAGTTCCAATGTTTAAGGTAAAGGGACCCCTGACCATTAGGCCCAGTCGTGTCCGACTCTGGGGTTGCGGCGCTCATCTCGCATTATTGGCTGAGAGCCGGCATACAGCTTCCAGGTCATGTGGCCAGTATGACAAAGCCACTTCTGGCGAACCAGAGCAGCACACGGAAATGCCGTTTACCTTCCCGCCGGAGCGGTACCTATTTATCTACTTGCACTTTGACGTGCTTTCGAACTGCTAGGTTGGCAGGAGCAGGGACTGAGCAACGGGAGCTCACCCCGTCACAGGGATTCGAACCGCCGACCTTCTGATCAGCAAGCCCTAGGCTCTGTGGTTTAACCCACAGCGCCACCTGGGTCCAATGTTCCAATGTTTAAAAACCCACTAAACAGCACAAATATGCCTTTTGCAAAGAAAGCTCTTTTGCTGATCAGTGCCAATAATCATTTGACAGCTCACATGCCTCTTCTTCTGGTAAAGTCCCCTCCTTAGTTGAAGAGCTGTTTCCAACAATATCTCCTCCTTCTCCTCTTTCCTTTCCTCTAGCTCTTTTCCCACTTCCCTCTTCCTCCTGAACAGCCATTTACAGCAACGCAGCCATTGTTTATGAGGTTGGGACTGGCTGTCAGCCAATCAGAGCTGAGCAGCTGGGATATAATAGCCCAGGCGCCAGCCATTACAGAGGAAGGAGAAGACAGGTCATCAGTGACATCACCTCTCAGAAAGTAAGTGGGGGAAGGAGGAAGCATTGATTTAAATTTGGAGAGATGACTGGAAATTTGGACCATGAGGAGAAAGCGGTGCATCAGAGGACAATCTGGAACATATAAAAAGATGGCCAGGGAGCCACCATGAGTACAACATCTAAAATGCTAAAAATAAGGCAGCTGGTGTCCTTTATATTGCTGCCAAATGATACAGTGCAGACAGGTACACTGCTAAAGCATAGCTTTTCTTGCTTCCCCCAAAGAATACAAGGAATTGTAGTTTGGTTCCCTGGAAAGAGGGAAGATTTTAAACCACATTAAGCCTCTAATGTCAAGAATGTTCCAGGTGGAGTTTGTAGGCCAGGCCAGAGTTCAAGCAGACTATTTAACAAAGGAGCAGGAGTTCAAGCAAATTAGCAGGACCATGGACAGCTCCAAGTGGAGCTCTGTTGAACTGAACAGGAATTCAATGAGGCTTAGAAAGACAAGGCCAAGGCTGGCATTTCGGTGAGGTGAAGTGAAACAATTTCAAGCATTATCCACCCTGCCCTGCCCTGTCTCAACGGTTACACAGTTGCCTGTCCCGGTTCACCACCACCAGCCTCACCATGGCTGCACCCATGCCACCGCCACTGATGTGCCTCACTGCCACTGCTGCATCGTAGCGTCAGCATCAGTGAAGCTGTGGGAAGGATTCAGTGGCAGTGGCAGAGCTGGAAACAGCTCAGGCACAATGGGAGGCAGGGAGGCAGCCATGCTCTGTGGGGCGGCCATGTCGGGGAGGGGCGGTGATGGGGAATTTTGCTCTACCGTCCAACTCAGATTCTGAAGACTCCCTGCAACAGAAGCACTGGAATAAATGTCTTAAAATCAGGTCACAACCCTTTAAAACATAGGAAGCCTCTCTTGGGGGGGGGGGAGGAATGTAGCTTGCAACCCTGAATAGGCTGCTGACTATGGCAGGGATCAATGGGGTTTCATTGTAGCTTTGCTTACTAAATGTAAGTGAGATAATGCCATGCCAAATTAGATCACTGCCTGGGCAGACATCTTACCCAATGCAAACTGAAGATTTTCCAATGCAAATTACCTCCATCTGAATTTGCAGAGGGAACATTTTCCAATTCACCCCCCCCCCCCGGGCAATACCCACTTCACTCTGCCAACCTGGCTTTGCCAAGCCCCTCAACATCCTTCATGGATGCTCAAAAGCTTCACCCAATCTTTTCTCAGAGGTCTCTGCCCTCCCTCTCTACTGCCCCACAGGAGGGAGTGCAGGAGTCAGAAGTAGAGGAGCCAATTGCTGCTTGCTGAAAGAGATGGTTTAATAACATTAATATGCATGAGGTGAGGAGAAGGGAGTGTTCTCTGTATTAAATATTTACCACTCAAGCCTTTGCCTGTCTTCTAGGAATTCTGAAGGTCTGAAATTATTGCTGAAGGGGGATTCCAGGGACACAGCAGAAGAATCCCAGAGTGCCTAGCCTTGGCTTCCCTTTGGCTGCAAGACCCCAGTGGCTGTGCAATGGATACTGCAAGTTGGGCTTTGTTCCCAGGTGCAGGTTTGAACACAGCCATCTCCCCCACTGTAGTCGCCTGCCAGTACAGAAGGGAGTCGTTCTGAGCAGATTGTCTCTCTGGCTTGTGTTTCCTGGAGCCATGTGGTCTTCCTGTGGACCAAAAGCTCTGCAGGGTGCAGTGGAAACAGGTTCCAAGTGGGGATTCCTTCTCCAAAGCGAGTCATATAAGGGTCACTTCTGAAGTACAGGTGGTCATCATGACAGCCTCCACAGACGTGCTTCTGCAGCCCCACCCTGTCTAAGTCTCTGCAACCCTTTGCAGCTCAAGGGCTGCATTCCTTGTGGGCAATTTTCCAAAGATCACATGGGTGGGGCCAAATGGAAAAGTGGGCGGAGCAACAGATAAAACTTTTACTCTTGTACAGTAGAGTACATTACACCCATGCCAAAGCCAGAGGTTTCTACACACCTGCATCCACACACATTTACGTCCCATCCAGCAAGCTGCAAGCATTATCTCAGTTCAAGAATACATTCCAGCCAGTCAAAGGCTTTGGGAGAGACTGAGAAAGAAAGCTGGTGAGGGGTGTATATTGTGGACGAGGCATGCACTAGGAACAGTCTCTGGTGCCAGACAGAGCTGCTTGGAGACCACTACTGCCCTAAACAAATATCAGCTTCAGATGTTGGGTTTGTGCAGTAGAAGAGGAAAGTTACACCCTTTCTTCCATTCTGATCATTACCAGCCCTCCCAGCTGATACTACTTGTTTTCCCCATCAGGTAAATGTACACCAACAAGCTAGAAATTAAAATTGGAAGCCTTAAGTGGGTAGGGAGTCTGGCAGGCAATGGCTGCTTTTGAACATCATGCCATAGTTTAAAATGAATGCACTGGTTCCCAAGGAGGAGATTACAAACACTTTGTTCCTCCCTTGGCTTTTTAGGCCAGTGCAGGACTGCAGCCAAGCCAAGGTTTGCCTCAGCATGTCATCGAAACCTGAGATCATGGTTAAAAGCTCTCCCCCTTGGACACAACCTGTAGCCATGGTTTTTGTCCTAAGATTAAAAAGCAGGGAGGAAAGAGGGGGTGAGCTCTTCACTGGGGGCCAGCATGTTCATGAGGTCATGGCAAGCTGTACTTTTCTAACCAGAGGGTCAGGTGGGTCACCTTCTGCTTCCTCCCGTATGAACTCCTGGCTATCTACTGTTATTTAGCAGAGTTTGTTGACTGAGAGATACTTCTCTTGGGGTGGAGAAATTGCACTGGAATGCAGGGAAGGAGCCTCTCTTAAAAAGGGGTAGTCAGTGATGGCTGGTGGCCAAGAGGGCTGGTGAGACAGGGAAGGCAACTGGAGGTGGAATCAGAGCCAACAACAGGGAGAACCAGCTTCTTCTGGTTTTTGTTGCCATCCTCCTCCCTGCTGAGTTCTACAAGAGCCAACACGTGGAGGCTAAGGTGGAGGAGGCTGCCAGCCAGGGACACCCCTCGAACTAGTTGTAACTAAGAAGGTGGGCAAGTGGGAGGTTACTGAGAGTCAACTGATGTTTGTGGGTCATCCTAATGGAACCTCAACTGGGGGTAATAAATGCCTCAAGTGTCATCAAGGTTATAACAGCTTAGTTTTACCAGTAATGAGATGCCTGTTCTCAGTGTTCCTGAATCTCATATTCACTGCTCTCTCCATCAACAAAATCCAAAAGGTGCTGAAGAAAGGCAGGAGTGTGGGGGATCAATTCAATAGTGCAAGAATTCGCTCTCTCTCTTTTCCTATCCCACTCCCCACCCCCTGCACATTACTTGGGACAAACCTATGTGTGCAAGGAGGCCCACTAGTGATAGAATAAGATATTTGTAGTTTTATACACACACACACACACACACACACACACACACACACACACACACACATTTGTGTGTGTGTGTGTTTTCAGTGGAAGGGATTTTGTTTCTTTATTTCTCAATTTTTCCAGATTATAATTATTTTTCATTTGTTCCACTGGATGAAATTTTATTTTTTCTTTTCTTCCTTTATTTTGCTTTTGCTGCATGCACACCATACATTGAAAGCAACCCCCTGTCCTGTCCCAAATATTGGGAAGTGGCATTTGCACCTCACAGAACGGCAATTCCCTGCACCTTTAACAAATTGCAGCTCCAATAATTCTGTGGGACTGAGGGAGGAATGTGCTTTAAATGTGTGTACACAGCCAGAGTATTCTCTGCCCACTCACTTTTGTCCTGCCCACTTCCACCTTGGCATGCAACTCTCAGAAGGCTGGTCATATTTAAATCTGGCCCTTGGGATGAAAGAGGTTCCCTACCCCTGGTATAAGAGTCTATTTCACCAAATGCATAATGCACCAAATACACACACACACACACACACACACACACACACACACACACACACACACGGAGTGGTGGTGAAGTGGAATTGTATGTGGTGTGGAAAATGAAATGCAAAATGTACAGCTTGTGGCAACCCCATTAGAACTAGAATGCATGCATGCATACAAAAAAAAAAAAAAAAAAAAAAAAAGCTCAGCGACCCTTTAAACAGCAGTGAGAGGTGATAAAACAACCAACTTGGCAATGCTGTTTTGATAACATATGTAATGGGGCAGGAAACCATTTTCTCTATTCAGACTCAAATGAGTAGAATTGAATTTACTGATATAAGTCAGCTATTCCACTTTAAAGCCCCTTTTGAAATTCCTTTGTTAAAGGGTGGCCACTTTAAGATCTGTGGGCTTCTCGGCATCCTATTCGGTGGCCTTTTCAGTACAATCCTTGACTAAGAGAAGGCCCTTCCCAGTTGTTTTCTAGCACTACCAAATGTTACAAAGCCAACCAGAGGCTCTCAATTAACAGGTCTGTGTTTTGACACAGCTTTTGACACTGGTGGCTTGCGCTTGTCCTCCCCAGATCAATAGTGCAAATGCTTGCCAGCTGTGGGTGCACAGTACTGTGAAAAATTGCTTGTTCTGAAGGACACCTCCCAGAATCCACCACTGCCAGGGCAAATGGTGATAAATAACTTGACCTGAGGATATGGACATCTGAGCATGTCTGGAACTTCCTGCCAAACCCACTTTGAGTGTCCCCATAGTCTGTGTAACACCCATGCATATGGGGAAGCCCCAGGGACAGGCAGCATTACTCAGGAGCCTCTATGAAATCTATTGATTTCTCTTTTTCTTATCATCCCTTTGGAAAGTGACTGATACGAAAGCCAAGAACAAGAAAGCTCTTTGATAGCCTAACAAGTTGGAAGTCAGACTGCAATGCATTTGAGGTATAAGGCTATTTGCTTCCCAGACTTAGGGAGGATTGGACAAGCACACACACACACACACACACACACACACACACACACACACACACTATACTTTAGGGAAATACTGTAATTACATCCATCAAGTTATTAATATTTCTTTCAATACCTAATCCATTGATTTATGTTACTGTATTAACATTTTGTATATTGCCAAGACTTCAGAACATATTTTAATTCGAATCCCTGAAACTTTTCTAGGCTTCTTATAGAAATTCTATTTCTCTGCAGCTCCAAACTTTGGGTTCACCATTAGGATCAAGGACTCAATATATTTTCCAGGGGGAAACTGTTGCTTTTCCCCAGGCATGTTAGGACTTTGTTAGTGGTGGGGTTTTTTGTTTTGTATTTTGGGCTGCCTATGTGGTTTTATTGTGCTGCTTAACTCAATTAAAATAAGTTTGGTTTCTTCTGACTGCCCAAGCAGATCCATTTTATACACAGGATGGGCTGCAAGCGCAGATCAGATGAGGCAGCCTCACTTTTTGCAGAGGCAGCCTATAAAATATTTAGTGAGCTGCCACAGGCAATTGCATTAAAGGAGGTAGTTAAACACCCCCTACCCGAGGGCACCCCCCTGCCATGTAAATCAAACAAATTGGACTCTTTTCACAATTGACACACATGATTTTACTTATGGTGAATAATTTAGTATTAAAAAGTAGAGACACACTTTGCCCCATCTGTAATTTCTTTTCCTTTTATTCTTTTCCCTCACACTCCCTTCACTACCGAGAGTTGGAGTGGTAGGGATGCCAGCCCTCCTCCTAATGTAGGAGGCGGCAAGAGGGGCATTTTGCTGCCTGGGTGACCCGTTAAAAAGATTCCTGCTTCTTAATGGAAGAAGCTGTGTTCGCTCCGGAAACTCACCAAGTTGTCCATTTAAAATCCTAAGCAGGATTAACGCTGAGGGAAAAGGCAGCTGGCCTTGATGAATTCCCTCCTGGCACCTTCAGTGGGCAATTGCACTTTTAAAATTAAGAGCTCTCCTTTAGTACAAAGTGGGTCAGGTTTTTTTTTTAATAAAGGTTTTTACAGACCTGATTAATCTCCCTAGCACCTATGGGTATCCACATAACCAGCGCCTTGAGGTTTATTGCCCCTGGGGCTAGGCTGATATGCTTGTTAGGCCTCAGCCCTTCTTCAAAGCTAACTAGATCAACTAGGTTACAAACTTCCCTTGCCACCCCAAGCCATGATGGCAGTGATGCACAACCTAAACCATGGGCCTCCTCCTCACTGTCGCCCAGTGGTTACAGCAAGGGAGGGAGACTTTCCACCCTTATCTAAGAGCCCATTCCCTCAATGGCAATTTATCAGGGGTCATGTTGGCATATCTTGCTGTCTTCATAGGGATGAAGACAGTGGGCTGGCAGGCAAAAGAAAGAGAGCACCTTTGCCACACATCTGCACTGACCACAAGCAGAAGATCCTCCACCCCACCACCATCCTCCATTCATTGCTGCATCTATTTTGGCTCCCCTCTTCTCCTTTCCCTCTGGACTCTCCTCACTCACATGAAATTAGCCTTAATCAAATTCTGTCAGGCACGAACTGTTCCTCCCAGCACCCTTTTTATTGTGCATTTTTTCACACATGTAGACCTACAGGATAGTCCTTCTGACATTGCTACAGACACAAATTTCCTCTGGGGTCAACATTCTACCCCACCATACCATGGAAATCTCATTGGTAAATCACATGCCTCAAGTGGCTGCCTCGCTCTCCCTAATGGTAGGACTGCTCCTGTGTAGGGGGGGAGGGCATTACACAAACTTCATCACAATTGAATGAACCTCCCATAATGATAGAACATGATTAAAATCCTTCTCTGTTAATTTTAATACACAGGCAGACTGATCTAGGGCAAGGAGCTTCTAATTGTATTTGGGTCCCGAGACATTGAGTGCTTTCAAGATGAGCGCCATAGCTGTTGTGAGCCATAGTTGACTCAGCACTGGGGTAGCAATTGCTCTCAGGTGAAGAGCAGGAGCAGAAGGATGCAGATGATGCTATGTGTGTGGAGCGGCCCGAGAGAGAGAATGGGGCCCCTGTTTGTTTGTCTTTAGGAACCGGGGAGGGAAAATAGTCCCGCCGGCTCCCTGTCAACCTCCATCCATAAAATTGAGGGGGCCCTTAGCAATGAGAAAGGGCACCAACCTGCTAGGATGAGAGACTGGTCAGCAGAGGAAGGAGCCAGAGGTGGCTGGTCTCAGTCCCGTCACCTAGGACAAGGCACCACTTCTTCTGTTGTCCTTGCCTCCAGTGAAGCATGCACCTTGAAGTGCAGCAACCCTCTAAGTACAGCAATCTCTTAGAGAGAGGGAGTCACATGAGTAGCATAGGTAGAATGCATCTCATCAAACTCTTAAGCTCCTTCCCTTTTAGGGTTTGGCAGGTGATGTTGTGTGTCCCACCCCATGACAGATGACAACACAGGAAGTCCCACTCCTGAGAGCCATGATGTAATGCTTTGGAGTATCAGATTACCCCCTCTATGAAAACGTCAATCATTCATGGTTTGGAAGCCTGCAGCCAATCTTGGAAGGATCAAGCATGCTGTGTCTTGCCTTTAAATGCTGGTAGGAGGGGCAAATCCATCTGTTGAGGTATCTTTGTCACTTGCATCAAATCTTGGACTCCTGATGCCACTCATGAATTCTCTAATCTGTGGGATATAATCCATTGAGAGCAGTCAAGTACAACATTCCTTGTTTTCCGAGAGTGAACATGCAAGGGAATGCTTGGTCCAGCCAGTCGAAACTTCCTGTTCCTTCTGGACTGGAGCATCCTTCCTTGCATGTGACTAGTGGGTGGGCATGACCTTTCCAGACCTGGTAAAAGGACAAGGCATGCTGCCACTCTCTCTCTTTTCCATCTTGTTTTTGTCCTGCAAACTTCCTGGAATGAACTGCTGGCTGCCTGTGCCCCAGGTCATCTCCCTTATGGGATAAACATGTTAGTATAAGTTTGTAACTTTAAACCTAAAGCCTGCTTTCAGGGATCACACTGTGCTCTGCCTGATCGTGAGTAAACTTTCCTTTTATTGCTTATCAATAAGACTGTGGTGTCTTTATTCTTTTAGGAGGGATTCAAGGGGTCCTACCAGACAAATATTAGAACACATTTCAATCTGGATAAACCAAATTGAATTGCGTATTGTCTTAAGAAACTCACACAAGTTTGCAACTAGTTTTCTGCTGTGTAAAGAGGAATGTAAACTCTGCTGAGTAAAGGAACTTGCATTGCTAGCGCAAGTTAGGATGGATATTAATAAACAATATATCCTCTCCTGCCACCCTGAACATTTCCACATAATTCTGTCCATGGCAATCTGTACCTATGTCAAGCCTGACCTTGAATATGTTGCATGCCTTGAATAAAGCTAACTTTCTTACTCATACATGCCTCAGTCAGCATACTTGCAATGGGAGTCATGAAAACACATTTAATTGTCAGAAGCATGGTATTTTGATGGGGCTCAGCCCCCTCCTTGATTTTTTCAGGGGGCCTCAGACCCCCGTCCCCCTAGATGGCACCTTCTTTTCTTTTCTTTTCTTTTCTTTTCTTTTCTTTTCTGATACAGTTACAAGCTTGGTGGATCAGGGGAATGCTGTTCAGATTGTGTATCTTGATTTCAGTGAAGCCTTTGACAAAGTCCCCCATGATATTCTTGTATGGAAGCTGGTAAAATGTAGACTGGATGAGGTTACTCTTAGGTTGATTTGTAGCTGGTTGACTGACCAAACCCAAAGAGTGCTCAGTAATGGTTCCTCAACATCCTGGGAAAAAGTGACCAGTGGGGCTCCTCAGGATTCTGTCCTGGGCCCATTGTTGTTCAACATCCTTATAAATTACTTGGATGAAGGAATTGAGGGGAAATTCATCAAATTTTCAGATGACACCAAACTGGGAGGGGTAGCTAATGCTGCAGAAGACAGAATCAGAATTCAAAATGACCTTAATATATTAGAGAACTGGGCCCAAGCTAACAAAATGAATTTCTATAGGCATAAATGTAAAGTTCTGCACTTAAACGGGATGAATCAGCTACACAAACATAAAATTGGGGATACCTGGCTTGCCAGTAGTACATGTGAAAAGGATCTAGGAGTCTTAGTAGACCACAAGCTTAACATGAGTCAACTGTCTGATGCAGCAGCAAAAAAAAAAAAAAAGGGGGGGGGGAGCTAATGCTACTCTAGGCTGCACCAACAGAAGTATAGTGTCCTAATCAAGGGAAGTAATAGTCCCACTCTATTCTGCCTTGGTCAGACCACACCTGGAATACTGTGTCCAGTTCTGGGTGCAACAATTTAAGAAGGATTTTGACAAGCTGGAATGTGTGCAGAGGAGGGCAACCAAGATGATCAAGGATCTGGAAATCAAGCCTTTGAGGAATACTTGAGGGAGCTGGGCGTGTTTAGCCTGGAAAAGAGGAGACTGAGAAGAGATATGATAGCCATATTCAGATATCTAAAGGGCTGACACATGGAAGGTGGAACAAGCTTGCTTTTTCCTGCTCCGGAGGGTAGGCCTCAAACCAATGCATTCAAGTTACAAGAAAGGAGATTCTGACTAAACATCAGAAACAACTCTCTGATGGCAAGAGCTGTTCAACAGTGGAACAAACTCCCTGGGAAGGTGGTGGACTCTCCTTCCTTGGAGGTTTTTAAGCAGAGGTTGGATGGACACTTGCCATTGATACTTTAGCTGAGATTCATGCATTGCAAGTGGTTGGAGTAAATGACCCTCAGGATCCCTTCCAACTATACAATTCTAGGATTCTATGTAATTACAAAATGTCTCCTATTTACCAGGAGACAGACTGAAGCCCAGTGGTTAAGCCCATGTTGTGCATGCATAAGGTCTCTGGTTCAATCCCTGACACCTGTAGACAGAAATTAGCAGGTGATGTGAAAAACCTCTTACTGATGCTCTGATGAGCCATTGAGAAGAGAGTCAGAATAGATCGGGGTCAGCAAACTTTTTCAGCAGGAGGCTGGTCCACTGTCCCTCAGACCTTGGGGGGGCTGGACTATTTTTTTTGGGGGGGGGTGAACGAATTCCTCTGCCCCACAAATAACCCAGAGATGCATTTTAAATAAAAGCACACATTCTACTCATGTAAAAACACCAGGCAGGCCCCACAAATAACCCATAGATGCATTTTAAATAAGAGGACACATTCTACTCATGTAAAAACATGCTGATTCCCGGACCATCCGCAGGCCAGATTGAGAAGGGGATTGGCCGAATCCGGGCCCCGGGCCTTAGTTTGCCTACCTATGGAATAGATTCTAAGGCCACTGTGTTTCAAGTCAGTTTTGCACACTGTGGTACATGCCAGGGAGGAGGTGATATTATCCCAGTGTGCACTAGCTGTTTGGTATCTGCACCTCTACAACCCCTCCCAACTCGCATTCATAAAACTGTCACCAGTGCATATACTGTCTCAAATGAACACACCTCAGTTTCACTGAGAAGTAAATGTGGTGAAATGTGGTGATTTTCCTTATGGACTGAAAATTTGGTTCGGGGGGGGGGGAAGCACATTGAACAGCAGCATTGCTCAAGAAACTACAGGATAGTTCTGTGGGACGTGTGTACACAGATTCAAAAACCATTGGGGGTGGAGGGGAGTGCGCTGGAGCCAGAGTAAATGGTAATGTGAAGACAGCCAAAGTTTATCATCTGGTCTTTGGCAGCACGGCGTCACTCCATTTTTCTCCATCAGTGAAGACACTGAAACAGAGTAAGGAGAAGCAGACTAGCAGCAAGCACATTAAAATCGAATACACCCATGTTAGTCTATGTCAGGAGTGGAAATCCAAAAACCACAACAGGTGAAATTTGTGGGATGTATAACACTGGTGCAGTCAATCACAACATTCCTAGAGTGTACACAAAGGGGACTTGGTCCTCCAGGTAGAGTTTCCTGTGCCAAGACTGAAATCACTTCCTTTGTGTGACCAGAAGTGGGAGTGGCCTTACCTGTAGCTATTCAAAGATACAGGTGAGCTGCTACTCTCCCTCTCTTCCCACCAGGACTCCGAGGATGCAACATCTCAGGAGATACTCTCTTGGGTTCCAGCCAAGAGAGGCCCACATGGAGCCTTTCTCCCTTAAGGGGAATCTCCACATGTAAATACATTTAATCTAAGCTAGCCTGCCTTCTGAGACTGCCTGTATGAGCTTGGAATGTCTGTAAGTAAAAGCTTTATACTTTTATAAGCTTATGTGTCGTGTATTTTCTTTTAAGAGGGAACCAGGGGAAATATGTGCCAGGATCTGCCTTGTTCTAGAAGTTCATAGGAACTTAAACGCCACGCTTTGCTGCGCTTTATTGGGGATGAGAAACTCTGCTAGTTTGGAGCTTGTTAGCACAAGCTGGGATAGGAAATATTAATCAATATTCCCTCATCCACATTCCCTCTCATCTCCCACAAAGGGTTATGGGCCCAGAACTGCATATTTTGTGTATTTTTAAAGGATTGCTTTGGATTGTGATTTTTGGCAGAGTAGAATTTTTCTGTTTGCACTTCCTGGTAAGCACATGGTCTTTTGTTCTCCATTGTGCTGTGAAAGGGGGATTAGCGACCCCTCCCCTCCCTCAGAGCTCACAGACCTCAGAGGCAGTGAAGATTAGTTTGCATTTTGAGATTTTTAAGTTTTGATTTTTGAATTTTAACCATTTTTGGGAATTTTGGAAATTTTGGAATTTTTTTTAAATTTTTGAGGATTAAGATGGCAAGCTCAGGTTTTGATAGTGAAGCAAGATCAAGCTTTATGCTGCTGAATGATCGTAACTTTGTGCAATGGAAGCAGCGCCTTTTAGTGCATCTTGGTGCAAAACAAGTGCTTAAAGCGGTGAAAGATCCCAAACCTGATTTTGCTGATTTAACCAAGAAAGCAGATTGGGAAAGGCAAGATGCAGAAGCTAAACACATAATTTTGAGCAGTTTGAAAGATGAGCATTTATCTCTGATTGACTATGAAAGTGATGCATCTCAGATTCTAAAAGATATTGAGAGGGTTTATGCACAATCATCAGAGAACTCTTATAGACATTTATTGGATAAACTGCTGAAGTTAAAGATGAATTCCAGAGAACAATTTACAGGGCATTTTAAGGACTTTAATGAAATTGTTCAAAGGATTGCCCTAACTCCCAGAGCTTTTGATGATGCAACCAAAGTGACTTTTATGCTGGCATCATTAGGAAAAGAATTTACTTCATTTAAGAGTATAATGGATCACACAAGAGATTTGACTTTTAATGAACTAGCAAATCACTTAAGAGAGGAATGCAGAGATTACCTTGATTCTCCACAAAGGAATCCAAGGAGGGACACAAGTTATGTTTCTAAGCAATTTCCCAAGTCTAAGGAAGTGTCCAAAGAATTAATATGCCATAACTGCAATTTAAAAGGGCACATTGCAAGGAGTTGCCAGAAGCCCAAGAATAAGTCCCACCCCTTTCAACCAAAAGGTGAAAAGAAGGGGGGTCACGAGCGTACATTTCTACTGCAAGAAAAGAGTTTAAATGTGCAAAGAAATGAAAGGAAAAGTGACCAATTTATTTTAGATTCGGGAGCTACAAGCCATTTTGCGCATAAAAGAGAATATTTCAGAGAAATTAATGATAGTGAATGGACTGAAATCCAGATTGCTGATGGAAATGTTCTAAAATCACAAGGTGCAGGTTCAATGCGTTTGAAATTCAAGGTGAACAATGAATCTCTTGAAACAACTGTGCCTAATGTTCAATATGTCCCAGAATTGAATTGTAACTTGCTTAGTGTGTCTGCTTTAGACAAGAAAGGTTTCAAGGTTACATTTGCCAATGGAGAATGCAATGTAACGAAAAATGATGAGGTTTATGCTCAAGGGAAACTAATCAATGGTGTTTATGAGATTAACGTTTCAGAAAACCAATCAGCACAAGTCGCCCAATCCAAGCAGAAGCATGAAGCAGATCTGGAGCTCTGGCATCGAAGACTGGGTCACCGGGATATCAGAGTCATCCAGGAACTGCAGAATGGAGATCTTGTGAGAGGTCTACAGGTAAACAAAAGTAACACACCCACACCAAAGTGTATAACTTGTGTAAGTGAAAAAGGAGTCAAACCTTCTTTCCCACGTTGTGCAGAAAAGAGAAGCACAAAAGTTCTGGACATTGTGTACACTGATTTAGCTGGACCTATGAATATACCTTCCTTAGGAGGAAATAAGTATATTTTGATATTTTTGGATGATTATTCAAGGTTTTGTGTGGGATACCTTCTCAAAGAGAAGAGTGAAACAGTGGAATTGTTCAAGCAATACGTAAGCATGGTCAAGAACAAATTCCATCGAGCACCCACCACCCTAATGTCCGATAATGGTGGGGAGTTTTGCTCACGTGAAATGGAAGCCTTCATGGCTCAGGAAGGCATAGCACATGTGACCACAGTAAGCTACACACCTCAACAAAACTCTATTGCTGAGAGGAAATTTAGGTCCATCCTAGAGATGACAAGGTGTATGCTAAAAGGATCCAACTTGTCGAAGAAACTTTGGGGCGAGGCAGCAAATACTGCGATTTATATACAGAATAGACTGCCAACAAAAGGCACAGAGCGCACGCCATTTGAACTTTGGCATGGAAGAGCCCCAAATTTGTCACACATACGTGTATTTGGAAGTTTGTGCTATTACCACGTGCCCAAGGAGCACAGACACAAACTTGACTCCAGAGCAAAGCCTGGTATCCTAGTTGGATATGCTTCTGGAGGAAAAGGCTACAGAGTTGTGGACTTACAAACAGGGAAAACAAGTTCACATCACGTGATTCATTTTGAGGAGTATGAAAAGGCTGACACAAGGAACACAGCAATTGACTGTTCCAATGAGCCACCAACAGAGGAGTTTGTAAGTTTTCCTTTTGAAGCCATACCAGAAACTAATCCACCTCCTAGTATTGTACCTCCTAGTGTTGTAGCACCCCCTACAGATGACACCCCAGAAGACGCGGAGGACCAGATGTCAGAAGGCTCCAGAGACGAAGAGGACCCGTATGCAGGGATGCCGCCATTGGAAGGAGATGAGGAAGCTGATGCGGTTCAACAAGAGCCAGAGGTCAGACGTTCCTCCAGGTCCAACAGAGGCGTTCCACCACTACGACTGTCCTACTTTGCAGGGTCGGCGCCACCACAGGAACCTTCCACGTGGGAACAGGTTCAACGGTTGCCAGCTGCTGAGGCCAGTCTCTGGAAGCAAGCCGCGCAGGAAGAGATGGATGCACTGCATCGCAACAAGACCTGGACCCTGACAGAGCTACCTCCTGGTAAGAAGGCAATTGGGTCCAAGTGGGTGTTCAAGCTTAAGAAGGGGTCAGAAGGGGAGGTGCAACGCTACAAAGCTAGGCTTGTAGCACAAGGATTTTCACAACAGTATGGCGAAGACTATGATCAAGTATTTGCGCCTACAGTGCGATACAGCAGTGTTAGATTACTTCTAAGTATTGCAGCATCTAAAGGCCTATCAGTCCGTCATGTCGACATAGCAACAGCTTTTCTTCATGGGACGATTTCTGAACAGATTTATATGAAGCAGCCCAAAGGCTTTATCAAGCAAAATGAGGCACATCTTGTATGTAAACTTCAGAAAGGAATTTACGGTTTGAAACAAGCTGCAAGAGCATGGAACCAGAAATTACATGAAATGCTGGTTCAGCTTGGGTACAGGCAGTCAACAGCTGACAAGTGCCTGTACACTAAGAACAGAAATGGACAATTCTCTTACATTCTGGCTTTTGTCGATGATTTATTAATATCAACGTCCAATGACAGAGACTATAAAGACATAGTCAGACATCTCAACAAAGAGGTGGAAGTAAAGGAATTGGGACTTGTCCAGTATTACTTGGGAATTCAAATTGAGAGAGAAGAAGACGGCTCATTTCTTCTCAGCCAGAAGCAGAAGATAATAGAACTGATAGAAAGCATGCAGATGCAAGGTGCACACCCTGTCGCGACACCCATGGCCACAGATTTTCTAAAGAATCAGCAAGATTCGAAGCTGCTGCCAGACAACAGCGAATACAGGTCAGCGATTGGTAAACTTTTGTATTTGGTTACTACCAGCAGACCTGACATAGCAAGTGCAGTGGGGATCCTAAGCAGAAAAGTGAGTTCTCCCACTGAACATGACTTGGGTGGGGTCAAGAGGGTGGTGCGTTACCTCAAGGGTACAATGAATTGTAAATTAAAATTGCCAGCTGTAAGGGACCCTAAGTTGGTTGGGTACAGTGATGCAGACTGGGCTGGGGATAAGGCGGATTACAAATCCACAAGTGGTTATGTTTTTATGTTTGGAAATGCACCTATCATTTGGGGCAGTTATAAACAGAAATGTGTAGCCTTATCGTCCACAGAGAGTGAATATATTTCAGCTTCGGAAGCATGCAGAGAGATCATCTGGCTGGATCAACTCCTGACAGACTTTGGTTTGCCGAGAAAAGGACCTGTCAGCTTGATGGAGGACAATCAAGGCTGCCTGCAGCTAGCGCAAACCGAAAAGTTCCTTGCATGTTCAAAACACATTGGGGTCAGGTATCACTTCATTCGCCAGATGATCCAAGATGGACTAGTAGAAATGTCCTACTGTAATACTCAGGAGATGACTGCGGACATTCTCACGAAACCCTTGCCACGAGAGAGTTTCCAGAACCTGCGTGTCAAGCTGGGACTCTGGGTGGTTGAATAAAGTTGTTTTATGTTTGTTAAATGTTGTTCAGACTGAGAAGGGGTTTGTGGGATGTATAACACTGGTGCAGTCAATCACAACATTCCTAGAGTGTACACAAAGGGGACTTGGTCCTCCAGGTAGAGTTTCCTGTGCCAAGACTGAAATCACTTCCTTTGTGTGACCAGAAGTGGGAGTGGCCTTACCTGTAGCTATTCAAAGATACAGGTGAGCTGCTACTCTCCCTCTCTTCCCACCAGGACTCCGAGGATGCAACATCTCAGGAGATACTCTCTTGGGTTCCAGCCAAGAGAGGCCCACATGGAGCCTTTCTCCCTTAAGGGGAATCTCCACATGTAAATACATTTAATCTAAGCTAGCCTGCCTTCTGAGACTGCCTGTATGAGCTTGGAATGTCTGTAAGTAAAAGCTTTATACTTTTATAAGCTTATGTGTCGTGTATTTTCTTTTAAGAGGGAACCAGGGGAAATATGTGCCAGGATCTGCCTTGTTCTAGAAGTTCATAGGAACTTAAACGCCACGCTTTGCTGCGCTTTATTGGGGATGAGAAACTCTGCTAGTTTGGAGCTTGTTAGCACAAGCTGGGATAGGAAATATTAATCAATATTCCCTCATCCACATTCCCTCTCATCTCCCACAAAATACATTATTGAGACATTTTGGTTGGTCCCAACGCCGGTACTTGTCTATAATAAGGTAAAGAAGCAAGATCAAGGACAGAAATCAAGATCTCATTTTCACTGGCAGAAGCAATTCAAAAGCACAACTTTCAGATACATTGTTTTGGAGGGGGCTTCTAGGACTTCCCCTCCCCCCTGTCGGAACTGCTTGTGCTTGTATTTCTCTCCCCCCTCCAATATGTCCTGACGTTGATATTTTTTTCTGCATCCTTAACTCTGCTGCTTGTTGCACGTGAGGTTTAATTCAGATGGGGCTAGAATAGTGGTAGTCAGTGCAAGACTTCTTCCCCCACCCCCGTTTAACAGAATGAGCAGGAGGTACCTCCCCAAAGGCAGGCAGTCACAGCCAAAGGAAATAACTCATTTCCAGGACAGGTGACAGTTTTTTAAAAAAATGTTTTTAATGTAGTAGTAGTAGTAGTAGTAGTAGTAGTAATAATAATAATAATAATAATAATAATAATAATAATAATAATAATAATAATAATAATAATAGAGAAGCACCCTGGCCCTCTTTCTTCTCTGACAAGCCGCCTCCGGGAGCTCTGGCGGCAAAAGGGCGAGCAAGGAGCGTGAGCGCTTCTCCTGCTAAACCAAATAAAATCCCTTTCAGGCTCGGAGATCTCGGAAGTGGGCGGGGCGGAGTCCTGCCGCCGCAGCCAATAGGAGGGCGGCCCGTTGGACGGGTGTGGTCTGGGCGGCTCTATAATGTCATTGATAGTGCAAGAGCGCCGGCAGAGACAATAAGGGGAGCCGGGCTGGCGCGGTCACCTGCTGGTCTCCTCCTGCTCCTCGCCAACGCCGCCACCACCATAATCACCACCATGATGTCCATGAACAGCAAACAGGCGTTCAGCATGCACCCCATCCTGCACGAGCCCAAGTACACCCACCTCCACTCCAGCTCCGAGGCCATCCGGAGGGCTTGCTTGCCTGCCCCGCAGGTAAGGAACGGGTTCTACGGAAAGGGGATGGAGGTGGGGGAGAGAGGAAAGTGATGGTGGGAGCTAGTATTTCTGTGAAAGGATGTCGGTACCTGGATTCCTTGCTTCCCTTCTCCACCCCTGTGACCTACTCAGTTGGACTGGTTCTCTCCGATCCCTTAGACGGGAGCCTCTGCGAAGGTGCAGGTCAAATTTCCA
The DNA here is from genome assembly GCA_034641385.1 of Darevskia mixta. Classification (NCBI taxonomy): domain Eukaryota; kingdom Metazoa; phylum Chordata; class Lepidosauria; order Squamata; family Lacertidae; genus Darevskia; species Darevskia mixta. The sequence goes on along the minus strand of JAWWNH010000061.1, from coordinate 7,204,295 downwards.
AGTCGTGGGTGCAGGAAGAGGGAGGAGAGGGGCGAGGGACATCTGGGGTGATGGGTGAGCCCGAAAGATAACTCGGGCAAAGTCTGGAAAGAGGAAGAAGACGGCTCTGCGGAGATCCCACGGCACTGTCCCGGCCCTTCCTGTTTACCCAAGCCCAGTCCTCATCTCAAAAGTTGCGCGGCACAAATGAGGAGGGGAGACACGTGGAGGTAGGAAACGGTATACTTTCGGGAAAGTAGGGGGGGGGGCAGAAAACGTTCATTTGATATATCCCAGCAGCAAGGCGACCCAGCTAGGGTCGGAGGTGGTGGATAGGTGCCTGCTTTCCTTCTCTGGTTGCGTGCCTCTCTCTGAGCTCTGTCCATCTCTCTCCCCACCCCCTCGCAGCTGCAAAGTAACTTCTTCGCCGGCCTGGACGAGACTTTGCTGCGCGGGGCCGAGGCCCTGGCGGCGGTGGACATTGTCTCGCAGAAGAGCCACCCCTTCAAGCCGGACGCCACTTACCACACCATGAGCAGCGTCTCGGTCTCCTGCACGCCCACCTCGTCGTCTGTGCACCTGCACCACCCGTCGGTGCTGAGCGGCCACTCGCACCACGCTCACCATCACCACCATCACCACCAGCCTGCTCAGGGCCTGGATGGAGACCTGCTGGAGCACCTCAACTCAGCCCTGCCGCTACCGGACGTGGGGGCAGCGCCCGCGCACCCCCACCCGCACGCCCACCTGCCGGCCCTCAACGCCATGGGCCACCCAGCGCACGGTCAGCCGCCCATGGGCATGGGCCACCACCCGTCCCACGGCCTGGCATCGCACACTGTCTTGGCCGGCCCGGAGACAGAGACGGACCCGCGGGAGCTGGAGTCCTTCGCCGAGCGCTTCAAGCAGCGGCGCATCAAGCTGGGCGTGACGCAGGCCGACGTGGGCTCCGCGTTGGCCAACCTCAAGATCCCCGGCGTCGGATGTCTCAGCCAGAGCACCATCTGCCGCTTCGAGTCGCTCACCCTCTCGCACAACAACATGGTGGCCCTCAAGCCCATCCTGGAAGCTTGGCTGGAGGAGGCGGAGCGGGCCCAGCGCGAGAAGATGGCCAAGCCCGAGGTGTACTCGACGGGAGACAAGAAGCGCAAGCGCACCTCCATCGCGGCGCCGGAGAAGCGCTCGCTGGAGGCCTACTTCGCCGTCCAGCCGCGGCCTTCGTCGGAGAAGATCGCCGCCATCGCCGAGAAGCTGGACCTGAAGAAGAACGTGGTGAGGGTCTGGTTTTGCAATCAAAGGCAGAAGCAGAAGCGCATGAAATTCTCCGCCGCTTATTGAGGAGAGAGGATGGGGAAAGGGAAGGAAGAGCGGGCGGTGAGCGGAGGGGGATAGAAGGCAAAAAGGACGCCTAAAACGGAGGGACAATGATGAATCCAAAATAAAATAAAAAGGGGTGAAAACATCTCCCACGGGCATGGGGAGCTCTATAGCGCACCCTGTGCTGGACTTACTGGAATTCCCTTGGCCGAGGGGTCAGGAAAGGCAGACACAACTCAACCAGCCCCATCCGAGAGAGAGAGAGAAAGAAAGAAAGAAAGAAAGAGAGAATAAAGACTCTTTGTTTACTAAGTAAAAGAACAATGCAAATACTTCAATAGATATATACAGGAGTGAGGGGGGAAACCCCTATGCTACTGTACCATATTCCTGGTGAGTGAAAAAGTTGAGTCTTTTTCGTGGGTTTACTTTTTCTTTTCTTTTTTAAAACGAAAAAAGGGACTTCATATTTCCATCCCATCCCCATCCCTGTATTTTCAAGCAAACGAGATATGGAGGGGGGAAAGGAAGGAAGCTTGAAACCGAAAGCAAACAAAAACACTCCCTCTTTCCTCCTGAGTTCCAAAAGTTTGTTTGGTTTTTTTTAATACTTTTTGCTGGCTTCTGTTCGATGAGATTTTATTATTATTATTATTACTACTACTACCTTTGCTCCCATTGGCTTACCTCTCCGGCACTCTTCACCCCATCCCAAACCCGGCTTCGCCTCGCATGCTTCAGCCTTCCGACCCTCTCCTTGCCCCACAGCAAAATCCAACCGCATTCTTTGCAATAAATCTTCTGTTCCTACCTCATCCTTTAAAAAAAATAATTAAAAGGGGGGAGGGAGAGAAAAGAAGAGCAAATATCAAAGGAACCTGTCTGGCTGATTTGGAAAACCGGGTGATGGTGGAGAGAGCTTGATTTAAAATTTTGATTTGACTTCACTTGAACTATTTAATCCTGTATAATTTCACTCTACAACTAACAACAACAACAACAGCGCTTTGACAATCAAATCATTAAATATCGCCTTTATTACTCTTTAAACCTGTGGAATTGCGCTGGTGGGGGGGATATGAATGTCGCAAGGGCAGAAGGAGCTCCTTGGTTTCTAACGCACAGCGCAATCCTACGCATCTCTACTTAGAAGTAAATCGTATTGAGTTCAATGGGACTTACTCCCAGGGAAGTGTGCAGATATTGTGACTCCAGGCTTCCCCTTTGCTTCGATGTTTTTGAGTTTGTTATTATACAACAAGTCACGCTTTTTTGTCGCCCCCACCTGGAAACCCCCCCCCTCATTTTTGTTTCTAGAATGCAACTATCCAAAAGATTGTTTTGTTTTCTGCGGGGTGTGAGGAAGGTAAAAGATTCTGATTTATATGTCTTTTTCTTTTAAAAACCAAACACGGTGGTTAACAAAATTAATTATTACCAAACAACTTCTTCCTCTGCAAAGATTTAACTTGGCACTTTCTAAAACAAAAACAACAAAAAATTATTTTTATTTCGTTTCGCTTTGCCTATGTAATAGCAAAATGGTGTCCTTGTCACTGTTTTTTAAGGAAAGAAAATAGAAAGATTGTATTATTCGTTTGTGTGAGTGCGTGACGAATGAAATAATGTGTCCGTGTATGCTACACCAGTTCAAATAAAACACGCACGTTTTACCTCACCCCGCTCCACGGCTTTGGATGATCTGGACAGGAAAGGAATGCGAGTCCCGGGATCTAAGCACAACTCAGGTCACGCCCCCCCGGGTCCCCTGTTTACAAGCAAATGTTATTTATTATATATGTCTTGGGTCGGGGAACTATTCGCCTCGATTTTTAAAAATGTTACAAAGTAAAACGCATAGCGCAAAATGCTGTTGAAAGGAAATAGCTATACCCAGTGCAACCAAGAGGTAGTTTCCCTCCACAATCAACTTACCTTCCTTGTTGCTGCGCAGTAACTACTTTCCTTTGCAAACACTGCTTTGGAACCTTCGTAGCTTACAAACCTCTGGCGTTGATCTTCCCCTCCCCTTCCTCTTTGTAGTGTAGAATTTTTTAGCTTTTGGTTTTACTAGAAGTACTATGGATGTCCAACTCTGAGCCCAAGGATTGGATAAATAAATAGTCTAAATAGCGGGAGGGAGTAGGGGAGTTGCAGCTGATGTTTAGTCTTTCTGGCTGCTTCCCCTAAAGTCTGGAGGGCTCCTTCTTTAGGGGGCAAAAAGTGCATGCAGTTATTACCTTCTATTTTCTCCTGAACCCTCTAGGAGGTGGCTTGGGACTTCCCACGATTACTGCGCAGAAGGGAAGGAGTAGCTGGGAGACCCAGAAAAATCAACGAAATATTTCATTATAGTCTACACATTGAGTTGTCAATAAACTCTTCTGAAGCTGAAATGCTTTCCATTAAGGCTCTCCTAATGAGAAGCAGTCAACGGAAAACAGTCACCGATCTCTATAAGAGTTCTTGTGGAGGCGGGTGGGTTAGCGGTTCAGGTTGTGCCTGAGCTTCTGTAGTTGTTTTGAGTAGATAAGCTTGCAGGCTATTTATCTGAGAAAATATTATGGATCGATTCCGGTTTTGTTCAGAACTTAATTCGGTTTCAACAGGGATAGGAAGAGTGGGAGCGATGTGGTCTGGCCTGCCTAGTTATTTCAAAGGATGGGCCCAGCCTATCTGGTTAAGGGGTCTTTTTAATTAGCGTTTTACTTGAATTAACAGGAAAAAAACAGGAATACTTAGAAAATTATTGTATATTTATCAAAAGATACACGCACACTTATTCACACACAGCAGGCTCCAGAATGCCTCAGATTTCTGATGTATGTTTGTTTTAGAGATAGGGCATCTGCTTTGCATGCAGAAGCTCTTAGGTACCTCAAGCTGGGTTGTAAGAGACTCTAGGTTTGAAACCCGGGAAGACAGTGCCAGTAAGCTTGGACTGGTTTGGTTAGGAAAGAGACGTAACTACCTGGCTGGGCATCTCTTCTGCACGCACAAGGCCTAGGATCAACCCCCAGCATCTCCCTGTAGGGCTGGGAGGTGTTCCAGGTCTGAAATCCTACGGAGCCACTGCCAGTCAGTGTAGACAACTGTGGCTTCCTATGATCTGGGCGCTTAACACTGAACGATGTGCTGTGAAGCAACGTGCTTGGTGTGTCTTATTATCTGCGGGGGGTGCTGCTTGTTTTAGAGTTTGAGTTCCACCCTGGTCACGAGGGCCAGTCTCAATATCGATATATTATTGGCTACTTTAAAAAAAAATCCCACTTCACTGCCTCACACTAGCACTTTTGGTCTTCCTTCTTTTAACCCTTGTAACAGCAGCCCTGAGTGGACGGTCAGATCAGGTCAAGATATGGTGACTGGTCCAAAGATTTGAACTTGGACTCTCTCTGGCTTTAGTCCTGCACTCTGAGGACTACACTACATCAGTTGCCTTGTTTAACCCACTGCCCTAATGTGGAGAAATTCTGGTATAAGAATCATCTCCAGTGATACTGAATGGTGTGACTTTTCAGGTGTGGAGGGGATTTTTGGAGGGCAGGGGATAAATTTGGGATACTCTGGCTTTGGCGTGTGGGGTGGGGAAGTAAAGAACCGTTTGCTGTGGTACTTTGAAAACATATGCCAATTAATCTATTATTTTTTTAATTAACACTTGCAAAGCACCTGACGTTATATATATATATATATATATATATATATATATATATATATATATATATATATATATATATATTCATATATATATGAATGTGAGAGAGAATGGCTAAGGGCACACAAGCTAACAGACACGATATAAAAGAAAAAGGGCTTGAGGAGAGAATAGAAAGCAAGTTTTGGAGCATCTGCTGCTCCTCTGGCGGATGGAAGGGCCAGCCTGCTCTCCCATTTGCCACTATTATATTCCTGGGAGGCAGGGGTACCTGATGAACGGGACTTGCTCCCTCTCTAAATGGTGCCCCTGCATTTGACTATCCCACAGGATGAAGGCAACAAGAACTGAGACTGCGCAGATATCCCGGAGTCTGGGGCGACGTTCAGACAAACGTCTTGCTCATAGGATCATAAACTTGGCAGAGATCTCAAACCCGCTGAAACAGCATCCCTAAAAAGTGACTATTTCTAGCCACCGCTTTTTTAAAACAAACAAACAAACAAACTCTGAGGAAGAATAGTCAATTACTTCTCGAAGCAAACGAGCTGGTGCAGTCAGGAAGTTCTCTACCGTTCAGTGGAAATCCCATTTCCAGCTCTCTGACACAGCAGTGTCTCTTCAACCGCCTTCCCAACCCATTAAAACTGCATTTCCCGCCTGATACTAGCCATAACTAGCCAAACTAACCTCCAGTATTAGAGGCAGTGTATCTTCCTGGCTGCCTGATGCCTAGGAGGTGGGCGGGTGAACGAAGGAAACAGAGTCAGGCCACTGGTCTATCTAGTGCAATAGTGTCCACACTGACTAGTAGGGTTGTCTGGGGTTCCACGCAGGGGTCTTTCTGGGGATCGAACCTGAGACCTTCTACATGCAGAGCATACCATTGAGTCACGGCCCTTCCTCCAACAACAATTGTGCTTTGCCTATCGACTTCCCACGGAGTCTGGCAGTTGCCCACTCTCACAGACAAGTCCCCCGTGGTCTGAGCCAGCACAACAAATCCCCTTCACAACAAGGGGGGGGGGGAGAGAAGCGGAGACGTGGAAACGAGAGTTGCCTCGAATTTTGGAGCCTTCAGACCATCTGAAGAATGCTAATAAGATTTGTTAGTGTGGCTTAGTCAATTCTTCCGTGTCTTTGCAGCTCTGTCCTGTGCGTCCTCACTTTGAAGTTAAGTTCCACGGAATTAGACGGGGTTCACTCCCAGGTAGATGTTTCCAGAGGGGCCGTCTGCCGCAGAGAGAGAAAGAGAGTCCCGGGACACCTAGCCAATTTATTGTGAAGCAAGCTTTCAAGGACTGCCGTCCATTTCTTCAAATGCATGAAATGTTGTCCCGATATTCGTGGATTTGTACGTTATGCATCTGACATTGTGGAATGCAGCCTACTACAAAAGCTTACTCCACAATAAAATGGTTGTTGTGGAATCCTTATTGTTTCCCCCAAGTAAGTGCTTTTCGGACTCCAGTTGTCAAGAAAACGTGTGTAAAAAGTTAATGCGCGTGCGCAGAGGAAAACAAGTAAAGTTAACTGACAAAAACCTCCCTGCTTCAGACAAGCTGATGGCTTGTCCCTCCGAGGGTCTTCTCGACACCATCACCATCACCACCAGCGATTTCTGACTTGGTTTGGCTTCTTCTGTGCCTCCTCTGCAGGCAAGAGCCTGGGGTAGTCTCTTCCAATTCATTGGCTAAGGAAGGAAGGGGGCAGTCCTCCACTCATTTACTTGGGAGTAAGCCTTATTGACCTTAATGAGATTTACTTTTGAGTAGACATGTGTAAAACCATGCTGCAAGACTGCAGTCCTCTAGACCAGCTTACCTGGGCGCAAGCCTCATTGAAGTAAGTGGGAGTAGATTCTGAAAAATTAACCTATAGGATAGCACTGAAATTTGGGGATAACAGAGCAATCCTATAGCGTCTATTTAGAAGTAAGACCCAATGAAAACTGAGGGAATCAAGTTACTTCCAAGTAAACGTGCCTTGGGGAGGGGGATCAAGCTGCCTGCAGCTCCCAAATAAATAAAAGATGAACTAGATTGTTTATCTTGGGGAAAATACGTTCAAGAAGTAGAGCCAAATGGAGGACATCGAGTTGGGATTTTATTTTGCATACAATCCAAGTGAAATACTTGAGGCCTGTACAATTTCAGTGCAAAACAATACGCTTTGACAATCAAATCCTTAAATATATCACAACTGCGTCTTATTTTTACTCTGTGGAATGAGTTATAAAGTAAATGGAGTTATAAAGTAAATCTTTACTTCAGTTAGCTTTCCTTTCCCTGTTTGTTTTGTTTCTCTCCTTTTGATCCCAGAGTGCATTGTCCCAAAAGAAAGTCTATCCTAAGCACACCTAGTAGAATAATCCCATTGAACTCACTGGGGCTTCTAAGTAAACATGCTGCAAGCCTGGAGGGCGGCTGGATCAAAATCTAACACTTGCAAGTTACAGAAGGCTTGTTTTTATTTTGTTTATTTTTTTTAGGAAAAGTTGCTAGCAGTTTCCATATTACTTTGCACATATTTAATTATAAGCTTATGTTGTTGTTATCGTGGTTGTTGCTTTCCGTAGTTAATTTACTCCCCTTCATTAAAATTAACGCTTATTTTGTAAGTACGACCAGTGGCATTTTCGTGTTTGTGTATTCTGTGGATTTTCGAAATAAACCTCGCACGCTTTACTTCACCCCACCCTCCTTCATTCCTTGGAGTGTGTGTGTGTGTGTGTGTGTGTGTAGAGGCAAATCGGAAGATAATACGTTAGGAACATCAAGTATTTATAAGGTAAATACAGCTGAGTGAAATGCCATTAAAAAGAAATTACATCGCTTGCGACAAATCCGTCAACAGAGAATCCGCGTAGAGAATATGGCAACCAGAGAATTTCCTGTCATTCTTATGCCGGTGTTATACCACAACTCCCCTACTCTCTCGGTCGAAAAGGGGGCGGGGAACGAAGCCATTGCCCCCAGCCCATCTGACACCATCATTCACATGCTGTGTGGAATTACGGTGAGGCCACCAGGTCAGTACTTTTGGGGAGGTGACCAGGGCCCCCATTCAACAGAACGAGCAAGGAAGTTCCCGAGCGCAGCAGGACTGGCTCGTCATGTTTTGAAGTACCGGTAAGTGAAGTAATGGCAGTACACACGCGCTCATGCCAGCAAGCACCCAACCTCGCAAGGCCGTTATTGTCAGGGTCTAAATAGTAGTGAATTGTATCACTACTGAGAAGGAGGGATAAATAAATAAATAAATAAATAAATATTTAGTTTTTGAGTCCAGAAGCAGGGATCATTCTGGAAGCATATAAAAGTCCAGGCCCCCAGACATTTTCAATAAGAACAACATACCAACTCTTGTGATCAGGGAAAGTTTATTCTTTTTAGCGCGGGGGTCCTGAAAGTGTGCATTCTACGCGTGTGGAAAAGTCATGGAAGCCGATGGGTAAGTTTCTGGCTAATTCAGGACATGATCCCCTGGGGGGAGGGGTTGTGCCCCCCATAGGTAAAGGTAAAGGGACCCCTGACCATTAGGTCCAGTCGTGACCGACTCTGGGGTTGCGGCGCTCATCTAGCATTATTGGCCGAGGGAGCCGGCGTACAGCTTCCGGGTCATGTGGCCAACATGACTAAGCCGTTTCTGGCGAACCAGAGCAGCGCAGGGAAACTCCGTTTACCTTCCCACCGGAGCGGTACCTATTTATCTACTTGCACTGTGACGTGCTTTCGAACTGCTAGGGTGGCAGGAGCAGGGACCGAGCAACGGGAGCTCACTACTTTGCGGGGATTCGAACCACCGACCTGATCGACAAGCCCTAGGCTCTGTGGTTTAACCCACAGCGGCACCCGCGTCCCATACTGCGCAGAAAAAACAGCGATGCACACAAACTCCTTGGCACGTCAGAAGAGACCTGCTGGATCAGATAAAAATACCGTGTTCTCCAGGTTGATACTGTTTCGTACAGCGGATAGATGGGTGCCTTTGGGTAGCCCTGACGCAAGGCATGCGTGTCCTGCTGCGTGCTTTCCCCACACCCAATTTGGGGTACAGGGTATAGTGACTCTGGACATGGAATATAGGGAATACACGAGGCAGTGGAATATAGGGAAATACACATGGAATACACGAGCCAGTCAGACCACTGGGCTCAGCTAGTTCAGTATTATCTACACTGCTAGGGAGTGGTTCTTCAAGGGTTTCAGGTACTGGGACTCTCCCAGCCTTATCTGAGGATATTGGGGGTTGACCTGGGACATGTTGTGTGCAAAGCAGATGCTCTACCACTGAGTCACAGCCCTCCTCCAACCATTGGTCCATCCAGCTCAGTACTGTCCACTCTGACTGGCAGTGGCTCTCATTGGTTTCAGACAGGTTCTTTCCCAATTTTAACTGGAGTTGCTGAGGACTGAACCAGAACTTCTGCATAGAAGGCAGGTGTTCTAATCAGAGAGGTTCCCCATGTCTTTGACAGTCAGATCCTCCATGTGTTTCTGTCTAATCCCTTTTTTTAAATCGCCTAGCCTGTGGCCACCATTGCCTCGTCTTCTTCAATTAATGATGCTCTCGGCACTTTTGCCTGTCCCGCCGTTTGCCAATTCTTGAGCCTGAGGCAAGCAGGCAGGCAGGCGCTTAAACGAGAGCGTCTAAACCATTTAGGTCAAAATGCGAGCTAAATTATTTTCGCTGAAATTGTTGCTATTATGATCTGTATTGTTGTTATTATATCTTGTTATTACAACGCTATGGGTTAATTTAACGCCTCATGGGGGTTAATTGCAAAAATAGGGAAGCCCCTGCCCTCTGAGGAACTCACAAATTGAGAGGGGGGGGGGAACTATACTAGGGAGAGGGAAATGTACGGAATTGTATCTAAATCCTACTCAGAGTAGACCCATTAAAATTAATGAACCTAAGTTAGTCATGTCCATTAACTTAAATGGGTTTACTCTGAGTAGAACCAGGGTCGAATGCCACTCAATGAAAGATGTCATTAAAAAACACATCAATAAGCTAGTAAGAGTAACACAAATCTTTGCAGCCAAAGTAAGAGAAAGGAGGAAGAGAGGCTGTTTAAAATCATTTCACAAATGTAAAAACTAAAAAAGTCAGCCTTGTATTGGAGAAACAGACAGAGAATCCAAAAGGGACCCCCATCCCCCACCCCATTTAATAGGCTTAGGCCATTTACACGTAAAGTTCAGCCGCTCTCTATTGTTATTGCTATTCTATTGGCATACATGGTGCCTTAACTAGAAGAAAGGTCCCTGCTCCGAGGAGCTTACATTTTTTTTTCAAGCAGCACCACAAGAAGCAACGGGGAAAAAGGCGAGGAGGCTGGAGGAATATACATCTAGTTCAGTTAAACTTAGGATAGCAAAATTAAAAGGGACCCTGGATATCGGGAGTTTAGGGAGGATAGCATCCTTGACAACCTCTGCTTAAATATTTCCATACATAAGCTTACAAAATATAGCTAGGTGGGTGTTGTTTTTATTTTGCTTATGTTTTCTTAAAAAGTCGTTTGCTCATTTCCGCCTATTCTATGATTCTATATGTATGAACTAGTTGAGATTCCTGCATTGCAGGGGGTGGGACTAGATGACCCTCGGGGTCCCTTCCAGCTCTATGATTCTATCATTCTTAACCCCCTCCAGCTAGAGGAGAAGGGGCTTCTAGGGCGGCAGAAATCTCTTTCTGGCTCTGGCTTGAATTACTTAAAAAGGTAAAGGGTAAAGACTCAGCTTCTATGTTTGCTCCGGTTTCTTTGAGATTTCGTTTGGCGATCCTTAGAATCATAGAATTATAGAATTTTTAGAGTTGGAAAGGTCCCTCAGAATCATCTAGTCCAAACCCCTGCAATGCAGGAATACTTCCTCTTTGAAAATGGCAATATTCTCATTCCTCTTTATACAACTCGATAAAAAGTTCAGAGTTGCTGTTCGGCATGACCAAAACCTGGAAGTTATATTACTTGGGCGATTTGCAACGAAAGATCTTGAATGCAATTAGCGCTGGAGATTATTATTTGTTTACTTTTGCTTGTTTGCTCGTGAAACCAGAAGAAATTGCTAAAAAAAGAGAAGGAAATGTCACTTTTTTCCTTTCCTTTTTCTTTTTGTACAGAGCATTAGGTAAAACTATATAAGCTGTTCCTATAACTTTTCAGTTCGGATTCCCCCACCCCTCTAATAAAAAATCACCCTGTGTCTTTGATTTTGAGCTTGGTCTTTTAAGTAATGAGCTTTGCTTTTTATTAACACGACTAGTTTTTGGGGGGGGGGGTTAGTTGATCTTATTCGTAATCTAGTATATGCTTTCTAGATGGATTTGATTTCGTCTGTAATTTACCTCAAACCTTTACGAATGCGGGAGGGGTAATATTCTAAGAAACTCAACCTACTCTATTCCAGTAGTTTGATGATGATGATGATGATGATGATGATGATGATAATAATAGAGTGGTAAAAGAAGAAAATTGAATTATATTCGATCCGCCAGAGAAACAAAGACCACAGGGATGTTATGAGAGTTAGCTAGCTGGCATTGGACAAGATTCAGCCAAGATAAAGCACATTTAAATCCCATTGATTTTAATAGAAGGGGGAAGCAGGTATAAAGAGCGTTGACTCTGGGTGGCAACCATAGCGGGAGTAGAATGGAAAGGGGCTCTGTTCTAAGCTCCTATGGTGAATCACCGCTTTTTGAACTTAGCAGAAAACTTTGTCAGTTCTCCCCACCGTCCACCGCTCTCTCCTCCGAAATGCCGCCCACCCCACCCGTCGCCTTCAGCTCCCACCATGGCGCTTGCTTGGTCTGACTGACAACGCTCCCCGGACTTCTATCGCGCTTGGCGTTCCGCCTGGGACCACATTAAACCCTCTCTCTCAGGCACCAGTCAGAGAGAATAGATTGGACTGCGACTTTTTCATGAATGAGAAGCATTTTTGCTGTTGTTGTTGTTCAGTTCTCCACCAGTCCTGCACCCTCCCCCACTGCTCGTTAATAATAAGCGACCTGCTTCGGGCTGTTTTCAGGACCCTGGACAGTTCAAAAAGGGATTGCTGCTACGGCTCTGGTTGCCTGCTCCCTTACAGGGCAAAAGATGCCTCTTCTGGAACAGGAGAGCCCCGAACGCAGAGCCGATGAGCTGTCCGGGGTGCTGAAACAGCTCTCCGAAGATCTGAGACATACCCCCTCTTCTGTAACTTCCCTTCTCGTCTACCCAGTCTCCACTGAATGCTCTCTGCCCGGTCCTAGACCGGACCCTTCGCACAGCTTTAAAGCCCCTTCAGCTCAGCTTCCCCCACTCTCCGTCTCCGCTTTGTTCTTTCGTCGGAGTCCTGTTTTTTCCATGCCACGAAAAACGCATTTTCATAAATAGACCTTGGCCAAGTGCTGAGTATGAAATTTTAATGAAGTCTGGATGTTGAGTGCTGCCTGGGGGGCCTTTGAGAATCATCTCAGTGCAACATTAGCAGAGCCCTTCTCTCGCCCCCCTCTCCCCGCCATGGCTCTTTCCAAGAGACATCAAACTCTCCACGGCTTAAGACGGGTCGCGCCTTAGTGGATGGAGCTCCCCCTCCCGCGCCCCCACGGAGCGAAAAATGGGGTGCCAGCAGCAGCCCTCTCCCACAAAGCCAACCCTCTCGTGCACTTCTTCCTTAGGAGGAAAGGGGAACGGCCAGGCAAAATGACAACACCCACAGGTGCCTCTTACACTCCGGCCCTTGTATTAAAAGTTTTAAATGCGCGCGATGCAATATTTATCACCTGAGATAATAAAAAGGCGAGACAGTATTTCCTCGTTTCAAAATTCACACAGCTTTAAGCAAAATGCTTCTCCTGCTGAATCGATCCGGGCTTAAGAGTTGTTTGGGGGAAGGCAGCACCACCACCAACCCGCTGCTGGCGTTTTTGTTTTGCTTTTGTGGGGAGTTCTTTTTCGAGGGCACTATTCGAAGGCCATAAGGCAGCCTCCTCTCTGCAGGAGTGGCTGTAAGCAGGTAAGGGCGGTTTTCCTTAATGCCAGAGAAGGCCTTTCGTGGAGGGGGCGGCTGATGGGGTAGAGAATGAGGGAGCTAAAATGCAGCCGCGCCACCCCCTCTCTAAAGGGACCGCTGCGCGATTAGGCAAGTCTTGCGGTCAGAAAAGGACAAACAAACAAGACTCGTGTGTTTGTTTTCGTTTTTACCATTAAAAAAACCCTAATCAAAATAGATCAAATGCATTGTGCACGTGAGCCAACAGCGATTGCGCTGGACTGTTAAGAAAACCAGCGAACTCATCACACGCCTAGTATAGTGTTATTATCAGCATCAGAGTCAACTCTCCATGCTTTCCTTGGTTCCTTCTTGATCTGCATCATCCTTGCAAGTTATTCATCTAGGCAGCGGTAATATGTAATGACTTGCTAGGAGCGGAGAGGGGAGGGGGAGAGAAACTTTGGTGCAAGGCTTTCTTTTCTTTAAAAAAAGTAGTATAGTTGGAGGAACTCACAAGGTGTTGTGGGTACTATGAATCTGTGGTAGGATGAATTCACTGAAGTTCTTGAAAACTGCACTTAGGAAAAAAGGTATGACGAACTTCTCTGCTGGATGAAAAGTCCCATCTAACAATGTGTTCCTATACATATTTACTTGGAAGCAAATCACAGCAAGTTCAATACTGACTAGTATGTGTGGTTAGTATTGCAGCCTTAGTCCAGAAATCAATTTATTTATTTAGTTATATATATACCACCTTTGGAGTAAATGTAATTGAAATCAATGGGACTTTCTTCTGAGTAGATATGCCTTGGTTTGCACTGTTAAAGTACTTCCATCCCACACTTTAAATAAACAGCGTACGATCTAAAACACAAAACACACACACACACAAAGGAATGGGAGGAGAGAGGAAAGGAAAAAGTCATGCTCAGGCATCAGTTCTTAAAGCCATCATTATTATAGGACCAGTGGGGAAGGAAATGCCTCTGGGAAGCTCCCGAACAGGCCATGAAGACAGACATTCCTCAGTAGTTGTCTATCCTCAGACTCTAATGCTATCAGAGGTATTCTGCTACTGAACCTGGAAGTTCTATTTTACTACAACAGCTAATGGTCACCAACTTTATCAACCCTCTCCTCTTTTTTTTAAGAGTCATCTAACTCTGTGGCCATTGTCACATTGTGGTGGTGAGTTATAGAAGAAGTGAAGTCCTACTTCCCTTTTAAAAGTCTGTGCTGAACTGTCAGATAACTTCACTGGATGACGGAGAGCCTAGGAAGAACATTCTGGCAGCTAAGGGCAAAGAATTGGGGGGGGGAGAGATAAAAAGAAATGAAAAAAAGGAGGAGGGCGCGAATGCTCTGCTGCATCCAAGTATGTAGGACAAGTGACTTGAGTAGACTTGGATTACTTGGTTTCTTGTTTAGGTGCTTGAGCAACTGTTTAGTTGGACCACTGGATTTTGCCTTCCCCCCCCCCCCCCATAATATGGAAAACTTAAAACAATGTGGGCTTGTAAAAGAGAAAACAAACAAGAACAAAAGATATATATATATATCTATATAAATTGCAGATATATATAAATTGCAGTGCCAGAAAGAAGTTTTGTTAACTTCTGCAATTGTTTATCTCTGTAGCATTCCATTCCATAATGGGTTTGAACTCATGCATGTTATTGCATAGGTATGGAAAAGAGACATATAACTGGTCTGTGCATGATTTGGGGCTAGTGTATGTCTCAGAATCAGGGTTTGTAGTTTTTTTCTTACCTTTAGTCACATTTTTACATTCGCATGGGTGCAAATGAGCAAAAAGTAAAGCCAACAAGAGCTATGATAACAGATATATAAAGGCTAATTTAAGGGGATGGAAGAAGTGACATCTTGCACCAAATCAAAATCCTTCCTAACTCACAGTACGGCTTCTGACTCACCAAGCCTATTACTGGTAGTAGTTGTAGTAGTAGTAGTAGTAGTAGTAGTAGTAGTAGTTATTATTATTATTATTATTATTATTATTATTATATCTGATGATTTTTATGGTCTATTCTTCAACTCAAAATTGGATTCTCAAATACAATTTGGAGGGTGATGTATTCTGGAGGGTGATATCTGGGTATTTTGACATGTGTTTTGATTTGTTTTGAGCTTATTGCTCATTTTAATTAATTTTTTGAAAGCTTTAGGAAGCTGTTTTCAACTGTTTTCACTCATAATTTTGTTGTTTTATTTTTCTTTATTCTTCATTGTGAAAACTTATTTGAGTTTTCAGTTTGTTTACAACCAAGCAGTATATGAATCTTTTGAAATGGGGGGGGGGGGCGACGACGACCAAAAAAGCTTTCCAAGAAGTGCTATGGGTGCATCTCCTGCTCTGCCCCATCAGCTTTGAGCTTCTCCACATGATGAGATGTTACATGAATGCATATTCCACCAGCGTTCCACTGTCATGTAGGTCCACAGGCAGGTATCATGTCTTTTTAGCAGAAGTCTGCCAGTAGGAGCATCACTTGGTGAAATGCTCAAAAAAGGGAAATTGAAAAAGGCAGAAACTATCAAGAGGTCACCCACTGTTGCTAGATAGGAACAAATGTATCCCTCTGCTGGATCTTGGAACTCTCCCCAGGCCACAACCCCCACCAGCCCTGCTTCATACCCTCCTTGAGGGTTTTTGCCTAGCTGGAATGTGCCTCTGAACTCTGACAATGCCTCTTCCTTCCTTAGATGGAGAATACAGAGTAGGGTGTGAGTGTGCATAGAAACTAGCCTCCTCTACAAAGGTATATTTTGCTTCCTTTGCTCCAACCTCTTTCCCCACTGGCCCTGCCTACCACTGTGATGTGGCAACAGGAAGCTTGCCCAGAAGGGAATGTGGTCTTCAGTATGGAAAATGTTTCCCAGTCCTTCACAATGGGAAGAGCTTCAGAAAAGGGAAAGAAGTGTGACCGGCACTGAGCAGAGAGTTGGACCATATGACCTCCCAGGCTCTCCCAACTCTAAAATCCCATGTGTACCCTGTTTCTGGTGGTGAACAATCCCAGGAAGCTCAAAAGCAAGCCATTTGCATTCCATTGCTGTCAGTGGGTATGGTTTGGTGGCAGGGTCTTTTCAGTAGCAGCTCCCTCCTTTCTACTTGAGCTTTGTTTTATGCCCATGTTATAGGTATTTTGTCAGGCAGCACCAGACACTCTGTTGCTTGCATGGCTTTGGGTTTTCAGTGATATTTGCTTATTGTTCTGCCTCCCCTCTTCTTCCCCAGTGTGCCATTCTGACCCTCTGGAACAGATTTGGGGAAGGCATGGGGGACTTGCAGTGGGAGGAGAGGGAAGTTCATTTTGCTATCAGGCATCATTGCACTGGCTTCTGCTAGTGGAGTGATTTAGCTAAATGCAGCCCTTGCTCTCTAGGGTTTCAGGCAGGAGCTTTCCCCCTGGAGTCAATCACTACTCAGAGATTGGGATAGCATGCAACACTGTCTACTTATCTACGTACTTACTAGGAAGGGGGAAAGTCCAGTCAATTCTGAGTAAATAAAAGCTACGCTTGAGGGAAATATGATCTTATATTTTATGTTCTATTTTCATCAATGCTAATGTGGATATTATCAATTCTAGCCTGTTGAATAGGGACGCGGGTGGCGCTGTGGGTTAAACCACAGAGCCTAGGGCTTGCCGATCAGAAGGTCAGTGGTTCGAATCCCTGCGACGGGGTGAGCTCCCATTGCTTGGTCCCTGCTCCTGCCAATCTAGCAGCTTGAAAGCACGTCAAAGTGCAAGTAGATAAATAGGTACCGCTGCAGCGGGAAGGTAAACGGCGTTTCCGTGCGCTGCTCTGGTTTGCCAGAAGCAGCTTAGTCATGCTGGCCACATGACCCGGAAGCTGTACACCAGCTCTCTCGGCCATTAATGCGAGATGAGCGCCGCAACCCCAGAGTCGTCCGTGACTGGACCAAATGGTCAGGGGTCCCTTTACCTTAGCCTGTTGAATATGGAATGCCTGTCATCTTATGTGCTTAATAGTACCTCAACAAAAGGAGGAAGCAGTACTGCCTTTCTAGACCTTCTCACAAAGCTATCCTGTCCGACACAATACCCAAAGATGGATAGAAATATGTCATCATTGCTTTTTTCCTGATTCTTTTGGGGAAATTATGATGTGGTACAGATCCGGGTGGATCAGAATGGAATAAAGCATCTAAGATTCCCACATTCCAGAACCATTAATGTCAGGAAGTGATTGTTAAGATTATGCAAGAGTTGTAAAAAGCAAACAAGCAGACAAGCAACCCAATTACAACACCAATCATAAGGCAGGATAGTTACATGTTCATTTATTTTTTCCTGCTGGGTAAAAATAATAGGCTTGGGGGAAATCAACAGGGCATTCTTTCTAAGCTTCATTGTGGTCAGGTAATCTTCAGTACAAAGGCAAGGAAGAAAATCCCAAAGGCTTTTCAGACTCTAGCCTGTTCCTTATTCTTGGTGCATGCTCCCTATCTCTAAGATAGTCTACTAGTTTGGAATCACACCTTGCTTGCACACACAAAACAACCACAACAACCACAACTTCTCAGACATTGCAAGAAAGAATGGATTTGTGTGCTGTTTGGAAACAGAAACACAAATAGCAACTTCTTTGATCCTGAGCAATATATTGCATAATTTACAGTGTAATCCAGGGCTTTAAAAAATGGGTAGCCAAATACAAAATGAGCAGTTACTGGGGGTGGGGAATGGGCAATTCAAGTCATGCAAGTGTCAATTTATGTTAGGTGATGTTAGAAGTGACAGTGAGATAAGTATTAAGTAGTCCAGGTTCTCCTAGAAATCCAGACCCTGATCAAACAGACCCATTGCTCCCCCTGCTGCCAAATACACTCCCTGTGGACTCTGCTGCTACTCCGCAGAATATTCACCAATGTTTTGAATAGGAAGGAAATATAACACTCTTCTACTGTCATACTATCAACTCCCCAGTTTTGAGGATCTTCTGACACTCTGTGTTGGCTTCTTAATGTCATAGAATGTGACTCTAAGCAATAAAGTATGCATATATACATGTAAGAAAAAAAATAAGCAGGTGTGTTGCAGCAATGCAATGTAGCCGAACACAAGTTATAATCCATATTCACAAATTATAATCTCGTACATTTCCAAAGTGGTTTAATTGTCAATCCTTCTCAAGGATTCTGGGAATTGTAGCTTTGTGAGGGGAATAGGGATCCTCACAATTCTCAACACCCTTACATACCACAGTTCCCAGGACTCTTTGGGGGGAAGCCACAACTGTTTAACATGCTTTGATAGTGCTTTAAATGTACAGTGCAAATGAGAAACCTACAGGCCCCAGCTGGAAGGAGCAGATCACACTGAAAAAGTTTGAGAAAACCGTTGAATAGTTGTGCTGTGCCAAAATCTGTCCTCCCTGTTCCTGAGAATTTTCTTCCTCTGTGAAATAGGTTTCTGTTCTTTTGTGCAATTTAAAGGAGACTTTTAAGTGTCTTTATAGTGCCACTGGGTTCAGCTTAACTTATTGTTGAGAGGTGGCCAAGGGTGGTTTATGTGTTCTCCACCTCCATCCATTAAACATTTTTCCAGTGTACTGCAGCCTCCTGGGCTGTGCACATTTCCTGATCTGAAAAAGTCTCAAGGGAGAAATTACTTCGTTGTGTCTTCTCTTGGCCTTTTGTTGTTAAGACAAAGCCTTTCTTTTCCTTTTGAAATATTTTTTCCATGCAGATTTCTTTAAAAGTTAAAAGACTTCACGTTTAAAAAATAATAGATATCAGGTACATGGTAAACAGCTTCCCCACCTTTCCATACTTGTAGGAAAGTCCAGCCAAAGGTGTCCTTTTTTATTTTCGGAAGCTTCACTTCTGGGAAGCGAATGTAAGAAGGCATCCATTTCCATTCTGCCCTATGTTTTTGCGTGCAGCACTGTTTCCATGCCACTGCAGTTTGGCTTCCAACAAAAGCTATATTATTTGCCTCACTGTCCGCTATAGTGGAATTTTATATAAGTAATTAATTGCATCATTATTACATTGTGACAATCATATTCACTGGATTACTATCCGTTCTAGACATGGGACAAATAAGTGAAGAGTAACAATTTCCGTTCCTGTTTCCATCAGAATTCTGTGACATACTTAGCCACAGGAGAGATTGTCTGTAGAATGGAATACTAGCATTTGATAGCCTCTGTTCATGAAATAAGGGACATCTGATAACCCTCATTAAAACCTTTTTGTAGAAACAATAGAAGGCAGAAAATATCCCAATGCTTGTAAGAGATTCTTCTCTTAGAGAGAGAAAGGCATTCCAGCAAAGAAAGGTCTTATTTTATTATTCTCTGTGTTTTGGCTCCGGTGCTGAGAAGATGCATTTTTGAAAAAAGTGTGTGCTTGTAGCTGGCTCTGTTCCACTGCAGGGGGGGAAGAAGAAGAAGAATGGAGTCAAGCAGTCATTATGGGCTCCTGCACTACAAGAACAGCAGGCTATAAACAGGAAACTTCAGGGTGGGAAAAGCACCCAGTTAGCTACCTACCCAACAGCTCAGGCAATGCTGGAAAGGATGTCTTGTTTTAGGGGTGAGAGACAATGATTAAGTATTATGGTCAAGGATCTTTTGCCAGTTCTTCTTGCTATATATGAATGGCAAGGCCAGCCCTACCATTAGACAGAGTGAGGCGGCTCCCTTGGGTGGCAGATGCTGGAGGGCAGGGAGTAATGGCAAGGTGTTGGAGAACAGAGTTGTGTGTGCCATGCAATCTCCACTGCATTGCTTAAGCTAACCTGCTACTGCCAGGTATGGTGAACGATGCTATCCCATTGCTAGCATTGCAGTAAGATTCAACTGTTAGTCCAGTTGGATTCTGTACATGGAACTGAGGGTGCAATATCTTGTCCTTCACGGTCCCAGCCAGCAAAATGTCTTGGGTTATATCTGGTTTAATAGCTGCAATGTTGAAATATCCATAAAAGGTTTACTTGCTCCACCATCTCAAAGTACACAGGCTTGCTTCTTGCATCATGTTTGGCTTATAGACAGTACAGCTGAAAGAAACATAAATGGCATAATCCAGGCATAATTAAGCATTTTAAGCCCCATGTTTTCAATAGGAAAATAAAAAAAATCTGCTTAGCTCTCTCCACTGTTTAAATCAATGCAGCATAGAAGTGCTTGAGCACTTTTGGTGCTCAAAAGTGCTTTTCATTTTTCTGACCATGCCATTCAATATTCTGCATGGAAGATTTCAGATTAAAAGTTAAGATGTGAATTTCCCCCATCAAAATTTGAGCATTTCTGCCTGAAATCCTAAGCATACTTACTAGTTTTTACTTAGCAGTAACACACCAATCCTATACAGTACCTATAAGTCCTATTAAACTCAATGGGGTTTACTTCTGAGTAGATAATGCATAGAATTCTACTGTCACTCCCACTAATCTAAGTGGTACTTTCTCTTGAGTAAACACACTTAAGCCAGGATCAGTTTGTTAGAACTACTGCCATCTTTAGATTGTTTTTATTTTGGCAGGTATTAAATGCAACATGTAATTAACCATCAACTGTCAAATACTATTAGTCATTGCATCTCAAATAACATACAAGCAACATATTAACTGCTATCATGCCAAATATCAAATATTGTGAAACAGTAAATCACTGAACATCAATAATCAAATGCCCCTGACATGTCATTTATGTAATTTTTGACATAAATTACATGTCCAGCAGTGTACCCTGTGTTTCAGTCCTCAATGTGGTGCTGAGGTTTTTTGCAAAAATATGAACCGGAATTTCCAGGGTATGCATTTACTGTTCTTTTCTGGGGAAAAGAATGCACTACTGATACACCTTTATTATTCTGCCTTTAGAAAGTCACAATTCCCAGGGCACATGTCCCTTCTTTTTGCTTCTCTCAGGCTTCTTCTTGTCCTTCCACTTTTCACCTATGGATATATGAGAAAGCATCTCCAGAGTTCAGTATGACAGAAGCTCATTCTTTGCTTAGCATCTCACTTGCATTCTGTCATAGTGAAGTCTCACTAAGTAATCAGTGTCTGGCTATCATAGGGGGCTATATGCAAGTGAGCCAAATGGATGTGAATCCAGGCAAGACTGATGTAATTGAAGTCCTTGGGGAAGCTGTAATTGGTGGAGGCTCAACGCCCTGCAGTGTGCTCCTTTCAGGAACTTCTGGATCAAATGGGATGCTGTTCTGTAGGGTTCTGTGGGTAAGTGGGTGTTCCAGGTAGTTTCAGTAGTTGTATGATCCACTTGGAAAGAAGACAGTAGGTCTGTACTCAACTCTGTACTCAAATGCTATTCATACTCATGAGTAGCTCCATTGAAATTAATGGACACAACTAGCTTGTGGCTATTAATTTCAATGGGTTCACGCATTTAACATAGTTGGATACAACCTAATGTCTTTGTACACAAATGGATTATATTCTTTAGGACTTCAGTGTTTAGTATATCATTTAAAGCAACATGGACCAAGACCTATAGATAGGTCATTGTCACTGACCAATTTGCACTATGGAGGGGCTGCTTGCATCCACCCACTGACTTCCATAGCAGTCAAACACAGACATGTGGGTACCTTGGGATGAATACATTATAGCCAAAAATCCCTCTCAGTGACCACATTAACTTTGCTGGCCAGCTAACTTGCTGGCAAGACAGCCAGCTGCTGTGCCGAGATATGCTTTATGGGAGAATCCCACAGTCTCAGCACACCATCCTGATTTAGCAGTTTCCTTTGCTAAATTTCTCCTTTGACTGCAGGACAGCCAAGAGGCTAACTTAGATCTAAACACAGGAGCCTACGAGTCTGTTAACAAAAAACAAACTTTGAGCCACAGGAAGTTGGGGCCTTTTAGCTTGGAAAAAAGGCAAACAAAAAAAGGAAGAAATGAAAGATACTTGTAAAATCATGAATGGAAGGCAGAGAGCATGAAAATATTTGTTCCCTCTCTCTACAAATGGGGAGCTGAGTTCATCCAATGAAAACGATTGGCAGTAGGCTCAGAAAAGGTAATGTGATTACTCATTTCAAGATGTTGAGCTTCCAGTTTTCTAAATAAAAATCCTTTCTGTAATGAATTGAAATTGCACCCCTCCCAAATATGGGAATAGCCAGGATTTTTGATGGAGGGGCAGAGCCAAAGTTGTTGAGCATTTTTTAAGGAAATCAAAGTTGGGAAATCATAAGTAAAAACACACTGTGAAAAATACCCCATTACCTGGGGCAGGCTTCTGCTGCGGATAGGACAGAACCTCAAATATTTGAGTACTTTCAATGATTTTCAATAATGTTTGTGGATCTAGGGGAGGGGCACCTACCCCCCTGCCCTCTTGGCCACGCCCATGCTCCCAAATAATCATGAAACAACAAATTATATATGACAGAGTTCATAAAATCAGCTGTTTTTAGTATGAGAGAGAAGGATATAGGGAAAGTATGAGCGTAATGTGGTCGACTGATATAGTATGATGTACTATAGATCATTATTGGCAGGGATCCCAGGATAAAAATCCTATTAAAGGGTTTCCACTACTCTATGGGGAAACTCACTCTCATCATCATCATCATCATCACCCCCACCCCCACTGGGCTCTCCTACCATCAGGGATTGTCCCCTCACCCACAACATTTGGCTTCAGTAAGAACTCAACTACTAACCAGCTTCATTTGTCTAGTGAAGTTTTATATTGTGTTAGAATATTTAGAACTCCAACACAGTATTTAGTAACTTAGTATTTGCAAAGAAGTTTGATTATAAGACTAAGGAGATACATATCTGAAGTGTAATGGAATTAAATATATTAATGGAACTGAGTGAATAAAGCATTTGAAAGCATTCTGTGTCTGTCCTTCTTGGGTTGACTAGACTAGGATTCCAGATGCTACTGAGCCCTTGAAAACTCCATTTTTGGTACAATCAGAATTATTATTATTATTATTATTATTATTATTATTATTATTATTATTATGCCACCGTGGCTAAAAGTCATTTACAGTATTGTAAGCAAAAACCAAACACCCTACAGACATCTCGTGGTGAAAGGGATTGCTGTTGATAAAGACCTCATTGGAACCTCCATGTACAGGAGCAGAATACCTCTAAATGGCAGGTGCTGAACAGAAAAAGAGGAAGGCCACACTTGTGAGCTTTTTCAGGTGCATTTGGTTGGCTTCTGTTGGCAGCAGAATGAAAGACAGAGTCAGCTGGACCTTTGACCTTATGGTGTTCTCAGGGCTGGTTCACCCATGAGGCAAGGCGAGGTGGCTGCGTCATGTGGCAGGGTCCACAGGGCAGCAGATCTGACTTCTGAGGAATGCATCACCCGCTGCTGCCACTATAGTGGTCGCGATAGCTGCAGCATGCTCCTTGGAGGCCAGATCTGCTACCTCCTTAGCAGCTCCTCCAAAGCTACCTCTAGGCCAGGGTGCCCTCTAGGCAGGGGCTGCCCT
This sequence comes from Darevskia mixta, assembly GCA_034641385.1. Lineage (NCBI taxonomy): Eukaryota > Metazoa > Chordata > Lepidosauria > Squamata > Lacertidae > Darevskia > Darevskia mixta. The sequence continues at coordinate 7,180,861 of JAWWNH010000061.1, read as the reverse complement.
CTGGGACCTCCTGGGCTCTGCACCCACCCAGCCAGCATGATTCAGAGCTGATCCCTTTCCACACATACACCCATGATGACCTTAGATTCCCATTTCAACTGTTGGGTAAGGTTGCTTTGATTTCTTCCTTGTTCCTGATGTAGATCTTCACTCACCCCTTCTTCCTTGGTTGGAAGGGGGCACCATTTTGCGGTTTGCCTCTGGTGCCAAAATGTTTTGGGGGTGGTCCTGGATGTTCTGGTGTTAAGTGAGAACCAAAGTGGCCAAGCCAATCAAGCAGGCAAAGGTAGTTGAGTACATTATGGGTGCAGCACAATAATGACAGAGCAAGAGGGCAGAAGCCGCAACCTGTTTCAACCAGGCCAATGAAGGAATGCTATAGGAATGCCTGGCACTAATTTGCTCATTGCTCTGTTCTCTAAATACGAATTACTGAAATCATCAAACTTGTCAGCATCACCACAAGACTATGATTCATTGGAGCTGTGAAACGAATGTCAGGAGCCAGTCTAGACTCAGAACTGCTTTCAGAGCTGGTTTAACTACAGCTTGAGAGCATGTGTCTCTCTGATTGGTCTCAAACTGTTGCAACAGGTGTAGGCTACATTTAAAAGTGAAAGTTGCAAACATGTTTTAAAATGGCCTTATCGCACACATGCCCACCCAGTGGAATGGACACTGTTACTATGCCACATAATATTCATTCTGCACTTGTAAGAAATCCATCTTATGTGTAGCAGCACCCACAACTTTGGAACTCCCTGCCCATTGACACCAGGAAGGCATCTTCACTGTACTCTTTTCAGCACCTGCTAAAAATGTTTTTGTTTATGAAAGCCTACCCATGCATGTAGATTCTGCCATAGATTTAAATCTAGTTTTAGCTTATTGTTTTATAATAATAATAATAATTTACCGGTATTTATTATTTATTGAATGCTTTAAATACTTGTTTTAAACTGTTTTTGTAAATAGTTTTCTTGTTTTATTCTTTTTTCCGTAAACCACTTAGAGATTGATTCATATACCAATCAAGTGGTACATAAATGTTGTTTAATAAAACAAAATAAATGGGGGGGGGGAAGAGAGCGAGAGCATGTATTTGCTAACAGAATGACTCTGGTGCCATCTGCCAGCCTATCAGATGCTTTAATAGTGCTGCCCCTTAGTGCATGCCACCTGTGGTTTCCACTGGTGGTAACCATGGTCTACTGCAGCCCATGGAGCATTGCTACCGGTAGTGTTTTTATACAAGTGAAGAGCCCCTAGAGGTGCTCTTTTATGTGAAGCATCTCATGGTTTTTAATAACCTCCACTTACACTGCAAAGGTTTTTGGCATTTTGATGGAAGGATACAAAGGGATTAATCAGCACATGGTTATATAGAGAAGCTGCGGGTTTCAAAAAAGCTGAATATAGCTATGTTTTTTCATAATGTAGGCACAGGTTAGAGATGGAGAACAAATTTGATTCAGTTCAATTTAAAGGTGAACTTACCTAATTAACACTTTCCAAATAAAGATGAGAACTGAAACAGCTGTCTTTTGAAATTCACACTCCTCCGAATTTTGTAATGCAGTTTTTCCATCCAAGCAATGTGTACAAAATGCATAAACCAGGGCTAAAATCTTTATATTAGTGAAAATAACATACATGATAATGCATGAAATTAGGAAAAATTGCTTTTAAAAATGTATATCTCATACAAATGCTAATATTTATATTATCTCACCTTTCCTCCAAGGAGCTCAAGGTGGTGCATATGGTTCTATTCTATTAGGAGATATTTGAAATAAAATGCTGGTGGGTTTTCATGAGGATTTTTTTTTTTAAAAAAAATAATAATTTGCCAATTGAATTTAAGATGTTAAAAAATGAGAAACCTGAAACAGACATATTAAATCACACTAAGGACAGATATGATGCAATAGCATATCCTTAGCACTTGGGTTGCACAAGAAATAGGATGGTGGGGAAGAGGCTGACAGAAAGGCAGTAAGGACTCCCTCCCACCAAGAGCCAAATAACTGCATAGCCCACAAACCCACTTATTGGCATCCATCTATCTCGGGAGTCAATGGAGTGCACGGATTGAAGTCAAATAGCTGTGTTAACAGCATCAAAGTGACCTTCCCAAGGCAAAAGCCTGGGCAGTGTGCATGGAGGTCCTGGGCTGCCCAGACAACAAGATTCATGTCTCAGCCTCACCGATGTAGTCTAAAAGAAAGCAGAGCAATACATTTGGCACCAGCCTGGCAGCAGGAGTTGTCGGAAGGAGGTGTAAAAGGCCCCATTCAACCATCTACTGCACTCTGATTTGTGTAGGATTTACTCCTTAGACCAGGGCTAGTCAACCTTTTTATACCTACCGCCCACTAATGCATCTTTCTTGGTGGTAAAATTTCCTTACCGCCCACCAGTGCTCAATGGAAGGAGGATTCAGCTTGTGCCGTGGAACCCCCTACCACCCATCTAGAATCCTGAACCAGGTTGACATCCAGGGACCAGGTTGACAACCCCTACCTTAGAGTTTTCTTCTTCCTAAGCTATCCTGCCAGGTGGCAGAGGTTTACGATCAGAGTTTTCCTTCTCCTAGATGGGCTACCTTCCCAGATTGAAGAGCCCCATCTGCCCCTCATTTCCCTCTACAGCACATGCAGAAACCTTCTTGATTGTTGGACTCACTCTTGGTCTTGTCCGCTCAATCTGCCGGAGAGCCTGTATTCATTTGCAAGGGACATCCCTCGCACACCAAGGGTTTATGATAACATTGGCTACCCTCACCTGGTTTAGCCGGCAAGTCAAAGCCATTCCCAGGGTGTGGTCGCTGTCACATGCTGACAGCATCTAGGACCCACAGGTGCAGAGTGCAGGGTGGGGACCAAAAGTGGGCAAAGTACCCTAGAAAGTACACAACATGTCCAACACCAGAGGTACTACCCATCCCCTAACACCCCATGCACCCCACACACCCCATACAAACCCACTACTGATATTATGAATAGCAATGAATACAGTGGAGGCTGTTCCATTAGGGCAAAAGAGACACTGCCCCACCACCCTCAGTCTGTCATAGGCCAGCTCCCACCTGCCTGCATGCTTGCCAACAACCAGTCTTGGGGGGTTCCGGGTGGCCATGACTGTCAGCTTCCTCCTCCTTAGTCTCAGAGGTGCCACTTGGGGAATTGGAGGAGAATGGGGCAAAACTGGAATGAACTGGCTCTGCCTGCCTTTGCCTCCGGCTCCACCTCCTGTTGGTCTCCCTGCCTTCTACCCTATCACTCCCAATAGCACCATCCATCACTGAATGAAAGCAAGACTTAACCTCAAACACCCACCCATTCAAACACATGCACAGAGAGTTGTTAGAGCAATATAACCTAACAGCATTGCAAAGCTGTTGAAAGCAAATATCAGTTGACCTTTCCTCAAGAGTACCAATTAAAATGCATTGTTTTAACATAGAGGGTTTTTTGGTCTTTTTTATTTAACCTTCTGCTGTGAATATTGTTCTTCTCAAGATAGGGTTATTTGCTGGCAGTTCCTGGCAGAATCTGGACTAGTTTAAGTTATTTTAAGTTTAAGTGCACTATTATTTACTGGTCGAATGTCATCAGGGGCCATGAATGTGGTTTTTTTCCACAGAAACCCACAATTTCTCTGTATGAGAAATCACTGATAGCTTTATTTATAGCCTTCCACTGGATTTTTGAAGCTTGTGGAAGATAGACCTGGTTGAAAAGAAAGAATGGGCATTCATGAGTGAGGTTGAAATTAACCTCTACTAGCCTCCTCCAGCCCCCATTTCTCTTCAAAGTTACCCTCAAGAGATTTTAGTGGTGAATAGTATCAGCCAGAACCACCAGTGACATCTTTGAGGGAGGAGCTCACTTCTGTGAGGAATAGCTATCAGCTATCTGAGGGGGAAACTGCATTGCATGAAGTCTTCCCTGTCTTCTTGGCCTGGACGACTTTTCCATAGCTCTGCTCCTGGATCAGATCTGTGGGGAGAGTGCTTCTGCAAACACTACTACTCTTTTTATCAAGGGCGAGAGAAACAGAACTTCTTCTGACATCAGCTGTAACTTTAAGAACTTGTTATTGAGCTAGTTAGGTAGCTGACATTCCTGAATTTTGTAGTGGAATATTCCTGCACTAGAAGTTGATATTCCTGCACTTCCAATGCTACAATTCTATGATTCTAGCCCATGTCAGTAGCAAGCCAGTAGCAAATGAATATCAAGTAAAAGTCACAGCTACTGGAGAACTGCTAGTGGCCAGCATAGGGGAATGGGAATATCTGTGGGTGGGAAACAGCTGGCCGTGCCCCCTCACCATCCACCTGAAGCCACCAGACTTTGGGAAGATACAGTCTTAAAGAAATACAAGAATGAAGCTGTTCAGCCCACACTATGGCACATCTCAGGGTGGGTAACCTGTAGACCTCAGCCTAATTCCAAAAGCCCTCAACAATCAATCACTTCAGATCTCTGACAAGAGTGATCTATTGCCCATCCTGCCTTATGGTAGGGCTGGTCCAGATAGCAGCCAACGGCAACAGTGCTGGGCTTTCCTTGAGTACCTTTGGCAATATATCAACATTTCAAAGAAATCAATAAGTCTATGGGATACATTTCCATATGCTGGGATGCATTCCTGCTGCTGAAAGGCATATCAGCTAAAACAGCATTCCCCCCGCCCTGTTTTCCTCAGTGATTGTTCTCTAAACCCATTCAGTAAATGGCAGGCAGACTCATATCTCTCCTCCCCCTGCTGGAGAAGAGTGAAATGGCTGGATGGCCGCAACTTGTGACACCCCCTTTCCCAAACACTGTAAAGAGTTGGAGGAGGAAAGACTAACAGTGGTACTTGAAGAGGCTGTGGCAGCAACATCTGGTTGTAAAGTGTTCAGCCTTCCTGTCCCTGATGAATGCTCCAGGCCAGGTTACTTGCGTTCCTTCAGATGTTGCTGGACTACAACTCCCATCATTCCTAATTGCTGGACATACTGGTTTGGGCCATACTGGAGCCCAGCAACTTCTGGAGGGGCAAAGGTTCTCCACCTCTGCTCAATGCCACTGTCCAATTCATGCTTGATTGGATAGATCTGTCTTTTTGAAGTATGCTCAGGTCAAGGCATTCAATAGAAAAATGGTTCGCCTTGCCTGCTATGCAGCACCCATGGGGAACTGAAAAATCTGTCAGTCTTGATTTGTACAATTTTTCTTATTTTTCCAATCTTAGGTTTTTGCACATTTCTGAAGGATTTTGCCATTTAAAAAATAAAATAAAGGAACCCTCATGAAAACTTGAATTCATTTTAGTGCAGATTTCTCCTAATATACAACCTTTTGCTAATATGCACATTTTGCAAACATTTCCCCCTAATATAACAATTTTTTTTATGTTATGTCATGAATGTAGACATTTGTCAACATAAAGGTAAAGGTACCCCTGACAGTTAGGTCCAGTTGTGGACGACTCTGGGATTGCATTGCTCATCTCGCTTTACTGGCCGAGGGAGCTGGCGTTTGTCCGCAGACAGCTTCCAGGTAAGCCACTTCTGGCAAACCAGAGCAGCGCACGGAAACACCGTTTACCTTCCTGCCGGAGCGGTACCTATTTATCTACTTGCACTTTGACGTGCTTTTGAACTGCTAGGTGGGCAGGAGCAGGGACCGAGCAACAGGAGCTCACCCCATCACAGGGATTCGAACCGCCGACCTTCTGATCGGCAAGCCCTAGGCTCTGTGTTTTAGACCACAGCACCACCCGCGTCTGTTTTGTCAACATACTTTCTCCTAATATATGCAGTATTGTACACATTACTATGCTGGACAGCCACATCACAATATACGGAGAAGTATGAATTTTGAAGGATAGTTGTGTTTCAGTTTATGTTGAGGTGTGTGAATTAGGTAGTTTCTCATTAGCAGAAAGAAAATGAAATTTCTCAGAAGAAATTACTTCTGATCAGGCATGTATAGGATTGCACAGTAAGGAATGTCAGTACATTAAGAATTATATATGCTTCACACAACAATAATAAATCAACAGGAGTTGCATTGGGAGGAGGATTACATCCCTTAGAAGGGAGAAAACATTGTCTCCATTTGTCATCTCTTTACAGGGTGAAAGGACAGTAGCTCCATTTTTCTGGACTTCTGCAAATGCAGCACTTTTGCTAATACGTTTCTTGCTCGTCCACAATTCAACAAATGTTTCCAGGGAACTGTAGACATTTAACAGAAGTGGGGAAATACATATACAGTATTCTGATGCTTTCCCTCCCACCAGTACGGCAAGAACTGATCAGAACACAACCACAGAACAGCACCGCAACATGGCTGAGGGGACTTGTGGATTTTAAAGTTGTAAGGCAGGGCTGAGGAACCTGTGGCCCCTTTCCACCAGATGTTGTTGTCTACAATGCTCATCATCCCTGCTCATCATCCCTGACCACTGACCACTGGCTAATGGAAAGTTCCCTATCCCTGAGAATCCTCTTTAAAGTATGTCCTTCCTTCACAACTCACCCAATTACCTTTTCATTTCTCTTTTAAAAAATTCTACTTTTCACTTCAAACTCAATTCAGTTTGTTAAACATTCCAATTGCGTGAATGTTTGTGAATATTCCATACCAATGATGGCACTCAAATGGCACTGTGTGGGATTCAGTTGGAAAGGACAGAAAGCTTTGGAGTAGTCTCACCAGTAGCTACTCAGATGTTCACTCTTATTTTGGAGGAATTCCCCCCCTTTGCTTTCCTTTCTTTTTTCCCCCCAACCTCCTCTAGCTCTCTCTCTCTCCCCCCCCTTTAGAGCCTCTGTTCTTCATCCATTATTTAGGACTCTCTGACTGTAACAGCAACATTCGCCTTGTATACCTTGTGTGGGGTTTAAAATATAGATAAAAGCAGAAGGTCGGACTTGAAACACAGATTCTGACAGTTGCTGTCGACTTTGTCTGGAAGCTACATAATATGGAGCGGTCCATGCCCAACAATCACATCTGAACGCTCCCCCTTTCCTTCTCCCTCACTCTCCCCTGCCAAGCAGATGCTGTCACAAAAAATGTCCTCACATTTGAAGTGTTCATCCTTTCCTTTATATTTGTTTAAAAGAAAGTTTGGGGGCAAGAGATTGGGTGGTTTCAGAGCCAAATGATGAGATGCAAAATGTACTTTAGAACAACAACAAAAAACAACAACACATGTTTTCATTTATTTTCCATACGCTGTATACAGGAAAGTCACTGATATCCAATGCAGGTACATAATGCAATGAGCATGCGGAGGCGAATGATGCAACAATAATAACCTGGTATCTATAAGCAGAAAATAACCATAGTAATAAGAATCACCTCATAGGTTCACCTGAATAGAATAGGTAAGGGGACTTTGATGGTTAACATGCTAAGACTTGAGAATTAGTCCAACACTCAGTTACCATCTCTTCCTGCTTTAAATCTTTATAAGTAAACGTTAGCCGTGGTCCCAAAGTTTAAGAAATGCAGCTGGCATGGTCACTGTACTTTGGAAGGCTTGAAGTGGGGTGGTAGTGTTTGTGGTTAGGAGGTCCTGTTTGGTCCTGCTATGTAGTGTTCCATGCGGCGGGGCGGGGGGGGGGGATCAAGAGGCATTAGTCCAGAGAAAGAGAAAGAGGAGATTAAGAAAGAGAGAAAGGGAGGGTGTGCTTGTTTCCAGCAAGTGTGGGCTTTCTCAGCAGATGAAGGCTTTCTGAGGGGGCTGACAGCCCACAACGGTTGCTTTACTCAACTACTGGCTGGGTTTTTGTTTGTTTGTTTACTCTGAAGAGAAGATCAAGGCTTTCTGAGCTGTCCCTTGAAGTCAGTTTCGAAACCAAAGTCAGTGGCATTCCAAAGCACTCTCTCTCTCTCCGAAGCCTTCCACCCCCTAGGAGTGTTTGGGCCCCGCTGAAGCAACTGGATATAGTTTGACGATGATTGGGTTGATCACACACAGCATTAAACATTTAGCACAGGATATTAAGATGTTACTGTCCACGAAGCTCACGGTGCATCAGGCGCTGTTGGGATGAATCAGATAACAGCTGTTTCCACTGATAGTACATTTACTCCGTAGCCCCAAAGCGAGGCCCAGTCCTAGAAACACCAGCTTGCACAGACAGACTGCCCAGCATCAATGTATAGCAACTGCAGGTGGGGCAGTTTGGCCATCAGGGAAGGAGTTTGGGGCAGAAACCCAGGGTCCCATCCAATGTAATAAGTGGGATGGTCCCTCCCATATGTGACAGGGTTGGCTCACCACATTCCAAAGTGAATGAAGCTCAGCACATTGCCTTCTGAAAGCCATAACATCATCAACCCCAGAATCTAAAGTTAACAAAAGGTACTGCTGGGCAAGGGCAGGGGTGGTTTGAATCCTGAAAAGACAGAAGTACTGTTTCTGGGGGAAAGGAGGTGGGCAGGTGTAGGGGGCTCCTTGGTCCTGAATGGGGTAACTGTGCCCCTAGGTACACAGTCTGGGGGTTATTTTGGACTCACAGCTGTCCATGGAAGCCCAAGTCAATTCTGTGTCCAAGTCTACCAGCTCCACCTGGTGTGATGACCAAGACCCTACCAGCCTGTGCACCATTTTGCCAGAGTGGTATATGTTCTCCTGCTTGGACTACTGCAATGCACTCTACGTGGGGCTACCTTTGAAGGTGACTTGGTAACTACAACTAATCCAGAATGCAGCAGCTAGACTGGTTATTAGGAACAGCTGCCGGGACCATATAACACCAGTCCTAAAGAATCTACATTGGCTCCTAGTATATTTCTGAGCACAATTCAAAGTGTTGGTGCTAACATTTAAAGCTTTACATGGCCTTGGCCCTCTATACCTGAAGGAGCATTTGCATCCCCATTATCCAGCCTGGACACTGAGGTCCAGCTCTGAGGGCCTTCTGGCAGTTCCCTCACTGAGAGAAGAGAAGTTACAGGGAATCAGGGAAACTGTCTTCTCAGCAATGGCACCCATCCTGTGGAACAGCCTCCCATCAGATGTCAAGAAGATAAACAACTATTGGACTTTTAGAAGACATCTGAATGCAGCCCTGTACAGGGAAGTTTTTTAATGTTTGAAGTTTTATTTTGTTTTTAATATTTTGTTGGGAGTGGCTGGGGCAGCCCAGTCAGATGGGCAGCATATAAATAAGAAAATTATTATTATAAATTATAGTGGCTGGTGTACATTGAGATTGGTTTAGCACAGGCATGTCCAAAGTCCATTTTGGGGGCCTAATCCGGCCCCTGTTGCAGTTTATTTCCTGGGGTAAAATCCTAAAAAAAAAACCCTCAACAACTTGAACCCTAAAAAAACCTCAACAACTTCTATCCTAAAAAAGCTCAACAACTTTGGGGCAAAATCCTTAAAAAAAGCTCAACATCTTCAATCCTTTGGTTGGCCTTCATGGCCCTTCACTTCATCAGATCTGGCCCTCTTTGAAAAAAGTTTGGACACCACTGGTTTAGCAGAAGGCAAGGTGACCAACAGTAGGCAGAGCCAGAGCCAATGTCAGGCACAGCCAAATCATTCTTCTTTTGCTTCTATCCTTCTCCCTGCTATGTTTACAAAGGGCAACACTGACAAAAAAAAGTAAGAATTTATCCTAAGATACACATTTGTGTGCCATTTTGCCAAATATACACATTTTTGCAAAGCAATTTCCCCTAACAATGCATTTCTGTATGTTATTTTAATGGATATATGCATGCTTGTGCACATTTCAGCCTAGTACCTGTGTTTTTGTACATATCACTTGGCTGGAGAACTGAATTGCAACATTTGGAGAATTTTGAGGAATGGTTGTGTTTCAGTTCTTGAATTTCCACCCCATCCCTGGCAGCTAGCTGGGCACTTCACTACTGACCTGAAGCTCCTATATGGTTCATCATATGATGGGATTATGAAGGCAGAGGTCCAAGAGCTGGCCAGGAAACCACGTGACTGGTATTGAGCCCTCCAGTCCCGGACTGTGGTTGTCTCCTTAGGGTGAATGGTGGTGCAAAAAAGGAAGGGGTCTTCCTTCCCTTTAGGATATGTCAGGTTCCAGGTCTAGGCAGGGATGGCACCCTACCCCAGAGGACACTTTGCCTGGGACCACATTGTACCAAATTCAGCTCTAAGTTAAAGTCACTTAGCAGTATATTTGTTCTGCTGGCAAAATGCTTTGCACTAGCAAAACCCTGTTATGCAAGAGAATGCATTAGCAAGTTGCTGGTAACTTGGTTGCACAAAAGATCATGTAATCTCTTGCACAGCAAGTTCCCACTTGTGCAATGTCTGCACTGGATTCCTTTGTTGCCAGCATGAACACTCACCCATCTGCAAGCACAAGAGCATTTGCACTAGAGGACAGAGAATATTGGGTACAGCCCCATGGCACATAAAGAGAGATGGAAAGAAGGAAGGTCAACGTTTTGGAACTCTGCCCCCCACCTGATCTCATCTATAATTATTGAACCGTGTCTTTGCTTCAAAGTGCCCTCAGCCAAAAGAGTTGATCCATTAACTGACCAGCTATTCACATTCATTTAGAGTGCAAGGGAACAGTTTCAGTCTACTCCATCTGTATTTAATGCACACAAGCAAAAGTTATGGTGCCAACTGCTTACAAAGCACCTATCAGGTTGGGTTTTTTAAATGTGTCTTCAAAACATGAAATGTAAGGCTGTATCAAAATTATGCACCTGGTACATTGTTGGGTGTGTCGGAAAACACGTACCCATTTTGGGAAGAAGAAAAAAGGGCACCTGTTATAAACAGACTCACATTGGTTTTAATCCAGGTATGCCCTTCTGCTCACAGAAGGAGTCCTCTGATCATTGAAAAAATCTGCTCATGGAAGGTGTCCTGCTCGCTGAAGGACTCATTTAGTGAGCAGGAGGGCAATTTTGGATCCAAAGCCCCCTTCTAGGTCTGATCTGTGGTCTTAATCCTGCTTAATTCTTGTTTGGTGTCGTGAGTTTTCCATCCCACTCAAAGCTCAGAGCTTCTGGACGATGAGTCTCCATCTTCATTTCCTTCCAGAGCAGAAGACATGGCATTCCAAGATGCTTCAGATTCAGAGGACTCACTTCCAGGGCAGCCTCTGTCCCTCACATGCCATACAAGTCAATGGCTGCATAGCAAGGCAAAGGCCCTTTATGGGCACAGACTGTTTAAAGAGGTATGATACAGCTTTGAATGTATAGCGCAGATGGGGTCTTTGTTGCTTGACAATTAGTCAAATGTAAAAAAAGGGGGGGAGGAGAAAACGAAAACACTCATGGGGAAACATTAATTTTATGTGGCACTCGTATTTAACTGGTCTGCTTTACCACCATAAACATGAAAGTTGTGCCAACTGAATGGAGAACATAGACATTATAAGCAGGAGAAGGGGAGGTGGGTCTCATTGAAAACAACGGTAAGCTTATAGAATGTGTACTTTATTAAATTATATCCCAAAATGGGTATCTCTGAAATTTTGCAGGTCATGTGTTTTGAAGGAGTAACAGAAGCCCTGAACACTTCAAACCATTTGGATGAAAAACACTAAAATTACAGGCAGCAGAAGATTGACTGGGTTTCCCCATGAAAACCCGTGTGTTACTTAAATTAATTCTGAAACAGTTATGGAAACAAATAGACAGCAAATGATTCAGTGAATGAATTTTTAAACAACGAGAATGAATGGAGTAACTAAGTGACACCTCCCCTCACACACATCTCTAGCTATTTCCTCATCATCATCCACATAATGGGCTAAGAGAGACTTGGGCTAAGAGAGACAGACCATTTGATGAATGGGCAGCACTAACAATACAAGAGCGATCTGGTTATGCACCTCTTTTAGGTAGGAAGACACATGAAAGCAAGTGCATGTGTCAGTTGTGGACTGCAAAGCTCACTTCAAAATCTATCATGCCTAAAGCTGCCTGGGGTAACACTAATATTGAAGATGGGATAAAGAGAGAGCGAGAGAAAGGGTGGGCAAAGAGAACAAATGAATTTTACAGCAGAACAGTAAGTCCCTCATACAAGGATGTGAATTTGTGTGCAAAAGCCAATCGCCAAAAAACGAGAGAGGCTCAAGCAACAAAGTCACCTTCTTTGCCTCAGGCAATCCAGAGGATGACAAAAGTAGAAACATGTAGCACAATCAACAAAAGGCAAAATCTCCATCCCGGGAGGATGAGGTGGGAGCATGTTGAGTGTAACAAAAGGGAAATTCACATGGAGTTCTGTTCTTTAAAGCATGCTGCTGAATGTCACAACACAGACAGTGGCTTGTATGATTTTCTGTTTATCCAGGCAATCACTTCAAAGCAGTCCGCTCTATTGCTTGTCAGACTAGCTTGCTCAGTTAAGAGGCAATGCTCCAAGATGCAGTTTAGAGCTGTGTGCAAATTGCCTCTTGCCCCCACCTACTTGAAAGCAGAAAAATGGGTGGGTGGGTGGGGGTTTGCATTTCATCAACATTCTCCAGGGGGAAGATAAATTCTCCAACAGTTGGAAGAATCTGCCACTTTGGGTTTTTCCATTTCTTATTTTTCCAGTCTAGAGTTCAGCTCGTCCAATTTCAGTATCAGCTGGTAAGTGAGTCGGGACTTCCAGGTGAAGATGACGATGAATAAGGCTGCTTGTCTTTGAGCTGTGCTGTCTGCTCTAGTTTTTATTTGTTTTTGTTTTGAATGGTTTTTAAGTCAGTTGGTTCAGAGTTTGTGTTAATTGCAACATACAAGCAAGGAGCCTATCTGTTTTATCTTTTTTACTTGTATGTGGGCTTAAAAGGCATATATTTTAACTGGAGGACAGGCGCTGGGAGAGCAGCTGTTTTGGCTCAGTGTTTAGCTCATAAGCAACACTTAGCCACCCCATCTTGCACAAAAGTTAGTCTGCAGGTTTTGCAGTTTTATCATGGTTCCTACATGAGCACAGACCCACAGCACTTCAGATGAATCATCCAGAACTGCATTGCCAAAATTTAAGAAATCTGTGCTGGACTATTGTGACTCAGCAACTGGAGCAAGGGGCAATTCCAAAGCAATTGCGAAAAGATGTAATTAATTGGTAATGAGTTCAGGTTTTTTTTTTAAAAAAAACATATGGAAATGTATGCACATTTTCATGCATATTTCATCGTAATATACACATTTTTGCCTGATATACACAATTTGCTAAACCTTTTTCACTTATATAGCTCATTTTTGCATGTTGCATTCATTCATATACACATTTTTGAACCAGTCAATCTCCAATTTATGTGGTCATGGACCCGAACAAAAATAAAACCAACAACTGTACGAGAAAAATATAATAACATATAAAGTACATTAAAGTGGGTTATAATACATATATGATATAAAATATGAAGAATATCTAAAACATGATACCTGAAAATATGGGAATGGAAGTGTGTGGAAAAAAGAAATAAGATTTTTGTATTTTTGTTGTTGTTGTTGAACTGCACCCCCAAATCAGTGAAGTGCAAATTTTGAAATATTGTTGTGTTTTGATGCAGATTTTCATTGAGAAAGTGCAAATTTATTTGGTTAGTCTTAAAATGTGAACCAAATAGAATTTCTCTCCCATCTATAGTTGGGATTCACTATTAGCAGTAGCAGGATACAGTGGTACCTCGGGTTAAGTACTTAATTCGTTCCGGAGGTCCGTTCTTAACCTGAAGCGTACTTAACCTGAAGCACCACTTTAGCTAAGGGGGCCTCCCGCTGCCGCTGCGCCACCAGAGCACGATTTCTGTTCTTAGCGGAGTTCTTAACCTGAAGCGTACTTAACCCGAGGTACCACTGTACTTCGTGCATGCCTGCCTGCTTGCCTGCATTTTGCACCCTTTAAAAATATGGTGGAAAATATTCATCTAAATTTCTGCAAAGTGGCCTTCTGCAAAGAAACAAAATTCAGATGTTTTCTCAGAACAATGTCTTCTAAAAAAAATAAAATGCTGCTTGACTATAATTCAGTCTACAACTAATGCCATGCCTGGAGGCAGTGTTACTGCAGTGTTACTGTAGGAGTGTGGATGAAGCTGAATGTTGGAAGATTCAGGCCAGATAAAAGAAAATACTTCTTCATGCAGCACATAGTTAAACTTATTCCCATAAGTAAAAGGTAAAAAGGTAAAGGACCCCTGGATGGTTAAGTCCAGTCAAAGGTGACTTTGGGGTTGCGGCGCTCACCTTGCTTTCAGGCCGAGGAAGCCGGCATTTGTCCACAAACAGCTTTCCAGGTCATGTGGCCAGCATGACTAAACCGCTTCTGATGCAATGGAACACCGTGATGGAAACCAGAGCACACGGAAATGCCGTTTACCTTCCCGCTGCAGTGGTACCTATTTATCTACTTGCGCTGGCATGCTTTTGAACTGCTAGGTTGGCAGGAGCTGGGGCAGAGCAACGGGAGCTCACTCCGTTGTGGGGATTCGAACCGCCAACCTTCTGATCGGCAAGCCCAAGAGGCTCAGTGATTTCGACCACAGCGCCACCCATAGGAGGCAGTGATGGCTACCAACTAAGATGACTTTAAAAGAGAATTAGATAAATTATTGGAGGATAAGACTATTAGCGGCTGCTAGCCACAATAGCTGTGCTCTGCCTCTACAGTTAAAGGCAGCAAGGCTTCTGAATTACAGTTGCTGGGAACCACAGGAAGGGAGAGTGGTCTTGTGCTTGAATTCTGCTTGCAGGCTTCCCACAGCATCTGGTTGGCCACTTTGAGAAGAGGAGGCTGGACTGGATGGTCTGTTCCATTGGTCTGTTCCAGCAGGCTCTTCACATGTTCTTATATTCTTAATGAGGCTGGGAGGCTCCCTCCTACCTGAGTGATGTGAGCTCTTTTACAGCATGCCGAGGCAGATTATGTATTTGTGGAAAGCAGCGTTGGAGGATTTGACCCCCCACTACATTCTTGAAGCCTATCTTTCTCGTGATATTGCATAACACTATTTTTAGAGTCCTTTTTAAAGAAAATGAGGTATTGGAAAGTGAAAGAAAAACCAACTTTTCTAATATTACATGGAGTGAATCAATATGTGACTTGGAAAGTATTCTCAGGGGCAAACATATTCAGAGTCCATTCCAGTTGTGAGATTCTGAGTTTTGAGCATATAATACTATTCTGACTTGTATTTCTCCTGTTATTTTTAGCTTTTCTTCTTATTAAAAATGAACATAAGTATATATTTGTGTTGATGTTAAAGGTGTATTTTATTTTGTTTTCTATTGGATCCATCTTCTGCCAGCAGGGATGTAAGAAAGCAGTCATTACTGTTCCAATGTGTATTCATGGCAGTCAGCACTTTTTGTTCTGGTAAAAATTCAGTTTCCACCAAATACTGTGTTATCTGTCTCATTGCCCGCCATTTAACCTAAGCTACTAATGTTACATAAGTAACCTTTAATGTAGCTTTTTACATACCTATTTACATAACTTGCATAATTTACATTCAGCGTAAACGAAATGTCAAAACGATGTCATTAATTACGCATCTTCTGCAGTGACATTGTGAATGAATACAGATCATAATCACTTGACTGATTTACTGAAGAAGTGTGCATGCACATGAAAGCTTGCACCCAGAACAAACTTAGTTGGTCTCTAAGGTGCTACTGGGGGGGGGGGGGTATTTATTTATTTATTTCGACTGCACCAGACCAACACGGCTACCTACCTGAATCTTGACTGATTTACGTTCTCAACCACTGATAAGAACTGCAACAATTTCTCCTTTTCCTGTTACCTTCGGAATTCTCAGTCTTCTATGTTTGCAAGTACAGTACTCTGTGTGAACATTATGTCTTGCACAATGTTCTATGCAAGCACATGTAAAACACTTTGGAGTGCTCAGAGTGCCTGCTGCTGCCCATCACCATTGCCTCTCCCTTCCCAAGGGCTCAGAAATAGCACAATTCCTCCCTGAGGAGATTCTGTAACTTGTAGCCCCAGTTCACAGCTTAGTGGGAACAAGTGCTTTGCCAGAGAGCTGGAGTTTTCACTTCTGCCTTTGCCACTGTCTGTCCCTTCTCCTGCCCAAGGTAAGGTTTGTCAACTCTCAGGGAGCAAGGAAAGGAAGAGGCTGAGACGAAGGGAGTTTGGACATCAGGCAGGCACCCTCACTGTACTCTTTGTGGTGCCTACTAGAAACAGATTCTGTTTAGGCAAACCTACCCAGAAATGTAGGGATCCAGATGGCGCTGTGGGTTAAACCACAGAGCCTAGGGCTTGCTGATCAGAAGGTCGGTGGTTCGAAACCCTGCAACGGGGTGAGCTCCCGTTGCTCGGTCCCAGCTCCTGCCAACCTAGCAGTTTGAAAGCACGTCAAAGTGCAAAAATGCAAGTAGATAAATAGGTACCACTCCGGTGGGAAGGTAAATGGTGTTTCCGTGTGCTGCTCTGGTTCGCCAGAAGCGGCTTTGTCATGCTGGTCACATGACCTGGAAGCCTCGGCCAATAAAGCGAGATGAGCGCCGCAACCCTAGAGTCGGACATGACTGGACCTAATGGTCAGGGGTCCCTTTACCTTTACCTTTACCCAGAAATGTAGAATATCGACATGCCTTTTAATCTATTTTTAGCTCATGGTTTATTTTAATATTTTGGAATGCTTAAAGTTGCTGTTTTTATAGATAATTTTATTGTTTTATTCTTCTTGTAAACCCATTTTCCCCTTACAATCAAGCAGTATAGAAATTTTATGAAACAAACCATGAAATAAAGGTGGTGGGTGCTCAAATTCAAGGTGTTACTATTTGTATACTAACAAATAGTATCCTCAATAACCTGGGATATATTTAGCTGAAAGATTGCCTTACCCCACATATGCCCAGTCGATTGCTTTGATCTGTGGAACTGGCACTTTTATAAGTGCCATGTTACTCTCATTCTGCACTTGCAATAAGTCAATTATTCAGTGTGGCAGAACCTAATCTGTGGAACTGCCTGCCTATTTCATAGTTTTGTAATTTTTGAAGTCTACCAATTACTTTTTCTTTAAGGAAGTATACCCAGACAAGTGATTGTTATACCATTTTATGTAACTGTATGTGTGTGTACTGTTCATTTTGCAAATAGAAATTCCATGGAAATTCCAACAGGGGTGCTCACATTTTTGACTGCCCTTTTCAAATGCACACAAACCCCCCACCTTTGAAGATAAAACCACCTGTTCCTGCTTTGACTGCTTAAAAATAAATTCGATGCATCCCACTGCATCTTGGATTGCAGCCTTGGACTTTCTTGGGCTATCAATGTCTAAAGAATTTCTGCAATCCTCCTGAAGACTCTGGCTGAGGAGAGCATGAGCGAGCTGTGTCTGTTAGTCGCAATTAAATCAAGAGGCAATGATGGATATTGGGAGGTAAAAGTGGCACAGTGGTCCAAGAGCTTTTAACTGGTGCCGCTGGATACATTTTCCGTCCCCTCTAACTCAGCAATTAGAACCTTTTAAAAGAACAGCTTGTTCTCCAAGCTAACAAAGA
The DNA here is from genome assembly GCA_034641385.1 of Darevskia mixta. NCBI lineage: Eukaryota > Metazoa > Chordata > Lepidosauria > Squamata > Lacertidae > Darevskia > Darevskia mixta. The sequence goes on along the minus strand of JAWWNH010000061.1, from coordinate 7,163,354 downwards.
CCGTGCAGGGCTGCTCTTTAGATGCCTATTAAATCATGCTAAAGGATATTGAAGCAGCAGTGACGGCAAAATCCTAAAAGCCTTTTCTCCCCTTGTCCCAGACATGTACAACTTCAGCCTGCCTCAGCAGCTGTTCCCAAATGCATCACAGTATTATGTGGACTAGCAAGAACTGAAAATTGTCTGCCTTTAAGTAGGAAACCCCCTTAGCTTTCCCAGGTGCACTGCTGCATCTTCCTCACTCAACTCCTTGTCAACCAATCCCCCCACCCGCCCCACAGGACCAGGCTGTTTGAAATCCCCATATATTCGTAACTTGAGATCTAGGCCTTTGTTGGAACTTGATTGTGCAATGGTGATTGTAGACCAGATATGGGGATTCTGTGACTCTCCAGAAGTTGTTGGAATACAACTCCCAAAATCCTTCAGCATTAGCCATGCTGGCTAGGGTTGATGGGCACTGGAGTCCAGCAACATTTGCAGCTCCATCATCCTTGATCACTGGCCAAGGTGGTTTGACCTGATGCAAGTTGTTGTCTAAAAATTCTGGAGGGTCACACGTTCCCTATACAAGCCTTATATCATCTCTAGGCTTGAACACTCCTCTGAAGTGCTGCCCATGCCCTGAAGAGGTGAGCATTAAAGTCAGTAATCCTCTGGCACTGCATGACTTCACCTTATGCTGCACTCATAAACATGTATGATAACCAACCTTATATAGTGAGCATGCTTGAGTCTAATTAATGCATGAAGGGGTTAATACCATAGAGTAAGCTGTCCTGCCAGCCTTTGCCTGTGTCAGTTCCCCTCACCTTGAGAGGAAATGGGTAACCAAGGATTTTGGACTCAGACTGCATGGGAATTCAGTGTGTGAGGAGGTATGACCTGGTTGCTCCGGCTCAGCCACATGGCTCTTTTGTTTCAGACAAGAAAGGAGTTTGAAACTTGCATTTTGGTATGCCAATAGTTTAGGAACTTTTACCATTTTGTAACCAAGCAATGCTTTACTGCTTGTGGAGCTTTTTCTGACTGCTGTTTGGAAAAGCATATGAATCTGACCTTAGAGTTTTGTTAGCAAACTATTTATAACTTACCAAATGTGTGGGCTATCTGTGTGCTAGGGAAGTGGGATAATTTGAGATTCACTGAAAGGCACCTTTTAAAGGTTTTTCGGCCTATATTTCCACACTTTCCTTTGCTGCATGTTTTGCCATGTTAAATCTCTGCTGAGGTTCTCTCACCACAGAGTAGTTGTGAGTCTTGGCCTCCAGGATTCCAACAAAGCATAGATAATAATTGGAAGCAAGTGCCATTGGAAATGTAAGGTGGCGCTGTGGGTTAAACCACAGAGCCTAGGGCTTGCCAATCAGAAGGTTGGCAGTTCAAATCCCCGCGACGGGGTGAGCTCCCGTTGCTCGGTCCCTGCTCCTGCCAACCTAGCAGTTCGAAAGCATGTCAAAGTGCAAGTAGATAAATAGGTACCGCTCTGGCGGGAACGTAAAAGGCATTTCCGTGAGCTGCTCTGGTTCGCCAGAAGTGGCTTTGTCATGCTGGCCACATGACCCGGAAGCTGCACGCCGGCTCCCTCGGCCAATAATGCGAGATGAGCGCCGCAACCCCAGAGTCGGTCAAGACTGGACCTAATGGTCAGGGGTCCCTTTACCTTTACCTTACCATTGGAGCAGGTCTAATTTCTGAGCAGGTCTAATTTCTGAGCAAATGAGCTTTAGAACAGAGAACTAGTGTGCTCCATTTGGTTTGAGGTGTAGATCAGTAGTGGAGCTTTTGGGTTGGAAAGCAGAATTCTTAGGGCGCAATACCCTTTGCAGTTACAAGCTACAAAACTGGCTCTGTGGCAGGGATGATTTATGTGCTTTTAAACACCCCCACACCATCCAGTTTTGTTGGGAGCTGCTCCAGATGTTTACAAACAGTTTGCCCCTTCTCTGGTTCCATCCCATCATCACTTAGCCATCTATGCCCCACCGTTCTGAGGACCTCTGTTCTCCAGCTCATTTATCTGCAGGCTCTGTTGTAGCTATATTGATTTTCTTCTCCTTTTTTTCTTTTTTTTTTGCCTCCCTCTCCAATCTGTGTTTGCTTTTTGAATTATGCAGTGCTGCAGTTTTTCTTCCTCATAAGAAGTGAGTGAATTTTTTGGAGTAGGATCAATTGAGTCCTGCCTGCCATAGTTTAGTCGGGAATCCCCAGAAGGGGCAAGAAAATAAAGCGAGCAGGGAGGCAGCGTAAGAAAACTGGAAACGATCAATCCAGTCCTGGTGAAGAAGAAAAACAAAACCCCAAACCTAAACCCCTAGGAGGAAGAAGAAGAGGGACCGGCATGCTCAGTTGGTGCTCCTCATATGGCTTTTCAAATCTCTGCTTTGAATCAATAATCTGCTTTGACACCTATTGCTTCAGAAATGCAGACACAAAGCTAGATTCAAAGGCATCCACACTTCATAGAAGAATATCCAGTTGTCGATATTATGCATGCGTTTCTCTGTTTTTGCTTTCCCTATCTTTAAAATGCATATTATGAGGCCTGGTTAGATCTTGGATGAGCTGAGATAAAAGAAGGTGCAAACAAATCTTTTGGCAGTTTTGTTCTTTCAATTACTTTGCCAATAATAATGATTTTGGACCAGGATAGGAGAACTTTGATGGTTCATGTTGACTAGAGCGGGGGCCAAGAACAGATGCAAATAAAACAAAGTGTGGTAGCATCATCCGTTGATGATGCCAGATAATTTGGTTCATTTATTTATTCACAGCATTTATATTGGATGCCAAACAACACAGTTCCCTAAAACTAATCATAAGCACTATCACAGCATTTAAAAAATCCTGAAGAGAAAGAGGAGACCAAAAACCAAGTTCACAGAATAACAAAACACACACAATCTACAATGAAGGTTTCACGTTTTTAAAAGCCTGAGAGCATTTAAAAAAAAAATAAGTTGCCATACTAATTTCTTCGGGAAGAAACCTACTTCCCTTCTTCTAGCAGGGACAAAGGCAGCAAAGCCCCGAAAGAGGGTCTTAAGGTATATATGGAAGAAGGCAATCTCTTGGGGTCATGGGTGTGTGAGAGCCTCCCAGACCCTGGTAAGCAAGGTGGAGAGCTTAAAAGCTCCTTTACGCTGGGAAAACCCTGCACAAAAAGAGCTTTTAAGCTCTTTGTTTTCTGTGCATTTCTGTGATTTCAACTGGGCAGCCGTCAATTGCAAAAAAATTGAAATCACGGAAGTTAAATGTGTGCAAGATGCAATTCGGCAATACTGATGATAAGAAAAGTGAGGAAAAACTGAAATGGTCACATCCACTCACCCCTAATCTTGAGTTTGGCAGGCAGCAACTGTGCAGCAGCTCTGATTGAATAGGAATGTATTTATTGACCGTTGGTCTGCTTATGAGCATAAGAAGACCCCTGTTGGGTCAGAGCAACAGTCCATCTAGGCCTGCATTCTGTTCTGACAGTGGTCAACCTGATGCTTGTGGGGAACCCACAGGTAGGACCTGAGTAAAATAACACTCTCTCCACTTGTGAATTCCAGTCATTCAGAGGCACACTTCAGCTGATCCTGGAAGTAACAGGGCCATCACTTCAGGATATCTTCACCACTCATTGTATCATGTTACCTGGAGTGAGACTGGACCAAGGATAGCCAATATGGTGCTGATGTAAAAATTGGGGTTTGGCTTTTGCTACCCAACTTCCCATGGGACTCTGAGTCCCCTAAGTCCAAGATCAGTCAGAGAAGAATGGATGGAGGCAGGATCCAGTGGAAAGCAAGGCAGATATTTATTTTTCTGTTACAACAGAGTCCACCCCCCTTCTTCCAAGGAGGGAGAGACCCTGAACAAAAGTGTGCAGGAACCTTTAAAGACTTTTGACATTGCCCAACCCCCTTAGCCAAAGACCACTCCAAAATCATCATACATACCTCATAGGAGGCGGTCTACAGCAGAAATCCTGTCTGTCAGGATACGTGATAATGGTTGCTGATTGCATTACCTGGGCAGCCTGGCCATTCTTTTGTGATGGTTAATACTTTAGCTCCTGAATCCAGGTCACAGGCTCACCCTATTCATACACAAATATGTCCTTAAGACAGGATTTGCAAGCAAAAGGACAATGGGAAGGCTTTCCCTATTTCACTTACTGCAGAGGAATATTTGAGGTCATTGGGAGAGTCAAATGGGGTTTGACAAATGGAGAGTCAATTCAGGATTGCTCTCCCGTACTATTTCAGACACATGGTTTATATATTTAGAATTTATAAATTTATGAATATTAATTTATTCTATATTTGAGACCTTAAAATTCTTATAACAGTGCCCTCCAATTATTACTGGACTTCTGCTCCCATCAGCTGCAGCCAGTATGGTCAATGCTCAGGGATGATGGGAGTTGTAGTTCAGCAATATCTGGAGGGCACCATGTTGGCTAAACCTGGAATGGACCAATACATTAGTCACATTTCCTAATTATGTAGGCAATACTGTATGAATAGCTGATCAAGTTTGTAAAGCAAAAGTTAACTCCATGGCCATTCCCCAATCCAGACTGCAAGGAATGATGAGCAGAACCATTCATTTTCTGACTTGATACTACCCCCGGGAATGTTTTGGCATATATAAACTCTGGAAATAGGAAATCCTCAAAGTGCTATATACTATGCTGCAGAGTTAAAACTTGAACCCAGCTCTTTCCTCCCCTCACCAGTGTCTATCAAGTGACTAGCTTCTATTGAGGCAAATAGTAGAAAAGCAAATATTATGTAGATGCAAATATCAAGAACTTTGAAAGTAGGCACAAATGCACGGTTTACAAAATGACAGGCTGGCTCACAACCACCCCTTGAACAGTTGAGGATAACAAACACATGTGTAAATTCAGCACCAGCTTGTGGCTAATTTACAAACAGAAATAAACAGCAAAATGTGTCAGATAAATTATTCACCAGAAGAATCCGAGAAGCTCTTTTGGGAGGAAGTGGGAAAAACAGCTTATACCATCTAAAAAATGCCAGAGATTTTAAGAGCACTTATTTGTGAGCTTTTGAGAGGCCAGTGAGAAAAGTGGTTCTCTCATCAGCCTTGAGTGCAGGACAACACCTAGTTGTGTGATCCTTCCTCTTCTAGTGGCCTCTGCCCAAAGCAGAAACAGCCAAACACTTTAAAATGGTTTAAAGGCTCTTCTGATGTATGTTCCTAAACCAAAGCTTCCACACTGACATTGCCTGGCCAGTGGGATGTGATGTGTCCACAAGACCATAAGAAGGGCCTACTGGATCAGGCCAATGGCCCATCGAGTCTAAGTATTGCATCCTCTGATCTTTGAGGCAGAGCTTAGCTATCACGGATAAAAGCCACTGGAACAAGATGTGATCTGAAATTCAGCGAGCTTTCAAAATTCACACGGTTTCCAAATTTTACAGTGCAGTTCCCCAACCAGAAAATGGGTAATATATATATATGCATATATTCTGTGTGTGTTCTGCTCACCGTGTGTGTGTGTGTGTGTGTGTGTGTGTGTGCATATATTAGTGAAAACAGCATACAAAAATACGCCATATTTGGGGAAATTGCTGATGAATTTCCATGAGGACTTATTTCAAAAGTTAGCAAACTGATGCAGCACTCTCCTGGAGACTCCTCTATACATGCAGCCGATGCATAGAGTGGGGATTGGGGCCCTGCATGCTTGCCTCATCCCTCCCATTTGCACACCTCCTGACCCCTAAAAATGAGAGTGTCTACATATGCCAATTATGCAGGGAGAGTGGAGAGCCTATGAACCAGCAATTGCATTTGCACATAAGCTCCCCTTTCTGATATTTACATCCAACATGTCATACACAGCCCCATTGAATTTTATGAGCATGACTAACTTGGCTACATTAATTTTAACGGGCTTACTCTGAGCAGAACTTAATTGGAGAACTCTGAGCAGAACTTAATTAATTGTTATGAACTTGCCAGTATCAAAGGACAAGGCTGGGAGATGTGTGGCCATCAGGGCCAGGGTTAGCAGGCATGGTCAGCTTAGAGTGGCCATGTGCCCTACTTGACACAGGACAGCTCTCATTTTTGTTGGGAGACAGTTTTTATTTGGTGTCCTCTGTTTCAGGGATAGAAAACCTGTGGCCTTCCAGATGCGGATGGACTACAACTCCCATCATTCCTGACCACAGGACATGTTGGTAGTGTGTAATGGGAGTTGGAGTCCACCAACCTCTGGTAAGCCCCGAGTTCCTCATCCCTGTTCTATTTGAAGGACTGTGTGGTCCAAGACCAATTTAAAGATAAAGACCCCAAAGAAGGAAGAGTAAGGAGAGCCTTGAAGTTTCCCATCAGCAGTTAACATCTGGACAGTAGACTAAGCAAATACATATCTGGCTACAATCGTTCCAGTATGGTCAAACTTAGGCCCCAATTGTCTGAAAGACCACCTCCTTCCCTACATACCCACTCAAGAGTTGTTTGTTTGGCCCTGGAGCAGGCATTCTCTGTGGTGGTTCCTAGATTTCCTCAATAGAGTTGTGTCCATTATATTCTCTCCACCATGTTAAACAGGGGTCAGCAATCTTTTTCAGCCATGGGCCAGTCCACCGTCCCTCAGACCATGTGGTGGGCCAGACTATATTTTGGGAAAAATAATAATGAACGAATTCCTATGCCCCACAAAAAACCCAGATATGCATTTTAAATAAAAGGACACATTCTACTCACGTTGATTCCCGGACAGTCCGAGGGTCAGATTTAAAAGGCAATTGGGCCGCATCGGGCCCACAGGCCTTAGGTTGCCTACCCCTGATGTTAAATATGCACCTCTTTACCCTGGCCTTCAACACCCAAAATTTATGCTTTCAAGGCCCACCCTATTCCTATGATTGTAAATTGTTTTGCACGGGTTTCAATACTTAATTTTAAATTGTTGTAACCTACTCTGGGACCTATTAGTAAAGGGAGGAGAATAAATATTAAATAATAATAATAATAATAATAATGCAAAAATGTTTTTCTATTGAAGTAATTTCTAAACTTTCATCTTTAAATATAAAGCAGCACATGCAAACTGTATGTAAATCTATTCTGCCTTATACTTTGGGTGATGCATAAATGGCAAATTTAGCTCTGCTGCTTCCTCCACACATTGACAGTACATGTTGAGAGGACTCCATTGAACAGTCTACTGAATAGCCCACTTTCCCCTCTCATCCTAATTTTTCATGCTCAAAGCCTTTTTCCCTAAGTTCTCAAGTAATACACTCCCAAGCAAACCATACCATGTGCTATTTCTGAGCACTGGAACTGACTCCATTGGAACACAGGACAGCATATTCACCCGCTTATAAAAGACGGGTTGCAAAATAGAATTGGTACCCAATAGTGTATGTGACAAAAAGTCTACCTTTTATTGTGTGCCTTAAGTTGCAGAGTGCATGTAAATCTCACTGTTGGCCTTAAATGAACACTCAGTGGTAGCGGTGGTGGCAGTTTAACATGAGTTCTGGATATTTATTGTTAGCTGTAGGTTTAAATTCTTGATGAGCCAGTGTCTCAGTCTGAAATCCCAAATGGATCCTTTGCAACCTTGGATGTTGTTTCTATCCACACAGGAGGAGCCATTTGCTCACTATTAGTTCTTGCTAGTCTCTAAGGAAGCAAGGCACACATTACCACATTATTTGTTTTTAAGCTCATCTGTATTGCTGCTGTTTGAGAGGGCAGAGCTTTGACACCTTCAAATAGACAATGTAGTTGGATCCAACTTATCCTCCACCAATAGCCAAGGGCTGCACCCTCTTCTAGAATGACCAGAGGAAGGATGCGGAGTGCATGCAGGGATTTCTTTCAACTGAATACTTGTGCAGAGAAGAGACTTTGGCAGGTATAGCTTGCTTGTTGAACTGCGGACCCAGTAATCAAGCAGTAGCACCTTGCCTTCTGGGCCCCCAGAGCCCATTCTACCCTGTGTTATTCAGGGTTGCCATCTAGCTTACAATACAAACAGACCCAAGGCTCATTCAGACTTCCTTTTGTGCTGCACTTTTGAGGCACAGGTCCACTCTGTGTGCTTAGTGGTTTTGCCTCTCTTTTTTTGTCCCAGTGCTTTCCCTGGGAAAATCCACAGTTTACTGCTGAACTGGAATAAATGGCAACCCGTAAAAAACCTGATAGTCATTTACTCCGATTCAGCAATACATTTTTCCTGGGGAAAGCCTAAGGTAAAACAAACAAGCAGAAAAAAAGAAACCACTCAGACATAGACCTTTAAAACCTAGACCTGTTCCTAGAAAAATGTGGCACATAATAAAGTGTGGATGAGCCCTTAGCTGACCCCACTGACCAAGCCCTGTTCACCAGGTCATATAAAGCAGGGTGAAGCAGTACATCTTTCAACCAAAGGGCTGCTTCCATTCTGGATAACCTTCAGTGGGGGCGGGAGGCACATGTCAGTGGTAGGTGGTGCCAGAAGCAAAAAAGTGGGTGGAGTAATGAATATACATGTTGCCTTTGTACTATAGGCTAGGTTTCTAAACATACCATAACATACTCTCTCTATCCTCTATCCAGGCAAACACATTCAAGGAGCACATGAAAGCTGTGGTGTAAGGCCAAAGAGGCATGTGGCCTGGGAAAATAGGGTGTGGCTATAGAAGGAGTATAACATGGAAAATCCCAAGGGCCACATAGGAGGGACATTTGGCCCACATAGGAGGGACATTTGGAACTTGACCTTTTGCCTGCCTTGGATACTACCTGTCTGTGGCCAATTCAGATCTATGTTCTTTGCAGAAACAAAGACCCTTGTCTACCCTGAATCATGTGATTTTCCTCTGGCCTCATTTGGGTTCATAACCGGGCTGCCTCCAGACCTTGAAAATGTGACCACTTATGTCCTGATCCCCACTGGATCCTGACAATGTGAAGTTCAATAGAAAAGAATTAACTGCATTCTACATCAGACTTTGGGCAGTGCATTTTTGGAGAAGTTAAAAAAAATGGTTGCTTTTGGTGATCTTCAGTTTGGTTGGTGAGATATGAAGCTAGGATCACAATACGTCCAGAATTTCCTGGACATACACGGAATGCTGCAGTCAGAAGCAGTGTCTGGGCGGAAATCAGCAAAATGTCTGGGAAAAACCAGACATATGGCATCCCATGTCGACAGTGCCGTTTTTGCATATTTCTCTTAAAAATAGCTCAGAAAACATCAATTGTTTTTGCAATTTTGCCACAAAAAGCCGAACAACTTTTGTGTCTGGATTTTCAGTTTTTGATATATGGCAACTCTGTGTGAAGCATATATTGTGGTAGGAATACACATCTGACAGTAGGACTATAGAGAACATGTATACCAGCAACAAACTTCTAAAAGGTATTGTTTAATAATTATTTTTGTATACAACCTCTCAAGTACATTGGCTTATCACATATTTAGTATAATCAACATCACTAGTCCGCACACTGTTTCGAATCCAGTACAGAACAAATTATAACCTCATACAATGGTTTATCTCCAGTGCATATCCAGTGCTGCTAGTTCGTATGCAAATCTTCCTCTTCCAATGGTCAACTATCTGTATCCCTCAGCCCAAGTTGTTGCTAGTAAACTCTGTGCTGCAATCAATATTTGTGGTGCCCAAACAGTAAAAGCTCACCCCATCTGATTTTTAACACACCCCAGGAGCATTGTTGCAGGGTTTAATTATAACTCAGAGTCTGTTATTGCATTGATCAATTGATTAATTCCCTCTCTCCAATAATCTTTTTTCATACAGTATTTTATTAATTTGTAGTAAAATAACATCGATCAATTCCAACAAAACCTTTAGAGTGTTACATGTTTATTTGGATCACCTATAAAAATAAAATTTGAGCGGGGGCACTGTCAAGTAAGTGCATTGAATGCATCATGAAGACATCATGACTTTATGGCATAGCATCTCCATACGTAAGCATGAGTGGCTGGATTTCTTATATTAATGTTGCTTCTGTTGACATAGGGGAGATATAAGGACCAAATCTTATCAAAATGATCATGTTTAGCGTGACCTTTAACAAGTCTTCTTTAACCAGGCTGTGACCCCATCAAATGCAGGCAAAAGTGCTTCTAACTTTTCCAACACATGTCTGACCGAGAAAACATTTTTGACAATTTAACAGACCTTTTCATCATGACAAGTTGCTTGGAAATAGACTCCCATTTTATACTGAAGAGGGCTGGGATGCTCTTCAGAGGCAGAAGTACCATGTGTGGTCCATCAGTGGCATTTCCCAGTGTCTCTCGTTGGACAATCTTGACCACAACATACCCCGCAAAAGATTTTTGACCATAAATAACCTCTTTGAATCTATTATTACCCTACCTTAGGGAACTGCTCAGGATTTGCTTGGGGGTAGGGGGTGTAGAGGGCGTAGAGGCAGCCTATCCTGAAATCACTGGATTTCAGCAAAGCGAGAGGGAAGCCACGTGGCTGGTAGAGAGGCATATGAATGGGCCAATGGTTCCTCCTGCCCGTCCGTCCGTCCGTCCGTCCATCCACCCCTCCCTCCCCAATGTACATGACTTCCTATCATTGCACATTTTCCATTAATAAGGGCATGGCGAGAGTGATGTGCAATGTGCAAGGTGGGGTGGGGGTGGGGGAAGGGAGAAGAGAATAAAAACTGCTGTAAATTATTCATTGCCAATATCATTATGTGTCATAACAGTGTGTCTGCGATTGGGGGCGGGGGGCGGGGGGGGGGAGCGCTCGCGTGGCAAGGCCGGAAAAGCTCATCGTAGGCTGCACAATGGCAGAGAGCTGATTAAATATTGATAGTCTCTAATTGGCTACAGGGTTTCAGGATGGCCGGGTCTTTGTTGGGATCATTTGTATTCCTGCTTTGAAAATGGGGAGAGAGAGGAAGAAAAAGGCACAGAGAAAGACAACATTTTCATGTTTGGGCATCCTCCACTCACTCCTCCTCTCTCCCAGCCCTCCCCATCCCCTGGCATGCATGAATTAGCATGGTCTGTGCCTCTCCTGGTTAGCTATGCTGCCAATGTGCTGGCCGATGCACTACTACTGAGACCTCTGTGCAACCAAACCTGCAGAAAAAAAGGAAGTTGCTGCCCTTGCAGTCTGTTCTCTCCACACACACACCCCGGCCTATGGGCAGTTTGTTCTTTGAACCCTGCAGCTTCCATATCTCCATTGTGACCTGGGTTAGTGGCTTTGGGAGCTGATGAAAAGAAGGACCATAATAGCTCAGCACAGAAATAATTGTCATGCAGGCAGATTCTCAAGTTAAAAGAGGAGTGGGAACATTTTTCAGCCTGAGGGTTACATTCTCTTCCAGGCAATATTCCAGGGGCCACATGGCAGTGGTGAGAGGGGCCAGAGGCAGAAGTGGGTGGAGCAATGAAGACACAGCAGGCCAGTTTAGACACTCGCATCCATCCCTCCTCTGTCCTCCATCCAGGCAAGCAGAGATTCCAGCAAGGCAAAAAACAGGGTATAAACCAGTGCTGTGGCACGAGGATTTTTCCAAGGGCATTGAAGGCCATATTTCAACCTCAGGCATGAGGGTTGGAAAGCAGGTGATGAGGATGACCTCTGCAGCAAGCAGGCTGCCAGCCAGTGTCAAGCAGACAAAGTTGAGCTAAATGGACCAATAGTCAGATTTGATATTTGGCAGTTTCTTATGATCTCTAATATGCAACATCCTAAGGGTGCCCAGGATAGATTATTCACCTGTTGTGCAACCTCAGTTTGTGACTTCTGTTAAAGTAGTATGTAAGATGGGCAGTGAGTATTTTCCCATGTCAAGGGGATTAATTGACAGCCTTGCCAAACCACCTCATTTATACTATCCACTCCCCCCCCCCTTTTTTCTTTTAGTGACACATATTCATTTTTAATGCACTGGCAGCCTCATACCTAGCATTGCTTGGGTATTCTAGAAAAAAACCACTTCAGTTTTGAAATTAGTGGTTAAAATCAGTGCAGTTTTTGAAAGGTTGAGTCCACCATCTTTATCCAAAATGACACCCAGTTGTATCTAAACATAGCCAAAAACCTTCTCCTTCATCTCAGGAAGTGTCATGCACATAAGAAGTATCCAAATGCCTTGCAAACAGACAAAACAACAACCACAAACCCACATTTTTCTAAATATATAGGAGATATACTTATGTACCCATCACCTTACAACAACAATAATTATTAGGAAGAAGAATGAATTCTAGCTCAGCATTGTGTACACCGAGTTTCCTCCTCACCCTGTAATTTGATGGGTTTTTTTTTTTTTTTTAAACAGTTTTAAAACTTAACTGTAAGACGTGTAAAAACTGCCTTGTGCTAGGTGGCCTAGTGGACATCCCTTACCTGACCTCCCATCAGCAGCATTGCTGCAGTTTACTGAGAGGAGGAAGGTGAGGCAGTAGCAAGACTGGCATGGTGCAAAAGCATTGGTGGAGCCAATCCACCAGTGGAGCCAATGGCTGCTGTTGTAGTCACATTGCACTCACCACCACAACCCTCCCAGCATGCCACAGTGATGCTGGTGATAGCATGGGAATGCTTAGGGATGCAGGAGAGGATATATTGTTTAAGATATCCTATTCCAACTTGTGTTAACAAGTCCTGGAACTTAGCAGAGTTTTCCATTCCCCTTTTAAACTCACACACAGCGGAAAACTTGCTCAGGTTCGCTAGAACCTCTATAACAATATTATCCTGGTATTTTCCCCTTCTAATTCCCTCTTAAAATAAGACACGACACAGTCGTCTATAAAAGTGTAAAGAGTTTACTTACAAGTATCATCTGTTCACAATCGGATCCCAGAAGGCAGACTTGTAGCTTAGAATATAGTATATACATCATTAGGAGACTATTCCTTAAGAGATATAGCCCCTTCTTCTCTCTTGGCTGGAGGCCAAGGGAGCACCTTGCCTAAGCACATGTTGCTCTGTCGAAAGATGATTGGAAAGAGAGAAAGATGGTGGCCCATCATACAATCTTACCCCCTTGTCCCACTACCAATTCCCATTCCCCTTTCGATCATCAAATCTTCTAACTCTTAACTTAGTTTTCACCCCTCTTACTTCCCTCCACCTCCAACTCGACTTCCTTCAGATATCTAAATTACAATACTTTTGCATTCTATGTTTCTCCTCACTTTTATTATTAATTCTTTATTTCTTTACTAGATTTCCTTATCATATATACTTCATATTTTAATCTAGGCATAGTAGCATATCCTTCTTTGAGCAGTGCTTTGACATATAGTCTTCATAACATTTCCATTCATTTTTTAATTTTTGGTTTGGTTAAGCGTTCTTAAACCAAGGCGTGGTTTCCCATAGCAGCAGGGGGCTCAGTTTACAAATGGAACGCACTCAACATGTTCTGCTTCTAAGGCAAAGTTCACAAACCAAAACACCTACTTCCAGGTTTGCAGTGTTCTTAATCCAAGTTGTTCATAAACTAAACTGTTCTAAAACCAAGGTACCATTGTACAGGGCTCATGTGGCCCAGATATAATAATAATAATAATAATAATAATAATAATAATAATAATAATAATAATAATTTATTATTTGTACCCCCCCCCCCATCTGGCCGGGTCTCCCTAGCCACTCTGGGCAGCTTCCAACAAATATCAAAATACATTAAAATATCACAGGTTAAAATTTTCCCTAAACAGGGCTGCCTTGAGTTATTTTCGGAATGTCAGATAGTTGTTTATCTCTTTGACCTCTGCTGGGAGGGCGTTCCACAGGGCGGGCGCCACTACCGAGAAGGCCTTCTGCCTGGTTCCCTGTAGCTTTGCTTCTCGCAGTGAGGGAACCGCCAGAAGGCCCTCGGCGCTGGATCTCAGTGTCCGGGCTGAACGGTGGGGGTGGAGACGCTCCTTCAGGTATACAGGACCGAGAGCCTTCCTTATGTCGCAAGTCTTTTGTAGCATCTCTTTACACATACACACACAGAGAGAGAGAGAGAGAGAGAGAGAGAGAGAGAGCGCAAAAAGTTGAGGTTTGAATAGGAATGTTTGTTTTCCCTGGTTATTATTTGTTCATGAATTTATTTACCATTTGGTGGGGGTGGGAGAAGTTCCAAACAACTCAGACTCCTCTGTGCATGCACTCCCTGCCCTCTGGCATGAAAAGGAGCTCGCTTCAAAGGGAATGGAAGCACTGTGTCTCTGGTGGGGGCCACCACATGGGGAAATCAAAAACAAATGATGGATTGATTACTAGCAAGAAGCTACGCAGAGACAAGGAATAGCGGGACTGGGTTCATTCAAAAGGGGAGCAACCCCTCTCAGAGGCTAAACTTGCTTAAATTTTTCATTAAAGAGAATCTTTTCAATAGACAAAATGAGCCCAGCTGCTCCTCCTCACACACCCTTTCCTCTTATGCATTCACGTGGAATGTGGGCAGAATGTTATTCCTGCCAACAGGTGCGGTCTGCACACTGTTGACTCCTACCACCAACTTATGGGGAAGGGACTTGAGCTCAGTGGTGGTGCTGCATGCAAGAGGTCCCAGGTTCAATCCCTGGCATCTCCAGGTATGGCTGGGAAAGACCCTATCTGGAAGCTCAGCACCCGTGAGTAAAGGCCATGCTGGCCAGGATTGATGTGAGCTGGCATCCCACAATATCTGGAGGGCCACATATCCCACCCCTGACCTAGAGTAATGTGCCAATGTAGCAGTATGGATTTATATTTGTTTTCCCAGAAGGCGCCTCTGTATTAAAGGATGCAGCAGCTTAAGCCTTTTCCCCTCTGGCTATTTTTCTACTCAGAATTCTCCCTCCCTGCTTTTCTCCTCATGGGGGAAATGCAGGTGGAGAGAAGAGAATACTGAGTGGAACAATTTCTAGAGGGGAAATGGTTAAGCCACTGCCTTCACTACTGTTCCAGTGCTCAAAGTTGTAGCTTCCTGAAGCTGCTTTCCATGCTGTGAAGCAAAGCAAGAGTTCAGGCAGGAAGTAGGTCCATGGCCAGCTGTGAGTGGAGCTGGGCACTATTCAGTTTGGACCCTGATTCAGTGCTGCGGAAAAGAGCACGATTTGGTCGTAAGTGCTTTGGAAGCTGTTCAATTCAGCTCAGCTCAGGGTCCTAATGTAAATCCCAATTCAGAGAAATGAAGCTTTGTGCTCTCTTGTTTACATTTCAGTAATACAAAATTGGCTATAGCTTTTTTTCTTCTTGACAGAAGTGGATTAAACTTGCAGGCATAATACATAATAACTCCTGGGTTAATAAGGCCTGTCAATAAGGCCTGTCAAGTTATAGACAAAAAGTCCAGGGTTTGTGTTGTCTTTAAGCTTAACACCTTTAGATGTTGATCTCCCATGCTGCTGCTGCTCCACCTCCTCCTCCTCCTCCTCCTCCTCCTCCTCCTCTTCTTCTTCTTCTTTGCAGAATTAGATAACACTGCAGGTACTGAAGTCCCTTCTGAGGGGATGCATCTAGGCAATTTTCAGAAAGATAGCTGCAGTGGTTGTTCCAGAAGAGCAACCTGTACAAGTCTGATGTAGCAAAAATAAGGATTTAATTTCCCCATATGTTTGTGGGCAAATGTTATGAAAATAGCATACGTTGCAGAGGTAACCCTAGGTAAGAAACCTGCTAAATGATAGAGAAACAGGTCCAAAGGTACTTTGCGCCATTAAGGGTTTTCTTGGGGTGGGGGTGGGTTTT
Organism: Darevskia mixta; assembly: GCA_034641385.1. NCBI lineage: Eukaryota > Metazoa > Chordata > Lepidosauria > Squamata > Lacertidae > Darevskia > Darevskia mixta. Next base: position 7,147,641 of record JAWWNH010000061.1, on the reverse strand, counting down.
GAATGTAATGGGATTTGCTTCCCTACTTGTGGTCTTGTGAGCAATGGTTTTATTATGAAAATGGTATGCTGTGGAGGTGATCCTTATCTGAGAGATGTTGTTTGCAGATGATGCAGCCTTGACAGCACACTCTGAGGAAGCCGCACAGAGACTCATCAGCCGTTTTGCCCAAGCCTGCATGGAGTTTGGCCGTACCATCATTAGCCTGATGAAGGCCAACATCCTGAGTCAGGACGTCATCAGCACTCCATGCATCAGCATTGGTAACAACACACTAGAGGTGGTAGACAATTTTGCTTCCTAGGTTTCACCATAACCAGCAATCTTTCCACTGATGCTGAGCTGGACAAGCCTGCTACACCAATGGCCCACCTCTCCAAAAGGGTGCGGGAAAATGTGATGCCAACGTCCTGGCAACATCAACCCTGCCGTGTGGGAACCCCTTGCAGACAACCGCAGTGCCTGGAGGCAGGCAGTCAAACCACATATCCATAGCAGTGACCAGAGGAGAAATGAGCGCTGGGATAAGCACAGAGAGAAGAAACACTATGATGCACCTGCAGTAGCGCAGTCAGATGCCTTCATCTGGCCCAGCTGCAACAAAACATGCCTCTCCCGTATCGGTCTCTACAGCCATAGCAGGTGCTGTAACCTTCCAAGAGCTTGACCTCACTCCCAAAGACACACTCCTCCATTATCTCCCGGGACAGACAAATGCCGGCTTGGTCCCTAAGACGATAACCACCCAATTTTCAAAACAATTCACACAGGGATTAGGAAGCTCTGAAGAATGAAAAGAACAACTATAGACTTGTGTTCTGCTCAGTTGGCACCAAATGTCACGGAAGTGCAAAGTACATTTGGACAGTAGTAAACCTGGCACAAAGGCAGAGGGATCTGTTTTGCTCCAACTGGGCATTGTGTTGTCTAGATAACTTGGAAAGTTCATTTTAAAAAGTAACTATTTCTAGTTCAAGTTCAGTATGATTCTATGATTCTGTGTCCAGAAGGGAAGTAATCCTAGTTCACCCCTTTGATGGTGGTAGGACTTACTCCTGGGGTTGTTTTTGGATGGAGGTTTCTAGCAAAGCGGTGTCTTCTTGGGGTGTGGGGAGGGGGTGATTCCTGCACACTGTCTTCCTCTTCCTCTCCCCCCCTTGTGATCATAGGGGTACTGTCCTTTGGGTCTTGCCAAAATTGGGACAGAATCCTAACCACCATCTTCCTATGTTTCCTTCTTCTTTATGCAGTTTTAAAAGGAACAACTAACTGTCATTATATTGCATAACTAGCTTTTCTAACATTTCCAAATACACGGAAAACAATCTTTTCCCCAAAAGGGCAAAGGTGGGGACTGAAATGGACAGGGGAAAGAAGAGGTTCAGAGAGGGGAAGGTCAGACTCTGGTGCCAATGTTTAAATCTTGTTTCATCTATGAATGAGATGCTAAATATTTCCAGGTCTAGACCACTTGAGAGTCTTTAAAAGTCACTTTCCATGTTTCATAAAATATATATATGGTGCAACCCCCTCTGTAGCTGCTGTGCCACATGGCAGATGAATTGTCCTACCCAGTAGCTCCCTGATTCTATTAATTTATTTAACAAGATACAAAAAGGCCCCTTCATCTCCGTAACCTAATCCAGGAGCTGTTGTAGGGGAACCATTAAATAATCATGATAAACAAGAATTAAATAATAAAAATAATAGAAACAAATTCCAATCCAGGGAAGACACCTTGCCCTTCCCTACCAGCAGTCTGTTACAATTTCACGATTCCCTGCAATAAACCAGTTTTACCAGGCAGCAGAATGCTTCATTTTCTTTCCTTTTCCGAATGTTGGGGAAAAGATGAAGGCCACTCTGGTGTTCAGAATCAGAAGGATTAACGTTGCAATCTTCTGTGGCTATGCAGAAGTAAGTACCATAGAGTTTAATGGAATTTACTCCCATGTAAATGTGCAAAGGCAGGCTTAAGCAGTATGTGGACCGAGAACTCCCAGAAGTGCAAGCTGGATTTCGAAGGGGCAGAGGAACCAGAGACCAAATTGCAAACATGCGCTGGATTATGGAGAAAGCTAGAGAGTTCCAGAAAAACATTTACTTCTGCTTCATTGACTATGCAAAAGCTTTTGACTGTGTCGACCATAGCAAACTATGGCAAGTTCTTAAAGAAATGGGAGTGCCTGATCACCTCATCCGTCTCCTGAGAAATCTCTATGTGGGACAAGAAGCTACAGTTAGAACTGGATATGGAATAACTGATTGGTTCAAAATTGGGAAAGGAGTACGACAAGGCTGTATATTGTCTCCCTGCTTATTTAACTTATATGCAGAATTCATCATGCGAAAGGCGGGACTGGATGAATCCCAAACCGGAATTAAGATTGCCGGAAGAAATATCAACAACCTCAGATATGCTGATGATACAACCTTGATGGCAGAAAGTGAGGAGGAATTAAAGAACCTTTTAATGAGGGTGAAAGAGGAGAGCGCAAAATATGGTCTGAAGCTCAACATCAAAAAAACTAAGATCATGGCCACTGGTCCCATCACCTCCTGGCAAATAGAAGGGGAAGAAATGGAGGCAGTGAGAGATTTCACTTTCTTGGGTTCCATGATCACTGCAGATGGTGACAGCACTCACGAAATTAGAAGACGCCTGCTTCTTGGGAGAAAAGCAATGACAAACCTAGACAGCATCTTAAAAAGCAAAGACATCACCTTGCCAACAAAGGTCCGTATAGTTAAAGCTATGGTTTTCCCAGTAGTAATGTACGGAAGTGAGAGCTGGACCATAAAGAAGGCTGATCGCCGAAGAATTGATGCTTTTGAATTATGGTGCTGGAGGAGACTCTTGAGAGTCCCATGGACTGCAAGAAGATCAAACCTATCCATTCTTAAAGAAATCAGCCCTGAGTGCTCACTAGAAGGACAGATCCTGAGGTTAAGGCTCCAGTACTTTGGCCACCTCATGAGAAGAGAAGACTCCCTAGAAAAGACCCTGATGTTGGGAAAGGTTGAGGGCACAAGGAGAAGGGGACGACAGAGGACGAGATGGTTGGACAGTGTTCTCGAAGCTACTAACATGAGTTTGGCCAAACTGCGAGAGGCAGTGAAGGATAGGCGTGCCTGGCGTGCTCTGGTCCATGGGGTCACGAAGAGTCGGACACGACTGAACGACTGAACAACAACAACAACAAAATGTGCAAAAAAAAAAAAATCCTCTACATTATTCATCTCGCTATCCAATGTGGTGTAATTACATAATTTACATAATTTACACAATAATTTATGAAAATTACATTATCCGTATGTTATTCTTTTTCTTTCTTTTTAAATATTTTTTTTTATTAGTTTCCACATTTTTATACATACTATCTCTCTCACATATTGCGGGGATGATGAACACAACGAGACTCTAAGACAGGATGGATTTTGCGGGAAGGCGACCTCGACTCCTTGCGAGCTTCCCCTTTTATTAGGTTTCCACAACATATTTAAACATTAACCTCATTAGCATACTCTGGTCCCAACAGGGGACAACTTTTGAAAACTTTCCACCCCTTATATGGGAAGGGGTGACACCCCCATGCCTCACCCAGGACCCCGCCATGGTGTACGTGACTGCTCCTCATGCTCCTTTCCATGCACCCTCCTCGTGCTCATCTCGTGCATGCTGGTGTTTGTCCAAGGGTCCGCCATTATCCATTGTTCTTCTTGACACACGTCCGTCACTCCGACGTTCAGGGCGACGTGGTTTGCCAGCACGTCGCCCCCGGTCGGCGCGGAGACACCGTGGTGTGCCAACACGGTGTACAACGTGTCTGGTGTGCGTGTGTGTGTGTGTACTGTATGGGCTCATAAGATCGTCCCAACAGTAGTATCCTGTGAGGGCTCATAAATCGTCCCAACAACATATATCCAATTACAAGGTTCTCTGAACCTTCCGACTTCCTCCCCTCCCTCCCATGGGTTCTTTTTTTTTTTTTTAATTGCATCTTACACTTTTTCCAACTATTATGTATCCCTAATTTATCATAATCAGTTTCACATTACAAATGCCATTACAACACTGCCAATTATTTTAACTGTTTACAATGGTTTTTTAAATAAACTACAAATTTACTCCACTCTCTAGCAAATACTTGGTCTTCTTGGTTTCTGATCTTCCCCGTCAGTTTCGCCATTTCTGCATAGTCCATCAATTTTGTCTGCCATTCTTCCTTTGTTGGTAATGCTTCTTCTTTCCATCTTTGGGCTAGGAACATTCTCACCACCGCCGTTGCATACATAAAAAGTCTTTTGTCTTCTCTTGGCACTTCTTCCCCTATTAAACCTAAAAGAAAGGCTTCTGCTTTTTTAACAAATGTATTTTAAAACATTTTCTTTAATTCATTATAAATCATTTCCCAGAAGTCTTTTACCTTACAACATGACCACCCCATATGGAAAAAGTACCTTCTTTCTCTTTACATTTCCAACACATATTTGATTTAGTTTTATACATTTTTGCAATCTTACTTGGTGTTAGGTACCAACGATACACCATTTTCATATAATTTTCTTTCAATGCACAGCATGCTGTAAATTTTATTCCTTTCCATAACTTTTCCCATAATGAAAGTTGAAATGAATGGGGTAGAATAACATACGGATAATGGGGGACTTTATCCGTATGTTATTCTACCTCATTCATGTCAATGCAAAAGACGTTCAATGAAAAAATGGGGAAACCACAACTGGTTATGTGCCGCTTGTGAACTGAAAGCAGCAGCAACAATGAGTACCTGTTGTATTTGCTGGGTTGATTTCCATTCCAGGCATGGGACAAATAAGTGAACATTGGATGGTTTCTGCTCCCCGTTTGTGCTTTTGTCAGAATTTTCCCTACTGCATACTTCGCCTGCCCCCCATTCCAGTCCAACCTGTCCATGGTCTGGTGAAGAAACCCAGTTGAACTCAACTCAACTCTAGACATTGAGCCAATGATCTATAAAAAGAGCCTCATGCAGTGTTTGTTTGCTTTTAAGGAGGTATGCAAAGGTATGCAGTACCAGCACTTCTTTTTGTTGTTGTTGTGAAAAAGTGTGGCCCTTACTGTAACAACTTCATGTTGAGTACCGGCACCTATTTTTTGGAGGGGGGGAGCACTGGCCTCATGGTCATCGTGGTGGCCCTGAAGTCCCAAACCAGCTCTGTCAAGGAGCCCTTTGTGTGGATGTTGAAGCCCCCAAGGAAAATTGCCCTGGGGTTGTCCAACATCACACCCAAGACCTGCTTCTGCCAGCACATGGGCAGCACATGAAGAGTCCATTATCAGATCTCCCTGTCTCACTGGCCCAAAATTAGATGAGATCCCTCAAGTCCTGCAGCAGAGTGGAAGGGTTTATTGGAGAGAGAAATGGGATCCCTGTGGGTGATAAGATTGTAAACTACTTTTTCATGAGACTCTCTCCGAACGGTGTACAAAATAACATTGTGTAACATTGTGAATAAAGCATGGCTAAAATCCAGCCAATCATTTTTTTAAAAAACCCCACAAATACACAAAAAAACCAGTGATGAAATTAGTAAAACTTTTAAATTAACATTTTATTAAAAGAATTTCATTTATAAAAAGAGCGAGGGGAAAAAGAGAGTGAGAATGAAAAAAATAAAAAAATACTCTTATATACATTAAGTGGAGGTGTGTATATTATTATCCTAATACACATATAATTGTCAATAGCCTAATATACTCTGTGTAAACTCATTCCAAATATCATTGTGTTTTATTCAAAGAAAGTCTGCATCTATAAGCTGTCCGGTCATATGTTGCCAATGTCGTCATGTTGTCAAGCCTTTGATTAAGGGGAATCATATCTCCCCTTAATCCAGTGTGGTGTAGTGGTTAAGAGCAGTGGACTCGTAATCTGGTGAACTGGGTTCGCGTCTCCGCTCCTCCACGTGCAGCTGCTGAGTGACCTTGGGCTAGTCACACTTCTCTGAAGTCTCTCAGCCTCACTCACCTCACAGAGTTTTGTTGTGGGGGAGGAAGGGAAAAGGAGAATGTTAGCCGCTTTGAGACTCCTTAGGGTAATGATAAAGCGGGATATCAAATCCAAACTCTTCTTCTTCTTCTTCTTCTATTCTTCCAATTCGTCAGTATCAGTCTCTGGGCCACCATTAGGGTGTGTAGAATCCATTTTTGCTGTCCTGTTCTCAATTTCCATACAATGTTCAAGAGCATATTCACCTCTGGACATTTTTTAAAACAAGCCTAAACTAAACTATATGTGTGGGTAAGTTTGCTGAAAAAATAACAAAGTTTTCAGCAGGTGTGACTTTTTAATTTCAACAGACATTTTAGGTGTGTTTTTCTGATATCATAGTTACTTTTAACAATTTTTTTAAAATGAATATTCTATTCCTACTGTATACCCCATTAGAAACTATGGGTTGTACCCAGTACTGGCCCTACTATGTACAAGGCCTGATGAAATGTCTCTGGGCTCAGCCACACTTCCTATTGCCTGTGCCTAGAAAACACAAGTACAAACAGTTTTCTGAGTGGGTCTGAGTGGTTTCCCCCTTGCCCTGTTCCATTCCTAGGGAAAACCCACTCTTTAGTGCTAAACTGGAGCAAACGTCAATCCGGAGAAAAGCTGAATTGCCGTTTGTTCCGATTAAGCGCTAAAGAGCGGATTTCCCTGGGGGAAAGCAGCAGGATAAGAGGAATTGTGGAAAAGCCCCCAAGTTTCTTTCTGCTCAAATTATATACTCTTTTGGTTCATTTTCCTTCAGTAAAGTATCATCAGGATTTCTTTTCACTCCAGAGTGCATCTGTGTTATTTGAGTGGCTTTGCTAAAAGAGACAGCCCTTTGTAATTTATAAAGCAATTTATAAATTACGAAAATAAAGCAATGATGGCGACCCGCTCCCAGCCTTCCAGTCTGGACTGGTGCTGCACTGAATATCCTGGGTGGAATCAGGTCAACCCCACAAAGCTCAACCTTCCCAGGTTTTGATAATACATGCCAGGTGGGCCCCCTCACCCACATTTTTATGGCAAGGAAATCCGTATTTATATGCAAAAGCAGCATACATGTTGAAGTAGTAAGCAGTAGCAGCAGCAGCAACTATTTGAATGACAGGTTAGAAATACCCTTTTTTTTAAAAAAAGCAAGCAAACTGGCCTCAGGAGCCTGCTGTTCCTTTGGAATCCATTCTGTGGGGCAGCCACACTCTGACATATGGGATGCCTACTGTATTTTCTGGGGCCCTGACCTTCGAGAGTGACAGTCTTTTGAAGCAGGGACATCTGGCTGCAGATATTTGAAATGCCTTGCATTTAGACGGGCAGCCACGATTCCAGGCTTCCTCTAGAGTCTCCCATTGTTGGATATCTGTCCTAACCCCACTCGGTGCCATGCATACACTAACCCTACGCAGTGCATATTTAGGGCTCATTTGCCAACGATGGGCCCTTTCTTTCCCCCCTCTGCCTTTTAATCCTCCCGTGAGCTGGGAGAACAGGAGCCAAAGAACAAAAAGCGAAAGCCAGAATGAAAAGAGGATTTCCTCCCAATCTGCGCTTTATCGCCACGGCAGAAATTCATTCCCATAATCAATTTGACAGGTGTGCAACCGTTTGCAGAGTTGGGGGGTGCGAGGGCGAGTGTTCAAGCGGGGAGTGCCGCAAACCTGCTTTCTTCCAGCGGGCCGCCAAGTGCACCCGGCTCCGGTTATTAGAGATGACAGGCACACCTGCTGTCTCTGAAGCCCTGCAATTAAAGCTGCTTTGAGGTCCCAGGAAGTGACCGCATTAGAGAAGCCCCCCCTCCCGTCTGCCAGCTTCTTAGCATATTACCAGTGTCATTAGTGTACCAGCGGGCGGAGGGCATCGCTGTGACCCGCGCTCCTTTCTCCCACTCAGGAGGGGATGCAAAGTGACTTTTAAAGAGGGAGACTGCTTTCTCCCCAACCCCCCCCCCACTTAGAAGTGGTTGAGCTCCTCGGGGTGGCGGGGTGGGGGGAGGAGAAATGAGTGCACCAGAATTCATTGGCAAAAGGGAGAGAACTTGGCTACACTCGTCCCTTCCCAGTTCTTGAGAACACAAGGAAAGTGCTGCTGGATATCGCGTGGGGTGGGGGTGGGGTGGGGCATGGGCGTACCCAGGGGGCAGGGGGGGGGCTTCTGCCCCCCCCTAGAAGGCAGCTGCCCCACCCCCCTAGTAGGAAAAATGATCAGCGTCCATTCAAAGCAAACCTGAACGACCATGGCTTGCCCCCTCCCCCAGTTTTGATCCTGGGTACGCCCCTGGGGTGGGGTTGTGGATCTGGTGTTGGGGGGAAATTGTTGAAGTACTTGAGCTCCTTGTGCTTTGGTGGACACTTTATTGAGAAGCTTCCATGCTTCAGGGATGTGGGGGGAGGAATTCAATTTAAATGCAAACTTTCCTCATCTGCAGCTTCCAAAATTATACATGAATCATCCTTCAGCATTCAAACTTCTCTGAATTCCGTGCTGCAGTTCTCCATATACTGAGATAAAGTGTGCATAAAAATTCTTAAACATCATTCTACAGTACATACGTCAAGAAAGGGTGCTTCACGAGAAGCAAAACACGCATGGCTCCATTCCAGTGCCCTCACCCCCGCAACTACCTGGGGGGGGGGTGCCCCATAGTGCTCATGCCATTTGGGTCTCAAATGTCCTACTTTATCACTGTTTCCTTAGCAACCAGGCATTTCACAGGGTTGATGACATTTCTGTCCCTGTCTCACCTCCCTATGTCTCTCCTATCTCTCAGGAAGCTTCAAGGATATGTTTGGATGTACACTCCAATGTTAACTAGAACACCATCCTTAATGACCATTTGTACCACTTTCAATGTTAGATAGGGTTTCTAGTTTATGGCCTAGAGAGCATAGGGGTTATAAAATGTAGGCACACAGGAACCACACATAAAATTATCTTTCTAAAGGTAAAATTGCCATTAATATTTGAAACGTTAAAACACATTTAATAATCAAAATATACACCTTGGGTCTCTGATTCTTTAACTATTTAGTGCAGATGAGGCCTCATCTTCTTTGAATGGTGGTAAATGGGTGAGTTTAACCCCACTTAATTCCCTTTAAAATCTAGAAAGATCTAAGGCAGGATGATGACATAATAAGGATCAAACAAATTATGTATTGAGAAAGTGAATCACAATGTTTTTTCCCCCCTCTCACATATTACTAGAACCCAATGGAATTATCCAAAGAGGCTGAATGGTGGGAGATGATTCAGGACAGAAAAAAGGAAGTACTTGTATACCCAGCCTTATTATTATTAAACATCATTATTAAATACTGTTGTTGTTGTTGTTGTTGTTGTTGTTGTTGTTGTTGTTGTTGTTGTTTCATTTATACCCCTCCCTATTTTCCTGTCAGGGACTTAAGGTGGTTTACAGATAAAAATAAGAACTGCTGAAAACAGAGAAAAACAATAATTAAAAACTATTAATCATTGATAGAATATATATAGTACCTACTTTGTTCTCTTTTCAGTACCAGGCAAATACCAGTTTTGTTGTTATTCTTTCATGCCTTCTAAGCTGCACTCTTATAAATGCCAGAGAGTAAGTCCCATGGACTGCAAGAAGATCAAACCTATCAATTCTTAAGGAAATCAGCCCTGAGTGCTCCCTGGAAGGACAGATCCTGAAGCTGAGGCTCCAATACTTTGGCCACCTCATGAGAAGAGAAGACTCCCTGATGTTGGGAAAGATGGGGGGCACAAGGAGAAGGGGGACGACAGAGGACGAGATGGTTGGACAGTGTTCTCGAAGCTACCAACATGAGTCTGACCAAACTGCGGGAGGCAGTGGAAGACAGGAGTGCCTGGCGTGCTCTGGTCCATAGGGTCATGAAGAGTCGGACACGACTAAACGACTAAATAACAACAACAACAAAGTCCCATTAACCTCAATAGGGCTTACATCTCAGTAGGTAAAGGACCCCTGATGGTTAAGTTCAGTCAAGGGTGATTATGGGGTTGCAGCGCTCATCTCACTTTCAGGCCGAGGGAGCCAGTGTTTGTCCACAGACAGCTTGCCGGGTCATGTGGCCAGCATGACTAAACCGCTTCTGGCGCAACAGAACACCGTGACATAAGCCAGAGCGCACAAAAACGCTGTTTACCTTCCTGCCATTTATCTACTTGCACTGGTATGCTTTCGAACTGCTTTGTTGGCAGAAGCTGGGACAGCAATGGGAGCTCACCCTATCATGCAGATTCGAACTGCTGACCTTCTGATCAGCATGCCCAAGAAGCTGAGTGGTTTAGACTGCAGTGCCCCATTTTTACCATTTTACACATATCGGAGAGGGCTGAGCATGAACCAGTTTGTACTGCAATCCTAAAAGAGATTGGGAGTGCAATATTGTGGATCAGCCACGGCTTCCAAATCCTTTCCAGGCCAGAGCAGGGTGTGTTGAAAAGCAAATTTACCTACTCCCCTCCCCCATGTAGGTCTTTTTTTTAATGTTTTCCCCATTGGTTTCAGGTAGGTAGAGAAGATTAGTAACACAAGCTCCTGAAGCCTCTCAGATTAACAAAGAGATCCAGCAGATCCAGGGCCACCTCCACCCCACTTCTTGTCCCAGAATGCTATATTTCAGTGCCTAATTCTGGTTATTGCTTTTGAAAGACCCCCAGTGATAGCTCTGTACCCACAGAACTATGTAGAGTGGTAATGAAGGGTCTCTGCATCAAGTATGTCTCTCCACCAGTGAAGTAGAGAGAGTTGAGGTTATTGGTTTGTTCTTGTTCTTATTATGTATTTTTTGCTGTTTTATCTTGTATTTTTATGCCCTGAGATCTATGGATGGAGGGTGGCATACAAATTTAATAATAAAGAATAAATAAAATAAATAATACTAATACTAATAATAGCAACAACAGCAACAGAATCACCTCCGATGAAAAGGCATCTCAACTCCATCCTAACCAGTGGATCTAGGGATTAGGATTGATCAGATGCAACCTTATACCCCAGTTTCCTATGTAGAACCCACAGCAGTTCATGAGGTCTTCCCTGGATACTCCCGGATTCTCCTCTCCCCAGTGGAATTCTCCTTGAAAGATGGTTTCTGTTGGAGAGAGAGAGAGAGAGAGAGAGAGAGAGAGAGAGAGAGAGAGAGTTGACCACAACTATGCCTCTAGTTTGCAAATGTTTCCAGGGGCCCATAAATGTCTCCAGGGGCCCATTACCTGGGAGTAAGTCCCATTGAGCTGAGTTCTTCAGTGTATACAAGTGTGGAACTTGTCCTGCTGGTTTGAAAACTGTCAATTAAAAGAGAGGAAGCTGTGGTTCTGATTTTGGTCTTGTATTTGGTTTATCCTCTTTGGGTTGAGCTACCCTGGGAATCAGTTGTTGGAAGGTCTGCTTCTGTGTCTCTGCTTCATACACTTTCTGAGTGATTTTACTTACCTGGAATGTGTCCTTGAACTATAATGGTGCTCCCCTGCTGGATTACCCCATAGGCAGACTGAGCACATGCACACCAGCCAAGTGGGGCACACACACACACAAACACACAAATGAAGAGATTTTCTAACTTTAAAAAAGAATTTGACATTGAGGGGGTGAGGAAGGGGGAGTGAGATGTGGACTCTTCCATCACCACAGTACATTCTCTCAACCTAAAGACATATTTCAGTCAGTGAGAAACACTCAAAGAGGGTGCAAAGCGGGCCTGGAGACTGGGTGCCCTGAACCCTGACAGAGAGGCCTGGAGGGCTGCATCAGATCCCTGAGATTGTTATTGTTTATCCATGCTCTAACCTAGCACCCATAACAAATTACAGTTCCCAGGGGGCACCATTTTCTGGTTCACCTCTGGCAGCAAAAATGCCTTGGGCAATCCTGTTCTTTCCCCCACTTATCTATTCTTTTCTTATTACGTATCCCCACCTAAACCAGGGGGCATCTTACTAATGTAGACTGAAATAATGAGAGGAAATCAGTTCTTCTCTTGTGTTGCAATACATCTGCTTTGTTTTTATTAGGGTTTTTTACAGTTTAGTGCTGTTTTATTTAGAATTACATGGGTGGGTAGGTGTAATAGTCTTTTCAGTGCCTAGGGCCTCTGAAGGTCTTAATCTGGGCCTGATATTGCCTCGTTGCTAGCCTAGATGTCTATGTGTGTAAACTATTTCAAAAATATTGGGACACCCCGAAAGTTGTTTGTTGAGCTTTTTTAAAGTTGTTGAACCACAATTTTTTGATTGACTTCCCTACGATCCAGGATAAAGCAACACCTTTCAGAAATTCCTCCCAGACGTCAATTCCACCTTTGAAATCCCACACATGTGGCAGCCCTAATGTAAACCCTTGGATGCCTGCAACATAGGCAATTGTACAAAAAGAAGAGTCACAAAATTGCTTCACACACCTTTGCCTCTAGCCCTGCCCACTGCTGGCATGCACCCAGTACGTTTCTGAGCACAATTCAAAGTGTTGGTGCTGACCTTTAAAGCCCTAAACGGCCTCGGCCCAGTATACCTGAAGGAGCGTCTCCACCCCCACCGTTCAGCCCGGACACTGAGATCCAGCGCCGAGGGCCTTCTGGCGGTTCCCTCTCTGCGAGAAGCAAAGCTACAGGGAACCAGGCAGAGGGCCTTCTCGGTAGTGGCGCCCGCCCTGTGGAACGCCCTCCCATCAGAAGTCAAAGGTACTAACAACTATCTGACATTTAGAAAATGCCTGAAGACAGCCCTGTTCAGGGAAGTTTTTAATCTGTGACATGTGTATGTATTTTAATGTTTGCTGGAAGCCGCCTAGAGTGGCTGGGGAGACCCGGCCAGATGGGCGGGGTATAAATAATAAATTATTATTATTATTATTATTATTATTATCCCCCAGAACGTTCAATATGTGAGAATGCCTTAAACAGACAAATGCATGAGTCAGTATCAGCAGAGTGAATCGGTGGGAGGATAAGCAAGCAGGAGTGAAACATGACAAAAACTTGTTCCATCGCCATGGCAGAAAAGAAATGGGGGGGGGGGAGGGAAGAAGAAGCAACAACATGGTGAAAAGCAGTACACAAACCCACAGGACTAGGAGCTCATCCATATTTCACAGCCCAGTTATACAAACAAAATAGGAACCAGAGCGACTGCGAGGACACCATTTGTCATATCAAAAAGGAGTTTCAGCAGCACCTTCCTGGGCCACCTGTCCCCTTGAAGTGTGCAGCTGGGGAGGGGTGGGAAGGAAAGAAAAGGAGGAGAGGGGGGGACAGCGCAGCTTTCTCTCCATCCTGTAGCCTTCTTGCCACAGCTGGAGACGGCAAGCAAGTAATTAACCTCCAAGCCAATTCCCTAGAGGGGGCTGCCAGGCAGATGAAAAGGACCGACACATCTTTGTCTGAAAGAGGCAGCAGTGGGGAGCTGATCGCCAAAGTCAAGGTGGGAGAGAAAAAAGGAAAGTGAAAGTCTGCATTCTTTCTCTCCCCAAGTGTTTGTACCCAAGTAATTGGTGTGTGTTTGTTTGTGTGTGTGAGAGAGAAATAACAAAACCAATTCCTTGTGTCTCTGAGGGTAGAGTGGAATCCTCCGCCACTTACAAATAGTGCGAATGCCTGGGGCTGTACATTCTCAGGCAGGATCAAAATGGACCTTGTGGAGTGAGCACCCACAACCTTATGAGAGGGTTTCCATCTCAGACAGAGGGGTAAAGATTAAGCTAAGATCTAAAATTGGGACTAGGCCTCCCCCCCCCCGCCTGAATTTAAGAAGAGGGAAACACCAGGTGACTTGTTTATCATTTACAACTTAATATGCTAAATCCCTAATTAGTTTACATAACACAAAGTAAGATAATTATAAAAAAAAATGTATATACAACATCTGAAACCAAAAATGCAGAGAGAAACATCAATAAAAACAGAGAAGCCATCAATAAAATATTGAGTTAAGTATCAATCAATAAATAATCAAACAGAACGTGATGAATCAATGAACCTGGGAACGCCTGCTTAAATAGACGGGTCTTTTGTAGGAGGTTATGCTAAGGTTAAATTCTGACTAGGACTTATTGAGCATTCATTTTGATGTGTTTGTGGGAGGTTATACAGCAACGAACATTCAACTTGTTTCACTTGAACAATAGTTATATTATCTTCCCATTAATTGTTTGTGCATCCCACCCAAAATGGCTGCCGAGCTCACATGCAAAAAAACAGGATGTCCCATTTTTTCCCAGGGCGCTTGGAAGATATGCCACTATGTACCTTGACTTGAGAAGAAGCAGTGATGCAGTTAGGTGATTTTAGACTGTGGACTTAATGCCTTATAGATGCTTCCCTTTTTAGATGGCCCACGTCTCACATATTTCAGAATGTGGCAAGCCAGCTCTTCTGCATCTGAGATCCCTTCTGCTGAGTAAGGCCATAGACATCTGCCCCAAAGCCCTACCTTGACAGCACTACCTGAGGGGGGGGAGTACTGTTCTGGCTCATGCAGTAAAATAGATTGGGTCAGCCCTGCTGACTGGAAGCAGCACCCCTCTGCCTGTGTTATCTGATTCATTGAACCACAAATTATGTGGATGGAATGTGGGACCTTCTGCATGCAACTCACACATTGAGCTAAAAGCCACCTTTACCAGTGAGCAGTGAAAATAGAATTTTCAAGGGAGGAAGCTGTCTTTTTCAGCTGTTTGTTGGTTGAGTGGGGCATGAAACTCTCTGGATAAAAATGAAACTCTCTGGATAAAATCAGTGAGGAGCACAGAAAGTTGCATTCATCCATCTAGCTCACATAAGGAGCTGCCTTTTACAGAGGTAGTACTGGTCCATTTAGCTCAGTATTATCTACCTAACTGGCAGGAGTTTTCTGGGGTTTCAGGGAGGGGTCTCTCTGGGAGATGTCAGGGATTGAGTCTGGGACATGCTGCATGCAAAGCAAATTCTCTACCACTGAGCTATGACCCTTCACCTTAAAAGACATTCCTCAAATGTCTGGGATGGGTTTACCATGTACTTTACATAAACTTACGAGTCACCACAGGCTTTCCCTTTACTCCCTTATTTTCCTTATTCTTGCTCCATAAGACGCACCTGACCACAAGACGCACCTAGTTTTTAGAGGAGGAAAGGGAGAAAGCCCCGTTTTTGGGGGGATCAGCTCAAAGTTGTTGAGCTTACTTTGCAAAGGGAAAAAATCCTGTTTTTATGGGGTTCAACTCACAGTTCTGCAGCTTCTTTAGGAAAGGAAAGGGAGCGTTTCTACAGTTTCCAGACAGATAATCTAATCAGCCAGTCACATGTCACTGGGGAAACAAACAGCCTCCATCTGCAGAACATTCAACAATGGAGGCCTGGGCAAGGGGGTGGGGCCGGAAAGGGAGCCAGCAATTGACCACACATTCGCTCCATAAGACGCACAGACATTCCCCCTTATTTTTAGGAGGGAAAAAGTGAGTCCTATGGAGCAAAAAATACGGTATTTCTTGGAATACCTTGAGAGCAATGCCATATCCATTGGCTTCAGGAAGTGTGGCCTACAAGTGTTGTGAAGCTTTCTACAGTTTTCCCACCTTCTGCACTTTCTGGTGATACCCAATAGGGTAGGTGCTATTCTCCCCCCCCCAAAAAAAGTTGGATATTTGTTACTCTCCCCAAAAGTAACAAATTATTTTCAGGAAAAGAAGGGGGGATTTTTGGCCTAACCTCACTTAATTCTGACTTCATGTGCAGAATTATAGCATGCACACATTGCTCCTTAAAAATAATCCTTTGCATGAAAATGGAACAGCTTCCTGTTGGTTGAATTTATAATGAACCGATCAGGCTAGGTTTTCTTGATTTCTTTGTCAATATTTCACAAAATCTGGCCTGCTCAGTTATCTGCCTAGACCTTACAAAGCAAGCTACTGCCATGCACCTGCCCAGCCAGATTCTAAAGAAAAAACCATTTAAAAGGATATTAATGAAATAACTTTGACTTAATTAAAGTCAGTTATTGACTAACTCTTAGGCTCACGTTATTTGGTCTGCAAACCACCATAAAGCAATTGGTTTTCTCTCATCTCCGCACTTGGTGCAAAGAAAAGATTGCTGTTATTACTTGACATAATTGTGTTCTGCTTAATGTTAAAGGGAAAAAAGAACCAGGCTGGGTGGAATCCAGGAGAGAATCTATCTGAAGTCTCTGTTATTGGCAGGTTGGGTGATCAAGGAGGTTGGCTAGCGGCTACTTGATGCACTCCTGGAAGGATTCAGTGACAAGGAATGGCTGCTTATGGTACATGGGTGGCAGCCTTTGCAACTTGGCAGCTGTAAAATTGCCCATAGAGGCAGATGAAGCCTGTTGTCTCAGCATTTTAGGAGGGAAAAACCTTGTGTACTTGCAAAAGAGAGGGTCATCGGACTGACAGTACTAATAGTTTATGCCAAGAATGACCAATATATTGTTATACATCCTGCACTTCCCAAATGGCAAGGAGTTCCATAGTCAGTAGTTCCAAAGTTTGACTTCCTTTGGCAGGAGAGATCAGTGGAGACGTCTGCCATTTTGTTAAAATATATTTATTTACAAATATGCAAGCCTAAGTGGCAGCAAGCAGGGTTCATTCACTCCTAACTGGATATGGATGAATCATGTCAATTTTCATTTTGTTTCATTTTCCCAACCGTAAGTTCAGTTCATCTCTTTTCCACATCAGTATGCAATTATTATTATTATTATTATTATTATTATTATTATTATTATTTTAAAAAACCCAATACAAGGTACCTACCAACCTATTTTTATTTTTATGCCGCTTTTCCACATGGTTCAAACCATGCTCAAGGCAGCTTACAACATAAAGAAAACACATAACTGCAAAATAACAAAAGTGGTTATAAGCAATAAATAAAAACATCAAAAATACCCCACCAAACTGAACAATTTCTACATAAATCGTAAGATTTAAAATACAGATACAACAAATTAGTATCAGTAACAGCAACACACACACTCCTCCAACAAAACTCAGTCTAAGAGTCTGTTCAAGCTGCATCTGTTTTTGTAGCTGGAGTCAGTCTGTGCCCTGTTTCTCCCAGGCCAGGTGGAAAAGGTCTACAAGGCACGGAGCAGGTCTTCCAGGACTCGCAGCCAAAATGGGTCCTGGTATCTTGAACTATATGATGTTGTACAGTTTGATGGCTTCAAGACAGAGTCCACGCTCTTAGTCCATAGGTTCCCTCCCCTACAGTATTCCACAGCAGAAGCCATTGGCTGAACAGGTTAATTCAACAGATCTCAATGGATCAAACCGGGAATCTGAAGGCAACCTCTGCCACGCTATTCTGCTGCGCTGGCTTGTAGGTGCCCTTTTTAACTGAGGAGGAAGGAATCACACACAAAATCAATACCTGCTCTTCATGGGCGTGAGATTAATCTAAGACAACAGAAGCAGTGTTCTTGCAGTTGGTTGATTTTGGTAATCCATTATTAATGCCTGACTAAGGCCTGGTTCTCTCTGAGGTGGCAGACTTGTATCTGAGCAGTATCACTTCAGACAGCAGGTGGAGGCTCTCTGGTCTCAATGTTCCTCCATACAGAAGAATAATGCCTCAGTATAGAAAACAAGAGCCCTGTTCCCATAGTGTCATGCAGTCTTCACTAACTTGGTGCTTTGGACTACAACTCCCATCAACCCATTCAGCACATTCTCAAAACACCTGGGAGGATGCTGTGTTGGCCAAGGCTGATGTACTGTATATTTAGTTATCTGTCTTATTTCACAACATGTATATACTGCTTGATTGTAATAAAGCCTTAAAGCAGTTTACCAAAACAACCACCACCACCACCAATAAAATTATCATGGTTTTTTTCAAAGATACAAACAAGTATATAAAACTTTTTGAAATAATTAAACTCAACAATAAACTAAAACCAGTTTTAAATACATGATAACTTCTACATGTGTTGATAGGCTTGCCTAAACAATTTTTTTTAATAGGTGCCCAAAAAGGGACGGATTGCCAAACCAACCTGAGAAATGTAGCTCAGAATAGAGTTCTCCTGCTCTCAGAAACCTTAATAAATTATAGTTCTGAGGAATTATTGTATGGGGGCAGCCATGATTGTTTAAAGTAGTATGTGTGGCATGTTGGCATGGCAGAAGCTCACCCATGATGCAGACCCTGATTTGTAAGTCTGGTTCAAGGATGAGATCCTGTGGCCCTCCAGATTCCAACTCCCATAATCCCTGATTCCAGTCGTCTTGCAGATGGCAGGCTGATGGAGTTTTAGTCCAGCAATAACAGGAGGGCCATAGGCTCACCATCCCTTTACTTGGAAACCTATAAGGAAAAGCATACAGGTCTTCTTTCAGTTGCTAAAGCGAGTTCTCCAATGCAAAAGGAGAGCTTGTGTTGCGGTGGGGTAAAAAGCCACCTCCTTGTGGGTTTGGCTAGCTGGCTACAGCTAGCTTGACCAGAACGTGTTGCTGGGCAGAAGCACATGTATCCAGTTTGATTGACAGCCCAGCGTCCCTTAAAAAGAGTCCGCACATGGTGCGACTTCCCTCTTTTCTGAGAACTTCGGATCTCCCGCCCTCCCTCCCTGGTATAGGTTTGCGTTGACCTTGCTGTGCCTGTCATGGGGTCGTCTGCCTTTGAGGCGGGGGCCTAGTAGGAATTCTTCCATTTGGCTGATTTCGCCTACTACGTAGCAACTAGTCACAACTTGTAAGGTTGGCGGTTAGGCATTGGTTGTGTTGATTAATGGAGTGCAGTAGCCCTCCATAAGTGATCATGGTGCATGGGGAATTCCGTTAAAGGAATCCAGCGGCTCAAATATGCTTGTCCGAACCCGGTAGGGTTGCAGGGCCGTGCATGAGCCCCTGGGACCTCTGGGGAAGGGGGAGGTCTCCGCAGCCCAGCCTCCATTCAACTCTCCCCAGACTGGTTTCCCTCCCGCTGACAGGTGGTCAGCTCTGTCCCGTTGGACAGGTGAACCAATGCCTACGCAACCACTCACGTGTTTTGTATTTTAATAAAGTTGTGGCCAAAACTATGCCAAAAACCCAAACAAAAATTTATGTCTCATGTGTGAATTTATTGGTGGGGGTGGCTTGGTGACCTCCACACGCAACTAAGCAATAAACTTGCTTGCAGCTTCCAGCAATCCGGTGAATGAGAGGGCAAGCATGAGGAAAACTCATGTTAGACATTTAAAGGACTGCTCAGTATTAAAGGAAGGTTCAGTCATTTTGTGTCATAGACTACTAGGGATGTACCAACCTATTAATTTGGGATTCTCTGAGTTTCTCAATATTCCAATCTTAGATTCAGTTCTTAACATTTCCACATCATTTTACCTTTTCTTTAAAAAAAAAAAAGTTCCTCATGGAATTCATCAGCATTTTGGTGCAAATTTCTCCTGATATACACATGCTTATGGGCAAGCTTGCTTGATATACACATTTTTGCAAAACAATAATTGCCTAATATAATGAACTTTGCATGTTATTTTCCCTTGTGCATTGCAAGCACACTTTATTTTAGTATATTCATGTTTCTACACATTACTTAGCTGAAGAATTGCGCTGCAGATTTCACACTGCAAATTTCAAAGGATGACTGTGTTTCAGTTCAGATATTGTTTT
Organism: Darevskia mixta; assembly: GCA_034641385.1. Taxonomy (NCBI): domain Eukaryota; kingdom Metazoa; phylum Chordata; class Lepidosauria; order Squamata; family Lacertidae; genus Darevskia; species Darevskia mixta. The sequence goes on along the minus strand of JAWWNH010000061.1, from coordinate 7,127,997 downwards.
GGAAAGTGCAAATCAGTTAGGTACACCTTTAAATGAGAACTGAATTGTATTTCTCCTCCAACCCTAGAGACTACCCATATTTATGTTTTGGCCATTTTGCACTGATTACAAACCCTCTTTGATCGCTTTGCTGCAAGATTTCTGGCTAAAGCAGATTTGATGGGTACCCTATTTCTCCTGTTTCGGTTCTGCACATCCATATACCAGACCCTTGCTGCTCTCAGATTACCAGAGCATGTTAATATGTCACAAGGTCATTCTTGGTCTTGTTAATAACTCACTGCATGAGAAAGGGGGGATTTAGAGAGAGAACCCTTTCTGATATCAAGTATGGACTCTTGAGTCGGTCCCACTGTGACCAGCTGGTCTTTTACTCTCATTGCTCATTCAATTTCAAACCCAAACATTGCCATGCGATACACTTGACCTTTGCCCTGGCAGAAGCTCATTTGGGATGACGGTGAAATTCATTCTTTGTCTCCCTAATTCTATCTGTTAGTTCCACCATCCTACACAAGTCCCCTCTTCATGCAATTCTAAGGAAGCATAGCCATTCTGTACTGCCTTGCCCTTTTGCAGACATATCTCTGGAGGAAAGATGAATTTACCACCTTTCAAAGTGTATTACATGAACACACTTTCTCCAGCATGCTCCCCACATTCTGCTTTGGGCAGCAGTTTTGAGTGACTTTCTGGCCCTTGTTAGCACAGTGATAGTTTCGTGGGTTTATTTTACACTAGTGGATGTTCAGCCCGTTAAATTAACGGGCGCTAGAACATCCGTTCTTCCTTCCCTGTTTCTCCCTCCCCCCTCCCTCCCTCTGTTCGTTCTTCCTTCCTTCCTCTCTCCCTACATTTTTCCATTCTTCCTTCTATGTTTCCTTCCTTCCTTTCTCCCTCCCTCCCTTTCTCTATTCTCCCTCCCTCCCTACATTTTTCCGTTCTTCTTTCCCTGTTCCTTCCCTGTTCCTTCCTTCGCAACGACGGCGCCCCCGCCCCCGCCAGCCTCTTCCTCCTCGGTGTCCGCGACCACGGCTCTGTCATCGTCGTCCGCGGCGGCGCCTCAGCCTCCGTTGGGCGAGCCACCCGACGGGGCTGAGGCGGCAGCGGCCTGAGGAGGAGGTGGAGGTGGACACGGCAATGGCAGCGGCGCAGTTTCGGCCGGCTGCTCAAAGTGTCTCTGTGTCGTCCAATCCCTGTGTCCGTGGGGGACATGCGCAGTAGCGCAAACCCACGGACGGACGGACGGCACGCAGAGACACTTGCACTTTATTATATAGGATTATTTATTTTTAAATATAGACACCTCCGTTTTTCTATTAAATAAAATATCCAAAGCGGCTTACATAATATTCATTTTAAAAAACAATTTCTCCAAAGAATGAAGAAGAACTCTTAGATCACCATGAATTTATACAGGACCATCCCAATACATGTTTGTTGCCTGGCCAGCCCCATCATTAGGTAAAGTGAGGCAGCTGCCTTGGGTAGCAGATGTAGAAGGGGCAGGGAGTGTTGGCAAAGTTTCAAAACTGTGTGTGTCATGTGGCCTGCCCTGAAGCTCCTGACCTATCCTGCTGCCCTCTGGTAAAGCAGTGGGTCCCAGTTGGGGGTCCATGGACCCCAGGGGGTCTGTGTAACCCATCCAGGGTGTGCGTGGCACATATTCGTCAACTGTCTGGGACACCTCGTTTTTGGAGGGCATGCTATGTCGCGTTAGAGCTTGGTTTTTGAAAAGCAGGGGGTCTGCAATACTTAGCTACCGGTAATTGGAAACCACTGAAGTAAAGGATGCTGTTCACATCAAGAGTGTTGAAAAAACAATTCAGTTGTCAGTTCTATCAGCCATAGGAGTGGAGGGGGCATCTTCTCTTTTGCTTCAGGAAGCAAAGTGTCTTGAGCTGGTCCTGCCTGGGATAAAAGACAAGATGATGTTCACCCACTTCAGCTCCACATTAAGGATGGGTGAATCTGATAAATTCAGTTCCGCTCATGGTCCTATTTTTCCCCAGTCCCAAGTTTAGTTCTCCACATTTCTGCATCAGTTTGCAATGTATGTTAAGCAATATGTTTGAACACTGAATGTGTAAGTGTATGTCTAAAGTCAATGCATAGAACAAACACCATTAGATGTATTGGTGGATTTGTTTTTGATGGTTCTGATTTTTGTATTTTTTTAAAATAAAAAACCCCCAATAAAATAGAGTCCTCATGCACACACACACACGCACACAAGTCAGTATTTTAGTGTACATTTTTCCTGATAAACACATTTTTGAATGCAATGTACACATTTTTGCAGATTTCCCATATCTAATGCATTTTTGTATGCTGTTTTCATAAATGTATGCAGTTATAAATCTTTTTTTGTACGCATTATCTGTTTAGAGAACAGTTGTTAAATTAAAAGAAGTACAAATTCTGACGGCCAGCTGAATTTCAGTTTACAAATTGTCTGGGGAAGTGTGAATTAGGACCTAAACATTTAATGTACCACGATACCATTTGAAACGGTTGTAGCTTCCCACCACCGCCACAAGAATCATGGGACGTGGGTGCTGTGAGATTGTTAGGGCACCTTTATTCCCCTCATGGAACTACAATCCGCAGAGTGTTTAGCAATCACCCCCTCTTCCCAGGTGACTTTGTGAAGGGAATTGAGGTCTCCTAGCAACTGTCAGCACCCTTAAATATCTACATAATTAACTAACCACAGTTCCCATAATTATTTGGGGGAAGCCATGACTGTGGTATCTTAGTGCTTACCTGTACTATGTAAGTTCACATTAAAACACAAACCAAACTGAATTTCTCCCCACCTCTATTTGACATACAGTAGTTGACAAGACTAGCAGTTGAATCTTGCTTCAACACTGGTAATAGACTATTGTTTTCAATGTAGCTGCATGCCACTGTAACCTTCAGCATCCTGCTGCCGCTTGCTCATTGCTACACTTCGCTCTTGTCTCTCTTCACTGCCTGCCCCCCAATATTTCATCTACCACCTCAAGCATGTGGTCATCACTACTGAAGCACTCCACACATCAGTATTGATGACCACATGCTTGTGGTGGTAGACGATTTTGTCCACCTAGGTTCCACCATAACCAGCAACTTCTCCATTGATGCTGAGCTGGACAAGCATATTGGCAAGGCAGCTATGACAATGGCCCTCTTCTCCAAAAGGGTATAGGGAAATGTGATGCTAACACCCAATATCAAGATAGTCTACCTGACTTGGAAGTGAGTCATGGGCAACTTACAACCATCAGGAGCGACTCCTCAATGCCTTCCACATGTGCTATGTCAGGAAGTTTGGGGGCATCACATGACAGGACAGTCTTAAACAAAGATCTGCTCTCCCAAGCTCACATGCCCTGTATGTTTACATTTCTGTCTCAGCAACATCTATGCTGTCAATAAAATGGAAGATATGGCCTATAGGGAGCTGGCTTCAGGGCAGACCAACTCTGCATACAAAGATATTGACAAACATGAAATAAACAGGTTGTGCACCCATAGCAGTGACCAAAGGAGGAATGACTGCTGGGAGGAGTGCAGAGAAAAGAAATGCCGGGGTACATCTGCAGCAGCACAACCAGATGCCTTCATCTGCCCCAGCTGCAACAAAACATGCTTCTCCCATATTGGTCTCTATAGTCACAGTAGGTGCTATAATCTTCTGACAGTTTAACTACACCGCCAAAGGCGCACACCTTCATTGTCTCCCAAGACAGATGGATTCCATCCAGGGCTGGATAAACAGATAAACAAAATCAGAAATAATATAGATCTACCAAATGTTTTGGTTAAAAAAGAAACAAAAAGAACAATTTGAAGTGGATGCCTGAGATATCCTAAGGAAGACATCAAGTGAACATATGTCAGATCAAGAGGATATATATTCCACAGCTAGAAAGCCACAGTGGAGAATGTCATATCCTTGGTATATAGGCATCTAACTTCAGCAGATGAATGCACCTGGACCTCAAATGACCATCCTATTTATTGGGTAGGTTCATGTGGTGAGAAAAAAATGGCCCTTCACCATAAATTTATAACCACGTTAGCTGCCATGGCTACCTCCAAGGCACCCTGAGAATGGTGGATTACTGAAGTGCTGAGAAATATCTGTGGAGAAATTGGACAGGGCAAGGTATGGCATAGTAGCATGTTCTTCAGACCACATGTGAATATCCCTGAAGAACACTAATATTTCTGGTCCCTTCACTAGCTCTGTGTCCTAAATGGCTACCAACAAGGCAAGAACTACACATTACACATCCTCCCCATCTACTTTATCTCCAGCAACAATTCCAGTTCCTGTTTTTGTTGCAGCTTTGGGGTGAATTTGCATACATGTGGGAAGGTATACCCTAAGTACCTTTCACGCATCTGTTAATCACCATTGTTTCCTGCTAATGCTGATTTGCAGAGAAGTAGCTGCCAAATTTTGTTAAATGAAATGGCAGCCTGACATGTAGCTGTAGCTGAAATGGGCTTGTGAGGAAAGTACTGCATAGCAAAGGCACAAGTCCCTTTGCTTCCAGAATTTTTTAAGCAGCCCCAACTTTTAACGTATTGTGCTGTGTATAATATTTATATTCTATGGACCTTTATGATTCTTAGCCAGTTTAAGAGCTTCTAGTAAGCAGAAAGCTGGGGCGCTAGTGTAAGAATAATTAAACATGGACGCTTACAGAATTCCAGTTTCACATTCTTTTGAAGCAGGTATCTTTTGGATCAGCTGGTTTTTTGTAAAAACATTTTTTTCACTTGGAATATTAAGGACTAGAAGCTTACAGCGTGGGATAGCCTTTTATTTAAAGGCAGATTCTGAAATTGGTTGCACTCATATTCATGCACCCTTTACTTCCGTGACTTTAGCTAGCCCACCTTAACTAAGGCAAGGCATCACTTTCATGCAGAGAATATCTGCATGGAATACACCTGATGAATCCTAAGTGTTTAACATCCATAAGCAGGCAAGGGCCTTCCTCTCTCAAAAGATGATCTCAGCAGCCTCCCCAGAAGCATTTAATGCTGGTTTATGCCATATATATATATATATATATATATATATATATATATATATATATCTGTTGTGTTAACAGAGCATCTAATGTGACTAAATAGGACAACCTGCTCTCCCATCCCCATGAAAAATAAATGATGTGCTTTATTCATTCTCTCAGCTCGGCTTCCTCTCCACCCTATGCACTCGCCACGATGGGATGGGATGGCCTCGAACCCTCCCCCCATTCAGGGAGACAGCCCCACAGGAGATCAAAGCAGGGTGCCTGATCTCTAGAGAGCGGGCACCTGAGTGGAGATGTTGACCCCAGTCCATATTCAGCAGAGCAAGCCATTACATTTTTTTTAAAATGGGCAGGAAGGAGGGAAGGCTTGAAAGGGGTGTGTGTGTGCATGCATGGGGTGTGTGGAATCTATGCGTAAAATGCGGCCAAGCAGCAGTTCACCCTTTTAAATATTAATCATCCCTGCTTCTGCAATTTTGCCAATGCGTCTGGGCCCACCACTGTTGAATTTTTCATTAACACTACTCGCTTCCAACGGCATTTCACCCACTTTCCTCCTTCTGGAACACCCCTCCTCGTTCTCCTCCTCCTATCTCCCTTCCCCACAGGCTCTCAGCTTTGCCACCCAGCTCTCTCCTTGAGGGCGATGACATTGTTGGCTGCCAGCATCCTCTCTCCTCCCTGGCTAGGCTGTGGCTGTGGAAGGAGGAAGAGGTAGCAAATGGAAACAAGGTGCCCCACTTGACAGGGAAAGGATGCGAGCACCAAGTCAACAAGTTCCTTGTTGCATAATGCACAAGCAAAAACAGGGCAGAAGTGCTGACAGGGTGCAGTAGGAGCCTCTTGGCCCAAAGGTCTTCATGGCTTGCTTTGCTCTTGCAGTGACACCAAGCAATGAGCACACAGCTGTGTGCAAGTGGAGTGACCCCATTTTCTCAAGGTGCAGCACAGCCAACCAGAATGCGCTAGCTGCTACAAGCACTCATTTTGCAAAGCAAAACGGAGGGCTGAATGTACACAAGGCAGGGCTTTTTGCAATAGCAGGCCAGAAGAAACTAAGCAAAAAAATGAAGCAAATAGAGCTCGGGTCAAGATTTAACGGGTGGGTGGGGAAGTGTAACAGTTCTACATCTGAGGAGTTGCCTTTCACATACCTCTTGGCATGGGGAGGAGCTAAGCAAAATATTTGAGACCCACAATCAAATATCCCATCTCTTTCACACACAAAAGCACACATCCAAACCCACACACCCCAGTTGAATCAGGATCACAGCATTCGGGAAGCCATTTTTAACCCAGGGTGGGGGAAAGGGTGGCCAGATAAGGAGCAATCCCAGACCCTGAGATTTCAGGACTGAACCTGAGGCCTTGGAGCAGCACCCCAGTGATGACATGGGGGCAGGTCCTGGAGAGAGGTTAATTGGGAGAGTGGAGCAGAGGACAGACATCTAGTGTGCTATAAATTGCAGCTGGCTCCTGCCAGACTGAAGCTTGCAAGCTGCATGCACAGTCTCCTTAACAGTTGTTGTTGTTGTTGTTGCTGTTGTTGCTGTTGTTGTTGTTGTTGTTGTTGTTGTTGTTGTTGTCACTCTCACCCCACAGGAGATTCAAGCTCTCCTTCTACAACTTGGAGGGGCCAGGTAAACCTAGAGATCTCAGGTCAGACCTGGAGGTCTGGCAACCCTTTTGCAAAAGCTTCAGCCTTCACTTATTCAACCCTTCTCTCACAAATTTCAGTTTTCATTCTATATATTCTTTCATTTCAACCATACTCCTGATATAAATCCACCTCCAACAGTTGATAGATAGATAGATAGATAGATATAGATAGATATAGATGATAGATAGATATAGATATATAGATAGATAGATGATAGATAGATATAGATATAGATAGATAGATAGATAGATAGATATAGATATAGATAGATAGATAGATAGATGATAGATGATAGATAGATAGATAGATAGATATAGATATAGATAGATAGATGATAGATAGATGATACGGTAGGTAGATAGATGATATAGATGATATAGATATAGATATAGATATAGATATAGATATATATTACTGTATATAAATAAATACTAGTCTTCTTTGCTCAGGTGTTTGTCTTCCAACTCATGTCCAGTTTGTGTTCTTGTAAATAAATTGTATCACAACCATCCCACATGCTTGCAAGAGAACTACCTATAAACAACAGCCCCCGAAACTCCCAACTGCTCAAGTTAGCACAGAGCTACAAATCTGGCCCCCATTTCTTACAGCAGAATAATATTTCTTGAGGGGTTTGAAACATTTGTTGCTGATGTTGTTGTTGAGATACTCAGTAAAAGCCGTGTCGCTTTAAAATATCAAACACAATAACTAGTCTTATTAACTCAAGGCTCTCATTTCCTCTCTTTGCATTATTAAAAATTCAGAAGGGTTGTCACCCATGTCTCAACTAGGCTGTGTGCTGGTTGGGTTTATTTATTGCACATTTTCATAAACATTGCATGAATTAAAAGTGCACAGTGTATTAATGGGTTGGCAACACTCAGGGTCGATTTTATACAGTGGGCTAAAAGGCTGGGCTATTTGTGTTCTAGATGCCATCTCCTTGTGTGCCCAGTAGAAGCATGGGCATATGGCTGAATTGTCTATAAGAGGCTGGATAACCTTCTGTTGGGGTAGCTTTGGATATGGACTTTCTGTGTCAAATAAGAGTTTGGGTGGAATCGTACAAGGTTATCTAAAGAAGAAAAAATGAGAGGAACACAAGTGCTTTATCCATGAAAAACCTGCAATATCTCTTGTTCTTTATTATCTTTATCTTGTTCCCAACTGCATGAGCTGAGAAAGGAGGACTGCCAGACCTCCAGGGCTGACCTGAAGTCTCCAAGTTTGCCCGTGGGTTGAATCTCCAGATGGGTAAGATTGCCTTAAAAGAGAGAGAGAGAGAGAGAGACTGCAGCTTACAAACTTCACATCTGCAGGAGTTGGCTTCAAATTGTTGCACAGACTCTCAATTTTAGTGGTCTAGGAGCCACATGCTATTAGTGGGTGGGGCCAGGGGGGCGGTAAGTAGATGGAGCAACAAATGTGATTTTTACCTTTGTACAATAGACTAGTTTCTACACACACCCTCTCTAACCTCCAGCCAGGCAAGCAAGAAACATTATCAGAGTTCAAGGAGGGAGAGAACCAGGTGAGAGGAGAATTCTTAATACCAGATGATAATACTGTAATAATAATAATAATAATAATAATAATAATAATAATAATAATTTATTTATACCCCGCCCTCCCCAGCCAAGACGGGGCTCAGGGCGGCTAACACTGAATATAAATACAGTAAAAACATTTTTAAAAAAACAAACAAAAAACAAAAACAGTTGATTAAAATATAAATTAGAATACAGTTTAAAACGCAGTTTAAAATGCAGCCTCGTTTTAGTGGGAGCCTATAGATCAAAGCCATAAGGGGGGGGGGAAACGTCAAATATTCACCGGGGCTAACTAGCCATGCTGGTCCTACACGGGCCAGCAAAAAGAGCCAAGGGAAAAATTATATACATATCCCATATAAGGGGTTCCAACAAACAAGAGGGGGGGGGGTTAAGACTGAGTCCAGCCCAAAGGCCAGGCGTAACAGCTCCGTCTTGCAGGCCCTGCGGAAAGATGTCAAATCCCGCAGAGCCCTGATCTCCTGCAGTAGGGCGTTCCACCAGGCCAGGGCCAGAGATTGGCCCTGGCCCTGGCTGAGGCTAATCTAACCTCCTTGGGGCTCGGGACTTCCAAAGTGTTGTTATTTATGGACCTTAAGGTCCTCCTGGGGCATACCAGGAGAGGTGGTCCTGTAGGTACGAGGGTCCTAGATAGAGAGGTGTGCAGGGCTGCATTGAGGCCCTGGGCCTGAAGTTTCCCACACCTGCCATAGGCAGCTACCAATACTGCTTTTTTGTTGAGCTGGTGCTATGCTGGGCAAAAATCACATGACTGAAATGAAATGAAGTCTCCAATGAGAAGATGTTCTGGTGAAATGATGCTAGCAGACATTATTTCTGTGCCTTAGATAGATATATCTATTTGTCAGGGAAAATGAGGCTTGTTTGTTTTCAGAGCCTATCTTGGTTCTGGTGTGTTGCTGCAAGATGGAAAGAATAATAAAATATCAAAACCGTTTTCTCCGTCTTTGAACAACAGTTCACAATGTTTCATTTTTAAGTTTGAATTACCTTGCACTTCTTTGAGACCTTGAATTTTTTGTGATATGCAACTATTTTATGTGTGTTTTTGTGTTTTGTGCAATAAAAGCAGATCTGCTATAAGCATGGAAAAGCAAACTGAGGAAGTTACTTCACTAGTTCCATTGCATTTAAATATTTTTTTCTTAATATTTAGAATTAAATAAGCTTTGCTAGCTGTAGATTTTTAAAAAACACTTCCCCCCTCCAAATCCTGCATCTCATTCCTGCTTCACCCTGTGTCTTCTTGTTTAAAAAAACGAAGAAGAAGAAGAAAACCTGGGCTAATTCACCTGGGAAACTCCAGACTTATAAACAGATGCCACTCACACAGGTTCTGGGAGGCCTTCCCATCATTAGATGATGGTGAACTTTGAACTCCTGATTTGGAGCCTCTGTTTCGCTGGAGAGGAGCAGAGAGAAGGAAGGAAGAGGAATGGCAAGGAAAGGATAGCGGCTTGACAGGAGGTCCCTAGTGAATTGTTGGCCTAGCCCAGCAATGGAACACTCAGGACATCAAATTGGCTCCAGTCACTTTGAAGCTCCCCTCACTCTTAATCTCTCTCTTTTTCTCTCTCCCTTTCTCACCCCCCTCTTTTTTTTCTTTCCCCTTGCATCTATGAATCATTCATGCCTTTTACTCCCCCCCCTGAGGTTCCTTTAAAAAAAAAAAAAGAGTAGAAGAAAGAAGGAGGATAGAGGGAAGAAAAGTGCTACACACACTCACACAAAGCCCAGCCTGCATTTATGTTCTTATTGCTCTATGTAGCTTATTATCACCAGTGTTGAACAAATTACTTACATGCTGTTTCCAGCACACTGGCAGTCCTCAGAGCAATGCTCTTGGTGGGGCAAACTGTTTCATTATCAATGTTAATGTTCCATCAGGGCAGCATGTTAACAGACTTGGTGAATATTATTTTGCCTGATGCATTAAAGCACACACACCACAGAGCGATCCTTTGCTGCTGGATCAATTGGACAGGTATGGGAACGTTTGGGCCTCCAGAACATGTGCCCCTCCAATTCCCATCAGCCCCAGCCAACATGGCCAATGATCAGGCATGATGGGAATTGGAGCCCAACATCTGGCCAAATGTTCTCCATCTCTGCCATAGGAGAAATGCAGTGCAAAATCAGAGACACTTCTCTCCTTGCATTCTTTGGTATTATATTGAGAGGTGAACGGATGAGCACTAAGCAATTGAAAGGAGGTTTGTTTAGGCCCGGCCCTGCAGGCTGGAAGTCTCCCTAACCCCCCTCCCTCTGCTGTCCCACTCATAGCTGACATTAGAACCAGGATCTGGACATCCTTGCAATGGAAGCAATTAGAAATCTGAAGTGGTCTTGACCTGCCATAGAGCAGCAATTAGTCTCCTGAAAAATTTCCTCTGCAAACTTTGCGTACTGAAAAATTTGCAGAAACTCTGTGCACATATCCACCAAAGAGGCTCCTGATACCTGTATATATAACTTTGACGTTCAAGATTGGATGCATGACACTATTTACTTGCTGAAATGGCATGTACTTTGCTTCTGACTGTATTTGGGAGATGGCAAGCAATGGGGGGGGGGGCATCCAACTAAGTCAGAACACACCCACTGAAGTAAATGAACTTAGCTAACGGAAGCCTATTAATTTAAATGGTTCTGAGTATGACTTTAGTTGGCTACAGTCTATGATATTTTGTATTTGAGAGCTTATTAGAGATCACATTAGATACCAACCAGACTTTTTTAAAACAAAAATCAGACAATGTCAAAAAGGTTAAGCTTTTAAAAATGTGAGTAAAAAAAGATGCGAATTTTAATTTCAAATTCAACACTCTGCATTAAATGTGAATGAACAATTTGACTAATTGTGATTTACTTTTATTTTTCTGTGAAGAATATTTGTTTCCATTCTGTCTGAAATGAATATTTGAGAAAGCATTACGAAGCAAATTGTTTTGACATGAATTTGCTTTCAAATATGTGTCCCCCTGTTTTGTTTTGTTTTAAAATAACTTTTGGGGAAAGAAAATTACCTCTTTAATGGACCCTTGCTCCATTATCTTAAAGTGCAGGACACTTTTTAAAAATGCTCATCTTAGGAGTGTAATTAACTAGCCCAGAAGTTGTTTGCTACCTGGTCTAGTCAATTTCACTTGCCAACTGACTTGCATAGAACTAGGGAAAGTACCGGTAGTTGTAATTAGGAAGTAGGAAAAACAGAGCAAAAAAGCTTCTGCTCATGATGCAGAAAATGTCCCCTTTTACCATTACATTTTTGTGGTTATCAATCTAGAGATCAGGGCCAAAGCTATGGCAGTATAGAAGGGGAAATTACTCCTATTAATTACTCCCTTCCCTTCTCTCTTTGGAAATGAGACCAGGCAATATGGAACTCCAGACAGAATCTCGGGTGAAATGTGTCCAAGAATTTTTGAAGCATCCCTAGGAAGAATAATAAATGACATTTTAAAGGGTTGCTAAGCTGAGCTTATATGATCTTGGGCACAAGGAGTGACGACTGGAAAAAAGTGAGTTACTGGGGAAAAATCAGGCTCCATCTTTTGGCCTCCAGTATCTTTAAAGGAGCTTTCTCTTTTAATATATGTACCTTTCTTGATGTATGTAAAATATTTGATGTTTTATGACTCTTTGTTTGCTGTGTTTAAACTACTATATAAGCCTCATTTTGATTTGTCTCTGTGCAGTCTTCTAACTGGTTCTGCTGAGCAACTGGTTGGCGATAGTTAATAAACCGGATCTCCAACTGGATCTGCTGACGCTTGCTGTAATACTCTTGGTCCCCTGATTTATTTAAAAGGTGTTCGCTCACCTGGATAATGAGCAGGTGGTGTAGAAACCAAATTCGTACAACAATTAGAAACAAAAGAAATAGAAATCAGTGTAAATAGTTAACATTATTGACGTGACAGTTGTGTTAAAGTTGTTGATTCCATTGACTTTGCTGCTAATCCTCTCCACTCCTTTCAAGGCTTACAAATGCATTAAAAAGTATGTGAAAGGGTAGGAAGCTTTGCTTCTTCTTGGTCTCAACATGTTGCCACCTTTAAAAGCAATATTATCAAGACTAGCCTTCTTATTTCTAGCCTACCATTAACTTTATGAGATAAAAGATGTGAAAGAATGTTGGGCCACCTGCATGAAGCTACTGGTGGTCCATAGACCACAGCTTGGGAACTTCTGATTTAGATCCCACTTCTAAATTATTTTCACTTCTGTATGGATCTTAATGCACACTTTACCCTAGTATATTATGTGCACCTTTGTACACATTTCTTGGCTGGAAAACCAAATTGCAAAATTCAGAGCAGTGCAGATCTTAAAGGATGGCTGTGTTTCAGTTTGCATATTGTTTTAGAAAGTGCAAATTAGGCCAGTTCACCTTTAAAAGCAAACTGAACTGAATTTCTCCCCCTTCCCTAGTGGCTGCCTAACTATGCTTATTGATAGAGCTAGCCCTGGTCCATCATCTATCATAGGCAGCACATTCATAGGGAAAGCTGATGACCCCAGAGGAACAGATCCCACCCCACATGTCCACACACTAGGAATAGTGCAAAGCATTGCTCAGTTGATTTGGAAGTGAGTGGGAATAATTTTTCTCTAAAGCATTTTGAAATAGTTGCTCACGAATACCTTTTCAGTATTCAAGGTTCCTGCTGAGTTCAGACACTCATGGGCTGGAACAAGAATTCCATTGGGCTCACTTGGGAGGGTCTGTGCAAAACCTGCTCATAGATTTGGCCACTTCTGAGTAATACAACATGTAGAATGCATCATAATAAAAGCTTTCAAGTGCGTTCCTTCTCTGAAACATCTATAGCAAAGCTCCCACCGCCAGCCTGCAAGAGAATCAGCCATGGGCAGCAAGCCTCTGTGACCTATTTAATATGTTAAAAATAAATAGCTCCCCATTAATAATACATATTATAAGACTTCAGTTTGGATGCTCTTGGGTGGCTATGCTGTAAAATGTTTACTATTGATGCTGATTGCCAAGAAAACACTTCTATTGATTATATATTTGGGGGTTCCCTCGCCCCTTCCTTCCTTCCTTCTTTCCTTCTCCCCTTCCTTGGATGGTTAGAGTCTCTGCGGGGCAGTCCTTGACACAATGGTTCAAAATTCAAGAAAGATTAATAGGGTTCAGTATAGCATGACTTGTTAGTTCAGAGATGCTTTTATAGGGCTGGCTGCATTCAGAAGAGAGAGCGCTGGGACGTTTGTATGTATGGTGTTGTTGGTCATAATCTGTTTGTTTACAAATGTACAGGCTGATATTCCAAGGGGAAAGAATTAAGAACAGAAGGAACATGAGGATTCACAGGAATGTTGATACTGCTCTTAGAATTTAGGTTGAAATGACACTGTGGGGATGCAGCAAGAGTCAATCGCACACATAAGCAGTAGCAAATCCGAGATAACTTCAACATTCTGAAGTTATACACATGCTATTATATCTATATTGGGGTGAGAAACCTGTGCCTGTCCAGGACTCTCTATCCAGCCCCTGAGACTCTCCCAAGCTATGCTCCCTTTCCAGACGACACTTCTCTCTGACAATGTTGTGCAGAGGCGAACCTCGGGTCCCTTGTGCCCTTAGCAAAGAGCTGTATCAGTGCCCCCAGCAAGGAGCAGTATCAGCGCCCTTGCCAATTCACTTTACCATGATAGCTACCAGCCGAGCAAGGCCCACAAAAGGTCCAAGTAGCCGCTGGGGATGCCGCCACCTCCAGGGTCAAGCTGGGAGCACATAGCAGCAGTGTGGCTTCTTAGGCAGCACTCTCACCCAGCAGCAAGCAAGGAGGCAGACAGGCAGGCAGAGTCTAGTCAGGTCGCCTGGGAAGGGGGGACTTTGAGGGCCACACACACACACACAAAAGTTGGGAGAAGTTAAAAGCCCCTCTTGATAGAGGGTGTGAAGAAGGTGGCAGCAGTTACTCCAACCATCCCATCCCATCACCAGACCCACCCCAATCTCAATTCCTTCTGAGAACACTGTCATCCAGGCAATCTGTCTTCTGTCCCTCTTACCCCACCATAGGAGCCAACTCCTAGGGGCCGAGGGGTCATCAGCCCCCCATTAAGATAACCAGCCCTGCCCAAGTTGATGGGCATTGCCATTCAGGTGGTGTGTGTGCACAGTGTCATGTGATTGATTATGCAGGGCGGGGCTTACCTGGGCCACCCCCAGTATTTTATTCAAGTTGGCACCCCTGCATTCCACACAACCAACTATATTTCCTCTGTTGGAGTTATATGGGTGATTTTGCAGGGAGGGGGTTACCTGAGCCTGTGCCCCCAGCAGGGGCCAATTTCGCCAATCCCTAGGTACCCCCCTGCTGTTGTGTACCCCTCTTAACTGTCCTCCAGTTCCCCCTGCCTAATGAGGTGGGGCAGGTGGTTACAAGGAAAGGGCCTTTTCAGTGGTCATACCCCAACTATGGAATGCTTTGCCCAGAATGGCTCACCTGTGCCTATGTTTCAGTGCCACATGAAGACCCCTTTTTATTATTATCCCAGCCCTTTACATAACTAAGGTTTTAAGGGCATATTAGGACCAGCCTCCCTCTGCTAATTTTTAATACCATTTTCCATCATGTTGTTGATCTTATGCTTCTTTGTGATGGTTTTATGCTGGTTTCATATTGTGCCGGCACAGGTTTTTGTACTTAGTATTTTATTAGGTTTTGTTGTATTAGCATTCTGTCGATCTATTAAATTTGTGACCTGACCACACCTATCTCTATAAACCTCTTAGCTGGCTAGAAAAATTTGTTTCCACGTCTAACCTGGCAGGTAGGTAGATGTGCATTCCGAAATCACTTTAGACAGGAGCAGCCAAATGGCCCATTAGTTCCCAGTTGTCTGCCACCAGCAACCAGGCTGTACAAAATCTTGGGAAAGAGCCATTTCTCCATTTAACTAGCAGAAGAGCATTGTTCCAAACAGCATTTCCCTTGCATTGCCCCAAGGAGGTGAAACCTGTTTTCTGGATGATTCTGTGCGAGGACCCAAACGCATAATTGTTTAGGACTTTCAAATGCAGACTGTGCTAATATGAAATTGTGAAACATCAATAAGATATTGAATGATGATGATGATAAGCTGCAATTGACCAAAGAGTGTAAGCAATGCATTCAAATAGGAAGTTTTGAAGCTTAGGGTATAGGAATCTGCCAAGTTCAGCACTTTGGGAATGGAATCATATGCACACTTGGAATGTAAGAGCCATTGAACAGAGTGGTACTTGGTTCCACATAAGATGTGTTGTAAGTTCTGTTTATTTCAATTGGAGGGGTAAGCACTTGCCTAGCTCCACCCGCTGAAATCAATAGTTCTCAAACTTCTTTTTTTCACGGATCACTTGAAGACAGCTGGAGGTTTCAGCAATCTTACAGTTTAATTCTATAGAAAATTCAATAATTTATAAATATATAAATTCAATAAATGATGATAAACTATTATTTTACTTTTAAATAAAAATACAGGTGCACACACATATATAATTGTTCTCATCATTGTTAAATCCAGTACTGCAGGAAGATAAAAATATAAGAAGAACCTGCTGGATCAGGCCAATGGCTCATGTAGTCCAGCATCTTCTTGTAACTGCCACCAACCAGATGTCTATGGGAAGCAACTGGCATTCAGAGAAACACAGGGACTTGCCATATGTATTGAACTGGATCATAGGTCCATCTAGCACTGTATTGTCTACAGCAGGCATCCCCAAACTCAGCCCTCCAGCTGTTTCGGGACTACAACTCCCATCATCCCTAGCTAACAGGACCAGTGGTCAGGGATGGTGGGAATTGTAGTCCCAAAACACCTGGAGGACCGAGTTTGGGGATGCCTGGTCTACAGTGAATGGAAGCGGCTCTTCACAGTTTCAGACCAGAAACATTGCCAGCCCTGCCTGGAGATGCCAGGGATTGAACCTGAGACCTTCTGCATGCAAAACAGATGCTCTACCAGTGAGCCATAGTCCCATCTGACTGTGGAAGTGGAGTCGCTACAACTAGTAGCATGAGGAAATCCATGGGCTGTAGTACAGTCTCAGTGGTAGAATGCCTGCTTTGCATGCATAAAATTCTGGATTCAATTTCTGACATCTCCAGCTAAAGATATTAGGTAGCAGCTACCTCCATCTAAGGGACGCGGGTGGCGCTGTGGGTTAAACCACAGAGCCTAGGGCTTGCTGGTCAGAAGGTCGGCGATTTGAATCCCTGCAACGGGGTGAGCTCCTGTTGCTCGGTCCCAGCTCCTGCCAACCTAGCAGTTTGAAAGCACATCAAAGTGCAAGTAGATAAATAGGTACCGCTCGGGCGGGAAGGTAAACGGCGTTTCCATGCGCTGCTCTGGTTTGCCAGAAGCAGCTTTGTCATTCTGGCCACATGACCTGGAAGCTGTACGCCGGCTCTCTCAGCCAGTAATGCGAGATGAGCGCCGCAACCACAGAGTCGGACATGACTGGACCTAATGGTCAGGGGTCCCTTTACCTTTACCTTTACCTCCATCTAAAACCCTAGAAAGGCGCTGTCCAGCAGAGTAGACAATATTGCCTAGATGGATAAATAATCCAATCTGGTGTAAAGCGGTTTCCTATGTTCTAGCTGCCTCCGCCATTTCCGTGCAAGAACTTATAGTTGTGCAAAGGTGGCATTGTGCAAAAACTTACTTAAGCTAGGTTTGGATGGATCTGTCCATTTCATTTTCTCTGTTTCTTGCATCTTAAATTCAATTCTCCACATTTCCGTACCAGTTTGCAATTCTTTTTCAAAAAGAATATTGCAACCTAATCAGCATTTTAGTGCAAATTTCTCCTAATGCAAGTTCTTGTAAGCAATTTCTCCTCATGTTTGCATTTTTTTCAAGCAATTTCCCTTGCTATAAGGCTTTTTGGATATTATTTTCTATAATGCATGCATTTGTATGTACACTTTCCCCTGATATACACATTTTTGTAAACATCATCTGGTTGGAGAAGTGCATGAGGAACATAGGAAGCTGTGTTATTATGAGTTGGACCATTGGTCCAACAAGCTCAATATTGTCTACATATACTGACTGGCAGCAGCTGAGCAGGTTTCAGGCAGGAGCATCTCCCAGCTGGGGACTGAACCTGGGATCTTTTGCATTCACAGCAAATGCTCTACTGCTGAGTTATTGCCCTTCCCCAAAGGAATTTGGGGACAATTTGGAGAAGTGTAGATTTCATAGGATAGTTGCATTCCAAATTGTACATAGCTTTGTGAAGTGCAAATTAGTGAGTTTTGCATTAGAGTGCGAACTGAACCGTATCCCTCCCCCAGCTGTACTCTAAGCCAATTGAAGAGTGTCTGCGCTGGAGTGTCTGGAAGCTTTTTCTTGGGCACTGAAGGGAGGCAAAGCAATGAATACAAGACTGATGATGATCCTAAGCTATTGATTTTGGGGCTTTAGCTTCCCTGCCTCTTCTGACTCGTTAGCTCTGGATAAAGGCTAAAGTACAAGCTAATCTGACTTGATTTTAGATCAGAGATGGACACATTTAAATAAAGCCTCTGCTCTCTCCAGTCTTAATGCACTGCTTAATGGGTCATCTGCATGACTCCAGGGAACTCAGGGACTGAGGAGGAGGGAGAGGTGGGCTGTATTAGCAGGAACCGTCTACGTTTCTGCATTATGGTAAGGGTAATGTTTAATTTTTTTATTTTTCAAAGAAAAATGCACAGGGCTTTAAGGCTGAGAAAGACTTTTTGCAGCTGAAGATCTTGTTAGGAGAAAGTATACATGGAGATGCATATATGGCTGAAAATAACATGCAAAATTGCATTCTAGATTGGATTACTGCAGCATACTCTGCATTGAGCTGCACTGGAAAGCGACTCAGAAACTGCAGCTGGTCCAAATTGCAGCCTACAGGTTACTGACTAGGGTTCCATCTAGAACATATAGAAAACCTGTGTTAAAGCACTAGTTGCCAGTTCATTTCCATGCCAGATTTAAGGTGCTCACATTAGTGTTTAAAACCACAAATGACTTGGACCCTGAATATCTGAAAGATGGCCTCCTTCTGTACATACCCTCAAGATCAGCAGAGGGGGCTATCTTGGTAGTTTCAGCTCCCTCAGATGTTCAGAGTGGTAGTTGCCCAGGAAAGGGCGTTCTCTATTGCAACTCTAAGTTGTGAAATTTCATCCTCACAGAGGTGTATCTGACACATTCTTTATGCAATTTCTTTTATATGCTGAAGACACGCCTTTTTACTCTGCCCTTTACTCCTACATATATTAAGACCCACCCTCCTCTTGTGGCTGTCATTTGTTTTAAACTGTTTTTAGCATTGAGTCTTAAATTGTTGTAACCTGCCCTGGGATTTCCTGCTAAGGGACTGTTAATAAATTGGGGGAGGGGGGAATAGTAAATGAATATATTAGGGAAACTGCTTGCAAAAAATATGTTTTTTAATTAGGAGAAATTTGCACTAACAATCTGAATGGTTTCCTTGAGGGTTGTATTTTATTTTATTTTTAGTTTCAAATTGCTGCAGAAATGTGAATAACAGGATTCAATATTGGGCAAATGTGGCATGATCTCTTAGAGTACCGGTAATCAAATGAAACTTTAACACAGGGCATGATAAAAGTCTGTAATTTCATTATGACAAGTTACTTGTTGTTTACTGTTGTAACAATTGATTTCTCAAAATTATCTTCCGTACCATGAAAATAAACAAAAACAGTATTAAAAAAAAAAAAGTTTGGGCAAATGAGAAACTTAAGAGGGACTGAAATTAATAGTCCCTTAAGACATATCTAACACAAAAAGGCAATATTTTCCAGCCTGAGGGTCACATGGTCTCATGGGCAACCTTCTGTGAGCCACCCATCTATGGTGGGCAGGGCTAGAGGCAAAAGGGGATCAGAGCAACAGAGATGACTCTTATTTCTGTACAGAAGGCTACATCCCAGCCATGCAAAAGTGAGATTTCTACACCCACCACTAGGGAGGGAGGAGAAATTTGGTTCTGCTTGCATTTAAAGGCAAACCTACCTACTTCACATTTTCCGAAATAATATGTGAACCAAAACACAGCCATCCTTTGAAATTCGCACTTAACCAAATTTGCAATGCAGTTCTTCAGTCAAGTAGTGTGTACAAAAATGTACATGCTGGATTATGTACATGCACAAATTAGCTTATGAAGATAACATGCAAAAGTACATTATGTATGGGAGGAATTGCCTTGCAAAAGTGTGTAAGTTATGCAAAATTGCATATGAAAATGTGCAAAAAATTCTGATGAATTTTCACTAGAATATTCTCATGAAAAAAAATGGGAGAAACTGAAGATGACCAAACTGACATTCCCTACCCACAGTGGGAAGCGGGTGGCGCTGTGGGTTAAAGCACAGAGCCTAGGGCTTGCTGATCAGAAGGTCGGCAGTTCGAATCCCCGCGACGGGGTGAGTTCCTGTTGCTCGGTTCCAGCTCCTGCCCACCTAGCAGTTCGAAAACACATCAAAAGTGCAAGTAGATAAATAAGTACCGCTCCGGTGGGAAGGTAAACAGCGTTTCCGTGTGCTTTTCTGGTTCACCAGAAGCGGCTTAGCCATGCTGGCCACATGACCTGGAAGCTGTACGCCGGCTCCCTCGGCCAGTAACGCGAGATGAGCGCCGCAACCCCAGAGTCGGACACGACTGGACCTAATGGTCAGGGGTCCCTTTACCTTTACCTTTTACCCACAAATCACATATCTGCAGCCTCCAAGCAAGAATGAGGCATTTTCACAGTTCAAAAACATATTTCAGTTAGCAAAAATGTTCATTTGTTTGTCAATCATTATGGTAGCTTAGTATTCATTATCCCTCCCCTCCCCCCCAAAAAAAAGGAGTCTAGGAGGAGTGGGTTTTACTTCTTGCTGAATTGGGGAAAAATTAGTATTACTATTGTCATTTCAATTTATTACCTGCCCTTCACCATCTGGTCCCAGGGCAAGTTACTACAATGGAAAACTGTTAAAGCACAGTTAAGACACTTATATGCTGTTCTTTTTAAGTAAAATGGTCCTTTCTGCTTGCTTTAAAAAAAAAAAATCAAAGCCAATAATTTAGAGAAAAGGCTTAGAAATCTCCCTTAGAAAGTCAGCTCCTTTTCCCAAGGGCTACAGCCCTGCATCCAGTTTACTGTCAGAAACATACAAAATCAATAGCTTGGTCCAGACCCTCTGTGTGCAAATTGCTACCAGTGGATTCCTGTAGAGTTACAGTATATGAGCAATCAAAGATAAATATTGTTTGGGGCTGCCTGAGCTGGACTCACCACCAGAGAATCGTCCTAGCTGCTGGCTCTGCCTCATACACATGCATGCACATGCGTCCTCCCCCCGCCCCCCATTTAACAGAATAAAGCAGGTACGCTCAGTTTACAGTAACAACAAAAGAGTCTTGTGGCACCTAAAAGGCTAAAAGATGTAATAGAGCAAAGTTTCCATGGGCTGGAGTAGGCGACTACATGCTTTTGACTAGATTCTGTGTACCATCCCTGTGTGCATGAGAACTACAACCCCTGTCTATGCATATGCTCTGTACATGAGTACAATTTGTACATATATGCATAGGGACTGTATGCGCTTGGTTTAGTGAACACATGTAAGAAGGGTGTGGGATCCACTGCTCCCATGCTGCAGCACCACTAACACCCATGCAAGTGTACTCTTGCACATCAAGTGTCTGAATCAACCTTATGATTCCATGCGTTCTGCTGCTTTGGTTGCTCCATTGGACAACTTAGGAAAGATGTCCATCACACACAGAGACAAGTTAATTCCGTGTCTGTTTCTTGCCTGGGTGTCTTAAATTAGGAAGGATACAGGCTAAAAGTGGGGAACATTGGGCCCAGGAACCAAGTATGACCCTCCAAGCCTCTCTAGCTGGGCATATGTCCTTTCTTTGGGTCACTGCCCTGCTTCACAAACACACACAGAGACATAGAGTGTTTCTGCTTGGCTGGAATGCGTCCTTGAACTCTGATAATATACCTTGCTTGTCTTGATGGAGAACAGGGACATAAGGAACTGCATCAGAGCATTGGTCCATCTAGCTCAGTGTTGTCTACAGTGACTGGCAGTGGCTCTCCAAGGTTTCAGGCATCATTCTCTCTCAGCTGTGCCTGGAACAGAATCTGGGAATTTCTGTATGCAAAGCAGAAACTACGACTGTAGGGCACTTCTTTGCTGGTGTGTTCA
Organism: Darevskia mixta; assembly: GCA_034641385.1. NCBI lineage: Eukaryota > Metazoa > Chordata > Lepidosauria > Squamata > Lacertidae > Darevskia > Darevskia mixta. Next base: position 7,106,480 of record JAWWNH010000061.1, on the reverse strand, counting down.
CTGCAGGGAATGCACTAGGGAAGCAGACCCCAGCAAGACTGAATCCTCTGTCCACTCGCTAGTGAGCAGAGGATTCAGTCTTGATGCATGTTCCTCTACAAGCTTGCAGAGCAGCAGCCAGCAGGATTGGACCCTTCTGCTCACAGTGCAGGAGGAGAAGAGAAGAAGACACGGTGTCTCCTTCTCCCTGCCCCTTTTCCAACCATACTTTCACTTGGCATTTTAAAAGGAGGAGCCACCAGCCATTGAAGCCATGTGGCTGCCGTGTTCAGCTCCATCCCTAACGCCACCCGGCGTCCTGATGTCACGTGCACAATGTCGGGACACTGGTCTCACGTGCGCAATATTGCCCCTCCCCCAATTGCCCTCACAAGCTGGCGCCTCTGTTCAGGAATGTTCTAGCTTTTGACATGCTGAATCAAGCACCTCCACCTCTAAAACAAAACAAAAGTTGATATTAGGTTCCAGAAAACACAAGAACACAGGAAGCTGCCTTAGACTGCTTCAGAGCATTGGTCTATGTATCATCTCAGTATTGCCAACACTGATTGGCAGTGACTCTCCAGCTTTTGCCAGCTCTACCCAGAGATGCTAGGGATTGAACCTGGGACCTTCTGCATTCTTCCACTAAGCTATGGCTCTTCCCCAAGAGGTTTTTCTTTTTTTAAGCCTTTAGTTAGCTCATGGGGCTTTATCATCTGCCAAATCTGTTCAAGATATATAGTCATTTCTGAATGTGGCAGTGCTCCCCTTTACCTTCCTTCTCCTCCTCCTCCTCTCCCCCCCCCATTCCTTTTCCTTCAGTTCTTTCCCTCCTTACTACCTCTACCTTGCTATTTCAATTATTTAATTTTTTTTCTTTCTCTTTCTTTCTTTCTTCCTTTTTTTTTTTGGTGGTGCTTCCCCCAGCGATGTGAAAAGCTGAATGTCTTAAATACAAATCATCTCCAAATCATTCCACGCAGGACCTCTCCGCCCTTGCCAGAGCGCTGGGGCTGCGGGATAATGAGCTCTGTAGAGATTTTGCTCCGATCTTCCACACCACTAGTGGGGGGGGATATAGGAGGGAGGGGAGGAAGAACAGAGGGAAGGGAACGAATTTTGCTCTTTCTGATTATGTGGGGAGAGGGAGAGGGAGCATCTCCTCTTTCTTCCTTCCCCACCTAGCTGACCAGGGAGCTGGTGTCTGTTTGAAGTGAGTAACCTTCTACATCCTGTAACAGACTGAGCAGCACCACAAAAGTGGGCGGGGGGCTGAAGATTCTCTTGCAGATTGGTGCGCCATATACTCTCCTTTGCATTCTGCAGAACACAACTATAATAAGGAGAGCCCTGCCGGATCAGACCAGAGGTCCATTTCGTGCAGCATCCTCTTTCCTGCTGCAGCCAAGCAGATGCCACTGGGAAGCTCACGAGGAGGACATGGGGGCAAGGGCTATGCTGCCACCTGATCCATGCACACGCTGTCGCATCCCAAGCTGCTCCTTGCATCCTCTGCGTCTCAAAGGACCCTGTGATCCTCCCAGAGTAGAGGCAGGACCAGACTCAGTGGACTACAGCCTCAGGCTTGTGTCCGAAGCCGCTTGGTCCATTAGTGCAAAGATTTACGCCTGCACAATTGAAACCACCCCTCCTGTCCCCACACCCCACAAAGCTCTTCTGTCACCCTTGACCCTCTGGAGCAGATTTAGGGAGCATGGGGGGGGGGAGAGGCAGGAGGGGAAACTTCTTCTGTGCATTTGTAATTTCTTGTGCTAACATAATAAGGGCACTGGATAACACCATCAATGAAGAATGGGAGACGGGAGTGCAAAGTGCTTTGCTTTCATCACAATGGGGGGCAGGGGTGACAGATTTCAGACAACAGATTCCAACTTCCAGGAATGTTTTAGACCTGGTATCAGTTGAACTCCAGACAGAGCAGGGGGACAGCAACAACCAGATGCACTAAGGAAAGAGATACGTGTTGTGTGCGAGAGCCCACTCTGCCTCTTGCACATGCACAGGGAACTCAGTTTGACATCCCTGTTGTGCATGCTCCATTTGCTAAAGAGAGAGAGAGAGAGAGAAGCACAAGCTGCAATTGTATGTTTGCTCACTGGTGCACAGAAACAAGTGGCTGCAAATTCTGTCCTTCACTCCCACTTCAGGCCTCATGTGAACAGCAACCCTGCCCCTCCTTCAGATCCAACCCACATAGAGAATGATGCTATGAACTGGGTCTGGTTCAGTCCTGGATTCCAAACTGAACGAGGCTGCATTCACATGGCATTTTATTCCATTTTCATGACATTTCCCTAACCCTTAATGTCCACATTGCATGCGAGCTTTCACGTGATGTGAAATCCACTTTGGGAACTACAGAGGAATACAGTGCAGGTTTACCACTCATTTCCATGTTACTTGCAAAACAGTTTTCGTTTCTTCCTGGCAGCGGATAACACAGAAATGAGACCTAAACTTGCACTATATTCCACTATACAGCACTCCCAGAAATTGCCTTTACGTCATGCGAAAGCTGAAATATAATGTGGAACTTGACAGTTTTCATGAAAATAAAATAAACTAACATGTACATGCAGCCTGAGTCAACCCAGGATGTGGATGGGTAGGGATTACGCAGTCCAGGATCATCCCAGGTCAGACTCGGTCCACCAGGAGCAATCTAGGGCTGTCAAAAGAGGGGCAGCCTGGGGCAAGGAAAGAGAAGATCTAGGTTGGGTAAGCCCTGTAATATCCTGGGTCAGATTGGGGGTGCTCCAATGCATTGGATGGGTCCCTGAATTGGGCTGGTCCCATGCACAGCCCAAATAGAGACCACCGGCATAGGGTGGACCATGTGTCTTATTTTACACATGGTTGAGGGTCTGTGTCCTGTCCAAATCTGGCTTAAAGTTAAAGTACCCTAAGAAATGAGAGCAGAGCTGCCCATCCACAGTTAGCAGTTATAGAAGTTGGAGTTCTTGATAGAAGCAATGCAGAAATTTGTAGAAAAACAAGAACTCAGGCCACAAGGGTACAATTGTGTAGAACTGGTGATTGAAAGATTCAAGCTTTTCAAGTCTCTTATGGATAGATTTATTTATTGAAATTTATATGCCAGATGGAGTTAATATGCCAGGACAAGGCCCTGTTTTGGAGATTCTTCATCAGCCAGTAGAGTCTTAACGGCTTAAGGTCAACATGCACTAGTTTCTTAGAATTAAAATTACAGTTATTATTTCTATATTTGCACCTGTACCTATGGTTTAGCACAAGGGTAGGGAGCCCTTTTCAGCCTCAGGGCCACATTCCCTTTTGCTGTACCTTCCAGGGGCCACGTCTATGATGAGTGGGACCAGAGGCAAAAGTGGACAGAGCAATGAATGTAAAGGGTCTGGAGGTCTGAGAAGCTGCATGAAGCCCCCGGGCCTGAGGTTCTCCTTCCCCTGGATCAGCATATGCAAATCTTATGCAAATCGGCACCCTCTTTCGCCCTCTTTTTTTGGTGATGCGTAAGCAACCCCACCTACCAGGCAATGTGTAATCGACTGCTCCAGCATCTACAGGCCTCCTTGCACCTAGCTATCTCATGTGCTTTCTCCACCCCAAGTCTTGGACCTTTTCTCTATGAGTTCCACAAATGCAAGTACCGCCTTCACATACTGAGGCTGCCTTCTGACAGCTCTGCACACATTTTGCGTCAGTCAACTGAGTGCTTATGATGAAAACTCCCAGGTTGGCTGTTTCCACCATGGAAAACACACACACGCAACATGAGTGAGTCAGAAACAAAAGAGTGCCTGTCTCTCACTGCTGACTTCAAAGCTGCTGTCAGCAGGAGCCATTGAAACAGTTTAAGTACAAAATGAATTGTTTTAATATTTAATCAGTTCCTAATCGGCGCTGGAATCCCCACTGGAGGTCTGGTTCAGTCAGAAGGCTGTCCAGAGCTAGCACCCTCCACCTGCTTGACCAGAAAACTCATCCTAAACCCTCTTTTTTTTGCATCCCCAAACATGTTACCCACCTCTCCAGTCCAGCTCATAAACGGAAGAATGACAACCCTACATTACAAAGAAACACTCTTAATTTGAAAGCAATGGGGGTTGCTGCTCCAAATCCAGATGTGAATTTCACAACTCCTACTGTAGGTCTCTCTGGCTTCACACCCAAAGATTCATAGTGTAGTCCAGGGATAGGGAATGTTTAACCCTCCAGATGTAGCTGGATTACAACTCCCATCACCCTTGACAAATAATCAGGCTGTTTGGGGCTGATGGGAGTTGGAGTTCAACTACATTTGGCGGGCCTTGTCCCTGATGTAGTTATACAGATCTTGCTTGCCTGTTTTGTTCCTTCCAGTAGTGCATAATATCTCCTACAGGACCTTCTGTGAGATTGTCTCTTAGGTCAATTCTCTAGTAAAGTCCTTCCCAACCTTGCGTCCCCAGATGTTGTTGGGCTGCAACTCCCCAGCCAGCATGGTCAGTGGTCAAAGTCGACGGAAACTGTAGTTTAACTAAACCTGGAGGGCCATATGTTCCTTATCCCTGGACTACACTTTGATTGGCAAACTTGGCCAATCACTTTTGAGACACCACCCACCAGATGAGCCATTTATGCATCTTAACTAGTGATCATCAAGACGTATTGGGATATCATGATGTTATTGTTCTTTACCGTGCCATTTTGTGTCCTAAAACCAAAGTAAATAACCTGGCTTGCCAATTCCATGAATTAATTACGCATGGTGTAAATAAATTGTTTTTCTCTCTTCCTCACAGACATAAGAACATAGGAGCAGCCTGTTGGATCAGGCCAGTGGCCCATCCTACCTATAGGAAACATGCAAACAGGACCTGAACACGAGAGTGCTCTTCTATTCTATGGTTTCCAGCAACTGGTATTGAGAAGCATCACTACCTTCAACACTGGAGGCAGTGCATAACCACCATGGTTCGTAGCCACTGATAGCCGTCTCCCCCATGAATTTGCCCAGTTCTCTTCTAAGGCCACCCAAGATGGTGGCCATCACTGCCCCCTGTGGGAGCAAGTTCCCAAGTCCAACTATATGCTGGAAGCTGACCTAATCATAAAATAGACTTGAGAATCTCCATTCATGTTTCCCACAATGCGATGGACCTGATCCAAGTGGTGAATACATCCAAAGATTACAGCAAGGAGAGGAAATCACTTGCCATGGACAGGCAATATTTCCCCCTGCAGAAAATGCTCCAACCCCTTTAAAAATGTTTACTGTAGTCCAGGATCATTCGATTTTTTGTTGTTGCTTCACACATGCACATCACTTGACTTCAATGGTACCATCAGGTTCAGCCTTTGGGGCTGATATCTAGGACCCCATTCAGAGTTTGAGCAAAAAGGCCCCCAAACAAAACAAGGCTGGCTCACCACATTTTGACCTAAGTGACATAGCACACATTACTATTTAATGGAGCAGGGGAGCCTGGTAAGACCATTAAAGCCACAGCCCAAAATTACCTACCTGTACCACTTCTACGAAAGGATAGTCGTACATGTGTGATCTATCCCTGATGGCAGCACAATCCACCTGCTCTGACCCTCCATGCCCTCTGGCTAGCCCTCAGGCCTCTCCAGGCCACACACCCTAGCCTCGGGCCACATCCCTTACTTGCCCTGCTTCCATGCACCCTCCTTGAGTGTTTTTGCCTTGCTGGAACGTGTCATTGAATTCTTGAATTAGCCTGCAGAGTAGAGAGGGGTGCTGAAGCGTGTGTAGAACTAGCCTGCCATCAAGGTAAAATTCACGTTCATGGCTCTGCCCATGTTAGCCTTGAGGGCTGCTTACCATGTGCCTACCACTGGCATGTGGTCCACAGAAGCCTGCCCGGAAGTCCGTAGGGCTCTCAGCTGAAAACACCCAAGGCTTGCTCCTTTGCAAAAGTAGCTCACCTCCTCTTCCAGTGGCTTCCATTTCAGGGCCTGAGGGAATCCCTCTCCAACCCCCAAGCAAGGGATGCCTGGCTGCTCTCGAGCAAGTAGTATCCGGGGAAAGCTGAACAAACAGCCTGAACTCGGTCATTAATCAGGGCTATTTTCCATTAGCTACCTGGAGAACCTCCCTGCCCTCCGCAGACACACACACACACACAGAGAGAGAGAGAGAGAGAGAGAGAGACATTGCCTTGAAGGCAGCTTTGCCTTGCGGCTTTTGAACCACTGCAGCGTATCTTTGCTCTTTCGGTAATCTTCTGGATGTCATAAATAACTCCTTATGTCCCACAAAGTGAATTTAGCCATGCGGGGTTATTTTTACAGCATTGCTGATAGGAAAGGGGCTCAGGGGAGGGGGGATTTCTTCGTAGAGAGGCCGGGGGGGGGGGCTCCTGGCCAGCGCACACTCTCAGGGAAGCCAGTGGCTCCACGATGACTTTCCTGCCAGCACCATCTACTGGGCACGAAGGGAAGTGAGACAGCTTTCCTTCCTGGCAGCTTCTTCTCCAACCCATCCTTCCTCATCCCACCTTCATGCAAACTCAGCCAGTGCAGGGAAAGAGCAGGGAGCACAAAGTAACTCATGGAGAGCTGGTGAAGATATGCAGAAGTTTTTCCACGTGTTACAGCTTGAGAGCTGGGCGGCAAGGTAATTGTGGAGAGGAAATTCTGTATGAATACAGTCTGGGGTGGCTATGTGACCTATTTCACAGACAACCCTTTGTTTGTTTGTTATTAAATTTCTATGCCACCCTTCATCATAGGGTGGTTTACAATATAAAAACACAAAAATACATAACACAGTAGCAAACAAAACCAATACCCCCCAGTTTAAATGGCCATAAATAGTTTTATTAGCCAAAGACCTGGGATATTGTTGTTGTTGTTGTTGTTGTTGTTATTACTGTATTATTATTATTAAAATTTGTATACCACCCTTCATTTGCAGATCAGGGCAGTCCACAACATAAAAAAAATATATAAAATCACAAAATCTATGATAAAAACAACAACAACCACAGACGAATAACCCGCTTCCTCTGCATAATATGTTAATCCTGGTGGAAGAGGAATGTTTTCACCTGGCGCCTAAAGGTGTACAATGAAGGAGCCAGCCAAACCTCCCTGGGAAGAGCATTTGACAAACAGGGAGCCATTTTCATGCTGCCACCCTATGGACCTCTCGTGGAGGAGGCAACCGAAGAAGGGCCTCAGATAATGATCTCAGGACCTGGGTAGGTTCATAACCTGGGGGAAGAGGGATGTTTTTCCCTGACGCCTAAAGATATGTAACAAAGGTGCCAGGTGAGCCTCCCTGGGGAGAGCATTCCACAAATGGAGAGCCACTGCAGGGAAGGCCTATCCTATTTGAAGGGCTGTCCAGTACAAGTCTGAAGAACGAGCAGGTGGAACTTTGACACTAACATCGTCCTTAAATGTATTGCCTGCCCTTTACTAGCAGTGAGCTTCAGGTCAGCAGGTTCAGGCAGGCACACAATCTCCCTCACAGTGGCAGGACGAATTGCTACTGAAATCATTTCTACATTTGTATCTATACTACTACTATTACTACTACTACCAGTGTTTTTTTTTCTGGGGAGACACAGAAGGACGCATACCCCTAAACATTTTATGAATCTAAGTTTGGCCTCATTGAGGGGCAGTATTTCAATATGAGTAGGAAAATGAGAGTACCCCTAAACATTTTTTTAGAAAAAAGCACTGACTGCTACTACTACTACTACCAGTGTAGTGTAGAGCCAGTGTTGTGTAGTGGTTAAGAGCGGTAGACTTGTAATCTGGTGAACCGGGTTCGCGTCCCCACTCCTCCACATGCAGCTGCTGGGTGACCTTGGGCTAGTCACACTTCTCTGAAGTCTCTCAGCCCCACTCACCTCACAGAGTGTTTGTTGTGGGGGAGGAAGGGAAAGGAGAATGTTAGCCGCTTTGAGACCCCTTCGGGTAGTGATAAAGCGGGATATCAAATCCAAACTCTTCTTCTTCTTCTTCTTCTTCTTCTACTACTACTACTACTACTAATAATAATAATAATAATTTATTACTTATACCCCGCCCATCTGGCCAGGTCTCCCCAGCCACTCTGAGCAGCTCCCAACATAATATTAAAAACACGATAAAACAGCAATATTAAAAACTTCCCTGAACAGGGCTGCCTTCAGATGTCTTCTAAAAGTTTATTTCTTGGACATCTGATGGGAGAGCGTTCCACAGGGCAGGCGCCACTACCGAGAAGGCCCTCTGCCTGGTTCCTTGTAACCTCACTTCTCCCAGAGAGGGAGCTGCCAGAAGGCCCTCGGAACTGGACCTCCGCTGGACAGTGGGGGTGGAGACGCTCCTTCAGGTATACTGGGCCGAGGCTGTTTAGGGCTTTAAAGATTAGCACATGCAGATTTTATGCAGCTCTGGGCTCTGTATGTCAGTTTCTGTGTGCCAGTTTCTTCTGGTCTTCCCTGGTGAAACAATCCAGGGCCAGGCCCCAGGCCTTCTCCTCCAGAGGGAAGGAAGTGAAAAAACCACAGGTAGACTTGGACAGGATCGGGTGTAAAAAAGACATCACCCTGCAGAAGCAACCCCCTCTGATGATGAGCAGGCCTCTGCCACAGGTGTCTCCTTTTATTGTCTTTCATGTTGTTTGCCGTTATTTTCTGTGGTGCTTTTAACTGTTCTTAAGCCTGTTTGGACTGCGTTTTGGGGCAGGCGCATGGAGGAAAAGGCAGGCAAAAGGTGCTTTTGTGTGCTGCTACCAGGATCAGAGGTGATGTGTCTTTTAATACCAGTTGCTGGGGAACAACAGTGGGAGACGGCTGCCACTGTGCTCCTACCTTGCTTCTGGGCTTTCCAGAGGCATCTAGCTCTCCACTTTGGGGAGCTGGATGTGAGGCTAGATGGACCTTTGATCTTGTGCAGCAGGGTTCTTCTTATGTTCACCTGACATCATGCCTAAGATTAAACAGCTCTCCTGCAGCACAGCAAGTGATTCCATCCTCCAGCCCTTGCATTTGTTTTATTTTATTGCAGATTTGTATCTAGTTTATTAGCCTCACTAATTGTCACCTGTCTGTGGCTGTGTGTATGCTATATATACACATTTAAAGCACATTCCATCCCTCAAAGGAATCCTGGGAACTGTTGTCTGTTAAGGGTGCTGGGAATTGCAGCTCTGTGAGGGGTAGACTACAGTTCCCAGGATTCTTTTGGGGAAGTTGTGTACTTAAAGAGTGCTTAAAATGTATGAAGTGTACACAACCCAGGCCAAAAGAAAAATGCCTGCCTCAAAATAGTGCAGCTCAGCAAGCCAGCACTGGATGGCAGCAGTCTGTGGCAAAGAATTTAGACAGCAGCAGCAGCCACAGTAACCATTCGCTAGGCTAGAGAACCATTTAACCACAAGCTGGCCACATACAGTTCCGCTCCTCTTACCTTCTGTGCAAGAGAGGTTAGAAGTGTTTTAGCCTCCAAGAAGGTGCAAATATGAATAGTGATAGTAGCTGCACCCCAATTAAAGGAACTTGAATCAATTAAGCATACAAATTATTTTAGGCTATAATCCTATACCCACTTACCTGGGAGTGTCATTGAACCTAATGGGGCTTACTTCTGAGTAGACATGCATAGGGTTGAGATGCAAAGCTACAGTCCTTTGTATCAGGGATGCGGAACCTCCAGTCCTGTAAATGATGTTGGACTCCAGCTCCCATCAGTTCAGTCACCAGCATGACCAGTAGTTAGGGATGATGGGAGCTGTAGTCTAACGACATCTAGATGGCCACATTTTCCCAAAATCTGCAATGCACACTTAGCTGGAGTCAGATCCATTGAACTCAGAGGCACTTATTTTTTACAGCACAACTTATCTGCTCAGAAGGAAGCCCTGTGGAATTCAATGAGTGTTTACTTCCAGGTAAGTGAGAATAGCATAGCCTTAGTTGATTAATCAAGCAAGTTATCACTTGTGTGGAAGATACTGTATATGTGAAAGTAAAAGGAGACATTCCCTGGATGCTTAGATCCAGGTTTGGGACAAGTACGCTTTGGTGAGAAAGCCCCACCAGAGATTTAAAATCACTAAACATGCAGCAAATTAAAGAATGGAAATATAGGCTGTTACACCTTTAAAACATCCCCTTCTGAGTCATTTCTAAAGCTCCCCACTTCCTTTAGCATAGAAAGAGACCACACATTTAGTAAGTTAAAAATGGTATACTTACAAGCTCTTCACAGATCAGATTCATGTGCTTTTCTAAATTATTTGTATAGAAACACAAAGATGGCTTGTTAAAGCCACACAATCAAAGCTTGGAGCATCCAGCTTAGACATTCTTTTACTTTACTTTTCTTTTCTTTTTTACATGATGGAAGTGAGAGAGCAAAGAGTTTGGTAAAGCTTCTTCCCAAGGTGAGGGAGTGTTACCTAGCTAAGCCTGGCAGGACAGCTTACTCTATGGTCTTAACCCCTTCATGCATTAATTAGAGCTAAGCAAGTTGTTTATACGAGGCTCATTTATCCCACAAAAACAATGCACAAAAATGTATTATAATAAGGAAGTTTGCTTGCAAAAAATGTGCACATTACTCAAATCTGCATACAAAAATATATTCATTAGGAGAAATTCACACAAAAATCCTAATGAATTTTCATGAGAGTCTTATTTTTTCACATTGCTGCAGAGATGTGGAGTCAAAATTTAAGATCAGGAAAAATGAGAAACTGGGAAAACTGAAACTGACAGATCCCTCTACTCCTACTTCTGAATAGATGTTCACTGGGGTGTGTTGCAAATGTCTAGAACCAATGAGCTGTCCTTAAAGACTAATGGTACATAGTCAAAAACATAGAGCAAGGGGAGACTGATTAGCATCCCACCCTACTTAAAACTGGCTTTCTGCTTTCCAAATCAAAGCCAGATGTACTCCATCCTTGCCCTATCTAAAGAGACAATTGGCTGTTATTTATTATTTACTGAGGGTCAAAAGCGGCCAGTGTAAACTGCAACAGCAGGTTAATAAGCTGGAAACAGTCCCTGGAGTGGCTAAAATTGCTGCATATTTCACTGCAATATTCCACACGCATGCAAAAGCTGCTGAAGGAGCATCTAGCTGAAGAATGTTCCGTAAAAACTGTAATTTTATTATACACATTTCTATATGAAGATTTGTGTATATTGTTGTAGGTGGGGGAGGGGGCTAAACCCTAGGAATTAATAAATGGTAGGATTTTGGTGATTTGGGGTATGAAGGGAGAAATACAAAATCCTGGTCTACCCTGTGCAAAATGACCTGGCCAAGCTAGGGGTATTAAGAAACAATACAGGGCCATTGAGGGCCCTTGGCAATGCAAGAGAACTGACCTTACACACACACACACACACACACACACACACACACACACACACACACACACGCCTTGAGGTGTGAACAGAGAATGGGGATTTGGAAGGTTGCCAGGGTAACTGGGTGTGATGTCACAATAAGTGTTTGGGACCATTGGCATGAGGGTTGGAATAGCTGAGAGAGAACAGAATGATCTTGGGCTGGCTGGCTGAAGGCAGGCAGAGAGGGATGCCTTGGACTTCAGTGCTGCACTGCTATGGGGAACAAGCCCCTCTTGAGATGACCATGCTGTAATATCTGGACTCGCTCCATATAAATTCAGGTGTAAATATGTGGATACATATTTCTTAAAGCGGCAACAGCCTCTGCCCTATCTTCAGTTCTCTGTAGTCAGTTCAGTTCTCCTGGAATCCCATGCACAGCTCAGCAGAGATTGGGGTGGCCTATAACAATATTTTCACCAAAATAGGTAATTTTTTTCTGGTGCATTTCCCTGTAGAATATGCACTTTGTGCACATTTTAATAATAAAATATGGTTTTCACATGCACCTTTTTTTTTCTTTTTTTTTTGCACACTAAAATACCACTGCAAAATTCAAAGAAGTGTATGATCTGATCACACGTTGCATTCCAAACCACAAGTAGGTTTGGGACTGTCAAACTGGGTCAGTCCAGTCAGTGACAACAGGTAGAGAAAAACGGGACTCCACGTTGCCATCTGGTGGCACATTGCACATACAATATAACTTGCTTTTTTCTTTGCCAGTCTAGCTGAGTGCAAAGTTGATTTTGGAGTGGCTGTAATTTTATTTTCTCGGATGGGAGATGCCAGGGATTGAACCTGCGACATTCAGCATGCAAAGCAGGTGCTCTGCCACTGAGTTATGGCCTTCTCACCTGGATTTCTGGCACAGCTCCTAACATTGTCAAATACTAATATGGTTTGTTTGCTCGCTTAGTATCAGTATCCAACATATGGGTGAGGCGGTGGTTCTGAGGCCCATGAACCCCAGCAGGACCTACCAGACCTGATGCTTTGCTTGGTTTCTGGTGGTGATGCTGCTGAAGCCACCAGCCTCTCCAATATGCTCACTTGTGAACAGGCTTATCAAGCACCAAGTGAGCCCATGCATTCATGCTGTACGAGAAAGAGCAAACATGAAGTGGAGGGAGGGAGGTGGCAATTTCAGCAGTGCAGCTGCCACAGTGAGATCCAAGTGACAGAGGGTGATGGGGGATGGCACCAAAGGCACCCAAATCTGCAGTATGCCTCTGGCTACCAGTTGTTGGGAATCACAGGTGGGGGAGTAATGCTTCACTCAGGGTTCCCATAGGCACCTAGTTGACCACTGTGAGAGTACTTCACTAGATGTGCCCTTGACTTGACCCAACAGGGCTCTTCTTGGGCATGTTTTTGTCTGCAACACTGGACTCCTATAAAGCATGTGAAATTCATGGATAGGTACATAATTAATCCTTGGTTGTTAGTCAAATCCTGGCTTCAAACACAGGAAAGATTGTAGGGAAATGTAGAGAGGGGACTACTTCACTCCCCATAGTCTTAGAGCCTTCATTTGGAATGTCTCCTGTGATCAGTTCAAACTGGGAAACATAAAATCGTCTAAGGAAATAGTAGAAAAACAGAGATGAATGGCTTGGGGGGCAGGGAGGGGGGAAACACACACACCAGCACAGATGTTTTATTAACACTGCAGCACAGCAGGAGGTGGGTTTCAACATTCCTTTCACCGGTGATTAAAGCAACATGGCCTACAGCAAGCCCAGAAAACTCTTGCTTTGACTCTGAGCACGTAACAAACATTGGCAGGAGAGATGAAGAGGTTCACAACAGAGAAAGGACCAAGCCTAAGCCCCGCAGCCAAGTGCCCCCAACTCTGGAAGTGTTAGAAGTTTGCAGCTCAGGCAGTGTATTTCCTCCATCATCATCATCATCATCATCATCATCATATCATAGGGCCTCTTGTCTTTAAAAAAAAACGACAGAAAATGATAGGTATGAGTTTTTATTCTAAGCATTGTGGGATACTTACAGAATGATTCCACCATGTTAATTGCTATGTTTAAAATGCCAGAAAAAAATTGTGGGAACCTAATGAAAATATAGTTTACTTGCAGCATAAGATGCCATCAGAAATTTGGTTACCCTGTATTAGGTTCTGTAGAGCGCTTACTGGGCATTATAAATTGATATTGGTTGAATAAATCAAGACCATGTATTCTCCAGTGTCAACTTTGAGGGAGAAATGAGCAATTTCCCCTCTCAACACACAGAGATGCCTTCTGTTTTCTTGGATAAATCACATAGGTGATGCTAGCTTGCCATCATACAATGAACAGGATGACACCACAGTGCTATGTATCCAGTTGGTGTTGTTCGTGTGAATAATGCAAAATATTCCCAACAATATTGGATGTCTGCTGGAGATGTAAGCATAACAATGTTGGAAGTCTGAAGATGTAAACAAGTTCAAGGCACTTTTCTCCATGTGTGGTGGGATTGTAGTTTATTAAACGTCTATTGGAAAGTGGTTACTCAAACAATTGGAGAAATTATGGCACCTGAATTATGAATGATTCCTGTCACTATGCTTTAGGGATATGCAAGATACCCAATAATGGAAGATTTTTTGTTTTGTTTGTTTCTTCTGGTGCCCATTAGGATTAGTAGGACAGAAGGCATGGAGGTCAACTGTGGGTGGAGCAAGAGCCAATGACAGGCAGAGCCAACTAATTCTAGTTTTGTCTCCATCCTTCTGCCTACTGTGTTCTACAAAGACAATGCTGAGACTAAGGAAGAGGAAGCTGACATCCATGGCTACCCTTTTGGATGAATTATAAATATGAAGACAGGCAGGCAAGGACTAAATAAGGGCAGGCTGAGGTTCCTGGGGCAGTGCCCCATTTGCCCTGATGGACCAACTTCCACTGAGCAACCCAGATTGTATCAACTAAGACATGCAAGTTTGAGGCAGTACCAACAAATGGCCAGTGATTGAGAAAAATATAGTACAACATGGTGATGAATAAAATCACTAGATATAAGCAATTATAGGACAGGAAAATTCAATCAACTCAGATATTTCAACAGAACTAGGCACTTTTTGCACCATGGTGAAATCAATATAGAACTGATGAAAAAGGTCTTATGTGAAATAGTGAATATGTAATGATGACTTTCCACCTTTATGGATGAAAAAGATGGGAAATAAATTTAGGGAAGAACCTTTGGCTATCAAATGATGTCACTGAGGGCATGTAAGGTCAATGTAAATGGATAAGCAAAATGTTCCCAAGAAATGCAGAAAATGCTCACTAACATGGAGCAGTTGGGGCTAAACTTCTATAGGAAGCAGTTCCTGGATATGACTGATCACTAGTGAAGTTCACCCAAACTAGCCATACCCACAACCAAGCATGATCAAAGGCGCTCTAATATTTATTTGTCTGCATATGATGCCATCACGTTGCCAAATCTAATCGACTGTGTGACACCATGAAACCAAATCAGAGTGAGGGCAATCATTTCTGCTAACTCCACTAACTCTGAACTGACATTATCATCATTATGGGACTCAAGGAGACTCACAGATTTTTAAAAACCACTAAAAATATAAAAAATACAATCATTAAATACAAATAAACATTGGTAGAACATCAAAGACAAATTATAATTGATAGAATTAAAATTATATGCATATATAAAAGCTGTTTAAAATATACAAATAATTACAGTAAAAACAGCATGGCACCAGCAGTCAGTTCCCGAAAGCATGTTGAAACAAGGAAGTCTCCAACTGCAGATGGAATGGCAACAATGATGGAGCCGATGTAGCTTTCTCCAGGAGGGGGTTCTAGAGTCTGGGAGCAGCCGCTGAGGAGACATCATGATTTGATGACAGCTAAATCTGATTACCAGTAGTTATGTGGCATCATCATGAAACCAAATCAAAGCAGAGCTATGTTTCCTGCCCTGACTCTGGCACAGAAGAAAGTGGGAAAATCTCTAAGCAGTGGCATTGGACATGATTGCCGCCATCGTCAGTTTATTTCCCAGCATGCCTCTAGTCATAACTAGAACCACTGTAAATTAAGTAGGGAGTTATTTGCAGGTGATGAGTGAGGTGGTTAAGTTGGGGGCTTTAGGGATCAGCCCTACTTTTTAGTAAAAATGTTGGCCTGCAGCTCTCCCACCAAAGCGTCAGCTGTGACAAAAATAACACAGGGCAGAGACCACTTTCCATTGCATGAACTTTATAGGTCAGTGTTGGGCATCAGTAAGCATGAACACAGCAAAATTCCCAAGCCGCCAGTGTCCTGTGCCCATGCTATTAAATATAAATTATTTGGAGCACCAAGAGACTGTGAACCTGGCTGAAAAAGAAACATCTCCATTCACCCTGAGGCCTGGAGAAGCTGGAAGTCCCTGTGCTGGGAGTGCCTTCTTTAAACTCTCTCCATTTGGGGGCAGGAGGTTAATTAGGAAGCCAGGTAATAAGGAGTCATTAAATCTGTCTGCACAATGAAGTTAGCATAACAAGGGCAAGCTAAGATGGTTAGAGCTTGTTTGCCCCATGCCTTCAATTAACCTCTCCATGTTTTCAGGATGCGCAAACCCCCTTGAGAAAGGTTTCCCAGTACCTCTCCAAGTTTGCTAATTAGCAGGAAGGCTTGGCAAACAAGGCCCTTCAAAATGGCTACATACTGATATACTGTACTGCCTCCAGGATCAGAGGCAGCAGACTTCCAAATACCAGTTACTGGGGTACACAAGCAGGAGAGAGCTATTGCGATCATATCCTGCTTGTGGGCTCCCAATAGACATCTGGTAGGTGACTGTGAGAAATGGAATGTTGGACTAGATAGGCCTTTGGTCCGATTAAACAGGACTCTTTTTTCCAGTAGCAGACAGCATAGTGGGCTGGATGCATTTACCTGACCTCCCAGCAGATGAGGGAAGGGGTGGGGGGGATCCAGGTCAGTGTAGTGCAAAGGCCCCAGTGGTGCTAAGGCTCCTGCCAGTGTGTTTGCACCACAACACTCTTCCACCTCCACCTGGCAGGAAGCAGTGACTCAGTTGCCGGGAGGTCACAATAAGCATCTCCACCCCACTCTCACTACTCACCCCACTGCTCACTACTATCTTCTCGACTTGAGCTTGAAGAATCTATGGCATTCCCTTCCACTATCCCTGTGGGTTCTGGGAAGAAATTCGCCACATCCTATATAATAAAGTCCAAGTGTCTCTGCGTCGTGTCCCTGTGTCCGTGGGATTGCTCTACTGCGCATGTGCCCCACGGACACAGGGATTGGAGCGCAGAGACTTCGGGCAGCAGCAGGTGCGGGGTGCTGATTGGCCAGAGGGCGCGCGGGCGTGTGAGCGAGCGGCGGCCGTTGCTGATTGGGCGTTGGGGGCCGCGAGGGGCGAGGGTGTGTCCGTGGGCGCGAGTCGGGCAGAGGCAGAGGCAGGCGGGCGGGCACGCGGAGAGGAGGAGGAGGGGGCGCTTCGGCAGTGGCCGCGGCGGCACCAACGGGCGGGACTGCCAGGCAGCAGGCAGGCAGCCAACCGGTGGAGGAGGAGGAGAAGGCGGAGAGGCGGACGCAGCCGGCGGGGATGCTGAGCAAAGCGGAGAGCGGTGGAGGAGGAGGAGGAGGAGCAGCCGTTACCGGCCCCGGGGAGAGTCGGTAATGTTTGACCACATATGTTCTAGCGCCCGTTAATTTAACGGGCTTAATGTCCACTAGTAAAGAATAAATTACCATGAAATCATAAGATTAAAATGGATTACAGACATTTTCAGAACATTGGTTGTAGAGAAATTAACAACAGCAAGAAGCACTGGCGGAGGAAGAGGGGGCGGTGGGAGCACACCACCCCTGGCAGCACAATCCCGGTGGGGTTCCATCGCGGCTGGCCCCCCACCCGCGCTGGGCGCCCCACCCCCGCAGGCAGCGCACCCCGCCCCCAGAACACGCGCCCCGCCCCTGCGGGTGGCGTGCTACGCCCCAGGACGCACGCCAGCCCCGCCCCCGCCTGCTCTCCGCCCCCGGTGCCAGAGCATGAAGCTCCACCACTGGGAAGGAGGCGGTGGCCAGCAGCACCTGATGTCAGTACCCAGCCAGCATGGGACTGCCAGGACTGATGCTGAGTGCACTCCTTATTTTAAAAAGCATTTTAAAGTCAGGGTAGTTGAGGCACAGACATAATTACTCACCCTCATTTTATTATTTTAACTTTAAAAATGCATTGTCCTTTCGTACAACAAAATTGTGCTCATTCCCAAATTAATGCGTTTTAATCAGGAATAGCATCCGAAACAGTGGAACAGCAGTAGAAGCAAACTTCGTTTTATTCCTGCGCTCTTGATGGTGCTGTGATTTCAGTGAACTTTTTCAGCTAGGAAGCTGCACGTTCTCAGAGTTTACGGTTTGTTTGTTTGTTTGTTTGTTTGTTTGCTTGCTTTTAAAAAATCAGGATTCGTAATCTATGGTTGGTTGGTTGCTCTCTCTCTCTTAATATATCAGGAATGTAGTAATAGCTGTAAATCATGGAACAGTGGAGAAGAGTAATGTTATGCTTCACAACTTAAGAAATACCCATAGCCTTCTAAAAGATATTTCCCCTGCATTAATTCCAATCTAGATTTAACTAAGTGCATCACTGATCTTATGAATTTACTCAATTACTGGATCAATTACCTATGCATGTGTTTAAAAAAACCCACAATATTTCTGAAGCAAGAAGCATATTTTCTTTGTTTTAAATTCTTGCACACACAAGGTCTAAGAGGCACCACCTTAGAAGAGGCTTTCTCCCCTGCCTTTGAGAGAAAACAGAACACCTCTCTTCTTAACATCAGCCAAACTGATTAATCCAGGATTAACCTTGGTCATTTTAAGACCAAGAACCACATTCCATTATAGGCAGCCTCCCAAGGGTCACCTGACAGTGGAGGGCGGGACCAGGAGCAAAAGTGGGTAGGGCAACAAATGCTAATTTATCCACATATCCCTCTTTATTCTCCATCCAGACATGCAAGAGGCAGTATCACAATTTGAAGGACGTTCTAGTCAGACAAAAATGTAGAGGGTGAAAATAAGGACCAGTGAGGGGTGCAACCTAAGGGCCTTATAGAGATGCCTGGAGGGCCACATTTGGCCCCTGGGGCTTGACGTTCCTCATCCATGGATCAATCCATTAAATATTGCAGTCCATTGTTTAAATAATCCTTTTCTCAAAGCTGAATTAATAGAAAACATTCCGCTGTGAGCAGGCCATTGCTCATGGTGGTTGTGATGCTGACCCTCAACTTTATGAGATCCCAAAGCACCCTAGTCTCCCACAACATGATTTACAGCTCCTCCAATAACATCTCTCCCATTGAGGAAATTCCTGACAGGATGTTTCCTGCAGAACCTGCTCTGAGCTCCACTACTATCCGGATTTCTGACCAGAGCTCTCTGAATAGGAGGCTTCATTGAGGCTCCACCGTTCCGCAGTCACATGCTCTGCTTGTGACTCACCAGCCAGCATTGTGCACACTTGAATCCACAGAGACCTTTCTGTCCTCTGGGGATAAGGGTTACATTCACCAGCATCACATAAAACCAGTCACCCTTAATGTGCATGACCAGCATTTGCCCGCAAACCATATGTGATTTATTTCCCTTTAAATGATCTTTTACATTCTTCCAGCTACGGTTTGCACGATTTTTTTTAATGTATTTATTGGAGACTGCACAGTGAGGCCTTATCATTTGACTAACCACAGGCCAAGGTGTTGGCTTCTTCCTGTTTTTTAAAAGCAAACACTGACCTCTCAAAAGAGGCTAGTTGCTGTACAAAACCAATGAACCCCAAATGGAACATGCCCAAAATGCCTCTGAGGTGGCCTCTCCCACACACATGGGTATCAATGAATCTGTCAGTTTCAGTTACATTCACTTTATCATTTTTCTAGTCTTAAGTTCAGTTCTCCACATTTCTATATCAGTTTGAAGTGTGTGTGTGTGTGTGTATACGTACGTACGTATACACACACACACACACACACACACACACACACACACACACACAGACAGACATATATACCTCATGAGAATCCGTTCGATTTTTTTGAACGAATTCCTCCTAATATTTTCCCCATTTTCTATTCAGTTTTGCCAAATGCATCCAATTCTGCAATTTGGAGAAGTGCAAATTTTGAAGGATGGCTATCCTAATAGGTTGAAAATAAAAAAAAAAATCCTTCCAGTAGCACCTTAGAGACCAACTAAGTTTGTTCTTGGTCTTTGGTCTCTAAGGTGCTACTGGAAGGATTTTTTTATTTTTTATTTTGTTTTGACTATGACAGACCAACACGGCTACCTACCTGTAACTATCCTAATAGGTGCCCTGCCTCTGCAGGGGTGGTGGTGCTGAAAACCTAAATCTCATCAGGAAGTGATCTGACCATGACAAGGAACTGATGTCAATATCCCCCACTTTCAGATCACCCTATTCCTGTCCAGTTGAGAATAGATGGTCCAGAGTTTGGTCTCCCACATGTTGTGACAGCCCTATGGTCATCGTGGCAGGCATGATGTCCTGAGCAACCCCAGAGCAAGTCACCTTGGCATGGACATTGATGTCCCCAAAACTCAGAGCCTGGGAATCCTCAACACCACCTCTGAAACCAGCTCTGTCAGGGCTGCTGGGCTGCGAGGTGGGTGGAAAAGCAGCAGAATCTGTAATCTGTCCTGATTGCCCAATGCCAGGAACACACACTCTAGATCCCCCCCTAGAGAGAGAGAATACCTCTATAGTCTACAACAACTCCTGCCCCCCGGCTGATGCTGCATAACTGGGTGCTCACCCACCCAGGTCTCCATGATACAGGCTAGGTTGGCCTCCTCATCCACAATGAGATGATGGATAAGCAAAGTATTACTCAGAGCCTACTTGACATTCAGCAACAGCAGCCACAGACACAAGGGTAGGCTGATAAGACAACCACAATTCCCCAGGATGGAGGAGAGGCTGGCACATGGCACAGTCACTAACTTCCTGTGCTATGTGCCCCATACCCAGCCTGTTCCCCGTCCCACACCATACCTCACCTGACCCTGAACCACTGCAATTGGGGCCTCTCCTCAGCTCCCTTGCTAAAATATTTTAAACAAGGCAATGAAAACTTCGACAGAAACCTCAACGAAAACCTCATAACAATGCCACAACCCCTTTTGTGGCACACAGGCCTCAGAAGGCTGCAAAAGTAAATAATTCCATTTGCATTTATCACATGCCAGATTCTCATATTCCTTCTACCTTACTGCAATTAATGGAATCTATGCCCTTTCTCATGGTCGGTTGTTGTTGTTGTTTTTTTAAAAAAATGTTTATCAAAGCTATTTCATGCCGTTCATTTGCATTTTCTCTCTGAGAGTATCAGATACCAGCAACCACATTCCTGTCCTGCCTTACTAAACAGTGGCCAGTCATATAACTAATGTAACCAGTGCTTTTCTTCTAGGAAAAAAAGGTGTCAGTACTGCGTACACTTGAGAACCCCCAGAAAAAAGCACTGAATGTGACACTACTTTTTTTAAAAAACACTTTTGTGAAGTAGTTGCCACTTACACGAGCAGTGGGTTGCTGTGACAAATTGCAGAATTGAATACTGTGAGTTCAAGAACTGGTGCACAATTAGTTTCCATATTTCTGTGGGGTGGGATTTCACATGCTAAGACTGAACCTTTTCCTGAGATCATGCCCCCTCTTTTTCTTTTTGGCTATGCTATGCTTATCTAGTCCAGCATCCTGTTCTCACGCACAGTGGCCAGCCGGAAAAAAAGTCTGCAAGCAGGACACAAGCACAATAGCACTCTCTCCAATGAACTACCTTGTATGGTTGTTGCAAGGGTGGGAATGGGGAGCGGGCAGGGATAGATTCCATCAACAGCGTCTCCGAAAAATTTTACATATCACTTGGGAAGACAGGCAAACTAATGTCAGTGTACTGGATGAAGCAAGATCACCAGAAGCAATGGTACTTCAACATCAACTTCATTGGACTGGTCATGTTGTTTGGATGCCTGACTATTGTTTTCCAACGCAATTACTCTTTTCCCAACTTAAGAATGGTAAGTGTAATGCCGGTGGACAACAAAAGAAGCTTAAAGACGCTCTCAAGGCAAATGTAGTTTAAACACCGACAACTGGGAGTCACTGGCCTGTGAGCACTCCAACTGGAGAACAGCCTTCACCAAAGGCGTAATGAACTTTGAAGAAGCATGAACTCAGGATGAAAGGAATAAATGAGCTAAGAGGAAGGGACATTTGGCAAATCCTCACCATGATCAACTCCAACCCGGAAACATATGTCTCCACTGTGGAAGGATGTGCGGATCCAGAATTGGCCTCCACAGTCACTTACGGACACACAGCTAAGACCATATTCATATGAGACAATCTTACTCGACTATGAGTGATAGAAGAAGAAGAAGAAGAAGAAGAAGAAGAAGAAGAAGAAGAAGAAGAAGTTCCTTGAATCCCTTGAAGTAAGGGCAAAGCCTTAATGTAATCAATTAATCAAGATTTTAGGACACTGCGGAGAAAAGAGAGAACAGCAGTGTCTGTACCATTTAGTAATGATGTGAGGACAGAGGAGGGTGGGGCTATGACTCTGCAGATGGTTTTGAAATATAACTCCCTGCTGGCATGGTCATTGGTAAGAGTTGATATCATTTGCAATCTACCCAGCAATGTTTGATGGACCAGAAGTTCCCCATTCCTGATTTAGTCGAGATTTGGTTTGGTTAATCAATTTCAAACATTTTCATTTATGGATTTTGACATATTTACAATTATTTGCCATTATTTTAAATGTACCGTAATATGAAAATGTAGGTGGCAAATGCCATCATAGAAGAGACATTTCCCTTAGCCTCAAACCCAGGAGGGAATAGCACTATGATGGCACTAGACAATCAGCTCATCATCGTATCACCTTGGAACATACCACATTAGACTGCAAGAGTCACAAGTCTGAATTCTTCCTCTTAGGGGAAAAACACCCTTAAACATTACATGAGCATCTATGGAAGCAGACTAGGTCAGAATTCCTCTCCCTGACATCTAGCTTTCAGTGCAGAAATGGGTGAGAATGGATTTAAGCACATGTGCAAAAATGGGTATGGAATAGAAAAAGACTGATCCATTCATCCCTGCACCCAGGGGGTCAATCTGCATGTGCATACGACCATTGTCATGCATACACAAAATTATGAGATGGGAGAAAATGTTGGAAAGCAGGTGAACTTTTTCTGAACTCTCCAAGAAAAACCTCATAAATGTGGAACCAATTATGAACTGAGCTGAGGGACACACATCCATCTTTTGTTTTGTGTAGACCATGTATTGGGAGCAGCTGGTGGCCAATTTACAACATGTCGACCAACTAAAGCCAGTGGATAAGAACTCTCCCCAAAGATATCCACATCTGCTGCTGTTCTGAAGCAGTAGTGGTTAGCTGCAGCTGGGCAAGTGGTATGTCTTTTATGTATTTTATTTCTCCAAGCCCAGTTCTCAGACTGCATTTGACAACTGATCTAACAGTCACACAGCTCCTTTTTCACTCCTAAATGTTTACTTTCTGCCTTCATGCTTCATCAGTAACAAACATTTTATTCAAAAGTGACCACTAATGCCATTGGTCTCAGATAACATCTCCGTGCTTTGAACTTCTGTATGGGTGTTTATGCTCCTTCCTTTCAGCTTTTGCATAGCTCTTTATGCTTCTCTTTTAGATCCAAATTCTTATTCATTGCCTCATTTATTAAGCTCTGGTTTTGACTGGTTTGTTTCTTCCAGAATCCGTCATGGAGCAATTCAGATCTGCAACAATATTCTTTCCTTTTAAAATTTTTTTAAGGTTTATAGAGAAGAATACAAAACTTAATATATTTTCCTTTTTTAAAAAAACAACCCAATATTTTTATCTAGATGCAATAAAAATGCAAAAAAGTCTGTGAGGGGGGAGAAAGAAATAGAGAAAGAAAAAGAAAAAGAAAAAAGAGTAGAAAAGAGGTTAAAAGAGAAAGGTGGAAAAACAAGATTCAGAAAATAAAAACTTCTGATATCTGTCGAATAGGGGAACAAATATCACAACTGGAGAGAGATCTGTTGGAATGTAATCTAAAAGTGCTGTCTAAAATGTATAAAATATTATTGGAATGGGAGACAAAGGATGAGTAAGTAAAATCCTCAATGATACATTGGGCAAAAGAAGCATGGGAACTATTGTGGAATATGGATATAAAATTTATAGCATACTATAATTGAAGAGAAAATTACCGGTAAATGAAAATGTTATATTGATGGTACCTACCACCAAGTAAATTGGCAAAAATATATAAATCAAAATCAAATAAGTCTTGGAAATGTAAAGAGAAAGAAGGTTCTTTTTATCACATGTGGTGGTCCTGTAGTATGATTAAAGCTTACTGGGAAATGATACATAATGAATGGAAAAGGATGTTTAAAATAAAGTTTGTAAAAAACAACAACCCAGAAGCTTTCCTTTTGGGAATTATAGGGACAGAACTACCCAAACTGTATAGAAATTAATTCATGTATGTGACTACAGCGGCAAGAATGTTACTTGACCCAAAAATGGAAAGAAGTCCCAACAAAAGAAGAATGGATACAAAAACTTATGGAATATGCAGAGATGATGAAACTTACCAGAAAAATAAGAAATCAAGATAACAAACTTTTTATAAAAGAATGGAAATGATTTATTGAATATTATAAATAAACTGTAAACAGATAAGAAAATTGGCAGGATTATTGTAATAATCTGCAGTCTTATAAGAGTATATATTTAAAGTAGATGAATAAATGACTAAATTAAGTTAATTTGGAATATGCAGAAAATATTTTTTAAAAAATTAAGGAACCGCAGAAAGAGGGAGAAGGAAGTCGATTTTTGAAATGTTAAAATGATTGTAAAATTATTGAAATGTATAAAACTGAAAATCATAAAGAAAATAATATTTTAAAAAACAGAAAACAAAAAATCTGATCCTTCATCTGTCCACTATATAAAAACCAATATTCACTTCATCGAATCCAATATAACACCCTACAAAGCCACAAACAATATCTTCAATCCTCAAATCCAAATATCATTATTTCTGTTTCTTTGTCACACAAAAAGTCTATGAGAGGTTTCCAATCTTTAACAAATGTTAACAATGACTTTTCTCTGATTAAACATGTCAGTTTCACTATCTCAGCTAAGTCTGTTAGTTTTGACAGCCATTCTTCCATTGTTGATAAAAGTGGTTCCTCTCATTTTTGTGCATATAAAAGTCTTGTAGCCACAATTATATATTGTAGCAAAATTCCATAGTCCTTTTCTAACTGTATATCAATAAGTCCCACCAGGAAGAGTTCTGGCTTCAGTTGAAAATCAATCTTCAACATTTTCTGTATCAAAGTATGCATTTGTATTCAATATTTTTTGGCTTTTTTACATGTCCCTTGAGCATGATAAAGCCATTTCCCGTTCCCGGGGAGATGACATTGCAGGCTGGGGTGGGATAGTCCCTGCGCCATTGGATGGTCCTTGGCCCGTCATCCTTAGGTCGTCCAATCCGGATGGTCCGGGGGCATGGCACGGGCTATTTAAACTGCCCATGGCCAAGGACTCGCCCCTGTTTTCTCCCTGCTCGGTCAATTTTCCCGCCCTCCCGCTGTTAGGTTAGGCTCTTTATTTCTTGACCTTGCTATGGACCTCAGTTGGTCGCCTTGGTTGTTCATGGGGCCTGGTAAGGATTTTTTCCCACTTCGCAAATTGGCACTGGCCATTTGGTTTTTCACTTACCTCATAGCAAAACGTCACAACTTTGTAAGGTTTGGTGATTAGGCATTGGAGTATTAGGTTGAAGGTGAGAAGAGGTAGTGGCAATCACCTACCCCTCCCAATTCAAGGGTATTCCGTTAAAGGAATCCGAGGGGCGTGGTCTCTGTCCGAAGTCCCAGACAGGGGGCTAGGGCCATGGCATGACCCTTAGAGGTGACCCTGGGGGAGTTCCTACTTGATGTGCATCAGCAGGGCTCCCCTATTGGTGGTTAACCCTTCCAAGACTCCTGCAGATGTACAGGAGTCAGATATAGCCGTGTGGTTTCCAATGCCTAAGCCAATACCACTCACATTCTGTAAACAATAAAGTTATGGCCTTTTTCGCCCATTAACCTAAAATACTGTTTCATGTGTCTTTATTCCACTTCCCGGGAGGGTTTCGGACCTTGCCACACAAATTATCCCTGCATGTTCTTTACATTTCCAGCATGTATTTGGAATATATATTTTTTACATTCTAAATAATTTCTTGGGAGTTAAGAACCACAGTGTATATTTTAACCCTTTAGTTAACATATGTTTCCACTGTGCCATCTGTATATTATCCCCAAAAATTATTGCCCATTTAATCAGGCAAACTTTGACTTGTTCTTCTTTCATTTCACAATTCAGCAGTCATTTATTCATTTTTTGCAATATGTTCATCATATGCATAGCTGTACTTCAAAATGTCTCTCTCTTTTTTTGTTCTATACCACAAGTCTTTTTATCCAACTTAAATCTCTCAAATCAATTGCAAATGACCATTGAAGACTGTAACCTTCTCTTATTAATTGTTCCCATGTTTTAACTTTACAGTCTCCTAGGTCCCACTTAGTTAATCATTTCTCATTACCTATCGTCTCTCTTCTATAGAATGCCTCTTGCGTTGAAATCAATAAATGTATCTTCATATAAAACCTAGATTTGTATCTATTCCAGACTCTCAATATAGAACGTCAAACAAAATGATTTTTGAAGTCCGCATTAACTTCAACCCTGTCACACCACATATATCCAAAACATCCAAACTTTAAATCATGACCTGCTACTTCCAAAATTCTCCTGTTTTTTAGAGTCATCCAGCCTAAGCAACAAGCAGCAAAGTACAATTTCAAATCAGGCAGTCCCAGTCCTCCCCTGTCTTTCACACCTTGCAGTACTTTCATTTTAACTCGCGTTTAAATCTCTTTGATAAATCTCTTTGCGATTCTTTAAATGGTAGATCATTGTTCACAAAAGGTATTTTTTGAAATAGAAACATCATTCTATGCAAAACATTCATTTTTATCACTGAAATTCTGCCAAGCAATGACAGTTTTAACTTCACCCATTTGATATATCTTTTTTTTCAGCCCATGTTTTCACCAAATTATTTTGAAATGATGCACAATTCATATTTGTCATGTACCCAAGTACTTTTTTCCAGTTTGAAACCCTGTTTTCTCCATCAAAACCTTCTGGTCTTCTTTGTTAACATTTTCATTTTCTGATGGTTAATCTTAAAACCTGCTAATAAACCAAACTCTTTTAGTTTAGCCATAGGAACTCCTAGTCCCTGCAGCGGGTTTTCTAAAGTTAACATCAAATAATCAGCAAATGCTCTTGATTTATACATTTCTTTTTAAATCTTTATTCCCATAACTCTCTCATTTTGTCTAATGTTTCTAAGCAAGACTTCTAAGACCAAGATGAAAAGTAACGGGGATAATGGGAGTCCTTGCCTTGTCCCCTTCTGCATATCACAAGGTTTAGTCAAATCTCTATTAACCAGTATCTGTGCTGTCTGTTGTGTATAAATTGATTTTACCCATTTAATAAAATTATTTCCAAAGTTCATTTCTTGCAAAACTTCAAACAAAAACACCCAATTCAGATTGACAAAGGCCTTTTCTGCATCCAAAAAAATCAGAGCAACTTGCTTTTCATTATGATAATTCAAATATTCCAAGATGCCTAATGCATTTCTTATATTGTCTCTTAGCTGTCTTTGAAACAAAAATAAACATTGATCATAGTGAATAAGGTCCTGTAGAATCTTTTCAAATCTTTCCACCAATATCAATGTAAATAGTTTATAGTCATTATTCAGCAAGGAGAAAAATCAATATTTTTTCACTTTTCACAAAAGCTAATATTTTATGGACAAGTGTCAAGCTTACGTAAGTGTCCATGTGAAACAGTAGGAAAAACCTTTCCTGGCATATTATCTGTGGCCAGCATTGTTGTGGCGAATGGGGTGATTAAAAACAATAAATTCTCCTGTCAGACTGAGAATATCCCCTCACTCGTGAAATTTAGGGTAGTCCACCATTCTTCAGGAGAGTTTCTTTTCTTTCAGCAAAGTCAGCGGCTCACGTATATGCCAACAAAACTTTAATAATAAAGAAAATTGTAATGCAATAGCATACTATCTGAGAGAAACTAAAACAACATCAAGCAAGAATGACAGTTGGTCTCTAACTAAACGTAACTGAACACCTGAAGGGAGGTGCTGATTCCGGAGCACAACATGAAAGCTCCGCCTACCAGATGCCAGACATTCTACTGTTCAAATTAGGCCCCAGTGTTATTCTAACAAGCATAATGTGTCACAATTTGTTGACAGGCACTCACAAATAAATACTTCCAGTGCAACACTCTGTGCATATGAATTCTTACTATGCATTAAGGACTTGCAGGTTAGTATGACGTCCATGTAAGGGACGCGGGTGGCACTGTGGTCTAAACCACTGAGCCTAGCGCTTGCCAATCAGAAGGTCGGTTGTTTGAATCCCCATGACGGGGTGAGCTCCCGTTGTTCGGTCCCTGCTCCTGCCCACCTAGCAGTTCGAAACCACGTCAAAGTGCAAGTAGATAAATAGATACCGCTCCGGCAGGAAGGTAAACGGCGTTTCCTTGCGCTGCTCTGGTTCACCAGAAGCGGCTTAGTCATGCTGGCCACATGACCCGGAAGCTGTACGCCGGCTCCCTCGACCATTAAAGCAAGATGAGCACCGCAACCCCAGAGTCGTCCGCGACTGGACCTAACGGTCAGGGGTACCTTTACCTTTATGACGTCCATGTGGAAAGTTGTAATGCCCACAGGAAACTACAGTTGGCAACCTAATGATTTATGTATTTTCAGCTCAGCATTTAATTTGCAGAAAAGACAAATGTCATGGAAGTCCCCTTTTTTAAGAAGAGGATTTCATGTTAATGGATATCATAATGCATCACCTGATCAACAAATTTCCCTGTCTTAAAATCAACAATCAACAATAACAAATATTACCAACCAGTACTTCAGTAGGCTGTTTCTGCTTATGTGCTTTTTTTTCAAGGTAATTGCTTTCCTTTGGGGACACGATTCCCTCTGTTTCTGGTTTTTATCTCAAATTATGTGAAATCGTTTATATTTTGTGTTAAAGACTACCTTAAACCTTTTACAGCAGGGATGAGGAACCTCCTTTCCACAGGCCAAACTTTGCCTGATATGGCCTCGTTATATTTGATATTCCCTCAAATATCCGCAAGGATATTTGAGGGAAGCCATGCCCAGCTGCCCTACACCTGATACCTTACATGTTGTTGGAGGTGGGACAAAGGACCTTATGTCCAAGGTTGAAAGGATCAGCACAGAGCAGGCTTTGCAAGCCTTCCTGCACTCACTCTGCTTCTGCTGGCAGGAGGGATGAATGGGCCAAAGTAGCTTCTATCTCTCTTTCATTCCCCACCCTCACCCCACCACTGTCACCTCTGTTGCTGTTGGGAAAAGAGACTGCACATTTCCTCCTCTCCCTTTCTTCATTGAAAGCAACAGTGTGAAGTGTGAGAATGAATGGGATAAATAAACTTATTTCCTGCCTCATTCCCCGCTCCCCTACTGCCACTGCTGCTGTGTGAAGGAGAGGAAATCCTACATTTTACAGTGTACATGTCTTCCTTGCCATTTCTAGAGGAACCGTGCAAGGAATTTTGACAGGTGGGCAGAAGCAACCCATCTGCCAATTATATGACATCAAAATGATGTCATACAATTGGCAGATGGGCAGCCCCACTGGCCTTTCAAATTTGGCCCACAAAGCTTACCGTATGCTGATAATGATCTAGCCTGTGGAGCATAAAAGGTTCCCCACCCCTGTTAAACTGGGTTGTAATGTTTTGTGAGGCAAAGCAAGAGAACTTCAGTTCCTAAGACAATTTTTTGATGAGCCGACCTGTTAAGCCTAGCTCAATATAGTGCCTTATTGAGATAATAACTGCCTTTGCAAATAACACTGTGTGATTTGTTCATTTAAACCATAATGTGCCTTGGTTTAGCATGATGTCCGAACTAGGAAATACAACACTAAGCCAACCCTAAGAATGTGAGGGGAGAGACTCCATCAGGCAAGGCCTCCTTTCACCTGCCTTGCTCCACCCCTAGTCTCTGCTTCTCAGTTTTGTATTGTATTATTTTATGTGCTGTGGTTTGCCGTTGTTTTATTGATTATAGTTTAGAAATTATTTATTCTAACTGTTGAGTGGATTTCTGTTTAACTTTTATATGTTGATATTATTATTTTATACTATTCTAATAATTGTTGAATGTTACTTTTTGATGTAGGTTGCTTATTTTAAAGTTTTGTTTTATTATCACATTTTTGTATTGCATTAGATTGTTATAAGATGTACATTTTTTGTTTCTTCAGCTTGTAAACCGCCTTGAGTATTGTAAGATAGAAAGACGGTATACAAATTAAAAATAATGATGATGATGATAAATCAGGATGGACCTTGACACATCTGGGCAGAAGTTGGCAGAAGCTTCTACATGCTTCACAAAAAAGAGTTGGGGTGAGGTCTAGGAGAGCAATATCAATTCTACTCTTTTCTAAATCATACCCAGTTTGAAGTTAGTGATAATTAATCTTAAAAAGTTATCTAATTACTAATTATATTGATATATGATTATATTTTCTTTCTTTTACAAAAGCATTGATGTATGTCCACACTCTTCTTGTCTGATATGTCTTCCAGATTTGTAAGCTGCTTGAAGGCAGAGACCTGCCTCCTTTTATAAAACATTGTAAAATGCCCTACATTGATAGTGTTTAAAGAAGTTGGAGTTCTTGATAGAAGCAATGCAGAAATTTGTAGAAAAACAAGAACTCAGGCCACAAGGGTACAATTGTGTAGAACTGGTGATTGAAAGATTCAAGTTTTTCAAGTCTTTTATGGGTAGATTTATTTCTTGAAATTTATATGCCAGATAGAGTTAGTATGCCAGGACAAGGCCCTGTTTCGGAGATTCTTCATCAGTCAGTAGAGTCTTAACGTCTTAAGGTCAACGTGTACTAGTTTCTTTATTTCAAGAAATAAATCTACCCATAAGAGACTTGAAAAACTTGAATCTTTCAATCACCAGTTCTACACAATTGTACCCTTGTGGCCTGAGTTCTTGTTTTTCTACAAATTTCTGCACTACATTGATAGTGTAGCACAAATAATGCCCTAATAATTACTAAATTCTCAGGGAACAAATTCCTACCAGTACTGTGTCTCAGTACTGGTAAAAATGTGCCTGGCATAACAAGACGGTCAGCCGATTGACCATATGACAGAGGTTGCTCTTTGGGATTCAATTCCTGTCATCATTCTCTTCCTCCTTTAGCTATCTCCCTCCTCCACCTCCCCTCTGCCTGAAGCACACAAACTGGTTTATGATTTTGCTCTCCCACATGACAGCTTTTCCATGTCAGCCCTATTTCCTTCTCCCCTTCTTGTCTAATGCCTATTGGCTGCCGTGGCTGAATACAGAGGAGGGACAGGCCTTAGGTCCTCTATAATTATGGCCCATTCCTTTTTTGAAACTTTTCATCAAACTCTTATGAGGGCATACATCACAGCTGAGCAGCATCTCCATTGCATCTGTTTTGGGAAGTGGCTGGATCCAAACTCCTCTGGTTTACAAAACCACCCAGCTCACTTTGTTGGATAACTCTGCTTGGTGAAAGGGATCCTTGGTGTGAATGCGACCAACGCAGAGGGCTTCCTCCTTCAAAAGGACTGGGAAGGTAACTGAATATTGTCAGGGCAGACAATTATCCTAGGGTTGTTATGCCTGCAGGGTATTCTTTTTCAACAGGCTGTATATATTTTAAGTGTCCTTTCCTTTACAAATATCTAATATTGTGGCTAGGGACGGAGGAGAAATATGATTCAATTTGCACTTAAAGGCGAACCTTTCCCAAACAATACATGGACCGAAACACTACCATCCTTCAAAATTTGCACTTATCTGAGTTTTGCAGTGCAGTTATCCAGCCAAGTAATGTGTACCAAGATGCATGTACTATGGTAAAGTTCTCATTAAGATGTATATAGTCATGAACGTACTCAAATTAGGGAAACTGCTTTGCAATAATGATTATATTAGGATAAATTGCATACAAAAATGTGTATATGAGGAGAAATTTGCACCCAAATGCTGATGAATTTTCATGAGGACTTATGTGAACAAATTCACAAACTGATACGGCAATGCGGAGAAGAAAAAATGTGGGGTGGGAAACTGAAATTGATACATTCTCCAGTCCTAATTATGGATGGAGTTTGACAGTGTGTATTTTTCAGGTGGCTGAACAAAACCATCTGCCATTTGTGTGTGTATAGGTTGTTTTTTTAAAAGAGCTTTTTGAAACAAAGGCCTACTGCCAATATGCTTTAAAAATGAATGGGGGGTTCTGTGTGAATTGGGAATGGTGGAGAAATTGGTTCACTTCTCATTTTAATGCAAGCTTTCCAATTTTTCACTTTCCAATATAAAATGCAAACTGCAGCATAGCTATCCTTCAAAATTTATACTCCTCCAATTTTTGTGATGCAGTTATCTAACAAAAGAAAATGTGTGCAAGAAAACCTATATTAGGGGAGTGTGTGAGAGAGAGGGGGTGAGGGAGAGAGAGAGAAATACAAAACCACATTATATTAGATGTATGTATGTTGCGGAAATGCAGCAGATCGTACTGTACTGAATATTAGAAAGTTAAAAGACTGAGAGAAACAAAAATTGGCAGATTTGTACATCCCTAGCAACACTTTTGTAGGAAAAATATGGTATGCATCCCTGTTTAATGTATACATACATACATACATACATACATACAAACATACATGGCAAGGAGCAGTAATTTACAGCATGAACAGCACCCCAGGTTTAATCCCAAGCATCAGTGATCCTGTCAACAGGGAGGACCATAGTTCAGTAGCAGAGCATCTGCTTTGCATGCAGAAGGTCCCCAGTGTCTTTAAGTAGGGCTGGGAATGTTCTCAGCCTGGAACCATGGAGAGATGCTGCCAGCCTGTGTGGGCAATGCCTAGATCATTGGTAGGCAAACTAAGGCCCGGGGGCTGGATCTGGCCCAATCGACTTCTCTATCTGGCCTGCGGATGGTCCGGGAATCAGCGTGTTTTTACATGAGTACAATGTTTCCTTTTATTTAAAATGCATCTCTGGGTTATTTGTGGGGCGTAGAAATTCATTAATCCCCCCCCCAAATATAGTCTGACCCCTACAAGGTCTGAGGGACAGTGGACCGGCCCCCTGCTGAAAAAGTTTGCTGATCCCTGGCCTAGATGGACTGAAGATTAATAAATAAATAAAAAACTGGTCACTGATTGTCCAACAGACATTTTAACTGAACTTTGATTTCATAGTTTTAGCACACTTTTCATTTTCTTTCCAATGAGTTTCTTATACACCACTTAGAGATGACTGCAATTAAGTGGTTTATAAAATATTTAAATAAATAAATTACAGGTAGTTTCAGTGAATGAAAATTACCCTTGTAGACTTATGCAGATGCACAGTCTCTTCTTTACCAAAGAAACCTAACACTTCAGTAAGTCACAGATATATATATGAGCTCTTTTTCTTTTTTGCTTTTTCGGGTTGTTTTTCTCATTTCATAGTACAGCTACAAAAAGGAGACAGGATTTTTGTCTCTTCCAGTTCCCTATGTCTTTGTCACACCCTAAAGCAGGGATGGGGAACATATGACTCTCTGAGGTTTGGTTGGGCTACAACTCCCATCACTCCTGACCATCAGCCATACTGACTGGGGCTGATGGCACTTGGAGTCAAACAGTGATGAATAAATAGCTCAGATGATAGAGCATGAGACTCTTAATCTTAGAGTCATGGGTTTGAGTGCCACATTGGGTGGGAGATTCCTGCATTGCAGGGGGTTGGACTAGTTGAACCTCTTGGTTCCTTCCAGCTCCACAATTCTATGATTTTATGAACATCTGGAAGGTCACAGGTTCTCTATCCCAGCCCTGTATGAACAATAATCAGCCCCAAGGAAATTCATGCAGAGTAACTGTTCAATATCACTGTTTCTCTCCTCTCCTGTAACTCAGAGAACTCATCCTTATCTTCCTTCTACAGGCAAAGTCAGGAAAGATCTTTAGCTCCGGGTCCCATCAACAGACTCAAAACTTTGGCTGAGCTTTAAGCTTTCCATCGCAATGGGCAACTTTTCTACTTTACTTGTTCTGGCCTCTTGCCTGGCCTGCCTCATCCTGAGAGTCTCCAGCCAGACAGCCGCAAGCTTCAGGAATACCCCCATCCCCTTTGAGGTTCTGGATCAAGATAAAGCTTACAGTCTCATTCAGCCTGGAATATTTACAAACTCCAGAGCCACCGCCAACCATTCAGGCAACCTTATTGGAGATGCCATCACAGAGGGCCCACAGCTGTCAGTCATGTGTGCTAAGCCGACAGAAATCCGACAGGCCTTCAAGTACATTAACACGTTTGTGTCTTGCACTATCTTCATTGTGGGCATCATTGGGAACTCCACCCTCCTGAGGATCATCTACAAGAACAAATGCATGAGGAATGGGCCTAACGTTCTCATTGCCAGCCTGGCTCTTGGGGATCTTCTCTACATTCTCATTGCCTTGCCCATCAATGTATATAAGGTAAGCCCCCTCTTGGCCAGGGTGGGGAAAGAGGAAGAAAGCACCCAAGTTTGGATGAGTTTATTACATCACTGCAATGCACTGCCTGGGGAATCAAGACCCTTCAGCAATAAACAGTGACCACGAGTTAGCTGACTGCCATATATACTAGGTTGAAGATGGGACCTATCCAGGCATTCCAATCCCTTGTGCAAGGAGGGTGAGTGGGAGATGAGGCCCATCATCCCCATTCTTGTTAGCTTCCACAACTTGGAATTATTATTATTGTTGTTGTTGTTGTTGTTGTTGTTGTTGTTTTACTTATACCCCACCCATCAGGCCAAGCCTCCCCAGCCACTCTGGATGGATATTAAAAACACAATAAAACATCAAACATTTAAAAAACTTCCCTAAATAGGACTGCCTTCAGATGTCTTCTAAAAGTCAGATAGTTGTTTATTTCCTTGACATTTGGTGGGAGGGGGTTTCACAGGGCGGGAGCCACTACCGAGAAGGCCCTCTGTCTGGTTCCCTGTAACCTCACTTCTCACAGTGAGGGAACTGCCAGAAGGCCCTCAGAGCTGGATCTCAGTGTCCAGGCTGAACGACGGGGGTGGAGATGTTCCTTCAGGTATACTGGGCCAAGGCCATCTAGGGCTTTAAAATCTAGCACCAACACTTTCATTTGTGCTTGGAAACGTACTGGGAGCCAATGTAGGTCTTTCAGGATCGGTGTAATATGGTCTCGGCGGCTACTCCCAGTCACCAGTCTAGCTGCTGCATTTTGGATTAATTGTAGTTTCCAGGTCACCTTCAAAGGTAGCCCCACGTAGAGAGGATAACTTCTGATACAGGAAGACTTTTGTGTTCCTGAGGGTCCCCATGCAGATTCAAAAACCAGGATCTCATGGTGTTCTAGGTTGCACAAGGAAATCCTCCATGAGCAGAACAGGTTGTCTGCTACATATGTTTGCCTCCATGATCATGGATCACAGTAGGTGCGAGGGACAGAGCAAGCACACTCATCCCCACTCCACGTGACCTAATTGTGAGGGTTATTAGAACACCATATTAGGGGTAGCATGCAACACTAAAAAGATGCTTCTCTTTTGGATAATATGAGGGATAGGGAATAAATCTGATTTGGCTCACTTTTTAAGGTGAACCTACCTAATTAACAGTTTCTGAAACTGTAACACAGGCATCCTTAGGAATGCTCCAAATTTAGCAGTGCTGTTCTCCAGTCCAGCAGTGTGTCTAAGAATGCATCTACTAGAATAAAAAAGAAGAGTTTGGATTTGATATCCCGCTTTATCACTGCCCAAAGGAGTCTCAAAGCGGCTAACATTCTCCTTTCCCTTCCTCCCCCACAACAAACACTCTGTGAGGTGAGTGGGGCTGAGAGACTTCAGAGAAGTGTGACTAGCCCATGGTCACCCAGCAGCTGCATGTGGAGGAGCGGAGACGTGAACCCAGTTCACCAGATTACGAGTCTACTGCTCTTAACCACTATACCACACTGGCTCTCTTTTTCAAGCATGCATGAAAAAGCACATGTTGTGGATAAAAACATTTTAAAAATATTATATTTGAGGACGTTGTAAAAAATGTGTATGCTAAGCAAAACTGTGCACAAAACTGTATATACGAGCAGAAATTTGCACTGAAATGCTGGTGAATTTTCATGACTTCTCTTCCCCCCCCCCCAAAAAAAAAAATATTACAAACTGATGTGGAAATTTGGAGAACTGCAGTTATGATTGGAAAAATAAACTGAGAGAAACCAAAATTGGAAGATATGCCCATCTGTACCCTCATATTATGTAAATTTGTGTCCTCTTTTCTTATGATCTATAAGTGCTTTCCGCATGTTGGGGAAGACGCAAGCACAGCAGCTTTTTCTGTTTTGAGAGTAATTTATTTGGGGGAACATTTAGACACTGGATAACTCCCATTTTCTCTGAAATGGTATAGAGTGACCATTAACAGATAAGTGAAGTCATATACACATTGCCAATTAAAGAGGACTTTCCTTGCCCCAGCCCCTGATATGACCAGTAAGTCCAGAGCAGGGCTTCCCTGGTCTCCAGCTGTTTTTGGACTACAATTCCCATCATCCCTGGCTACTCATCCTGCTGGCTAGGGATGGTGGGAATTGTAGTCCACAAACAGCTGGAGACACAAGTTTAGGAAACCCTGGTCCAGAATCTAAAATTCCCTACTGCACCATGGTGCAGAGATGGGTGGTTCAGGAGCATTTAGGAAAGCTCAGTGTTTACTTCCAAACAGAAGCATCCCTCTTTGAACTCCTTTCTTAGCCCTGCAGCTGAGGACACAATCAAGCTACTGTTCTGGATCTGAGAGCCAGAAGTTGGTCAGATGTCAGAGAAGCAGCAAAACTCGGCTTTCGCACGTACTCAGCTGGGAAGCCTCCAGTGCAAAATATTTCTGTGATACGCAACTGTTTGTGCAGGCTGACTTGGATGTTTCAAGTTGTTTTGGATGTTAGACAAGGCACCTCCTGATTACAATTAATCAGGAGGTGCCTTGGCGAGGAGCCAAAACAGTTGTGGACACATGGGATGTGAGTGTAGTGTCTCCTTCATGGGGACTTTGTTTTGAAAGGGCTGCTACTCCTGCTTGCCTTCTCTGAAATTGGCACAGCAGCAATGGCATATACAATCTGACCTTTGGTTCATCTTGCTTAGTATTGTCTACAATGACTGGCAGGATCTTTCCAGGGGTTCAGGCAGGAGTCTCTTCCAACCCTACCTGGAGATGTCAGGGATTGAACCTGCAGCCTTCTGCTCGCAAGGCAGATGTTGTAACCACTGAGCTATGGGCTTTCCCAAGAACTGCCCTCCTCTCCATTTCTAGATGCAGAGATCTTTGTACAGGTACATCCCTTGACTGACAGAGAGAAGGAACAGAAAGTTGAACAAAATCTTCCCTATGTTAAAGAAGAAAGGAGTGGTTTTATGAAAGAGAAAAGATGAGATTAAGTTAGATCTTTAATTTCTCTGCCAATTTCCCATGAAGGAGATGGAAGCAGTTCACAATATACAAAATAGAAGCAGCAATCATGAATGCAATTGTAGATTGAATTAACTGAAGCGTAGTGTCCAGATCACAGGAAGTAAGAGTTCTGCCTTAGTTCTGCCTTTTTTATGCAGCTTAGGGATAAGTAAATCTTTTTCACTTCTCTCTGTTTTTTACTTTTTCAGTTTTCCAGTCTTAAATTCAGTTCAGATGCATTTCTTCATCAGTCTGCAATTTATTTATTTTTAAAAGAACAATCTTCAAGGGAATTCATCAGCATTTCTCCTAAAATACACCCCCCCCAAAAAAACACCATAATGCGTTTTTGTATGTTATTTTCACTAACAATTAATTCTATTGTTTTTATGGATCACTGTTGTGATGCCATGATGCCAAACGTTTTTGCACACATTTCTATCTCTAAGGGGTGAATGTGTAGGAATGAATGTTTGAAAGCTTTCCAAAGTGTCATGCACACCAAAAACTAACAGCTCAAGGATAAAGATCAGCAGATCCCTTTCCCTGCCTTGACATACTAGCTTTCCATATGCAGGAAGGGTTGTTTTTTTATTATTTTTATTATTATTATTATTAGTAGTAGTAGTAGTAGTAGTAGTAGTAGTATTATCCTGGTCCCATCTGCAATAAACATATAAAGCAGCATTATGCAACTTTAAACAGCCATAGCTTCCCTCCAAAGCATCCTGGGAAGTGTAGTGCTGAGAGCTGTCAGGAGAACTCATTCTCCGCACAAGCCTGCAGTTCCCAGAGTGCCCTAGGGAACAGGATTGATTGTTAAACCACTAGGAATTGTAGTTCTGGGAGGGGAAAAGGGAGTCCTGTAACAGCTCTCTTTGCCCTTAATTAACTAGAATTCCCAGGATGCTTTTGGGGGAAAACAATGACTGCTGAAATAGTATCTTAGCCCTTTAAATGTACGGTGCAGATGGAGTCTGTCATACCCATTAGACCCATTGAAATGGACTGAGGACCATTTATTTCAGTGGATCTACTGGTACTCTATGACTAATGTTGGCTATCACCTATGGTCTGAGAATGGCTAATTTTAGCTGTTTCCCATGGCTTAGAACTTCAAGCTGAGTTACTCATGGAAGTTCATTCCTGCGTCAAAGCTCAAGGTCTTAATAGGCTTTGTATGACAACTGTTCTATAAACTGGACAAGTTGTTCAGGACCTAACACAAAGAGGAAATCTCATTCTGGATGTTGAATGGAATATCCTAACTGTTACTCAATTTATTTCATTAATCCACATTTTATTATTTGCCGTATCCGTGTAATCCAATATTTAGCGTGAACCGAAACAAAACTTTCCAGTCTAATTCAAAGTAAACCAGTCTGGTAATCAGATTTCCATGATAGCTGATTCACTGATTTAAGAGCTTTTTTAAAAAATGAAAGAGGAACTTCCTCAGCCAGCAAGTCATTTCTGAACATGTAAGGAGAGCTTTCATAAATTCTTCTAACAGTTTTCAAAACTAAGATGTTTTACCTTTATACCGGTAACTATCTTGTTTCCAAAGTTCATTCATCTAATGATCAGAAACTATTGTCTGCTTTTCACCTGACATTCTTCAAAATACAGCTGACTGATATTTTACATATTTGTTTCATGAGCAGAACACTTACATTTCATACAAGAACTTGCAGATTTATTTTTTCTAGGGAAGAGGCTACACATCGCCAGAATGGTATATCAGTTGGACTCATAGGTACGCGGGTGGTGCTGTGGTCTAAACCACTGAGCCTCTTGGGCTTGCTGATTGGAAGATCAGTGGTTTAAATCCCCACAATGGAGTGAGCTCCTGTTGCTCTGTCCCAGCTCCTGCCAACCTAGCAGTTCGAAAGCACACCAGTGCAAGCAGATAAATAGGCACTGCTGTGGCGGGAAGGTAAACAGTGTTTCCATGCACTCTGGTTTCCATCACCGTGTTCTGTTGTGCCAGAAGCGGTTTAGTCATGCTGGCCACCTGACCTGGAAAGCTGTCTGTGGACAAACGCTGGCTCCCTCGGCCTGAAAGCGAGATGAGCGCCGCAGCCCCATAGTCACCTTTGCCTGGACTTAACCGTCCAGGGGTCCTTCACCTTTTACCTTTACCTTATTAGTTGGACTCAGTAGTGACTGGTGCCCATTGTGACTGGTCCTCCACAGCCTCTCCCCCCATTCACTACTGTCTGTGGCACTTCAGATGTGATTGGGCTCTGACTCCCATCAGCCAGAGCTACTGCAGCCAATGGTCAGGCGCACTAGAAGCTGCAATGAAGAAATATCTGGAGGGCCACAGATTCCCCATCTGTAAACTAGATAAGCCAATTGTCTGACTGTATATGAGGCATTTTTATATGTTCATTAAAGTGATATTGTACAGAGCAGTTGCTGCACCACTGAGTCCATTCATGTTTGCTACTAGGGTGGGGGGATGTTTAGCATTTTTGTGTAGCATTTTGTTGTTGGCTAGCTTTGAAAGGATGGGCATCAATTTGACCTAGAACACCTACACAACAGAAAGAGGTGATACAATGGTGAAAGTACAGAATGGGACTGTAGGCTACAACCAATGAAGATTTTTGAAC
Source organism: Darevskia mixta (assembly GCA_034641385.1). Lineage (NCBI taxonomy): Eukaryota > Metazoa > Chordata > Lepidosauria > Squamata > Lacertidae > Darevskia > Darevskia mixta. Next base: position 7,066,704 of record JAWWNH010000061.1, on the reverse strand, counting down.
ATTAAAAAGTACTCCTGGCAACCAGAAAGCAGGGGGTGGGGGGTGGGCACCAAATTGTCAAAGGCTGGTGTATGGGTTTGCCTGATGCCCCTACACATGCAAAGAAATGAGTACAAAGTTATAAGAATCCAGTTCTCCGCTGAGATGGCATGCTAATGATGTGCTTCCTCTCTTTCAGCTGCTTGCAGAAGACTGGCCTTTTGGTGTGCAGGTGTGCAAATTGGTGCCATTCATTCAGAAGGCCTCCGTTGGCATCACAGTCCTCAGCCTCTGTGCTCTCAGCATAGACAGGTAACAGACCACCTTTGTTGCCTCCTGCCAAGCCTGGTTAATTGGGTCCATTCAGCCATTCACTTAGCCAGCCCTACCTATACAATTCATTGACCCTCTTCAGTCTTCCTTGAACACTGTGGTGACCTTTTCAGCCCAGTGGAGCTACACTGTCTTTAGAGCAGGAATGTGGTCCTGCAGATGTTGCTGGGCTGAAACTTCCACCTTCAACTTCCCTGATGTATTTTCTCCATGAATTGTGTGGGAATTTTCAGATGTGAGCAAAAGATTCCTGTGCAGCAGGGAGGTTGGACTAGATGGCTCTTGTGGTCCCTCCCAACTCTACAGTTCTATGATTCCATGATTCCATCTGCTTTTTCCTGGGCTGCTCATGGCAGGTATCGAGCTGTGGCCTCTTGGAGCCGGATCCAAGGGATTGGCATCCCCATGTGGAAGGCTGTTGAGGTGACCCTAATCTGGGCAGTGGCGATCATCCTAGCTGTCCCTGAAGCCATTGCTTTTGACTTGGTGGAACTGAACTACCGTGAACAGACGCACTGGGTCTGCATGCTGGCCGCTGAACAGAAATCCAGCTTCATGACGGTATGTTCTCTCTTGTTCAGCCAGATGATTTGAACAACCAAGGGAAGGGATGGGCCAGTCTGTCAATTACAGCTTCTAATTTCCCCTGTTTTAAATCCAGCTCTCCACATTTCCGCATCAGCTTGTGAGTTATTATTTTTTAAAATAGTTCTCACGGAAATTCACCAGCATTTTTTTGGTGCAATTTCCCCCTTGTTTACACATTTTTATATGCAATTTTCCCTAATATAAATATTGTTGCATATCAGGGGGGTCAAGGTTGGATTAGATTACCCTTGTAATCTAGATTACCCAACTCTACAACCCTATGATTCCATGATTCTGTTTTGTATTTTTCCTGGGCTGGTCATGGCAGGTACAGAGCTGCATTTTTGTATGCTATTTTCACAAATGTGTACATTTACATGCACACTTTAGTTTATGCATTTATTTATTTTTTTACACATTATTTGGATGGAGAACTACATTCCTAAAATTTGGACAATTGGGAAATTTGAACAATGGCTGTGTTTTGTTTTGTTTTGCATATTGTTTTGGAAAATGTGACTTGTGTAAACTTGCCATTAAATGCAAACTGAATTGAAGTGTGTATTCTTATGTTAAAAATGTGCCCCAAATGCATACAATGAGATGGAGCAGGGCGGAATAGCATTCAGTTAACATAACGTAAGAACATAAGAATAGCACTTGTTTTCTTGGAGAAATCAGGCCAAAGGGGCCCCATTTGGTCCAGCCTCCTTTTCTCACAGTGGGCAGCCAAATGCGCACAAGATGCCTGAAAGCAGAACCTGAGCACAACAGCACCCTCCCCTCCTGCAGCTCCTAGCAACTAGTATTCAGAAGCATTACTGCCTCTGACAGTGGAGGCAGAGTATAGTCATCGTAACTAGTACCCATTGATAGCCAAAGGGATGCAATGGCACATCACGGGAGGGAAGGGGATGGAGCAGCTCAGTAACTGAATGCCAGTGAAGCCACAACATGGTGGAATCAAAGGCCCAGTCCATCTCTGGTCTTCATGTGCTCCACAGGTGGAATAGGGACAAAAGTCCCCAAGGCAATCCCACCCTCCACACAACAGCTAACAACTCCCTTGGAGAGGCAGCTGCTTTCATTCCTTCCTTCCCTTCCATCTGCAGTTCTACAAGGATGTGAAAGATTGGTGGCTTTTTGGCTTCTACTTCTGCCTGCCTCTGGCCTGCACTGGTGTCTTCTACTCCCTCATGTCGTGTGAGATGCTGAGCAAGAGGAATGGCATGAGGATAGCACTCAACGACCACATGAAACGGGTGAGGTCCCCCAACCAAGGCCCAAGGGAACAAACCCTGTTCCTTGGCCTACATACAAGGAATGATGTCAGGCCACCAGCCCACCTGGCCAGGCTTTGCCTGCTCTGTCTGGCAGTGGCTTTCATAAGAAAATTAGAAGAGCCATGCTAGATCAGGCCCAAGGCCAATCTGGTGTCATCACATGGGTCAACCAGGTGCTTACAAGCAGGAACTGAGTGCAAGGTGCCCAGAAGATGTCCTGCTAACTGAAATTTCTTTCATTGCAATAGGGAGCCTGTGGCTCTATGGGCGTGGTTGGGCTCCACTGCCCATCGTCTGTGTTCATGGCCTGTATCTGGGGTTGAGGGAGTTAAAAAATATCTGGAGAGCCACAGCTGAAGATGCCAGGGAATGAACTTCTGAATGAATAGTGGCCTGCCCTCTGAATTTTAGAAGTATGCTCTGATACGGAGGTGGGCTTTCTGGCTGGACAGCCTGTCTTCCTCATGCAACTCATCCTTCCCTTGCTTCCATTCCATTCCATTCCTGGCATGTAGGACTCTGGGGATGTTCTGGATATTCCCTAATACCAGAATATGGCAGTCATTTGAAGAGCTAACATCATGCAGTGGTTAGAGAGTTCCAAATACTCCTCCCTTAGCTTTCATGAGGTTGTTGTGAAGATTAAGAGAGGAAGTGGGGATCTGTGCATGCCAACTTGAGCTTCTTGGAGAAAAATGTGGGCTATAAATGCAATAAAAAAAAAAATGAATTTCCAGAAAGAGATTCCATTACAGCTTCTCATCTTCTGGAAGAGTCAGTTCAGACTTCAGGCTCGACTATTATTATTACTATTATTATTAATCACTGGAACTGTCTGAAGTCCTGCATTTGTGGGCAACTCCTTGGTCTCTGCCTCTGTGCATCACTCAGCTGTCTAAAAAGGTAAAGGGATCCCTGACCATTAGGTCCAGTCGTGACCGACTCTGGGGTTGTGGCGCTCATCTTGCGTTATTGGCCGAGGGAGCTGGCGTACAGCTTCCGGGTCATGTGGCCAGCATGACAAAGCCGCTTCTGGCGAACCAGAGCAGCACACGGAAATGCCGTTTACCGGTACCTTCCCACCAGAGCGGTACCTATTTATCTACTTGCACTTTGATGTGCTTTCGAACTGCTAGGTTGGCAGGAGCAGGGAACAAGCAACGGGAGCTCACCCCATCGTGGGGATTCGAACCGCCGACCTTCTGATCGGCAAGCCCTAGGCTCTGTAGTTTAACCCACAGCGCCACCCGCATCCCTTACACTCAGCTGTCTACCACACTCCAAAACATGCATCACACAAGTTATTCCAGTTAAATAGCTGAACTTTCAGCTCATAATAGTGCAGGATGAACAACAGAGAAACCAGGGTGTGAAACAGCAAGGGGGAGGAGAAAGACAGGAAAAGACAGGGCTTGGATGTGAAGAATGGGGTTGATGGTATTTATTGACGTCTGTACCATATTATACACATGCTCAAGTCATCTTTGCCTTTTGTTGCTCCTTCATTCATTAACTTCAATGGCTGGACTGCTGGTGTTCCAGCGCCGGGAAGTGGCCAAGACAGTGTTCTGCCTTGTGGTGATATTCGCCCTCTGCTGGCTACCTCTCCATCTCAGCAGGATCCTTAAGAAGACCATTTATAGTCAACAAGATGCTGATAGGTGTGAACTGCTTAGGTAAGCTCAATATCAGAAGCTCCTTATTTTCTTCTTGGTGCTGGAAGAGACCTCTACCCTCCCTGAAATTAAAGAGGCCATTTCCAGTGTTAGAAATACAGGGAGCCACTTCATACTGATTTGGACCACTGGTTCATCTAACTCAGTATTGTCCACATTACTCTTAACTAAAAGCAAGATGTATGGGTGGTCCATATGGTGATATGGTGTAAAGGGTGAAGGAATGCAACATGTATAAGGGGATCCTCCAACATACAGGGCTTTCGGACTTACCCATGAGCTGTTGATAATGCATTTTGATCACTGAGATTTCCAGGCAAGACCAGTGCTGGCCCACACCTCTGCTGGGAACTCACTGCCAAATTCTGGAGACGCCCAGGGCACAGGAAGTTGCCTTTATACCAAGTCATACTATTTGCCCATTTAATTCAGCACTGCCAACTCTGGCAGGCAGCAGCTCTACAGTGTATCAAACAGAGATCTTTACAATCACCCGCTATCTGGTAATCTTAAGAGGAGACAACAGGGGGTTGAACCTCACACCATTGACATATGAGGCATGTGCTGTCAGCCACAGCCCTTTCTACAAAGTTTGTATGACGGTGGCCATAAGTTTTGGGTTGCAGCCAAAGAATTGTCAAAGGATTGAAACATGCAGCTGCCATCATGCTCCCTTCTGACAGCACTGACTCTCCTTTCTCATCTCCACTCCAGCTTCCTTCTGGTCATGGATTACTTTGGCATCAATATGGCTTCGCTCAACTCCTGCATCAACCCCGTGGCTCTCTATTTTGTCAGCCGGAAGTTTAAGAATTGCTTTCAGGTAGGATCGGGATTGTGCTTATGGAGGTGCAGGGGAAAGGCCCAAGTGCCCCAGCCAAGTTGTTACTGGGAGGAGGAGGGGAAAACTTTATTGGGGCTAATTCCCTCTCTCTAGTGCAGAAGTTGTTGTTGTTATTGTTATATTTTATTACTCAGCCTTCACCCTAAGGTCCAAGGGCAGGTTGCGATCAGAACACATTAATATTAAAACAAAATACTGCACAATTTTATGAACAGATGTTGCTGAACTACAACTGCCATCATCATAGATTTCACAGAATTGTAGAGTTGGAAGGGACCCTGAGGGTCATCTTTTCCAACCCCCTGCATTGCAGGAATCCTGCCCATAACCATCCCTGGGTGAGCTCAAACCACTATAATTCTGATGAACAGCCAGCGCACTGACCCATTGTACCACAGTCATGGACCATGCTTGGTGGGACTGGTAGGAGTTGTAGTTCAGTTACATCTGGAGGGCAAAAGAGTTCCCACACCTGCCATCTCAATATGTTCTTGTTTTTCAATACATTTGCACATGCAGAACGAGTATCATCAGAAGTAAACATTCCCCAAAGACATTTAAAGTTACCTCTCGGGATTTTTATTTGTTTGTTGCATTTATGACCTGCCTTTCTGTTAAAAAAAAATGTCTAAGGCAATGATCAACAATAAAATCCACAATAAAATAATATATAACCCTTCTAATAAATAAGCACCACAATTAATCAGATGAAACATATTAAAGTGCTGTTGCAGTAGAGGCAACAGCCCAAAGGATTGAAACTGGCACACAAATTTCTTATCACAATGTTAATTGAATCAAAAGGTGAAAAAGCCAGATTTGCAATTTTTTCAACATCCTGAAAAAATATCTCAAGGACAGCACAGAATGCAATGTTGTCTGCATCTTGGCCTGCCCTTGGTAGTAATGTCCCAGCCTCTCTCTGGGATGGGGACCTTGGCAGAGCCTTTATTCATTCATTCATTCATTCATCCATTCATTCATCCATTCATTACATTACATTTTCAGAACCTTTTCTTCTCCCAAAGAGCTCATCATGCTAGCATCTATGGTTCTCCCACTCCTCCCTTTTATCCTCACAACAACCTTGTGAGGTAAGCTAGACTAAGGAGACAGTGACAGGCCCAAGATCACCCACTGAGCTTCATGGCTGAGCGGCTATTTGATCCTGGTCCAACACTCTAGCCACCATACCCTGCAGGTTTGTCATCTTCCTAGGGCTGTGGTGTAGGGTGGTTCTTCAGAAGCCCTAAACATCTCTGGTTTCTTTCTCATAGTCATGCCTTTGTTGCTGGTGCCAGAGACCAGCTCTTGGCATTGCACCAACAGATGACAAGGGCTCTGTTGGGAAGTGGAAAGCCAACGGGCAAGAATTGGGCCTCGATCGGAGCAGCTCCCACCTGAAGTACAGCTCTTCGTAGACGAGGGGATAAAGAAGAGGAGGGTCCACCAGGACTATGGAGATGGCCAGCCTGATTTTCCTTGTGGTTCCTCTTCAACTTCTCTGCTTTATTCTGGAAGGAACTGGCAGTTTCACCGCCCAGCCCTTTGAAAAGGTCTTGCTCACCTGATGTTCCTTAGCCCCTTGTTACTTCCTTAACACCACCCCATTAATGAATCTTTCTCTCTTTCTAAACAGCAGAATCCCTCATAAAAATAAATGGCAGGTTGGAGCAGACCAAAGGCGCTTATAGTCTAGAGGTGGGGAAATTCGGGCCTCTCTGGCTGGTTGCTGATGCTCTCCCATGCTACACACCCCAACAGCCTTGCTTTGCACCCTCCTTGACAGCTTTTGCCTGCTGAGAATGAGTCCCTAAATGAACTGTGATTGCACTCCTTACCTACCTGGATGGAGAGAGAGATGACTAGGGGTGTGAAACATTTTAAACATGCGTAGCTGGAAAGTAGCCTACTGTACAAAGGTAAGAGTCAAATTCATTGTTCTGCCCACTTTTGCTGCCCATTTGCATGTGGCCCCTGTAAGGTTGCCTACTGGTGAATGTGGCCCTTGAGCTGAAAAAGATTCTGCACCCAAAGATGCAGTTGGTGTATTAGGTTCCATTTTTCCCTGGATATCAAATAAGGGCACAGTTGGAGAGAGGGAGGACATGGAGAACAGGAAAGCAGAAGGGATGTGGTTCTGGAAGGGACTGAATGCTGGAAAGGAATTGGACAATATAGCAGAGTCCCTTCTCTCTCTTGCCTAAAGCCGGGTGGGTAGATCTGTAGCAACGGATGGGAGGGAGAGAAATCTTATTCAATTCACGTTTAAAGCCAAATCTATCAAATTCACAACATCTGAAGCAGTATGAGAACCAAAACACAGCTGTCCTTCTGAATTTGGATGTGTCCAGATTCTCCAGTCAGTTCTGCAGCCAAACAATGTTTACAAAAATGCATGTATCGGGGGGCAGTGTGCATAAAAATTGAATATATTAGTGAAGATAACTTTAAAAATGCATGTGTTAGTCAAAACTGAAGGCAAAAATGTGTTTATTAGGCACTAATACACTGAAGGAATTTCATGAGAATTCTTTTGGAAAAGATTTTTTGCAAATTGCTGCATAAATGTGGGAAACTGAACTTAAGATGGGGAAAATGAGAAAGTGCAAGAACTAAAGCTGAGAGCTATTTCCATCCATATCTGTAGCAGAGCAGGCTGTGTGGCTGTGGATTAGGGTGAAGTGGTGGTAGATTTCCTGCTATGGCCAGTCCATCTCCTTCTTCCCTCTTTCACCCCTAGTCATTCCTACACTCCCATCTTACACGTGTGCAGGTAGGGATGAGGGATGTTTCATACTTTCTGAAACAGTAGGTGAACTGAAACTCAGCCCTCCTTCACAATATTGGCAAGTCTCTAAATTTCGCAGCAGTTTTTCACCCACATTTAACACACACCCATAAACATGGTAATAGCATACAAACATGTGTTACATTAGTGGAAATTGCTTCGCAAAAAATGTGTGTATCAAGCAAGATTGCTTACAAATATGTGTATATGAGCAGAAATTCACAATGAAATGCAGATGAATTTTCATGCAGATTTTTTTTTTTTTTAAATGCTAACCGATATGTAAATAGGGAGAACTGAACTTGGTTAGAAAATGTGTCCTTGAAAGTGTCCTTGGACTATTGTACTGCCTTTTCAATGGAAGACAGAGTTGCATGTATGTATAGAAAACCTATATTCCAATATAGCTGACTGCAATATTATCTGTTGCTCCACCCACTTTTGTCTCTGGCCCCACCCACTCCTGGCATGCAGGCCTTGGAAGGTTGGCCAAGACGGAATGTGGTCCTTTTGCTGAAAAGGGTTCCTCACATTCTTCTTCTTCTTTGGCAATCACTTGTAGCCAAGTAAGATTGTCTTCCATAAACAAGGTTTTAACAGCGAGTCTGTAAGTGACTGGAGGCCAATTGTGGGTGCAGGGCACCAGTCATTTCACCAATCAATTCACACTGGAGACAATAATTTAGGTTTGGGTTTTTGGCGCAATTTTGGCCACAACTTTTATTGAATTACAAATCAAATGAGTGGTTGCGTAGGCATTGGTTCAACTGTCCGATGGGACAGAGCTGACCCTAGTCAGCATCACCATCTGCCCAAACGGGGCAGAGCTGACCCTGGTCAGCAGTAAGACTAGCTGTCGCAGCGGGACAGAGCTGACCACTTGTCAGCGAAGGGAGACCATTAGCTGAAGAGGGTTAGCGGAACCGGATCTACGTGTCTCCCCCTCCCCAGGGGTCCACAGGGACTCCTGCATGGCCCTGCACCCGCCAGGGTTTGGACAGCAAAGTTGAGTCCCCGGATTCCTTTGCGGAATTCCCATAACTCACACCAGTTTGGTGGGAAACGCCCACCCAATCACGGAACCAATGCCTAACCGCCAACCTTACAAGTTGTGACTATTTGCTGTATGGTAGGCAAAAACCACGTGGCTCAGCCAATCAGCCAAATGGACAAAATTCCTACCAGGCCCCTCTCAAGGGAAGGCGACCCCTACCCGGCACAGCAAGGTCAACGTCAACCTATACCAGGGAAGGGTGGGTGGGAGATCCGTAGCTCTAAACGAGTGACTAACAATCCAAAAAGGGGGGTCTAATATAAGCACGCTGGGCTGTCCTTAAATTGCAACAACCAAATCTGCCTTACGACAGGCAGGTCCTGGAAGCTGTGCCCAGCGTCAAAAACCCAAACGACTGAAATGCCTTCCTGCCCGCCCCACAACGGGACCTCTCTGCGAGAACTCACTTTCTGGATCCACATGTCCTTCCACAGTAGGGGCATAGGTTTCCAGGCAGGAGTTGATCATATACACATGGACAATACCAATGCTCCACCTACTGTGTCATCACTTCCAGAATATGGGTGGTATTCAAATACAGTCATACCTTGGTTTTCGAACAGCTTAGTTCTCAAACGTTTTGGCTCCCGAACGCCGCAAACCAGTGACTGTTCTGGTTTGAGAACTAATTTTGGAAGCCGAACATCCAACAGGGTTGGAAACTGCACTTTGGTTTCTGAATGTTTTGGAAGTCAAACGGACTTCCGGAACGGATTCTGTTCGACTTCAAAGGTACCACTGTATGTTTTACTCAGAGTGGCTCTATTGAAATTAACAGATGTAATTTAATTATGTTCATTCATTTCAATGGATCTACTCTGAGTAAAACTTAGTTGAATGCTGCTCTGCATATGTGACATCACTTCTTGTGAGCTGAAGCCACCAAGAAAATAAAATATGAGACGGTTGGAATGGGAATGCCTCTCCCACTGTAAAGCTTTTGCAATCCACCATAGAGTCATTTTGTTTCATCATCTTCTTTTCACCTTTTCTCCTGGACTATTTGGCTCTGAAGATAGCTCAGTCTTCTTTATTTTGGATTTTGCTGGCCTGCTGGTGTTTCAGTGCTTACCTATGTGTGTGTTTGTGTAGACAGTAGCTTATGTCTCATGCATGTATATATTATATATTGTACAGAAAACCATTTAAGCTTTTGGACTTCAATAAGGTAACCATGAAACAGTTACAGACTCTATTCGAGACTAAGTCTTCAGTCCTATTCCCGCTTAGCATTTAACTCAGTGGGATTTGCTTCTGAGTTAATGTTCATATAATCACAGTACAAGTAAACTCTTAAGGGCTGTATCCATTGAAGTTGACCCATAGAAATTAATGGACACGGCTAATTTAGCTCCAGTAATTTCAGCTGGCCTACTCTGAGTAGGATTTCGTTGGATACATTCCTAAGCTTCTGCTAGACAAGATAGTGCTGTGATTTAAGAATGACAAGCAGCTGTAATTTGCTACAATATGACTGGATTCCATTTGCATCAGGTTCAAGGGTACCAATGAGATTTGAACCTGTTACATTTGTGAATGTGATCAACTCATGCACTGGTGATCAGCACCACACCCGGGCCTCCTTTTCCAAGTATTTTGAAAAGGATTTCTTTGCAACAGAATGAACGCATCATAATTTTGGGTTGTGACTTTATTCTGTAGTTTATGTAGCTGTGATATATATTATGTTGAATTTCAATTAAAAGTTCATTGACTGTGCCTCAAACTTTTTTTCTGGCTAATATGCTGACTGGCAGTTGCAAGCATTAGTGGTAATGTCAGGCCTTAGCCATCCCCAGCCATACTATAAGCCAACAACTTCCTAGTTGCCTGGATATAATTTATTCCATTTGTGATGGCTGGGTGCAAGGGCTTTTACATAACTAGCTGAAAATAGCACCACCCATTTTGCAAGGAGGTATCCACAGATGTCAGGAACTCCAAGCTTTACAAAAGTACAGAATGTGATGTTGGGGGGACCTGAGGCAGGAGCACCCAAAGAACAGAGTATTCAACAGAAATAGTATACAAAGTGGCCATGGAATGGTGGCTGGTTGGGTCAGAGAACTGGGTGCTGGATTGCACTGCCTCAGATACATCTCTCCCAAAGAGGGGGGGCATACATCTGGAAGGTGGGGAGTGAGGCTGGTCCATTAGGGCAAATAGATCACTGCCTCACAAACTCAATCTGCTTTCTTACTTGCAACCAGTTCAGAAGGAGGCTCTGGCTGTGTGCTTCCTCCTTCTTAGCCTTGGTGTTCCCCTTGCAAAATTCAGCAGGATGGGGAGGAAACTAGAAATTGTCAAATCTGCCTGCTGTTGTTTCTGGCTCCACCTGCTGTTGGGCTCCTTCCTTTCCACCCAACCAGTTGCAATGAGCAACAGCCACCACTAAAAGGTAAAGGTACCCCTGACCGTTAGGTCCAGTTGCAGGTGACTCTGGGGTTGTGGTGCTCATCTCGCTCTATAGGCCGAGGGAGCCGGCGTTTGTCCTCAGACAACTTCTGGGTCATGTGGCCAGCATGACTAAGCCACTTCTGGCGAACCAGAGCAGCGCATGGAAACACCGTTTACCTTCCCGCCAGAGCGGTACCTATTTATCTACTTGCACTTTGAGGTGCTTTTGAACTGCTACGTGGGCAGGAGCTGGGACCAAACAACGGAAGCTCACCCTGTCGCGGGGATTCGAACCGCCAACCTTCTGATCAGCAAGCCCTAGGCTCAGTGTTTTAGACCACAGCGCCACCCGCGCTGCTGTTGGGCTCCTTCCTTTCCACCCAACCAGTTGCAATGAGCAACAGCCACCACTAGTTGGGTGATTTTGCATCCCTTCCCAGCAGTTGTGGACTCAGCCTGAAGTCATTATCCTGCATCTGTTTTGCACAAAAAAGAAAACCCTTGCAGGGGGGGAACAGTCACCATGCTGCAGTTCTGCCAAGTTGTTAACTCTGTCGCAGTCTTCCAAGAAGTCACCAAAAGTGTATCCTCAGCAGAAGTGAATGTGAAATACTAACTTGAAGAACTAGGAGCATTATTCAGAAATACCTGGGTCTAGCTTGCTTCCTGACCTAACGTCAGCATAAGCAAAGCACACCATCAAGCTACCCCCAGGGCCATGTTGGTCAATTTGTAGGTGAAGGAACAATTGTACGGCAAATGGTGACACTCATACCCCTGTCATTCTCCCAGCTCAGTGTGAATAAAATATTTCCCTGTATGAAAGATTTAGAGAGATTCTTATTAATGGTTACATGGGCCCGGGAATCTACTAAATACTTCATACTGCTATCTAATTCATCCCTCTCGTGTGTGCCTCTGGAGAATGCAAACATAGTGCAGACAATCCCATGAGCCCCAGTGGCTGACACAGGAAGGAGAGAATATGCTCAGCACGTACCATGTAATTGCTGGGCTTTTCTGAACATGTTTTAAGCTGCCATACCAAGTCCAGAACATTGTCTCATGAGAAAAATCATAAACAGATTGTGGGTTAATTTTGTTGCACAACAGAATGCATGTGCGCTCTGTTGTGCAGTAAGCTTTCACTATCACAGCTGATTGGATTCCTCTTCTGTGCAACACTGACACTTGCTAGCACAACAGCCTTTGTGCTAGCCGACACAGAACACTGGATATAGCCCTTTGTCAACAATTACTGGTGAACTGTTCTGGTTCCAGGTTGTGGATATACTGAGGGAAGGGGCGCCATGGAGGATGAGTCAGCTTCACTGCCAGGAGCTGCAGCAACTCTCCCTCATCACTGCTCCCATCTGCTTGCTTGCCATGCGGAGAGCAAGCAGGCAGTGACACCTGCTGATCCTCTCTCTCACCACTGTCTGGGCAAAGTGAAAGGCAGGTGAACAACCAACAGGTTTCAATGGAGAGGTGGAGGCTGGGCCAGGGGCCCCTGTCAGGGTATCAGCAGGTGTCTGGACACTGCTAGTGATGTGAACAAAATCTCCTTTTTGGGTGCTCCTAGTAACGCAGACAAGTTGGCTCAACTTTCTTCTCTCATTGACCTGATGCTTTCTTGCTACCAGATACAAAATAGTAGTTTTTAAGAGAATTCTAAACAGGGAGCAAAAGCATTTAAAAACCACACACACACACACACACACACACACACACACAAAGTTGGAATGGATTCCATCATCCAATGTTTATTAGGGGGGGGGGACCTTTAGTCCATAAAAAACACGACCCTTTCTTTCTCAACCCCACCCCCTCCCCAGAACAAGATTTAAGTCACAGTGGTGCTATTATTTACTTATTTAATGAAATTTATACACCGCTTGAGTGTGATGCTGCAGCATTCTGCAATAACTGCAGCTTCCAGTTAGTTCAAAAGCCACACACACACACACACACACCCAATGTCACACTTGGTCCTGAAGATAGGGTTGGAACAGCTGCCCTCAAATCTGTGGGATGTGTCAGTCAACTCCAACATTCCACAAAGGACCAACTGCCATCTCTGTGTCAGTTTTTGTTTGGACCGTTGAACAGTTAAGCTGCTGCTGCTGATAGATGCTATGAAGGAGTTGTTAAGACTCACTAATATGTAACATATACCGGTAGTTTATTTTGTAACCTAAGTATGAATCTGACAGTAAACTAGTTTGTTTTATTATAACACAGATTCATGTGTATTGTTTTTAAGAGGGATAAAAGGGATTCGCAACTGAGAAAGACTCTAACGAGTCAGCAGGCCGTTTGCTGCTGTGCAGACATCAATAAGGAAACGTTTGACTCTGCAACTCAACTCAACTATATTATAAACGTTCCTACAAAATCACATTTGCTGGAGCCTGTCCAGGAGGATACCATGGTTAACAGCATCAAATGCCAATGAGATAACAAGAAGCAGGAGCAAGATCACACTGCCCATCCCACACTCTGCAAAGGCCATCCATCAGGACAACCAAAGCAGACTAAGTTCTGTGGCCAAGTCTGAACAGCAGATTGGAACTCAAGACTATGCTTCCTCCATAGTCACATCCTTCTGGGCATTGTACTCTTCCACGCTTGCCTGCAAGGGGGAGCAAACAAAGGCTGTGGTTAAGGGATTTGTGGTCCACATTTGAGATGCAGCTCCTAGAGGGTGGATGGACCCTTGAACCAAAGAAGTTGCACCACAACATTCTGTTACAGTCCCCTTCTGTTAGCTGTAATAGGTAAATAGAATTTTTGGGCTCAGGCTGTGTGCCTCTTCATCCATCCTTCTAATACTGATATTCAAACTGTGAGTGGCATTGCTTATGTAGTCAAATGGCACCACCCATGGACAAGAGGATGGTAATAGCAGCATTGGGGGGAACCCTGAAATATGTTCCAAGTTCAGAAGAGGAGAAAAACAAAGGGGAGAGGTTCAAAAACCAATGAGTACCAAACATGCTCAGTGTCAATAGAATGGAGGATTGGGAGGGAGAGAGAATGTAACCCATGCACTTCACACTGTAACGGGTCCTACTTGTCACTCTATGTGTACTGCAAGTTCTTAGTTGCTTTTGATAATATGTTGCACCTTGCTGAGTACTCTTGGGTGACCTAGAAAAACAACTGATAATTGGTTCCTGCCCTGCTCTGAACAGAAATGATGATGCAGCCAGGGACTGCAGCTGTGGTACCCCAAGAATAAGAAAATGGTGCTCTGTTCCTGGCAGAAGGAGCTCATGTAAAATAAATACATTTCAAGAGGGTTGGAAAAGACAAGACCCACCTCAAATTTGCTGAGTACGTGCTGGCAGACACCCATGAGATCCTCCAGCCCCTTCTGGAACATATCGACAGCCGGTAGGCCTCCTATGAAGAAAGGGAAGCATTCAGAGACAGGCAAGACTTAAAGAGGGCCCAGATCCTTCCTCTGCATTAATAGGTTCCTCCATTTTCAGGTGAGCCATGGACTTGTGAAACTGAACTGCCTGCAGGCAAGAGACCATAATAATTGCCTCCTATATATTTTTATTAAAGATTTCTTAGTTTACAAAAAACGGGCATTGCCCCTTTTTTCAAGTTGTGCTTTCTACAGATCAGTTTAATTTGCTATGAGACATTAGTCTCCTCCTCCTATATGTCATTCATTAACACTGCTGATGATGATAATAATAATAATAATAATAATAATAATAATAATAATAATAATAATAATAATAAACCTAACATCTGAATAGCACCCTGGAGGGAAGTGTACTTGGCAGCACAAGCAGTGTTTGAAACTCCAACAGTAATGGACACATTCTGCGATAGAGAATTTTGTTATTGCAAGCATTTTCTGAACTCTTGTCGCAGTACACTGCACCTAAGATTTCAATTTAAATTGCCTCTGCTAGCGCTGAGAGCGCTGGAGAAGCCCTTCTCCACCAGCCCTACGTTAAAGAGACTGCTGAAGTGGGAATTCGAAGAGAGCCGTATCCTGCCTGCCCAGGGGTGGGGTGGGGAAGAGCTGTGGGGCTTCAGAAAGCCCTGCCAGACCCTGCGCTGCTGTGGACACTGCCGAGGTGCTGTCGCCTGGAGCCCTATCAATGCTGCAATTGCGGAGCTGCTTGTAGCTCCAAACAACCCTGCAAACCCAAACAACCCTCTCACTTTACAAGGGAGCAGCAGTGTTGGGGAAGAGGAAGAATGGGAGGCTTCGCCTGACAGAGGGAGGGAGAATAGGAGGAGAAGGTCATGGAAGTAGGATCGCTCCTGCAGCTGCCTTGGGAAGCCAGAGGGCCGCGGGGTGGTTTTGCAGCCATGCCGCCACCAAAGTGCCAAAGCTACAGGAGCTGTTTAAGAAGTTGAAGCAGCAGAACAAGCAGCTCCGCATTTGCAGCCAAGCATCCCACTGTCCCCTGCCACTGCCAGGAGCAGCCCTAGATGTGCCTCTTTGGGTGCTGCATGAGCCGGGGGATCTGCCGAGCACTGCGGCACAAATGCGACTAGAAATTGTGTTTCAGCGCCCCACAACCTAGGTTCCAGGCGCTATGTAGCGCCTTGCTTTTCTTTCCTGGTTTCAAACACTGAGCACAACATAACATAGCCAATGGCCAGTGATTATGAGAATTGCAGTCCAACAACTAGAAGACCACTGGTTTTTGTTACACAAGATAGTAATATTATCCCTTATGTTGAAGCTGGGAATAGGACGGTGCAGAGAGTGAGAGTGACTGCATAAGGCATGGACAAGATTCAGAACAGCATTTGTAACTCAGCCTCTTATCCACTAAGTTGTGCTTTGTGCAAGCACCATTTCTCATAAAATCCACAACTAAATTCTGCAGGATTGCCCAAGCCTGATGGTGGGATATAAAAACAGTTAACTGGCAAGCTTCCCAAAGGCAACAGAGCTCACCACAGTAGGCCTCCCTGTTCGCCACGGATTCATATGGAATGCTGCAGCTAATGACATATAGCCCAGGTGAGGAATACACCCATCAGCCTTGTCAAAATAGGACAACACTACGTAAGAGGGAGCTAGACAATGTAAGGAAGGGAAGGACATCTAGCTCAGATCGTGGCACCTTGATCAGGTACTGTAAGGAAAGACCCAGAGCTGACAGAGATGCTGCACTGTGGCTGTAAAGGGCCATTTGTGCTTTAATATGGAATTTGCAGGCTAGTTCTGCTCAGAATCAGGCTAGCTAGGTGTATTGTATGTTGATTCTTGCTATACGTGAGTAAAATGTGTCGTTTTCACCCAAAAGTTTGCATATTGTCTCTGAATCACAAAGAATAGCTGCCCTTTAGCAAAATAGTCCTCCAAGAAGCAGGCATGCACGCTTCACCTTTGGTCTGGATGCGGAGGTTTATTTTTCTTTCAGAAGGATGGGTGATGCTATATCCACAGAACTCCACTTCAGGGCTATGGAGAAATGAAGAGGAGGTTACTCATGATAGAGAATAGTTCTGCTCGGATATCACAATAAGCTGTGGTTTATAGTGATGGGAACAAGGCCTACCTACCCCCCAGGCTTGCATGCTTTCTCTGACTTGGTTGTGGCTTCCCATTTCAATTAACCACAGTGTACTATTAAATCCTGTGTTAAGAATTCACCTCTACACCATCTTGTTCAGAATGGGCAAATTTAACCTTCCACTGACTTAGCTGACTCCTTTAGCAGTCCCAGCTACATCTGAACACAGACATAGGTGCTCCTCATAAGGCAATCAATGGCTAGCCCAGGCAGCCTATGTGTTGGCCTCACCTTCGGCACCCCATCACAAAGGCAACAGGACCCTTACTTACTTTTTCATGATCATGTATCGAAGGGAGTTGCCAAGGGTGTGGTCCTCGTTGTGGAGCACAAACGTAAAACAGTTCTTATCTGTCCCATCTGCCCGTACCTAAAAGAGAAGTAGTGACGATAAAGAAAATAAGGTCCCAGAAGGACAACGTAAGAAGTGGCTATATACCAAGTCAGACCATTGGTCCATCTAGCTCAGTACAGTACTGTCTACTTTACACTGATTGGGAGGGGCTTTGCAGGCTCTTTCAGGTGAGACTCTCCCAGTTCTACCTGTAGATGCCAGGAATTAAACATGGGACCTTCTGCATGCAAATCATGTGCTTTACCACTGAGCTATGGCCTCATTTCTTTTAATACCACCTTTCCTGAAAGTTTAACACCAAAATGGTATTGGTGATATGTTGATTTCACACTTGCAGTATGTCTCCATGTGCAAAAAGCAATACAATTATCTGGTTAAGGAGGGCACATTTTCCTTTTGCCAGTTGTGGATGGATTTTGGCCAAGCAATAGTTTTAAAAAACATTTTTTTAAACACCACGTTTCAGCCAAGAGGGTCCTGGGTCAGAACATCGGACTAACCTACTCCACAGGGTTGCTGAGAGGATAAAAGCAGGCAGGAGAGAAGATAAGAACTAGGCAGGCCACACATGTAAGAAATATAAAAGTAAATAATTATGGCATTGCTGCTGCTGCTAC
This sequence comes from Darevskia mixta, assembly GCA_034641385.1. Classification (NCBI taxonomy): domain Eukaryota; kingdom Metazoa; phylum Chordata; class Lepidosauria; order Squamata; family Lacertidae; genus Darevskia; species Darevskia mixta. The sequence goes on along the minus strand of JAWWNH010000061.1, from coordinate 7,049,229 downwards.
TAATAACAATAATGGTGTTTTTCAGCTAGCCATGCTGTGGGGATAACGTGTTACTCCGTTACAATAACAACAACGCTAGTATAAATGCAATACTATAGTAGTAATAACAACATTGTGGTGTTTTTCAACACTGCATGGGCTGAGCAGGTGCCTTTCCCTTGTGCTCATTTCGGCTACCCGGGGGATTAGAAAGCCGGGGTAATATTAATCTGTTTTAGCATTTTTACTTTTTTGTGTTTAAAAGCAAGGTCGATTTTAGTTGTTTACATCTCTTTGTAAACCGCTTTTGAGGTTTCCCCCACTCCCCATTTACCACCAATCGGCCTATAAATTTTAAGAAGTAAATAAAAACAAATAAATGTATCGGTTGCCCGCGGTGGTTCTCGCCGTATAAAAACAACCCGGTTCAGATGGTCACCTTCCCCGTCCACAGGAAAGTTTCACCTGTTGGATGTCAGCTTGTCGCACCCCCTGTGGAGTGGGCAGCCTTAGCCTGCCCGGTCGCCCCCCGCCCTCCCCGCCACGCGCTTCGGTCTCACCATCTGCAGCACTCGCGGCTTCTTCCCGTCCTCCTCGTCCCCCATCCTCTTCCCCGCGAGTCCGCCAAGCGCAAAGGACGACGGGAGCTGCGGTCACGCACGTGACGCTCACGCACCTCTCCCCTCCCCTCACGCACGCAAAAGCCCAACCTACCAGGCATCAGCTCCCGGCAGCCACAGCGGCAGAAAGGCGGTGCGTCGAAGTACAGTACAGGAGCCCGCGCGCAAAGGGCTACTGGGAATCGTAGTTCCTTGGAGAGGAGGGGGGTGGCACAGGCACCAATTCCCTCAGAGAGCGGGAATTCGAGCTTTAAAAAAAAAAAATGTGAAGTGGGAGAGTCGAATGTTCACAGGCCGCAATAACTTCGCCGCCGCCACAGAAAAACTGAGGAAGGAACCCGGTTCTTAAGCTCGTCGGCAGCGAAGGGGTTAATAGATTCGAGAAGGTGGGAACTGCCATCCGCTGACCCAATCCGGAGCCGACTCTGCTGCCGTACTTCCGATATGCGTTCTGACGGAAGGCAACAAGGACACGGGGCGGGCGGCGTTTGTAACTGTTTCCGCCCTCCCTGTTTGCTGTGGCTGTTGTTGGTGGTAGTAGAACTCCATTTCCCAGAACCCCACGCGGCAGTCGGCTGCGGAAGCTCACGTGCTGTGTTTGCTTGTCCTCCGAGAGACGCGACGCGGGTACGAGGAAGAGAAACGGGGTTTCGGGCGGGCGCCCAACCAGGTAGGGAACGGGCGGGCGGCCACTCGGTTGTTGCCTGGTTGTTGTTATTGTGGTGATTGCGGGAGGTGGGGGATTCACCTTCGTTTTCTCACCCCCGTCACCCCGTCCCTGCTACGAGGCCTGGCTGTGGCTGCCGAGAGGAAAGGGAGCTGTGAGTTCACTTCAGGGTAGAAACGCCCCCCACCCCAGCTGTCGCTATGGCAACGCCCCCTCAGGGAAAGGTCGGTCTGCCCCCCTCCCTTTGTGTGTGTATTGAGGGGCGCTTGCACCTCCTGCCCTCTCTCTATGGAAATAAAGGGAGGAGGTCATTGCTTCTCACCACGTCTACTGTAGCTTGAGATTGGGATACAATTCACTGTTTTTCTCTCTGTGTGTATATATGTGTGCGTGTTTTTAAATATATTTATATTTTATTGTGGAAATTACAGTAAGGAAATAAAGTGAAAGAAAAACAGCAATAACATACTTGAAATTGTGATACAATACGATATATGGGTGTATAAGGTAGTACCATTATCCCAGCAAATGTAAAATTATTAACAAGCTATAATTTTTTATAAATGCATTCCAAATTGTCGTTCTATTTATCTACACAGAATCTTATCTAAAGGCAACCCGTTTGTATGTTGCAAGAGTTGTGGTATCTTCTATCCATTGATCAAAGGGTGTGTAGGAAATCTAGGGTGAGGATACCAGGCTGCTTAACCCACTTAATACCCACCACCAAGAATCCTTGGAACTGTAAGTTATGCCTTAGGGAGCTATGGTTCCCAGCAACCCTAACACACTACAGTTGCTATCCTAGGATTTTTTTGGGGGGGGGGGAGTAATATGCTTTAAATATATACAATGTGTGCACAGCCTAAAAGAAAAAAGGAAGTGCTTTTTGCCTTATTAAGTGCTGGCCGCTAGTTACAATGCAATAGTTAGTGAAAGTGTGTTCAGCTAAAGGTGGGGTTAGTTTTATGAAAGCAAATGTTATTTGTTACAACAGTATGATGAGCAGATGCAGTGAAGAGTTTCGTGTATCTTGACATTGTGACAGAAGCTTCCTGGATCATCATCCATCAGATAATGATCATTATCATGACTGCTGAGGTTTTTAGTTGTTGTTGATTGAATTATTATTATTATTATTATTATTATTATTATTGTGACTTGCATTATATGCTTTGAACCACTGGTTTAAATCAAGTTGTGTGTTTGTTATTAATGCCAAACTGCTTTGCAAAGGCAATAGTCACAAAAGGCAGCTTAGAAATATCTGAAATAGTAAAGTGGGTTATGGACTGGGTTATATGTGAAAGCATGTGCAGTAATAAATGCATTGGTCTCTATAGTGCCACAGAGTAACTGTTTTCATTGTTATTGTTTTTTGTATGAGACTAATACAGCTACACTTCTGGAAATTATTATAATGATAAGCAGAAAGAAATGCTTCCTATCTCACATCCCTCACTTTTGAGGCAAGTTTAGATAGGGCACATCAATGCACATCTTATTTGACAGAGCATAAAAGTGACAAAATTAAAATTTCTCAAAAAGGAAAGGTAGGGAGAAAGAAGACAGCATAGGATATTGGAGGAAGATGGAGACAATGATAAAGAAGATCAAGCTATGTTTTCAGGAAATTTATTCATAATTTTCAAGTGTCTTACAAACCAGCAAGTTTTTTTTCTTTCTTGGTAAACATGGCACCTCTTATGAAGTACAAAAAAGACAAGTTCTTGTTCCAAGGAGTTTGCAATTTAAATTTTGCACAGTAAATAAATAGAGGAAAAGAAGTAAGATTGAGTTGAGGGTAAATAGGAGGAATGAGTGTTCAGTCTAGTTATATCTACTTAAGCTTAGTTTTAGTGGTGGGGTTCAACTGAAGCTTTCATTGAGAAGATTTTGAGGAAGGATTTGGAGATACTCTGAGGCAACATCACCGAAACAAGCATTTCCTTGAGAGGCTATTATAATAATTTATCTGGATCCCAGATAGGTAGTAATTGCCTATTTGTGCTGAACAATGCATTCAGGAGCCTGAATGATTGCTAGTGGAAGTATCAGCTACCAAATTTCTGCCAGTCACAAATCTGTTAATTTTTAAATTATATCTCACCTTTTCTCCAATGAACTCAAGGTGGTATATGTGGCCTTTATCCCTGCTGTTATAGTAACAAAAAAACCCTATGTGATAGGTTTGCCTGTGAGAGAATGACTAGTCCAAAGTCATTCTGTGAGCTTCATGGCTGAGTAGAATTTGAATCTGGTAACAGTCCCCAGTCCTAATGCAGTCGTTGCACCTGCCAGGCAGGAATGGGAAATGTGGAGGAGAAGTTGATAACAATTACCGGTAGGTGCGATGTGACATTCAAAGTGGGCAGCAAGTCCAGCTGAACTTTCAAGGCAAAGTTTGAAGATTCTGAGCAGCAGGAAAACTGACACTTCTCTACATTTCTGCTTTGAGACTTGTCAGTGTCCACTTTTCTGTGAAACTTCTCTTTGCAGATATGTAAAGCACAGACTGTAATTGCGGAATGGGGTGGGTGGTGGAAATGTGTAGCTTATTTTCAGTGTTGTCATGGGCACTTTCCCATAGATATCTGACTTGCACAACCATGCAGCACATCAAATTACAATGGCCCCTGCTAAGCGGACAGAAAGAATTGCATTTTCTCAGCAACAGCATATTGCGGTCTGCTTAAATAATTATGCAACATCCTCCAAACTGAAAAACTTAATTGAGAAGGTAATATCTGCACCCAGTGCAAGAAATGAGTGGGGACTTTCAGTTGTGCTGAATAAGGGGAAAGGACTGGAAGGAACTTTGGACTTTAATATTGGTCTAGAACACAAGCAAAAGAAAACAAGTGATGTTGGCCAGGCAAAGAGAAGGCATTTAAACTGTTGGGGGAAGCATGCAAGAAAGGCCCTTCTTGGCTGGATCAAGTTGAGCAACACCTGCTACCTTTAGCAAGTAAGGGAGCTAGGAAGTAGTGGTGAGGAGATACCACATTAAACTGTCTTATATTTGTGAGGTTTTGTGCAAGAAGCAGGGTTGAATAAAACCTGGGACTTTTCAAACCTTTTCAACACAAGGTCAACAGCATGGTACATGGATAGTAGTACGGTATAAAAGGCAAAGCTTACATTGAGCAAGTGTGGCTTTTGTCTGTTACATCTAGGAGGTGAAGAGGGCCTTCCAGATCAGATTGTGTGCCTTTTAGCCATGCCCGGGACTTCTGAGCATTCTTGAATGCCAGCTCCTCTTCTTTAAGCTTTGGCAGAGGGCAAAAATTAATACATCATTTAAAGAGTAGTGAAGGCAGTTTGATTGTTTGTTTGCTGCATTCAAAAATGCTTGCTTTTTCTGTCCCCGAGGCAAGCTCTGAAAGCAGCTCTGCAGATTTCCAGCATGGTTTCTAGTTGGCATCTCATTCCACCTGGAGCAGTCTGTATTATTATTATTTTTAAACTGTGCAGTTAATTAAGACTGACAAGACTTAACAATGACAAGGTTAGCTTACTCACCAATCCAGCATTTAACTTGTTGTTCTGTGTACCTTTATTGCATTAGTTGCAAAGGTACATTCACTTTGAAGGTGCAGAGCTCCTGTCCACCACTCAAAAATATGAGAAAAATAAGAAATTCTTCTAACAGTGTTCTGAAGAACAGGATGATGGTGTGAATTTGGAAACAACATGCTTGAGGAGAACAGTTAAAGTAGACAGTTTAGTCTCACCTGTTTGAAGATGAGTGAGAGGAAAACGTATGCTGAATACCCATAGAGTGTGGAACGTGAGTATAGGTGGCACAGAGAAATGTCCAGGGTTTTAAGGGTGGATGTAACGTGATCTGTAGTTGCAAACTAAGTTACCAGTAGGTTGGTCCAGGTATAGAGGTACTCAGTGGCTCTCCTCCTCTCTCCCCTTCATAAAGGAACTGAATTCCAATGGAAACAAATAATGGGAATCTCTGAGCAGTGCTGGAAGGTCACTTTAGGTTTGCTCTAGCTTTCAGTGGTTGGAGTTGCAAAACCTTGGAAAGAGGAATGCTGTGATTGTTCCATATGGAAATTTTAATGTATGCAGTATCTATAGGAAACTGAAATTTATTCACTATGGACCCACAGCTCACTGCTCCTGTGACTGCTTCTTTGTTTGAGTTTTCCTTTCTGTGCCAGATGTTTGGCTCCATAAGCATCTTGAGGTGGTCAGGTGGCTAGTTGGATTGAATCATGTGCTCCTTTGCTTACCAACACACACACACAAAATCACTGGAGATGACCTGGTGTTTTGTTCATACCACGGGGAGACTGAGAACTGTTGTTGAAGCTGGAATAGCACTGCTTCATATTTGCCATGAGTAGGCATGTAATTGACATTGGTTGCAGGCTATAAATTCCTTTGTAGGCCAGTTGAAGTGTCACATATATTCAAATTTTTCATAGGGAGCTTTAGAGTAAATACTTTGTGGACAACAGCCAGTGTTAATTTAATCCTTAAAAAGTAGACTTTATGGGGAAGTTGCTAGGTCAACAAATATGAGTTTGAGCAGATTAAGGCATAACATGTAAATTTGTGTCCTCCTGACTAGTTACCAGTAAGTTGGACCTTGCGCTTGCCTGTAAATATACATAATTGAGCATCTGTACCATGAAAGTTGCAGTAAAATTTTCTACATGTCTCAAGGATGAACAATACTGAGCTAGATGGACAGACCCATTTCTTGTTTACCTCCCCCAGGCAGGAGTTATTGGTGTGTGAGAGGAACCTACTAATAACCCACTACTGTGTGAAACATGACCTCCACATAGCACCAGTAACATGTGAACAAACCTCTTAAAAGACCTGGAGAGGACTTTGTTTAGTTATACAACTTGCAATGGAATGACAACATGTGACTCTCGTTTAAGGCAATATGCCACATGCATTTATGATACTCAAAACAATTCTAAAAAGGGCAGTATGCCAGTCACTTTCAGATTCCCTGAAATACTTAGATGAGTTCTTGCAGAGAACTCAGAAAGTCCTTATTCAAACTCGACTTGGATTGCCACATAGGCAAGGATTATCAAATATAATGATTCTCTGTGAGGTTGTTGCCTTTTGTTTTACTTGAATGGTGCCTAGCGCCAGCTCTCTTCAGTAGAGCTGTCTGCAGGTCTGAGCATATTCTCCCCCCTCCGTCCACCTGCAGCAACAATGATGTTCTCATTTTGGTCCCCCATTCCTTGTGTCCTGCAAGAACTATTAATTTCAGAATGCAAAGCTCTTAGGAGTGAATGCAAGTGATGCAGACTTTGGGTGAGGGAAAAGGGGGGGGGGAATAATTGTTGCAAGCAGCTCTTGTGATGTTGCTTATCTAAAATGTGGATTTCTGCCGATGATAGTTAAAACTGGCTGTGGTTTGCAAGATATCTGAAAAGTGCTGAACCACTAATGCTGTGTTGCTGTGTGTTTCTTTTGCTCTTGGCTGCACACTGAAGAAGATGGGGCAGCGGCTGAGGTGTGGTGTATGTGCTTTGCTCAGATAGGCAAAAGTTTTCTTTATGCATCCTTTTTTTCTTTTTTTCTTTGTAGCCAGCCTACAGCCATGGCTATCCTGTTTGCAGTTGTAGCCAGGGGCTCCACAATCCTGGCCAAACACGCTTGGTGTGGAGGAAACTTCCTGGAGGTGACGGAGCAGATCCTGGCCAAAATACCCTCTGAGAACAACAAACTCACCTACTCCCATGGAAAGTGAGTACTACTCTGGGGAGAAAGGAAGTGGCAGGGTGGGAGAAATGGATCTGTTGCAGATGAGGAAATAAAGTGGGATGGGATGGTGGTGGTTGCTCATGAAAAGGTTGGTGTGATAGTCTCAGGTGATATGCAGCTGATCTAGGAATGCTTCCCAGATCCATTCTGTTATGTTCTCCAACTAGAGCAGTGGTTAGGGGCAGGCCTGCCTTGATCAGTATATGACCATGTGTTTATCTAGCAGCACTGGAACAAATCACAAGAGGAGACTCCTTTCATGAACTACTGTTCTCAGTTCTGTCTCCTGGAGTTTTGAATCTGCTTACTTTTTGTAAACGTAAATGTTATTTAATCAAAGAGAATTGATGCTATCAATATCTCAAGGACCATCTCTCTCCATATGAACCTACCTGGACCTTGAGATAATCCTCTGAGGCCCTTTTTCATATGCCTCCTCCATGAGACGTCCAGAGGGTGGCAACACGAGAAGGGACCTTTTCTGCAGTAGCACCACGTTTGTGGAATACTCTTCCCAGAGAGATTTGACTGGTGCCTCCATAATAAATGCTTAGGCGCTAGGCAGAAATGTTCCCTTTAACCAGGCCTTTGGCTAATTAGCATCCAATACCCTTTTAATTGTGTTGTGGGAGGGGGAATTGCAAAAAAAAAAATTGTTCTTATTTTTAATCTGCATTTTGTGTTCTTTTATATTATAATGTTATGTTGTGAACCGCCTTGAGATCTACAGATGAAAAAAACTTTAATAAAAATAAATTTTAAAAAAAAGATGGAGGGAAGTCACAGCTCGGTGGAGCAAGGTTGTGTGTGGATTTGTATGCATGTGTTTGTTTAAGTTGTTTAATTTGGAAACTTTAATAAAAATAATTTTTTTAAAAAAGAGATCTACAGATGAAAAGTGGTCTTCTACTATTACTATTACTACTACGAACAACAACAACACATTGCAGGGGTGGGGAATTTCAGGCCCGGGGTCCAAATATAGCCCTAAGGGCTGTCCCCAGGCCATGCCTCTCACAAGCCCTGCTTCACACTCTTCTTGAGTGTTTTTGCCTGGCTGGAACAGGCCCTTTAACTCTGATAATCTTTCTTGCCTACCTGAATGGAGGAGGGAGAGTAGTGTGTGTACAAGCCTACTGTATAAATGTAAAATTTACATGTATTGCTCCCCACATGTTTGCCTCTGACTGCACTCACCAATAGCATGCAATCCTGGAGGGTGGCTTGGAAGGAAATACGGCCCTTAGGCAGAAAACAGTTTCCGGGCACAATTCAAAGTGTTTAAAGCCTGAGAGGCTTTGGCCCTGTATACCTGAAGGGGCATCTCCACTCCCATCATTCAGCCTCTACACTAAGGCCCTCCTCCGAGGGTCTTCTGGTGGTTCCCTCACTGTGAGAAGTGAACTTACAGGGAACCAGGCAGAGGGCAAACTTGGCAGTGGTGCCTTCCTGTGGAATGCCCTCCCATCAGATGTCAAGGAGATAAAGAACTGCACAACTTTAGGCAGACCTGTATAGGGAAGTTTTTAAATGTTTTATTGTGTTTTTAATTTTTGTTGGGAGCTGCCTAGAGTTACTGGGGCGGCTCAGTCAGATGGAAAACGTTGTTGTTGTTGTTGTTCCCACCCCTGCATTATTGTAGAAGAGTTTGTATTCATGTGATTTAATTCAAACACATGAGGGAAGTTACAGTATCCACAGTTCTTACAGAGAACTATAAATGGTTGGGTTTCTCGTTCTGTTGAAGTCTTCTCATGAGCTCCTAGCTTCCCAACTACCAGTTTACTGATAGAGTCCAGGGAATGCTTTGGGGTAAAATAATACTGTTCCATGATTGATGCTAAGTAGGTGTGCCCCAATCAATGTCAGGATGGGAGTTCTAACTTCTGTGTGAAATGAAAATGTGCTAGCAATAGCCTTGCCTGCTTGGATCCATTTTGGAATGGTGGCTATGTTTGACGTTTCTGCTTTGTGTTTTGTGCTATTCTGTAATTGCTTTTGCACCATGTGAATATAGCTTTGTTTTCAGGTAATTTTGTTTTCAAGTTTTCTCCATGTTTTGAGGAATTGGTTGGCTGCCTTCTCTTTGAGACATTGAATTAATGGGGTCTGGTTACCAGCAGAAGGAATTTTTTAATGTACGAATTTAGTGCGAACTTAGACCTGTGTGCTTGAAATGCCATTGAGTGTATGGCAACATATGGCCTAATAGCTGTTGTGTCAAAATCTATACCCACCTACTTCTTTAAACATGGTTCTGGTATCTTGTCTTCCTCTAGCTATCTGTTTCACTACATCTGCCAGGACCGGATTATATACCTCTGCATCACTGATGATGTAAGTATGTAGGACAAAAAATGTATTTCTGTGCTCTTTGAAGGTGATTGCTGAAAATGCCCACTGGGGCCCAAATACTGTGGAGTTGCTGCATATCTTCATTATGTAGAGCAAGGTCTAGACCAGCAGTGGCTATCCTGTGGCCTTCCACATGTTGTTGGACTACAACTCTCGGCATCACTGACTCTTGGCCATAGTAGCTGGGGCTGGTGGGAGATGAAGTCCATCAGCATCTGAAGGCTACAACTTACCGGTAGTCACCCCTGGGCTGGATCTTACTTTACACACTGAATATATGCAGCAGCACCGCCCCCACAATGCAATCTAGGCCTTGTAGTTAAGGTTTAAGAAGTGTGCATATTTGGCTGCATGAAAAGATATTGGCCCTTTTTTACCACCAGCTTCTTCCTCTCCAGCTCTCATCTCTATCTATGTCTTTGCAGGCTTACTTGCATCTTGCTTGTATTGAAAACTCTAGTGTGGCTAGTGAGAGAATTTGCTTCTGCTTTGTACCCCCATCTTTCTGCTTAAATAGCTTTTTGGCAATTTTTGCTGTGACAGTGTTCTGAGGTTATTTTGTTTGGAGAACAAAAGCTGTTGTGGGCCCCATCTTCCAGCAGTGCTCAACCAGGTGCCCCTGTGGTTTGTCCCCAGCACCTCCTGTTTAGATATACCTTGGTTTACAAACTTAATCCGTTCCAGAAGTCCGTTCTTAAACCAAAGCATTCTTAAACCAAGGTGTGATTTCCCATAGCAGCGGGGGACTCAATTTACAAATGGAACACACTCAACATTTTCTGCTTCCAAGGCAAAGTTCACAAACCAAAACACCTACATCCGGGTTTGCATTGTTCTTAAACCAAGGTACCACTGTACTGCCCATGTACACTGAGTTTCCGTTTTGCAGTCACAGTTCATAGCTGTTAATGCACCTATCCTAAGTGCATTTGTTGCTCTGATGAATTTGTTCTGCTTTTAGGACTTTGAGCGTTCCAGAGCTTTCACGTTCCTGAATGAAATCAAGAAGCGGTTTCAGACCACCTATGGCTCCCGTGCACAAACAGCTCTGCCATACGCCATGAACAGCGAGTTTTCCAGTGTTCTGGCTGCACAGCTGGTGAGGTTCATTGATGTCAGTCTGCTGGACACAGCATTCAGCTATAGAGCACCTGACTTTGGGGAATAGGTCTGTGCTTGGCTAATTATGCTATAGCTAGATCAGGGCCTCCACAGGCTTCTGGTGACACACTTCTTTTATTTAAAATTGGCAGTGAATTTTTATTCAACCTCAAAATATAGTTTCTTTGCATGCATTATAGTGAAAGGGGGCAAACTCTGCTCTTAGAAGAACCTGCATGACTGTGTTTCTGAGGAAGATTCTTGGATTCTGCCTTTCCACCTTCAGAACTGAGGTGCTCAAGGTAGCTTAACATAATGAATTAATAAAGATAAAACAATCTTTTAGATCAAGAATTGCAGGCAAACCCATAAAAAGTGCAAAAGCAGTAACTGACCTAAAGTTAACACTGAAAAGAACTGAGACAAAAACAAGGAGAATCCTATGCAGCAGACAAATTGAAAGCATGCAGCAAAAGAAGCCATTCAAGGCGATGGCAGAACTCTGAAGTAGGAACCTCATGAAATTATCTTGGAGCTCATATGGTTTCATTGTTTGTGTAGTTATTTAAGTGTGGTAGCTTAAGCTATTAAGGACAAATCATTGAATTGCACCTATAAGTGAACAAGTAGGTAGCGTGATTGGTACAGTTTGGGAATAACATGCTCCCCAAACCTGACAACAGTCAGAACACTTGCAGAGCATTTTGGACTAGTTGATGATCTTCATGGGCAGCCCCATAAAGGGTATGTTAACATTAATTCAGCCCAGCTGTAACAAAGGCATGTGTGACTTTCGCAAGCTCCATGACCTTCAGGGTTAGGCACAGCCGGCACAACATTCAAACCTGAGCAAAAGTATTATGGCTACTGTCATTGCTTGGACATCAGCACTCCCAACCTGATATTTCAGTGGAAATCCAATCCAGAACAGGCAGTCACCCTGTCATTGGATTGGTTGGACCTCAGACGGAGAGCATTTCTATTTTGTCCTGATTGTAGTAACTTGTGCAGCGATGCTTTAAGCAGATTCTTCTGTTGGCTGGTATTCCAGACATAAGGTGCTGGTCTGCCCTGAAACATAGCTTAGGAATTTTGGAGCTAAATGCTGAGCAGATAAATCTCAGATCTGCCAGTAGAGGGAAACCTTCTTTAAGTTACAGTACTGGGAAGCACAGAGAGGAATTGTTCTGAGGGCTGAAGAAGCAACTAAAGTGGAGCTGAGGGTCACCTTATAATAATAATAATAATTCTTTTATTTGTACCCCGCCCATCTGGCCGGGTCTCCCCAGCCACTCTGGGCGGCCTCCAACAGGTATAAAAATACATTAAAATATCACAGGTTAAAAGCTTCCCTAAATAGGGCTGCCTTGCCCAGCTCTTAATGTGAGGATAGTTCCTTTTATGAGAGGATCCTGTTGGACTTTTCAGATTGCTCTACAGAGACTTTACTTTCTCTTGCTTCATCAAATTAAGCAAGAACCAGAAATTCGTTACATCTGCTCTTCCTTTCATGCAGAAGTACCACTCAGAGAACAAGGGCCCTGACCAGGTGGCAGAGACACAGGCCCAGGTGGACGAGCTGAAAGGGATCATGGTCCGCAACATAGGTATTGTAGCGCTCATTGGCATGGTGCAAGATGGTGCAAGGTCCTGCATGTGTACTGAGGATGAGACGGCTTGGGTGTGATGAGTGTCCCATTCTTGCAGTAGCGTAGCTGTGCTTCTGCCTGGACCTTGCTTTGTTGTGGGAAAGATCAGTATGGGAAAGGAGGGATGGCTCTCTGTGTTGGCTGTCACACTCTTGCACAGCTCTTGTACAGCTGACTCACCTGGCAAAAAGGTTGCATAGGACAAAATACAAGCTGCTTGTTCTACTTGCAGTCTGCCATCGCCCTGAACCTGGCATGGAGCTGACCCTTGTGCTGCTAGACCCTTTGCCTTGTGCTCTGCTGTTGCAGATCTTGCTCTGAAGTAGGGTAAAACCCACCACATACCTGCCCCAGAGATCAAGAGTACAATGCCCATGCAGTCGGCCACTGTTTGTGGTCTTGAGGATAAGCCGCCTGTTTAGCTAACAGCAGGAAAGGAGGCGTTTCCTCCCCATTGGATTCTCACTGTAGCCTTTCTTCATCCCAGATCTGGTGGCCCAAAGGGGAGAAAAGCTGGAGTTGCTGATAGACAAAACTGAAAATCTTGTGGATTCGGTAAGTTCTGAAATTAGCGGGGAATTGGTTGGGTTTTCAGGGTACGTATAACATGCATTCAAAAAAGGCAGGATTAATAGGGAAGACTTCCCAGCCCTCATAGGCTTTTGCTGTGTTTCCATCTTAAGAAAATGCTTTGAAAGAAGTAGCATACAGATCTGGGGCTGGGAGGTGAGCAAATCGGGTGATGCTTTTTCTCAGAGCAGCCACTCCTTAGAACATACGTTGCATGTTTTCAGGTCACACAAGATCTCCTAACCTAGGTGTTCAGAACAAAATTAGTTGATGTTTGATGGGATGCTGTTTAACCTAGCAGAACTTTAGCTTGGCAGAACAAAACAGCAGAGTGGAGGTTGGACATAGTCCTAGTGTAAATTAGAAATGTGTGTTCGGAAATAAAACGTAAGAGAAGTGAAGAGGGGGTGCATTTTGAGTATTTCTCTAAAGCCCAGTCTAGAGAAGCTTCCAGACCAAGACAGTGTATTGACCCTCCTCATGCCAGAATTTATCTTGGTGCTAGGCTGTTTTTTTGTCCTATGTGAAAAGCAAGTTGAGGGTGTGAAAGCCGTTGCATGGTGCACAGCAGGAAGAGATTGAGAACATTATCTGTTCAGGGCATAGGAAATTATCACAAGGATCAGAAAAGAAGAACCAGACTAATGGACAGGATCACTTTTTGCTGTAATTTGTGAATGGATTATAGACTCCCAAGTAGGGTTCAAATTCTCCTGTGTGCAAAACAGGGCCCAATCAATGGTTCTGACCCTGAGACCAGGTGCTTCTAATGGTTGTGGCATCTTTCTGGGGGGAGTGATCCTTGCAGAAGGGTTGCTTGTTCTAGGAGAGAGTAATGACAACTAGACCCGCTTAAATGTTCATTTGAATGTATTGGAAGCAAATTAAAACTTGCCTATTCTTATATGTTGAGACTGAATTGCAAAACCAAGTAATAGCTGGCCAAGCTTTGCAGAGGATTCAGTGTTCGAAACTCACATTGTTCTGGGCACATTTTGCAACAGGGAATTTCATTAGCACTAGCAGTTTCTGAGCTCTGGGTGCAGTTCTGCACCTAAGATTTCAGATTTAAACTACAGAGTGGAAGGAAAGGAGCTTTTTCTGTCTCCCCACTTCCAGCTATTCTCTGAAGACTGGAGAAGAGACCCTCTTGAGAATATTAGGGTGGGCAGGGGAAGGACTACTAGACCATGTGAACAATGAACATAATATTTTAGCTGTAGTTCATTCAGTTTAGCTTTGTATTCTTGTTATAAAAAAGCATGCCTAGACATTCCGTTGTTGCACCCATAACCAAGGATTAAGGTGCCATTCAGCTCCTAGCTTTCATATCTCAGTTTCTAACACTGGGGGGATGGCTAGGGAGAAACTGGCATGGACTTTCACAAAAGGCTAAGATGGTGTTGGATGTCTGATAGCATGCATCTCGCCTGTGCTTTTCCCATAGTCCGTCACTTTCAAAACAACCAGCAGAAACCTGGCTAGAGCGATGTGCATGAAGAACCTCAAGCTCACCATCATAATCACCATAGTATCCATTGTAAGTTGTTGTACACATCAGACAATAAAGGGGGAGGGGGCTTTACACGTGAGTCTAGATCTCAGTGTAAAATGAAATGAACTGATGTTTACCTCTGTCCTGCACTGCAAAGGTGAATTCTTGGGGTATTCTGTGTAGTCCTTTACAGTACTTTTCCCTCCTGGTGGCTGGTGCTCTTTATCTCTCTCCTATGCCCCTATTCTTTCCAGGCCTTTTGGAAGGAACATTATAGCTAGGGTGAATTAAGCTATAGGTCTGTACAATTCTGAGTGCCTTTGGTGCCCTTAAACTCCTGGGTTCCAGTACTTTTTGTCCAGAAGTGACAAATATGGCCTTTGAACAGCCACCCCCCAAGCAAGAGGGAAACTTAAGACAACCTTGGTTGAAATGTAGAGTGGGTCTCTTTACAACTATTGGGCAGTGTGCACATTTCGTTGTGGTGGGTCCACTAAAGTGACTGCAAGTATTTTCTCCACAGGTCATAATTTACATCATTGTGTCAGCTGCTTGTGGTGGGCTCTCGTGGCCTTGTGTCCACAAGTAGCTGTTGGAACATGTCTACATGAGAGCACACGTGAGCAAGAATTTCTGAAGGAACGACCCTCATAAAACAAACATGGACCTCCTTGCTCTTCATCCTTCCAGGACGCTCAGGTCTTTTTGCCTTATCACCCCAAAAGGGCCTGTGTGGGACCGCAAGCCAGAGGGAGGCATCTTTCTTTTAAACCTACCTACTTGAAGGGAGTTTTGTCTTTTAACTGCAAGGCTTCCCAAGAGGAAAGGAAAGTGGTTGACATTGGGAGGGTCTAAACATACTTCTGTATTACCATGCTTTGCACTTTACTGTCCTGATTCCTGGGAGGAGGGGAGAGCTGATGGTCATTTGTCCTGTTCATCCTTTGGCCCTTGAGGGGGCAGTGTGGGTGGGACCACCGAAGCCAATGGGCTCCTGTTTACATACCGTAGCCCAGATGCATGTGATCAGCTCCTCCCACAATTGCTTTCCCAGTGGTGCCTTTCCTAAACTCATGTCAGGCTGTGACTTGTCCTTGGAGGAGCCTCCTGTGGCCACCTGATGTGCACACCGGTGGGCTCTACTTTGTGACTTGGGTGATTGCCAAGTGTGTAATGTTTCGATGTTGCTGTAATGTATCTGCTCTGTGTAGTTTTAAGTGTTTTTTCTCCTGCCTGGTTTGGAATGTTTTCAGTCTGGAAAAAGTGCTCGGCTCAGACTCCACCTGCAGGGTCAGTGAGAAGGGGCTAAAATATTGCTCCAGTGAACCAAGCCCTGCAAAAAAGCACTTGCACAATGCACAACATAGGCTATAAGTCAACTTGATTCTGAATGGGGTGGGGTGGGGAGGGTGCTTAACAGGCAATGAGTAAAGTCAGATGACAGGCCAGAAAACAACACAGATATCCTCATCTGCTGATCTGGGGGAGGGGCAGAGGGAAGGCTGAAAAGAACTGCTTAAGGCTTACTCAAAACAAAATTCCCATGGAATCAGCCCATCAAGTACTTTCTCTCCCCCCCCCAAAAAAAAAAAACCTTCTGTCATGCATTGTCCTAATTGCATACAGGAGTTTCACATCATTGTCAGCTGCTGGTAGATTGCGCAAATGCAATTGGATGCTATTTCAAAGCTTGTACGCACGCTGAGTGCACTCCTGGACACTTGGGAGTGATTTTTGTGGCAGACTCTACCCGGGAGCTAAAGCTTCTATGGGATCTTGCACTAAAAATAAAGGGCTGCTGTTTGAAATGGTGGTGGACAAGGCAAGATTGCAGTCCCAACGGGATACTCTACATATGCTGCCCCAAGACCTCAAACTGACAAGATACTTTGGCTGACGTCATCCTTGTGTGTTGGGAGTATAGGACAAGAACAAATTATATGGGAAATGAACACTGATTTGTGCTGGTTACAGCAGCCATAGGACATTTAAACGTTCCTCCTCCCCCAGGTTTATATGCTACTGAAGAACTGAGGCAAACTCCCTAAAGTATAATGGCACTTTGCCACTCCCCCGTGCTGTTCTTTTACTAATGCTTTTTTCTGTAAGGAGGTAATTTTCAACAGCAACATAGGTGAGTGTTGCTTTATGCCCTATCTACTGTGCTGCAGAAGTTGGGCTATCCTGGGCATGTTTTCACTTGCCAGGGCCTGCTATCTGAGAAGGGCTCTAATATTTTTTCCAGGCACATGTCAATGTTCACTTAATTGTGCATGTTTTAGAATTAGTTGGTAGTTAATTTTCTCTTATTTTTATTGCCTTTATGTAAAACCTTTAAGAGAAACAGCTTCTTCCTGTTCTAAAAATACACTGATGCATTGTAAAATAAAGTTAATCTGTTTGAATAAACCTATTGTACAAATAATTGATGTGAACCTTTGTGGGGGAGCTTACTGCTTTTCCTGAATGACATTAAAATCTTAGAAATGTAATACGGGATCATCTCAGCTGTGCATTGACAAAGGGAATGTGTATGGTAGATATATGTGGAAGTTACACCGTATGTTAAAACGCTTCTGAGGAACTTTCACTGTATTCTGCGAGATACTTGCTTTAAAAAGGAAAGTAGCCTGTAAATTACTGAAGCATACACCAATGCATGGTCAAATAACCTTCAAACTGTCACACTTGAATTTTAAAACTCTTACCACTGCAAAAGTAGCTTTTGTGAGGGGAGAATATTTTACTACTTCTAGCGTAATTCCAGTTACTTTAAAGACATTCTTAGTAGTGATCCTATGCCTTTATAATTGTTATTCCATCATCCCATGAAGACACACCTTTGCCTAGGCCTTAGAAGGGTTGAGGTACGTGTACAGTTGGAATTATAGGTTTGCACAGTTGGAAGGGACTTGGACGGGAATTAGTCAAACCCCCTTCAATGCTGGAATCTCCACTAAAGCATACCTTCTGTATCTCTGCCTGGAGACTTCATGAAAGGCAGAATATAAATAACATACTGCACAAGCTGGCAGTGTTGTAGAACTATATTGTAGACCTACCGGTACTTCCGCAATTGGAATGTGCATCTGTGATGTTGCACCTTACCCTCAAATGTCTGGATTGAGGGTATATGAAGCTTAGTCTAGATCTTGCTTTTTGGCAATACAATAGCTGAAAACAGCTTCATTTTTATAAATGGGCAGTCACTAATACTTAAGTTGGCATGCTCTTCTACCTTTGAGCATTGTTTAGTATGCATACATCCTCTTTTGTTATTTTTGTTATGTTAGGCTAAGTCCAGCTTTATTCACAAGCCTGACTGTCCACTCCACTCTTCTGCTTATTATCAGTTAGCTCTTAGCTGCAAGTTACTGTTAATTACTAGTTCAGGTTTATTACCAACAAGCCCATCCCACTTAAATGCTAAATTTAAATAGTGAGTTCAGCTGCTGCCATTTCAGTGACACCATTAATATACAAGTACTGAAGTAAAAGCTTTCATTATTTGAGGGCAATATTCCTCCTGCAGAATATAATTAACTTTCCCACAGACTTACACCAAATGCAGGTCTTTTCATGGGAATTCACATTATCCTCAAGGCAAGACAGTGCCATAGGGGAAGGGTTTTTTTGTTTTCGTTTTTACAAAAGAAACCATACAGCCCCACTCTGTGCACATACCCTTTTGAAAAAGACGGAACTTTAGTATTAAATAGAAGGTAGGTACTAACCTCATCACATTTATTAACAACAATATCTAGTCACATTGGTGGCAGGCCAGTTTGCACCCCCGGGTATGATTGTGTTGTATTTATAGCAAGCACCAGCAGGCACTGATTTAGCTGAAAATTCAATTTCATTCATTAAAAACAGTAAAATATAAAGAGTTGTACAAAAAGCGGAAAAGGAGGATTTTAGTATCAGATTACCAGAAGAGAAACATCAAGCACTTGTTCTGCTTTCAGATGTGGTACTACCTACACTAGATTACTGCAGCACATTATGTGGGACTGCCTCTGAAGACAGTTAAGAAAATTCAGCTGGTGCAGAATTGGGGGGAAGGTGGCTTGAGCATATTACACCAATCCTGGCCCAACTGCACTGGCTGCCAATTAGTTTCCATGTTCAATTCAAACTGCTGGGCTTGTCCTAGAAAGTTTTGGACCACCTCTTCCCATATACTCCAACCCAGACTCTGCAATCATCGTCAGAGCTCATTCTTTGTGTTCCCTTCCACAAGAGTTCCAGAGGGTGGCAACATGAAAACATGCCTTTTCTGCAGTGGTTTCCCACTTGTGGAATGCTTTCTCCACAGAGTCCTGTCTAGCACCTTCATTACATAACTTAAGGTGCCATGCAAAAACCCTTTTCTAGAACTAGGACTTAGGCTGAGTAAATAATTCTATGGCCTTTTAAATGGGTTTGGGGGTTATTGGTTTGTTTTTATGTATTTTGTGTTCTCATTTTGTACTTCTCCCTGTGACCGTCAGATGAAAGGTGGCATACAAATTTCATAAATAATAAAATAATAATAATACACCAAAGACCGTCATTACTCAGGTAAAATATAAGGAAAAGAGCAAATAGGTACACATGAATTCACTGCAGGGTACACAGCAGCCCTTCAAGAAACCACACAAGAGTCTTGGTGTTTTGATATATTTATTTGGGAGTGTATACTATCAATGATCAAAAACCAGCTTCAACCACTACTATAATCAAAGTAACTGAGATACCCATACTTGGGATAATTAGAAAACCTCTGAAAAGTTCCTAGAAAAGTTAAGGTACCCCATATGACACTGTAATTTCTAATTATTTCTACTTCTCTAGATGCTTTTTGGGAGGGAAACCCCCCTCCACAAAATCAAATGCTTTTATAGTCATAGGGGCACTATCCTGTGCTCGTCTCCCCCCACCCCTTGGGGGGAATGTTCAAATAAATGTTCAAGTGTAATCAGGAAGCTTTCTATATTCCCAAGTACAAAGCAATAAGAATATAACAGCTAAAGCAAAATCAAGGCAGTCAATTTCTACCACTGAAATAAAACAAAGGCAAAGAGGTGGTATGAAGTCAGAAAAATATCCCTGTTGCTCAGGTGCACTGGTGCTAAAGACGAGTAGACTTTTAAGATCCTCCTTCTGCCCAGCCAGCTGGGCTCTTGGTCCAACTACAGTGGTACCTCTAGTTGCGAACTTAATTTGTTCTGGAGGTCTGTTCTTAACCTGAAACTGTATCAGGTATCTTCACATTGGCTCAGAAGCACCCTTCTTTCCAAGAGTCATCAGCAGAAACACTGGCCTTCGGAAATCTGTTGGGATACAAAAATTAAGTACTTTAGATGAGTAGCCACATTCTACTATAATAGAGTAAGAGCCAACATACATGATTAGCACTTATATGCTGTATCTGTTGCTAAAGTACAGCAAGAAGTTTAATGTTTGAATGCTCTGCTGTATTAAAAACCTCCAAGAACAAAGAAAACTAGATTTCTCCCCAAATGTGCTCAGGACGTCTGTTTTCTACGCAGCTGCAAGAAAAACAGGTGTTAATGTGTTTTACTGCATGTGCATGTGTTGGAAAGTTATAACTGAAAGGATGGTTCCAGAAAACTGATATGCAGCAAAATAGATGTAACACAACTTTCCCTACTACAATGTATACTGGTTCTCTTATATCCACCAAAGAGAAACATTAGGTATTGAGCAGTACTCTTATTTGTTCAATTAAAAATGCAGTCTTTTCACGGGGTGATTTTTTTTCCAGGCATGCTGCACAAATATGGAACCTTGATTGTCACATGTCATAGGAAATCCAAGGTGATACAGTCGTTACCATATCAGAGAGGTCTACAGCTGAAATAAATGTCACCAAAGTGAAAGTACAGTACATTGGTTGGCTTTTAAAACATTCATGCTTCTCAACATCCCTGTAGCTACCCAAGAACCAGGATTCTTCCCTGTGCACTAGCATCAATTCTATACCAAACACAAGGCTAACCTCAAAATAGATGGTTTAAGCACCATATATTTTGCATATACCAAGCAATCTTCCTTTACTACAGCCACTTACTGCTTGTTGAGAACAGAATTATGCAGACAGCACTTCACCCAATAAGTCGGTTCAGAATTAGCAAAAGTAACAGCAACTCGCAACTATAACTCCCTAATCTCTTGCTGCAAGCACCTGCCCTCACATCTACCTCCATGCTCATATTTGGCCTTTTTAAAAAAACAAAAACCATTTATTCCAAAGTTACAATACAGCGTTATCCACTGCCATAATATCACAGAATGATCAATCCTCAATCCCACATGTTTGCCTTTTTACATTTTATGGTTGAAGCAAAGAAACTTAACACACTGCCCCTAAACTTGACCGCTCAGAAGGAAGTTCCACTGAATTCCAATAGAGCTTTTCTGCATTTTCCTCTAAAGTTGAAGGAAATTATCACAATTAGTCCACAAATTTTGGTTGGCCTTCGTGAGCCAAAAAAATTGTGGATGCCAGGATCATCTAACCACAAATCAAGCATTGCCTCTGATTTTGCACTGTGTCCCTGAGACATCATGAAGTTGGAAACAAACTTCCATCTTGGAAGTGGACAGGAGGCAGAAGCTTGCTTTGTGTCTGTGCTTGCCAGATGCTCCAAGCACCTGGCCATGAAGCACTAAAAAAAAGTTAGTTTTCTTACCAATTTTCAGCTGAGGAGGTAGGGATCATTCTGCCCCACACTGCATCTCCAGAACTAGGAGAATGCCTTTGGACTCTTGCCTGAGGGTGATGGGCGTTTGCTGTGATGAGCAAAACTGGAGTCCTGACTCTAATGCAAATAATATTAGAAGCCAACCAAGCCAACAGCACAGATACCTCTTAATTTTCAGGGCACAAGCCCAGAGCATCCTTTTTTTACTTTGCACTTAAAGCTTTTAGCTCTTACCTCTTGGCTGGCTGTGCCAGCTTGCTCTTCAGGGAGGATGTTCCCCCAACGGACGTTCTACTTTTTGGAAGGGCATGTTTTGCTCCTGTGGCCATACTATTGCCTCTAGCCCCCGAACTGCCACCACCAGCAGAACTTGGATGCTGTGTGGAAGACTGTAGCTTTCGAACTCTACCAATAGTACTGGCAAAACCAGCAGCTCTAACAGGCTGCTGTGGTGTTATGAGACTGCTGGCACAAGAACCTGCTTTCATTGGCTGTCGGACTATTAAGGGGGACTTCGCAGCACCCGAGGAATAGCGGAGCTTACTTGGAGCCAGACCTTGAAGTGGGATGGGAGAAAAGGCACAAGTGAGACCACAAAAAGATTTACAAATTTTATATCCTGTCTTCTCAGGATTAAAAAATTTAAAATAAAACACTAACAAAAAAAAACAAAAAAACCCAGGACACCCCCTCCCCCAAACAACCCCAAGGATAGCCATTAAAGTTCATTCCTGGAAACTTCCCATTGGAAGAGAAGCTTCAATGCCATCCTAAAAGCAGATCATGAAGGAGACAGATGCACCTCTCTTAGGAGGAAGTTCCACAGACTGAGTGACACAACAGAAAAGGCCCTGTTTTCATTCCTAATTATCTATGCAGCAACAGAAAGAAGTGAAGCGGAATTCTCAAAAAATGCTTTATGGAAGAAGGCGATTGTTGAGATATCCTGTTCCAGGCTGTTTAGGACCCAAGCATGAATTGATCCTAGACACAAAATTGGTAGCCAGACAAGTTGGTAAAAGTTGGGATGGCATGTTCCACCTCCTGGCTCTAGACAAAACCTTAGCAGCTGTATTCTGGACAGCAGCTGTATTCTGCAACTGCATATAGAGCACATTACAATAATCAAACCAGGAGATGACAATGGCATGAATGAACTTGGGTCCAACACTCCCGGGAAAATGTACAACTAGTTTGCAGAGATGGATCCAAGAGCATCTCCAAGCTGTGAACCAGCTACTTCTCAGAAAGTGTAACCCCATCCAGAACAGGCTGCATGTCTATTGCAAGATTATCATAACCCCCAACCCACCAGCACCTCTGTCAACTGATTTTTAAGATAAATAACCAACATTCACAGAAAGAAAAGCTAACTTACCAGCCGATGACTGATTGATTCTGGAGAGTCGACTACTGGGAACCTGCAGATCTGACTCCAAGCTGCGGCTGTTCCTTATAGACTCCAAGGAACGCTGACCTGTTCTAGCCAGGTTAGGCATGCTGTGCCTTAGCTCTTCTATAAGGGAAATGCAAAGACAATGAGAAATCCAACTGCTTCCATGTATTCACTTACACAACCACTGCAGGCACGTGATCTTCTCAAACATGATTGGATTCAGCAAGAGTATTGCATACCTTCATTCCCAGAATATTTCAGCCTTTCCGGAATGGAATTCTGCACTGCTCTCCGGGAAGTGTGAATCCGGGTGCCTGTTGCCCTGCCAAAGTCTGTGTTCGTGGATGGGGACTGGCACCGTGGTGAGTTCAGTGGGGATGGTGAGTATCTGTGGCTACTATGATAGGAAAAGGAGCAGCCATCATCCTCATCCTCCAGACTGTATGTGTCAAAGTCCTGGTCACTGTAGGTGCCTTTGCGCAATGAATGCAAAGAAGCACTGGAACTACGACGGGAAACAGAGGCTGAGCTGGAGGCATAATCCTGGCGAAGACCTAAAGTATGGCCAACCACAAAGGATAGTCATTGCTCATTGTTTTTCCCCAGAGTTCTTGCCTGACATATCTTTGCTGAGGTTTCTACGATATGACCCACCATTGAACTACTAAACCAGACAGAAAGCAAAGACATAATACACTGCTTGTCACAATCACAGTGGTGCAATCACAAATATTGTTCCAAACCCTAGAGATGGAAGATAATCATTCAGCATTATATATTCCCATCAGGTGCTCACATTTTATGCTACTTTTAAAACCTAGTTACAAACTGTACTAGGTACAAACTGTACAAACAGTACTACCGGTAGCACTGTGTACAACTATACACAGTGCTATATTTCTAAATTGGTGCCAGAACTCACCATGAATGACTTCCATGTTCTCTTTTAATGGCAATGGTGCCCACCTGAGAGGTGCCAGAACTGAGTTGCAGTGAATTCCAGCTGGGGGAAAAGCCCTGACTACACATACAGTTTTACAGTGATGTGTGTGGTAATTTAAAATGAATCGCTTGAATTTTAAATTGCAGGAAGGTTAACAAGACATTTGTTGAAACAACAACAACAACAAGCATTTACACACACACACTGCATCCATTCTTTTGTTATGGATCTTTGCTTCCCCACTATTTGACTGCATTGTCTTCCAGTGGCATATTGTTAACAAGCAGCCACCCAGCCCATTTGCTCCTGTTTAAGTTCTATTAAGAGGATAATTCAAGTTACTTTGTTTCCATTTTAAATCCCACCTAAGCAAAAACATCTTCAGACTAACACAACAGCTAACACAACAGCTCAACTGAAGATCCCAATATATAAGATGGACACATTTTTGCACCAAAAAACACTAATTTATGCCACAGCATTTGATGCCTCTAACCCCATGACTTCTCAGTAACTTCAGAACTTTGAAATTGCAGGTGTAAAAGCTAGACACTCTGCAAAGTAGCTGCTTATATATTTACAGGTCATGACAACCACATTCAGGGCATAACAAAATCCATGGAGATTTCAACGAGTTTTTTAACTGTGAAGTGCATATATGAGAAACCAAATGCTCCATATGTGTTTCATACACTGCAGCTAGTAAAAGACTTCTTTACACAAGCTGGTGGAATTTTGCTGCACTTTTCACAAAGATACTGTTTCCAGGCCAAGGGCCCCAGGACTAGATATGCTATTCCAACCTGTTCTCCTGTTCAGTCAAACTTATTTTCTTCCCCCAAATCAGCCTGTACACCTGACCATCACCTAAATTGAAAAGGTGCTTTTGATCCAGAAGCAACTGCAATGATCCTGAAAGAAGGTTTTACATTCATCAGAGCAACAGTAGTCCTTACACATATACTGTTCACATCATTTACTAGTATCAATATAATTTATTCAGCAGGGCTACTCAATTACCCTATCTACGTGGAGAATTTATGTTACTGTGTTACATATAATGGGAGAAAACAAAATTAAAATGTTACATATAAGGAGAGAAAACAAAAGTAAAATGTTATTTAGCTTCTATTTGGGCAGTTTTTTAAAACCTCTTGTTGTAGGTGATACTGTCCTAATGTAGAGGAAAATAAATTGCTTTCACATACTTTCTTCCTGTAGACGGGCCATAACCAGCACATCTGTCAAGTCTTGCAGTTTGTATCCCATCGTGATAGAGTCATCTGAGGTACTGAGTTCACTGTCAACGGAAGACTGAGAGCTCAATGCTGAATGCATTTCGGAAGTGGTGGGGGAGAGAGAAAAGCCAAAATGAGGACTAGAAAGTATTCTTTAAAACTCACTAGTAGTAGCATACTAGGTACACAGCTTTGTTTGAGTCTAGTAATGAGTACAGTGACACTTCCTTATAAAGCATTCATGTTTACCCTTAAGATTAATTAGCAATTACTTCTGAGTAAGAGAACTTCCTTATGTAACTAAATTACAGAGAAGGCCCACAAGTACAGAGTTTGCATTTAACATAGTTGTCATCTAGGGACACGGGTGGTGCTGTGGTCTAAACCACCAAACTTCTTGGGCTTGCTGATCAGATGGTTGGCGGTTTGAATCCCCATGACAGGGTGAGCTCCCATTGCTCTGTCCCAGCTTCTGCCAACCTAGCAGTTTGAAAGCATGCCAGTGCAAGTAGATAAATAGGTACCGCTGTGGCGGGGAGGTAAACGGCATTTCCGTGCGCTCTGGCACTCGTCACGGTGTCGTATCGCGCCAGAAGCGGTTTAGTCATGCTGGCCAGCTCCCTTGGCCTGAAGCAAGATGAGCTTAACCATCCAGGGGTCATTTACCTTTACCTTTTTACCTGTTAGTAGTTAACATTGTGCCCTTCACTCTAAGGACTCTGGGAAGGTCACTAATTTAATGGCCCAATGGCATATAGTATCTAAGCAGGGGAGTAGGGGGGCAGGGAAAGGTCTAGGGCCCTTGAAAGAATTTTGGTGGAGCTACAACTAGGCCTATGATGACCTAGTGACTCTCTTAACTGCCATCATTCCCCATTTCCCAAATAAGAAAACAGGCACTGTAAGTCGAAGGGAGATGTGTTTTAGAATTTTGAGTGAAATGTGTTCATACAATATTTGCAGACATGTTCTTTTTAAAATAAAAGGTACCCCTTCTTCTGGCTATGACGAAAACAAATAAACCAAATCAGATCACCAAATCTTCATGTGTCAAAGCCTCCTAGATTGCAACAATCAAAAGCTTTCTTGTCCTCTTGCTGGAGGTAGACTTAGGAGTCCTCCTCCATATTATCCCTTCCTCGTCAATTCAGACACTGTGGATTTAGGCTGAGTCCCAAGTTTCCTATAAGACACTTTCAGAGAGGGGAACACTTTTTGCCTGAAAACATCATAAATAATTGACTATTTAAAAAGGTTTAAAAGTCCAATACAAAAACAACTGGGCAAGAGAGAACAGCCCCTTTTCTGTCTAAGCCCACTGCGAGTCCCTACAAAGATTTGCTTGTTTGTGGAGAACGGCTGTCAAGTATCTGCTTTGCATGCAGAAGGTCTTGAGTTCAAACCCTGGCATCTTCAGATAGGATAGAATGCCTCCTGGTCTGAAACCCTGGAAAGCCACTGTCAGTCAGTGTAGATAATATTGAGATAGATGTACCACCTCAATCTAAGGCAGCTTTCATTTATCATGTTTTTTCCTAACCCATCTTCTAGTTCATTTGTAACCTAAAAGGAAACAACCTACAGTACAATATTTGTCAAGTTTCTTTGGTTGAATGCCCAAGGATATTCTTACTCATCATAGATAACCAGGTAAATGGCTACTAACCAAGCCCTAGGACACCTTAAGGGAAATACAGGCTTACTCACAGACCAAGAACCTAAGCTAATTATATTACATGGTTCATATGTATCTAGGCAGGATGTGCATTCAAGTCTAACCTCAGCAATCTTAATTCCCTCAGACTCTTAGACAAACAACAGCCATCATGCTGATTTCATTGAAGTTAAGGCAATATAGAACTGAAACTACCTGAATAATAGAAGATTCAGGATAGACAAAAAGGAAGCACTTCTTCATACATCACACTGTTAAAATACAGAATTTGCTTCCTAAACACTGGTTATTTCCACCAATTTAGATTGCTTTAAAAGGGAATCAGGTACAATGGCACCTCGGGTTACAAACGTTTCGGGTTACAAACTCCGCTAACCCGGAAGTAGTTGAGAACAGAAATCGTGCGGTGGTGGCGCGGCAGCAGCGGGAGGTCCCATTAGCAAAAGCATGCCTCAGGTTAATAACAGTTTCAGGTTAAGAACAGATCTCTGGAACGAATTAAGTTCGTAACCCAAGGTACCACTGTATTCAGAGGCATCAATTTGTCTGTTGCTGAGGACCAACAGCAGGAAAGGGCTATTGCTATCATGCCTTGCTTGTGGGCTTTCCATAGGCATCTGATTGGCCACTAGTTATGTGGTCTGGTTATGCTGTTGTCACCTGTGCATACTGGTCACACTACACTTTGGAAAACACTTTAGCCATTGAGGTTTTTCCCAAGTCTAAGCAGAGAAACTCACATGCCCATTTATATATAGTCATTTGACTTCAAATGTCAAGCTAATCCTCCCCCAATACAGAAGGAATTTTACACATACAAGTTAAACATCAAGTCTTCATACAAACCATGAAGTGGCAAAATAGCAGAGGGAAGTCCTGTAACAGGAGACTTCATCAGGACTTTATCTTAAAGACCAATCAAATGCCCCAGAAATGAAATGCTCAGTTGTGCTGGGAGTTGGACTTTTCTCTCAAGAAATCAAACTTTTTAAATTCCCCAGAATTAGCACAAACAAGCAAAGAGGTCTAAACAAGCAGCATTAAGCAAAGGCAAGAAAAAGAACTAGGCAATCACGTTAAGCCTGAAGATACCAAACCAGCCTCACCTCTTCCTCCCCCACTCCCTCATGCATCTCCCACCTCCAGTCCTCTGAAAGTGTCCCCAATGCCATGCCATACCTGAGCTGCCACAAGTTAGTAGCGGTTTGTTAGTTGATTTGTAGTACCCGGGTATGTTTAGTGCATTGCTACAGGACCCTGTGTCTGTATTCAAGTTATGCACACTTGAAGATGCCAGTGGACCGCAATACAGGGATTTCCACCTACTGGCTAAAGGAAAATACAAGAAAGCCATGTAACTTTACCAAGTTAAATAAAGATATGGACAGAATGAGTGACAGACTACATTTGCATGCATTACATGCCAGACACACTCACCCTGAACACAATACAAACAATACAATCATTTGATTACCAACAGTTTAAAGTGTCTGGGATATAGAAAAAATTAAGACAGTTCTCAGTTCAGCATGCAGGGTTCTCTCCTTGGCTTA
Organism: Darevskia mixta; assembly: GCA_034641385.1. Lineage (NCBI taxonomy): Eukaryota > Metazoa > Chordata > Lepidosauria > Squamata > Lacertidae > Darevskia > Darevskia mixta. The sequence goes on along the minus strand of JAWWNH010000061.1, from coordinate 7,021,527 downwards.
ATACTGCATGCCTGCAAATGTTAAGAAAAACAATGCAGTTGCTTCTGCCTCAGCTTATAATGCCCTCCCCATATACACCTGAGACAGCATCAAAAATATCAGACAGAAGGAGAGAGAGAGTGCTTCATGCATTACACTGAAATACTAATAGTGCTTCTTCTTTCCATGCTTCCCAGATAATATATAGACAGGGTAGATGGGATAGCTCCCCCATGTGGGAAGACAGGATAATTTCGACCTCTACATCATCCTGAAAGTGAGGATTTAAATGATTCACAAATATCATTTTGTGGCAATCATGAGGAGCAAAGCTAGCCTCAGTCTAGTGCAATTAACATTTATGCTGGTAAAGTAGCTGGCCTACCCCAAGCAGGGGCAGGGAGCTTTGCTTCACATCACCCAATGTGGTACAGGATAATAATATACAATATACATTGTGCATACTAGGAATCAAACATCCAAGAGTAATAAGTGTGAATCAGCTATCCTGCTGATCCAGATGCAGGCAGAGTAGTCCCATGAAGCAGCCATCTGTGGACTTACGGGGATGAGAGAAAATAATGTTGCCCTTCTTTTCTCAATGCTCTCTTAAAGCACTTTCATTTAAAATGTATTAAGAAGTTTTGAAAGACATGCTGCAAATAACAGCTATAAAAACCCAGCATGAATAGTCCACAGGTACTTGGCTTACAGACATTTAAAATCAAAGACAGATTTCCCCTCATTAGTTGCAGCTAAGATCTAAAACAAGTTAATGTTGAGAGTTCAAAGAGGAGTGGTGTTATTAGTGCAGAGAACAATCAAGCCTTATTCTGAACCATCTTGTCCTTGAAATCCCTCAACTCAGAATGGTACCTCATGATACAATGGGCATTTAGATTCTTTGAAAGCTAACTGAATACCTTCTAGAGAGACCAACTCAGCCATAAAATGGAAATGGGTAGAAGCCTGAACAATATAACACATTTTCAGGTGGTCTGAATACATTTCCAGGGTCTGAATACAGGCTTGTTTAATAGTTCAAGACAAAATTATTACAGTGTTCACCTTACGCATATTAAGAGCCATTTTGAAAATAGTAAGATTAATATTTGGCCACCCAGTAGTAGGCAATTATACTGTGTTTCTGCCTCCCTGAGCAGGCTGATAGATGCCAAGTGACAAAACTGGGCTTTGGAGGGATGTGTCTCTCTCCACTCTACCAGTCATCAGAGCCTTGCCAGTATTCTATTGCTGGCTGTATGTAGGCTAACAAAATCCTGGTGCCTTGGTGCAAGAGGAGATCTGTGGAAAACTGAAGCCTGAAGGGCTCATTTAAAAAGAGGGTGGGAATTCTTTACTCCCCTATAACCCAGGCCTAGAATGGAGCAAATGGGACTTTTATGACTTTTTTTCACAGTAAGCACAACACTTCTGAAAGCATTTTTAAAACATATTGCTACCACAGCTAATACATATGGACGCAATTTTTATATTCAAGATCAAAGCTAGTAAAATTAGCAATTATAACATGGCTACCAACTTGACTTAATTGCTGAACAAGCAACACTAAGAGTATTGCATACATACAAAACATTTTTCAGTATTTGAAGCAGAAATGCAATCAAGAGAAAGATTCTGCCAAGCAGACTGCCACTGCAACATTCAATTATCTATGTAGAACACATCCAATGAATCTTCTTGCCTCTCACTTGCCTCAGACCTCTATTTTCTGCATTATGAAGCAAATGATCAATGTTTGAACATTTTCACACACTAATGAGCAAACTGAAATGTGTGAAAAGTGTTGAGATGCTTGTTAAAATACATGCAAATCTTCCAGAATAAGTAACTACAAATCTTTCAGATACTGATTCAGAGTAAAAGGACAGATTTTGATTTGCATTCTACCCCATCCCAATAATATTTATTTTAAAATAGCATCATTTAATCAAGAATGTAATTCTTTTAAACTTGTAACTTAAAAAAACTTTTGCACCTGCAGTTTTTATATTGATGTATTTATTATTATTTTGTTCCATGATGCCTACAAGTTTTAACAGAAAGTTGGCATATAAAGTTTATACTTATCATAAGGAGGCTAATCATCCATCTGCTATTACTTGCTATGAATGATGGGAAAATGAAGTCTTCAATATTATTATATAGTGTGTAGACAGTTAACAAGAAATCTAATGGACTAAAATAATTTACTTTTGAGTAGACATGGATAGAATTAGGATCCACAGGATGTTCATTTTTCAGAGCTCTCTAAAAAACCACTCTCCTGTTTGTGAACAAGAATTACGAGGTTTACATGATGATTTTAAGTATAGATCATAAAGCCCTCCTTTTGTTTACTACAATATTGATGGCTTTAACATTAACAATTGTTAGCAGTTCTGGGCTAGCTGAGTCAGATATGATAATAAGTATTAATTTTCCATATTATTCCCCTACTTTCAAAAAATAAACAAAGATTATTTGGGGTACGGGAGCTTTCAGCTCCATCCATAGCTCTGGTCACATCTGTAACAGTTATCATTATAACAGTTTTGTTATACTTTTGTTTGCTATACTTTTAAACAACTAACACATCACACAGTGATATGTTATGATTAATTATCTTTATTCTGAAAAACTGTTTGAAGCAAATACAGTATCAAAAATTCAAGAAAATGTTTATTTATGGTTAAAAGTGATTCTCTATTTCACATGAAGTTACCAAAGCTGTTTGCTTAGTATTATCATGAGAACAGACATCATCCACTGATGAGGCCACCTCAGCCCAAGTATCCTGTACACCATCTTGCCTCTGGCAAGCTTAGAAAGATTATCTCTATGGCACCCTGCCCAGCCATTACTGCTAATGCAATGTGGTTTAAGCTCTGGCAAGAAAATGCTAAAGAGCAAAACAAGAAATCAAGGTACCAAAGCTCTTTGAACTAAATTCAATTGCAAAATTCCAAATACCACCTATGGAAGGAGCAGAATTGTCCAATCAAATTTAACTTTGCAGGTGTTTTGAGAACCTTCATGGTTTATCTGCTTGGTAATTCTTGTGACAAACCAAGGCCTCAATCCTACACTCACTTTCCAGGGAATAAGTCATATTGAACTCAATTGCACTTTCTTTTGGGTAGACATGGACAAGATCACACTGACAATAATAATTTTGACCCTTCTGTGTTTTTTTTCTCAGCAGCCATACAACACAAAATATTAAAACACCCTTTCAAACACATTCAGCTCACCTACCTTGGTCAAGTCTGCTAATTAGGGTACGGCAGGCTGCCTCCATCTCAGGACTAGGATTGTCTAACACATGCCTACACCACTTCAGGGGAGACTCCTTTTCATCTGCTGGTATTTTTCTTGAAGACACATATAGCCTTAAGCAGAACGAGAAAGTTTAACATGCTGATTCAGTAAATAATTATATCAGTTTGTCCACCTTTACAGCCTGGGTAAGCTGCTGAAATAAGCAACATGAACTATATACAGTATGCATGCCCACCCCAAATAGATAACTACATTTATTACACTGCAACTAGGGAGTCAGTGTGCTTACAAGGTCAGTTAATAATTTTTGTATTTTATTTTTTCTAATGATACTTGGTGAATTAGGTGGTTCTGGTGTAGTCCAACAAGCAATGGTGCTACAGCAAAAGAAGCCACCCAGCAGCAGCTTTTACTAACTTGAACTGCTTGTGGTTAGAGCAGATAAATTTTGCTGAATACATTTTCAGTACATACATTTACTCAAAGAGACCCATTTTAACAGTTTTAAAAGAGAGTTCCAAACTGGGAAGATTTTTAGCTACTCATTCAAACAGCTTAAGAGGGGGGAAAAACTGACACTACATCAAGAAGGATGGGAAAAGAAAGTGTTGGGAATTTACAAATTTCATTGTTTAACTTCTAAACAAGACTGGTTCTTCAGTCAAAGAAAGAGTAAAATTGTGGTTAAATAAAAGGGAAAAGTCCTAGCAAAAAACAAAGACAAGCCCCTACTTTAAGAGCTGAGGAAGTCTTCCATTTTATTCCAAATAGAAAAAAAATACTAATATTTTTCTTACATTTTATAAGATCTTGTTCTGAAGCAGAGTACTACTGTATAAACACATAATGCACTTTTATTTCTGTATTCCAATCTATTTTTATTCAAAAAGCTATATTATGTTAGGATATCCACGACAGGATATGGGTACACTGCAGAAAGCAGGTATGCCAGTGCTTTAATCTCTAGATACCAGTTTCAAGTGCAGAAATGCAGAAATGATGCCTCTACCTCCGTTTCTCATGGGTAAGTCTGCCACACTTCACTCACAAAGGCTTGTTAGTGAAAAACAGAATGAACAATTAAGATGGAACTTCCTAGCACTTATCTTTAAATTTATTGGAATGCAGCAGGTGTGACATTCCTTCAGAGAATTAACAAGACCCGTGGCTATATTAAATATAAGTCCTGCCACAAATTATTAGGTAACTATCTATGATATTGACATATGAGCAATAACTACAACCAGTATCATGACTCACTTCCTTAGAAGTAGTTACATATCTCTATTCTCACAAAAATTCAAGGTGTATACAACTAACATTCAATTCCCAAATACCTTTCCACAAAAATTATAAATGCACAAGTCTCCACAGCAAGCATATTCCAGCCAGAAAAAAAACGACTATACATAAGGTGTTAAGGTGCTACACTCAATATGCCAGCAAGTTTGGAAAACTCAGCAGTGGCCAGAGGATTGGAGAAGATCACTCTACATCCCAATCCCAAAGAAGGGTAGAGCTAAAGAATGCTCCAACTACCGCACAATTGCGCTCATTTCACACGCTAGCAAGGTTATGCTTAAAATTCTACAAGGCAGGTTAAAGCAGTATGTGGACCAAGAACTCCCAGAAGTGCAAGCTGGATTTCGAAGGGGCAGAGGAACCAGAGACCAAATTGCAAACATGCGCTGGATTATGGAGAAAGCTAGAGAGTTCCAGAAAAACATCTACTTCTGCTTCATTGACTACACAAAAGCATTTGACTGTATTGACCACAGCAAACTATGGCAAGTTTTTAAAGAAATGGGAGTGCCTAATCACCTCATCTGTCTCCTGAGAAATCTCTATGTGGGACAAGAAGCTACAGTTAGAACTGGATATGAAATAACTGATTGGTTCAAAATTGGGAAGGAGTATGACAAGGCTGTATATTGTCTCCGTGCCTATTTAACTTATATGCAGAATTCATCATGCGAAAGGCTGGACTGGATGAATCCCAAGCCAGAATTAAGATTGCCGGAAGAAATATCAACAACCTCAGATATGCTGATGACACAACCTTGATGGCAGAAAGTGAGGAGGAATTAAAGAACCTTTTAATGAGGGTGAAAGAGGAGAGCACAAAATATGGTCTGAAGCTCAACATCAAAAAAACCTAAGATCATGGTTACTGGTCCCATCACCTCCTGGCAAATAGAAGGGGAAGAAATGGAGGCAGTGAGAGATTTCACTTTCTTGGGTTCCATGATCACTGCAGATGGTGACAGCAGTCATGAAATTAAGACTCCTGCTTCTTGGGAGAAAAGCAATGACAAACCTAGACAGCATCTTAAAAAGCAGAGACATCACCTTGCTGACAAAGATCCGTATAGTTAAAGCTGTGGTTTTCCCCAGTAGTGATGTATGGAAGTGAGAGCTGGACCATAAAGAAGGCTGATCGCCGAAGAATTGATGCTTTTGAATTATGGTGCTGGAGGAGACTCTTGAGAGTCCCATGGACTGCAGGAAGATCAAACCTATCCATTCTTAAGGAAATTAGCCCTGAGTGCTCACTGGAAGGACAGATCCTGAAGCTGAGGTTCCAATACTTTGGCCACCTCATGAGAAGAGAAGACTTCCTGGAAAAGACCCTGATGTTGGGAAAGATTGAGGGCACAAGGAGAAGGGGACAACAGAGGACGAGATGGTTGGACAGTGTTCTCGAAGCTACCAACATGAGTTTGACCAAACTGCGGGAGGCAGTGGAAGACCGGAGTGCCTGGCGGGCTCTGGTTCATGGGGTCACAAAGAGTCGGACACGACTAAATGACTAAACAACAACAAATTTCTTTCTAATGAATAGCTGGATTAAGGGGGGAAATGAGGTTGATATTTTAATTGTTGTATGTTGTATACAACAATTTTTTCTTTGACTTTACATTTAGGAAAAGTTGCTGACAACACCAAGGAGTTCTGGTTTAATTCCTCTGAATACAGATGAAGGCCTCATTTCTTTTATCTCAATTCAAAACAAGAAAACAAAATAGAAACTGCTCCAGAAATTTGATCCAGTTCCCTCCTCCCTTGATAAGCATAATTTTGAGTGACTTACCAGGTGTCCTCTTCATCATCAGCATTCTCAAGTTCTAACAGCTCCACTTCATCCAGAGTTGTCTCATTAAAAAGGTGTTCTATCTCTGCATCCCCTTCGCTCTTTCTCAGTGCTGGCTCAATACCTGTGATGAAGTCTTCTACTAGCACTGTGCTGCCACAATTCCAACTAGACAAGTCATTGGTATTAGCATCACTGTTCTGCATTTCTGTATTGCTCACAAACTTCGGGTTAGGAGGCTGTTCCCCACAACCACTGGTACAGTTGTTCTGTTCTGTGGCCTCTACATCCTTTTGCAAGATGTCATCAGTCTCCCCTGCTTCTGAACTCATTTTACTCAGCGCAGAGTGTAAGTCTGCCACTATCTGCAATTCCTGTTTATCCATCAGAGTGTTGATGCTATTATTCATTTCCATCCCATTGAGCATGGAATTGCAATTATCCACTCCAGCGCCAGCTTGGCTCAGCAGCTTTGCCTCTGGCACACTTCGAAGGCTTCTAGTTCTCAACTGCTCATTCTGGAGCTCAAGTCTCCTCACAAGTTCTTGCAATTTCCGCACCTCTTCCAGCTCAGGGCCCACTTGATCATCCATTGGTTCAGTATTGGGATCCATCACAGAGTTCTCCGCTGAGCCCCGGCTGAGTTCAGTTCCAAGACTGTGGTCTGGCTGAATTATAGGGGCACTCCCAGGGACAACCATCTTCATGGAACCCTTGAGATTTGCTAGAAAAAGAGATTATAGAAGATACCTGTTAAAAAATAAAGTAAACATGCCAGTTCTTTTAACAATTGAATGTCTTCAGGGTAATGGTGCAGAGCCAAGCCTTAATAAAATCTGAAGGCACTTATCTGCAAGGGTAGTGCATGTTACTTACAATGGACATGTTGACATGAACTAAATTTGCCCAGCAGCAACCATAATCACTACTATGGGAAAGGCAACTCATTGTTGTTCATGATGTAAGCAGATATCCATAATGAACACATACAAAATAAGTAGAGTGCTCTATAATCTTCCCAACTTCACATGGAGCTGCCAAGGCAAAAGTGGTTTCAGGAAGACGGCTTTAGATCTGTGAGGTCAATTTAGAAAGGACATGACCAACTCAAACTTGCAAAATTCTTCTGAGCTAGCAAAAAAGAACCACACACAATATTTACCTAAGTCTGTGCCAAATGATAGATTCAGAGACAAACTACCATGGAATTGATATTTTAAGTATAACTTGAATTACTGCCAGCCAGCATTAAATTTCAAGTGTTTAGGATTTTTGTAACCCAGCTTTTTCAATGGGGAGAAAACCCCCCGAATGATATGGAAAGTCTTGTTAAATATCTGAAACACTGATATTAAACCTGCATTACCATGTTCAGTGGATAAATTCTGCAATTAACTGACAGCTTGGTTACATACATTGTGTGTGCATAAACATAGGAAAATTACTTATTGAAGGCAAGTAACAAAGCAAGCCAGTAGATCAAATCAGATCATGAAAATGCAGGAGTGGAAATTGCTTCTTTCCCAATTGTTTACATTGGAACAGTAAACCATAAATTTATTTCTGCAGGTTTTTGTAACAAGTGATCATACAGTGAAAGAGAATGAAGGACATAAGCAGTTTACTTAAAACTAGATGCATGGAACTGACCATAAGCAACTTCTTACTATACTTCCCCCACTCCAGCAATTTGGCCTGACAAAAGCCAGTGAACTTGGGCTTCTGTTTACATAGTATGTATGTTTTTGGAAAGATAATTATACACACATACACCTTTTTGGCTCAGTACTTTACTTCAAACTGAGTGGTTATGTTGACACATGGAAAGGGTGTGTACGAAACCACCTTTGTCAATTAACCTGAAAGTGCACGAGACACACATAAAAGTACAGAGTGATGCCAATAAGTATGCACTAAGTCTTTCATTTAAGTCATACCCAATTACAGATGATGAGCACAAAAAAAGAAGCAATGAAAAAACTCAAGGTGACAGCTCAAGACTCTCTGGGCTCTATTATTAATGTGGTACATGGGACTTATTAGTAAGGCTGTTACAGAAACCTATCAAGTCTTAAAGTGAACAGGTTTCTCTGCTCACATTTACAACTCTTGGGAAGCAAAACAGATGTCAAAGCCCCTAAAGCAGGGGTCAGCAAACTTTTTCAGGAGGAGGCCGGTCCACTGTCCCTCAGACCTTGTGGGGGGCCGGAGTATATTGGGGGGGGGGGGATTAACAAATTCCTATGCCCCACAAATAACCCAGAGAGATGCATCCTATATAATAAAGAGCCTCTGTCCGTACGTACCACTTTCCGTGTGTCACAGGAATTCGCAAGTGCGCGTGCGTTCCAGTGACACACGGATTGGAGCGGGCGGAGAGGGGGCGTGTCTGAGAGGGCGGCCGTGCGCAGGCGCGTCGTCAGTTGGCTCAGTGCGGCCGCCTCGCACGGTCGCCCTCCCGGGCCGCTGAGGGGGCAACCGACCGCCGCCGGGCTCGCCCTCCACTCCCGGCGACACTCCGCCCCGAATCGCACTGCCGCCGCCTCTCAGGCTGAGGCGGCAGGTGCTGCTGCGCGCAGACACGCGCGCGCTCCCAAGCCCTGCCGCCGCCTCCGAGGCCCACTGCGGGGGCCCAGCTGCCGAGGCCCACTGCCGAGGCCCACTGCGGGGGGAAGCTCCGGAGCTCGGCGCCGCCTTCCCCACCGCTTCCGGAGTCAGGCCCCGGCGGAGGCCGCCTCACAGGCAGCCCGACGCCGCCCCGCAACCTTCCTGCAACGGCTGCGGCTACCGCCGCCTCCTCAGGCCGGGAAGGGCACCACGGCCCGCTCCATGGCGGGCAGCGCGCCGCTGGCGGGGCCCGAACCGCTTGGCCGCGGCTGCCGCCGTGAGCCGGACACCGGCACACCCCCCCTGCCCGCCGAGACCCCACCGAGCGGCAGCGGCGGCCTCTGGCGCAGCCAGGCGGCGGCTGGCGGGGCGGGGTGCAGCCGCGCCACGCCGGCCCCTCCTCGGAGCGCGCGCCTGATACCGGCGTGTGCCGTCCATCAAGGCCGCCGCCGCCTTGCCCTTTGCAGCAGAGCGCGCAGGGCAGGCGGCGGAGCGGCCCGGGCGCGCGCACACACGCGCTCCCAAGCCCGGCGTCGGCATCTCCCGCCCGGGACAGGGGCTGCGCCGCCGCCGGCCCGCTCGCTCGCCCGTTTTCTAAACGGGCTTAATATACTAGTTTTAAATAAAAGCACACATTCTACTCATGTAAAAACACCAGGCAGGCCCCACAAATAATCCAGAGATGCATTTTAAATAAAAGGACACATTCTACTCATGTAAAAACACGCTGATTCCCGGACAGTCCGCTGGCAGGATTTAGAAGGTGATTGGGCTGGATCCGGCCCCTGGGCCTTAGTTTGCCTACCCATGCCCTAAAGGAACCATCATATAAAAACTGTGTAATTTCCAATTAAATACTTTATCTGTCGGGGAGAAATATCTGCCCCAATTTTGAGCCTAAAACACCTTCCCATAAAATTGAATTTACTATAAAGCCAGCTAACTGGCCTATAATTTTCTGATATCCTCCCGAATCCCTTTTTTTAAGAATAGTATTATACTGATCACTTTCCAGTCCTCAGGTATGGAAGCTGATCTTGGGGACATACTACATATATTTGATAGAAGATCAGCAATTTCACATTTGAGTTCTTTAAGAACTCTGAGGTGGATGCAATCTGAACTCTTGTCAGTTTTTGTTTTGTCAGTAAGACCTAGAATTTTGTCTCTTGTAACCACCATTTGCCTCAGTTCCTCAACTTAGTTCAGGCATAGGGATCTGCCCTACATCTTCCACAGTGAAGGCAGGTGGAAATAATTCATTCAGTTTCTGTGCAATATTTCTTTGTTTAGCATACTTGCGACTCCAACTGCCTCTCCAGTCAGCCTGCTTTTACTAACATATTTAAAGATTTGCTTTTAGTAATCTTTGTGTATTCTGCAATAAGCATTTCGAATTCTTTTTTTTATCATCTGCTTGTGTTTCTTTTCCCAAAGCTTGTGTTCATTTTTATTGGACGGTTCTATTTTCTAAAGAAAGCCTTTCTACCCATAATATATTCCTTGATTCTGCTCTTTAACCACACTGGAATCCTCTTGGCCTCAGTCCTACCTTCCCTAATCTGCAGTATATATTATACTCGTGTTTCTATTACTGTGGTTTTGAATAACTCCCAAGCATTCTGGGGAGACCTGACTTTCTTTATTTTCTCATTCAAATCATCTTTCCCTCTTATGTTTGTGTCCAGTCTTAGACTAGAAATGGGCCTACTATATATCATACAAAACTGAAGGAAAGCCACATGTAGTGATAGAACGTTTTCTTTTTTTAAAAAAGAGTTCTGTTAAAGTATAATTATCAACATTTCCCAGCCACTATTTTTAGCCCTATTTCAAGCAGGCTGCTGCAATTAAGCAGAAAGTGGCAACCATTATCTCTAAACTACCCATGAGATCAACTGAAGCTCCAAGCATCCATCTCCCTCTCTTTTTTTCCAGGAGAAACAGTCAAGTTCTTACCAGCGTAAGTGTTAGAGCAAAGCAGAGCAAAAGCAGCACCCTGGTCGGGATAGATGATCTTACAGGCTGGCAGAGGCGTTGCATGAAGCCCTGAGGAGAGAAAGATACACACAACCAGGAAAAGAAAGAACAAATCAATTGCCAGAAGAAGCAGGATCAGGGTCAAACAACAGAAGCACTTAATGTCTAAGGGCCTCTCCACTTGTGAATGGAGGCTGGTGCCCCCTGCCCTAAAAATGGGGTTCCTTTCTAAGAGAACAAGAGGGACAGATAGATGAACAAAAACCTAATCTCCCTTTCTCCAAGCCCTTAAAAAAAGAAAGGTGCGACTCTCCTCAGGAGAAAGAATTGGGCAAAAAAGCTGGGGGGGGGCGGTCCCCTTTCCCCATAACGCCATGAAGGCAGCCACCGCAAGAAGATACAGATAGGTGGGTGCCTTCCCACTCCAGTTGCTTTTTTAAATATTATTATTATTATTATTATTATTATTATTATTTCTTCCTTTATTTAAAGGATGACCGGGAAGGGTGGGTGGGGAGAGCAGCAATTGCTGAGGAAGCAGGGAAGGTTTTGTATCAGCAGCAGCAGCAGTAGCAGCAACACACACGATATGCACATCCTTCACACACGGAAATTTAACCAAAGGTGAAGAGGAGAGGGAGGGAGGGAACCTGCTATGGGACCTAAACACTCCTCCCCACACATTTCCCCAGGCAATTGAGTCAGGTCTCCACACACACACACACACCTTCCATACCTGCTCCTCACCGGAGAAGACCCTCCGAGGGGACCGTCCGCTCAAGGGAGATGTGGTAGGTGGGCGGGAAGGGAGGGAGGGAGGGCAGGAGGGATGGAGGAGCCACGAAGGTTGCAGGGAAGAGAGCGAGGAGGCAGAGACAAGAGAGCGAGAGAGGCCCGGCTCCGCTGCCCACCGCTTCAGGGGAAATTAAGGCGGGGGGGGGGGAGATCCGCCGAGCGACAGTTGCCAGAGTAGACCCTTATCATCGCCGCCGCCTCCTCCACCGCCACCCGCCACATCCCCGAGGGCGCGCTCATTACCTGCCACACAAACACACACACCCCACGCACGCACGCGCGCGCCTTCTCTCTCTCTCTCTCTCTCTCCTTCCAGCTGCGACCGTTTGCCGCCGCCGCTGCTGCTGCTTTTCGCTTTATGTTTTTTCTTTCTTTTTTTTCTTTTTTTCGTTTCGTCCTCCTGTGGCTGATTGGCTACGATCTCAGCCTCATTTGCATATCTACGGCACGGCCGGCCGAGCGAAAGCGAATCAGGAGGGAGGGAAGCGGAGTTTAGGGGAGGGAGAGGGGGCGGGGTGGAAGCGTTGTGTGTGTGCGAGATAGAGACAAGAGAAAGCCCCGCCCACCTCCGGCTTTTTGAAGCCATCCTGACGGCGCGCGTGTCCTAAAGGTGTATGTCTTCTTTTACGCCTGCGCGTTGATAGCTGCAATGCAAGGAGATCTAGGGGCAAAGAAGGGTGGCTTAGTTAAGGCAAGGCAAGGAGTTTGCTTTGCTGGGCGGGAGGTGCTAGATAGATTGTGGCTGATGCGTTAGAGTTAAACGGGGGGTGGGACGGCGACGACGGGGAGCTGCCCTGCCAGTATCGGTGTGCCCTCGCAGCCTCATGCCCCATCTGCACTACACATTTAATTATTTTATTATTTCTACTGTTTATTAGGATGTGGGACGCGGGTGGCGCTGTGGGTTAAACCACAGAGCCTAGGAGCTTGCCTATCAGAGGGTCGGCGGTTCGAATCCCCGCGAAGGGGTGAGCTCCCATTGCTTGGTCCCTGCTCCTGCCAACCTAGCAGTTCGAAAGCACGTCAAAGTGAAAGTAGATAAATAGGTACCGCTCTGGCGGGAAGGTAAATGGCGTTTCCGTGCGCTGCTCTGGTTCGCCAGAAGCGGCTTTGTCATGCTGGCTGCATGACCTGGAAGCTCCCTCGGCCAATAAAGCGCAAAAGGTGTTGAAAAGCAAACTTTTTGGAGTTTCTGGTCCATAGTCTCTCCTGGAGGCGCTAATACATCTCTTTGCCAAGGGTGCAAGGGAGCCCTCTGTATCCCACAATGCTCAAAGTGGCACTATATTAGGGATGCTCTGAGAAATTTAGATGGTGGCTGGATCCAGCCTTCTTGTGGCCCATGGCAGGCATCAGCAGTTTGCTCTACCAGGACACTTGTAGCTACCATGGGCATAGCCAGGGTTTTTGTTAGGGGGGGCAGAACCAACATGATTGGTCAGTTAAGTATTTCTATTGTTTTATTTGATCTAGGGGGGCAGCTACACCCATGGTAACTAACCAAGGATGCCAGGTGGTTAGGCCTGCTCCGTGGTAGAGCATCTGCTTTGCATGTAGAAGGCTCCAGGTTCAAACCCCAGCATCTCTAGGTAGGGCTCAAAGAAACCCATCTGAAATCCTGTGGAGTGACTGCCAGTCACAGCTGGCAATACTGAGCTAGATGCAGTTCTGCCTGTGCTAATTGTTTTAATTATTCCAAAGTCTTATTCCTTTTGCCATCAAGATGCATGCCACTTGAATCGGTTGCTCTTTTGCGTGACATGGCAGGGTGGGTTGGAAAGGAAAAGACTCACAGATGAGCTAGTCTGCAGTGAAAAAGAGAGAGGTGACACCATCTCTCCCCAAAAGAGCACATAGAATCATTGAGTTGGAAGATACCGGTACCCCAAGGGTAATCTAGTCCAACCCCCCTGCAATGCAGGCATCTCAACTAAAGTGTCCCTGACAGATGACCATTCCCCCGTTGCTTAAAGACCTATAAGGAAAGAGAGCATGGGCACAGCCAGTTGGGGGGGGCAGAACTTTTGTTAGGGGGGTAGAACCAATGTGATTGGTCAGTTAGTTAGGTATTTCTATTGTTTTACTTGATGGGGGGCAGCTGCCCCCCTGCTCCCCCAACTACATACAGGAAAGAGAGTCCACTACCTCCCGAGGGAGACCGTTCCACTGAGGGAGACCGTTCCACTGTCTAAACAGCTGTTACTGTCAGAAAGTTCTTCCTGATGTTTAGTTGGAATCTCCTTTCTTGTAAACTGAAGCATTCGGTTTGAGTCCTAACCTCCACCGTAGCAGAAAACAAGCTTGCTCCATTTTCCGTGTGACAGCCCTTAAGATCTTTGAAGACGGCTCAGTATAAAGCAGTATAATACTGACTCAGTATAAGACAGTTTCCTGTGTTCCTATGCTGGCCAGCCTCTTAAGTGAAGTGACAGCTTTAAAAGGGGATAAGTCAAAATCCTGGAGAATAAGGTTATCAGTGGTTACTAGCCATGTATGCTACTTCTAAGTTGCTGGAGGTCACAAGCAGGAGAGGGCTACTGCAGCTGTTTCCTTCCTACCATTAGAGTCCAGACCAGGATTTTCATACCAGGAAGCTGACCATCCTTGCAATCTATTCATAAGTAGACTAAAAGTATCATAGTTAATAGGTTAAGCTTAGTCCAGTTTTAAATCCACAGTGCTCTGATTTATTGTGTACTGTATTCTATTTTGCCCTTTTGCTTGCTTTCCACCTACTTTTTAAGAGACCAGCACATCCTTCTGAGATCTGGGAAGAGACTTGAGGTGTGTGGGCTGCTGCCTTTACTCAACTTATAAGAGAACCATCTGGGAAAAACAGGATGTATTGGTCTCAATCCCTGGGTTTTCGGATGTTTAGAAGAATGCAAGCTGCTTTGATCTCCAAGTGGGATAAAACAGCTGGAAACTACCCCTGCCTACCCCCCAAGCAATCTGTGTGTAGGTTGAACCAAAGTGTACAGTGTGAACTCCTCGGTAATTTGTTAAATTAATTGATTTGGTGCATCCCCAGTTTCCCCCCTTTGGTTCTGGGGCTGTAGGTGACCAAAAGAAAAAGCGGGTGGCAACATCTACCAGAGTAAGATTCAACTGACAGTATTGCAGGGCTGTTGTGTTGCAGCTGGGCAAGTAAGCCCCAGCCAGTTTAGCCAGTGGTCAGGGATGTTGCAGGTTGTAGTCCAAAACATCTGGAGGGCACCATCTTGGTTCCTCCTAGTCTAGATTTACTGGCAGTAGAAACTGCAGGAGGGTAGAGAGCTGTTGCACTCATGCCCTGCTTGTGGGCTTTCCAAAGGTATCTGGTGTTGACTGCTGTGAGAACAGGTTGCTAGACTAGATGGGCCTTTGGTCTGATCCAGCAGGCTTTGTGTTATTATGCTCTGCAGGGTTCCAGGCATGAGTCTCTCCCAGCCCTGCTTGGAGATGCCAGGGACTAAACCTGGGTCTTCTTGCATGCAAGCCAAGTGCTCTACCACTGAACTATGCCCTGTTCCCCATCTTGTGGCCTAAGCGAATCATGTGTTGTGCAAAGGACTCTCCCCATTCCTAAATCTAACCAATTTAATGGCAAAGGGAGACAGATAGAGACAATGTTGTGAGACAGAAATCTACCCACTTTCTCCATTTTGTGCAGTTTGGAAATTTCCCTTAGCTACCACCTCTTTAAAATAACACATTGCCACGGTTCTCAGGAGCCACAAGAATGAGAAATGTGCTTTTCCTCTGGAAACCAATAGTCTCCTCTGTGCCACAATGTAAACTTTTTTAGACCAGTGCACTTCAATCCTGGGTCTCAGTCCAGATGTTGTAACTCCTATCAGTCTCAGCCAGCTTAGCCAAAAGTAATGGGTGGTGGGAGTTATAGACCAACAAAATCTGGGGACCAAAGGTTGATTGTGAATGCTGTGTAGGACCTTTTTGGCTCTGGAACACCAGGAAATACATCACACAGACCATTAAGAACTTAAGTCAGCTTTCTGCACATAATATTTATTAGAAGAACTGTTAGGTAGAGATTAAACTTTTGGTTCAAAGAAAATAGGTTGGCAAGGACAATGAAGCAAAACATCTATATGACCTATATCTCCCTTCCCAAAGCAGCTTGCAGCGGTTCGTGTCATTGAGGAAATAAAGCAATCAGTTAAACAGCTTCTGAAATCTTTCTTGTTGCTTGATAAAAATGTGTACTCTAAAGCCTGCAGAAAAAGAAGTCAGCCTAGAAGTTAAATATTGACTATGGACTTCTAACAAAAGATCTTGCCCAAGTCACCAGGTTTTATTGCATGCTTGTGTAATAAGAATTGGTAATTTTCAGGAGCAGCAGGTATTTTAACTGGAGGCATATCTTTAAAACATATGAGGGGCATGTAAAGGAAAAAAATCTAATGTCTCGAAACTTGACCATGAAAGGTTTGATGAATATAGCAATTCACCATGCAAAAGGTTTGCCAAAAACTCTGCAAGAGTTTTGCCTTAAATTTCTGCAAGAGTTAAGTAGCTATAGCCTGAGGCTCAAAATCAGAGAAAGAAAGAAGTTTAGGAGAAAAGGTCGTAAACATTTCCCTTTGCTGCAAGCTTTCCGGACACAGGTCTGGGTTTTCCAAGTCTGTGTCGAAGCAGTTATGTTTTTGTTTTCTCCCAATGCATTCCCCGGGGAAACGTGTGTTTTACTACTGAATCAGAGCAAACAGCAATCTGGAAAATCTGATTGCCATTTGCTCCAATTCAGCAGTAAAATGCAGGTTTTCCTGGGGAAAGTGCTGGGAGGGAATAAATCACCTGCACCTGGAGAGACCATACCTGTGCCTAGAAATGAGGCACAACAGGAAGTGTGGATGAGCCCTAGCATATTTGCTTCATAATGTTGTAATGAGCCAGCTGAAACACCCTGGTGCCTAGCAGTACTTTTGTGCAGAGGTAGAGGGTTTCACTCAACAGGGAAAATGACAAACCACTCTTTGAAGTGAAGGAATAGAGTCATTACCATCTAAAAAGCCCCCCATGAGAAGACTGTTATGTCTAGAGTCTAAAACGGTCACCACTATTTTTAGGTGCTGTAATAAGTTTAATATCTTGAGTTAAGATGGTGGTCTTATTAATTAGCAGCCACAACAAACACTAATATTCTACTGGAGCCCTCTCAACCAGGCAGGCACATACCCCTCATACTATTCTCCAGTGATCATCTCTAAACTCCTACCCCAATGTCTCTTGTAAAAAATAAAATAAATCCACATTACTATATGGATTTTTAAAGGAACTGCCATGAATGACACCCATTCTGGTCAGTTTATCCCCAAATATCATCACCCCTAGTGACAGAGGAAAAAGCTTACATACATGCACTAAGCTTTTCCAAGGTATTTGATAAAATTCAGATCCTGTAGAATTACGGTAATCTAAGTCTGGAAAAGCACATAGAGCTGAAAGGAAGTGGGAAAGAGTGTCACTCTTCTCACTTCCTCCTTCAGCTCTATGTACTTTCAGAGAGAGAGAAAGAGAACCACCTGCGCTACTTTATGATGATGGAGGCAGCAAGTGGGGGACCGGAGAGGCTTTGTGGGCCCAGGTGAATCAAAGGCACTTTCACATCCAAAGACAACACTTCAGTGACCCTGGTCTAAAATTACCTAACTATACCACTGCATCTTCCAATATTTCACAAGTCAAATAAGGACACTCATGTGAACACAACCCTATTCTCACACCAAGAATGATGACACAAGGGAACACCTTTCATGCAGTCACTATTATGCATTGTGTTGGCCTGCCAGCTGTACATCTGTATGCATTTACCCTGTGAATAACCTGTTGAGCAGTTTGTACTTAAAAAAGAAGAAAAAGCTTAAGAATATTCAAACCCACAACAGAACTGAGGGCATTTACAGATTAGCTACAATGCAACTCAAACATATTCAGCAACATTTCATTTCCAGACAAGCAATTTTGGTGGAATGGAAGGAAAGCTACTGGATATATGAAGCTGTTCTATAATGAATGGGGACATTCTCTTAGCTCAGTAAATATCTGTATTGCATGGCAGTATTTGTCCAGGATCTTGGGATATGTTATCAACCACCTGCTGTTCATGATCCTTTAAAAACAAAACACCTGGAAATGGCAGAGTTCAACGTTATGTATATAAGGCATGTTTGAACTGAGCTATGCCCATTCAGTATGTGCCAAGGGTGGCCAGTTCCACACAGCTCCAAAAGAGGAAATGCATCATATGTGCACAAAAAGAACAGGTCACAGATTTGCATACAATTTGCATTTGTATGTCTAGCTCCAAATTTAGAAAGAATTAATATAATAGAAATATTATAGCCTATTGGGGTAGACAGTGTGACCTGTGCCTGCTCAGTTCTGCTGTCAAGGTGCTGTTGATGGGTTGCTTCAAGGCTTCTGCAGATCTGCTTTCTTATAGTACTTTTCCTTTAAGCTTGGATCAGACAGTCCTTCAAACAAAAAGTTGCATTCTAGGACATATGGCCACCCTCCCAGGTGTGCATGTCTCCATGTTGATTTTGTTTAAAAGCACCCCAAAACCAAAACAGAGGATATTTTCAGACTGTCACTACCTATTTTCAGGTGGAATTCAATCACATATCAGCAAATTCAGGCAGCACAATTAAATATGATTCAGCTCTCTCGTGCAACAAACCTGCTCCCTACCCTCCACCCCCCAAAAATAACATGGTTCCCCCCCCCCCAGTACTGATGGGAAAATGCATTGGAACATGCAGAATGACAATTGCCTGGTTGACATTGTATAACTTAGCCACCAGAGACAGGATTTTTTAAAGAGATTAATACCAGAAAATAAGGGCTGTCTCTGGAAGATAGGGACAACGTCTCCCCCTCTGCATCTCATTCAGTTTAGCACTTGGACGAGTTTATCAGAATGAATGTGTCCCAACAAATCTTCCCAAAGACAAATGATCTGGAGGTGCTCAGTAGTTTATAATTTCCCAACACTTTTTTCTCTGACCGGTGACACTGGCTTTTTGTTCCTATTTTGGACCTGCCTGCCCGTTACTGGGTAGTCAAGTTAAATGAGTGGGTGTGAATTGCTTTCCCTAGGAAAAGGTGGCTAAAGAAGAGTAACACAAGAGCAGAGGAAGAACAGTTGTTCGCTGGTCAGAAGGCAGTCAAATCATCCTGGCCCACGTGGGCTACGGTCTTCTCTTGGGTTAGGCTCTTCTGGCTGATGGAAATCTAAGAGAAAATTGGAGAATGAATGGACGATAATGAACTGGTTAGGCAATGAACACAGCAAAGCAGTGGCACTCTGCAAAAGAAGAAGAAGAAGAAGAAGAAGAAGAAGAAGAAGAAGAAGAAGAAGAAGAAGAAGAAGAAGAAGCAGCGATGCAAAACAGCACAGTGGCAATATACCACCTCATATGGGCAACTACTGCAAAATTGAGCTGCTGCTGCTGCTGCTGCCAGTTAATAGCCAAAGATGGGGGAATGCTGACAACCAGATTGGCTGCTACAACAGAGCAGCCATAGGAATGTAGGAAGCTGCCTTATCCTGAGTTAGACTGATAGTCCATCTAACTCAGGCCTCATCCACACTTCCTCTTCTCCCACTGCTTTCCCCCAGGGAAAACAGCTCTTTAGCGTTTAGCTGGATCAAACAGCAATTCGTGTTTCCTCCGCATTGACGTTTACTCTGATTCAGCACTACAGAATGAGTTTTCCCCGGGGAAGGAGTAGGGCAATGCTTTTTTAGGCATGCAAGAAGTGGAAGCGTGGCTGAGCTCTCAGTATTGGCTCTCCAAGCAATGGCTCTCCAAGGTGTTGAGGATTGAACCTGGACCTTCTAAATGTAAAGTGAGCTACCAGTGAGCTATGGCCCTACCTCTTAGAGGGAGGAGATATTAGAAGGGTAGACAAAGACTGGCGAGACCAGGGTTCAAATCCTTCCACTCAGCCATGGAGCTTACTGGGTGACTATGGGCCAGTTACACACACTCAGCCTAACTCACCTCACCTGAGGATAAAATGGGCAAGAGAGAAAAGGATCACATATACTATCCTGATTTCCATGGAGGAAAGGGACTAGTAATAAGTAGTTTACATGATCCAGATCCAGCTACGTTATGCATCACAGCCACACTGTGCCTGCATCATCGGTGCCAAGCATATTACTATATAATTACAGCAGTTACGACAACGACAAAACATATCATTAGCATTCCTAGAATTCCTTAACAGTGTTGAAAGTATCCCACATTCATTACCTGTAACATCCGACAATGCAGGACATTATTATCCCTATGTTGCTGATGTCAGGGACAGGGAATGTATCCAATGTTAATCATACTAAGAGTAGGCCCATTGAAATGAATGGATATAACTGACTTAGGTCCATTAACTTCACAAAGCCATTTTCAAGTAAAACAACGCACTGAATTTAAAGTTAAGCTGAGGCGAAAAGAAAAAAGAAAAGAAAATTCCCATTCCCACACCCACCTCACAAAAAGAATAATATTTTGCCATTTTTTAAATGTGTGTGTGCTTTGGCTGCCATTTAACTCCCACAAAAGGCAGCTAAGGCCAGGGCACTGTGAAGGGTGCAAAATCGTGACCTGATTGCCAATGCAGGTGATCCTGCCACTGCTAAGCCACGGATGTGTGTTTGCAGGAGGGAGAAGCTGTGCTATTGCTACCGCTTACAGGGAGGTCTGCTCTGTAAGAAACTGTTGGAGAATTTATGTATCCTGGGAGGTGATTGGTTGTTTTTTTTAGTTTTTGTTTTTTTTGCAGGGTGGGAGGTATCCTCCCTGCAAATTTCAAAAAAAACTTTGAATAAGAAGGAAAAGGAAAAGAAACCGTTGGACAATTTTTCCTTCCCCTACTGAAATTCTGTGAAATGTCCCCTAAATTACTCTGCCTACAGATAGGGTGGAAAATTCCTCTATAGGCCACGTGTGTACAGAATTGGTTAAAAGTTATAGATAGGTAGATATAATTAGCAATATTTCTGTTTTGGTATTTAGCCTCTGCCTCAGTGTTTTTTCAACCATGGGTCTCTGGGTCTCATTCCAGATGCTGCGACTCCTATCGGCCCCAGCCAGATTAGCCAATGGAAAGGGATGATGGGAGATATAGTCCAACATTATCAAGGGAACCAAGGTTGAAGAACAATGCTGTATACTATACTAGTGTATTTCGCTCCTCCTGTCCTCTACCTCTCCATCCCATTTTAATGCTTCAGAGAAAAGGCCCCACTCACTTAGAAGAGCTTCTCGTAGCACTTATCACAGTGGACAATGTCCCGGTGAATGAAGATTTTATCCAGGAGATCTCCCATTGGCTTGTGGCAAATCCCACACTGTGGAGAGAGAAAGAAGAAATAGCTGCAATTGAAATATGCCAAAAAAGAAGAAGGATAAATCCAGAAGAATCCCACACTGGTAGGGTGGCAGCATACAAAAGATGATACTTATTCGCACATCTTGGTTGGACAGGCAGCAAGCTTATTAATATTTTCAAATATTGCCCATCAGTTATACAGCCACACAAAGAACAGGTGCTTGTGAAGATTCTGAAACACACCGAATGCTAAATTTCCTTGAATTACCATCTACAGGAGGGATGGTGGAGACAGCTGGAAGATCTGCTTCCCCATCTTACATGGAAGGGTCCTCCCTTCTCTGTCCTCCATCCCGGTTGCCGAGCTTTCAGCTATCAGCTGCTGTTCCTCCTTCCTCGTCCTTCTCTTCCGTCTGGGGCTACCAAACCGTACCAGATACTGACAGAGCCCAGGGACCCATAGCAGATAATAAATTGTGTAACCAATCCCCTACTTTTGTGTCTGGTCTTGGTGTGATGAAATAAGACATCTTGATACTTGTATACTATTGTTTTCAAAGGTTTCTGATTAATAAGTGTGAGGTGGTTCCCATATGATATAACCTCCCCGTTTTCCCCCTTGCCATATAGATCCATACGCATGCATTGTGGCAAAAAGAGGGACCTACCCGGAAGCAGTACTCATGGCAGCAGATTCTGAGGTTCTCAATGGTTATCTTAGCACAGTTGCGGATCTCACGGCCACAATAAGTGCAGATGTCTTCAGTTGGCCTGAAGTAAAGGAGGAGGAGGACTTAGGGACTTAGGAATGCATATAAGGGGAATGGGTAAACCACCACCAACTTGCCCATCAAGTGTCACTGCTCTTGACTGAAGCCTTCCTCTTGACTGATTTAAGTGAACAAAAACAAACATCAGAAGATCTGATCCTCAGTTGTCCACAATGCTGTATTTTTCTTGCCTTCCCTACACAAGGCCATGGATCTCACGGCCTCTACATCTAAACAACATATTGCATTTTCCTAGATTTCCTGCTTTTCCAATTTTGTGCATAAGTTTTTTTTAAATCTAAATCTAGTGAAAGAAAGAAAGAAGAAAAATGCATGAGGAAAAAAAGAGGAAAATAACTTTGTGTGAGCAACCCAATAGGCTCCTTATATAAAAACATTTTTTTTTAAATTGCCCCTTGGTTCCAAAGTATGTAATGTTGTCCCTTTGTAGGAATTATCACTTGGACATTGTAATTATTTGTTATAATGAAGCTTTCCAGGCTGACAAACGGTCCTACCTTTTCGGGGGGCTGCTATTCAGAAAGCTGGCACTGCTATAGCTTGTCCTCTCCAGTTCAGACAAATCAGCCAGGCTGCGACTGGGGGATGAAGATAAGAATATATCATTACATGTACAACATTACATGTACAACTTAAGTTTTAATTGTTTTAGTGTTAAAGTCAACTAGCCAAGAAGGAGTTGGAGGTGTTACTTAGCAAGTAGGCAGAATGGCGTGATATTTGCTGAGGTAGCACATGCCCTGATTGGCTGTGTAGTTTTGAGGGAGCTTTTCCTCTGTAGGCTTGGTTGAATGTCTCCCTGCTATGTACAAACCTCTCTGTTCTTTTCTCCTTAAAGTATAGCCTGTTTTCATTCAGTTTTCCTCATTAAAGTATGATCAGGATTTTCTCTCTCTTTGGACCCTATCTGTGCTATTCAAGTGAGTTTGCAATCAAATATTACTTGAGTACCCAATGTCCTGGAGGCTTTTCCATTTTGAATTAAAATGGATATCCCACACAACCTTTATTACAATGCTATTTCTATAATGTTTACTCACAAATAGCCCCCTTCAGTGAAAGGTCCCTCTAACATTAATAAAAAAGTTTCCTGTTGGAAACTCTCTGTTGACCACAGCAGAAAGATTACTACCGGTAATTGCCTCATGCAATAGTCTTTCTTAATTCTTCAGTGTCCTACTATTTTACTAAATAGAAAAGAAAAGAAAGGGGAACAAGAGAGGAAATCATTATTTAAAGCTGTCCCCCTGTAGGGACAGGACACTGAGCCAATTAAGAGAAGCTTTTCAAGGGTAATTCGTTGCTAGTCTCCCAGCCAGGATCAATAGGATAAAGACTGGCAAACTGGAAACCTTTAATTAAAGGCATAGGAGCCCCCTAAAGCCTCAATAGCAACTTTGCCTGTTGACACTGGCTGGGTTAGTACTGTAGTTGCATCTTATTGCATCCAAACATAAAATGTCATAAATCAGAACTGAAAAAGCACTGGTGAACATTACAGAAAGCACTGGTCTTCAATGGCCTAACACTGATATTGTCTAGATGCTCTGCTAAAAGTGAGTGAACAAAGGATGGTAATTCCAAGGCAGGCTCTAATTTGGAAACATCCAGGGGAAGTCAGAGATATTTCTGGTTTCCCACATAGATGCTAGCTCTCCAAAGCAACTCTTTGCTTCATCCCCTCCTATATCCATGCCTTTTCTCATCTACTACATCATCATATTTGGGGGAGCCATCTGAGGCATCTTCTGCATGTGTGGGACCATTTTTTGGGTTATCAGAGCCAAAGTAGCCAAAGACAAACTAACAAAACGTTTTGCACACAGATTTATCCATACATAAATAGGTTTACATGCTGCAGAGGCAATCATAGATGCACCCATCCACTCCATATTTCGTTCCCTTACCTATTGTAACGTGGTGAGGATGACAACTCTGTGCTGTTGACTGATTGCTTCACGAAGAGAAGGCCTTTGCTAAAAATGGCAAGAAACAGATTTTGAACAGGTTGATTTATACATCTGTCTATCTATCTATCATCTATCTATCTATCTATCTATCTATCTATCTATCTATCTATCTATCATCTATCTATATTATATTATTTCTATCCATTTTTAATTGTTTTTAATGATAATTTTTTCTATGTCTTAGTGGGAGGGTTTCCATCTGTAAACCACCTCAAAGTGGAAGTGGAGTATAAATATTTGTAGAAGTAGAAGAACGAAGTTTACTTCAGATAAGACAGTCTAAGAGTCTGTGTGATATAGTGTTTAGAGCAGTCATGTCCAAAGTCCGTTTTGGGGCCTAACCCAGCCCACCAGTTGGTTTATTCTGGCCCCTGTGGCAGTTTATTTCTTGGAACAAAATCCTAAGAAAAAGCTCAACAACTTCAATCCAAAAAAAAGGTCAACAACTTTGGTCGGCCTCCATGGCCCTTCACTTCATCAAATCTGGCCCTCTTTGAAAAAAGTTTGGACACCACTGGTTTAGAGAGTGCCAGACAAGAAGTAGGAACACCCACATTCAGATCCCTAGCTCAGCCATGAAAGTCACTAGAGGGGAGTTCCAATTAATCCCCTCATGGTTTGAAAGCATGCGTGAAGGGTACATGAGGTTGCAATGAATAACCCTTGCTGATGATGCATGCAGCAGCCTTGCTGTGTGTTTGGTGGCAGTGCAAAGGGGCCATATATGGCTACAGATGAATATTATTATTATTATTATTATTATTATTATTATTATTATATTTATTTATTTATTTATTTATTTATTTATTATTATTATTGCTGTTGTTAAACCTATAGCCTGCCTCTCCTCCAAGGAACTCAAGGTGGGATACATGTTTCTCCCCATTTTATCCTCACAACAACCCTGTGAAGTAGGTTGGGTTGAGAGGATGTGGATGGCTGAAGTCCACCCAGTGAGTATCAAGGGTGAGTAGGGATTTGAACCCCAATCTCCCAGATCTCAGTCCAGTACTCTAACCACTGCACCACACAGACTCATGCATGCTGGACTCCTCCACAGTGCCATACTATGGCAGGTGGAGGGCTGTTTGAAGGGTGAAGCTAGCCAGTGCAACCTCCTCAAGAGCCCTTCTCAAGAGTGACTCTGGGCTAGCCATGACCTCTCTCAGGCTGGATCTAGACACATCAAAGAAGCGATTCCGTTAAACACGTTGTAGACTTCATACAGGGAAATCCCATTGGTGAAAAACGGGACTCCGCAGCGCTTTATCTTTACCAATGTAGCTGAGTCCTCGGTCTAATCTACCTGTAGTCCTGAATCAATGTAGGAGAAAGGGGAACTTGTATAATATCCTGATCTCCTTAGAACATAGAGATGAAGGCGAGATTCTGGAAGTGCAGAAATGAAGGCCACATTCTGGGAACCACTAAGCAGTTCTGCCACTGTATTAATGTCACAGGCAGTGTACGATGACTTGTGGGAGTGTGTAGCCATGAAAACTAGCTTCCCCTTGACCTCCACTTTTTACCTTGATGTGGTGGGGTCTGAGTCATAACCAGAGGCCGAAGGATTCTTAAGCCGAGAGGAAGCTGCCGCAGCCCTCTCTTCTGAATTCCTGTCAAGGGAAAGGAAATTAGATGAGCAGCACATCTAATTAGTTGTCAGCTCAGGGGCATGTGTTAGAGAAGGGTAGACATTCAGAGTGGCATCCCTGCTGTATCCCCTCATTGCCTGAGCAGCCATCAATTAATGTTTGGTAAAAGGGCCAGGTCTAGAGAGTCCAAGAAACATCAGCACCGGTCACTTCCACAACATACATACACATGGCTTCCCACAAAGAATCCTGGGAACTGTAGATACAGGGAACCTCATGGAGATACAGTTCCCAGCACTATGAACAAACTAGGGCCAAATATCTGTGCCAGCAATCCTAAATTTAAAGCTTTGGCAGGTTGTTATGGGTGAATAATAGTCCCACCAAAACCTATTTACCACCTCATCTTTACCTTCTGATATCTGTGTCACAGATGTCCTTATAGAAAGGCACCCTGTGGCTCCTTGGGGAGCCAGTTATTGGGCCATCTCTGAAGGGGTAGTAGGACATACTGGGAAGAAACAGATATATCAGTGTTAGCAAAACAGCAAGAAATGTAAGAACAAATGAGATAACGCCTTTTATGGGTTGTCTCTAAATAACCAAAGTGAACTTTCAAAGTACATGTGCATTATTAAAAACACCCATTCCTACATTTTAAAGAAATTAAGGCCCTTGTTTTGGTCCATACATATACATTTTTATTCATTATGCAGATGCCTCTGTTCCTTTTGGATTAATCTTTAGTTGTTCCAGTAAAATATACTTTGCCTTTTGCTTTGTGCTTCTAAAGCACATTAAGCTCAGTTCTTGCACAGCACATGTTTCTCTGATAATAGTCACCACCAACAAAATACGGCACTGCATAATGCTCTTGGAAGCCAGCCATGTCCTTTTCCAGGACACTGCTTCCCATTCCCACAATTTCCCATTCTTTTCCCCTAACAAACCAGCCAGTATTCCATGATCACTGAACATGCTAATTCCCCATTTGCCTATTTTGGATTACCCCACCCCTCCATTAGAGGATTTATTGTACTTCTATAAACCTCAATGTTCCCTCAAGCCTGCTGATACCTAGAACAGAGCTACTAACTATGATGGCTATTATCTGCTTCCACTGTCAAAAGGCAGTGTGTTTCTGAATTCCCGTTTCTGGAAACCGAAGGAAAGGAAAGGGCTGATGCCCTCAGGCCTTGTTTGTGGGCTTCCCACAGACATTTGATGCGCCAATGTGAGACCAGAGTCCTGGATTAGATGGGCCATTGGCTTCACCCAGCTGAGCTATTCTTACATTCTCCATCTTGCACACAGACTGTACCATTTTTGGAAGGACAAAGATGGATACTTGAAGAATGAGTTTGCTATTAGTACATAGAATTCTGGCATGAGAAGTAACTACGTCAGCCACATATTTCAAAATGTTCTGCAGGACAAGCACGCTGCAGGGATAAGAAGAAGTTCAGCTAAACCACTGTTTTGCTCGCAGAGGGTTGAACAGCATTGCACATAAGCATGGGATCAGCAAGGTTAGGATAATGGTGATGCCTATTGCAATAATGCTATCCATGGCAACTGAGCTGATTTTTCCTCCCTACTAGTCTCAAGCCATCACTGGTGTTCTTGCATATCCTGCCTCTTTGCTATCATGTTATCTGGTTGTGATGATTTGTAAGTTACTGCTTCCACTGACTTCTGAAGACTCTTTTTACTATACAGACCAGAATCCAACTGATCTGAGCCAGGTTATAAGATTCTCAGGTCCAATTCCCACACTGCTTTCACTCTACTGTTCTCTATGGATTTCTTACTTAGGTCTTTTGGACTGTTCAAAGCCTCTTTACCTTCCACTGTTGAATGCTTGGTTGTTCAGGTATGATGTTATCTCATGACTGATCTCCAGCTTTCTGGCATTGGATGGCTGGTTGCTCAGATATGATGACATCCCATGCCTAGTCTCTGATCTGATGGTATTGTTGGGTTGGCAATCCAGATATGACGATCTCCTGTGACCTCTTTCCAACACACTGGGATTGTCCATATAGGTTGGCATCCTATGACTTGGCTCTGACATGCCCAAAGTAACCCCCCTGGAGAGACTGAAAGAAATCCTAATTGTCATCATAGCAAGATCTCTCAGTGGATGACTCTGTTGCCTATCTGCCATGATTAACTATTGGAGTAGTTCATCCATAAAACATGGAGAATCTCAGCACCATGTTTCCTTTACAAGAAAGGATGTTGTTTCTTCTGTCCAAAGCTGAGGGGACAGCAAGATGGTTTGCAAGTCCTGGCATGTATTAATATGTAACAGTGGATAAATTTATCCAGATGGAAAGCAGCTAGAGGAAAAGGAAGCCCACAACATCTGGTGGTGCTAACAATGCCAAATAGTTTGCAAAATTGCAAACTATTTTAATGCTGAGGAGGAGGAGGAAGAAGAGTCAAGGACAAACAAGGCAGCAATCCAAAGCAGAAATCAATAGATCTCACATCCAAATAAATGTATTTAGGATTAGAACACTTGAGTGATAAAGAAGGAAGTTTTAACCAGTCTGAAAAATAAGGGAAAGTGCCAGAAAGATAAGCTGCACCACCTTTTTTTAAGCCACCAGATCAGCTAAATCCTATAGAAAAAATAGAACAAGTTAGTCCCAACAAATCCCCCTTGCTTTTAATGGGACTGTTGGAACTAACTTTAGCTGGATTTGGAGCTAAAGAATGATGAAAACTTAATGAGAATAAAAACAAATAGCCAAAATATCAAATCTAATGGAGTTTTTTCAGTAGACATGTTGTTGTTTTTTGCCATTCTGGAATATTTGGCTATTTGAAATAAATTCAGATCAGCAGGATGCAGAGGTATACCCATGGATGCTGAAAGAACTAGATGAGGAACTTTCAGAGTTACCAGCATCTATTTGGAGAACTCAGTGGAAGATGGATGAAAAGACTGTAGAAAGGTAAATAATGCACCATGAACATGATATTTCACATTTCTGACTGAAAATCTGACCTGTGTTTTGAATTCTAACAGATTAACAAGACACACAATAGGTCACAATATGCTTATTGCCAGCCTGAGATTAAGTGATGTTCCAATTTCTCATTAACCACTTCTGTCAGCATGTTTGTCAAATTAACTAGTGCCACAAAACTGAGAAGGACTGTAAGCAATAAGAAGAACAGGATTAGGTTTAAAAATGATTGGCCCAACTATGTAAATATGCCGGAAAAAATAACGCAGCAAGAGAAACTTTATCTCAGGAAGCGCTAGAGTGCAGATAGCACAGTTCCACAGGATAAGCAAGTTGAAAAATACTAATACTACACCCAGTTTTGATTGCCGCTTTAAGAAAGGAGTAAAATTTATAACACAAACAAATTTAAATGGATTCACAAGACAGGAACAAATGGGATCAACTGCTGGAATGTTTGGGAAGAGACTCAAGAACTCAAGATGCTGAGTCTAGAGAGATGAAGATTAATGATTTGCAACTTTCATATAACAAGGGAAAAAAGTGAAGCAACTGCTTTCTCTCTTGCCAAACATGGAAAAGACAAGAGGCAACTGAACCAAAGTCATAGCAGGTGAATATTTGTTTCACAGTCCTAACCATAATGGCATAGGTTGGTATCATTACCTTGCCCGTGCACTAAGATCTGCATTGAAGGCCCTACTTGTGTGCCTACTGGAATGGCTGATTAGGCTGATGTGTGCAACAGAGTGTCACGGAACTCCCTTCTGAATGACTTATGCATGCCCCCCTTTGGCACAGGCTTTCAAGAAGGTCCTGAAAACATCTTTCTTCAGTGCTAGAGCAGTGGAACCTTCTGCATGCAAAGCAGATACTCTACTACTTCTTCCTGTTGCTTATACTCAGCATGTGGCATTTCCCTGTTAGTGGTGAAATAACCCATCAAATTTAACATGCCATCAGCATAAACCACAATTTTGCATGCTGACGTAACTCGTGAGAGGGTGTGCACTGAGCACGCAATTCCTGCTTGCTGTCTTCTGTGGGTGCGCAGCTAGGGTAGTGTTGTGGGCTAAGTTATAAAAAGTATTCATCCTCTTCAGTGGAGAGATAAAATCTATCAGAAACTTGCAGCAGCAGCAGCAACAACCCATTATGTACATTTACTAACTAACTGAGAGTCTCACATTACCTGCCATTGCTTGGCCCCTGCCCTACTCCTGTCCATTTCACAGCAGCCTCAGACATAGAAATCAATGTGGAACAATAAAACAATGGAGAAAGAGTTTTGTTTGCTTTGTTTTCTCATGGCAGGATGCTCTTAAAGAGCAGGATAAGAGGCAGGGAGGTGGAAATGGCAACCCTACAGTGCACTGGAGGGGGAAAAATATGACATTTTTACAACAGGGATGGGGAACCTGTGGCTCTCCAAGTGTTGCTGAATTCCAACTTCCACCAGCCCCAGTCAGCATGGCCAATGACCAGGGGTGATGGGAACTGAAATCTAACAACTAGAGGGTTATAGGTTCCCTGCTGTAAGTCCTGCTGTAGTAGAAATGTAAATAATACTCAATGGTTTTAAAAGAGGTTAAGATTATCTGTACCTGCTGGCCACAATGGTGATGTTCTCCCTCCACTGTTCCTCTGAATACCAGTTGCTGGGAAGCTCAGGTGGGCAGAGTGCTGTTGCACTCATATCCCACTTGCTGAATTCACACAGGCATCTGGTTGGCCACTGTAAGAACTAGACTAGATGGGCCTTTGGCATGACCCAACAGGGCTCACCTTGCATGCTTATTCCCTATGTTGCAGATGTGGATACCAAGGTTGAAAGAGAGATTGAGAGAGTAGCTTGCTGAAGGCCACCTCAGTTTATGGTAGAGACAAGATTTCAACCTGGGACTCTCTATGTTTCTGATGGGAGCTGGAGTCTCTTGACATCTGGAGGGCTACAGGCTCTTGGGTAATGCAGCATCTTCCCAGACCACAGCTCAAGCATGGAACTATGAGATCAGTGAGGAATGGCAACCCTGAAGACACTGCAGCCTTCCATGTTTCCTTACCCTGATGTGTCTGAATCTGACCCGTGCTCTCCTTGTTGGCTTTCCGGAGTGGCAACGCCACTCTCCATAGAGAGAGAACTGGACCTGCCAGGGAAATAGAGGGGATATAAACATATGTATGTGTGTGCAAACCATGCTTTCCAACTTTCCATTGCTGTGAGCATTTGGGTGGAGATGGTCAGAAAAACAAGCATCCCTGCTCAAATCCTTGTGAGCAAGTTGGAGACAAGTGGGACCTTGCATATAGCATACAATGGTACCTTGGTTCTCAAATGCCTTGGTACTCAAACAACTTGGAACCCAACACTGCAAACCCGGAAGTAAGTGTACTGGTTTGTGAACTTTTTTTTGGAAGCCAAACATGCTCCATTTTGAGTGTTACGCTTCCGATTTGAGTGCCACACTTCCGTTTTAAGTGCCACACTTCCGTTTTGAGTGTTACGCTGAGGTTTGTCTGCTTTTGCTATTTATTTTGTGTTTTTGTTTTTGTAGCTCTTTTTGTTTTATTTTTGTGACTGTGTGGAACCCAGTTCAGCTACTGATGGATTGATTGTGTGGCTGCAGTACATTGTTTATTGCTTTCATTTTATGGATCAATGGTCTCGTTAGATAGTAAAATTCATGTTAAATTGCTGTTTTAGGGGTTGTTTTTAAAAGTCTGGAATGGATTAATCTGTTTTGCATTACTTTCTGTGGGAAAGTGTGCCTTGGTTTTGGAACGCTTTGGTTTTGGAACAGACTTCCGGAATGTATTAAGTTTGAGAACCAAGGTACCACTGTACTGTGTGGAAAAGATAGAGAGAAGCCTGTTCACTTCAAAACTGCAAGCACTGCCACAGCTTTCTCCCTTCTAAGACAGGATAAATCTGTCCATTTATTTATTTCTACAGTCTTCATGAAAATTCATAATTGTCATGTGCGCCTTCTCTAATATGCACAATTTTGGTATATGAGTTTACCTAGTATATGCATTTTTGCAAGCAATTTCCCCCAAACAGAATGTACATTGTTTTCACAAGCATATGCATCCCCCCATGCACTTTTCATTCATATACACTTTTGTGTACGGGTTCTTTGGTAGGATAACTACATCACACAATTCAGAGAAGTGCAAAGTTTTGAAGGATAGTTTGGCTTTGGTTTGTGTATTGATTTGGGAAGTGTGAATTTTGCAAGTTCACATTTAATTATAAAGGGGGGAAGGATCTCCATTATACCTCCTTCCTTTCCCTGCCCGAAAGACCCATTTATTTTCCCTGCAACAGAGGAAATATGCAGGCAGTGGTGGAGACTCCAGAAAACCCAGTGAAGTTTCCTCCTGATAAGAAACTGATGCTACTTGCTTGAGTTCCATCAGGGAGAGGACCCTCCGAGAGCATTCTGTGAGCATGGCATGTCCTTTTCACAGAGTGATACTCCATCGCTGCAAGAACAGCTCTTGAACCCTGCACTCACCTTGCACTTTCCAGCTCTGACTCATCCCTTTTGGCAGCTCTCAGGTGTTCGCCTTGGATGCCGGTACTAAGGCTGCTTTCACTGGACCATGAACCAGATCTGACCGAGGAAAGACAGTAACACTGGCAAATCTTGTCCATTAAAAAAAGAATACAGATGCACTATACCTCTTGATACCAGTTGTTGGGAATCACAGGTGAGGCTCTGATCTTGTTTGCAAGCTTCCTATAGGACAGCCACACTAGTTTATCTCTGCTGGTTGTGTGACAGTTTGTATATTTTCCTGCCTGCTTTGTTTTAATGTGTATTTGATTTTAATGTAAATCTGGCAATGAAGACTGGAAAAGGAATATCTGAAATAAATGGGAGAGCAATCCAGCCCCCTGAACTGCCATGAGCCATGCCATCACCTGGTCTGGGTTTGGTTTGGTTTGGTTTTCAATCCTGGGTTCTCGTGCAGCAAAGGGACTTCCTTCCTCTCTCCCTCCACCATACCTTCTGCTCTGCCTAGTGTGTGGCAGGGCTGTGGCTGTACCACTCCATCAAGCCCTGCTATTGTTTGCCAGGGATTAGGGCTGTAGCTTAAGTATAAATAAATAATGGAAACTGAGCATGCTCAGTAAGCATGGAATACTGATTGACAGTTTTGGAGAAAAACTGGGAAACAAAGTGGGAGAGGGAATGGAACGTTGTGGTTCGAACTCTGGAGACAAACACTCCACACCACAACATAGTGCTGCAGGGACCCACTTATATAGAGAGAGAGCTTACAGAAGCAATGGTTACTTTTAAGGAACAAAGGCACAGGTGAAAAATGCCATTGGTATCCTAGAGACAGTGGAGCTGCAAAATATCTTCAACAAAGAAAAGGTTCGACAGGGTCCTCCTCTCACTGCTTCTGTGAAAAGTTTTAAAGAAAGCAGCTCATCTGACTTTTGCCCCGACTATATCAGGGCGCGAAGGTGGAACCTTCTGTTGTCTGCCTTCTTACTTTGCCAGATGAGCTTCCACCTTTTTGTATTCTGTGTCACTTGGACTCTCGTATGCCATCTCTTGCATAGCCTTCTTCTCAAAGTCAGAGAAAGATCTGCAAGAAGAAAGGAGACGGTTGCGGACCCACTTGCAGTGACACCTCCCCAGGGAGCAAGGCCTAGCCTTAGAAGGTGAACAAACTGGACAAGACAATGTTCTTGGATTTAAAATTGGCCATGACTTTATTGATTCCAGGTGTAGGTAGGATTTGACTTAGGCACTGGATGTATATCATCTCAGCCTCCAAGTAGAGGGCTGACACATGACAGGGTCGAGCCTGGGATTAATTAGTTCTCCACAAGACGCAGGTCTACATGGATGGCCCTCCCAGGCCGCTGAAGGAAGCTCTAGGGCCCATCTGTCCCATGCCTTGACTTTTGGACAGAAACTTCCACCTAGTTCCCTTTAATGGGGTACTTTGTCATCGCACAGTTTTGAGGTAGGGGTGATGCACCACTTCACCCCTGGCCTGATGTTAGACTAAAAGGATTCCACCTAATGCCTTATCGAGCCAAGTTGCAACTATTGCTATGGGGAAGGCAAAACCTGCAAACGGGGCCAATCTGTTTGCAGGCAAACTCCTTCCTAGCTTGGAAAACAGCAACCATTACTGAACCACAGGAAAGCCAGTAAGCGCAGTGCCCTGGGAAGGAAGGAAGGTTGGCATACAAAACCCACATCATCACTAAATGGGGTGGAGAGAGGGAGGGTTGTTCTTCACCTGACTGCAGTCCTAAGTGTGGGCAACAGCCAGCATTTCTGTAGGCTAGGGGCAGACAGGAGAGAAGCTTGCTTCACTATGGTCCTCTTACAAGCCCCACCCGCTCAGCCTGGCCAGATGGGCCAGAATTCAAATAACCAGATGGCAGGAACACCAAGCAGCCAGCCTCGGGATTCCCCACCTGCTGGCCACCTCGCCCAGCATTGCTCCCTGGGAATCGAGGCCCTCCGCAACAGGCCGCAACCGCCGCCTATCCTGGGACTGGGTAAGCTGCCAATTCCAGTCCATCCTAAAACTATTGCCATCCATAAAATTGCCAGAAGGTGCTCCTTGCTCCCATTGGACAATGGCTGCATGCACACCGTACATTTAAACTACATGGCTCTCACAAAGAATCCAGGGAACTGTAGTTTGTTAAGGGTGCTGGGAATTGTAGCACAGTGAAGAGTAAAGTACGGTCTCTAGGACTCTTTAGGGGGAGCCTCATGTGCTTTAAATGCAAAATGTATGAGCTGCCATATGTCTGGATTTTCCTGGGCATTTGGCTGATTTCCGCCTGGACACTGGTGCCGACTGCAGTATTCTGGATATGTCCAAGAAAATCCGGACATATGGCAACCCTAAATTAACCTACATGAACACAATGAATTACAGCAGAACCAATGACGCTAATTCTTAGCATGGCTTACGAAGCTTTAGGACAACATATCTCTGATGAATTTTCTGGAAGTCTGAGTAGCTGTGTGCAGGGGTGGGGAACCAGTAGCCCTCCAAATGCTGGTGGATTACAGTTCCCATCATCCTTGAGCATTGCTCCAGCTGAGGTTAGGTTTCTTGAATTTATAAATACCCCCCCCCCCAAAAAAAATCCCAAAAGCAATTTGCAACAATAATAAAATGCAGTGATAAAAATGCATAAGCATATTCAAGACACAGCCAGAGTAAAAACATCCAATCGTTGGTGCTGCCCAAATGCACAGGGTGGAAGGGAAGAATTGCTGGGCACTGAAACAAGGACAAGCTGATGACAAGCAGGCCTCCCTGTAGATAACAATCCATAGACAGGGAGCAGCTGTTTGATCGATATACTACCATATCTTGCTAAATTTCATTCACACTACCGGGCATGGTATGACACAATAGCAGACCACATTGTGTGGTTCTGTTCCTCCATTATTTTACCCATGAAAATGGCAGTAAATAGCTGTATGCTAGAATACCACCCCAAATATTGTCAGATGGCGACACAATCCATGACAATCATGGGGAAATTATAGATCAAAACCCCCGTAATTTTCCAGGTTAGCAGGTAGAAAATAGATTTCTTTTCCTGTAGGCAATTAACACAGATATTAGCACTAAATTTCCCCGTGGATTCTGCTAGATTTCCACAAGTGGCTTTTATGTCATGTGAAAGATCATATAAAATGCAGAAATTATCAGGAAGATGGGAAATGCAGCCCTGGTTTGGGAAGTGCAGATTAGGTTGGCTTGCTTTTTAAAGCATACTGAATTGAATTCCCAACCCCATTCCTAATTATGATAGCCAATTCCTCCAAAATTATGTGGTCCCCCCCAATCAAGGGGGGGAATATGGAATATTTCCCTAAAATTGGACTCTTTACCTAAGATAGCTGAAACCTGGTTCTGACCTTCTGGGAAGAAGGCTGATGGCAATATAGCCAAAATGCCAATTTTGCTTTTTCCTATGTACCTTTTTGAGCCAGTATCCCCATCGCTGTCAAAGTGGGTGGGAACACTGTATGTTGCTCCAGAAGGTGTATCGGTGCTGTCCCTATTGAAAGAGCCAGCCCTATCAGAGACAGAAATACAGTTCAGTGTTAGATGAATATTCAGTGCCTGGATTTGCTGGTTTTCCTCTTCCAGCCTCATCCTCCTTTTCTTTTGTATTGTGACTATTAAACTGTATGCCCATGTGCAGGGAACATGTTGCTGTTCTAAAGTCTTTTCAGAAGCACTTTAGAAGCTGCTTACATGCAATTGGGGGCCCTACTGTGGTTGTATTGGGAAGTTTTAAATGCTTGATATTTTACTATGTTTTTATATATGCTGTAAGCCGCCCAGAGTGGCTGGGGAAACCCAGCCAGATAGGTGGGGTATAAATATTATTAATATTATTATTAATATTAATATTATTACTATTAATGTTGTTGTTGTTGTTGTTTGTTGTTAGTGAGTTTGCTCCCCACTTTCCCCTTCCATGCTCACACAAAATCTGTGTGAATTCTGTGACTCGTGAACTCGGGTTCCCGCATTTGGCCTCCCTAGTGGAGCTTCCCTCTTTGTGATCTGGGCTTGATCTGCCAAGAAAACATCCAGCGAATTTTTGTTACGCATGAAGCAACACGGATTGTCAATGGCTGCTGAGCATGACAACAGCATATTCTGCCTCCAGTATCAAAGGCGGAATGCTGCCACTGAATGCCGGTTGCTGGGGAACACAAGTGGGGGAGAGAGTGCTGTTGCACTTGTCTCATGCGGCTGGGCTTCCCACAGGCGTCTGAGTGGCCACTTTGAGAGCAGGATGTTGGACTAGATGGGCTTTTGGCCTGATCCAGCAGGATTTTCGTCTGTGTTCATGCATCTCATTTCCCAGCGTTAACTTCCCAGGAAAAAAAGGAAACAGGGAAGACTCAGTTTAAATCTTCACTAAGCTTAGGAAGCTCATTTGGTGACCCTGGGCATAGATATAGCGTGTTGTAGGGGTTAGAGTGTCAGACCTAGAGGGCTAGACTTCGAAGACCCAGGTCCATTGCTGCACATGAAATCCAGTAAGTGAAATTGGGCCAGATTCAGCTTTAACCTACCTGAGAGAGTAGGGGAGGGGTATAGCTCAGTGGTAGGGCATCTGAGAAAATCCCAGGTTCAATTCCTGGCACCACCAGGTAGGTCTGGGAGGGACACTGGAGAGTCACTGCCAATCAGTGCAGACAATACTGAGCTTGATGAACTACTAGAATACTGTGAGGTGTTCCAATGTACATTCTTAGGGGTGAATTGGCAGCTGCTGAAATTGCAATTATGGTGCCTTTTTTTCAGGTGCAGGCTAATTTTTGGACCTTGGTACAGAGCAAGGTGGGGATTTCAGGGGTGCCAACAATGAAATTATGTGAATATTCTTGTCCATGGGAGGTTACTACCATGCTAGAGTTCTAATTAAACTGAATTGAAATGCTGTGGCAATGAGGTGAGTGGTGGCAGAATCCATGCCTGCCCCACCCACTTTTAGGAAGAAGTATTGCCACCACCTTTGGTGTCAGTTCAGGAGCTTTTTGTGTAGAAAAAATGACAGCACAGCAGCCAGAGCTTCATTCCCGGAGGCAACGACAAAACTACCCCCCACCCCAAGGAAGCTGTCCCCACTACTTGCCTTTCCACCACTGTAAATGCCACCCTCTTTTGGGTTTCCTTGGAAATTTTTCAGGGCAGACGTAGTCAAAAAAGTGAAAGGAGGGAGCAGGCTAGCTTTTCAGCAAAAATGTGAAAAATAGTGCCTGTACCTTTTGTCTCATTTATCAACTTCTACAAATGCTAGAAGCTTTTAAAATTAAAATAAAATTGCAGGAGGAAGGATATCCCCCCCACAGGATACCCATGTGACCACTCTCAAAAATATTCATACGTTCAGTAATCAAAATATTCAAATAATTTCACCCATTTCCCACTAAAATGAAGAGACGGCCCATACATATTTGGAATGGCAAATGTGAGAAGGGAAGGGACCTGGAAGTCCCTGAACACTCTTTGTGCTGGCTGGAAAGGAAAGGGATGAGGGGGCCGGAGCGTGGACACCAGCAAATGTACCTGCACATCTCCCCCTGGCTGCGCTACTGCCCTTGAGCCTATGAGTCTCCTCAGGACTGGGAAAGCTGGCAGAGAAACAGCAGCCATGGGCACATTGCCACCTGCATTCTTTTTGTGCATGTGTGTTTTCTCTGTTGGTAGTGGGGTTTTTTGCTGTGGGTGGTTGTGGGCACCAATTCATACCGCTCAGGGTGAGAGCCTGGGTGGATTGGAGTGGAGTGGGGGAAGAAAAGGGGTTAAGTTACTTAAAAGCCACAGAGTCTGCTGGCACAGAGTGTGAGAGTGTCTTTGTGTGTGACAGAGAGCAGGACTGAGTGGGCTGCTGAGAGTGAACAACAGAGTGGGAACTGTTGCTAAAACCACAGGTTATTTATTTATTGTCAATGGCTGCTGAGCATGACAACAGCATATTCTGCCTCCAGTATCAACCACAGGTTATTTATTTAAATCTGCTTGAAGGCCTTGTGTTTGCTTTTACCTAAGTATTTGGTTAAATTGGGAATTTTAATTTTTGCTATTGTAGTTTTAAAGCTTGTTCACCTTATGGCAGAATTGTTAAATTGTTGTTCATTGGACCTGTAAATTTTTTTAAAAAATTTGGTCTACTTGGTTTTTCCTCTCTTTATTTCATTAACTTTGCTCCCTGCTCTTAGATTGAAAATATTTATTGAGGAGCAGGCCATAAATACTGCAAATAAATAAATAAAATCTAGATATCACAAGCTGGTGGAGTGGAGAGACATAGAATACCGCACAGAATACCCTAATCATCTTGGAGGATGGTGTGATGAAAATGCAACAAGCAAATTGATCATTATCATCTAAAAAGAAGCCACTATTTTACATTATCTTTTGACCTCCAAAGTTTTAGCCATGCCCTTTTACCTTGGGGAGCCAACATCTACGTCACGCAGGTGTTCTCCAGCCATGGACTGAAGATAAGTCTCAGGTGTAGAGAAAGCATCTCTGGTTCGATAATGAGAGGTGGGCCTGCTAAGGGAAGTCCAATGAACCTTTGTGAGGACACTTGGCCAGACAGACTGTCAAACCTGACTAATGGTGATTTCCATACTTGGAAGTAGGGATGTACAGTGGTATCTTGGGTTACAGACGCTTCAGGTTACAGACTCCGCTAACCCAGAAATAGTACCTCGGGTTAAGAACTTTGCTTCAGGATGAGAACAGAAATCGCGCGGTGGCGGCAGCGGGAGGCCCCATTAGCTAAAGTGGTACCTCAGGTTAAGAACAGTTTCAGGTTAAGAACGGACCTCCAGATCGAATTAAGTTCTTAACCCGAGGTACCACTGTATTTGGCCCAGTTTTTGCTACAGTTAAGTTGCTCATAAAATGCGCATTGAAACAGTTTTGTGGAAATGCATACAAAAATACATGCAATAAGACATACAGTGATGCATTTAATAGCATGTGCAATTTTAATGTGAACTTTTCATGCAATCTCTCAAAGAATTCACACAAAACGGGACGGATTTCTGATTGAGCGCCAGCAAAAATGAATTAGGAAGTTCTTACCTCTTTGGGCTCGCCTCTGGGGAGATGATGATGTGCGGAGGTGTTTGACTCACAGTTGTACTTTTGGGCTTTCTTGTTTCCCAGCTGTGGATGGCAAGAGGGCATCTGGTTAATAAGAGGCCTACAACCACTGTTCCAGTGTGGTGTGGTGGTTAAGAGCAGTAGACTCGTGTCTCCGCTCCTCCACATGCAGCTGCTGGGTGACCTTGGGCTAGTCACACTTCTCTGAAGTCTCTCAGCCCCACTCACCTCACAGAGTGTTTGTTGTGGGGGAGGAAGGGAAAGGAGAATGTTAGCCGCTTTGAGACTCCCTAGGGTAGTGATAAAGCGGGATATCAAATCCAGACTCTTCTACTCTTCTTCCATTCTCAACCAGTTTTCTGTTATTCCAGGTATCTATGCAGGAATATTGGGCTCTGTATATTCAGAAAACTCCAACTTTTGTGTGCCCGGAATACAGCTTACTGAACGAACACATCCGTTGCTCCACCCACTTGTTTACTCTGGTTCCACCTACCACTGCCATGCTATTCCTGGGATGTGGGAATGTGCACCCTAAGAGTGAAAAACGTTCCCAATTTAGGGAGTGAGAAAAAAGCCAGTATAAAAGTATAAAATTTATCAAGTGGGTGCTCAATATGATTAAAGATCCAATCCATATTATCTGCCCACTTTTGCCTCTGGTCCTGCCCATCAGTGGCATGGGGCTCTTGTAAGATTCCCCACAAGGGAATGCAGCCCATGGCTTGAAAAAGGCTCCTCACGCCCGTTGAAAGTGCTGTTTTAAAAAAGCAGCAGCATTAATCGTAAACACACTTAGCAGAGGGGCAAGTAAACATGCTTAGGATTAGTCAGTGTAAAGGAACGCAAGTGGAAATTACCCTCTGACACTGCTGTGCAAACAGTGTACGTAAGCTAAAGACTTTACCTCAGCAGTAAATGTGGAAGTGAATTACAGGTGTTTAAGATAGAACAATACGAGAAGGATTACCTGCCCTCAGAAATAACGGCACTATGTGTTTCAGCACTTCGTGTGGCCTCGGATTTTCGTTCATTCTTCTCACTGTGGATGGAAATCAAAGCAGTTGGAAACCAACCAAGAATACCAGTTCCACCAGGAAGAGCAGTTCTCTACTTAGCTGCCTGCATTTTATGAGTAAATTAGGATTGCACAGATTGTTACCTCCTACGTGAAGGAGATTCAGGAGATTTTGGAGCAGAGTTGTTCCAGGAAGTCATCTGATTACTCTCTTGATCCAGCTTGTTACTGGAAGAAGAAATTAGAATAATTATGTCCCTGGGCACAGTAAGCTAGAGTAAGAAGAATGGATTTGAACTCTGTGTGTGGAAAAAGCCTCAAAGGTTCTGCAGGACACTGACCCCTATTTCGCACCCGCGGCACAAATGTATAACATTCACCACAACCCTGAATATACAGGAAAACACTGAGTATGAATAAAGCATGGTCAGTTTGTTGCAATTTATATAACTGAAACTGAGGCCTGGGCATCTATGCTGGAGAAAGAGACATCATTTCAACAAGCTAGATTGGCCAAGAACTGTTCTTAACTAGGATACTGTATCTGTTTGATTTCTGCCCAATACATTCTGCCAATGTAGAGAGGAGCTTCATTTACCTGTTTTCCAAAGAACTGAATTGGTTGAACAAGGATTCAGAATAGGAACTGGAGGCTTGGTTTCCACTGTTCCCTGAATCAAAGCTATGAAAAGAGAACAATGCAACACAGGGCAAGTTCATTAAAGTTTTCTCCTTTTGAAACCCAGAGTTCCTCCACCCAGCTCTTCTCCCTCCAACACCACTTTCCTCTTGTAGATAAAATGGGCCTGATCCAGGTTTAGAGGCAGCTTGCCACTGAATATCAAGTTGCTGGGGAGCAACAATAGACCAGGATCCCACTTTCATACCTTGTTTTTGAATAAGGATGGGGAAGAAAAATGCATTTTCATTTTTTTCCCATTTTGAAGCTGATTTTTATTTTTATTTTGGGAGAGCAGCATCACAAAATATGGGAGGTGTGCAAATTTCAAAGGACCGTTCTAGCCCCCTCTGCACTATACATTTAAAATGTATGCCACTTTAAACAGTCATGGCTGTTTGGGAACTGCCTGGGAACTGTAGCTTTTAAGGGAACTGAGAATCATTAGGAAACTCCCTTAATTTAATGCATTATGTTGCGGAAATGGCTAGCAAAAATAGGTATATTGTGAAAAATTGTATTCTAAAATATGTGTGTTAGGAGGAAGAGGCATGAAAATGTTGATAAGAAGACATAAAAAAGGCAAAGGATTAGAAAAATTAAAAACTGAGAAAAAGCATGATTGACAGCTTATCTGGTTCTGCTTGTGAGCTTTGCAGAGGCATCTGAGTAGCCACTATGGACAATGTAAAGTAGATGGACCTTTGGTTTGATCCAGCAGAGCTCTCATGCTTTGGCATCGTGTGCTATATGTCCTACACCTTACATGTCCCAGCCCTGATTTGGCTCAGTACCTGTCTTTCTAATATGGAAAGGGGGTGGTTACTGAACTACAGTAACCATTATCCTTGACCATGCTGGATGGGGCTGATGGGAGTTGTATTCCACAGGTTAGCCACCCCTGCTTTAGTGGAGAGCTTGGTATAAGCAGTTCAGTAAGACTTGTTTCACACATTTCACAACAAACCCACATGTCAGGACCCCAGACTCCAGGAAGATGTTTCTTGAAATACTGTACAGGTATTTGTGAGTGATGGGCCTGATGGTTCTACAACCCTGATGGTTCTACAAGGGGCAATGAGGAAACTGACAGCTAATGGGCCATCCTCCAGGGCAATTGAGTTAAGGACACACTTGCTTATTTCTTAGGCTATTTTGGTTTTCACCACTTACTGATCCATGTTAGAAACAGATATACAACCTAGGTGCCAAGTGGCTCCTTAAACCAAGGTTACAGTCGCCATATTGGAATGTCTAGTTGCCATTTTGGGGCAAGACAGCTCTAAAGTCTCATTTTTCAAATGATGGACTGGTTGTGATTGATAATCAGTTAAACATTTGGTTAGTTCAGATGACAACCTTGAACTAGGTTAAAGAACACTGACAACTTAAAGAAGAAAAGTCACTTTATCCAGGGACATATATATTGGCCTATTCCCACCTCTTTTCTTAATGGTGACACAGACCATTCATAACGTAGGGATATTCTTCACAACTGTGAGCAGGGCAGTGGGGTGGGGTAAGTGAAGACAAGTGACAATCATTAATGTTCACTGCTCTTGCTCAGGCTGCACAGAAAAAGCATTTAGGTTCCTGGAATTCATTCTGATTGTGCAGATAAAATATAGCTGATAGAATTCTACAGGATGTGGTTTTAGTGTGTGAAAACAGTCAAGATCCCAGGATCCCTAGGCATGCTACCTCCAGGTAGTGGAGACGTCAGGTGCCATCCTGGCATCTAGACACCTTCACTTGGTCACAAGTGGTTGATAGCCAGATGCAAAATGCACTTGGCGCCTGGCTAATTTCAAACATTGCTTGCTATAGTATGGAATGGTAAAGGAAAATGCAGATTACACTAACCTTGTGCTAGAAGAAGCATTCACCACCCTTGTCTCACTTCGTGGCGATCCTGAAGTGCTTATTCTTTCCCCATTGGTGCTGCTGGCAAAACAGAGAAGGCCTAGTGGTTAGTCCATGGCATTGTTGTCTTCAGTACACCAGTCCTTCCAATTGTCCCTATTTTCCAGGGACGTCTCTAATTTAGAGAAGCCGTCCCAGTTTCTGATTTGATCCTGGAATGTCCCACTTTTCCTTTGGATATCCCTATTTTCATGGGAGAAATGTTGGAAGGTATGGAGTTTTCCAACCCCTGAGCCGTCTGAAGGCAATCCTATATAGGGAAGTTTTTTAAAAAATGTTTAATGTTTCATTATGTTTTTATATATGTTGGAAGCTGCTCAGAGTGGCTGGGGCAACCCAGTAAGAAATAGTAAAATTATCATTATGGAATGGGACGTCCCTATTTTCATTGGAGAAATATTGGAGGGTATGGTAGAAGCTCAAAGTAGCCAATTCTATAGCAGCCAATCGCAGTTTGTCTTTGAATCAGGGATGAGTAATCAGCCCAAGGGCCACATTCCTTCATGGGTAACCTTCTGGGGGCCACATGCCATTGGTAGGCAGGGGGCCAGATGCAGAAGAAGAACAATGGATGTGATGCTTACCTTTCTACAGTACATTTCTGACATGTAAAAGGCAGAAATTTCTAAACAACACACGCAGCATCTTTCCACCCTCCTTCCGTGGAGGTTAGGAGCCTTATCACAATTCAAGATCCATGTCAGTCAGGTAAAAGTACTCAAGGAGGGTGTGGCCTCTGAGAGGAGGTGTGGCCTACTGAGAGTTCCATGGGCTAGATTGCAACACCTGGGGGTTTCATTTCGTTTTCATGGCTTGAGTTCCCCCACCCCTGGTTTAAATAATAAAATCCAGCTCAGCAGCAGGTATTTGCAAAAATCCAAAATCAGGCAACATTGTAGAATTCAAACTGGAGTTTTTCCACATTTTGCTCCAACAAAATGCAGGTCTTTTGTTTCTTTTTCTGTTTCAGAAGCTGCAACAAAGCTACTTGCTTCCTCACAAAACTATGCCATCATTTCCTAAACTATTTTTTTATTGTTTAAAATGCAGGTCAAGCACTGCAGCTCATAAACTCTATGAAAAGGACAGGGGAAAAGAAAGGCGGGGGAGTTACAGGCAGGCAGGCAGGGAAGGGTCAGGACAGCAGGTAAGGAAGGAAGGAAGGTGGCCACCAGATATAGATGTCCTGATTA
Source organism: Darevskia mixta (assembly GCA_034641385.1). NCBI lineage: Eukaryota > Metazoa > Chordata > Lepidosauria > Squamata > Lacertidae > Darevskia > Darevskia mixta. The sequence goes on along the minus strand of JAWWNH010000061.1, from coordinate 6,977,660 downwards.
GGGATGGGAGGGAAATTTGATTAAATTGTCATTTAAATGTGAACTTGCTTAATTCGCATATGCCAAAATAGTACATGAACCAAAACACAGCCATCTTTCGAAACTCGCACTTCTCCCTGCAGCTCTCCTGCTATGGAAATGTGTATAATCCATATGCTAAGGTAAAGTGTCCATTAAAATGCATATATTAGTGCAAATAACATGAGCAATGTATTATTGATGGAGAAATTGCTTTACAAAATTGTGTATATTACGCAAGATTGCATTCAAATATGTGTGCATTAGGAGAAGCTCACACTAAAATGCTGATGAATTTCCATGGTGGCTTTCTGATGTGGAAAAGGGAACTGAAGATTAGAAAACTGAAACTGAAAGAAGCTGAGAATTACAGATTTGCCCATCCCCTAGTCATGGTGAGAGTGTGTCAGAGTCTGGCCATAAGGCAATATGGGCCCCTATCCAGAGAGGCAATTGGGGGGGACTGTTTTCTCCCACACCAATTGGTGGGCATGCGGAGACATCTAAGGTGAGAATCACTTTAATATTGACCAAGGGGTCTTACCTCTTCCCACGGCGACTGAACCATCCTGAAGCAGGTACTGTCTGACTTCTGGAGCGTGGGCCTGTGTCATCCTCTAGATCAATCCTATCAGGAAGACAAAAAGCCCCAAGTATAAGTTGTGTTGTCCCTCTCTTTGCACACACTTCATTTTTAGGTTGCGAGGTGTGCCAGCTATTTGACAGAGCTCTTATGTTCTCCTACCATCCACCCCAATTTGGTGTGTTTGTTTTTGAAAAGCAATTTCATTGGGGACATTAAAAAAATGGAGCAAGGGAGCACAAAGGCACAATTCTACCTGGCCTTGGAGACTACTCAATTTATTATAGCATAAGTTTTTGTGGGCTACCATCTGAGAAAGTGGACTCCACTCCAGGGAAGCTTATGCCATATAATACATTGGATAGTCCATAAGGTGTTTTAAGACTCTTTGTTGTCCATCCTCATCCGGACCATTAAACCAGTAGAGAGACAACGAGGGGCCTTAACTCACCTCTTGGCCATAAAGGATGGTGCCTCTTGCGTTGGACTTCTAAAAACACACAAGTATTAAAGCCCATCAGCAAGGTGAGTTGAGGTCACCATAACTTTCAAAAGATCAACTGTTCATGTGTTTTTATTCAATGTTTTGTGAATAAAAGTGATAGGTGGCAATGCCATCACCACTTTCCTTACAAAAACACACCTCTGCCTGCTCCCCAATCCCATGCTGTTACACAACCTTCAGTCACCCTTTCCTCTTCTTCTGTCCAACCCCCCAAAGGAATCCTTGAAATCTTGTTTGTTGTTTTCCTCCCATAACTCCTGTGTAAAATCTAAAGCACGGGTAGGGAACCTATGACACTCCAGTTTGTTGTTGAATACCAACTCCTGCCAAGCCAAGCCAATGATCAGAGATGGTGGAGGTTGTAGTCCAATGACTACAACTGGAGTGCCATGAATGTCACTGTTAAAAATAGTGCTATGAAGAGTACAACCTGGCAAAATGTGTGTGTATGTGTTTGGTAGGGGTGGAGAGCAGGGGCGTCTTACCCATAGAGGCTAGTGGCACGGGGCGCCAAGTTCTGGAAGGCACCAGGGAAGAGGCGGAGGCTGAATGCGGCGCCTCCCAGCATCTGCTTGCAGCTCTCGCCCACCTCTGCCATGCTGTGCCAAAGCAGCACCGCGCCCGGAGTCTCCATCTGCCGTGGCCACCGTGGCTGAGCCGTCGCTAAGAACTGTTATTTTGTTTCTCTTGTTAATAAATCTCCTTTCCCTCCACTCAAACTCACCCATTGCTTTTCTTAGCAGCTGAAAGGACATAGGAGCGCTCCCTGCTTGCTGTTCTCCTGAGCACGCTGCTCGCAGCTTCAGTCCTGCAAGGGGAAGAGAGAAAGGAAGTAGGATGGAAAAACAGGACACACCAGTTTCTACATCTGAAGTTTAATCACAGAATATACAGAACTGTATAGACTACTCCCATTAGGTTTGGCATCTTACATGTCGCCAAAAGAGACGAAATCCATCACCTCAACAATAGGACTAAAGATGACACAGGCCTGTATGAAATTTGCATGTACTGATTTATATTTATAGATGCATATTTGGAAATAATCACTGTGGGCAAGACTGACTAGGTGACTTGTATGCTTGTTCTCTCTGCTGCCTTGTTGGTGGGCAACAGCTGCTCCCTTTTGATGGGCAACTTCAAAGCCCTTTCTCTCCCTTCTTAGGATCCCTTACCTCTAAATCAGACTTGGACTGGACAGGACTGTCCTCTGAGATCTCATATGGCCACCTTGTACTGTATGCTTCAGACTGCAGATGAAACAAAATAAAAAATAAAAAAAAATTCTTCCAGCAGCACCTTAGAGACCAACTAAGTTAGTTCTTGGTATCAGCTTTTGTGTGCATGCACACTTCTTCAGATACACACGAAAGCTCATACCAAGAACAAACTTAGTTGGTCTCTAAGGTGCTACTGGAAGGAATTTTTTTATTTTTTATTTTGTTTTGACTATGGCAGACCAACACGGCTACCTACCTGTAACTGCAGATGAAGGCTCTCTTAACTGAAAGCTCCACACAAATCAACAAATCATTGAGCACAGAAAACTTGCTGGTTTTCTGTGCAGATGGAACTTTGCATATGAAGTAACATTTAATCATTTGAGCCCACAGCTGCAGTTGGAAGAAGTGCAGTCAGACACGTGAGAACGAGAACGTGGTCTAACAGAGCAATCCAATCTATATGAACTGTTGCTAGGTTGCTGGTTCATGTGAGTGAGCTGAAAGATGTTTGGAATTAGTGAAATTATCTCCCTCTCTCCCGCCACCCCCTTGGAATGCCCCTTTCATAGGAGGGGGCTATGCCTACTTAAGTTACCCTGGCATAGCAGCAGCTCAGCCTGGGTGGGAGATTTATGCCAGTGCAGCCCAAAACCCGCTGGATCCAAAGCTCCCCATTCTGATGAGTCTGGGATTTGGATTGCACCATAAATCCCCCATGCACAGCTGTACAAGAGCTCATTGTTCATGGTGCTCTCTCAGCTCCAGGGACTGAACTCCGTTGCTTTCAAACATCACCCTCAATGTGCGGTCAGCTGCTGTTGTGATGAGGTACCTCTTTTGTTGCTCATCTGGGGAAACAGAAGGTTCCACGCCACCTGGTTCGGATAGCTCTCGTTTGATGTTATAAGGAGCTCTGGATCATGTATAAGAAAAAAGAGGTGGATTGTTATAATTTTCAGCAAACAGCCGCAGGAAGAAGCTTGCTGATCAGCCTCTCTACAACAGCCCCAACCACAGTGAAAGGCAGCAAAGTACACTTTGGATTCTCTGAAGCCTGCCAATACCTCCCTCTTGTGGCTACATGTTGTTGTTCAGTCATTCAGTCGTGTCCGACTCTTCGTGACCCCATGGACCAGAGCACGCCAGGCACGCCTATCCTTCACTGCCTCTCGCAGTTTGGCCAAACCTTGCTGCCTGTGCAACTTGCTGCCTGTGCAACTTTCATGACCAAACTTGTGGCTACATAAGGATCCACAATGCCCCTCTGAACTTTGGAAATGGGAGGGAATGATGAGGCTTCTGGACTGTGAGATCATAGGATGTGGGGAACGCGTGTGAGATAACCAGCCTCATATAACCAACATACTTAAGTTTAATTAATGCAGGAAGGGCCGGCCCAAGACATGGTACCTTCCTCCCCACCAGGAATGTTCTACATCAGGAACAAGGGTAGAATAAAGACCTACATTGGGATCTCCTGCCCTGTGGATCCTGCCACCTGAGGCAGTTGCCTCACCTTGCTGCCTGTGCAACTTTCATGACCAATGTGTGGAAAAGCACATGAACTGGAACTTTGGAGAGTTTGTAAGTGAACCATTTGTAACTTACTAAACATGTGGTCTTCTCCTATGCTGGGGAAAGAGGGGACTGTTTTGGAACTCACTTGGAAAGACATATTTTAAAGGTCTAAATAGCCCATATTTCCACCCTTTGCTTTACTGCATATTTTGTGATTTTAAATCTCTGATGTGATTTTCTCAACAAAGAGTACTTTCTATACCTACTTTTTCTGCTGAACCAATAAAGTGAAAGAAGGAGCATAGAGCTTGCAGGAAAGGCAAGGAAGGTGATGGTGGTTAGTGAGAGCTGAAGAACAACCAGAGAGAGAAGAGAAAGGAAAAAAGGAGGGAGCAAAGCAACAAAACTGAACATTGGGAAGAAGATGAAAGCTGGAGAGAGAGCGACTGAAACTAAAAGGCGCTTTGTGTCGCAGAGTGTCTGACTGCTGTCCAATACTGACAGATAACTGCCATCATTGTTATGTAAAGTAACGGGAGTGGGGGGAATTTAGTTCATTTGCTGCCTTTGGCTTGGATTCTAGCTTCCATTCAGTGAATGGAGCATAGCTCCTGTTCCCAGAATTAGACCTCCCTGCCTCACGCTTCCATCTGCATCACTGTGTGCTCCTCCTGGAAATGTGATCCTGGGGCTTAGGAGCTCCTTGAGAATGGCGTGGGATATGGAGCAGATGGGCTGCAGGTGTAGGAGGGAGCTGAAAAAGATATAGCTCAGTTGCAGAGCATCTGCTTTGCACACGGAAGGTCCCAGGTTCAATTCCTGGCACCTCCAGGTAGGGCTGAAACCTGGAGAGCTGCTGCCAGTCAGTGTAGACAATACTGAGCCAGAGGAACCAATGGTATGACTCTGTATGAGGCCATTTCCTATGTTACTGTAAGAAATCTCCCCTGACACAAAAAGAGGAACAAAACAAAAAAGAATCCAAGTTTTCTTCTTGTTGTTGTTTTTATTTGTTAATTGTCAGGTTGTGCTGTTTTATTGTGGAAAGTGATAATTCAAGCAAATATGCAGTATTTTATCTTGTGAACTGCTCTGAGATCTTGCGATGAAGGGTGGTATATGAATCTAAATAATAATAAATGAACATTGTTCTTTTAGCAAGGTTGGGATGGATGCATCCTTTCTATTCACGTTGGTTTTTATTTTGTGCTTATTCTACGTACCTAGTTTTAAACATTGGATAAGTAGTTTGATGTTTTAAAATGTGGTGCAATTCACTTTGAGGCTTTTTTTTGTAAAACAAAAGAAAACAAACCATCCCCAGTGTCAATCAGAATGGGTCGTCCGTGCCTGTGATTGAGTTCTGTTGAGCATTATATATGATGTGCCTGCCCTGTCCAAGATGAGGTTTCTTAGAGGAGGGGAGCAAATCCCCTCTGGCTATACTCACAGTTTCTTGTACTCCTCAGTACTCATCTTGTGCCCTTGACTGAAGCGGGGCAGGCTGGAGCTCTTGGCACTGAAAGCAGAACACGCCCAGAGATAATCAGTGGTTTGAACAAACAGAAGTGATATGTCTGCAGGGTTATATCCTCATAATGTAACGGTGAGTGTGGAGAAGTTGCAGTGTCAAAGGTCTGAGGTTTTGTATCCACGGATGTCCCAGCCTCTTGGCTACCCCACTTTTCTAAATGTCCAGCTTTCTTTCTTTTAAGTAAGCAGCTAGATTTTTTACTTGATACAGGACAAAGTGTGCAGCAAGACTATCCAATTACACTCTTGGACATAGTACAATTTAATAATTTTGGGATTATTCACACTTACCAGGGAGTAAGCCCCATTGAACATTCCTGCATTGCAGGGGGTTGGACTAGATCAGTAGTTCCCAAGCTTTTTTTGGCCATGACCCACCTAATCATCTCGAAAATCCTGGACCCCCCCCCCCCCCGGATATATAATTCTTATTATTTTGTTGTATTTTCAATATTATGTTGGAAGCCATCCAGAGTGGCTGGGGAAACCCAGCCAGATGGGCGGGGTATAAATAATAAAGTAGTAGTAGTAGTAGTAGTAGTAGTTGTTGTTGTTCAAAAAGTGAACTCCTATTCACATGGAGGAAGCCTAGGTCTAACTCATACTCGAATTGCCCCCCCTTAAAAATCAAATTGTCCCCCTGTGGGGTGTGTGCCCCATGTTGGGAACCATGGAACTAGAAGGTCCATGGAATCCCTTCCAACTCTATGATTCTACTATTCTATCATAACTACTTCTGAGTAGGCACTGTTTTTTAGACAAATGTGGGCTACCTGTATTTATATTCTGATGGTTCTGCAATGATTGTCCATCCTTCTCTCCCCCCCCCCCCCGGCAAGGGGTGTGCTTGGATTGTATAGATTTGACTTCATTGACAAAGCCATATGTCTGTCCCAAGATCAGGGATTAATCAAACACACCTCTTTTGTGAGCCATTGGATGCTGCGTTCAAAGGAGTAGTCTTATCAATGGTCTTGGTGAAAACCCCTCTAAAAGAGACATAGAGAAAATATGTAAGTAACTTCCAAGATCATACAGCACATTACAAGCTTGGTGGATCAGGGAATGCTGTGGACTTTGTATATCTTGATCTCCATAAGGACATAGTGTATCTTGATTTCTAAGTCCCCCATGAACTTCTTGCAGAGAAGCTGGTAAAATGTGGGCTGGACAAGGTTACTGTTAGGTGGATTTGTACCAGTTTGAAACTATACCAGACCCTGCTTGGCTTTGCAAATGTGCTGGCAATTTTATTGCTGCACTGCTAGGAGGACACACTTAAGCAGGAATAACCAGCTGCACAAAAATAAGATGGGGAAAACTTGGCTTGCCAGTAGTACATGTGAAAAGGATTTAGGGGTCTTAGCAGACCACAAGCTTCATAACAGTGTTATACAGCAGCAAAAAAGCAGCTAATGCTATTGTAGACTGCATCAATAGAAGTCTAGTGTCCTTATTAAGAGACATAATAGTACCGTTGTATTCTGCCTTGGTCAAGGGTCTGGAAAGCAAACCTTAAGAGGAATGGTTGAAGGAGTTGAGTATATTTAGCCTAGATAAGAGGAGACTTAGGAGAGATATGATAGCCATTTTCAAATATCTAAAGGACTGTGCTGTAGAAGATGGAGCAAGCTTGTTTTCTGCTGCTCTGAAGGGAAGGACCCACACCAATGGATTCAAGTTACAAGAAAGGAATTTCTGATTAAATATCAGGAAGAACTTTCTGACATTAAGAGCTGTTTGTGAGTGGAATTGACTTTTTTGGGAGGTGGTGGACTTTCCTTCATTCTATGATTCTATATCAAAAGCAAAATGCTTTCCTTCTTTCCAGACCCATCTCTCTCACCTGATGAGGTACCCAGAAGGTGATGTGGCACTGGGAGATCTAGGTAGAGAATAGAAATACATTATTGGCAAAAGGAGAAAAATATGCAGAGACATAACGCTTAAGGTTTTATCCAGACTATTGGCTTTGGGAAGATTGAACAAACAGAGACATTTCCATGGAGAAGCACTGCTGTTGTGGGGAAGCTACATTTGCCCCAGTGGTCAACAAGTTGTTGGGGAAATGTGTGTTTTGTTTTTAAAAACCATTGGAAGAATCATTGTAAGAACTATATCCATCCTGTGCCATTTATTTTTTACCTGAGAAAGGAGGGAACTACTGAGTTTGGGGCTGGGAAGGATAGGGAAGGATGGTAGATATTGGTTGGGGAGAAGCCCCAAATTATTCTCCAGCTCAGTTTTTAATCTAAGCCAGAGAACAACTGCAGGGTTTTAAAAGTTCTTTTCTCATTGTAAGGTGGGATTTACAATTGCTCGATGTTCATTTCCTAGCCTGGTTCAGGAGAACTTTGATATCTAGTTTTTACAGAGAATTACAGTAAACACATACACAAACTGAAATTCACAGACTACAACCTGCAGTGCCAAACTTTATCTAAGGTAACCATGCCCCTCTCCCCCATTAAGTGCCCTACTTTTTGCAGTAAAAGGGAGTCACTAACTTTTTGGAATAACTTTTTGGAGACTGTGGTTCTGCTTGGGAAGGTGGTTCAGCAAAGGCTAATCTGGAAGAACAGAAGAGAAATGTTACCAGATGACAAAAGACAATATCATAGCAGGATAAAACATCACAAATTCATGATGGAATTTGAGTCCTATTACATTTGGCTAAGAAAGAGCTTACTGTCACTTGACTTTTATGTAGACTGATGTTTGCCTAGCCCTAGTATCCTTTGAAGGTAGCTGAGCAGTTGAGTCAACTGCCATAATAAGAAGTATATAAATTAAGGAAAAAGATGTTTGGATGTTATCGGGACTGAATGAAGATGGCGACTGTCCGTGATTAGGCTTTTGGAATCAGAGCGTCAAGGGGCAAGGTGATCATATGGTGATGAAATATGGACTTAAATCCACACAGAGACATTGCTTGCTTTGATCTATCTTGCTTGTTGGAATACATCAGAGGCTGTGAAAATATCAGAAGGGTGAAAAGCAATGGATAATAGTTGATTAGATACCTCCTGCGTTTGAAGCATGGGAAGCCATTAAATAAAATTAAATAATAATTTGGCAGAATTGGAATTTTTCCTTTTTTATTATTATTGATAATTGGATAAATAATTCGGAATGTAATTTGGAATGTTTCAATGTGATTTTGTTGTATTGAAAACTTTAATAAAAATGATTTGGGGGGGGGAAGAATTGCCAAAGGAAGCAAGATGTGTGCAGGCGGTTCGTCAAAGGCACCTGCGAGTCGGTGACAAACTCTTTGGTGAGGCAGGAGATTTCCCAGTGGTGCCCCTTGTCCTCAGTGGTGAATGCCTGTTGGATGGGAGAGGGGAGAAGAGAGGCAAAAGTGAGAAATCAGTGTGGTGGAAGCAGCCTTGGTGAAAGAGGCTTTCATGCTCTTTCAGTTATTGTTATCAATATTTAAATCAATATTTCAATATTGATATCATTATATCAATATTTATTCATTAACTCACCCTTCGCCATAAACTCTGGAGAACCAAAACACAACCATCCTTTGAAATTTTCACTTATCCGAATGCTGCAATGCTATTCTCCAAGCAGGAGAATCATAATATACAAAAATTCACCCTGTTACAGGAAATCTTCTGCAAAATGTGTATATTGGTCAAAACTGCTTGTACAAAAATGTGCTTATCTGGAGAAATTTGCACTAATATGCTGAAGAATTTTCATGATTTTTCTTTTTCTAATTAAAAAGATTATAAATTGTTGCAAAATGTGGAGAATGGGAAACTGAGAAAATGAGAGAACAGATTCTTCCACCTCTAGACAATTGATAGACCTGGCAAAAGTGACTTACGAGGGTGAGGGGGTTCTGCCTTGTCGGTATATTCCCCACAGAGAATGCACTGGCAAAGCAGCACCCTTCAGGATTGAACTCTGTGTTCCCCAGCTGGTGAAGTGAGGATTCAATCCTTTTGGCTGCAGGGGTCTGCTTTGTCAGTGTATTCCCTGCAGGGACATCAGCTGATAGACAGGCAGATGTGGTTTGGGAGAAATGGCCTTGCAGGACAACTTGTAACCTGGCTGGGCCATGATTGGCCCAGGGACTGAAGGTTTCACCCTCTCCTGTGCTAGGACCAACCTCAGACATACACTTGCTTACATATGAGGTAGCTGACAAAGAATCTAAAATCCTAGTTGTTCCCTCTTTACAGGCTGCACCTTCAGAGGAAAGTGAATAAATGGAACTTTGGTGCTCTGGATCCTCAATTGCATGCCAATGTCTCTCAGCGCTCTGGCAGACACCAGCTGCTCCACAACTGCCTTTTAAAAAAAATGCAAGGCTCTTCATATTCAGTAGCACTGCACACAATGCAAAATCTGATGTCTGATCCCTTGTGAACTTTTCTCTGAGAAGTTGGGTGATGATTGAGGCAGATGGAGCAGCCATCTTGCAGGCAGGGCAGGTGAATGCCTCTACTCACAATGGGCTGTGGTTCTGCTCCTCCTCAGGGTCCGATCTCTGCTGAATCCAGCTCTTATCCCCTTTCAGTGTTGTCCGCACTTTCATCTGGGTGATGATCCTCTTTCGATCCTCATCGCTAGGTAGAATGACGCCATCTAATGAATGCACAAAGTGTTAGCTAAGTCGCTTGCATAATACAGACAGAGTGGTTGCACTTGCCCTTCTTCTGATTGGAAATGCTCTGTTGCAGGGGACAAAAATTGCAAGGGGGGGCAGTGAGAAAAATCCCATTTTCATCTGAAGAATGTTGGAGGGTATGCAACTTAAAAGTAGAGCGCTGTAGAATGAGCTGCAAACTTCTAAACCCTTGGGAAGGAATAAGAATTACTCAACAGTTCATTACCTTTCACAACGCCAAGGGACAGCATGGTTTGTGTTTCCTCCTTCCTCAGTATTCAGAGTTTTGTGCTAGCAGGTATAACTGGGAAGGGAAGAATGAAATCCAGGTTATTAATGAGACTGGAGGAATGGAAGTACTTCAGGCATTGCTGAACTTTCTACAAAATGGACACTATTTTTTATGATTCTTCCAATAGTTCCATTACTTACTGCAGGGGTGAGGAACATTTTTTTTCAGTCAAAGGGCCACATTCCATCCTGGAAAACATTCCAGGGGCCACTTGCTGCTGGTGGACAGGGCCAGATGCAAAAGTGGGTAAAGCAATGAATGCAAATGTTATCTTTGCATAGCTGGTTTGTTTCTGCACAGATACACATCCCTCTCTAGCCTCTATCCAGACGAGCAAGAGGTATCTCCTGTTTTCAAGGACACATTCCAGCCAGGCAAAAGCACGTAAGGGGGGGGGGAGTAGGGGGTGTGATCTAGAGAGTCCCAAGACCCAGAGAGAGAAGCCTAGATAGTACCATTTGTCCTTGGGGTATGGGTTCATGGGGTAGTTTTTTCCTGCTCATGTGAGCTTTTTGTAAACAGACTTAAATTTTAAAACACATGTGGGTACCTTTAGGCTTTTCGTGTAGTCCAACATCCCGAGGGATCCAAACCCCCCCCCCAAATAAATGTTGTTTTGTAAATCCAAATGTTGTTTTGTAAATCCAAATGTTGTTTTGTAAATCCACCTTGGATTTACAGAAATATGGGCACCGAGAAAAAGAACTTGGAGCTCTTGTGTTTAAATAAATTATTAGCCCTGATGGTTAAAGAAACCTGTGTTCAGTGGCCCCTTCCTGATTGTCGTTATCTTGCAGGTGGAGTCCAGTTGTATACCAGCAAGTTCTGGTTGCACAATGAATGGGGTTTTGGTCCTTCTGTTCAGTAAACCTACTTCAAAATAAGTAAACAGGCCATCTGGAAGCAACTAATGGCAGTGTTTCACTGGATACCAGTTGTTGGAGAACAATGGCTGGAGAAGCAATTTCATTCCTAGCCTGCTTAAGGGGTTGGATGATATACAGCTCCGTAACAGAGTGCAGACTTTGCAGGAAGAATTTCTCAAGTTCATTCCCTGGCATCACTAGTTAAAAGGCTCACATAGGTAGCAAAGACCCTAGAGAACTACAACCAATCACAGTAGATAATACTGAGCTAGACAGATGAACAGATAGGCCCATTTGCTATCAGGCAGCTTCTTGTGTTACAGTCTTTTCGGAAGTACATGTTTGGCCACTGTGGGGAAACAGGATGCTGAACTAGATGGATGTTTCTTCTTAAGCATTCTTATCTCAAGGTACAAGACAGGAAACATAAAAATGTCAGGAAATGTACTAAGGAAATTGTTGCTTGGGTTCTACAGAAATCGATTACATTAACACCGCAGTACAAATAAAAAAATAATGTATGAGAAATAAAAGAATCAATAAAAATGCAATTAACAACAAATCCACTTTGCAGACCACCCTGAATGAAGTTGGTCAACAACACATCCACTGGCAGTCGACATATGGAAACCCCTGTCTCAATTCATGATTGTATTGTGTGTGTGTGTGTGTTCCTAAGGTTTATGAGCTGTCAGCAAGATTCTACAATATCGAGTTTTACTGCTGGCTGTGCAGGTCTCTTGTCTTGATAGATCAACAGTTGGTAGAGCTGCCTAGAAGAGTGTCTCTAAGGAGAGAGTATATCTAGGTGGGGTGCTGAGATCAGCATGCGTTCTGCCTGCAGCTGAGCTGCTTGTGTTCCAAAATGCAGAGTCGGGGGAGTCCTCTGGGCATCTTCGGGGGAGGGGGAGGATTTGGCAAGTGTGCTCCAGTATTCCACTCAAAAACCTTAACAGAAGCAGAGTGAGGAAGCAACATCTTATAATGTGTGGTGTCTGTGATATGACTTTAGCGATGAGCTAAAGCTTATCCTGTTTGCAGAGAGAGAAATGAAGAATCACAAATAGGCTGGTCAGGGAAGGAAGAGGGAGGAGAAGACAGCTGTAGGGAGCTGCTTTGGAAATGCTCAGCTTTCCTCATAAAACAAGCAGGATGGGGAGTCTGTGATCTTCCGTGTTTTGTTTGACCACTAACTCCCATCACCCCCAGTCATCAGCCATGTTGGGAAGGGCTGATGGAAGACACAACTTACAGAAGGCCACAGATTCCCCATCAACCTCTGCTCTTTAGCGCTTACCTGGAGCCAGACCTACTTACTGGAGCTCATAAAAATGGCTCATAGTACTCATAATACTGACACCAGGGTACCTACTGGGTATTGAGATCCATATTGTTCCATCTTGCTCTGTCTTCTTGTCTGTCTGCCCTCCCTGCTTGCCTCACCTTCTCTCTCTCTGGGTGGCTCAATGGATTGGGCACAGAGGAAAGAGGGCAACCAACAGAGACTGCCAGCATCGGTGAGGAGGAGGGTGCCCACTCAAGGAGGAAGGGAGCCCTGAAGGCATCTTGCCCAAGGTCTCCCCAAAACATACGGCCAGCACAACCCTTGAAATTTTTAACTCAGCCATTCTAAGGGGATGTAGATTCAGTGACATCCTGGACACAGTTGTGGGAAGTAGGAGAAAAGAGTTTGGATCATCATAGTGTTGACCAGTTACAGGGTAGACGCACAAGACCTTGTTACTCTGGAGTGCTCTTGTTCAGGACTCAAGACAGTCAGCCATGCCCTTCCAAAGATACTCCATTCAGCTTCTACTGTAGCTCCAACCCTCTGCCCCACACACAACAGTCATTCAGCATTCCATGCCTACTGAGCACACTGTTTTTGGCCCTAGGCTGTTTTCTCGCACTTTTGCAAACCTTGGCTGCCACCCAAGCCTGTTGATGCCACCCTTCTGTGTGTATGTAAGGATCCGCCCTCAGAGAATGAGTTCGCTGTTAGTCTGTAAGATGGAAGGGACAGTGAGCCACTCCCGTTGCTTTAGGATGAAGTAAGCACTGCCACTTCCACCCCCTGCCTAGCCACTGCTTGGCATCCCGGTTCTGTCATGCATATTTGTGCACTAGTTTGCTTCCTTATCACAATGCAATCCTACACAGTAAATGTGTCAGGCCCAGCTGTCAAGAACTGGTGTCGCCGGCACTGAAAGCAGGAAATGAAACTTATTTCCCCAGTACCAGGAACTTGCCTTGATTCCAAGGTGTTTGTTTTAGCCAGGGCACCAGGTTTGGATCCCCACCCAGATCCCTCAAATATGCTAGCTTCCATAACAGCAAAGTACTGAAGTATCAGAGGTACTGAGACTACAGGCACACTCTCCAGCATGTCACAGATGGGAAGAGAGAAATGCATGTTGACACCCCAGCAACCATCATACCAAGGATGATTGAAAGCTACATTCTGCATTGGGGGTTCATCCTCAAACTGCTGGAGAAGTTGGAGCGCTCTGTAGAGAATATTCTGTGAAATCTACTACAAAGCCCACTCGTGCAATGCAAATTCTGTCACCAACCAGTGCTATTTTTCTAGAAAAATAGGTGCTGCAGCTCACCATGAACTTCTCCCTTGTTCTCTTAGAATGGCAATGGCATCTACATGAGATGTGCTGGAACTGAGTTCTGGCTGAAATAAAAGCCCTGCCACCAACCAATGGGGTGTCTATGCAAATATCTGGCTCATCTTGACTTTATAGAACCTCAGTAATGATGGAACCCACAGGTGGAGAAAACTTATATTTTTACATATATTTTGTAAAGGGAATATTTGTATGAGCTATATTATGTATTTAGAACTGCCCTGTACTCTTGTCCTCCCAGGCTGTGATGCTTTATGGTCTACACTTTTTTATCGTTTGTTTTCTTTCTTTATACCTGCACATATTTTTTTGTTAACAAATCAATAAAATTTGAAAAATGCAGTGACAAAGCAGGGAGGTGGGAGTGTCAACCTCCAAAGAGCTGTAAGGTTTGCAGAAGTATGATAACACTTCAGTGTATGGGGGAATCCTAAAGGGGCAACAGCTAAACAAATCCCAATGTACCTATGTTCAGTGGACATAGAATGCTGAATGTCTCTTGGGTGGAACAGGAAAGATTCCTGTAAAGAGTGCTTGTACCTGTAACATGCTGGGAGGAAACTGTCAAGAAAGGGCAGGGCTTGCTACTGTTTCATGACTCACGGTTGTGGGAGGGGAAATGAGCACCGGCAAGGGCTGTTTGTTGTTCCCCAAAGCCATACCTGACAAGTGCTTCCAACCTGCCTAGTTCTGCATGAATCTGCAAAGCCAGAAATTCCAGTGCAACCTGAGTGTCTATGATGAGCTATTCCAAGTTTAATTGAGAAAAAGAGGCAGTCTAGACCTGTTGATGAGAGAGCCTTGGCGTAGCCAGTACATACATTGTCAAGTCTATGAAAAATTAGACAGCTGCTTTAGCGTGGGTCTGTACGAGAGATGGGACAGGATGACAGTGCCAAGTTGTGTGGCCTCTTAAGTGGTTTTATAACACAGCAGCTCAGGTAGGATGCCCCGCTTTGCAGAGGATAGCCTTCCAGTTTAGGGGTAGGGAAGCAGTGGAAATCCAGATGTTTCTGGGTGAGAACTCCCCCCATAATCTCTTACCACTGGTTGTGCTGGCTATGGCCAATGGCAGTTGGAGTCCAACATCTGGAAAGCTACAGGTTCCCCATCCCAATCTAGTTGAAGGAGTCCTATTTCTGAAAGGCTCTGCAGTTTAAGCCTAGTTTAACAATACCCATAAGAAGGGAGAGCAGTTTTCTTGAAGATGCCCCATCAACAGTGGCCTGGTCACAGGCTTTCCTGTTAAAGTGAGTTGCATTGTAAAGGTAAAAGGACCCCTGACCATTAGGTCCAGTTGTGACCGACTCTGGGGTTGTGGCGCTCATCTCGCTTTATTGGCCGAGGGAGCCGGCGTACAGCTTCCGGGTCATGTGGCCAGCATGACTAAGCCACTTCTGGTGAACCAGAGCAACGCATGGAAATGCCGTTTACCTTCCCGCTGCAGCGGTACCTATTTATCTACTTGCACTTTGACGTGCTTTCGAACTGCTAGGTTGGCAGGAGCAGGAACCGAGCAACGGGAGCTCACCCCATCGAACTGCCGACCTTCTGATCGGCAAGCCCTAGGCTCTGTGGTTTAACCCACAGCGCCACCCACATCCCACGAGCTGCATTGTACTGTTCTTTAAATTACAGTAACAGGGTTGTATCCAACTAAATTTTTACTCAGAATGCACTCAGTGAAAATATTGAAATTAAGTCATGTCCTTTAATTTCAAGGGGTCTACTCTATGACTAACATTGGATACAGCTCATTGGACCAGATTCAAGTAATCCAGTGTGCAAGGGCTCCCACTAGTATAATGGGGTTTCCTCTTTTCCACTCTCTGTGTGCCCCCAATCCGTCCCCAGATTGGCTCTGGAGGGAGTCAGGAGAACACCCAGGACAGCATGCAGGGGGAGAAAGAGGCAGAAATGTTTATGCTGACAGAACGATCAGAAGAGCATGATGTTGAATCCCTCCCATTATTTATAATTTTGCATCTATAGTAATAAATTAACATATGCAATTCTTACGCCACTCTCTTTTTTGGCCATGTGTTTCCTGCTTTTTAGCAATGTGTACACCCAGTTCCCAATGCTGGTGAGTCATCTGGAGCAAGAGACACCCCTGATGACCTGCAGTTAGTATTGTATAGGCTTAGTCTGCATGGGGTTAAAATTCGAATGGATTGAATTAGCCAGGCAAGGACTGTCATTACCACCTAAGTAGCGTTAGCATAACAAAGACAGCTGCTCTGTACCACAGGGCAAATGAGTGGGCTGGCAGTGAAAAAGACAATAGCTGGAGTTACCGTAGAGTGTGTTGTGAACTGGGCTAGAACTGTCAACCATCCCTTTTTTTGCGGGGAAACTCCCTTATTCCAATGCTGTTTCTCTCTGCTATCCCAGATTGTTGATATCCCTTAAATTTCCCGGATTTCAAAGGAAGCAGCTCCTCTCCCTCCCTGCCAGCCAGGGAGGCTCCTCAGCTGCGTTGCTCGGCTGCCAATAAGGAGTCTGAGACCGACTGGGGGCGGAGCTTGCATGCCTTGTGCAGCCAGACCCTCACGCCCAACCAGACAGCCAGCCTGCCTGCCGTCTACGCACTCGCTCTTTCGCTCACCCGTTCGCGCGCAGCCTCTGGAGCACAGGGTGGCGAGGCTACTTGGTGCCATTGCACCGCCCTCGCGGCATCACTTATTTTCAAATCCGTAAGTCTGAAAAAATCCCTTATTTTCAAATCCAAAAGTTTACAGCTATGCCTAGAAGCAGGCAGAAGCCACAGAGTGAGCATCATGATTGATTTCAGCAACTCACTGCCGTCAACTGAAGACAACCAGCCATGCCCTGGGCCCCCCAACCTCTCTCAATGCCAATCAAAACTAATAATTGAATAGAAAGAGAACCTACCCACATGAGGCTGATACAAAAACCTTGCACATACACTACAGTGGTACCTTGGTTTAAGAACAGCTTATTTTATGAACAACTTGGACTAAGAACGCTGCAAACCCGGAAGTAGGTGCTTTGGTTTGTGAACTTTGCCTTGGAAGCAGAACATGTTGAGTGCGTTCCATTTGTAAATTGAGTCCCCCGCTGCTATGGGAAAGCACGCCTTGGTTTAAGAACGCTTTGGTTTAAGAACGGACTTCCGGAACGGATTATGTTCGTAAACCAAGGTATCACTGTATTGTAAAAGAAAGAAAGTTTACTGCTCCCTCTCTCCCCTCCTCTCTTCTCCCCCAATTTTATACTGTATACATACAGCGTTAATGTCTCACATCAAATATAACTGACCTGTAGAAAGGGCTTTATGATCAGAAAACAGAGATGATGTATGTACTTTTGTAACCCAAGAAGAACCTTTAATAAAAACATTTTTTTATAATAAAAAAAAAGGGTAGCTATGGAAGAAGCAAGAATTTCCTATGGGTTAATGCTGTGAGCACCTCCATTGTGGGTTCAGGTTGTATACTGTATATGTGTAAATAAATCATCTATCCTAGCACACCATACGTCTCCGCGGTCCCTCATTCTAAGTAAACCGAACCCTGGGCCTGGAACCCCTGGAATCAGTTCGGGGTTGCGTGCAACATTATCCTTATAAGTGTGACCTACAACAAATTGTTGCAGCATGGATTGTTCCCCATTCAGGATTCCAGATGCTCCATTCTATTCCACCTAATTTTCAGGTTCCCCCCCATGATATCCATCAGCATTCCAGCATTCAGTGTCATCTCTGGCCTTCTCGTTTTGCAGCACCCCTCTAGAGAGGCTTTGAGCTCTGCGAAGCTGAAAGTTACTAAGGGTAGGACGTTATCTCTGGAGTTCTGACACAGGGGACAGTGAGTGGATCTGTTCTCCATAAGAGTGTTAAGCTGTCTTCCTCAACCTTTGCTGAACTTGAATATTTGTAAGTAAACTCAAGCATCATAGAAATGTCATACCGTAAATCTCCAATGTTCTCTCCTCCAAAGGCTCATCAATCCCTAGTAGGAAGAAAGTGCATCAGCCAATCCACCTTCAGACATAAATTGACATATAATCTTGCTGGCTTTATTTGTATATCATTGATATTTCTTGTATATTGTTTTTACGTGCACCACTTTGGAATTTTATTATTATTATTAAGCAGTTTATAGATACTTATAAACACAACAAATAAAAATGTAACCTTCTGGAAATGCTGAGGAAGAAGCTGAACCAAGGCAACGATGCTAGCAACTCACACAAATAAAATTTTAACAAGGCATCCCTGAAACCCAAAAATAGACAGAAGGTTGTTTTCAATGTTGCTCGTTCTCAAAGTAGCCCCATTGAAATCAATAGGAATTACTAGCTGAGATGCATTAATTTCAGTGGGTTTAGCTGGATGCAGCCCTGAGTAGTTTACGAAAGGTAAAAAAGTAAAGGACCCCTGGACAGTTAAGTCCAGTCAAAGGCGACTCATCTCACATGGAGTCAAAAGATACTTAGGAAGCTGCCTTATGCTGAATTAATCCATTAGCTCAACCAGTTCAGTATAGCCTCTACACAGGCGGCAGCTCTCCAGGGACTCAGGCAGGGGTCTTTCCCAGTGCTACCTAGAGATGTTGTGGACTGAACCTGGGACCTTCTGCATTCAAAGAAGGTGATCTCCCACAGAGCTATGGCCCTTCCCTGAAGCTGGGACTCTGCATGGCAAACAGCATACCCTCCAACATCTCCCAGATGAAAATAGGAACAATCTATTCTACATCAGGAAGCTTCTCCCGCATTCGATCTCACCGCACATGTAGATGTCATATACCCATATACATCTGTCACCTTGAGCCAATTACAACCTCTCTGCCTCACTTGTCTCACGGGATTGTTGTAAAGAAAAAATGTGAGAGGGAAGGGATTGTATACAGCACCTTCCACAGATAAATGGAATGAAATAAAATTTTAGCTATATGCTGCATTGAGTCCCTCTCAGGGAAAAAGGTCAACAACAACAACAACAACAAGAACAACGTTCAGGAATATACCAGAGAGTAAATCCTATTAAACTCAGTGGGACTTAGTTCTGAGTAAAAATGCTTAGGATTGCGATGTAACACTGCACAGCCTTTGCCCAGTTACCTGGGAATAAGCTCCACTGAATACAGTGAGACTTAACTTCTGAGTAGACAGTGTAAGGCTCCATTTACAATAAATGGCACTACTGTACAACAATGTGAATCTGCATCTTCAGAAACTGACTTCTGAAGAATTTCACCTCCACCAAGCATCATCCCTAAGTTGTGGCTTGTTGGTACCACTAGCATGCCTAAAGAATGCATGCACGTTTCCTTAAAAATGACTGGCTGCTGGAGCGTTGCATTTAAAGAATTGAACATGGAAGGGCTACATTTTCCTTCAAAATTATAGGAAGGGCTTTGCATGCCAGCTTCATTGTTTTCTTCATTTGATGCAGGTATTTGCAGTATAAGCAGGACTCTGTTTTTGCACCTATACACAAACAGACACAAACAGAGAGGGGGGGGGGACAACAGCTCCTATTTCCAAAAAGAACAGGAAGGGGGTGGGTCTGATCTTTCCACCACTTTTAATCAAGATGAGGAGAGGAGGAAAAAGGAAATCCAGAACATTCCAGGATCAGAAACTGGGATGGCTTCTGTAATTCCAGGACTGTCCTTGGAAAATCAGGACACTTGGAGGGTATGAAATAGGGGTGGTTGTATCAGGGGTAGTAAGACCAAGAGGGTGGCATAGCTTCTCTTAGACTAAGACCATAAAGGTAAAGGTAAAGGGACCCCTGACCATTAGGTCCAGTCGCAGACGACTCGGGGGTTGCAGCACTCATCTCGCTTTATTGGCCGAGGGAGCCGGCGTTTGTCCGCAGACAGCTTCCAGGTCATGTGGCCAGCATGACTAAGCCACTTCTGGCAAACCAGAGCAGCGCACGGAAACGCCATTTATCTTCCCGCCGGAGTGGTACCTATTTATCTACTTGCACTTTGACGTGCTTTCGAAATGCTAGGTGGGCAGGAGCTGGGACCGAGCAACGGGAGCTCACCCCATCGCGGGGATTCGAACTGCCGACCTTCTGATCGGCAAGCCTAGGCTCTGTGGTTTAGACCACAGCGCCACCCGCGTCACCTAAGACCATAAACCCAGTGTATGTTTTTTTCTGGGGGGACGCAGGGGTATGCATACCCCTAAACTTTTTGTGATTCTAAGTTTGGCCTCATTGAGGGGCAGTATTTCAATATGAGTAGGAAAATGAGAGTACCCCTAAACATTTTTTTTAGGGGGGGGAAGCACTGCATAAACCTATTGCGCTAGCCCATGGAATCTTATATATCATCTTATATATCAGGGCTGGGAAATCTTTTTCAGTCTGAGGGCCACATTCCCTTCTGAGCAATCTTTCAAGTGCCATGTGCCAGTGGAGGCAATAGTGAGTGCTCAGCAGAGTAGGCTAGTTTTTACTTACTTACTTACTTACTTACTTACTTACTTACTTACTTACATGCACATATCCCGATCTTCCTGGCATTATCCGAACTCAATGGCACATCCCAAGCAAATATATTTGGGCTACAAAGCAGAACTGTTGAGGGGCTGTAGCCTGTGGCCAGACAGAGATGCTTGTAGGGCCATATATATTTCACTACTCATAAATTTATTTTATTACTCTATTTATTTATTACATTTTATGACATTCCTATTCCACCTTTCTTCTAAGGTGCTCAAGGTGGCATACATACTTCCTCTTCCCTCATTCTATCCTTTGCAAGGTAGGTTCGGTTGAGAGTAATTGACTGGCTCAAGGTTACCCAATGAGGTTCAGGGCTGAGTAGGGATATGAACCCTGGTCTCCCAGGACTTAGCCTGACACACTAACCACTAGACCACACCGGCTCTCTCAATGAGTGCAGTGGGGCAGTATGCTGTCAGTAAAATGTAGGCATCTGGATATATAGTGACTGCCTGATCAATTTATGTGGGCGTATAAAAAAAAACCCTACAAACCCAAGTGATGGAGATGTCATCCTCTCTGATTAATTACAGATTTTAATTTCAGGTTGTGCCTTTCCGCTTTAGGGAGCCAGGACAGACCGTAATGGATGTTCGGGTGTGTCATTATAGGGGGTGAAACTTGATTTTTGCAAATTTATTCAGTGGGAGGTCTTAAGAATATGTTTTCAAATCTGCTATTATTTTTATGGCTGGGCAACATTTAGGTTGGTAAGCCTGTTTTCAGAAAAGCAAAGAATTTAAATGTTACCTTCTGAAAATGACAGGTAATGCCAAATGATGATGATGATGATATAACTGCAAGTACTTAACAATCATTTTTAATTTTTAATGACTTCTGTGCAATTTTACACACATTTTGCTTATCAAGCACAACTAAGTTATATTAATTTAACCAAAATACCTTTTGAATTCTCAAGTCATGTTACAACTTTTTAGCATCTCTCATTTTTGGAAATTAAAAGTTGAAAAATTCAACATGTCCTATGATATGGCTGCCAACTTTGGTTTTGCGATAAGGCAGTTTGCTTAGTTTGCTGGCAATATGACTATATGAATCTGCATCTCCAGAAGCTGCCTTCTGAAGAATTTCGCCTCCACCAAACATCATCCCTCAGCTGTGGCTCGTTGGTAGCACTAGCATGTATCTAAACTCCAATAATACAGGAAAGGCGATCTTGTGGTGCTCCAGCTGTTGCTGAACGCCCATCAGCCTAATCAAGCATGGCCAACAGCCAGGGATGATGACAGTTGGAATTCAGCAACATCTGGACCACTGAAGTTATATTAGGAATATAACATTGAATACAGGAGAGTTACCAGATTCTTGGAAGAGTGCATACATAACTTTGTTTCATAAGCAAGATCCAGAGCTGGTTAAGAACTAGCGACCTATTTTGTTGTTGAATAACAATTATAAACTGTTTGCAGACATATTAGCTAATAGGTTGAAAGCTGTATTAAAAGAGGTACCGGTAATCCATCAAGATCAGGCCAGATTTTGTCAGGAAGACAAATGAAAGATAATATTAGAAACATAATTGATGTAATGGTATATTTAGAAATGAAAAATTGTAAAATAACTAAAGGAACTAGACAAGGTTGCCCACTATCACCTTTATTGTTTATAACAGTTTTAGAAGTTTTGGCACAAAGAATAAGATGTAATCAATAAATTAAAGGAATAAGGGCAGGACAGAGACTATATAAATTAAAAGCTTTTGTTTGTTGATCTCTGTCGAGGAACCAACAGAGTCAACCCCGAAGAGATACTGTAATATTTATTTATTTATTTTGAGAAATAGCAGGTCTTAAAATTAATAAAGATAAAACTAAGCTCCTGGTAAAAAATATGAATGATGAGAGTAAAAATAAATTACAAAGTTTATCAGGCTTAAATATTGAAAAGGAGATTAAATATCTGGGTGTGTGGTTAACAACAAAGAATATAAATTTGTATAAAGATAATTATTTAAAAATTTGGGAGGATAGACATATTGTTTCAACAAATAGCAAAAAGATATTTCTAAATATATCTGGCAAGGGGGGGGAAGAGAATAAAAAATAAAATACTGATAGATGTGAAAGAGAGAGAGGAGATTTCTCCCTGTCGGATATGAGATTATATTATAAAGCATTGTCCCATTTACTCGGGCTTTAGAGATGTGATTCTGCAAATCATACCCAATTCAATAAATAACCCTGAAGATTGAGTAAAATTTTTGTTAGTTGCGTGTGTAGGTCACCCAGCCATTCCCACCAATAACTCAGACAGGAAACATAATTTTGGTTTGGGTTTTTGGCATATTTTTGGCCACAACTTTTATTGAATTACAAATCACGTGAGTGGTTGCGTAGGCATTGGTTCACGCTGTCCTCCGGGACAGAGCTGACCCTAGTCAGCAAGACTAGCTGTCACAGCGGGACAGAGCTGACCACTTGTCAGCGCTGGGAAACCATTAGCTGGGGAGAGTTAACGGGGCTGGTGGAATCAGAGCCTCCCCCTCCCCAGGGGTTCACAGGGGCTCTTGCGTGGGCCCTGCAACCCACCGGGTTCGGACAAGCATGTTGAGCCCCTGGCTTCCTTTAACGGAATTCCCATTACCGACATCACTTCTTGGAGGGCACCGGCCTCCCATACCACAGAACCAATGCCTAACCGCCAACCTTACAAGTTGTGACTAATTGCTACGTAGTAGGCGAAAACCAAGTGGCACGGCCAATCAGCCAAATGGAAAAATTCCTACTAGGCCTCTACCTTAAGCGGAGACAACCCCATGACAGGCACAGCAAGGTCAACGCACAAGCCTATACCAGGGAGGGGGGGATGGGAGATCCGAAGCTCCAGAAAAGAGTGACCAATGGATCACGTGCAGATCCATTTTAAGGACGCTGGGCTGTCAATCACTTGCAACATGCAAATTTGGCCAGCACAAGCTGGTCAATAATTGCTGTGGCCACAAGCCCTTCCCCCAAACCAAGAGGAATGGCTTCATGCCCACCCCGCAACAAAGGCTCTCTCCGAGAACTCTCTTTGATGCTAACCCACGGATTTCCCACATGGTAGCGGTCTTTGTGATGAAGGCCATGAAAGCCAGGGAAAAATTTCTGGATGACAAAGACAAGACCCCTTCATCGTCTTCTTAACTCGTTGTACTTTTCTTTCTGTTTTGTCGGATGAGGGTTTTGCTGGGACAGTATGCAATGAATTTTAATATTTTAATATTGTTGTGTAGATATTTGTGTAAAGGCATGGTCCTCCCAATAAACTAAACTGAAACTGAAGAAAGCATCTTCTCAGTGCTGGTTGAAGGAATGGTTGAAGGATTGAAGAATACACATATTTTAGATTTGGAAGGTCATGATAATATTTTTGGTTGGCACACTTACTTGTGGTATGAAAAGGTGAAAGTACATAAAGGTTTTACAAACCATATAATCAGGAAAGAATTGTATAGAGTAAGGGATAAGTATAAAAACTTGTTGGAGACCAAAGGACCACTATGGCTTTCACCTTTGGAAGCCATAGCAGTAAAGAAGAAAAATATTATGGAAAATTGGGCAACTTATAGAAATTTATTAAGAGAAGAAGGTGGAGAATTTAAATTACCGGTAAAAGAATTTAAGTATTTATCAGAGGTGCTATCAACATGGTTACAATATCATCATTTGAATGAAGTATTTAAAAAGGATATGAAGCAGGGGTTTGGGGAACAAATATCACAACTAGAAAGAGACCTGTTAAACTGTAATGTTAAAGTGATATCTGAAATGTATAAGATGTTATTGAAATGGAAGACAAAGGACAAACAAGTGAATCTTCAATGATACACTGGGCAATAGATATTGATCACAATATAGGAATGGATGCATGGGAACATTTATGGAATGTGGATCTAAAATTTACAGCATGTTAAGTTTAAGAGAAAATTATATGAAAATGTTATATAGATAGTCCCTAACACCTAGTAAAGGTAAAGGGACCCCTGACCGTTAGGTCCAGTTGCGGACGACTCTGGGGTTGCGGCGCTCATCTCACTCTACAGGCCGAGGGAGCCGGCGTTTGTCCGCAGACAGCTTCTGGGTCATGTGGCCAGCATGACTAAGCTGCTTCTGGCGAACCAGATTAAGACATTGGCAGGATTAATGCAAAAACCTGCAGTTTCAAAATATATACGGGATATATATGGGAATAGATATATAAAAGATTATGTTGAGATATGCAGGGAGATGAAAAGAAATGTAAAGAACCACAAAAAGAGGGGGAAGGGAGCCGGAGTTCGAAATGTTAAAATTATGATTGAATAATTGTTGTAATATATACAAATGAAAATTAAAAATTAAAAATTAAAAAAGAGAACAAAGAGAAAAGGAGCCCCAAGGTTTGCAGAGCTACCAAAAAAACCACAAATCTTTATTTATAAACAACAACAACACACACACACACACACACACACACACGGGAAGTAAATACACTTTAAGAAACAGCACAAGGAGGAATGAGTGAAGGTTGGGGTGCAGGAATACAACACAGAGAGATTTGTTGCCTCTAACAGCTTTCTGACAGGCAGAAATTCCAGTTATTATTGGCATTTCTGAAGTGCCTCGCCCCACTTCAGCTGTTGGTAATTATTGTTGTTACCTATAATTAATTCCTAATGATTATTCAACAGATTCCTCTACCTAAAGAGGATGGAGGCCCTGTGGCTGCTACAGCCTGCACAGCGAGTTTGAGGAAGCTTCCCCCACCATTGGAGCATCAGCAACACTCAAGAAATTGTCCTAAGGAGGTGCATATGGATTTCTGCTTTGATTTCAGCTTCCTAGCCTCTGATGTGATAATTAAATTACATAATGCTTGATTTCATGTAAGGTGCCTTTTTGGTTCTAATTGCGATTCTGCATACTGCATAGATCTATTTTCATATGCCTGTACTATGGAAGTGAAATGTAACAGCAATAACAACAGCCACCACCCATGTGCTCCAATGATAAATCACTGACCCTATTTTCTGGGTACATCAGGGTAGGGCTTTGGGGCAGAAGCCTCGGGGCCCCACTGAACAAGAGCCCCCTCACAACACTGCAAAAATGTAGTTTACCACATTTTGAAGCTTTTTGAAATAATACACATCTGCCTTCTAAACGGCAGGCTATGATGAAATTTGAAACAAGTGGAAGTCATATACATTACTGCCTGGAAGCCCATTAATTCTATAGTCTAAAATTACCTATTTGGGGGAAGAGTTTGAGGCTCCCATAACAGTGCGAGGGAGGGTCTTTGTGGGAGCATGGGTGTACCCATGGATGTCATGCTAGCAACCCCTGCCCATGCTGAAGGTCCAAATAGTAAAAGGTAAAGGGTAAAGGACCCCTGGACGGTTAAGTCCAGTCAAAGACGACTATGAGATTGCGGCGCTCATCTCGCTTTCAGGCCAAGGGAGCCAGCGTTTGTCCACAGACAGCTTTCCAGGTCATGTGGTCAGCATGACTAACCGCTTCTGCTGCAACAGAACACTGTGATGGAAACCAGAACGCACAGAAACGTCATTTATCTTCCCACCGCAGCGGTACCTATTTATCTACTTGCACTGGTATGTTTTCGAACTGCTAGCTTGGCAGGAGCTGGGACAGAACTGGGATTCGAACCACCAACCTTCTGATCAGCAAGCCCGAAAAGCTCAGTGGTTTAGACCACAATGCCACCCACGCCCCTTTTGGTCCAAATAGTAGTTCTGGGCTAGCCAGACAAATAGTCTGTTCTGGGATTTTAAAAACTTCAATTGTTCTTAACTGGAAAAAAACGGGGCTTTCTTTGTTTGTGATCTCTCTCTCTCTCTCTCTCTCTCTCTCTCTCTCTCTCTCTCTGTGTGTGTGTGTGTGTGTGTGTGTAGTTCAGTAGGTAGGGCACATTCTTTGAACGCTAAAGGTCCCAAGTTCAATCCCTGGCATCCTTCTTTTTAAAGGATCTGATAGCAGGTGATGCGAAAGACATCTAAGTTGAGACTCTGGCAAGCTACTGCCACTACTTACAAAGCTAGATGGGCAGGCAATCTGTCCTGGGTGAAGGCATCTTGCTGTGTTGTAAATTTAAGGATGGTGGAGAAAATATAGTTTGCCTTTAAAGGTGATCCTGCCTAATTCACAACAATATGCAAACTGAAACATGGCCATCCTTCAAAATTCACACTTCTCTGATTATTGCAATGTAGCTCTCCAGCCAAGTAATGTCTACAAGAATGTGTAGACTAGGGTAAAGTGTGCATTTAAAAATGCATATATTAGTAAAAATAGCATACCAAAATGCATTATATTGGGGGAAATCGCTTCCAAAAATGTGTGTATTAGACAAAATTGCATAGAAAAATGTGTACATTAGGAGAAATTTGCGCGAAAATGCGGAGGAATTTTCATTAGTGCTTTTTAAAAGAAATTTTGAAAATTGATGTGGAAATTTGGAGAACTGAAATTAAAAAATGAGACAGAGATAAACTGAAATTGGCAGCTTTGCCCATCCCTAGTTGTGGTGTTTGGTGTGAAGATCTGTTCTTTTTACGCTGCCTTTTAAGGCAAAGTACACACAAGTTGGCTCACCTACTGTAAAAACAACCGCATGAGGCAAGCTCATATATCATTTAAATAGCTTTAAGGAGAAGCTGAAAACAATGCAAAGACCAGCAAAACAACCAGTAACAGAAACTACCACCTCCATAACAGAGGCGTAGCAAGCCCAGGTAGTACCCAGGGCGGAATTTTTTTTGTCACCCCCCCCACACACACTTTGCCAGGGTACTGGCAGAGCTGCACTCAGTGGCATAGCAAGTCACCCCCCCCCCATGTGGATGGAAGGCTCTGCCCAGCCAGAGCTCCACCCAGCAGCCTTTAAATTGGGCTTACTGAGACATTGTACCAGGGCACTGCCCTCTCAGCAGGGGACCAAGGTATCATCTTCAAATGAGTGACATTTGGCACCTCCACCTAGAGTCCCAAGCAATGCCACAGCAAGCCCAGTGACTACAGGTTTGGGATTCACCACAGCCATGCTAAAGCATTAGCCATGCTTGCCTTACTCAGTCCACCTAGACCTGGGGTACCATCCGCCCACACCCCTTCAAGTCACAGTGAGCACAGACTGCACTGCCCAAGGGCCCTATCCCCGCTTCCCTTAGCTTGCCTGCAGTCAGGCATCATCCACCAGCCCAGCCTGAAGGACCCCCAATCTTTCAGTGCCCCGCATCGCCCGTTTTGCGCTCCCCCAAAATGCTCTGCGGCACCTCATTTGCATGCAGGAGTTGCTCCGCCTCTGGCCCCTTCAAAGGCTTCCTCCACAGAGACGCTCTAGGAATACCCCTTGCTGCTCCTGAGGAGTGATGGAATCTTCCCCACCCCACCCCCCCAAAAATGATGGTGCCACTTTGCGAGGTGTGGGGTTTTTTGTGTGTGTGTCTATTATCTCTCCCCTCCTCTTTCGAGGGTCCTTCAAACCAGACTGCGGAGGGGGGTGGTCCTCAAACTCTGGAATCTCCCATGGGGTAGTTGGCCATGGGGGAAGTGATGAGCCAGTTGTGGGGGGCATCTGGATAACAGGGCATGCCTATTTTAATGGGGTTTTGGGGGGCGGAAGGTGATATTTGGGGGGGGGGGAATAATTCTCTTTTGGGAGAGGCATTCCCCCCTGAGATTGGGGCAATGCCTCTTCCTTGAGGTTGGGCTTTATTACAGTTTATTACAGTGCAAATTTTGACAGCTCCGTTCTGGTTCATGTACCGTTTCAGAAAGTGAGAATTAAGTAGGCTCACCTGTATGTGTAAATCCTTACTCCTGGACCAGGTTAAATTCTTTCGGCCTAAAAATCCCTGAATAACTTTGGAAAAGGTATACAAGTGCAATCACTGAGGTCATCAGGGTATATACACTCTTGTAATGCCTCATGCCTCAGAGGTCCTGCTCCATGGGAACCCAAGCAGGGCTTTTAGTGCAATGCCCCCAGTGTTTTGGAACTCCTTTCCTGTGAAGAAGTGTGCATGCACACGGAAGCTCATACCAAGAACAAACTTAGTTGGTCTCTAAGGTGCTACTGGAAGGAATTTTATTATTATTTTATTTTGTTCCTTTTCTGTGGTTATCAGACAGGTACTGACCCTTTTGGGATCTTGGTGCCTATTGAATACATGTTTATTCTGCTAATGGAGCCACACACACATGCCACTTGGGGTGCTGTCCCATAACCACGGAGTCCCTACCAAGAAGGCCCTATCTTTTATGCTCACCAATCTGATTGATCTTACATGTAGGCTTGCAGACAGAGCGTCTGAAGCAGACCTCAGGACCTGGACAACTTTGTATAGCTTAAGGCATTCCTTCAAATAGTAAAGGTAAAGGTAAAGGGACCCCTCTGACCATTAGGTCCAGTCGTGACCAACTCTGGGGTTGCGCCGCTCATCTCGCATTATTGGCTGAGGGAGCCGGCGTACAGCTTCCAGGTCATGTGGCCAGCATGACTAAGCCGCTTCTGGCGAACCAGAGCAGCGCACGGAAAAGCCGTTTACCTTCCCGCTTGCAGCGATACCTACGGTATTTATCTACTTGCACTTTGACGTGCTTTCGAACTGCTAGGTTGGCAGGAGCAGGGACCAAGCAACGGGAGCTCACCCCGTTGCGGGGATTTGAACCGCCGACCTTCTGATTGGCAAGCCCTAGGCTCTGTGGTTTAACCCTATCATTGAGGTCTTTAAAGGTCAATACCACCAGCATTTTAAATAGGGATATTACAGGTATACAGAGGTGCCCCTTTCCATCTAGAATCCTTTTTATAATCAATTTGTTATTGAAAGTTTTCAACACAGAACACAATAAAAGCCAAATGAATCTAAATAAAAATAAAACAGAGAGAAAAGATAAAGCAAAAGAAGAAGGGAAGGGAGGAAGGAAATAATAAAAAGCCCTCTACCAAGGTTGTATCTTAACCCTTATTTGACACAAAGGAGGGCGAGCCCTCCCAGCTCTCACCTGGGAGCTCCCCCCTTCCCCCCTCCTACCCTGGGAGTTCCTCCCTAACCATTCCCTTCATCTTCCATCCATTACCTTCCTGTGTGTATCTTCATTAATCCAAAGTAGGAAACATCAAAACAACAACATAAATACAGATAGAGTTAGCAGAAGAAAGCAAAAATTAGAAGTCATAGAAAATAAAAATAAAAGGAGAGATAAGAAAAAGGAATTAGAAGGGCATCAGATTCTCCATCTGACAATTATATATATAAATATCATTCAAAGTATTCAAAATATACACTCCAGGATAACATCCAAGGGAGATTCCAGTGGGAAGACTAGCAGTGCTGGAAGGTATGAAGTTACTTTAGGAAGCAGACAGGAGAGCTTGGAAGACAATGGGGAAAGTCTCAATGAACTGGTTTGGGAATGTTGCTCTATAGAAATAATTACAGGTGGTCTGCAAGGGGGGGGGGTTACAAGTGTGTGTGCATGTGGCCCTTGAGGCCAACCTTTCTGGCCCTTATAACTCTCCTAAGGCCACACCTCTCGCTGGCCTTGCTTCACATCCTGAGTGCATTTGCCTTCCTGGAATGTCCCTGGAACTCTGATCTTAACTTTCACTTGTCTGGTTGGAGAATATGGAGGAGCATTTCTCAAAGGTAGCCTACTGTACAATGGTAAAATTTATGTGTGTTGCTTGGCCCACTTTTGCCTGTGGTCCCACCCAACAATGGTCTGTGGCCCCCAGAAAGCTGCCAAGAAAGAAATGCGGCCCTCACTCTGAACAAAGTTCCTCACCCCTGGTCTGTAACATTGATGGACTAGGGAGTAAGTCTGCCTCCCTCAAGTGGCATCCCAGATGGGCCTCATGCAAGTGTGTGAGTACTTGAGATGTTTGCCAGGCAGGTTACTTCCTCAGGTCAGTCACCCCTGCTGTTGTTGTAGACTACATTCCAGAAAAGCAGATAATATACAGTACAGGTCCAAACAAAACATATGTGTCTAATAATCTCTTCATTAAAAGCCATCTGAGCCAATGGTAGCCGTGTCTTCATATATGTATATGACAGAACTGCAAGCATGGGTTATGCACACATCAGTGGCTTGAAACGCAGTAAGGTCAACACACACACACACACACACACCTTGCATTGCGGTTCATATTCTTACACTGCTGTACAGACCAGAGAGGTAGCAGGGATGTCTTCATCTAATGTGCATTATCTGAATTGTTTTTCCATGCCAAATTCTGTCCTCTACCTATGCACAACAGCTGCCTGAAATGTACACACCCTGGCTTCTGTTCTCAAATCAGACGGAAGATGATTTGAAGGAAAGCACTTCAAACAGGGGATTTCTCAAGAAGCTACAGGATACCTATGGATGTGGCTATTGTCATGTGTACACTCCGCTTCAATCACCAGTGGTGGGAGTGTGCTGGAGCTGGAGTAAGCAGCAATGTACATGCAGCCTTGCCCTGACAGTTGATGGGTTTGGGCCATAAGGAAAGTGGAATAATAATAAACCAATTGATTAATAAATCAAAGTTCTCTGGTAGCAAAACAAATGATTCATACCCCACAATTTTATGCACATATCTGATCAAATCAATTAGGCATAAACTCTGTTCAGCATCAGCAGGAACAGCAATTAGAAGAGGAGTGCTACCCATGCTAGACTCAGCCTTCCATCCCAATTACAGAAATAGAAGCGTTGGGAGGTGTTTGTGTGTGTCACTGGGAAAGAGCAATGACGATTAGGTCCAGTCCCTAGCATCTCCAGGGGAAGTCTCATGCTTGAAATCCTGGAGATCAGCTGCCAATCAGTTTTTGTTTTTTTGTTTTGTTTTGTAATAAACAGAGCAGAAGGCAACTTACTAGATTCACTTCAGAGAAGTCATTGCTCAATGAAAAGCAATCTCCCCCCCCCCCAATGCACAACTAGACAAGGGCCTATTAACTCAGTGGCCGAGCATCTGCTTTGCATTAAGGCAGCCAAGTGTCCTGCTGCGCAGATGATAGTCCTTGGTTTGGAAGCATCCTCTAACTAAGGGCTCTGCAGTCCAAGAGCTAAAAGAAGGAAAACCTAGAGGCCTTGAAGTGGCCCATCCACAGTTGGTAGCCAGAGAGCAGACTAAGAAGGCACACAGGCCACAAGGAAAGTGCCACAGCTCAAGGGTAGAGCACATGCTTTGCCTACAGAAGGTCCTAAGTTTAATCTCTGGCATCTCCAGGTAGGACTGGTAGACACCTTTGAAACCAGAGAGAGCAGCTGCCAGTTTGTGCAGACAATACTGAGTGAAATGGACCAATGATCTGGCTCCATATATGACCACTTCCTATGTTCTTGGCTAATATCTTTGAATACCTGTAACCAGAGAGTGCTTGCAGGTTTCCCACAGTCCTCTGGTTGGCCACTGCAGGAACAAGTTGCTGCAATAGATGGCCTGATCCAGCAGAACTTTCCTTATGTTCTCAGAAGTTCATATGGTCACATTCATGTCTCCCACCATGATGAGATGCATTTTAGTTCTACTCATATTAAAGAAGTTATTTCTGTATCCATATGTATACATTAGGATGTTTTGGAGGGGAGCGTTGCAAATCAGTACTATCCTCTTTTGTGGCAATGTGTAACTTTGCATGCTAGAGGAGCCCCATGCGCCATCCTTGGCATCTCGGGAAAAGGATGTCCCATGGCTGAGAAAGTCACACACACCCCTCGGACAGGGTCAAGAGAGGGACCAAAGAGCCAGAGTTAAGATGGTTTCATATAAGCCCATGAGAGAGTGGGTTGCAGCATATGGGAAAAATTAAAGCTGAGTGGTGGAATACATCACACAACTTTGCATGCAGAAGGTTCAGTCCCCAGGGATTAAAAGCATCTCTGCAGAGAACTGGGGAAGACTCCCCTTTGCCTGAGCCTCTACAGAATCAACAGCATTCAGAGCATGTCTGATATTGATCTACGTAAGAGGCTGAGAACCTGTGGATCTCCAGATGTTGGACTCCAGTTCCCACCATCATTCCTGGCCATTATCCATGCTAGCTGGGGCTGATGAGCATCGGATATGACGAAGCATAAAGCAGCATCACAGATCTGAAAGTTTTATTTGCCAGAGCTGCTCTAGTTCCTGCCATACACTTACCAATTCATTAATTCTGATAAGGCAACCCACTTCTTTAACCTGCATATATTGTACAGATTAACTATCTTTGCATATTTCTGTTTCTTGTGCATGAGATTATTCTCCACCTACAATTAGGAGAAAGAGCAGGGGAGGGTGGCAAAAGGCACCGAGAGTCTACTTGCAAATGACTGGAAATCATATTCTGCTCCTCCCTGACCCTGATTTCAGATATGCCAAGGTACACACACTCACACACTTCCAAAATTGCCCTACGTTTGTACACATGACACAATGCCCTCATTGAAGCTAAGCATATCTGGACTTGGTTAGTGTGTGGAGGATACGCTGCCTGGGCACCTCTATATTTACTGCCTCTATGTTTACTAATATGTTTACTCTGTGTTTATGGCTTGGGAACACCATCTATATCAGCAAGTTTTACTTTTGGGAGCACAAATTATAGTGGACGATCAGGGCTGGAGAATCTGTGGCTTTTTAATTTTTGGAGAGAGAAAAGTGGGGGTTTTCTGATGGAATGCAGAGGGTGCTATAAAAGAAGCCACTTCCTCACTCCTTGGTGCAACTATGGGTTTGTCTAAATTTGAGCATTATTTAGCTGTTAGTCCACTTTTCCCCATGCGAAGTAGTCTGAAGTAGTCCACACCTGTGTGTATTTGAATTTGTATATGAAGAGCCACTTCAGTCATTCCTGTTTATACGAGTAGGCATTCCCTTTTGTGTTTGTTCCCCATATTCTAATTTGTTAATTTTATGATGTCAATTAAGCACCAACAGGGCATGTGTGCCGATAGTTGTGCATATATATATTTAAAAATCCTGCATGAGAAGTGTCCAAAGCACACAGATATGCAATTGTAATATTGCTTGTGCATGCAGTTTCTCAGTTTTGTGCATATCTGAGGAATTGGAAGGGGGTGGAGATTCCTTGAGTACAGCTGGTAAAGAAATGGAAGTATTGAGGAAGTAGTGGGAATGGAAAAGGCAGTAGCAGAAAGTGGTCATTTATTGCCCACCAACCCAAAAGCATTGAAACATATAATCTGTGAACCAAGTGGGAACAGCTTAGCAGGGGTCAGCAAACTTTTTCACTAGGGGGCCGCGTCCACTATCCTTCAGACCTTGTGGGGGGGCGGACTATATTTTTTGGTGGTGGTGGGGAAATGAACGAATTCCTATGCCCCACAAATAACCCAGAGATGCATTTTAAATAAAAGGACACATTCTACTCATGTAAAAACAAGCTGATTCCTGGACCGTCCATGGGCCGGATTGAGAAGGCGATTGGGCCTGATCCGGCCCCTGGGCCTTAGTTTGCCTACCCATGGCTTAAAGTCTGCTTTCCCCCAATTTAATGGATTATCCCTGTATTGGGTCAACCAGAACATACAAAGGGAAAACACTGAGATTGGTATTGTTGGAACGTAATGCAGATGCTGCAAATTAAATTGGGAACACAAACAGCTGCAAACACAAGGTAAATGTGGATGTGGACAAGGCCTGTTATTATGATGCTATCACAACAGCATCTGCGCTGTTTGCCATTATGACAGTTAGAGGCCTGGGTGTGAGGACGGGAAGATAACAGGATTTGTGATCAGGTGGAAAATTGGGGCTGAGGGAGGGACTCTTCAGCACTGCCCATTCTATCAGCTCCTCCCTTACTCAGACATTTCCTTCTTTCTTATTGTGACAGATTCTCAACAAAAATTCGATGGAAGAAGAACTACCAGGAAGGCAGATGCACTTCTTAAACTTCAGCCAACTGGTGCCTGTTCGCCTGACTTCTACAATATTGTACAGTTATGAATTGTATAATTAGAATTGTGCATTGTAAGCTGCCATAGGAAGATATTTACCTTGAAAATCAACTTAAAAGATGTTTAAATACACAAGTGAAAACTCTGAGCTGGAGAACCAGGCTTGTCACCAATTTTTTTTTTTCTGGCAAGGATTTAACGGTGGCACAGCAGGCAGAAATCCCACAGAGGAAGCTCCTCATCACTGCACCCACATACTAAGAAGGCAGTATTGCATAATGGGAGATGCAGACGCAAATCGCTACTCCGCCATAAAGCTAACTGAATTACCATGGAGTAGTCACCCTCTGTGTTTCTCCAACCACACAGGAATGTTGTGAACATAGAATAGGTTTGAGAGAACCACGTACGCTACCCTAAGCACCTTGCAGGAGGGTTAAAAAATGCCACAGATAAATGTCGGGTGAACTTCACCAGTTGAATTTCTGCCTGCTTTGCATCTGTTAAAAGGCACTGGAGGCCTGCAAAGAAATAATGAAAAATGAATGTCGGACATTAACAAATGAAGGATGTCTCTAAAAAGCTGAAAACACCTGACATTATTGCAGATCTCTTAAAATCGGCATTCTCTTCATGGGGTTACTGATGATAATGTCCAGTATCTATTTGGGAGCCCCCCGCCCAAAGATATTCATAGAGCATCTGCCAAGTTCCCTTGGAGCCATAGGTGCCAACTCCCTGGGGCCCTGGGTGCCCTAGCACCCACAAAATTCCCCATGAGGGGCCAGGCACCCACAAATTCTGGCGCCAGGGTTATGCAAGCTGCATGGCGCTCACGACTCTGGGCACCCACAGTTGGGGGCCAAGCAGGCACTCCTGCTTCCAGCTCCATAATTCTATCATTTTTTGACCCTGTTGTGTGCTTCCAGCAAAGTGGAGGGCAGAGGACCCCTCAGCAAAATCCTTCTCCCACTTCCCCAGTTAAGCAACTTTTTGTACTGATGATGCTAACAGCTGTATGGCAGACAGACGTTCATAGTATATATAACACAGCAAGTGCTGTAATTAAGAGAAAGTGCTGCAGCGTTCTTGGCTCAAATGCCACCTCCTCTCCAGGACTTGCCTACCTTACAGGGCTGTTGTAAAGATTAGTAGAAACAGCAATGAGCACCAAGGAAGAAATTTGCATAAGAAATAAGAACCGCAGCAACATTTCACATCACTGCATCTGCATACTGGAGGGAAATATAAAGCTAACATTTCAGGAAATCTGCTGGGGTGGGGAGAGGGGAGGAAGTGGCAATTGTTACAACAAAGCAATGGACCATGCTAGCAGCTGCCAAGCTGGATCTATAGAGAGCATAGTGTGGCATAGTGGTTAGAGTGTTGGGTTAGGATCAGGTTCAAATCCACTGGGTGACCTCGGGAGAAATGCTACTTCTCCATCTGGCCTACCTCACAGGGTTGTTGTGAGGATAAAATCTGAGGACTTTGTATGTCACCTTGAGCTGCTTGGAGGAAAATGTGGGGTAAAAATGAAATAAGTTGCCAGGATTTGGTGGGGGGAGTGATGTGCCTTACATGTATGGTGTACATGTAAAGCACATTGTTTTCCCCCAAAGAATCCAGGCAACTGTGGCTTACCCTTCTCAGGGCTACAATTCCCCGTACCCTTAACAAACTACAGTTCCCAGGGTTCTTTGAAGGAAAGTGATGTGCTTTAAATATATAGTATGCGCAGCCCAAGTAACTGTTCAAAGCCAGCCCAGCTCATAGAATCGTAAATTTGGAAGGGACCACGAGGGTCATTGAGACCAACCCCCTGCAATGCAGGAATCTCAACAGGTGGCGCACTGGGGAAGCCGCTTTCCACAAGCTGTTGATCCCTGGTGGCAAACTGCCCTCCCACCTCAAAGAAAGGATAATCAAGGGAAGGGAGGAAAAGAGCAGAGGAAGAAGGGTTAGGAGAGGAAACTCTCCCATCTTTCAAACCAAAAAGGTGGTACTTACTTGTAACCTCAGCGGCAGTGGGTCCCTTCCCCAAAGGTGTCCTCGAGCATTTAACAGGACTCCTGCCTTCACAGCTGTGGCTGGAGCAGTGCTCTCCTTGCTAGTCCTTATGCGCTCAGCGGCGGAGGTGTGGGCAAGCCAGAATGCGTCCCAGACAGCTAAGTCTGCCCTTGCCAAAAAAAAGGCCCAGCCTTGTTATGGGAGGGAGATGACAATGTGGGTGTGTGTTTTTTTGCCCTTCAGGGGATCAAACAGGTTTCTCTTTCCACAGCAGAAAGTCTTCCCCTCCTTCTCTCTCTCTCTCTCTCTCTCTCTCTCTCTCTCTCTCTCTCTCTCTCTCCCCCCCCCCCGCACTTCGGCAAAGAGGTGCCTCTCCCTAGTACATTCCTTACATTCTCTGCCCTCTGTCGCTAGAGACACCCTAGGCTGACAAGGAGAATTGGAAACCAAGTCACGGTAGCTTTTTTTTTTTTTTTTGCTTTTGCCAAATTCTGCATGGGGGAGTAAGGCTTGGCACTCAAGGGGGGTTCACAATCAGCCATCTTGTGTATTCGTTCCCCTTCCCGTTCTATACAATTATTCAGCTGCTGTTCACCAAGGCCTGCAAACCTAAAGCGCCCATTAAGGGATGGACACATAACTCTCACGAGAATCCCCACACCAAAAAGTTAATAAAATGTTCATAAACAGGGCTATTGAGAAATTAGCTGTTTTATTTTGCTATTTTATTTTGCTGCATTTCTATACCTTAGGGAACTTATTTCTGTAGGAACTTGGGAACATAGGAAGCTACCTCCTGCTGAGTTACCGGTAGGACCATTTGGTCCATCTAGCCCATTATTGTCTACACAGACTGGCAGCAACTCTCCAGGGTTTCAGGCAGGGTATCTCTCCTCCCATAAAGATACAGGAGATTGAACTTGAGACCTTCTGCAAGCAGAGTAGATGCTCTGCCACTGAGCTATGGTCCTTTCCTGAAAGACATATGAACATAGAAAGCTGTCTTATACCAACTCAGACCATTAGCCCATTTAGCTCAGTATTGTCCACACTGACTGGCAGCAGCTCTTCAGGGTTTCAGGCAGGGTTCTCTCTCAGTCCTACCTAGAGATGCCATTTTTCTGTTCACAAGGAAGATCCAGAATGTTAGCCTACTACGGTGAAGTCGATTTAAAATATGCAATTGCTGTCGTTTTTAAATGGTTTTCCATGTAACCGGGTTTTTAAAATATATATATCTGCAGCTGTTTTGTTCCTATCTATGTAATTATTTTATATGTTTTAATTGTATTTAAAAAAAAAATTCATAAATCAAGCTGCACCAACTGCTACTACTAAAAGTGTTGCTGGTCCCAACAATTGGGTAGTCATCCTCACTTTTAACTTTCAGGTGTATCTCTCGAAGACTTTTTAAGCCAACAGATCCTTCTGTACTGCTTTTCAAGGTTTTTATTTTTAGGTTGCTATACCCTGCCCTGATGTTTTGCGAGAGGGCGGGATATAAACACTTTCATAAATAAAGCATGATGTCATTAAGGGTTTGAGAAAGCTTGAAGCTCACGTATAACAAGAAAAACCAAAGCAACCTCTTGACTCCCCCCTCCACAAATCCAAGTGCCAATTTATGGCATGCCAAGTAAAGTCTAGTTCATTAGGCATGCATAGAAGCCTACTAGAGACAATCCACTTTTCATTTGGCTGCCTTCCTGGAACTGGACAAAGCAGGTGAGCTGTCCATCATCTGGCCATTGGCAATGACATGGGTACTGGGCTCCATGTGACTTAAGGAGTCAACAGTTTTGTAGACATGATTTGCACCATGTAGAGATGCATTCTTTCCTGATTTGTGCAGTTTGCTCTGCATGTTCAAGTGTATGTGTGTGTGGGGGGGGTTCATTCTTGCGTTTTGATTTGCTAACACTTGTGCTTTGGTTATAAATCTTCAAGCTCTCTAAATGAGACTGATGAGCCCAATTATGATTATTTGACCTCTCAGTGAACCACTGTGGTGGCAAATTTCACAGGCTAAGTATAACATCAGGCAAAAGCCTAATCTCTTTCCAACAGCTCTATATTTAAGAGCCTCAGAACTTAATTGGATTTCCCACTGTTTTCAGTAACCGTCAATCTCCCACCAGGCAGAAGGCAAGAGGCTGCTTTCCTTCACCCTCCTCTTTCCCCAAACAGGGTGAATGATGCTGAAAGTCAAGAAGAAGGGTGTGGAAGTCAAACCACCCATTTGATGAAAGGAAATCAAACAGGTTTTTCACAAGTCTTGCTCCACAGAGCTCCTCTCCTCCTTAAGTGTGAGTGGCAGGTAGCAGGCAGCCCTCTTGCTAAGGCGGACAATCAATCCAAAATGCGTTCAATTTCACCAAAAACAAGAAGAGTCTCGTGGAACCTTAAGGACTAACATGTATTATGGCATATGCCTTTGTCAGCTGCAGTTCCATGGATCAGATGCACAAAGCATTATCCTAGTGGAGGGGTGATTTTAAACAATGAAGTCAGAAGGAAGTGAGATACAAAAAAGGACAGGTGACAAGAATTACACTATTATCAACAGTGGCAATTCATAAAAATGTTAATAATACAGACAACCTGGCATCTGTAAGCCAAATAATGTTTGTAGGTGTGATAAACAATCCTTTGTCCTGAGTTCATGTTACAGTCTTCTTCTGAAATTGCTCTGGTTCCAGAGTGGCCACTTGTAAGAAGAGTTAGTGTCTTGGGAAGTTAAAATATCCCCCACACACATGACACCGACACATGCATGCACACACACACACACACACACACACACAGAGAGAGAGAGAGAGAGAGAGAGAGAGAGAGAGAGAGATGCAATTTCTGATGTCAAATTTGTGTCTATTTACTATTTACTGTAGAAATGCTTGTGGGAAACTGGAGCAGCTTTCACCATTCCCACAAAGCCTTGGGGTTGCGTGTCACTTTGTACATCATAACTGAATTCCATCTGCCATTCCATTGCACAGCCAACTATTTTGGAGATAGCATTCTGGAGCTTCTAACGCCACCATGAAATATCCAGAAATGGGACACAACAGAATGGTTTCTTTTTTACACAAATGCAGTTGTTCTAGAACAAGCTTCTTGACTCCAGCAGCTACAAAGGTTGGTTCAACAACTGTCCTGCAAGCTTCAAAGCCATTAAAATGACCCAGGTCCATTTCACTATCTTGAATCTTCAACTTTCATCTGCCTTCTAACACCGTTGTGCAATAATCTCTTTGACAGCTTTAGCATATGCCTTGTTAGGATTGTGCAAATGGTTAGGATTGTGCAAATGGTTTAAATGTCTCATTTGGATTGTATATTAAACTTGTTACTGCTTGAAAATTTGCATGCTTTTAATTCTGCAAATAGTCTTCAGCAGTATTGTAAGCGGTTATGTTGATGTTGTTATGGCCAATGGGAAAGCAAAGCAAACCAAACCAAACATATCCATCAATCCAAAGAAAGCACAGAAAATGTCTTCTATTTATTAGCATTGCCCTAGATTTCACAAAAAGTACTGGCCCAACACCTAAGATTTGTGTTTTCATGACCCAATTTATTCCTGTGACTGCTATTCATTTTAATGGTTTTTAATACTGAGTTTTGAATTGTTGCGACCCACCCTGGAACCTGCTGGTTAAAGGCAGGTAATAACAGCAGTAATACTCATAAATCTGAAAGGTCCGTCAACCACAGGACGTCTTCAACAAAATGGCACCCTGTGTTCCTCCATCCCATTTAATTTGGATTTTTCCAATCTGCAAAAATGCAGAATTGGGGTGGGGGGGTGGGAATCCAACATAAAATTGCATGTCACCTATCTGTGGGTGTGGTGGGGTGCATTGTGTGGACAAACACTATTTTTAAATGTTTCATATGGGTTTGCCATCTATTACTCTGTCCCCTACTACTTCCATTGGTGAGTTGTAGATCTATTAATGGTTTTTCTTCTTATACTAGACGGAATCATTTTTATGCTGCTTCTGACTCCCTTGATACCATATATTGTTTTTAAATGTACTTTTAAGCTGCTCAGAGAACATAAGAAGAGCCCTGCTGAATCAGGCCAGTGACCCATTTAATCAAGTATCTTGCTACTCGGTGTCCAACCAGATTAAAAAAATGACCCCTGGATGGTTAAGTCCAGTCAAAGGCGACTATGGGCTTCCAGTGCTCATCTCTCTTTCAGGCTGAGGGAGCTGGCGTTTGTCCACAGACAGCTTTCCGGGTCATGTGGCCAGCATGACTAAACCGCTGCTGGCACGATAGGACACCCTGATGAGTCCCAGAGCACACAGAAATGGCATTTACCTTCCCGCCACAGTGGTACCTATTTATCTACTTGCACTGGCGTACTTTCGAACTGCTAGGTTGGCAGGAGCTGGGACAGAGCTCACCCTGTTGCGGGGATTCGAACTGCCGACCTTCTGACCAGCAAGCCCAAGAGGCTCCGTGGTCTAGACCACAGCGCCATCCACGTCCCTCCAACCAGATTACCTTTGTGAAGCTCACAAGCAGGACATGAACTCAACCCACCTGTGATTCCCAGTGGCACTGAAGGTAACATAGCTATCATAATACACATTCCACACTAGTAAGAAAGTGATATTTTAGTGTGGTAGCACCTACACTTTGAAACTCCTTGCCTATTGATATCAGGCAGGTGCCTTCACTGTACTCTTTTGATGCTGCTAAAACTTTTTTTAAAAAAAGGCAAGCCTACCCAGATATTTGGAATGCTGATGTGTTTTTAGTTTATTGCTGGTTTTAATTGTTCTGAACATTTTATTAAAATTTAATCTTTATTGGTTTCATTTGAAAATACACTGTCTTTCATTATTTTTCCTTCCTTAAGTTCTCTCATGAATTATCTGTTTTTTAGATTCTTTATAATTCTCGCAAGGTTAGTCTAGACATAGCCAAATTTTAGTACCTGGACCTTGTTTACCTAAAAATTCATTCAGGCGTCCCCATTGTCTCTGAATTATAACCTTTGGTTTTTGCCGAATTAAATCCGTCAACGGACGGATTG
Organism: Darevskia mixta; assembly: GCA_034641385.1. NCBI lineage: Eukaryota > Metazoa > Chordata > Lepidosauria > Squamata > Lacertidae > Darevskia > Darevskia mixta. The sequence goes on along the minus strand of JAWWNH010000061.1, from coordinate 6,936,411 downwards.
ATGTGTTCTGAACGTTTTAATTGTTTTTACCAATACTTTGTTGCTTTATTCTTTTTGTAAACAGTTGAGGTATTTGTTTTTGTTTTTTAACAACCAAGACGTATATAAATTTTATAAAATAAATAAATAAAACAATGGGTATTGGGTGGCAACACAAACACACTGAAACAAGCAACTGCTGTGTTGATCTAGGACTCAACAGGTCAAGGAGTGGAGGATGCAGCAATTATGCTGGTTTTGTGCCAATTTCTACCTGCAGAGAAAGATACAACACATTCTTCCACAACAAAGGCCAAGCCCCATCTCTGCCCTTTCTGCACCCAGGTGTGGCCACAACAGAGCTTTGCTGTAACTCTGACTCATGGGGAAAGACTGAATGGAATTCCTTACAATATAAAGTCCCCCAATCCCCCTTCTCTCATTCTTCAGTATCACCCAAGCAGTATCACCTCAAGGTTTACTGTGATTAGCTACTTTGCCCTTTGAGACTACTTGAGGACAAGTGTTCACAGGAACTGCAACCTCCACATTATATTTTTTCTTATGCATTGACACCAACTCATTTGTTTTTGGCAATCCAAATGCTTCTTCCAAACTTTTACCCAGGTAAGCACCTTAAAAAACAATAACTGCAACAATTTTGGGCACTCCCATCGCAATGTTAGCACAATCACTTCCAAATGTGACACATCATCATTGATCTCTGAGATCTGCATTACAGGAATGCTTATTCTGTCGTCGTCGTCATCGTCCCCGTCCCCCCATAGGCACAACCGGTGCTTTTCTTGCTTCTGGGCTCTCCACACACCTCACAACTATGCCTATGACACTGCAGCTTCCTGATGGCATGAATCATCTCACAGGCAAAGGCTGGCAAACTCCTAAGCAGAGTAGGAATCACCCATAACTTTGATGAAACACAAGGCAGCTCTGTTGTTATAGGGCTAAATAAGGTTGACAAATATTTTGTCTTCTGTGTTGTTAGACCCCAGAGAACTGGATCATTGTACAAAGGGGACTTCTTAGGCCCCTTTCTGGCTTCCCTAATGAGAAGTTACTCCCTTCTGTCGTTCCTTGTTCAGGCGTGCTATAATTAAGGATGGGCAGATCTATCAATTTTAGATTCTTTTCATTTCTCATTTTTCCAACCTTAAGTTCAATTCTCCACTTTAGTTTGAATTCTTTTTTAAGTCCTCGTGCAAATTCACCACTGTTTTAGTGCAAATTTCTCCAAATATATATTTTGTATACACAAGTTTGCCTAATATATACTTTTCCCCCCAAAACCATTTCCCCTAATAGAATGCTTTTTAAAATGTTATTTTCACCAGTTTATGTAGTTTTGTACATGTTACTTGGCCTGGAAAACTGTATCGTGAACTTGGAAAAGATTGCTGAGGTTCAGTTCATGTACTGCTTTGGAGAATGGGGTGGGGTAGGTTTGTCTTTTAAATGCAAACTGAATTCAAATTTTCCCCTCCCTTCTCTGAACCTAAACACTTAAATTCTTTTTTTAAAAAAAACCCTGTTTATTTACAGTCCCTACAAACCCTTAACAAAATGCAGTCCCCTAGATTATTCAGGAGAAGCAACATGCTTTGAAATGTACCGGTATGCTGCAGCAGTTGTGATTTCAGGGTATGAACCTGGTTAAAAAGAAAGGAGGGCTTCAGAAACACTTGTGGCTACAAGAGGGCACTCTGGATACAAGAGGCTATTCTGGCTTAAAGCCAAAAGGCTTTGGGTGAAATGGATTGAGGTCGCTCTAATAAGAAAACGTATCTTATCACTGATGCTTCAGTACTAAGCCAGCTTCACCATTCCCTGCAGTAGGAATGAATAACCTGGAGGAGACTCTTGAGAGTCCCATGGACTGCAAGAAAATCAAACCTATCCATTCTGAAGGAAATCAGCCCTGAGTGCTCACTGGAAGGACAGATCCTGAAGCTGAGGCTCCAATACTTCAGCCACCTCATGAGAAGACTCCCTGGAAAAGACCCTGATGTTGGGAAAGATGGAGGGCACCATTGGCCCTGCAACTGATATGGGACTCCAACTCCCATGAGCACCAGCCAACAATGCCGAAGGTTGGGAAGTGATGGGAGGTGGAGTCCAGCAACATCTGGACAGCCACACCTTGCTCATTCCTACACTCCATTAGTGTAGAGCCAGTGTGGTGTAGTGGTTAAGAGCGGTAGACTCATAATCTGGTGAACCGGGTTTGCGTCTCCGCTCCTCCACATGCAGCTGCTGGGTGACCTTGGGCTAGTCACACTTCTTTGAAGTCTCTCAGCCCCACTCACCTCACAGAGTGTTTGTTGTGGGGGAGGAAGGGAAAGGAGAATGTGAGCCGCTTTGAAACTCCTTCGGGTAGTGATAAATCCAAACTCTTCTTCCTCTTCCTCTTCCTCTTCCTCTTCTTCACGCTTGTGCACTAAAGGCCAGGTACGTAGCCTATGGCCCTCCAGATGTTAGATTCAGCATAGCTAATGGGCAGGGTCAGGATAAGAAGAGCTGTGGTCCGCAAGCATCTGAAGGTACATAGGATCCTCATACTTGTTCATCTGAGAATTTAGGACTACATTGATTTGCAAAGGGGTGTACAGGCTTGCCCTGTGAAGACAGCACGAAGTAGTGGGATTTCACATCTCCATTAATGTGCCAGCAAACTAGATAAACCTGTGACTGCAACCCCTATTAAATATAATGTGGGAATGTCCTGCTTAACTGCAGTACAGTGGTACCTCGGGTTAAGTACGCTTCAGGTTAAGAACTCTGCTAAGAACAGAAATCGTGCTCTGGCGGCGCAGCAGCAGCAGGAGGTCCCATTAGCTAAAGTGGTGCTTCAGGTTAAGTACGCTTCAGGTTAAGAACGGACCTCCGGAACGAATTAAGTACTTAACCCGAGATACCACTGTATTGTATGTGACTTGCCAAGAGGCCTTTACTTCAGAAACAATCAGCATCTATTGCAGTGTTTTTCAACCACTGTTCCGCGGCACAGTAATGTGCCGCGAGATGTTGCCTGGTGTGCCGTGGGAAAAATGGAAAAATTCGAAAGATTCCCTGAGAGCGGGAGGAATCCCCGAGAGCGGGAGGGGAAGCGGGCGGCTTGAAAAACGGCCCCGGCTAAGAAGGGCGCTCTAGGAAGTGAGCCGCCTTTTATGGTTAGCTGTGGTCTAAACCCTCCTTATCGGAAATGCCTCATGCACTGAAGAGCGAAAGCGGGCCAGCGCAGAAACGGCGCGCGGGTTGCGGCGCGCGCTGGCGCATGCTCGCCCGTCCTCGCCTCGTCATAGAGACGCGGTGGGAAAGACCGGCTTCCGCTGGAGGAGGTTGGGGGTGAAGACAGCGGCTCCGCACTACGCATGCCCCTGTCGATCCGGAAGTGCTTCTCCTTGGGCGGAGCGAGCGGAGGGGTGAGGGGACTTCGCGGGAGAGGGGTTGCGGCCGCCGGACGTGCGCGGGCCTGAAGGTGAGCTCAGGGGGCTCGTCACACCCGCCGCCCAGGCGCCGTGGGAAAAGGAGGGAAGAGGCGGGGGGGGGCCCGATGCTGAGCTCCACTCAGCTTTAAATGCACCTCGAGCAGGCAGTTTGTCGGGAGAGGTGACCCACAAGCGGCCGTCATCGCCTCCCCCCTGTTCTCTGTTGTGTAGCACGAAGGTCTGCAGTGCTGATCTCCCCCCGCCACCGGGTCTGTTCCTAAAGGCTAGTGTCTTCCAAGCCCCCGCACCCCAATTTCATTGATGCCAGAGGTCGGAAGAAATGCTAAAATGATCCCGTTTAAAATAGCTGGTTTTAGCGGAGGCAGATAACCTCGCTCAGAACGTCCTTTGCAGCTTTATGTGTAGTGGTGATGGGGGGTGGTTCCCCTTCGGTTGTCTGTCTTGGATAAATTGAAATAAAAGGGGAGGCATCCTGGATAAAATATGGTGGGTGATGGCTACATATGCCCTGGCATATTTCTCAGTGCAGTGATGGCAGTGTAGAACCTGCGGGGGGGGGGGGGGATCCAGAGTGCTACAAATGCTCTGGGGTATAATTAACAACAAACCTGGTTTAAAGAGGTTTTGTTTTAGAGAAGAGCGGTAGCTGAGTGGTAGAGCATATGCACTGCATGTACATGATTCCATATTCAGATCTAGTTTAAGTCAATATAGGCACAGAGTTAAATTTTTTAACATTTTCTAATGGTGGTGTGCCGCGAGATTTTTTTCATGAAACAAGTGTGCCTTTGCCCAGAAAAGGTTGAGAAACACTGATCTATTGTATCGTACTGAGTTTTATCAATGGAACCCGCAGAGCAATTGTGGCAAGTGAGCACTACCTAGAGGCAGAAGATGATGTTGCATCCAAAGGTTCTCATTACCGAAATCATTTTCCAATGGGAAGCTTATAAGCGGTTCTCACTGTGGAACGTGAAGGCAGGAGATACATTGGCCACAATGCTCACTCACATTACATATGCCCTTTTTCAATTTATCAATGAACGTAGATTCACACACCCCAACATGCATTTTACGTATTTCAGGAAGGCAGAAACTGTCTCAAGATTTAGATACTTCCAGAACAGAATATCCCAGTGTACTTTATTGGAAATTGCACTGAAATACATTTTACCTTTTAGTATGTAAGCAAACTCTTCCCATCTGCTGGACAAATGAACAGTGGCTGTCTTTAAAAAAAAAAGAACCTGCGCAGTCACATTCCAGAAAGTTCTGGCCACAGCTTAAGTACACAAGTGCAAATGCCTCATCTTTACAGATTTCCTACATAATCTTGTTACAGCAAGGGGTGGTTATGCTGATGTTGTCCTGATGTTATTGGGGCTACGAGCACCAAGCTGGTGCTGATGTGAGATGTAATGCAATATCAGCTCAAGATTGCCCACCTTTACCTTAACAATGACCGATATATTATTGTTATTATTTATTAAATTTGTATACTGCCCTTCACCCAAAGATCACAGGGCTGCTCACAGCATAAAAATTCAAAATGAGAACACGAAATACATAATAAAACAAGAACAAACCAATCACACACATCCTCCCACAAGCACATTTAAAAGGACATGGAATGTTAAGCAGCCAAAGGCCTGGTTATAGAGAAATGCTTTCGCCTATCACCTAAAGATATAAAGATGGGTTACCCAGCTCTGGAATTTGCACACAGATCTCCCCACCACAAAAAAGTGACTGTCCTGAAAAAAGAGTACGGAAAATTATGGCTCACCAGATGTTCCTGGACTACAACTCCCATCATCCCTGACCATTGGGTCATTCTGGCTAGGTCTGATAGGAGTTGGGGAGTCCACTGTGAAAGTCCACAAGCTCCCCAGCCTTGTATTTCACAGTTTACTTCCCTCTGAATAAGGTTAAGGCAAGTAAAGGCTTGGAAAACTGTCCCTGATCAAGCAGAATTAATGAACTGCACAGGTTTTGTTTCACCCTGTGCAGCCACCACTTCAGAGATGTTGGGTCACAGCAGCTCAGCTGAGGCAACAGAATCAATTCAGACTGGGGTTCCTGCAAGAAGTGTTCTAGGGAAACCAGACTGAGAGATGGGAGCAGCCAAAGCAGAGTCTGTACAGATTGTGGAGATGTTATCATGGGCCGCAGGCAGCTACGCAGCACGGTGGAGGTGGGGGAAGCTCTTGATAGTCTTTGCCACGGCTTCATCCAGGCTAACCAGTGGCTTGTAGCCCATGTGCTTTTTGGCCCGCTCACAGCTGTAATAGTGGAACGTTCCAGCAAGCGCCACCCGCATGGGGGTGAAGGTGGGATGGATGGTGACAAAGGGGCTCAGCAGAATAACCACCAGTGACAGGAGGAAGGCCAAGTAATAGGCCAGCCAATAGGGAATGTGGTATTTGGGAGCCTCGTAGTCCAGGCCCGTCAGGATGCGCGACATAAACTCCCAAAAGAGGATTGGCTCATCATTCGTGATGTGAAATGCCTGCAAGTTAACACAAACAGATAAGAAACAAAGAGTAAAGACTCATCCTTTCCCTGTCACCCCTTTAAAGCTGCAATCCTGAAGTCAGCAGTTGTGGTACTTCTGGTTTTTGTACGCTATCCTTGGCATCCTTTTAAGCTAAAGCAGGTATGGGGAACCTTTCGCTCTACAGATGTTCAGGAGCACCTAACATCCCCCACTATTGGCGATGTTTGCTGGGGCTGATGGGAGCTGTAGCTCAGCAACACTTGGGAGGCTTAAAGTTCCCCACACCTGAGCTAAGGGGGTGGATAGACAATGCTCTAAAAGTAAGAGATCATGAACTGATCAGTTTGCTTCTTCAACTGGAGCCTCTGGAAAAACACTAGCAAGTGAGGGCATAATAATAATAATTTTATTATTTGTACCCCACCAATCTGACTGGCTTGTGTCGGCATCCGGGGGTTGAAAGACTAACTGGCTAGTCCCCAGCTGGATCGTCTCCTTCTCAGACATGCCGCTGCAAAGATCCATCGACCTCTGGCTCCAACATAAATCAGTGACACAAGCCTCCTAGACCTGAGCACACTATATTCGGCAGAAGAGGCTGAGGCTGTGGACACATACTATGAACTACGGATTTATTAAACATAAATCAAGACAAAAAAACATGTCGTCTCTCCTTGCCTTCTCAGAGAGAGAGAGAGTCAAAGCAAAAGCAATACAGCGGAAGTTCCATGTACGCCAGCAAACTGTGCTGGAATGTAAACAGACATGTGACACGTAACAATCCCATGTCTGCAACTAAAGGTGGAATGGAAAATCCCAACAGGTTGTCCTAGTCACTCTGGGTGGCTTCTGTGCATCACAGTTGGGGAATTTCAAATGAGACTGGTGCAAAAACAACAACCAGCATTATGAGAGAGCTGCCTCTCTCATCCCTTAAGCACCCTTAACCATGTGCAAGTGTGACAGATCAGGCTATGTAGCTTTGACATGAGAGAGAAGGGAGGCAAGCCAATCAGAGGGATTATGGGGTTGTCGCTGTTTTGGTTCTTATTATGCATTTTCTGTTTTTCAGATTGTTATTTTATGTTGTGAACCACCCTGACATCTACAGGTACAGGGCAGTATACAAACAAACAAACAAACAAACAATAGTTCCACCTTCTTGACTGCCTCAGTGCTGCCACAAAGTAGGTATTTTCTATTCCTGGCTGTCTCCATTCAATAGTCCTTTAACCTTTTGAAGCTCACTGGCCCAAGCCAACTCTGTTTCAAATACTGGCAAGGTAGCAAGGTGAGGCATGACTAATATGGGCTAAAACCAAATCAAATGTGGCTCTTAGTTAAGGTTTCTCTTTGTAAGATAAAAGTTACGAAAAAGAGCCTTTAAGGGACAGTTATCCAAGAAAATAAAATCCAGGAAATCACATCCTGCTGATCCTAGACGAGATTGCTTGCCAAGCCAATACTTACCAATTTCTGTCCTACAAATCAGCTTATTTGTAGCATTCTCCTGGCTTCTTTCTCTATAGAGCTCCAACCATCTTGTAAAACACTCCAGTGTTCCAGCAATTAATGGTACATTTCAGTTCAACCAACTTATCTCTGTTTACCAGCTCCTCTTATCCACAAAAGTTCTATTTCCCTTTCCAAACTATTAGCCAATCCAAAGGCTAGTAGAGTCCCATTTAACACTCCATTGCGAATACCTGTTGAGCTTTTCTTTTCCGTCTTAGATTTTTAGGTTTCATTTCCTCTTAACTATATTAGGTTCCTGGGCTTAACTTTTGACTCTGCTGTGAACTTCAGAACATCCAGGTCAGGAAAGAAAACCATTTTACAAGAAACGACAGAATAATAAAATAGTATAGCAGTCGCATTCCTTCACAGAGAAAAAGGAGGACCCACCTTTCCACACAGGGGAGAGTCTCTCTCAAGTTGCTCTGCGGCCAGCATGTGCCCATGGACCACATTTTCCACAAAGGTAAAATCCACCAAGTTCTTTCCATCTCTGCACAGATAAAAGAAAGAAGTTGAAGGTTAACACCAACATGCAGGGGGGAAACTCTTGGAAACAGAGAGCCAACCTAGATGGGGTGCTAGCTGCTAGGATGCAATTAACATGCAAGTTTGTTTCGTTTTGCTTTGAAAGTGCATTGGAGTTACAGAGAGCACCAAGCAGCAGCTTGAGTGTGGAGAGTCTAACCTCCCCTGCTGTGGTCCTGTCAAAAATACTGCAGTCCCCACTTAACCTCCTGTTTACAAAAGGGTTTACTGCAGTCCAGGAAGAGCATCATGGCAAGGGAAAGGCCAGCCTGGCACCACCCACCAGCCAGAGGAGGAGGATCTGAAGGGAGCATCCCTTTCTCTTCTGTGTGAGAAACAGCACTTGGCTCCAAATGATGGTTGTGCTGGGACCGCAGAGCTGAAGGGAAGAATCCACTGGCCTCCATCCACCAGCTAAAGAACTGCTGGGTTATGTGCACACCCACATACTGTCCAATTTGTGGGGTTTTGTGTATTACTGACTTGGACATAACCCGTGTTGGGAAACGTCACACTGAAAATTATTGTCTAAATCTTCAAAATCAGTTAAATAAAGACAATAAAGTATTTCTATTCTATAGTAGCAGGACGTTTCCTTTCATAGGCATTTCACATCCAATAAAGCCCAACACAGCATCACACCTAACTGGGTCCAAAGCTCAGTCACCTTTACTTTGAGTCCTGCAAGACCTGCTCCCTGCTTTGCTGGCTTATTTCCACCTGGTCTGGGAGGGCAGGGCAACGACTGACTCCAGCAATGAAAGCTGCTGCTACTGCTGAAGAGGCCAGAGACCATCTTACCTGTGAGCCCCACAGGACCTTGCTGCTCAGGATGCCTACAGGCTGTCAGAGTGGAGTCCTGTTCAGGAGTTTATGTTGGGGTCAAGATTTAATTTTTGAGATGCTTCAATTCTGCTGTTATTGGCTATATGTTTTTATATCTTTATCATTAGACATCATGAACTATGTGAGGATTGTTTGATGCTATTCTATACTCGTCGACAAGCTTACATTTACTGTTCATGATTACTTACATTTTTGTAATTATGTAAATCTTTTGATGCTGCAGGCTGGCTTAAGTGTGCAGAAATAGCTAGCTTAACTAGTAGAATAAGAGAGATCAGGAAGAAAGAGTCCTTAAGGAAGACTGGAAAAGATTTGTAGAATATTTGAAAAATCACTGTAAACATATTAAAACGTTAGCAGGATTAGAGTGAACTCAGCAGGATAAAGTAAGCTGAGCTAAAATTGAAAAACAACGAATACGGAATAATTTGAATATGCAGCAACAAAGGATAACTCAAACGAACCATGGAGGTGTGGGGGGGGGGGAGTTGATGCCAAATTAAATGTTTGTGTCTGTGATTTGGTGAATGTGGAAAATGTGTAAACTATGAATAAAATTTACACACACACAAACACAGACACATATATGGCTTTAACTATGCTCCTCCCTCCCTCAGCTGCCATCACTGGGGCGTGTGAAGGACCATCTTGTCCCCAGGGATGGGGATAGGATGAAATAACCACTTTTTTTCTAAACAAGTTCATTTTATTGTAACTTTTTTTAAAAGAAAAAAGAAAAAAAGAATCTACGCTTGTTGCAACAATCTTACATAAACCACTTTGTGAAAAGAGGTAAAAAGCTGCTGAAAATAAATAAATAAGAAGGCAGCATTCAAACAGATGACGGTGACGAAAGGCTCCTTACATGTTTCAGCCTGGACCAGTCATAAAAGCAGGATGCAAAATTCAGAGCAGTTAAAACTTTCAAGAAGAAGAAGAAGAAGAGTTTGGATTTGATATCCCGCTTTATCACTACCCGATATCTCCTTTCCCTTCCTCCCCCACAACAAACACTCTGTCATGTGAGTGGGGCTGAGAGACTTCAAAGAAGTGTGACTAGCCCAAGGTCACCCAGCAGCTGCATGTGGAGGAGCGGAGATGCAAACCCGGTTCCCCAGATTACGAGTCTACCGCTCTTAACCACTACACCACACTGGCTCTCAAGGGGCTCAACTTTCCTTACCCAATCATGAACTTCATCTTGCCACTCTTGGCTGCTTGGATAATGACGGGAACCAGGTGAGGGTCTTGTGGGCCAAAGATGCCATGGGGACGAATAGCAGTGGTGAAGAAATTCCTCTCTGGGTCGTTGGCGCTCAGCACCTCCTACAAGAGAAAAGCCTGTGCCATCTATCAATGCTCCCGGTGTAACAATGCTTCACCCCTGCCCCACACAGAGCCTTCTAAATACATGGGACATCTAAAATAGGGTAGTCATTGCCACCTTACCCAAGAGGGAGGTTTCAGTAGACTTGAGGTATCCTTAAGTTTTGCAGATATGGTAAAAACAGCCCCACAAAGACGGACAGAGAGGTAAAAGAATGACAAACTTGGTGGGAGGAGGAATGGAATGCCTGGAACTCCAAACAGAACGATTTCGCACTTCGTGATCGTTCTGTTTTTCTTTTAAAATAGGCAGATTGTTGGCTGTAGCCAACATTCTCTTTCTGCTAGTTACAAGGGCTCTTGCACTAGCAGATGGGTGAATTTTGACATTGCACAGGAATCCAACACGACAGTTGCATTAGCAGAAACTCGTTGCACACCAGATTGCGCAATCTATAGTGCAAGGAAGTTAGCAGCATCCAATTAGCACAAAACAGTTCACCACTGGAACATGTATACCATTGAGTCACTTGGGTAGAGCCTACATTGGATACGGCTCCCTATGTTGTTTAGCACAGATAGGATCTGTTAGCCTAGTAGCAGCAGCGAAACAGAGGACATCCAGACCTTCTCCTGCAGAATCTTGGTTTCTGTATAGTAGTCAATGGGTTTCTTTGCGTAGGGAAGATCTTCAGTTCCATGCTTAATATCTGTGCCCTCGAAGACCACACTGGCACTGCTAGTCAACACCAGTTTCTGCAACAGGAAAGGGGTGGTGGGGAGAAGCACAATACATGGACTTTTACACAGAATGCTTTGCCAAGAACTGCAAAAATGTAACACTCCTACTGGATCTGGCCAAATGCCCATCTTGTCCAGCATTTCGTTTCCCACAGTGGCCAAGCAGGGGCTTCCAGGGAGCACAGCAGTGGGCCATGAAGGAAACAGCCCTTTTCTGCCATTTCCAGCCAGCAGCTAGTACTGGCATGCATGGATGGTGCAAGGGGATTCTGACATACTCCCTTAGCCTCCTATTCTAATGGGTTTCATGGATACACTGAGAAAGCAAGGATCCACAAATGCACCCACCAGCTTGCCACTGGCAAGTGCATTTTTCCTCTTTGGAGAGTACAGAATCAAGGAGAATCCTGACATGGAACCACAAGAAGTTTCTGTGCTGCCAGGCTGACTTCAGAGATATGGGACTCTTAGAAGTGGTACTGAGATTTGGAAACATTTGAGTGAGGTGTAAAAACTTCCTGGTCTTTCCAAGTGTTTGCTTACCACAACGGGAACAAGCTCTCATCACTTTCCTCAGTTACAGAGGAAAGCCAGGGCTCATCCCTCCCTCTCTGTTCTGTTGGGTCTTGAGATCAGGGTAATGTCAAAGGACCCTGTTCTTTTCCTCTGGCTGGCTACCAAGGTGCACAAGGATTTGTTGACACCCCTGCAACTTGAAAGAAACCACCCAAGGGAGAACAAAATACCTCCTATATGCACTATAGCCCACTGAGATCAGCGTTGGTATATTCCTCCCCTACCACACACAAAATGAATTGGCCAGATGAAAAAAATGTTTATAATATCCCTCACATTTATAACCAAAGTAGCAATTCATTTTTTCAGACTATCCCACATAAATCTGCATGCAGCTCTTGAGGCAGAGTGATTAATTTTAGAGCTGTCTCCCCACCCCTTTAAAATCTAAATAATGTAAGAAAAATGCTATTAAGTTGTCATGTTTTGTGATATTAAGTAACACTTTGATTTAGCTCTTTAAATCACACTAGCAGAAATTTATTCCCCGCCCCATCAAATTATTTCAGTTCAACTATTTTTGATTGGCAGAAAATAATTTGTACCATTTTGAAATATTTGTTCTGTTGGTTTAGCTTCATTTTGAATGCTATAACCGAGCTTTATTTTACCCTTATACTTTATTGTCCTCTTTGATACAAGTGTCTAGTTGTTGTTGGATGCTAAATAGATACTGTAAGTAAGTAGGCTCTTGACTGCAAAATTCCAATTCAAACATTTTCCAGAAAGCCCACATCACTGATCAAAACCAACCCTGTTTACTGTCTGCCTGCACATTTTCAGTAACAGGACTCACAACCATGGCAGACACATAACACTGCATCATGGTTTGTTTAGCCTACCAATGGTTTGCTTGAATGTGTGAGCCCAGACCAGCACAGCATACTAACCATGCTATCTTTTCTGCTTAGCAAAGCACAACATGAAGCCAGGGTTTGTTGTTGGCTTATGAACCATGACTTGTTTCAACCATAGCTCATTATGTCCAAACCAACAGCCTTGTTTAACCATGGTTTGTTTGGGTATCCCAATCCCAGGTGCTCACCAAGGTACAAAGGCACAAAACAAGAACTGCAAAAAGAAAACTTTGGAGAAACAAACCATAGATTGCTAGCTCATCTGTGAGGCAACTCAAAGTTGGCTAACCACTAACAACTTTTGCTGAAGGGCAATAATACTGAAGGGGTTTAGTGTTATATGTGTACATAGCCACAAAACTTGACCAGATTCATTCAAGTTGCTTTAAGTTCCAGCTCTGCACTTACTTCGACACCAGCTTCCTTACAAGCCTCGATGACTGCTTTTGTCCCCAAATAATTGACTTTGTAGAAAAGATCTCTGTTGTGGCTAGAAGGTGACGGTGAGGCACAGTGAAACACAACACTCACCCCCTGTAAAGCTGGAAGCAGATCCTGGAGGCACAGAAGAGGAGGTTAGAATAAACCTACCTGGAGAATCACAACAGCCACAACTGGGTCTAAGACAGAGATGATGAACCTCCAGATGTTGTTGGGTTTCAACCTGCACCAACCTGGCCAGTGGCCAGGAATAATGGGAGCTGCAGACCTATAACATCGGGAGGAGTGTTCCACAGCCATAGTCTAAGGGCAGACTTTCAAGCACAGCTCCATGAGGAGAGCTAAAAAAAGGAAGCTTTAGTGCAGAGACTCAAATAACATTACACCTCATGGATTAGGGCAGTGGTCTGCTCTGCTGCCCATTGGGACCCGTTGGGCAGGAAGCTAACAATAGGTGGAGCCAGAACCAGTGATAGGTAGAGCCTACTATTTCTAGGTTTGCTTACATCCTTCTCCATGCTGAGCTCTACAAGGGCAACACTGAAACTGAAGAAGCTGACAGCCAGGTCTGGTTGCAAGAAAGCAGGCAGGCAGGGGCTAGCTGTCTTCACTAGGTTAGGGACAGAATCATCTTTGGCAGGCATAGGGAAACTCAGCCCTCCAGATGTTTTGGGGCTACAACTCCCATCATCCCTAGCTAACAGGACCAGTGGTCAGGGATGATGGGAATTGTAGTCTCAAAACATCTGGAGGGCCGAGTTTGCCTATGCCTGATCTTTGGGATCACCCAGCGTGGTAGAAATGTCTGTGCACTTCCCCTCAAATTGTTCACACTTGCATACATTTCAAAAAATGGTCACACAGAACTCCAAGGGTAATTTTATCATTTGGCTATGGGCTTGAACTACCCAATAGCTCAATCACACAGGTGCAGTAATTGGTCAGCAACAGGCATTAATAGGGTGAATCATACTTCTTCATCCCACCAGTTTTAAACACACTTGCATCCTTATGTATATGGCTTCCAAAAAGAACACTGGTCACCTGAAGAAGTGCCAAGCAGACCAATGAACTCTAAATCTGAAGCATGAACAAGATGCACCAGTGTGCCGACATCTCTTTGCTTCTGTGCGCACAGTTGTAGTTTTGGCTCATACCTTTTTGTTGCAGAGATCACCTAGGAAGAACTGCACCTTGCTGTTCTTAAAGCCCTCACGGACATCGAACACATTAACTGTGTAGCCTTTCTCTAGCAGACTTTGTACCATGTGCTGACCCAGGAACCCTGAGCCACCAATCACAGTGCATTTCCTTCTGGACTGTAAAGAAAAGAAAAGGATAGTGCACATCAGCAGAGACCAGTGCACTGCTGAATACATGTGAGTTTGCATGCATGATTCTTGGGAATGAGCAAAGAGCATCAGGAAATAATTCACTGAACAACAGTCACAAACAATGCATAGCTGTCAAGTTCTCCCTTATTTTATGGGAAATTCCATTATGTCGAATAGGCTTCCTCGTGAGAAAAGGTAAAACTTGACAGCTATGAAACAATGAGAAAACCAAGCAATGAAAAACAGCGCTACTTAACAGAAGATGCATAGAAAACAAATGTGGTGAAACATCTTAAGAGATGCTTTTTGAAAAAAGAAAAAGAAATGCATTTACAGTAGCTATATTGTAGGCTGTTTTGTGAAAATACTTTCCCTTAGAAAATCAAGTTATCAATAAAAAAGAACAAAAACCAGCTTACCTGTCTTAGTCGAGTAGCCATATTTGGGAGCTATGGATGACTGTGTAGCAAACTTTAAGGGAGCACCCAATGAACACGGTGACTCCAAAACTTTCTTTCCTGTTAATACATATGTGAATCAAACAGAGGTCTACCATTTTCAGCTCACATAAATAGGATTGCCAACTGACTAAGATAAAAATTCCAAGCCTGCTCTTCTCTCTTTAACAGAAGTGAGATTTGGTCAGCATGTATCACACATTTGACTAGTCAACACCAATGCAACCCACTTGCCTCTCCAAATCTGTCATAAGTCTATTTTTAAAAGCCATTTAAGTTAGCCACTAACGCCACATTTAGGACAGCAAAGTCTCACCAGTTAGTCCCACCATAAGATGATTTTGCAAGAGTGTACTTCTTTACACGACACAGCTTTTGGAACTCACTGCCACAAGATGGCTAAACAGAACAATGAAGTTGAAAGGTAGCCTCCACTATTAGAAAGCAACACTGCCCGCTTGCTTATATATTCATTATTATATTGATTTAATAAGCGGAACTCCCCAGTTCACAAAGCAAAAAATAAATAAAAATGCAAGCATTAAACGCACGCGATATTTAAGAAAAACAAGAACTAATAAAAATCAGCTTAACAAATGCAAACACAATTTAAAACCCAGGCTTTCAGGCCACGCAGCTTCCACTTCCCACCGGGACAACAGCTTGCTCTTACCTGCAGGCGCCCCCCAACAGACCGATCCTGCCCCACGTTGCGAAGATGCACCGCTTATTCCCACTTACTCTGTTGCTGCTGCTGCTGGACCACGCCCACCTCTGCATCCCTCCAATCACTACCCGCTCTCCCCTTCAGCTCCTCCTTCCCGCGCGGCACCACGCTCCCCGCCCCTATGCCGATAATCGGCCGAGCGCTGGACCGTTCTCCCATTGGCTCTGCGCCTCTCCCATTTCGATCCAATCGGGCTCTGCCAACCGAAGACCCGCCTTGCAGGGCTCGTCGGCTTTGCAGTTCAGCCAATTGGGGTTGGATACAGCCCCAGCGCGCGCCTCAATCGCGAGAGCGGTTGCTCCCACACCACCCCGTGAGGAGAGGAGCCAATAGGGAGCCGCGATATTGAGAGGGGCCGCTGTTGTGGTGACGGTTGGGCTCGCCGCGGTTTTTATTTTTTTTTGGCTGTTCTTCCCACGCCTCCTGCCGCCTCAGGACCGGCTCGGCTTCCGACGGTCCCGGCTCGGGATGGTCAGTGCGGTTATGACTTAAGCGGGTGGGGAGGAGGAAGTGAAGGGAGAGGCCGGCGCGGTTTAGTGGAAAAGGGCCGTTCCCTCGTAGGGAAGGCAACCGTCATGCAGATTTGTTTATTCCTATGTTAATTTATGGAAGCGAAAGCTCAGGTTGGCTTCATAGTTTAGGTCAGCCTTTCTCAATTTTGGAGTCTCCAGGAGTAGCTGGACTACAACTCCCAATCCCTGACCATTGACCCCCCCCCCCGCTCGCTAGGGATGCTGAGAGTTATAGTCCAAAGATGTCTTAGGTCCTTGTGATGGACTCGAGGATTGTCCCCTCCTTTTTTGTTTGTTGGTGGAGGGGGTGGTGGGCATCTCGAGGTGCTTGTTTTTTAGGGGGCTGTGCTGAGGGTCAGCCTCTCCCGAAGGTGGTAAATCCGTCTGGGCCGCTGCACCAGTAGGGACAGCTCCTGGTGGCCTTCAAATTCATGATTATAATGATTTTCTGTCTATAAATAAAATTTAAATCCCTGTGCATAGAAATGTATGGTGTAAGGGAGAAGCCTACCTGCTCTCTCATAAGCAGACTTCCTAAGTGGAGCGAGGTGTTGATGGCGGTCGGAGGTTTTTTTGCTTTGGTTTTGGCATGAAGCAGCATTCGTCTCTGTAATCCAGATGTGGGAAGCCTTTGGGGGCCCAGATGTTGCTGAGCTACAACTGCCATCAGCCCCAGCAAGCATTGTCAACAGTCAGGGGTGGTGGGAGTTGTAGCTCAGCAACAGCTGGAGGGCCAAAGGCTTCCACACCCCTATAATCCAGCACAGGTACTTGGTAGTAGGACTGTCAAAGCAGTTTGAGCATTTCAGTTAGAAATAGGATTGATGTGCTGGGTGGTGGGGAATCCCCCAGCCTGTGGATGACAGCCAAACTACCCACAGTGAGCATAGGACTGCATCCATGTTATCTGAAGGGTTGCCTACACTTGTGTGAGGCTGTCCAAGCTTTATTATCAGCACCAGAGGTTCTGCCCTCTGGCCTGCCAGCAAAAGCTGTCAGGCTGGTGGGTGCTAAGGATTCTTTCAGTGGTTTTTTCACTTTGGAACTACCTGTCCAAGGAAATATGTATGGCTTCAAAGTTTGTTTGTTGCATTTATGCCAAGGCACCCAGGGCTGTTTACAATTTTAAAATAAATGGGGTAGCGTATTCAACTGGAAAGTCCCTGATGTTTTCTTTGCCAGCCCCCTCTTTGCTGGTCTTAAATGGTCTTCAGAGCTGTTGTTCTTTTAAAGCCTGCATTTAACTGAATTCTGCTGCGCTTGAATAAATCTTCAGCTGCTTCTGGTTTCTCTCTTTTTGTGTGTGTGTGTGTGTGGATAGATGGGGGAAGTATATTTTAATGTGTTTTAGAGTCATGTAAGCTGCCTTGTGAGGGCCGGGTGCCTTGAAAGGCAGGTTAAAATACTTTAAATAAACACTGCCCCTTTGGACTGCTATCCTAAATACACTTTGAGCCCTGTGAGACTTAATTTTGAGCAAGCTTGCATAGAATTGTACTGTGAAAACCTATTTAACTGTTATGGCTTCTCCTTAATAAGTAAATAGTGATTTATAATGTTCAGTAGGAGCAACACTCACCTTGATGATCCTTACAACAACAGCCAAACATAACAGTTTACATAGGTTGTTTATGGAAGAACCAAGATTTGACCAGGAGTTTCTAGTTCACCCTTAGTCATTCATGTACTCTTGGAAATCGTAATCTTTGTAATTCTTCTGTGCTGTAAATAGCCAGGTTCTAAAGTGTTGCCCTTAAATGTAGGAAATCCATCTTTAATTTCCTGTTGAGAAATGAGACACTACTTGGCATTTGACTACCTCAACCTCACCTTACCTCAAATGGGGTAGATCAAGAATTCCATGCTTTGAGCTCCTTTCAGGGAAGACAGTACACAATTATGATCATTTGTTTGGAATTCTGAAATATTCATTCATTCATTTGGTTGACTAATGTATCCTAAATGTTCAGGAAGATTAAAACCATGTACTTGTGTTTTAATGTTATCTTTTTTTGGTCTTTGATATGTTTTAAGGCATCCAGCTACAAGAAAGCACCAATGGGGGCTCCACCTCAGAGGAAGAAGGCAGCTCCCAAGACTGAGCTCACTGAAGAGCAGAAACAGGAGATCCGGGAGGCCTTTGATCTGTTTGATACTGACGGCACTGGGAACATTGATGTGAAAGAATTGAAGGCAAGCAGAAAAACATGACTGAAATGTGTCTTAAGATTGTAATCATATGGCCCATTGAGCCAGCGGGGCTTACATCTAAGTAAACATGTAGAGGATTATACTTTATGGAGCTGACTTTAGCCACTGAGAGCTGTAGTCCAAGACATCTGGAGGGTACCAGGTTGTTGAAGTCTGAATTAAAGTGATAGGGTGGCTACTGGAGAAGGCTGGTGACATTCTACTCCATTGTTCTTCATTATACTACGTTTGTCTGCTCTATCCTACTTTTGTCTGTTCTGTCACATGCTCTTTTGTGTTTGGCTTTATTTGTATTGGGAAAATACCCAAGAGGTATATTGAAGGCTATCTTGCATCTGTTGCTTGGAATAGAATAGAGGAAGCAACAAGGACATAAAGGGTGGTTGCAGGCATACCTGAAAACATAAGCATTTCTCCTTTGGGGCAATTATCCTCCACCCCCATCCCACTTCTTTAATGGTCAGTGTATAGATCTTGGGGCTGTTCCTGTTCATCCCTCCCTCCCTCATCAAATAGACAGTCTTGTTTTGGTTGTTTTCACACACCTTGCATATTTATATGATCAAATGTTGATGACAGTTCTCTGAGAGGGCTTGGTGATTGATTCAGACTCAGCTGTGCAAATCATGCTTTTGTTGTTACATGTGTTTAACATTTTTCCTCCTCAGTGATATTTCAATGAGGGAATGTAAAAGGACTGGAATAAACAGGAGATAAAGAGTATAAGGTTAACCTTTCCCCCTGAATGACAAATTCAGCAGCTAAAGTAAATACAGTCTGAAAAACTCAGTGGCATCCAGATTTGTCTTGGAATGGTCTTGTTGTTCAGATTTCATTTAATGGAGTCAAGTGTCTTTGTTACAGCCATGTGCTTTTACAAAGTTTTCATCCTATCTTTCTATATACCATGGGTATAGAAAGGATTACTTCTTGTTAGGAGCTACAGGAGGATATTTCCATCTTCAACCTTTCAACAGTACAAAACAGAATACTTGAAAGTATTGTAATCTCTGTGATTCCTGATAGCAGATTCCTGATAGCAGATGATACTGCTAGTGTCACTGTGCCGGCATTGTCTTTACTCAATCCAGGAGTCTCTCCTATTATTGAGTGAAACTTCCACTTTGTGTGACCTCATCCCTGTTTCCAATATGAAGTTATTTTCCCCTTGGGAGACTGGAATGGAATATCAGGAAGCAGAGAGAATCAGATTTCTGGGGCAAGCACAGGGCTCCTTGGCCATCACTACCATTCATCATCTCATTTCTCATAGGAGGATTTCAACTTGTAACAGAGCAGAGATGTTAAAAAAGAGCACGGGTTTCTAGATTTTCTAGACTTGATTGTTATCTTGGAAGATGAAGATTCTTTGTGTGAGGCTTTGGGTTTCCTGGCCTGGAATCTATTTGAATTGTTAGTGTTGTTGCCATTGAGAAAGCCTCTCTCTATCTCATCTGGAGGTCAAAAACAGCAAGTAATTTTGTTCTAGTTTTTGAGTGGTATTGGGTTGTTTGCTTATCTGATGAAGAGTTGCATGAACTGATTTGCCTTCTCTCCAGACTTTTGGAGGAGTACATTGTTATAATGCCAGTTCAGATGACCCAATGTGCTCCATTCCCGGTCCCATTCCTACCTTATGTAGCAGTGGATATTCTCAGTATTGACCACTAAGCACGTTAACAGCAAGGGAGCTCTGTCAAAGTTACACCATTAAGACAAATTTACTTTCCTGCCCATAGTCTTGACACTAGTACATCTCAAAGTCTACTGACAAGAATGCAAATATATAGCCTTTGTCTCAGATGCAGAAGTTCTGCTTCTATACTGTACAATTGAGGTATTTACTATTCCTTTTCCTGCTGAGATGCCAGTCTGTTTTCATTGTTTGCAGGTTGCCATGAGAGCACTCGGGTTTGAACCTAAGAAAGATGAGATCAAGAAAATGATCTTAGATATTGACAAGGAAGGAACTGGAAAGATTACTTACCATGACTTCTTAGGAGTGATGACCCAGAAAATGGTAGGTTGATCTGAACAGCTGCCACAAAATCTGGCCTTTTTCTGAAGTCTATGAGGGAGGGCTAAAGGGACCTTG
This sequence comes from Darevskia mixta, assembly GCA_034641385.1. NCBI lineage: Eukaryota > Metazoa > Chordata > Lepidosauria > Squamata > Lacertidae > Darevskia > Darevskia mixta. Next base: position 6,916,301 of record JAWWNH010000061.1, on the reverse strand, counting down.
TTATGATAATTGCTTTTCAGGTGACTCGGAAAGCCATGTAGATGTCAGTCTGGTTGGGACAGATAGCTTAGCTATTTTGCCTTTATTGATTGGGTAGCAGTGGTTGGATTCTTTGAAATAAATAAAAGTCCTCTTACAGAGGTCTGTTCATTCACCACAACCAAATTAGGATAGAGCGTGCCCTAAAATGATGTAGTACTATCTCTCTTGTTCGTTAAACTTTGTATCTGCAGTAATGTGGCTATATAATTATAGCCAGAAGTTTGGTGGCAGTTCTTTAATTTACTGTTTGTCATATTTACATTTCTTACACAGGTAGGAAAGTTATAACAGTTTGCTATTTCAATAGCTGGTTGTTTTCATGTGTAACAATCAAATGTCTGAAATGTTACTATTTTACTTATCTTTATCAAAAAAATAAGGCTGAAAAAGATTCAAAAGAAGAGATTCTGAAAGCCTTCAAGCTGTTTGATGATGACGAAACTGGCAAAATCTCTTTCAAAAACCTCAAACGTGTGGCCAAAGAACTGGGGGAGAATCTTACAGACGAGGAGCTACAGGTTTGGACTGTGTGTCTGTTTGCATGCATGCTTGAGCCACTCAATGTAGTGATTTAGCAAGCTTGCATATACTAAGAATGCTCTGAATCACCTGCATTCAATTTCTGTAGCCTGTCAAGCATCACAAATTTGTACATAAGTTGGAGCTAAATGGAACCTTCACTTTCAATGGTAGTATGATTCTTAAAACCTGCAGGCAGGCAACAGTAGGAGCAGGGCTAGCACGTTCATGTCCTTTTTGTAGGTTTCATGGGAACACCTGATTTGCTGCTTTGGGGAAATTGAACTGGATGGACCTTGTTCTGATCCAGGAGTGCTCTTCTTATGTTCTTAATATTTGAAAGAGGTGGGGTGCTGCTTTCCCCATCAGCTCTTGCAATACTTTGGGGACTCCATTGAGTTTGTTTTGTTTTTTTCAAAATAATTGTTAGTTACCTGCAACAAGCAGTCTGAGGAATTCCCCTGGCACGACTGATTCACCTAAGTAGAGTATTCAACACCTTGTCTACCCAAAAGGAAAAAGGACATGCCCTTTTTATTGAGAGCCTTTGTGGTATAGCAGTTAGAGTGTTGGACTTTGACTGGGGAAACCCACTCATTCACAAAGCTTACAGTGTGATTTTCACCCAGTCATTGTCTTGAAGACTAAAACATATGAAGATTTTTTGAGGGGCGTGTGGGATATGTCCTTGAAAGAAGGTTGTCATAAAAATCTGATAAGGATGTCACTTTTTGTACTGACCCAATCCTGTGCCTTTAACAACAGCCTGACACGCTGAAAATAACTGATGAATATTTTCCCGCTATCACCATGTCAGGAAAAACTACATGTTTAATCTCCATGTTTCATGCTGCTGTTAAAAGGATAAGTGTTGAGCTAATGCATATGGTGGAAACCCTATTTACAAATTACTATTGTTGTTGTTGTTATTAACAGGAATAAATGGGTGTTTTTGCTTTCAAGTAAAAGAAACGATAGTGTTCTGCAGCTACTGTTATTGGTGAAGTTCAGCTTATTTGTAAATGAACTGAAGTTGATTATGATTAACTAGTAAATTAAGCCCGTTACAAAAAACGGGCGCTAGAAAGCTCTCCGGCCCCGACGTCGCCCCTGGAGCTGCCTGTCCGTGCAAAGCAGCACGGACGGGAAGCCTCAGGAGCCGGCGCTCCCTCGGCGGATCGCTCAGTCAGCGCTGAGCGATCCGCCAAGGGATCGCCTTGCCGCCGAGAGAGTGGCGGCTCCTGGAGCTGCCTGTCCGTGCTGCTTTAAAGCAGCACGGACGGGCAGCCTCGGGAGCCGGCGCTCCCTCGGCGGATCGCTCAGTCAGCGCTGAGCGATCCGCCGAGGGAGCGCCGTTGCCGCCGAGAGAGTGTCGGCTCCTGGAGCTGCCTGTCCGTGCTGCTTGTAAGCAGCACGGGCGGGCAGCCTCGGGAGCCGGCGCTCCGTCGGCGGATCGCTCAGTCAGCGCTGAGCGATCCGCCGAGGGAGCGCCATTGCGGCCGAGAGAGGGGCGGCTCCTGGAGCTGCCTGTCCGTGCTGCTTGTAAGCAGCACGGGCGGGCAGCCTCGGGAGCCGGCGCTCCCTCGGCGGATCGCTCAGTCAGCGCTGAGCGATCCGCCGAGGGAGCGCCGTTGCCGCCGAGAGAGGGGCGGCTCCTGGAGCTGCCTGTCCGTGCTGCTTGTAAGCAGCACGGGCGGGCAGCCTCGGGAGCCGGCGCTCCCTCGGCGGATCGCTCAGTCAGTGCTGAGCGATCCGCCGAGGGAGCGCCTTGCCGCCGAGGGAGGGGCGGCTCCTGGAGCTGCCTGTCCGTGCTGCTTGTAAGCAGCACGGGCGGGCAGCCTCAGGAGCCGGCGCTCCCTCGGCGGATCGCTCAGAGGAGAGCGGCGCGAGCTCCGTTCGAGGCAGCGGCGGTGCCCCAACTGAGACGCGCGTGCGCCGCCGCTGCCTCTCGGACACGCCCCCCTCTCCCGTCCTCCAATCCCTGCGTCCGTCCGCCTGGGACATGCGCAGTGGAAAATTTCCACTGACACACACCCGCGGACGTGGGGACATTAGGGAATTATTATATAGGATGTAGTGAAGTTTGTCTAACAATTTATTAAGGATGCTACAATCTCAGGCAAACTGTAAAGTGTTCTAAAGGGATCTCCCCAAACTGAATGACTAGGATGCTTAGGTAACAGTATGTTAGATGAAAAGCTGCTGGTGTACAAACTGATGTATTTTGAGGCAGAATGAGTGCCCAAAGGCAAAAGTGTATTTTCAGTCCCCTTTGGAAACGGGGACTGCAATAAAAAGATGCCTCTTCCTTCACTTTCACAACCACCATTTAACTCACTGGGTTTGGCCTTTGATTCTTTGTCATGTTTCAGGAAATGATTGATGAAGCTGATCGGGATGGAGATGGAGAGGTCAATGAGCAAGAGTTCTTACGAATCATGAAGAAGACCAGCCTCTACTGAGATGCTTGGCATCTTGTGTGTGCGGTTTTCGTTTTGTTTTTTAATCTCATCATGGTTTTGTTGCCTGAGTTTGACCTCCGTGGTGCTTGTTCTGGAAGGGATCAGCAGCAGCCCAGATATCACTAGCTTCGTGAGATACCCCTCACATTTTTTTATGCCCATGTCCTTCTCTATTGACTCCACCACCACCATCTCCAATGTTGTGCTTAAGATCCATCTTTTATATTTCCAACAGTAATGTGAAGTGGCTTCCTTGGTTGAGCTGCCTTTTGAAGGAGGTTGTGTACTTGCACACTGGACTTAAATGCAAGGAAGTATATTTTTTTTGCCAGAGACAATTTAGGTATTCTGAGAAACAAGGATGTTTCTTTTTTAAAACTTGTTTTGAATTATCTGAAGCTTGCATTGTATGGCGCTTGGTACTTGCCAAAGTGAAAAGACGCCAAAGAGTGGATAGCTCCAGTTCTGCTTCTGCATCTACTCCACATTGGTTGTTCCCTGCCTTCTAGGAGGTGACCTGATTCTGGATGTTGAGGTTGAAATGCAGTGCCTGCAGTATTTAAGCCTTGATTTAAAAGAAAACAGTGTACTTACTTATTAGCCTTTACACTTTTTCAAAAAGCATTGAATGTAAAATTGGTGTGTTTTGAAACCCCGAATTGGCTGGAAAGAACCTGTAACAGTTCTTCCAAATGCTTATGGTTTGTGTTGCTGAAATGTAAAAGATGACATAAAATAGTTCATGACAGCAAAGTTGTCTGTATTCTTTATTACACATTACATTTGGCAGACGGCGGGGGCACCTCCAGTTAATTATCATTTTGCTGATGCTGCAGTGGGGCGGCTCTCACCCAGTGTTGGATTGTACATCCAATCATTGCAAGAGCAGGAAATGGATTTCCTATGGAGTTTCCTGCCCTGTTTCTCTTGTCATAAGTCTTTCTTTACTATTGCTACCCTCAACTAAAAGCTCATCAGTGGCTCATACTCTGGAATCTAAGTGGTAAAGGCTATGCTAAGCCCAGCTCACCACTATGTATTGGGTGGCGTTTTGTTTTGTTTTGTATGTTACAACTATTCAGCAAATCATGGAGGGAAAGAAAGCCCATTTTGCACTGCCTGTGCTGACTGCACAGCTTGTACTCCCAGGTCCCACAAAGTACTGTCTCAGCCAGCAGCTCAAATGTCTGAACCACTATTAATTTATTCATTGTACTTATATACCTTTCTGCCAAGGCACCAAAGGCAGTTTACAATATTAAAGTAGGAACTCATACATTTGAAGTCAAATGAAAAAATCAGCAGAACATAAAGGTGTGTGTGTGTGTGTGTGTGTGTGTGTGTTTATGTAATTTACAATTCTCCTATGGAAATGAAAAATTTAACCTCAATACTCTGGATATCAGGCGACTGAAGCTACAGCCAGGATATTTATCAGCAAAACAGAGATTTATGGTCTTGCTTTTGTGGGTTTAAATCAAATGCCCCACCACTCCTGTCACCTCAGGGCCACACTCCTGATCAGTTCCACAGAAGAGGCACCCCTATTTCATTTTTTGGGTACTCATGGGCCACAGGTCAAAGCCAGTGCTGAATCCCCATCTCATTTGTGTTGCGGCTCTAATGGAAATCTCATTAGAATACATACATGTTGCAGTGCGTCCAGATGCAAGAAAATTGGGAACTAAATGAATTAAGGAGGGTGACAGGACTTGAGGAACCTAGGCAGCTTTTCTAATGAAGATTGTTACAAGAAAACTGAAGGTAAAAACTCTTTAAATAATCCATTTAAATAAATCCAGGGCACGTGTGCAAGATGTTATTCAAAAGACCAACCCTACCATTATCAAAGAGATATCTAGTGATGATGATTATGATGATGATTTATACCCCGACCATCTGGCTGGGTGACTTTCAGCAAAATATTTATAAAATATCAAACATTAAAAACTTCCCAATACAGGGCTGCCTTCAGATGTCTTCCAAAAGTTGTATAGTTCTTTATCCTTGACATCTGATGGGCGAGCGTTCCACAGGGAGGGCGCCACTGCTGAGAAGGCCCTCTGCCTGAATGCCTGCAACCTCCAGAAGACCCTCGGAAGTGAACCTCAGTGTCCTGGCTGAATGATGTGGGTGGTGATACTCCTTCAGGTATCTAGTGCAGGTACCCAACCCAAACACACAACCTGAACTTGATTCACTTTTCAAAACTGCATAGCATGAACTGTCAAAAGCTGTCAGCACAGGAGTAAACTGCATGAAAGGACAAATCCCTACTCTGTAATGGTGATTATCTGCTAACTCTGCTCTCATGCAGCTCATTCCCTTATTTTCTGAGAAACCACAGAAAATGGCCAGTGTGCTAGAAACCACATGCCAACATACTGACTAGGCATTCATATATCCCATTTCTGTGGGACATTCTGACTCTTTATACTGAATGGGAAGCTCTTAATGAAAACCACAACTCATGTTTCAGAAATTAATTGTAAACAATAATATCCTTCGGTTGATGATGATGATGATGATAATAATAATAATATAATAATAATAATAATAATAATGATAATGATAATGATAATGATAATGATAATAATGATAATTTATTATTTATACCCCGCCTATCTGGCTGGGCTTCCCCAGCCACTCTGGGCGGCTTCCAACAAAATATTAAAACACAATAATTCATCAAACATTAAAAGCTTCCCTAAACAGGGCTGCCTTCAGATGTCTTCTAAAAGTCTGGTAATTGTTCTCTGACATCTGGTGGGAGGGCATTGGTGTTGACTTTGAGGGAAATCTAGTGTTTTTATAAGACAACACATGCCATCAGTGTGTATTGCACTTTACACCGTATAGAAATCCCAAAGCAGTTTAACAATAAATCACTCTCTCCTTGGAACTGAGAATTGTAGTTCTGTGGTGGGAATGGGTTAAACCACAGAGCCTAGGGCTTGCCGATCAGAAGGTCGGCGGTTCAAATCCCCGCGACGGGGTGAGCTCCCGTTGCTCTGTCCCAGCTCCTGCCCACCTAGCAGTTCGAAAGCACGTCAAAGTGCAAGTAGATAAATAGGTACCACTCTGGCGGGAAGGTAAACGGCGTTTCCGTGCGCTGCTCTGGTTCGCCAGAAGCGACTTAGTCATGCTGGCCACATGACCTGGAAGCTGTATGCCGGCTCCCTCAGCCAATAATGCGAGATGAGCGCCGCAACCCCAGAGTTGGTCACGACTGGACCTAATGGTCAGGGGTCCCCTTTACCTTTAACAACTCTTAGCACTCCTAACAGTTCCCAAGATTCTTTTGGGAAAGCCATGCCCTTTTAAAGTGGTATGATACTGCTTTAAATGAATAATGCAGATGCTTCTTAAAGAAGAAATTCACAAAGGGTATAGAAACAAATAACCAGTACAAAAGCATTAAGAATAACCACAATTCAAAATTATATTTAAAAACAATCCAGCTCAGCAACACAATAAGTCTTCCCAAGCCACCAGGCATGTCAAAAAGTAAGAACAGTATATTTCCAAGGACACAGACTTCAATTAGGGCTGGGCGATGTCTGGTTTTCAACATTGTGATATATCACCAGCTAAACATTGCGATATATCAATATATCACGATGTCTGAAATAAGGATGGAACTATGTAGAGGAACACTTTCCTCTGTGTTTGAGTCTCCCTCCACCAAAATCAATATTATTTTAAAGTTAATAGAAAAAAGAGTCATTTCTATAAATTATTGATCAATGGAGATTAATAAAACACATCTGCAAATGACACTTTTACAAATTTATTATTTCCCTTCTTCTGGTCTGTTTCAAGCTATGCCACTAGGGGGTATCAAAATATTTTTTTGTGGGAAAAGAAAGCATGTTTAGTAGGTATTTTCATTGCATGTGTGCTCTTTAACAAGTAAAGTTGAAATCAGGCTACTAAATGTTATTCTTCCTTTCCTCCTCCCAAACCAAACCATTTCATCCTTTGTTTCCCATGCCATCAGCAATTTATACATTTTAGAAATTAATTTCTCATCATTTTCACATAAACCTGCTTCAAAGTTTGACTTTTGCTCTATACATCTATTCTTTAAATCCTTTTTATAGATTTTGTTTAATTGGTGATATTGGAACCAGTTATCCACTAAGTTTTGTATTTCGTTGAACTTTTGAAGCTTACATTCATTATCCTGAAAACTCAATAAATCTCTATAGCCCATAAACATCTGGTTGGGCATTGTGAGAACATGATGCTAGCCTAGATGGGACACTAGCCTGGTCCGGAAGGTTCTTCTTACATTCTGAGAAAGTCAGTAATGGAAAAGTATGTCAAAATTTTGCATTTCCTAAAGAAAGATCAGAAATCAATACAGAAATGGCTCATAACCAGAGTATCTGAAGGACCATATTCTCCAATACAAATCCTACTCATTTATTCATTTCCACATCATAGTCTCTGACAGGGTCTTCTCAATGATTGTGCCCCATTTCAAAGTGTTCTGTCTGGCATCCACACTTTAATTTTCTTTTAAAAACAACAACACACCTGCCTTTTCTCTTAAATCATGTGGATGTCTTTTGTTATCATTTCTGCTTCCTTTTGTTATGCCTCTGTTTTTATTGGTTTGCCAGCTTTGAAATACATTGTATTAAATTGCGGGTTGGGGTGTTAATTAAAAAATCAAGTTGCCTTGAACGTGGAAAGTGGAAAAGTAGGTAGAAGTGCCTTCCCAAATTAGTCTGTTTTATCTCTGCAGTTTTTAATCCTTGCTGGGCTTTTAAAATCATTTTTAACACTGTTTTATGATTGTTTTTTTGTTCTATTTTATTTACGTACACTGCTCAGGGATTCCTTACACGTAGAGCCGTTTATAATTGTTTTATACAAGTGAGTGAGAGAGTAAATAAAAAGTTCGGGGTGCCAGTCAGCCATGCTTTTTTCCGTGATGCTTCATTTCATACTACCGTACCAGGTTTCGAGATCACTACCACACCTCTTGCAATAGTCTGAGCATCCTCAGTCCTCACGGAACTGTTTTTGCTTTTTCTATTCCAATACCCTTGTCCCACCCTAATATCCCCTCCTGGTATGATTTGTCATTCTGCAAATCTTGGGGTTCCTCTCCATGCCTGCTGATATCTCTCTTTTATGTACAGATTGTGTCATTTGGGGAGAGAGAAGAATCTCCCTTTAGTGTTGTTAAACACCACCTCAATCTGCACAAGATTCCAGGCACTCACCCAGGGTTGTGTTTCCACTGCAAAATCAAGGCAGTTTGCTGTGTCTTAGAAATGTGGTTTGTTCACACACATTTACACCTAAAGCCTTCCACAGAGGGGGCGCAGAACATTACACCCCAAGAGTGTCTCTTGTTGCTCCTCTCGTGGCTTCAACAAGCTTGGGTCCAAAACAGCAGCCAGCCACGGCCCCCAGTCTCTCAGAGCAGCCTCTCCCAGCCAGCATGCATGGAGTTCTGCCCACTTCCTGCTGCTTCTTCCCAGCAGCCTCTGCAGAAAACAACTCTCCCCCTTCCACTTCCAGCATCTCCTCTGTCACCTCCGTTTCAAAAGCCTCCTGCAAAAAGCACTTTTTTTTACCGTGGTGACATCTTGCCCCCTGTAATCCTGGCAGCCTCCCACTTTCTTGTCCGATGCTGTATGCCTCACCTTTTGTCAGGATAGGGACTGCTATCACCCCTCTAAGGAAGCCCAGCTCCTGAGGAAGCTGGCTTGACTTCAAACCCCATATTTACTAATTTCAGAAAATAGGGGGAGAACCTCGCACCCAGGAATTTTAAGGGATTCTTGCCTCCTGCAAACCCAGAACAATATATTGGATTAGATGTTAGATACAACTTACATAATTGCTACTGTTCTGTTAGACAGGATTTCTTCCATTTTAAAGTTATCTATTAAATTCTCATTATATTGCAGACCATTGCACCTATTTTATGACTGCTGTGTTACCTGGTTTTTTGCATGTGTGTGTTTGTGTGTGTGTGTGTGTAAATTACAGACTAGTTGTATTTAATCAATCTTACAAACAGTATTCAGAGCATTTAACAACAGACAAAATATTTTCACAGAATCACAGACTTGTATAGTTGGAAGGGACCATGAGGGTCATTTTGTCCAACCCCTTGCAATGCAGAAATCTTTTGCCCAACATGAGGCTCAAACTCACAACCCACAATCCATGCTCTACCAACTGAGCTAGGGGTCAGCAAACTTTTTCAGGAGGGGGCCGGTCCACTGTCCCTCAGACCTTGCGGTGGGCCGGACTATATTTGTTTGGGGGGGGGATGAATGGATTCCTATGCCCCACAAATAACCCAGAGATGCATTTTAAATAAAAGCACACATTCTACTCATGTAAAAACACGCTGATTCCCGGACCATCCGCAGGCCAGATTTAGAAGGCGATTGGACCAGATCCGGCCCCAGGGCCTTAGGTTGCCTACCCATGATTACTGCGCTATCTAAGCCCCACTTTTCTTGCCACAGTAACAATTGGTGCACTTTCTACAGTCATTAAGGAAACGTATGTATCTATCAATATAAGGAAATTGAGAACATGTCTACAATTGTACAAACACTACGGTGAGTAAGTCCCATTGAACTCCACAGGTTTTACTTCTGAGTAGGCATGCATAGGCTTGCACTGCAAGTCTTGAAGTCCTTTAGAACTATAATGCAACCTCTTTACCCTTTTTAACCTTCACATATTTTATTTCACTTAGCAGCATCGCACATTGTTGTTCAACTGATGTGTGTGTGTGTGTTCTAATCTTTGAAGTATTTAGATCTTTTGAATTATTTTGGGAAGCTTTCTTGACTGCTTTATCTCCCATTTCATTTCCTTTAATACCCGCACAAGCTGAGATCTATACAAAAATGTCATTGTTGCCGTGACATATTACCATATTAGGGACATCAATAATTTCCAAAGCCAGACCCTCTTTGGTGATTGAAATTTCCAGGATGATATCAATGGCACTTAAAAGATCTGGAAAAGTGACAGATTGTAAAGGTTGCACTTTAGCAATCTAATTCAGTGCCATCAGAACGTCAAATAACTCAGCACTGAAACCTGATAAGTAATCTAACAGCCCAACTGCCTGAATTGAAATTTATACATACAGGGTAGGTGAATTGTTCCAAATCCAGGACACACACACACACACACACACAGAGAGAGAGAGAGAGAGAGAGAGAGAGAGAGAGAGAGAGAGACTGGTTCACATGTATGTATATTCAACACTTGGTAATTGCAGTTTTAAGTGTCCGACTCAAGTGTGTGAATGATTCACACATGCAACAGGATGAGCTGCCAGAATAGACTGTACCACTTCAGATGCCAATGGGGAAGTCACTTTTCTGAATACTCCCACTTAAAAACTTTCTGCAAGTAGAAAATAACATTCCTGGGACTGGGCTGAGTTAGGGCCTTTTCCCTTGCTGTGATAGGTTGTTTTTGTTTTGTTTTTCTTTCAAGTACGATAGTTTGGTATTTTAAACTGGAATGGGGAGAGCATGTGATATTGCCACCCCCAGTCCTTCAGTGAGAAGTGGCATGATCCACTTTGTCTCTTTAAGGGGTCACAAAGCACTTTCATGCAACGTGTTTGTTGAAGTCTGTGTACACACTAGAGCTGAGCAATATATCAATATATCATCCAAAACTGGTTTGAAGTCCATATTGTGATATCAGTTTCATAATTTTTGAACTCACAGTATATAGTGAATCGTGTGTGTGTGTGTGTGTGTGTGTGTGTGTGTGTGTGCTATGCAAAAAACACAATGTGGGGGGGGGGAACCGTGAAGCCAGCCAATGCTTCTCTCGATACCTGCAGTCCCTGTTAACTCTGCTGGCTCAGCTTTCCCCTGCCCTCCTGCAGGGGGCAGCAAATCACAAGAGCAGGTGCCGGCAAAAATCACGATGCGGGAAAAACCGTGAAGCCAGCCAATGCCTCTACATAGCTCCATCCTTATTTCAGACACTGTGGTTGATACATTGGTATATCATGATGTTTAGCTGGTGATATATCACGATGTTGAAAACCAGATATCACCAGGCCCTAGCACACACCATACATTTGAAGCACACAATTTCACCCAAATAAACCTGTAAACCATTGCTTAAGGGTGCTTGGAATTGTAGCTTTATAAGGGGTAAAGCATAGCTCCTAAGATTCTTCGGCAGATGCCATGTCCTTTAAATATATGGACTGCATGCAGCCCTAGTTTTAAATAGGTTCAGTTTTCACAGTTGCAAGCTGTCAAGGAGGGGGCAGAAATGCATTTGACATAATATATCATTTGGAGCAGCTTGCCAGCAGTTTACAAAGTATTAGAGAAATCCTGCAGTTTACCCTGGAACCTTTTACAATCAAGATACCAGAAAAGTAACTTTAGACCAAGGGTGGGAACATTTGGCCCTCGAGATGTTGCTGAACATTCATATCCAGCCATTGGCCATGCTTGCTGGCCCTGATGGGAGTTGCAGTTCAGCAACATCTGGAGGGCCAAAGTTCCCCTACTCCTGCTTTAGAACTTGGGACTGGCGCTTTCTCAGTTGTATGACCATTTATTTTGCAGGCGGACCAGCTCCTTCATTCCAGAATGGTTGCTTGAGATGAAGGGTACAATGGCACCCCCTCCCTCCCACATACTGGAGTAGCAGCTGAATTTAATCTAGTTTAGGAAGAGGCCTTATACTGAATCAGGTCATTGGTCCTTCTAGTTTATCTGCACTGACAGGCAGCATTTCTCCAGGAATTCAAGCACGATAGTCTCCCAGCCTGTTGAGGTACCAGGGATTGAACCTGGGACCTTCATGCAAAGCAGATGCTCTATCACTGAGCTACAGTCCTTTCCCAAATATTGATGATGGAACAAGCATCTTCCACCCAACAACAGCAAGCTGAGTTGAGGGTGGAGGGCAGACTGAGGGGCACACACAGCTTTGTCCTCTTAACATTTCGCTTTCTAAATCCCCCAAGCATCTACCGCCTAAGGTAGTCATCTCACTCTGCATCTTTGTAGGACCAAACCAGCCAGCATATTCAAGAAGTTTGGATCAGGGCAAAGACCTTCAATTTCTGCCTGTGTGCTGAGCGTTCAGTATTATATTAGCATTTGTTAACCACAGTAGAACTGCCAACTTTGGGTGCACATTCTTGTCCTTAACTAGAGTATTATACACTCAATGCTGTAAAATTCTGAGTCACAATGATCTAACTACTTCAAGCTTTATTTTTCAGAGGCCATCAGTTAAAACTAAAGTATGTTCGAGTTTTTTCCCTACTGTCTATAAATACAACACATAAAAAGTCCTTATTACAGAATGCTTTATTAACATCAGCAGACAGTCTTACAGCGTGATCTATGGATGATCGATTTGCCTGAAAGCCACTTTAATATGGAGGAAGAAGATTGTTCTTCTCCAGAAAGAATGACAGCCAGCAATAAATCATCTCCTCCATCATCTTATATAGCAATGAAGTTGGGGGACAACAGATCATAAGGACCTAAATCAGAATATGATCCTATTTTCTTTTTGAAATTGAAAAATGAAAAAAGATCTTTCAACCATTCCTGAGACTACCAAAACTACAAATATAATTATTACAAAGAGCTGAGCTGAAACTTCGCCCAGTTTCCCACCAATGTATTCAGTAGCTTAAAAAAAAAAAGGCTATCTTTTTGACAATTCTTGGCTTTCCTTGTAAAATAGTGGTTTCCATTGCCTTCACTTGCTCTTGTGCAAATCACTTTCATTTGCAGTCTGTTTTTGGCACTCCTTCAGATAATGGTCAACAATTCATTTGCATTGTTTTCACTCTGTTATTGTCACTTGCCCTCACTGACATCATGACACAGTCAAACTTGATCTGTTTCGTAGCAATCAATTATCTCATTCACCGCAGTATCTCCAATTCTGTCTGATCACCCATGTGACTATTCCAGGAAGGAATAAGCTGTACTATTGGAAGGGGAAATCACTGAAAATGTACTATCCAAACAAACCCATAACACCAAATACCATTTAAAAAAGTAAATGTTCACAAAATCAAAGTATGTACTGAGATAAGCATTTCTAACCCACCAAAACCACTAGTTTCTACTGGAAAATCACAGTGAGTCAAGGGTAATGAGTGCTGTGCCCTCCAAGTGCTGCTGGTTTCCAGTTCCCATCATCTCTGACCATTGGCCAACAACATCTGGAGGGCATTGGGCTGCCAACTCAGCTTAAGTTATTACTCATATGTTGAGCTACGCAGAAGTTGCCAAAGTAAAGCAGCATTCAAACCATGTTCCCATAGCTTGCCTGATTCTCTCTCAAAAATTCCCAGTTCAGTTTAGGAAAGAGTTTTCTGGGCTACATCTTGGAAGCTACTTGGAACACCTGGGGAGATGTTCCCTCCTTAAATCTGCAGGAAGGAATAGCAGGCTCTTTTGTGACAAAAAGGCACTCCCTGCTGTTTTTCTGAAGTTCTATAATAAGCAATATATTTAGGTTCTGTTTAAGGCTTAAAAAAAAAAAACCCTTTTACTAGATTTATCACACTAAAAAGCATTATTGAGATTTTGATTTTCTTCATATCTTAATGCAATAAAGCCACTTAGCATTGCCTTATCAAGTGCAACTAATTAACAACAAAACAGATATTGTTAGCTATAATCATCCTATGATCAGCTATATGAATGCTGAATTGGCTTTTCCAAGTCTCATTCAATACTCTCACTTTAAGTACCATATAGATTTTTCTGCCTTCAATAGCATCGTACAGTTATACAAGTTAATAATGCATATGCATTTGACTGGAAAATTACCTCTTCCTGAAGAACCATCAAACCTGTCTATTGACATTTTATAGAAATTAAAAGTAACACATACTTCTCGGCTAAACGACAAGCTCACCCAACCCATTCCTTTCCATCTGTGAGATGATAGAATGGGTATACATATGCTCACTGTACCATTGTTATTTTTTATCTGTTTTGACATTTATATCCCACTTTTCTATGATAATTCACATTCAATATCACTTACAAAAAATATGAAACGTATTTAAAAAAACAGTACTAAAAAACTCTCAAACAAACAATACAGTCAGGCATAGAAACTTTCAAAATGAAAGTTGAAATCCTTAGTTTGAAACCCTTCCACCCAGCCCAGAGGCATTATGGGAATGATTTCCCAATTTCCAGCACACTACAGCTGCCCCACACCATCAGAAAATTAGGTCAGGGGGCTGGAAAGCTAGATCACACCTGCAGGCTTGCAGTTCAACATTCATGCCTTAGATTTTTGCAACATCATACTTGGATCCTGCCTTATACCAAATGAAGCCAATGTTCTATCTAGCTCAGTATCATCTATAGTCAGGGATAGGCAACCTAAGGCCCGGGGGCCGGATGCGGCCCATTCACCGTCTCAATCCGGCCCGCGGACCGGGAAACAGCATGTTTTTACATGAGTAGAATGTGTGCTTTTACAGTGGTCCCTTGACTTACGAATTTAATCCGTTCCGAATGGACACTCGTAGGTCGAAAAGTTTGTAAGTCAAAAAAAGCGATTTCCCATAGGAATGCATTGGGAGAAAAAATATTCGGAAAAATTCATAAGTCGAGGAAACCGCATCTAAAACCGGCAATGATTTCCATTCGGATGTCGAAAAATTCGTAGGCGTGCGGCCACTTTTTTCATTCGTAAATCGAAAAATTCGGATGTCGAGTACTTCGTAAGTCGAGGGACCACTGTATTTAAAATGCATCTCTGGGTTATTTGTGGGACATAGGAATTCGTTCATTCCCCTCACCCTCAAAATATAGTCTGGCCCACCACATGGTCTGAGGGATGGTGGACCGGCCCGCGGCTGAAAAAGGTTGCTGACCCCTGATCTATAGTAGTGGGCAGAGATGCTTTATGGTTTCAAGCAGGGGGACATTCTCAGTCCTACCTAGAGACACTAAGGGTTGCACTTGGGATCCTCTGCATGCAAAACAGATGCTCTTTACCAGTGAGCTACAGCCCTCCCCACATTTCCTAATAGTACAACAACCAAGCATTTTTACTAGGGCACTTGCTGCTCTGCAAACCTAATGTCACATTGCTATCACAGCGGTCACCTTGCGGGGTGATGGAAATCTTGGCACCGATTCCATAGAATGATGGCAGTGGTATAAACTAGCACCATCTATACTTAAAACTGAAGTACAATGATTTCTACTTTTAAGAGTAGACTACCCACCATATGTCACTACTGTCACTTTTGAAAAGCACAGTAAAATAGAGCGATAGTCAAAAAGACCACTGTCAATTAAGCAGAGAATGGCTTTGTCACTGACATTCCAAGTGCATTGCTTCTTCAAGCACATCAGGAAACTGGGTTTCTTAACCATTTCCCCTCTTTAACAATGCTACATATCCATTGGTCACCTCCCCACCCAGCTCAACTGCTACCCTGTGCTCTGCAGGAATAGTACTGCCCACTGTGAATTGTTGTTGTTGTTTAGTCATTAGTCATGTCCGACTCTTCGTGACTCCATGGACCAGAGCACACCAGGCACTCCTGTCTTCCACTGCCTCCCGCAGTTTGGTCAGACTCATGTTGGTAGCTTCAAGAACACTGTCCAACCATCTTGTCCTCTGTCGTCCCCTTCTCCTTGTGCCCTCAATCTTTCCCAACATCAGAGTCTTTTCCAGGGAGTCTTCTCTTCTCATGAGGTGGCCAAAGTATTGGAGCCTCAGCTTCAGGATCTGTCCTTCCAGTGAGCACTCAGGGCTGATTTCCTTAAGAATGGATAGGTTTGATCTTCTTGCAGTCCATGGGACTCTCAAGAGTCTCTTCCAGCACCATAATTCAAAAGCATCAATTCTTCGGTGATCAGCCTTCTTTATGGTCCAGCTCTCACTTCCGTACATCGCTACTGGGAAAACCATAGCTTTAACTATACAGACCTTTGTTGGCAAGGTGATGTCTTTGCTTTTTAAGATGCTGTCTAGGTTTGTCATTGCTTTTCTCCCAAGAAGCAGGCGTATTTTAATTTCATGACTGCTGTCACCATCTGCCCCCCCCCTTATGAATAGGAATGTACAAATCTATCGATTCTGGTTTGTTCCAGTTTCCCATTTTTCCAATGTAAAGTTCATTTCTCTATATTCTATATCAATTTGTGATAATAATAAAAAAAGTTCTTGAAGATTCAGCAGTGTATTTCCCCTAGATGGAACTTTTATCAATCCACATGTTTGCAATGCCATTTCTGCTTTAAAAAAATGGCTTTTAGAATATTATTTTCACAAATATATGTATTGTTATGCACACTTTAGCATATGCATTTTTATGCACAATACTTAGGAGGAGAATTGCATTGAATAATTACGAGAAGTGCAAATTTTGAAGCATGGCTGTGTTTTGGTTTGTGTATTGTTTCAGGAAGTGCAGAATAAGTAGGTTTGCCTTTAAATGTAAACTGATCGAAATTCTCTCCCCTCCCCATAACCTATTAGCTGCACTTAGATTCCATTGAAATAAATGTGTAAAGTTAGTTACTTAACTTAAAGTTAAATCCTTCTGATTTCAATGAGATCTGGATGAAACTACTTGAGTTTGGATCCAACCGAAACTCAAGTAGTCTCATCTTTAGCTCACCAAAAGAGATCTTGGGGAATTCTGGTGTAAAGCAAAATGGGAGTGGAAATTGCTTGTGTTTATTTATCCCATGTCTGGGTTGGAAATCAATCCAGCAAATACAATTGGTATTTGCTATGGTTGTTGCTTTCAGTCTACAAACATTACATAATTGATTATTAGCTGTCTCTCTTCCCTGCTCCCGCCCCATATTTCCATTGCCTTTCCTTTGCATTGAAATAAATGAGGTGGAACAATGTAATGATAATGTAGCCATGCAATTTATGCAATTACTAAGTTATGTAATTTTGCCACAGTGGCAGTAGGACAAAAAATGACCTTTTGGGCAGCAGACAAACTGCAGCAAAAGGAAAACAATGCTGCATGCAAGCAATACGAGTTGAAATGAAAAATGTGCTATTTCACGTAGCTAATTAGTGTGGTTCCAATATGTTAAACTGAAAATAATTTTAAAAAAGAGATTGACATTCAAAATCACCAAGACTAAAGCCCAGGGCTTCCATTCTTCCAGTGGAGAAACGGAATGATCAGTTATATTAAAATGGGGGTGACTTTTAAGGAAGGGATACATCCTCTGGGTCACCTTTTGTGAGACCATTACAGTTTTATGGCTCCTCTGGAGTTCCTTGAGAAATGCACAGAGCTAAGGCCAGAGCATCTGACAAGTTTTAATGTTTTGCATCAATTCTCAGCCATTATATATTTTTTTGGAAAATAAAAAAGTCCCATCTTGAAGAAACACATAAAGGTCAGGACGTAAAGAAGATACATTTCCCCAAAGAGGAGGAAAGGTCAGCATGATGGTGTGTGTGTGTGTGTGTGTGTGTGTGTGTGTGTGTGCATCAAGACTAGTGTGCAGATGCCTTTTCAGCATACAACGATGATCACCTTGTAAGAAGTATATAAAACATGAATTAATGTGACAGAGTAGACACAGAATACACACTCCTGTTCCTTGCACTATAAAAGAAAGTACACTCTCTGCGGGAAATGTGCATGCTGCAGAACAAATATCCCAGGACCAGTCCTGCAGTGCACCAGGGGTTAAATGACCCCCTTGAGTGGCACCATAAAGGAGTGGTAGCAGTGGAAACAGATGAAGACAGGCACTGCCTCAGGATTCAAAATGTCTTGGACAGTCACTGGAAAACTCTTGTATAAAATGTTATTTTAAGTAAAATGTCAAAAACCTCTTCACAACGGAGAATGTGCCCTGACTTGTTATCTATCTAATTTGTGTGCCACCCTGAACGTCATATGGCAAAAGTAGGGGTGTCAGGAAGAATCATTTTGTGTTCCACTCTATTCATTGCATGCAACCCTGTTTCTGCTCTGCTGCAGCGTTCCTTCTGCAAAAAGCTATGCTACTTTTCTCGCTGTCTGCTGTAAAAAATCATGTGACCTACATAATCCACATGTAAGTTACATTGTGCAACTTTCCATAATTTACGTAATTCTGTATTTGTAGGCTGAAGTAGCTTAGAAATCCTAAAACTACAATTAAACAACAAGAAGATCTGCTACCTAAGTGTTAATCTTTGATGGGCAACATCAAGGGTTCTGTAGCTCTCCCTCCCTAAGGCTCTTTTATCTTGAAGCCAGACTTGGACAGCACTTCAAATACAGGGCACCTTTCAATAAAAGGACCGTCTTCTGGAAATTGGGCACAACCTCACTTTACCCCTCCACTCACCCAGAGGAAGGTGTCCCCATGCCCATTTGCAACAGATGAAAAATGGAAGTTGATGCCTTTAATACAAATGCCATCATGGTGTTTAAAGATGAACTTGAGCTCTGATAATTCTATTAATCTGCCAGATGGCAATGAGTAATACAGTACAATTAATCATTCTGTCAGCTCCAGCTATCCAAAGCAAGCTGGTGTACATTTGAATATATACAAAAGCTGTTGACCAAGGACCTTACAAATTTTTCATGTAAATGCAAAGGGTGTTTATCCTTATCATGGTCCTTGCATACCCCCCCTTTTTTTTACTTCAATGGATTTCTACAAAGTCTTTTTTTCTCATGAATCCTTTCCTCTCTCTTTCCAAGGGAAAAAATATCTTCAAAAAGTGACATGACGGGAAAGAACATTTTTACTTGCACTCGCAAAAGTTGATCAAAAGTTTTCTAGGAAGTGCCAAAATATTATCACAGTATTTCTTTATTTTAAAAAGGGGTTATATGGAGTTAAATACTGTAATAGCAAAACGACCAAAGAGCAGTACACAAATAAGGATTTTACACTAATGATATAATTTACACAAGTGCCATGAGATTAATGTAACAGAGCACCATCTTCTGAAAGTTCTGATTTTCAGGCTGTGTTACCACAAAACCCCTTTTCTGAAGCTTGACCTTCAATGTTGCTGGAGGGAAAATGGCCTCCTCTTGTCTACCTCGGCTCCACAGTGGTTCTCTCAAATGGGTTGGCACTTGGAAACTGAAACTTACAGCCCATTATAAGGGGGAAAAATCAGCTGAATGCCTTGAGGTCAGGGTTGAGTACACCTCCCAGCAGGATCTGGCACCTGTGAGTAGAGCCTCAGTGTCCTGGCAAAGCTCATCTGTGCTGGGCCCCACCAGTCTATCTACCTGGCAGTGGCATCAGCAAACAACCATTTACATTTCCCACAATGCCCTGAAGCGACTTTGTGTCACAACATAAAGAATAAATAAAATGGCCACTTCTCACTGACATTACTAAAGGCCCACCAACTTAGGAGAGGGTCTCTTCAAATCTGAAGCTGGTCTTGGACCAGAGAGCACAACCAAGTCCTCTTTTTTTCTGTGTTCAGTCTACATACAGTCCATGCCATTGTGGTGTTGTGGTTAGAGTGTGAGACCTGGAATTATCAGGGCAGTAGGTGACCTTGGGTCAGTCACACTGTCTTTCAACCTAACTTACCTCACAAGGTTGCTATGGAGATACAATATGGAGGAGGAAGCCATGTATAGCACCTTGAGCTCTTTGGAAGATGGGTGGGGTATAAATGCTATTATTATTATTAAACAATTATGATAATGTAACCAGTGTTTCCCCATAGGGTTGTCTGCCCTGCAGAAATAGCTGAACACCAGCCAGAGTGTCCAACAGTTAGAGATGATGGGAGTTGAAGCCAAATAACATCTCAGAGGGCACCAGCTTGAGAAGGTTGGTGTAAGGACAACGGACGTACCATCATGATGAGTGAATGGGAAGCCCTCTGGAAAACTAATATGAACTTTACGGCATGCTACACAATTAAAGAAAATACGATGAAAATGCAATTCAGATGGTACCTTACACCATCGAAACTCTCCAAGATGTACAAAAATATATCAGACAAATGTTGGCGATGTGGAGAAACAAAAGGAGATATGTACCATATGTGGTGGACCTGCTGGAAAATTAAAGAGTTTTGGAATCTCATCTATGATGAGATAAAAAAGATCTTTAAATTAACCTTTGCAAAGAAACCAGAGGCTTTCCTTCTTCGAATCTTAAGCAGTAACATCCCAAAAAATATAAGAGAAATCTTTTTATATGCAACAGCTGCTGCCTGGTTATTAATCGCATCAAACTGGAAAGGGGGGAAAGTACCAACAGTAAGGGAATGGCAGAATAAGTTACTAGACTATGCAGAGTTGGCTCAATTGACAGATACACTAAGGGGAAATACAAAACAACTATTTGTACAAAAATGGGATATGTTCAAGAAATATCTACAAAAAGATAATAATGATATAATTTCTATGGCAGCACTTGAATGACTCTTGTGTAAATTATATATTATTATATAAGGAAATATGGTATGAAATGTTATAAGAAAGTACTAGAAATTATAGTAAGAATTAAGTAAGAAATATAAGTACTTTCAATGCTGTAAATGTAAAGTACTTAGGGAAAAGACGGGAAGTCTGTATTTATATCTATATGATTTAGTTTAGTGGAATTTAGATTATTGAATTTATTATTTTAATATATCTTTATCTAGTATAAATAATATACGAAAAGAGCATGTGCATTTACAAGTATAAATTAATATCTAATGGTGTAAGTATTCAAAGTTGTACATGTATTAAAGACTATGTATGGATTTAATTTAATAAAAAGAAAAGAAAAGAAAAAAGAGAGAAGGTTGGTGTACCCAAAGTTTGAGAGCTGGTTTTGACACATATAGACCTTTGGCAAAGTTTTGATGAAATAAAACAATAATTCTTTCCTTGAGACAAGGCAAAATGTAATAACCGTTTCTTAAGGAAGTCAACCTATTTAGTCAAATTTTGTAGCTGACGGTGCAGCTGTGCCTGTCAAGTCAGGTTGCATCAAAGCACCAGGTGATGAAAAGGTAATGAAATGTGACTGATAGTACTTTGGGGGAAATGGTTACATACCTGTATAGTAAGGGGGATGTGTCAGCATTTTTGCTGGAGTCAGGGAGGAATGCTGGCTTTGGGGCAAGGTACCTTCAAAATTAAAGTACTCTCCACCAGCAGTAGTCCACTCCTTCTTAGACCTGATTTAGGTGCCTTGTCTGTCTGTTGGTCTGTGTTTGTTTCTAATAAAAAGCACAGTCTGTTGGTAGCATTCAAACACTTCCAGCTGATTGCCTTGAGGTCCATTTCACAAGGCATGCAGGTCTTCTGCTTGGAATGAAATAGTTGGATTCAGTGCCTAGATTCATTAAAAGCACAGAGAATTGGAATCTTATCAAGACTATATGTGTGCCTGCACACAAACAAATAACCAGAAAATGCTTGTTATGGGACAGTTATAGAAATGCCACCAACATGCACACAAACATAGAAGCAAAGTGAGGCATAGCAAAATGTTGCTGTAAATTCTACTAGAGAAAAATTAACACAAGTATACGTGAACATTGATCGTGAAGGATTAATATTTTAATTTTGCAACAGGGAATCTTTACGGCCTGGTGGGCCAGATCGTTATCTGTTCCCACCTGCGCAGGCCGACTTGAGTAGGACAGCCCAATCTGTCAATCAGCTAGGGGTCATTGTGACATCAAATGATTGACAGGTGGGTGGTCCTGTTCTCCTGTCAAAGTCCCCAGCATAGTGCTTACCAAGCACTATGGTTGTCAGGCACTTGGGAACTGTATTATTTATTAAATTTATATACCAACCTTCATCTAAAGATCTCAGGGCAGTTCACAATATAAAAACACATGATAAATAGAAACAAATAGAGCCAAAGACTTTGCCAGCCCTACGTTCAGCAAAGCTCTGAGCAAAGACTGGGAAGCTGTTTTCTAGAGGAGAACTTGATTGTACACCCTCTCCAGCAGGGTTGAGCACACACCCCTCAGCTGATGCACAGTAGCTTCAACCCTTCAGGAATCTGAATGGCAAACCAGAACACTCACTCATTGTCGTGTCCCCAATGGTAACTGTAGCTAGCCGTCAAGAACGCACGCCACTCCGAGAAGTCAGCGGAAGATGTCTTGAAGTTTATTGTACAGCACACAGAGAAACGTGGAAAGTCCGTGAGGATTCTGAGGAGGCCATCTCAGAATCCCCCTTATGTACACCTTGCTGGGTGACTCCCAATTCCCCCCTCCCTTCTGCCCTAAAGGTCCGGGGTTAATCCTCTTCCCCACCCGGGGTGGCTTGGACAAAAGAGTTAACTGCTCTGGTCTACCTGCACTATTCATGGGTGCTTTTTACATTGTTATTGCGATGCTGACGGTTCCCGCCCGCCGCTGATGATTTGCGGTTCCCTTCCGCACCTGGGGTTGGGCCATCAGGTACGCACCCATCCTGGGGTTGTTTACCCCTCGAGGCATGCCTGGGTGAGGTCGGGTCTTGCTGCGCTCGGTTTAACCCCTGCGCGCCTGGCTCCGCTGTCGCCCCCTTTCCTGGCCCGCTGCAAGGTTCCCCTTCCTGGCGCCCGCATGGCGCGACCCTGTCTAGTCGGGTCGCGACACTCATCTATTCAGCCTTTATTGGCATGATTTTTTAGACAATAAAATCATAAAAGAGAGGGGGGGCATGCATAAAACATTGGCAATCCAGACATATTAAACACATAAAACATATAGAAGACTCAGTAGCCACCATTCAGTAAAATTAAGTAGTTTTAAATTTGACTTTTAAAATATTGGCTAAATACCCTGAAACAATCTGAGTAGTTTTGGGTATATCATCTTTCATCGGGTATATAATGGATTATGAACTCTTTGCAAGTAGATACTCTTAAGCTTCAAAGGAGTCACCAGTAGGTCTCTCTGAAGAGAGGGCAGTCCAAAAATTATATGGTATATTGTATCTGGTTTATTCATACCACAAGAGCAAAGTCTATTCTGGAAGGGTATTTCTGGGAACCTTCCAGACAGTACAAATGAGGGGAATGCATTTAAATGGGCTAGTGTAAAAACTCTACAATAGAAAGGGGTATCTAAATTATATTTAAAAAAATAGTTGGGTGTCATCCCATGACGAGGCTGCAAACCTAAGCAAGCAGATGAGCATACAAAGAGCCGGTGTTCACCTCACACCACTCATCTGTTATCGTGGTTCATTTTTCTTTTTCTAAATTCCCTTGTAGGGTAAGTAAAGCAGTCAGCATTTGGGGCCACAGAGGACTTTTGACTGTTTCCAGTGATGTGCCCAAAGAGCTGATTCCTGTGCCTGGAGGCTGATTGGATGCACATGACCGCCAAAGGTGGAAGCAGCTGGGAAGACAAAATGGACATGAGTCATCCCTCGTCCCCTCACTGAAGCCACCTACCATGCATCCAGATGGTCATGTGAAGAAGCTATCGGTGAGCTTGGGAACTTGAGGAGAGCGGTGTTGTGTGAAGGATGAGACGTATTAAACCCTATTGCCACCCCCCATCCTTCCTTGGTGGATGAAAGACAGTCAGCTGTTGGTCTCGGGCAGATTAACAAGGAAGGTTGTTTTTTGTTTATCTACCTGGTCAAGGACAATTTACAGTTCAGTTACTCTGAAGCAAGGACTTGTTGATCCGAGCACGCTCCTGTTATAGCTCCAGGTGGAGGGTGATAGATCGAGCCGTCAGTGTGATAAAGTGCAGCCTATAGGCAGGCAATACACAATATAAATAAAACACCCGTAGATCTGTTGGGTCCAGCTATTTAACAACTAGCAGTGGTATGTAGGCACAAGCATCCATGCAGGAAGTGTTGAGGCTTGAAAGCCCACAGCCCTACAGGCTTTTTTCATTCAATGAATAAAAAGAAAAAGTATTTCGGGATCTTGCAGCCTTGCTCCTAAGCAAGCTTAAACACACAAACACACCTTTGCATAAAGTGCAAGTTCTATGGTGTTCACTGGGACTTAAGGGAAGGTCTGCAGTAGCAGAACAGATGCCTTGCATGCAAAAGCTCCCAGGCTCAGTTCAGGGCACAGCCCCACCAATCTCTGTCTGCCCTCAGCCAGCTACCCAGCCCACCTGCATACCATCTTTCTTACAACTAGTCCAGAAGGTAGCACTGCCAGTTGCCAGCATCCTTCTTCTTAGCTCCAGGGTTGTCCTTGCAGAGCTCAGCAGGGAGGACAAAACTAGAATTAGTTTCCTTTTCATGGTAGTGGCGCCACCTGCCCAATTGCCTTTTATTTATTTGTAACATTGTTTTCTATACTACCATATCCCGAAATATCAGGGTGGAGTACAGCAATAAAACATAAAACACCATCCAAAATATATGAAGTATCATTAAAATGACTGGCTGATCAAATGGCTTGGGGTGTTGTTGTTTTTTGGAAAGAGTTTATGTTGCCCTTCCTGCATTCTACCCCAGCAGTCCTAAGCAGCACCAGCTACCATTGGTATGCAGAAGCCTATTAAGGTTTTAAATAAAACCTTGTAGCCCTGCCTGGAGATGCTGGGGTGTGTGTGGGGGGGTGTGAACCTGGGACTTCTTGCATTCAAAGCATGAGCTCTGCCACTGAAGTCCTTTCTGAGATGTAGACGTTTGCCTGCACATGGGGAGAAAACCATGCAAAAATAGTTGCAGTGCCATGTGGTGTATGACTGAATGAAGTGCATTAGGTAGCAGCAGTGGAGAGGGTTCCTCTGTGCTGGCATCCTGTCTATGGAATGCTCAGACGGTTCAGAAACTTTAGCTGGTGCAGAAATCGGCGGCCAGGTTGCTCACCAGGGCAAGACGGTTTGAGCATATTGCAGATTGTGATGGCATTCTTATCTATATTGTTTGTTTGGGCATTTTAAGGGTTTAAATGTTTGATCCACTCTGCTGCTGTTTTCTTTTTTAGTTTCCTCTATTTATTCTGATGTGGGGTCCTATTGTGTTGTGATTTTAACTATTTTTTTAAAACAAAGGATATAAATAAAGAACTGTGGGGTTTGTAAATCAATGCACACATGGACAATGACAATGTGGATGCATACCATGCCATGCCATAAAAATATGACAATATGGGATTTCTAGCGCATCGGTCCTGCTTTGAAAACAAGACCTGTTAATTCAAAATTCCAAACCCTGTGGAGAAATTTGGGTACAGATGATTTCAGATCCTTACTTAGCTTCAGGCTGGCATTTTGGAGCAAGATATTTATAAAATATCTAATGCCTCCAGGCTGCCACTATTTTGCAGGAGAGATTCTAGCACATCCTGGAAATTTAGGTTTGTGCAATTGATTAAAGTGCTTTGTAACCCCGTTACAAGACCTTGCATTCTTGTAGTTAGGTGTAGGATGAATGAATGGTTAATGTAAAGATGTATAATCAACATAGGGACCCAGGTGGTGCTGTGGGTTAAACCACTGAGCCTAGGGCTTGTTGATCAGAAGGTCGGCGGTTCGAATCCCTGCGACGGGGTGAGCTCCCGTTGCTCGGTCCCTGCTCCTGCCAAACTAGCAGTTCGAAAGCATGTCAAAGTGCAAGTAGATAAATAGGAACCGCTCCGGCGGGAAGGTAAACGGCATTTCCGTGCGCTGCTCTGGTTCCCCAGAAGCGGCTTTGTCATGCTGGCCACATGACCCACGAGCTGTATGCCGGCTCTCGGCCTATAGAGCGAGATGAGCGCCGCAGCCCCAGAGTCGGACACGACTGGACCTAATGGTCAGGGGTCCCTTTACCTTTACCTTTATAATCAACATGCAAGCAAATCAGGGTGAATGCAGGATGAATGTTCATTGTTCATTGTCATTTAACCTTCCTGACAACAAATCGGAACAAATGGCTGTTGAAAACTGGACATAGTCTAATCTATACATAAGCCTTATTCAAGCAACTCAGGGTGAAGGCTCAATAAGCAGGTCATCTGGAGGAGCCCTCACATTAGTTCACTATTTCCTCTCTCTCTAAAAAAAGCACCAAGCTTGGATGAAACGTTTAACTGCAAAAACTGAGTGAACTGCCAACCAGAGATGGAGAGAAACTTGATTCACTTTGCATCTAACGGTGAACCTACCTAACCCACACTTTCTGAAGCAATATGCAAACTGAAACACAGACATCCTTTGGAATTCACACCTCTCTGAATTTTGCAATCCTGTTCTCCAACTAAGTATTGTGTACAAAATGTACATACCAGGGTAAAGTGTACATAAAAATGCATACATTCAAGTAACATACAAAAGTGTTTTATGGCAGAAGAAATTGATTTCCACAAATGTGCATACTGTGAAAAAGTTGCACACAAAATTGTGTACATTAGGAGAAATTCACGTGACTGAGCTCGTGAATTTTCACAAGGACTTTAAAAGAGTATGAAACTGATGTGGAAATGTGGAGAACTGAACTTCAAAACTGGGGAAAAATGAGAAACTAAAAGATATTGAAATGCTAACAGCATTGAGTTGTTGTTTTAAATAGAGATGGATTCCTTAATAGATTAATTAACTGCCAACACTGAGATTTTTTAAAATACAGCAAATTCCTTAACAGATGCATTAAGTAAAAATGCAAATATTGTGCTTGTTGGCTGTAGTAACAGCACAGGCTTGTGTGTGATCGATTGCATCTTTTCCATATGTGGAGGAAAACAAACACAAACAGATCCATGTTTGCACTCGAGAAAATTAAGGAATCAATGTGGAGAAAAGAAGAATAAATAAAGAGAAAACCCAAATAGGCAAATATTCATGTATACAAAGATATGCAGATTTAGTGATGGAGGAACAGGGCAGAGAAATTTTCCTCTGGTTCTACTTGGATATTTTATTCATCAGTACACACTTTTAAAGCTTTTGGGTGCCTGAACTCCACAGCATGATTTGATCAAGGCCACATCCATACTATACATCTAAGTGATATTTAAAGCACAAGGCTTTCCCCCCAAAGAATCCTGGGAACTGTAGTTAATTGGGAGTGCTGGGAACTATAGCTTGGTGAGATGGTGCTCTTCAAAAAGGAGAATACTATTCAAATACTCAAAGGTTTTCTGGCTGCACATAATTTGTAGTTGTATATCAGAAGTATATAAAGAAAGATTCTGCACACATTCAACAACATTTGGAGTTGTACCCATTCTTAGTTCAACTCAGAGTAGATCCATCAAAATTAACAAACATCTTAGGTCTGTCAATTTCAGTGGGTTGACTCTGAGTAGAATTTAGTTGGTTACAGCCACATCATCTTTAATTCATTTTCTTTTCACGCACAAAAAGCCTGCACAGAAGAAACACTTTTTGCGCATGCTCAAGCACTCGTTCTAAAGTACGAACACTTTTTTAAAAAGTTTTATTTATTTATTATTTAAAAATAAACAAAATGAAGAAAACAAATAGTTAACACACAAACGAAAGAGCAATGAAAAGACTATAGAAAGAACAGAGCACCAGGTGCAGCATAGCTCAGTTGGTAAGAGCATGAGACTCTTAACCTTAGGGTTGTGGGTTTTGAGCCCCACATAGGGCAAAAGATTCCTGCATTGCAGGGGGTTGGACTAGGTGACCCTTGGGGTCTCTTCCACCTCTACAGTTCTATGACCAATGGTATTTTTGTTAGGTAAACAGAGATGGAATGTGTGGCATTGGGGGCTGTATGATCCAATGTAGCACTGAGTCAAAGTTACTGAGCAGTATATGTGTTCTTCTGGCAAATTGTTTTGCCACAGACGCAATGGGGTGTTGTTGCACAAGAGAACACAGAAGCAGGTTACCAGTAGCTATGCTGTGTAACAGAATGTGCAATTCTGCTATGCACCGAGTTCCCACTAGCATAGCTATTGCCTTGGATTCCTTGGCCATGCAATATACAAACTAACCCATCTGCTAAAACAGGAGAACTTGTGCTGGAGGATAGAGACTGCTGGATACAGCCCTGGGTCATTCCAGAATGATTATGTTGGATTGATGGACACTGTACTGAGGGGCTGGATGTTTGCTATGAAATGGAATCACTGGTCAACAAAGTTATGTGGGTGGGAATTATTATTGATGGCCATTTCTTTGCTCAAGTTAAGTTCCCCCAAAATGTGGGAGACCCACATTTTTAAAAAAACAATGCCCGGCAACTCTATAGGTGGTAGAAGCTGCCAACTGGTCGTTAAAACAAGGTCTTTCTGTTCACACTACTGTCTTTGCACATGTTGGGTTTTTTTAACCATGCAGACTGGAAAAAGAATTCTTCTTCTTTTTGCCCACCTATGTCCAGTAGGGGGCAGCAAATGACACTGAAACAGCCCTCCTTCCCCCAAGTCTTTGCTTCTCTAACCCATTAGAAATTAACAACACAGGTTGAATGCAGAAAACAAAGTTGAATGAAGGTTATTTTAATTAAAGAAATTGGCAAAGCTAGCACAATTCCATCCACTTCCCTACCACCACCCTGTCAATTTCATAATGCTTTTAAAAATTCACAGCAGCCTTTCTCTAGCCAAACCAGCTTCTCCTTCCCTAAGTACAGTGCTTATCTGTTTAAAACAACAACACAAAACACCCTCATGTACACACACAAAAACCCTTGACATTTTCTTGTTCAATGGTCATGCAAGGAGATGATTTATGGGTTAATGGCAAGAAAAGGGGTTGGTTATATGATCCCCAAGTACAGGAAATCTTTTAAATAACGTGAACTTGTTGAAACGTAGCCACACGCATATAGCCTTGTATTGGAACCCAGGAAAATTAGCAGAAACACTAGTCTTCTGGGGGCTGTTGGAGCATTATACTCTGATAGTGGTTGCCAACCACCGAGGGGAGGGGAGTCAGTCCTGCCTGTTTCTCCTTCCCCCTTCCAATTTTGGACAAACAGTTATTAATTTTGGTTGGAGCTAAAGTCATCTCACTTTAGTAGTCCCAATGAAACCACAGATTCATAGAGATGGAAAGGGAACTTCAAAGGGCATTTGGTCCACCCCCCACCCACCCAGCCCCACACTGACGCAGGGAAACCAATGCTACAACATCCCCAAAATGTGGCCATCCGGTCGTTCACGCATCATATCCAACTAGCATACATTCCACACACCCATGTACACAATAGTTGACCTGTACATACCATTCTTTCATACAAACACCTCTACATGCGTAGAGGCAGCAGCCTCATATCTGTGTTGAGTGTAATGTGTGAACAAGCCTATAGAAACCTGTAGTGAAGGATAACACACCACTTTCCAAGGCAATCTTTTCTGCTGTTGTGCAATCTGGAAGTTCTTCCACGTGAGCTAACTTGTTGCACTGATTTCAATGGGAACAAAACGTGCCTTAACTCAAGCTGCAGTTCTAGACACACTTATTTCAGAGTACGTCCCGTTGCATTCAATGGGGAATTGGGACTATTTCTGAGTAGACCTGCACAGACAGCCTAGACTGAACCAAGGAGCATTAATTAGCCCCTTGAGATGTGCCCAGAACTGTATAGAAAGGGCCATCTTAACAGAACAATGTGATGTCATCTTATGCTCGTTATGTACTTATTCCCAGATTAGTGAGTTTAAGATTGCAGTCTCAATGAAGTAATGTCCTCATGAGAACACACCAGCATTTTAGTGTGAACTTCTCCTGATACACACATTTTTGTATGCATTTTTCTCACATATACACATTTTCCCAAAGCATACATTATTTCCCCATATGTTTATATTTTCCACAATATGGTACACTTCTATATTCTATTTTCACTAACATATGCATTTATATATGCACATGCATTTCTGCACACATTACTTGGCTGGAGAACTGCATTGCAAAAGTTGGATAAATGCAAGTTTCAAAGCATGACTGTCCAAAAGATTGTTCACGTACAGTTTCAGAGAGTACAAACTAGATAGCTTTGCCTTTAGATGAGTGCTGAATTGAATGACTTGAACCCCTACTTCCAAAAACCAAAATGTGCTTCATTTGAAAGAAGATCCAATGTCATGCTTCGTTTCCCTCCTTGTTTTGGGAAGGGGTAAGCGGAGATTGACAACACATTCCTTTGCATGCCAAATTGCTGTACACCACACTGGAGCCCTAACAGACTAAAACAAGGTAAAGGTAAAGGTAAAGGGACCCCTGACCATTAGGTCCAGTCGCGGACGACTCTGGGGTTGGGGTGCTCATCTCGCTTTACTGGCCGAGGGAGCCGGTGTACAGCTTCCAGGTCATGTGGCCAGCATGACTAAGCCGCTTCTGGCGAACCAAAGCAGCGCACAGAAATGCCGTTTACCTTCCCACTGGAGCGGTACCTATTTATCTACTTGCACTTTGACATGCTTTTGAACTGCTAGGTTGGCAGGAGCAGCGACCAAGCAACGGGAGCTCACCCTGTTGTGGGGATTCGAACTGCCAACCTTCTGATTGGCAAGCCCTAGGCTCTGTGGTTTAACCCGCAGCACCACCCGCATCCCATCAAAGGTTAGATGTTCCAAATAAGCAAATAACCTGAAACCCCATTGAGTTCAATGGGACTTACTCCCAACTAAACATGTTGACAAAACAGCAAAATGAATCTGCAAAACAAAGTGATTCAGGGGTTGGGGGCAGTTTATGAATCTATTTCTCTTCAATGGCATTTCCATGATTTTTCCCCATTTTTTATTTTTACTTAAGAGAATTTTTGCCCTGCTCTTCTGTCAAAAAATCTCCCAGAGCAGCTTACATTCCATCAATTAAAACAAGACGGCCCATAGTGGGCTTACAATCTAAAATAGCAACACATTAGGAAAAAGGGACAGAGAGAATAAAGGGGGGGGGGAGTAAACTCACGCACCATTTCTGCTTAATAACTGGTGCCTGATTTTACTGTTTTCCTCTTCCTTCTCTGTCACAAACGGCATAGAGACAGTCCAGGGGTAAGAGGTGCCTGTTGGGGCTGGTCTTTTAGCAAACCTGATGCGATGAACCTGGCTTCCCAACTCTCCCACTGAGGCAGACTGGTGGAATTTTATTTTATTTATTTATTACATTTATATACCGTCTTTTTCTTCCAAGGAGCTCACTGTGGTGCGCATGGTTCCCCTTCTCTCTATTTCATCCTCTCAACAAGTAGGTTAAGCTAAGACATAGGAGCCACCTCCCAGGGGCCATGGGGGCTTTGGCTCCCACAATAAAATATTTGAGGGCCTCCACAAAGTCAATGGGCATTCCCATTCAAATTGTGTGTGTGTGTGCGCGCACACACACACACACACACACACACACCGCATCATGTGATCGATTATGCAGGGTGGGGCTTACCTGGGCCCCCACAATATTTTATTTAAGTTGGCACCCCTGAGCTAAGAGATAGTGGCTGGCCCAAGGTGACCCAGTGAGGTTTGCTGGCTGAGTGGGGGGATCGAATCCTGCTTTCCAAAGTCCTAGTCCAACACTCTAACCATTATGCTACATTGGCTCCTGCCAAGTGACATCTGAGAGATAGGAGTTCTGGTGGAGCTGAGACTAGATGGATGAATGGATAGATGCACACACATGATGGAGCGGATAGAACAATATTCTATTCTCTGTTCAAAAGCCAACTGGACAGCCAGTTGAAACTTGATTCAACACAACAGCATCTACCACAGCTGAAGCCAGCAAGCTGGCATAGGAGGTGTATGACAGGGAATATACACACAGTTCTGGAAGGCGATAGCTCAGTGGAAGAACACCCCTTTGGCATGCAGAACTTCCCAGGTTCAATCCCTGGCATCTCTAGGTAGAGCTGGGGATTTCCCCTCTGTGGAGGGCCACTACTAGTCAGTGCAGAAAATACTGAGCTAGATAGACTAATGGTCAGCCTCCTACATTCCTGTGTTTGCTGTTTCAGTTGCACTCAGGTTCTGCTTGTGGACTTCCTGGAGGCCACCTGGTTGGCCACCATGAGAACAAGATGCTGGACTAGATGGGCTTTTGGTGGCCTGGTCAACTTGGGCTCTAGTTGAATGGTGAATGGTGAATGGTGGTGATGGGACTGCCACTGCCACACACAGCATCTGCCTAATGGTACTTGGGCTGAGTCACTAGTTGATTGGATGGGTCCTTACTGATGTGGACCTCCCAAATGAACCCTGGAACCACTCATCTTGAACAGTGAACAGAGATCAAACTGTGGCAAAGAAAGTGTGTGTGTGTGTGTGTGTGTGTGATTGTTTGTTTCAGGGCTTCTTTAAATGGAGGCGGCACTGCCTTTGGCAGAAAAATTTGCTGATGCCTACAGCTGGCCTTGAGAGTTTGGAAGGATTTATGTTCATCATTCTTAAGTAGTAATCAGTTTTCTTACAACTGTTCCCTCCGATTTCCAAGATTATTTAGTGTCAGCAGCCTTCCATCCTCATGATTTGCTTTCCTTAGTAAAACTTCGGCTAGAAATAAATTACTCAATAACCAATACAGCTTGAATATTTTAGCAGTGCTCCTTCAGCCGTTTGTTTGCTCTGAACTGTAATTTTTCCTCGTTAGCAGCCCACACAGCATGGCCGGTTAACAATCTGTTTATTGAAAAGTTGTTCCACCCATCATGCCGACGCAATGGACAAGGGCTTCTCTCTCTTTTTAAAGTAAGGACACGGAACATTGCTCCTTATGAAATGGCCATATTGAAATGATCAAGTGCCATTTGGTAATGCCAGAAGGTGATGCTTAAGGGCACCAACCACATTATTTGGGGAATGGTGCTTTGGGTATGAGAAAGGAATGGCGTGGAGTTTCTTTAACTGGGCACAAAATTAGGAGAAACCAAGGTTGTATGATGTTGGGCAGTTGTGATGAGAAGCTGAAGCACAAATTGAGAACTTCACTGATCTATATATATGACTGCTATGTGCGGGGAGTCATTAAATTTTGGCTGCAGAATCTGCCTGGGCTGCTTAGTATCCTATAGGCCAGGGCAGTGTGTACCTGGTAACTAAACAAGGTGGGTGGCTACCCATTGAAAGGTGGTAGTGAAAAGTGCTGAAATGACTCAGGGTGTGGGAGGGAAGCATGGAGAGTGATGAGTGGCGGCATGGAAGGGCCAGGCCAGTGGGGGTCCTGTTTAAAGCCCTGGGGTCTACAATCAATGCTAAACCAACCACTGGCACTGGGCCTGTTGAACAACCAGGTGTTCCTGAACTTTAGTGTGTTCCCATTCACAGGGGAACCAAAATGCTCATTTACAAAGCCATTGTACTACCAACTTTACTGTACACTTGCGAAACATGGACCACTTTTAAACGCCATCTCCAACTCCTTGAAAGATTCCATCAAGGGTGTCTCCAAGAAAAATTACATATCACGTGGGAAGACAGGCGAACTAAAGCCAATGTACTGGAAGAAGCAAAACTCACCAGTGTCGAAGCAATGATTCTTCATTGGACTGGTCATGTTGTTCCGGTGCCTGATTATTGTCTTCCAAAGCAACTACTCTATTCCGAACTTAAAAATGGAAAGCGTAATGCTGGTGGTCAACAAAAGAGGCTTAAAGACTGTGAGGCAGGGGAAGGTGGGGAATTTGCTGACGCGTTCCTCTCCTGAACTGTCCTATCTTCCTTCACCACCTCCTGCATGCCTTCCTCCACTTCAGACTGCCCTGACTCTCCCTCCTCCCCGGCCCCTGCCTTGTGGGTGGAATAACACCCCACAAATCACTGCTTCGCTCTCCTGGGTCACTCCCCTGGTCCCAGACCTCCGCCACACAGACTGCAGGGCTCTGCCAGTCCCTGACAGGTTGCCTGCATGGTTTGAAATGAACCTGTGATGGGGTGGGGGTGGGCAAAGGCATATCCTTGTGTTCTGTGAGCCTGATCATCACACCTGCACATCCCCACACAAGACACTTTGCAACAACCAGCAGCTGATGGAAAGGAACTCTGCCAGAGATCTCAGAGAGCAGCAATACCTGGAGGGCCACAGATTAGCCACCCCATCTTAGTATAAAATGTGCACAATTTACATGCAGATTTTTAATTTTTTTAATCCGCAAAAAACAAACCACTAGGATGAATGTGCATGTTGGAGCACATGCAAAACTGTCATGGAATGTCAATAGGCTGGTCTGTCTATCCCTCAAAGTGTTTCCGCTTTCACTCTTCTTTCCTATACAGAGAATTTTACAGCAACTTGTTATAGACATAGTCATGGAATTTCCCCTACAGAAAAGCATGAATACACACACACACACACACACACAGAGAGAGAGAGAGAGAGAGAGAGAGAGAGAGAGAGAGAGTAATGAACATCTGGAGACAAAATGCTTTTTAGTACCAACTGAACAAAATAGAAAAGTAATTGTGTGGGTGAAAGAGGCAATAAAATCTTTTTGGCTGCTTGTTACTTTTGTAACTTCAAAATAGTTTTCCTCCCAATCAATATTATTCAAGGAAACTTTTCAAATGGTAACAATCATTAAAAAACAAGGAGAGGGGTGGCGGAGGAAACCCACACAGACTAAACTACTCCTAAATCTGGATGTATTAATTGTGAAGCTTAATGGAACATTTTATGCGTCTGAACAACTGGTTTGCATAATTAAAATCTCCTTTGATCTGTGAGTGAATGATTTAATCATAATGCTCATTAGGCTAAACGGGTCTT
The DNA here is from genome assembly GCA_034641385.1 of Darevskia mixta. Taxonomy (NCBI): domain Eukaryota; kingdom Metazoa; phylum Chordata; class Lepidosauria; order Squamata; family Lacertidae; genus Darevskia; species Darevskia mixta. Next base: position 6,881,709 of record JAWWNH010000061.1, on the reverse strand, counting down.
CCATTTGATTGTATCAAGATGGCATGGAAAATTTTCAGACCTTTTAGAGATTATTTGTTTTGTTATTAAGAAAGCATGGAAGCCTATTTGAAAGCTTTTCTTTTATTCTGATGAATGTAATTGATTCTGAAATCATTCAGATTAAAGCATTGTTTTTCTTTATCTGATTTTGTTTCGCACCCCCCGCTCCGACGCCCAGCAAAAGCATTTCAGTGAAGTAAGTAGTTTCTCAGTCAATTTATGTTCCTTAAACACTTTGCTACAGGAATGACACATGGATAAAGCAATCTGATTGCTCTGCTCTTCAGAGAAAGCTGCTGTATTTCCCTGTTAAGAAAATGTGATTATTGACCCTTTGAAGTAGAAAAGTGATATATTAAATGGATGGTTGGGATGGTGTGTGTGTGTGTGTGTGTGTGTGTGGTGTGGTGCTTGTGTGCATTATCAATTTATTTATTATTCATAATGAGCTTGCGATAGGAGATTGATAGGAGATTCCGTAAGCCCTAAACCTTAAGACAATTGACTGATTCAGACAAGGTCCTTCTTGTACATTATGTTTGCAATGGAAGGGGGAGGCAAAGAGAGCCTGCTTATGCCCTTCCTTGCACAACTGTCTTGCAATGTAGGCCAGTTGTGACCTAAACTATCCAGTAATACTGCCACCACACCCTTTATTAACCCCTATGACCTCCAGGTGGGGTGAAGTCTGGGAGACCAAAGCAATTGCTTCCAAAGCGACTCTGAGACACAGCACCATCAGCCAAATCCCTCTCAATTTATCAGGAATGGCAGGGCTAGCATTCACCTTCCTTCCTCACCCTGGGGCTCACTGCAGCCTGCTCTTTCCCCCATAAATTCTCACTCTTTCACTCAGGTAGTATGATCCCAGTGGCTAGGCGTGTGGGAGACTACAAGAATCCTCAAGTTTGGTATAAACACACTTCAGACCTCCAGCAGCCAAATCATATGAAGTTTTACTAAGGATAAAAAAGAAGAGATGAAGGAAAATAGATAAAGTAGGAGGTGGAAAAGAAAAGGAACCTGTTGGTTCAAATCTATTTAACCTAATTTTAACACGAGCATTTTCTTCACACCTACAGTATGTGTTCATTTTCTTGTCTATTTCATGCTTTATATTTCTTTTGTGCCATGTGGTCCTGCTGGTGGAGTGAATCCATTTCTATTCCACTGCAGAAGGCGGTGTTTTCTTGCACACTGACTCTGAGAGGAGCTAGTACTTGGCTTGCACCATACTGAATACCTAGAAACAACAACATGCTATTTGTAGTGAGCTGAGCCTACGAGCATACCTGTTCTGTCACCCACCTTTCCAGTTGCCCAAATGATAGGGGGCATTATTTATTTATTTACTAACCAACAAAGTTCTCTGGGTGGGTTACGATAACCGTGTAATAAAACAGTAAAATATAAAAGAGAAGATAAAATCAGGTAGGCTTACCTGGCAAGACTCCATATTGGGAAGCTGGGTAAAGCTATCCTTTTAATTCTGCACAACAATCTAGAGAGAAGCTAGTTCAGAGCGTTGTCAGAAATTAGAAGGGTGACTAGATCCATCTGCTTGGCTCTACTTGGAGCGCCAGAAAAGGAAAGGAAAATTAATGGGAGCATGGCAGGCAGCAGCAATGAGCTGTGCCAGGGCACTGGTAACTGCCCAAGGCTGCTGGGTGTTGGTGCCAGCCCTGCCATGAGGCACCTATGTGGCTGTTGTGGTGATGTCCACCAACTTGGATGGCAAACTCATGTTCTACCTCCACTGCTGGAGGTGTTATGCCTCTGGCAACCGGTGACTGGGGATCACAAGTGGGAAGAGTGTTGTTGTGTTCAGTTCCTGTTTGCACCTGATGGGCCACTTCTAGAAACAGGATGCTGGTAGTAGATGCCCCCACTTTGGCCTGACCCAGCAGAGCTCTTCTTATGTTCTTTAAAAAAACAACAACATGTATTTCTGAGGCTAGCATGTCCCATGGAAGCCTTTCCCTTCCTTTAACTCTTAAGACAGCTAGAAGATGCTTAACTAGGACAACCCAGAGAATAATTTTAGGACAGAAAAACCGAGTGTCATAAATTAACCTCCTGTTTTGGTTCGCTGCCACTCCTCCACACACTTATTTCTCTTCTTCTTTTACTGTAGCATTCTTTCCAGTTCATTTCACCTGCTAATGAGGACTTAGCAGTGACATGCAGGGGAAGGAGAATACAACCACAGACATCACCAAAAGAACATCTCCTCTCAGTTGGGAGTAGTGACGATTTATATATTCTAACATTAGATCCTTACAAAAAGCTGTGACCCATATATACAACTCTTTGGGCCAGTAGTTCCCAATTAACTAATTACTGAGGACCCCCTATTTTTCAAAAGCCAAGCCAAGGACTCCCTACTTTTGAAAATTTTGATAACTCTATGGTAACTGCCTCAGCAAAGCAAAGCATTTTTTTTGAACAAAATAATAAGCAGAGGATTTTAGGTATACTAGAAAAAACACCAGACCACAAAATTTGTGATATCACCATGCAAAAATGACAAAAAAATAGTTGGGGGGGAGGCAAGGGATGGGGCCATGGACCCCCTGGGTGCATTCCACAGACCCCCAAGGGTCCCTGCACCCCTAATTGGGAACCACTGCTTGAGGCTAATGAGTGGTGTTCAGTCATAAGGCCAGACCTGCAATGAGGTAGTATAAGGTTAGGTGGCAGATTCTGAGACTCATTATAGCAGGGGTGGGTAGTCTGCTCTCCCTCAATTTGTGCCCCCCCCCCAAAAAAATTGAATGTGTGTGTGTGCATACATATATATATATTGTCTTTAAAAAAAAAAAAAAAACCATTGACATATGGCAACCTGATTCCCACGCCACAACTATGGTGGAAAAACTTCAGGCTGTTGGGTTCTCAAGGCTCAAGACTAAACCAGATCTGTTATAGGTTCTCCTGCAATTTTATTCTTTCCTCCTTTTATTAAATAGCTGCTGGGTTCCCCTGGTTCATGAGGCCATGAAAATGGAGGACATGTTTTTAAGCTTGTCCTGTTGCATATTTTCCCTTCCGCACCACCATCACCATTTGGGGTGCTGCCATTTGCTGTAAGGGGATATTTACAAGCACTATATGGGGCTTATCACATCCATCTTGCCCCTCAGAGTTCTTTTTAGGAGCAAGAGATAGCACACTCAGTGAAAGGGGAAGTTTATTGTGCCACAGGGACAGGTGGCTCTACCATTAGGCTGAGAGAGGCAACTGCCTCAGGTGGCAAGTCCTGTTGGTGGCAGCCCCAGAGCAACCCTTAACTGTTCCTCCTGAGCTCCTTGGTCATTTCATTCTGTTGCTACATGGTCTGTCCTAGCCACCCCTTCTAACTGGCCTATCACTTCAGGTGTAATAGAGGATAGTATCCCATCATGTGTTGGAAACATGATTCAACTGCTAGTTAAGTTAGGGGGAGCAGCACCATCTTGCCTTTCACCTCAGGTACCTCAATATCTTGGGCTGGCCCTGACAACAACACGAATGGGTTCAGTGCTAAAATTAAAAAAAGTCGCAAAACAACAAAAACCAATGCTAACCACAATAAAATAATTTAACACATGTGACCTAAAACCAAACAAGTCAAAGCCAACCAGCCTTCATCAAACAGAAGGACTAAAAAAAAGAACTCTTTGAAAGATTTTAAAGATGTTCGCCTGATGTCAAAGAGATGCTAGTGTAGGCACCAGGTGAGTCTCTCTAAGTAGAAGTGATGTAGCTCAGTGGCAGAATATCTGCTTTGCATGCAGAAAGCTCCAGGTTCAATCCCTGGAATCTTCATGTAATGCTGGGAGGGACCCCTGCCTGATATGTCGGAGAGCTGCTGCCAATCAGTGTAGACACTACTAAGGTGGATAGGGCAGTGGTCTTGTTTCAGTGAACAGCAGCATCCTATATTTCGTAAGCTTCTTATCAGAGCATTCCACAACTGGTGGAGCACTCTTGAAAAGGTATTCTCCCTCGGGGGGGGGGACACAATGTTGTGGCCTTCAGAACTTGTTAAACTGCAGCTCCTATCATCCATTTCCCACGCTTGCTGGGGCTGATGGAAGTTGTAGTCCCACAACATCTGGAGTGCATCATGTTTCCTGACGGGACAAATAACTGATGTTGGGAGGGTTAGGGTAAGCAAGGGCTTGAGCATACCAGAAAATGGATTTTGATCTGAAAGAAAGAGAGCAGTGTGGCTCTACCTCAAGCTCTGCTTACACTACCAAAAAAGAAAAAAAAGGAGTCAAATGATGGCTGATAATTTTCCCACACTCTTTCTCCCTAATGCGTTTTTAGAAGTCTTTAAAAAAAAAAATGTGCCCAACCAATTTTGCCCTTTTCCCCATTTGATTCAAATTGATTTGTTATCCTGTTCCTAATGGAGCTTGAAATTAACACAACTCTCTTTATTTACTCTCTTGTTTGTGCACCCAACATCACTGGTTAAAAAGAAAAAATCACATCACAACACATACAAAAAAGAAAATGCATTACCTCTATCGTCCGCAGGCAATGGTCTGCTACTACTTCATAAGTAGTGTGAATTAGTTTATTTGTACTCGGGGGTGTGGGGGGGTCAGCTCAGATGGTGAGGGACAGCCCATAGTCTTGCTGAATTAAAGCCACACTCCAGAAACAAAAGCCACAGTCCAGAAACATAGCACAGAAAAACCCAAACGCAAAGTCATTGTTATTATTTGTTGTATCTAAGTTTAGAACATTTGTAAACATTGCTTACAGTGATTGCTCTCCGCATCAAACAGAGGGCGCCCTTTGCGTGCCCACACGCAGCACCCCTGATCCTACATGATTCCCGGCAGAGCGCTCCTGGACCACCTCCCCAAGTCGAGAACCTTGAGGTTCCCGCCAAACCTCAGTTCAAGTAACCAATCATGACTGGGGAGGCGGAGTCAGGGGAGCGGACCAGGTAAGTGTAGGGTCCGCTCTTTTAGGCATAAAAGGGGGTGGACTGCCCAATGTACATTTCTGCGAGGGAATGTACGGAGTCATATCACTACTTCCCCCTTGCTCTAGGGAGGAATCAGTGCCTTTCTGGCACTAGCAGCCATTGTACAAATCCAAACCCTCTTCTCAGATCTATTTGCATGTCTAGCAACCATGCAAGAGCATTATCAGAGTTCAAGGAACATTCAAGCCAGGCAAAAACTCTTCGGGTGTGAAGCAAGGCTAAAAAGGGGTGATTTTGGAGGGGCAGGCTGAGAGAGATCTGGAGAGCCACAGGCACACATACCCCAGGCCTGAGGTTCCCCAGGCCTATTATAGACCACATATTATTATTTCTACAGAGCAGCATTCCCAAGCCATCTTATTGACGTTCTCCTTATTGTCTTCTGAGCTCTCTTTTCTGCTTTCTAGCATAACTCCATAACCTCCAACTCTGCTATTCGTCCTAGTAGAATCCTGTTTGAATTCTATATGGATACTGCTAACACCACAGTGCTGGTGATGTTGAGCATTAAAGCTTGGGGTGATTTGTCGGCTTATCTGAAGTACTGCCTTAAGCTACACAGTTTATTTAAATTTGATTTCTACGGTACGCGAGACGCATTTTCAGTGTTCAGGGACATATTCCAGCCAGGCAAAAACATTTGAGTTATGGAGCACGGTATGGGAAAGGTGTGGTCTGGGATGAGCTCCATGGGCCAGAGAGATAGGCCCAAGGTTCTCCAGTCTGGTTTTAGGATATGATTCTGGATACATTTGTCTAGGATGGCATTGCATGCCTCATTTTCATGTCCTACCCATGCACTCCTTCCATTAGGTAAGCATTTTTCTACATTTTGCATCCTTTACATGGGAAGAATTACAAAGGGTATCTCAGACTGGCCTACAGGCAGAAGCCAGAAGTCAGGACTGGAGGATGAACCAGGAGACAAGACCAAAAAATACAGGTACACAGCAGAGCTCAGGGAGATCTTGTTGCTCAAGTAAGGCTCAGCTGAAACACAAAGCAATTCCTGTCTGCAGGGTCCAATGGCAAGCCTGTGCAGGTGGAGTCAGTCCTGGACCCAAGTTACTGCCTGCAATTTGGTGGTTTACCACATGGTGGTGCTGCTCACAGATCCAGCAGGTCCTGCCAATTGACTTTCAAAAAAAAAGAGAGAAGTGGCCACAGCCCATTTTGAACCTCTTAATAATGTGCAGATTGCTTTATTTATTCAAAACCTAAATGAAATATAGAAGGCGTTGTGAATATATCTGCCAACAGATATCCAAATCAAGCTGAATGACCTTATTGCTAAAGCTAACTGCAGTAGACTTTTTCCATCTCCCAGCACGTAGGGCAGATATTTTAAGAATATGCTTTTTGTTTCTTTGGCTCTCACAGCTAAATCTTTTGATACAAAAGATACGTTTTCAATATTACCTTGAAGCTATACCTCCCCACTCTGAAACAGGAGCTGTGATTCAAATGAAGGGGCTTAATTTTCCAATAAGCGCTAGGTTAGTTTTATATGAGCAATCCCCATCTATCAGCACACAGGAACACGAACGAGCATGCGCCGCCGCCACCCCAATCCCTGTGACCTGTACATCTGTGCTTTATTTATTCTCGTGAAATATTTTATTTTCTAAAATGTAAGCAAACTTTGAAAACCTAATTCAATTTAGTATTAATTTTGAGATTGTGCCGTTTGGTTTACAAAAGAACCGAAAGGGTTTTGAGTTCGTTGAGTGCTTGTTTATTTTAAGCCTGAAAAGTCAGCAGCTGTCAGAAAGGGCGGAGGGGTGGAGATACCATACAGTCCTAGGTTCAATTAAGAAAACAGGTCGCTTTTATTAAATATGCATGGTTCTTATTCATTTGCAATGATATTGCTCAGGAGAATACTTTTGCGTTCCTTGCCATGGAGTGGTGGCTTTCCCTATAGGGTGGGTTGGTGGGGTTGAGTTCTTGATTGAAGACAATGGCCATGGAAAAGTAATAATTGTTATTTGTCTAAAACAGGGGTCAGGAACCTTTTTCAGACAGAGGGTCCCATTCCCTCATGGATAACCGGTGGGGAGGAGGGGAACATGAGAGTGGTGGGAGACGCCAAAGGGGGGGGGGAATAGGCGGAGCAACAAAGATATCTCTTGCCTTTGTACAGTAAGGCCTCATTTGCTCCACACATTTAAAGGCCGTGTCGTACCACTTTAAACAGTCATAGCTTCCCCCAGAGAATCCTGGGAAGTGCAGTTTATTGAGAGTGCTGAGAGTTGCTAGGAGAACCCTTGTCCCCCTCACAGATCTACAATTCCCAGCGTTCCCTTAGAAGAGGGATTGGCTGTTAAACCGCTCTGAGAATTGTACCTTGTGAGGAACGGAGGTGCTGCCCTTTAAAGCCCTAAACGGCCTGGGTCCTGTATACCTGAAGGAGCGTCTCCTCCCCCACCGTTCAGCCCGGACACTGAGATCCAGCGCCGACGGCCTTCTGGCGGTTCCCTCACTGCGAGAAGCAAAGCTACAGGGAACCAGGCAGAGGGCCTTCTCGGTAGTGGTGCCCGCCCTGTGGAACGCCCTCCCAGCAGAGGTTAAAGTGATAAACAACTAACCTACATTCAGAAAATACCTGAAGGCAGCCCTGTTTAGGGAAGTTTTTAACTTGTGATTTTGATGTATTTTAATATTTGTTGGAAGCCGCCCAGAGTGGCTGGGGAGACCCGGCCAGATGGGCGGGGTACAAATAAAAATTGTGTTGTTGTTGTTGTTGTTGTTGTTGTTGTTGTTGTTGTTGTTGTTGTTATTCTCAGAACTCTTTACAGCAAGGAACACTAAGCAAAGCCCTGCAGCTATCAGGATTGAATGTAAGCTGAGGATGCAATCCTGCTGGGTTCTGATTCCCCAGTGTCTTTCCTCAGGGGAACACTGGCAAAAGCAGACCCCTGCAACCTGCAGGATTGAATTCAGTTCAATTCTGCTCAGTTTGACTGCAGCCATAGTGCTCCCTGCTGGGAACAGGCACCGAGCCAAACTTCCTCCTTTTCACCTGACACCCCCATCCCCTGACAGCTGCAGGACATCCAACACAAACTGGGGTGTTCTGGGGTTGTCCTCTTACAACTCAGCCAAGGCCTGGTTCTGCCCTGGTAGAGTTCACAACACTCACTCAAGAATCCAAATGCACCCAGAGGCTAAAAAATGTTGGTGGCTCCTGGGATAGGTAGTGTGCTTCCTCTTAGTGGTGGTGGCCTCAGCAGATGCTGACCCCTGCTCCTGCCCATGGTGGACCAAATTATCTGCACCCAACACATGCACCACCACCACTGCCAGCCTGAGAATTTGCTCCTCTTAGCTTGGCTTCTTGTTTTAGCTCTTGGGAATCAGGTTCTGAAAATAGATTGTTCTCAGGGAACAAAAATATATGAAAATAAAATTGATTCCTTGGATTCTCGGCATTAGGGCAAATTATGAGAAGTATGTGAATGGAACATGGAGAGATAAAATAGCAATGTGCTGTATATTTGGCTTAAAAGGGAGTTCTGTTGAAAAGTATAAGGGATTATGGAATGTTTCTTTGTTAGAACCACACAAACTGGCCCGGTCCTTCTCATGAAAACCAAAGTGATAACTTCCATTCCCCTCCCCACCTTCCGTCGTAATCCATCTCAGGGTTGCTGGGAAATAATAAACTATTTTAAACCAGAGGATTTGGCGGAAAGCCCCATCCTTAGCAACTCTTCCAACTGGTTCTGATGCTCAGCACCTATTAAAATAAAGACCTTTTCTGCAAACAATCCTTTCTGAGATCTAATCCAAGAGGCTGGGAAATACTGAAACTCAAAAGGCGGATAAATAGTACTTTTACTTTCTACGTGTTGTCTTGATTTCATTAAGGAAGAACAGAGATGTAAAAAGAGAAGAACTTAACTGGATCAGGCCAGTGACCCGTTCAGTTCCAGGCCTCTGTTCTCACAGATGACTATGGGAAGATAACAAGAAGAATATGAGCACATCAGTATTCTCCCCTTTCTGTGGTTTTCAACAACTAGTATTCAGAGTTGTGTTGCCTCCCAAAGTGGGGTGTTATGTACTGAGCTGAATCCTAGAACAATAGGATCCGGAATGCAGCAGTCTGATTGGTCCTAGAACAATAGGATCCAGAATGCAGCAGTCTGATTGTAGGAGCCACCCAATCCAGCTCCAGGTGGAAGTGAATCAGCGACCTGATTGGCCTGCAAGAGCAGCCAATCAGGCTCCTGGATGAAGTGAATTCACAACCTGATTGGCCTACAGGAGTAGTCCGGAATTAGCCAATCACGTGGGGCCCATTGTGTAAATAATGTATATATAGCAGACGTTTTGGGGAAAGATTCATTCCTTGCTACTATGAGCTGAATAAAGAGCATGAAATTCACACTTGACTCCGAGTATATTTCATGGGGGTAGAGGATAACCGTCATGACTGTTAGCCATTGATAGCCTTATCCTCCATGAATTTGTCTAACCCTATTTTAAAGCCATACAAGTTGGTGTTTAAAGGCTGAAGGGGAGCACTGTGTATCATGAAATGTGTAACTGTGCAAATGAAACGGAAGCTGTTTTAGCATGTAGGCTTCCAAACTTCCAATGCGGAACTGGGAGCACGGCCTTCTTTCCCCTTGTTCCTCACGCAGGACTGGAACCTTTGCTTGGAGGAGAATGAGGAATAAGTAAGCATAAGCTAGCTAAGACTATTCTGGGCAGCCTTGGCAACTGTTGCCCCCAGGGGATTGGAGCGTTTGGACAGGTGGGCCAAGGGGAATGGTAGGCTATTGTGGAAGAAGGAAGTGTTGGTGAATTTGTGGCATGCATCTGGTGGAATGTACCTTGATAAAGTGCTGCAAGTGGCTGTGGAGGGCAGAGATGGAGCAAAGCAGCAGTGGGAGACAGGACAGCTGCAGGGCGCAAGGGGGATCCAGCAGCCTGCAATGCCAAAAAGAAAAGAACGAGGGTCTTTTGTACCTGTGGAAATGGCTTAACAAGATGATATTGTGAAGAAATATACACCATTTGCTTCGGTGAGAGATATTCAATTTATATGCAATTCCAGGTACTATAAGACCCTAGCCTTATGCAGTCCCTGATTAAAAAAGAAAGAGGACATTAAAATTAAGAAGTGTCCTTGCATCTGTTTAAAGAAGCTCAACCATCAATTAAGCTTCACCTTTCTATTTGGGAAAAAATAAATGAAATCATTTTGGCATTTCATAAAGCTCCACTGTGGTAATAATAACACCTTTTATTATTATTTCCATTTTTATGTGTATAATCACCAGTTCCCCCTTTCTTTCCTACCTGTAAATGGATAATTGTAATTTTATGTTATATCAGCAAAAAAAGCAAACTCAAAAGTGGGAATTAATTTTGCGCCGAGTCCAGAAAGTTCATTCTCTTTTGACATCAGTCATCCGTTTTCTTTCTTTACAAAATTATTAGTATTATTACTTTATTTTTTTTTTAAATTGCATTGTTTCATAAATAGCAACATATAAAACACAGTGCAGCAATTTCACGTAATGGTTGCAAGTCTACAAGGAAAATAAGCATTGCTTCGGAAATCCTTTTAGTTCATTGACATATGGAGTTATAGTAAAAGAAAAGGGGGAAGGTGGGAAGGAACATAGGAAGCTGCCTTCTACTGAGTCAGACCATTGACCCATCTAGCTCAGTATTGTCCACACTGACCGGCAGCAGCTCTCCAGCATTTCAGGCAGGGGTCTCTCCCAGACCTACCTGGAGATGTTGGGGATTGAATATGGGACCTTCTGCATGCAGAGCAGAGTCTAAATTCTGAGCTATGTCTACTAGGCTACTCTCAGCTATAGCACTCATCATTTATTTTACGTTTTTAGTATTTTTATATCCCCCGCATCCTGCATTCTGGAGCACAGGGCAGCAAGCACCACCACACAATAAAAAAAAATCAATAAAACAACCCCAAACTAGACATCAATTAAAACAATTAAATTACATTAAAATATAAAAGGACAGGAGTGATGAATATCTACAGGACCACACACAAGATCCGAAAGCTTGGGTAAATAAAATAATGTCTTCAGGCATCTATTGAACATTTCAACTGTAGGGCAGCTGGATGTAACTTCGTTCCATCACTGGGAATGCAGTGAATGTAAAAGAAAATATTTATTTGCACAACACAAAATTAACGGATGGAATTTGTGGCTGCCAGATTTGTTGATGGCCACTTGCTTAGATAACTTTAAAAGTTGGAATCTGGGGGTGGGGGGGTGGGGTGGGGAGAAGGTTAAGTCTGTCAATGGCTATGAATCCCGATGGCTATATACAACCTCCAGATTCACAGATAAAATGCTTGGCAGTAATGAGAGCAAAGGACTATTGCCTTCAAGCCCAGTGTGGAGGGTTATGACTTCCCAGTTATTTCGTGGTTGCTTTTTTTAAATGGTTGCTTTTTTGCTATAAAGACCCTCCTCAATAGAAGGGTCAAAAGTTCAAAGGAAGTTAAACATTTGAAGGGGTGGTGGTGGTGGTGTGTTCTGGAAGCAGCCCTGTAGCCAGCCTTCCTTCTTATGAGCAGGGGTGCCACCTGAGTGGCCGAGGGCCCCCAAACAATTTTCAAGGAGGCCTCCCTCAATATTCCACAGCCTGCCAGGCCCTGCTGGATCTTCCCATGACTGCAGCCGGTCCCACAAGCCCTACCCTCGGCTGCAGTGGGCCCCACCGGGCCTTCCTGTAGCTAGTGGAAGTCTGAACCGGCCTGTGCAATGTCAGGAGACACCGCAAGGACTGGCACGTCTGGCATGAGGTTGCAACGGTGTGTGCGGAATCTCCTGGTGCTGCAGGGACCAGCACGTTGTGCAACGTTGTGATGTCACGTGTGTGTGAGGGGCTCCTTCAATCCTGGGTAGCCTGTGCTTTTGGGTATGAATGAAATTTAAGCTGTTGAACTGTCTCACCCATTTTTGAGATATTCCCAGGAATACCAGACTGAAAAGCTTGACTTTGCATATAGCCACTGGCGGAGGAAGAGGAGTGTGGGGTGCCATCGCGGCTGCCCCCCCGCCTGCTCTGGGTGCCAGGCCCCCGCAGGCGGCACGCCCCGCCCCGCCACTGCATATAACTACAGTCCTCTTTAACCAGTGGTCTGCCCCCCCCCCCCAATATTCTGATTGTTCATGAATTGCACTACTATGGTAATGGCAATGATCTCCTGAGCTCGGCTTCTGACGCTAGGTAAATTCTTAGGGCCTCAAAGTAGCAAGTTTAAATCTCAGGGCCCTCAGCTTGTCTTAAAATTATTACCTTTAGAGCTAGAGTTTTATACCAGTATTATTCTGAAACATAATAATAATAATAATAATAATAATAATAATAATAATAATTATTATTATTATTATTATTATTATTTTATTTATACCCCACCCATCTGGGCGGCTCTCAACAAAGGACTAAAAACACGATAAAACATCAGACATAAAAAACTTCCCTAAGCAGAGCTGCCTGAGTCTTCTAAGAGTCAGATAGTTGTTTATTTCCTTGTCATCTGATGGGAGGGTGTTCCACAGGGCGGGCCCCACTACAGAGAAGGCCCTGTGCCTGGTTCCCTGTAGCTTCACTTCTCGCAGTGAGTGAACTGCCAGAAGGCCCTAGGAGCTGGACCTCAGTGTACGGGCTGGACGATGGGGGTGGAGACGCTCCTTCAGGTATGCAGGTAAACATGATTATTAGCCTTTTAAAATAACATTTTGAAACAGAAAATGTTGCATAAGACTTATCTATATATATATAAAATTGTTCAAGTTGGATGTTTGTGCTTTACCATCTTTCTCCGTAACCCCTTGATCGATTCCTTTAAAATTTGGACACAATGTTCCATGCCCATATGGGAAGGATCTTACACAGTTAGATTGCAAAAATATCACACCTAACCCACCAAAAAATGTGATTTTGTGCAAAAAAAACCACAGCGCCCTCCAGTGGACAGAACACAGCATAACACACTGAAAATGACTCAAACCCCTCCTGTTAGAATGCCACTACCACCAGCCAATAGAAAGGCAGGCCACTCACAAACACCACTGCTGCAATCGCCAACCGCAAAATCGGCTACTCCTGTCAGCGGCCAACACACCATCGGGTGGGGTGTGAAAGGTAGCCAAAACATCGCATCAGCTATTTGTGCTAATACCTTGCCCCCCTACAGTGCCAGTACGGCCACAAGCGGGGGAAAATAAACATTTCCGATTTACAACGCTGCCTCCACTAACATAACAGCCAAGGCGGGGGGGGGGGAATTACGTCGCCCACAACGCCTGCCTACCTCCATTTCAGACCACGGCCATTGCGCCTGCAGAGCCAGCAAAACATATATAATTTCTGACATTTCCTGGCCTCTCAGGACGCCCGAAAACGAAACAACCGGCATTTTTGTCAGCGCTCAAAGCGTTTAAATAGCAGCTATGGCCACTGCCACCTCCAGCAGCTGCTGATCCACAAAAAAAACCTCAAGCGGCTAGGCAGCAAGAAAAAGTGTCGGTAAGCACACACTTCATCTTTGGCTATGCACCTCCCTTTTCCCTATCACAAAATCAGCCACAGCAACGTGTGGCCGGGCCAGCTAGTTTATTTTAAAACCACAACAAAGTGTGCTGCTTCTAAAGTTTATTTCTGGTAGTTTGTATATTTTTGGTTCAAACACACACACACACACACACACACACACACAACAAACACTCATGAAGAAACGATATTGGTACACCTCTTTATGCCACTTCAGAATGCAGTTTTCTACACTACATTTAATGGTTCCTTTCAAGCACCACAAAGCCAGTCCAAGATCAACCAAACAAATGTGGGCTTCGATGGCTGATATCATGATATGCCAAATTAGCAAACAACAGGGTATAAAAAGTGGACAGTTGGTGGGTGGGTAGCTAGGCTTTCACCAGAAATAGCAGAAAAACACTTAAGTCATCTTGCTAGTTATGTGGGTGGTTAATCATCCCACTGGAACAGGATTTAAAAGCTTGCTACCCTGAGCTCTTTGATGTCAGATGCACTTCCACATTCACCAGACCAATCAGAATTCAATCAGCTTTTACTAACTAACTCACACATTCACACATTACCATCCACTTCAGACCTAAATTTCAAAGTGACTTTCAAAAACTCCAGTTTACATTTGTCTCTTATGCAAGTCTCTCAAGAAAGTAACATCTGATTGGAAAATTTTCTTGATTCCTTTTATTTTTGGTACTACTTGGGCCTCTGATTGTTTCAGCTATAGGTTCTGTGTATCTTGCAAGACATGTGCAACACACCTTTTCTTATGATGGTACTCTCCACTTACCTGCCTGTATCAATATCCAGGTAACCAACTTTATCATTTTTTTTCTTGTGACCGTACCATCCCATGACAGCCTTGGTTTGGTTTAGTTTTTATATTTTTGTCTCATGAAGTTCTATTTTGTTAGTTGGGTTTGTGTTGTTACTGTTGGCATCCTTCTGTCTCGAGAGACATTGGAGTGCCCCTCTGCGGGTGAAGTCAAACCGCTATGTTACCAGCACCAAAGTGTCCTCCCTGGGGTACAAGCTTTGACATTGTGTGTGGAGGTCCTGGGCTGCCCAGATGACAAGATCCTCCTCTCAACCTTACTGATATGGTCCAGAAGAAAACAGACTAATATGTTTGGCAGCAGCTTGGCTGGAGGAGTTGCCAGAAGGAATAAATTTTTAAAAATTGTCCAGTAGCACCTTAGAGACTAGCTTTGTTCTGGGTATAAGCTTTCGTGTGCCATCCCACTGGGCCACCTTCCCAGGTTGATGAGCCCTGTCTGCCCTTCACTTCCTGCTACAGCACATGCAGAAACCGCCTTTTGGACCTACTATCAATCTTGTCTGCTCAATCTGCCGGAGCAAATTTTTGCATGCAGGGGAAGTCACAAATCCACTAAGGGTTTGAGACCCATTGGCTACCCTCCCCTTAGCCAGCCAGTTGAAGCTGTTCCTGGAGTGTGGCTGCTTTTGCAAGCTGACAACTTCTAGGAGCCACAGGTGAGAGTTGAGTGCAGGGTGGGGACCAGTGTGTTGTTTTATTTGGGTTATATGAAGAAAATTCAGTTGAAATACCAGTACTTAAAACAAACAAACCCTCTAAGTTACAGGTAGGTAGCTGTGTTGGTCTGCTGTAGTCGAAACAAAATAAAAAAATTCCTTCCAGTAGCACCTTAGAGACCAACTAAGTTTGTTCTTGGTATGAGCTTTCGTGTGCATGCATACCATATCATATCGTATCTGAAGAAGTGTGCATGCACACGAAAGCTCATACCAAGAACAAACTTAGTTGGTCTCTAAGGTGCTACTGGAAGGCTTTTTTTTAATTTTGTTTCAACCCTCCAAGGACAGATGTAACACCCCAGAAAAGCACCAAATGGGTTCTGAGTCTGTTCAGTTGCTATGGAACATTTGCTGATGGTTGGATGAGTAAACAGAAGACCAAGCTGCAAGAGGGGAGGAGAACGGAATGGAGTATCCTGTAAAATGGAACAGTTGGCAGGAGTAGCACACACTACATTGTTTTAGTTGAAAGTCCCACTTCAAAAGTATAATTATAAAGTGGATATAAATTAAAGGTTAGCACTTTCCAGTTAAGGCGGTTACTTACACATCTCTAAAAAGATAACAAAAGGAACACAGATTTTTTGCCCCCAAACCTCCTGTCATTTCTTATAGGGAGGGAACAGAAAAGCACTGACCTCCCATCTGCTTGGGGATCTGGCAGAATGGGGCTTTTCTTCCTTTTGCTCCTGAATTGTCCTGCCATGGGAGATGGGTGTGGGGTTGGGGACTGATCAGTTTGTGCTCCTATTTGCTGCAGATATTGTGGTGTTATTAAAGATAAGCCAGTTCCTGAATTTAGAAGAGTGTGTACATGATTTGAAAATAATTCTCTGTACTTACAGAACCCATCTCCCGCAGAGCACCTCTCTTTAAAACTGAAGTGGGAGTCTGTGGCTCCACTCATTTGATATCAATGATCCGGATTTCTCCAAGCAGAAGTGGCAACAGCCCAGAAAAGTGTCTGCTAAAGATAAACTCACAAAGTTCATTTGGGGGGGAAATCCAGGTACTTTAAATTCCATGTATGTAGACGCCATCCAGTGTGGCCTGCTTAAATCTGGGACAATCTTGCACAATGTGGAATAAAGTGAGGGATCTATCAGTTCATCTTTTTGCAATCTGAGCGGAAAGTCCTATTTGTTTTCAATGGATTGCACACATATCCAGCAATTATCTTGATAAGATGACAGTAGCGGAGCCCGTCTCAGTCAGAAACCTATAACCTGCCTACCAGTCTATCTTTTGCCATGGCTTTATGTTAAAGCTCTGTGGTTCATTATTGTGTGGATAGCCACAAGTGGAATTAAAACACTGGAGAAAGTGGACCTGAGTTACCCAAAATGGATGGGCAACTCTGTCAATTTCTTTTCTCCAAGTTTCTAATTTTGACCATCTTAAACCCAGTTCTCCACATTTTTGCAACTATTTTCCTTTCTTGAAGAAAAAAAAAGAATCCTCAAGAAAATTAGTCAGCATTGTAAATTTCTCCTAATATATTTCCGTATGCAGTTTTGACGTGTATGCACGTTTTTGCAAGCAAATCCTCCCCTAATATAATGCTTTTTAATGCGGTTTTGACTTATATATACATGTCTATGCATTCTATACACATTTTTGTATCCATTACTTAGCTGGAGAACTACATTGCAAAGGTCGGGGATGTATAGACTTTGGAGGTTAGCTGTTTTTCAGCTTGTATATTGTGTATTGTGCATATCTGGAAAGTTCGCCTTTAAATGTGAACTGAATCAAATCTCCCCCTCCCACCGCCCCAATCTCTTCTACAGAGGCCCCTGCCCCATCCCCATTACTGCAAAGCCTGGCTCACTCATGCTCTGCGTGATGCTAACCCATGGTGCTCCCAATATTTTGGCCTTTTTATAATGTTATTTTTCAGAACCATTTTGTGATTTTTAATTTTTGAAAAAATATTGTGATGGTCATTTTGCTAGTTTTTTTTTAATGGTGTGAGCATTACACACTCAAGTTCTTACTGTTGATCAATGGAAGTTAGCAATTCACATAGTCAGCTAAAGCAGCACAAAGTTAACATAGGCGTACCAGAAGCTGCCTTCTGCTGAACCATGCCATTGGTCCATCAAGCTCCGCGTTGTCCACACTGATTTGCAGAAGCTCTTAATGGTTTCAGGCAAGGGTCTCCCCAGCCCTACCTGGAGATGCTGGGAATTGAACTTCTTGCCTTCTGCATGCAAAGCATATGCTTTAAATCTTGAGCTACAGCCCAACTCCAACCAATGTGGCAAATATAAATCTGAATAGGCAGCTAGATTTGCTACTGTTCAGATCTGTAGCAACCTTTTTAGAACAATTTCCAAGACTGGCATGAGCCATTTCCTTCTACCATTGCAAATTGTGGACATTTGTATACTCAGGGTTACAGTACTAGATTACAGTCAGTAATTATTCATATATTTTTCCACGTTGTTTTTCCTCCTCTTTGGGGGTTGTTGGATAAGAAATCACTTTCAAAATGTGTTGTCAGAAAACCGCCCTTAATGCAATAAAAATATTTCAAATATGTGCCCAGTGTCATTCAATATGTGTTGATCTGTGTTGGCTCATTCATTGCAATCTGTTTACGAAAGGAAGGGGCAAGAACATAGCAGAGCGGGTTGATGTTTCGAAAAGTGCTCTGTGGAATGCTAAATTGGTTTTGGAGGAGAAAGATGGCAAGAAACGTCGTGTAGAATTTCGATTCACAGGTGTGTGTGTGTGTGTGTGTGTGTGTGTGTGTGTGTGTAGAAAATGGTAAATTTGCAAACTCTCTGTGTGGTTCTCTTTCTGAGCATTTGGAAGAAGGCTTCTCTTCCTGTAAGCTTTGGTTTCAAATATGCACTCTCACTCAAGTGGGATATGTGGCTAGTTTGTGAGTGTAAGTGAAAGGATGAGAGTTTGTGTCTGAATGCAGCAATATCCCCTCAGGGACCTAAGAAACCAACATCAACACCTTGTGACAGATCATGGCATTAGGAAAACTGGAATTTTGTGGTAGAAGTCCTAACGTTTCTCCAACAGCTCTCCTTTTGGATGAAATGCTTATAGTTGCCGAAGTTATATGTTATTTGGAAACCAATAAAGATTCTATATAAATGAAAGCTTTTCACAGTAAACAAAATAAGAAATTATGGCACTTTTACATTATTTTCAAGTGTTAATATGTATGTATTGGGGGGGGGGACCACCTCTGCATCGCCGCTTCGCTCACCTGCCTACTCACTGAAGAGCTTATTGCATCCATGGAGACTTCCTGGGCATTTTAGAAAATCAGGGCTATGGTGGGTGTGGGCAGAGCTCTCTCCCTTACATGTTTAACTTCCTTAAAAGAATCATTTTAAGAGGCCTATTATCACATCAATTACTAATGTGTGAATCAACTTGAAGGACACATCTGTTGTTGTTGTTGTTGTTGTTGTTGTTGTTGTTGTTGTTGTTGTTGTCATTATTTCTTACCCACCCTTCATCATGAGCTCTGGCAGCAGGTTGCAATGGTATAGATGGAAATCATTTAAAACCATTTACAACTTAGGTGGGTCTCACATGTCAAAAGACCAAGGCCAAGCACTGCATCTTCAGCATATGATGAAAAATACACCCTGAAGGTGCCAGTCACACCCCTGAAGGAATGGAATTTCACAGCTAATGCCGTGCAACATGGCTTGACGTTTTATATCACATATAGTGATCCCCGTTGTCTGATTGCAGGCCTTTACGCATTCAAAATGGCATCATCCATGCACAAGAAGGGGAGGCATTAGCAGGCCTGGGTTTGCAGAAATGCGGAAAACCTTGGGGGGGGGGACCCTTGAGGGGGAAGGAGAGCCGCCCCCCAACACCACAATGTTAAGAATGTTAAGTCGACATAGAATGAAGACTGTCTTTTGGGGGTCATCAGAGAGACTTGAGCTTGTTTTAACTAATTTTGGCTCATGCTGATTACTATGAAAGCTCTCCCACAACCCTCTCCATGCGGACAGCAGAGCCATCCCAATCCATGCAGCATATATTTCTTCTAGCTTTTGTGCTAAGGGAGACATTCATCCAGTAGCACAGTAAGATCCCATGTGGGCAGAGCAAGTGCTATTTCTTACACTATTTATTCTCAAAGCTGCCTGCCATTGTATATTAGCCATGCACACCCAATAGAGAAATGACAGAGAGAAGTCTGAATTCCAGTGCTAGGTCATACGGAGATCAGAAGCAGAAATAAATATACATGTTAAATCTCTGTCTTGACTGGCTGCCACAGGAGTCATGAGAACCAAAATATTGAGAAGTTGTACTGAGCACTAACTAAAATATACCCCTTCACACATATTAAATGTTTCATTATACACGCTGCACTGAAACTGATTCCCCATGGAAAGGTCCCTTTCCTGCCTCCATTCCACACATCCAGTTAGATTTGGGGGCACTTTTTTCTGGTTTGTGCTATGGAAACCCATTCAATGCAAGGATGGAGAAATGATTAGCTCCAGAATTTGGGGTGTTTTTTGTGGGTGGTATGTGAGAATAAATGAGTGCTCACTGGAAGGAAGGACAGATCCTGAAGCTGAGGATCCAGTACTTTGGCCACCTCATGAGAAGAGAAGATTCCCTGAAAAAGACCCTGATGTTGGGAAGGATTGAGGGCACAAGGAGAAGGGGACGACAGAGGACGAGATGGTTGGACAGTGTTCTCAAAGCTACCAACATGAGTCTGACCAAACTGCGGGAGGCAGTGGAAGACAGGAGTGCCTGGCGTGCTCTGGTCCATGGGGTCACGAAGAGTTGGACATGACTAAATGACTAAACAACAACAACAACAACAACAACATGTGAGAATGAATGTATTTTTTATCAGGAGGAATTTGACTGCCGCAGACGGGCTTGGCAATGCCTACTCCAATGCTAAACTAAGTACCCAAGTGTGCAGAGCCAGGTGAGGTCACCTCCCTCCGCCACTCCCCCCCCATCTCATCCATTCAGCTCTCAATTCTATACACCATGTCAGCATTCACATCCATAATCAGATCATAGATAAGGGAGACCTTGGTATAAAGACCCCACTCCTGCAAGTAGAAGCCTAGTCAGCCAAGCTGCCAGTCATCATCATCATCATCAACAACAACAACAACAACAACATTTATTATTTATACCCTGCCCATCTGGCTGGGTTTCCCCAGCCACTCTGGGTGGCTCCCAACAGAATTAATGATAATAAAAAAGCAATAAAACACCAGACATAAAAAACTTACATGAACAGGGCTGCCTTCAGATGTCTTCTAAAAGTCAGATAGTTGTTTATTTCCTTGACATCTGATGGGAGGGCGTTCCACAGGGCAGGCACCACTACCGAGAAGGCCTTCTGCCTGGTTCCTTGTAACCTCACTTCTCACAGAGAGGGAACCGCCAGAAGGCCCTCGGAGCTGGACCTCAGTGTCCAGGCTGAACAATGGGGGTGGAGACGCTCCTTCAGGTATACTGGGCTGAGTCACAAAGATGGCCAGTGATGTTCCTGATGCCCTTCCTCAACAGCAAGGGAACAGGAGGGCAGCAGCACTGAGCAGGGGTCAGGTGGAAGAACAGCTGCCCTGCTCCACAGATTGTCCCAACCACCATGTCTGTTGAATCCAGGGCTTAGTCAAGCCCACTGTTATATTTTGATGTAGTGTCAAACTGGGTATATTACCATTTTTATGATGTTTCCAGCATAATTGGGTAATAAGAAATTTCACTGCATCTTCGAATAATTTCATATTACATAGAACTATGCCTGCATTTGTTCAGACAGCATTGACAAAATTCCCTGTTATTTATTTTTGTCCTTGACTATCCTGGCCAGATTCCATTCTAAAAATTGTATTTACACCCGGAGATCAAATTGCTGATTCAGTAAGAACTAGCTTCTATGTTCACGCTGCATCATAGCATCCTGTCTTTCTGTATACATGTTCGGTCTTCTTAAATATACCTGATCAATAGCTAATATGAAGCATCACCTTTTTTTGGCACTTAGATATTATTTATGAAAATCACACTTTCCCCAAATAGTAGTATAATAGATGGCACTATATAAATTTGCCTCCTTTGGTACTGGCTGTGCTGCTGTGATATCATAGAAGATTCACAAGCTACTGGTCGTGACTGAGTGGCTCACTCAAATGATCTTAAGGGATCAGTCATGAGAAAGGTTGGCTTGTCATAGTAAGAACTTCAGGTTCTTGACAGGACTGCAAGGGGATTTGGGGAGCAGGGAAGAGAGCCAAGTGTGTAAGTCAGGGAAATCAACACAGGACTTAGGGATCAGAGAGGTATGTGATGCAGTGGACATGGAAGTCAGGGAGCCTGCAGACTGAAATATGGAAGGAGTCAAAGGACGAAAGTAGGAGGTTTGTGATAGAGGTGGGCCAATGACTCCATGTCCTTTTCATGCGCTTATCCATAAATCCTATTTCAACATCAAATTTCAGTTTTTCAAAAAAGAATATGCATGAAAATTTACACCTCAGAATGTATTTTCATTCAAAATGCACATTTCAAAATGTATTGTTTATACATTTTCTAAGCTGAGAAGTGCAGAATATGCTGGATCACCCATCTCTATTATCACACAGGCTGACCTGGTAACAGGGCAGGTAGAGAGCGGGGCAGGTGGCAAAATTTGGTGGATGCAGGGTGGATTTGGTAGTGGGAAGACAATCTAAACACTCATGACAGGCTGCACTGGCAAGCTGCCCCTGACAACAGGCCATGGTTCAGAAACCCAAAAATCACAGGCTTCTAAACACACTTCTCCATCCAGTAATCAATGGGCATTATCACAGTTGAATGGCAGGTTCTAGCCAGGCAAAACCTTTCAGGAAGCAACAGAGCAGAGACAGTGACTGGTGAGTGGGGAGGTGTGTGTCCTGGGGAGAGTCTTGAGGGCCAAACAGAGAGCCCTGGGGATCTAATTTTGTGTAAAGACCCCCAAGACCTCCCAAAGAAAGACACAGTTGACAGCAATATTAGTTTAAGGTTATTGGCATAATTTTGGCCACAACTTTATTTATTACAGAATGTGAGTGGTTTGCTTAGGCACTGGTTCGAGTAGCTGCACCTACACTTCCAGCAGGGCAGCACTGACAACTGGACACCGGCAGAAGTCAGTAAGGGTAAACATACTGGGGGGGGGGGGGCTTGGTCCTACCACATACGCAACCTCACCCCAAAATGCTCCCAGATGCTCTGGTGTGGCCCTAACCCCTGGAAGTGGATCGGACAGAAGCATGGTGAGCACCTGGATTCCTTTAACGGAGTACCCTATCGCACATTGGGAGGGGCAGGTGCGACAACTTCCCTCCCCTCCACATTGAACCAATGCCTAACCGCCAAACCTTACAAAGTTGTGATGATTTGGTACGCAGCAGGAAAAACCCAAGTGGCACCAGCCAATCAGCCAAATGGGAAAATTCCTACTGGGCTCCTGCCCCAAAAGCAGACGACCCATGACGGCATAGCAAGGTCATGGCAAGACCCTAAATATAGGGAGGGTGGGCGCCTGATCCGATGCACGAGGCGCTAAGAGGAAGCTTGACACAATGTGCAGCGATATAAATAGGTCTCCCGGCTTCTCTCAACCCCATTGGCCAGAATTACCCCAGCAACCGAGGGATCCAATCGGGTTGTTGTGGCTATCCAAACGATCCCACCCACACAAACGGTGAGGTCAGTCTTGGTGATCTCACCGCAACACGTGCCCTCCGTGATGAGGACACAATTTGGCCCATGGGATCAAATTAGAAAGGGAAGTAGCAAGGATCCAGCCACTGAAAGATACATTTGAGGGAGACAGACACTTGCCTACACTTCACAACAAAGCCGCAGAACTTTCCCATAATCTCAGAAAGTGCTATTCCTCTAGACAAATAAATGCATTATGAAATGTTTATTTTTGAATTCTTTCAACTTAAATCTCTTGGTATTTTCTCTATGTTTGTGTCCTGCCAAAAGCTTTCCTTTGCTTTAGTTTTCCTTTCAGCCTTTTAAGACTCTTGCTGATTTTTTTTATTTTTTAGACCCATAGTTTTTGTTGTTGTTGCAGTGAAACATTAAGAGGAACGGGGAATGCTAGTGCCAGATCAAAAGACGAAAGCACCGTTCCTTTGGCTACTAAATTAATTCCCTTCAAAGGTTTCATTAACAGCAGATTTCTTATCACTGAAGTCAAGTTTTAGATTGGAAGCTGGACAAATTTCTCCTTTTATCAATAGGGAATAGATTTCTCCCATATTCCCACTCTCTTCCCCCCCCCCACCTCCTTATGTTCATTTTGGAAGTTGAAACCTGAAAGAATCATGAAGAGGTGGCCACACAGAGAGGATGCATAACAAAAACAACTTTAATGCAAAACAGTTTATGGAGGGGTTAAACCATGCCAGCAGGGTGCTGCTTGCAGTGCAGAACTGAAACTAAAAGCACAGTGCCTGAGAGTTTCTGGTATGGCAAGCCAGGAGGGCCAATACTTTACAAAGCCCATTGTGTGGCACTCACACCAAGTTTTCCCTTCTTCCTTCCTTCCTGACAGAAGTAGATCTCTTTACAAAACATCATCTGGTGCATTGAGCTGAAATGTGTTGCTGCAATGTAAGAGCAGGTTTCAGAAAGTTTCTGAAATATGGAAGCAGATTTGGAATAATATTTTCCTATTAATCATTATCAGTGCTTCCCCCTCCCCCCCCCGAGAAAAATAGGTGCTGGTACTCACCATGAAGTTGTTGCAGTAAGTGCCACACTTTGTAACAGCAACAAAAAGAGGTGCCAGTACTGCGTACCCTTGAGCACCCCCTTAAAAAAAACCCCAAGCACTGATTATTATTATTATTATTACTATTATTTAATTTATTACCTGCCTTTCAATCTAAGGTCTCAAGGCAGGTCACAACAACTTAGAATGCAACATTAAAAACAGGCCCCTTGACCTCTTGTGCTTCTGAGGCTAAAATGGCACTGCCATTGTGAGGTGTGCAGTGGCAGCAGAGCAGAACCGTTGCTGGGGAGCTACTCTTACCTGTTCCCCTGAGGCTCACCTTGGCCATCACTGCCATCATGTTGCAGTTCATGTAGTCACCTCTTGGCAGCTTGGGACTGTGGTAGCAGTAGATAGCTCTTCCTGGGGATACTTCCAACCTGTGAGGTTATGCACGCCCCAAACCCACCCTCTCAACATCCACACATATAGATCATAGTTCCTGGGAGGGGCACCAATCATGGGAAAGGGCTACAGCTACAGCTAAGTGATAGCTCCTAGGCAGATTTCTGGAGACCACACACCAATGCTGGGTGTGAAAGTAGGTGTGGCCCAAAAGACATACTTTCTATCCTCCATTATCAGAGTTCAAGGACACATTCCAGCTGGGTAAGATCACTAAAGAAGGGTGCAGAGTGGGGCCAAAGATGGGTGTGGCCTGAGGAGGGTGTGTGGCCTCCCCTGGGCCTGAGGTTCCCCACCTCTTAGTTACGAGGATGCAGTAGCAGGCTGTTCCCTGTCTCATCCAAGCAGAGTAGACCATACTGGACTCAATGGACAAATAGTTTGACCTGAAATTAGTGTGTTGCAGCCATGTGTGCATAGATCCTGCTTTTCGGAAGTCACAAAAAATAGGTGTGGTCATGCTCCCTCTTCTCCACACCTTTAATATGTGCATGGAGAAGGCTTGGAAAGGTGAATGACTGTGAGAGGTGTTTAAAGTTCAGATCCCTGTATTCAGTGTTTGGTCATGTGCCTCCCAGTTGTTTGCTCTCAACATCTGAGAGTATCTGAACATGACTGTTCCATGCAGCTGTCATAACTGATAGGTGGGCTTGCAGAGGCAGGGCTGAAGGTAAAACAGGAGGAGATTCACATGAGTGGAGCAATGGGAAGATGGATTGGCATGATGGTGGAGTGGCCAAGTGGAGGGGATCTGTAGAAATGCCAGTTTGGGGGAGGTACAGTCCACCTCTGCAGATCACATTCTCCCTTGATCTTGTTTCTCCTCTAAATGCCTTGTGTCTGTTGAATGGGTAAAAATTGTGTCTGACAGATTCCTCTTGTTTTGTTTTTTGAATTTGTTTAGAGAAAGCCATTGATTATATTTACTTACCTAATTTATTATTACATTTATATGCCCCCTCTTCTCCAAGAAGTTCAAAGTAGCATGTAAGGTTCTCCCTCTCCTCATTTTATTTTCATAAGCACCCTGTGAGGTAGGTTAGGCTGAGAGACAGTGACTGGCCCAAGGTCACACAGTGAGTTTCATGACTAAGTGGGGATTTGAAACCTTGTTCTCCTAGTCCAACACTCTAACCATTTTACCACACTGTCTCTCATGTGGATGTTCAAATGGAATGCTGAGCTAGACGCGCCAAAGGCTGATCGTCTCAGTACAAAGCCTGCATTATGTTCTCATATAATGATCCCTTGCTGTGATAATGCTTTCAAGCCTCCTATTTATAAAGGGGGGGGTGAGGAAGAAAAGAAAGATTGGAAATAGATTTTTTCCAATTAATAAATTCCAATACCTGATTTATTGCATTAGAAATGGAAGGAAGTTTTAGTCTTCATAAATGGAATTCTATGCCATGGGTTTGAACTGTGAGCTGTTGTTTTTGTATTTGATGTGGCAACTTAAAAGGCTCGTTGCCATGTAAACCAGGTGTTCTGAGTTAATATTTACACATGCTGCAGTGTAAAAAAATTATACAAGGCTAATAAATAGTTGAATCCCTTAATTAAAAAATGAAAAGGAAGGCACTGTGAAATCAAAGTCTTTACGCTTACCTTAGGTCGAGTATTATGTCTAGGAATTCATCTCTGAAAGGCCTTATGGCGTCTTTCATCACTCTCGGACTTCTGGGAATTATTACCGGTAAGTGGGATGGTGATTTTACTTAATAAATGGCCTATATGTGAAGTAAGTAATAGAGGTAAAATGAAGTTCTCCCTGTTGGGACCATTGCTTTACAGAGTAGCTTGAAAAGTCAACTGATAGATAGTTTAAAGTTGCTATTCTCCGTTTAAATAGCCAACAGGGAGACTGTTGGCATCTTTCTGTGAACAAAGCTATCTCGGCTAACATCTTCAGTGCTGCAAATGAGAAATCTACTTGCTCCTGAATGGGATGTGAAGCAAAAAATGACACTAAACAGCTCCATCTCCAACTCCTCATCACTGCGGAAGGAGACACAGTCTGCTGTAAGCTAAACTCCTCCAGGTGTGAGCCAGACTGGGACTGGCAATTATGAGCAATATTGGATGATTTTAGGGGGGGGGGCATGTTTTTGATTGCTGTCAACCCTCTTACCTGGTGGTTGGGGCCATGGCTACTGCAGCAGCAGCAGTATGAATCTGCCCTGCAAGTTGTACAAGAGACAAGTAACGGCAACCTTGGAAATGGTTAGGAATCAGGGGGATATCTGTGCTCACTTGGAACTAAGGTGCTCCTTATCTTAATGGCAAATGCCAAATGGAATGAGACTGCCCTGCTGAAAACAAACTGATCATTTTATCATTGGCAAAGTTCATATTCTGCTAACAACACTGAGTTCTGACAGAAGAGGCTCCAAAAAAGCATATGTAGGATTCAAATATTTCTTTTTCTGAAAACATAAAGGCTTAGCAGTATTATTGTGTGCTGACCCATGTATTGTTTTCTTTTCGGTAAGCAAACAAAAATAGGTGAAACGCTGGGTGTGACACACCGGAGGAAGTGATTCATTCCAATGGGACAAATTCTTAAGTGTTGGTGCTCATTAAATGACTTTCGCAGAAGTGCCGTGTTCCTTTTGTTCCTCTGGAGGATTGCAGCGCATAAACATATGCTGGATTTCTTTCTTTTTATTTTATTTTATTTTTTGGAAGTCTTGTGTTTACAGAAGTATTTTCACATGAAATTATTTCACATTCCCCATGAGAGGAAATACTCACAGTGTTCAACCCAAATAGGACTGCTTTCAATAAAAGCTTTTGTCATCGCTGATGAGAATCGATCAAATGGTCTCTTGAGGTTGTTGTTTTTTACCCCAGTGCTATTTTTGGGAAGAGAAAACAAGTGGTGGTAGCACCTGAAGTATGGAGGCTGTGGCTGGATGGATGCGTGGGAGCCGGTTGAAGTTAAACCCTTCGAAGACAGAGGTCCTCTGGCTGGGCTGGGACGATATGGGGTTGGGGGGCCAACTCCCATCTCTTGCGGGGGCTCAATTAGTTCCAGCGCCCTCTGTCAGGAGTTTGGGTGTAACCCTCGACGCCTCCCTTTCTATGGAGGCGCAGGTTGCAGCCACAGTAAAGGCGGCATTTTTCCATCTCCGCCGCATTAAGCAGTTGGTCCCTTACCTTTCTCGCCCTGACCTGGCCACAGTGATCCATGCGATGGTCACCTCCAGACTAGACTATTGTAACTCGCTCTACGCAGGGCTGCCCTTAAAACTGACCCTGAAACTCCAACGGGTGCAAAATGCCGCGGCGAGGCTCCTTACGGGGTCGTTGCCGCGGGATCATATTCATCCAGTACTTTACCAGCTTCACTGGCTCCCGGTGGAGTACAGGATCAGGTTTAAGGTGCTGGTTTTGACCTTTAAAGCCCTACGCGGCTTAGGACCCTCGTACCTACGGGACCGCCTCTCCTGGTATGCCCCGCGGAGGACCTTAAGGTCCACGAATAATAATACGCTGGAGGTTCCAACCCATAAGGTGGCTAGGTTGGTCTCAACCAGGGCCAGAGCTTTCTCAGTCTTGGCCCCAATCTGGTGGAACGCACTGTCTCAAGAGACTAGGGCCCTGCGGGATCTGATAGCCTTCCGCAGGGCCTGCAAGACGGAGCTGTTCCACCTAGCTTTTTGTTAGTTCGACCCAACCTGACCCTCGTGCTATAATATAATACTGTAAATAAGACTCTCTCCTATTCTTTCATATTCATGGGCTGCTGCGTTAAGATGGTTTTTAATTTTTAATCTTTTAATCTGTACAGTTAATTAATTGTTTTTCTTTTTATGCTTGATGTTTTTATTGTGATTTTAGTGATGTGAGCCGCCCTGAGCCCGGCGTTGCCGGGGAGGGCGGGGTATAAATAAAAATTATTATTATTATTATTAATAATAATAATAATAATAATAATAACAGAAACATAGGAGGCTGCCTCATACCAAGTCAGACTGCTAGTTTTCTAGCTTCATACTGCACAGGATTCTTTGGGGGAAGCCATGTGTTTTAAATAAACTTTAAATACGTATGGTATGGATGTGACCTAACACTCTACACCACACAGGATTTCAAGACAGCTGTCCGCCCTTGGTGCAACCCCATACCATTTAGGAGTAAAACTGACTTAAAAGCCCACATGGACAGGGAGAATCAGGTAGATTTCTCTCCCATTCAATCATTGCCCTCCCTCCTGGTTCCCTCACCGCTGTGGGTGTTTTGTGAATGGGCTTGTTCTTCATGCCACCACAAGGCCATTACTGAAGCATGCAGACAATTGAATTCCCAGAAGGGGTGGAGGAGGGAAATGAGATATGAATGTATTTTTGATGTAAGAAATGTTTGAGTCCATTGGAACCAGGCTGGTTGAAAGACTAGCTTCTCCCATACAAGAGGACCTTTTCAGTAGTGGCACCACAGTAGTGGCACCACAGTTATGGACCTGCCTTCCCATGGATACTTGTCTAGAGCCATTGTTATGTTATGCTATGTCATGCTTTTTGCACCAGGTAACAGCTTTTCCATTCTCCTAGACCCCTGTCCATTTTTATATCTGTGGGGGTTTTTTTTTTTACTTCAGGGTGTGTGGTGAGTTTTGTTTTGCTTTATTTATGCTGTTATTCTGTTTCCTTTTTATGGGTTTATGACTTATTTTGCACTTTTAAAAAAACCAACCTTATTTTTAAAACCTGCCAATTTTTAGTTCTTAGTTTCTCATTCCACCCCCCCCATCTTAAATTCAGTTCTCTGCATTTCTGCAGCAATATGCATCCTTTTAAAATAAAATCCTTATGAGATTTCATTAGCATTTGAGTGCAAATTCCTCCCAAATTTTGTCTGCAGTTTTGACATATATACATTTTTGCAAGAAATATTCCTTCATATAAGGCATTTTGTATGCTATTTTCACTAATATACGCATTTATATGCATACTTTGCCTTACTGTCTGCATTTTCCTACACATGAATTGGGTGGAGAACTGCACTGCAAAATTCAGGAAAAGTGTGGATTTCAAAGGACGGCTGTGTCTTGTTTCCCATATTGGTTCAGAAAGAGCAAACGTGGTAAGTTTGCCTTTCAGTCTAAATGGATTCGAATTGCTCTCTCATCCCGAACTGTAAATTACCCAGAGAACTTTATTTTACGGGGCAGCATACACAACGTAACAAACAAACAAACAAACAAACAAACAAACAAACAAACAAATAAATAAATAAATACTGGGTAATATAAAGAAATGAGCCCATAAAAAAGAACAGTTATCTCATCTGTTATCAAATTGATTTATCATTTTAAAATTCCAGGTTGTTGTTTTTAAGGCTGCTACCCATTAACCTTCATGCAAAGTCTTCTTTTTAAACAAACAAACAAACAAACAAACAAACAAACAAACACAATATACTTCAGGCTTCAAGTTCTCCTTCAGTGAAGGACTTGTAAGTTCTGGCCAACAGATTGTCAACTCAAAATGTTGTGTTTGGCATTTCTTTTTCCAATGTCTGAAAAGCTGAAATGCTGATTCTTTGAACATTTCTCTTGATCTTTGCAGTCAAAGGAAGGTCAAGGCTGAAGATGCTGAAATTACACACACACACACACACACACACACACAGAGAGAGAGAGAGAGAGAGAGAGAGAGAGAGAGAGAGAGAGCACTTGGCTTATTTCCAGCCATTGTGTCTCTTTTTCTTTTTGACAACAGTAATTGCCTTGTAGAAATATCTCCTTTTAAAACCAAGATTTGGTTTAATGTTGAGAACAGGTTAGAAGTTTTCTGCCATGGAGCTGGAGAGAATGAAAATCCAAAAGATTTAAGTTTGGACTTGAAAGTAGCTGGTTTGGAAGAAGACAAAAGGTTTCGTGTTATGTAACTGTGCTTCTCTTATATAGCCTAGCATCTTGTCTTGGATACAAGCTCCCCTGGAGAACTCACAAAAATGGCTTAAAACGGCCTTCCCCAACCTGGTGCCCTCCAGATATTGTGGGCTACAATTCCCATCAGCTCCAGCCAACACTAAATAAATAAAATAAATAGTCCAAAACATCTGGAAGGAGCCAGGTTAGGGAAACCTGGCTTAAAATGGAGATAGCCATCCCTTGCTCCTTGTCTGCAGAATCTGAGAATCACATTCCCTGTGGAGATAGATGTCTCAGCCCTCATTCACATGGATAATTGCCAGTGATAGCTGTATTCAAGCCAATTGCATGAATTGAAATAAATAAATAAGCCGTACAAGCTGCAGGATCTTGTCAGACTGTGGACTGCAAGGATGGGAAAGATTCTCTCCCTTAAATGTTCCCTGTATTAGACAGACAGACCTTCCTGTTGAGGTTATTGCTACTGCTTGGTTATCGCTACTGAATAGCTTGTGGGCTTGGATCTCGGAAGACAACAAGTGGAAATCTTTTTCTTTTGGGTAAATCCCAAGGGCATCCAGAAACAGATCTGAGCATCCTGACTCAGATTTTGGGGGCTTTTCAGAGGTGGAGGCAATATTATTGGGCAGGGTTGGTTTTCCCTTGACATCATCCTAAAGGTAAAGGTAAAGGGACCCCTGACCATTAGGTCCAGTCTTGACCGACTCTGGGGTTGTGGCGCTCACCTCGCTTTATTGGCCAAGGGAGCCAGCGTACAGCTTCCGGGTCATGTGGTCAGCATGACTAAGCTGCTTCTGGCGAACCAGAGCAGCACACAGAAACGCCGTTTACCTTCCCGCCGGAGCGGTACCTATTGATCTACTTGCACTTTGATGTGCTTTCGAACTGCTAGGTTGGCAGGAGCAGGGACCAAGCAACGGGAGCTCACCCTGTTGCGGGGATTCGAACCGCCGATCTTCTGATCGGCAAGCCCTAGGCTCTGTGGTTTAACCCACAGCGCCACCCACGTCCCATTGACATCATCCTACTAAGTTGCAAAATCCGTTCCCAGGAACTCCAAGTAGGGCTAGGAAAGGCTCCCTGTTGAGCTGCTGCTGCCAGCGAATACAGACAGTACTGAGCTAGATGGACCTATGCTCTGACTCAGTACATGGCAGCTTCCTATGTTCCTGTGAAGCAGCACCATCAAAAGGCTCAAAGGATCTTCCAAAACACTGAGCTCAGAACACAAACGCAATCTGCACTGTTTGATCAATGCACCACCAATATTGGCACCATCACAAAACATTATTTGGATACAAAAGCTGTTAGGTAGCAAAAACAACATTGTCTTTATGAGGGTGTGTGGGGGTTTTTTGTTTTGTTTTTGGTCAGACTCTATTCCAGACTTATACCAACACATTTGACATTTCATACTGCTCTGCAGAAAAGCATGTAAAACGAGTCCATGTTTTAAAACAGCAGGGAAGCTTCCAGTGCTACAATTAACTGGTAACATATGCCACTGTTGCCAAGAGGATTTTTTAATCCCTTTAAACATTAATGTAGTATTTCTGCTTCTGTCGCAATACGGCAGCCATCTGCGTTTGAACCTGCTGGGAAACCAGGGATATGATAACAGAGAGAAAGACTTAGAAAGAGAGAGGGAGGGAGGGGAGCAGACAATATTGGGTTTGTTTTTCACATCCAGCATCTAAAACAACAATTTAAGTGTTTTCTAAAGTATTATTAAGGAGTCAGATGGCTGCAAGAATGAGGCACAAACTGCTCATTGTATGGTAGGATGGATCCAAAACAAATCAAAACAACAAATATGTGCTTCCCTCTTTACACACATGCGCGCACAAACACACACACACACACACACACACACACACACACACCATGCTAAACACTTTTTTTTTTTTTGCATACTTTTGCAGAACAAATGCTAAATTTCTAACAAAGGCATTTTCCTGACTGGGAAAATAAATACCTTCAGTGGTTGGGGTGTGTGTGTGTGTGTGTGTGTGTGTGTGTGTGTGTGTGTGTTGGGAGGGGTTGAAATCATATAGAAAGTTTAAAAGCATTTAGCAGTCTGAAGGCAAGTCTGTAGCTTGCTTACTCTGCTTGGTTTAATGCTTGGTTAAAGATAGCCATGGAAGCCTTGGGCACAAGTGCTCAATGCTGCTTTCCAGGCCTCTCTGTCTGACCTCAGGACTCTCCCTAGGCTAGACCTGCTCCCCAGGCCACACATTGTCTCCCAGGCTACTCCCCTCACCTATCCTGCCCTCTCCTTGAGTGTTTTTGCCTGGCTGGATTGTGTTTTTAAATTGGAATAATGCTTTTTACTTGCCTGGATGAAGGATGGACAGTGTAATGTTCTCTGTTTAAACGATAAGCAGGTCAGAGAAGTTGAATAAGACATAATTTTATTAAGGAGCTATGTACAATAGGCCTTTTGACCTTTAGCTGCTTTCTGACTGTGTCCTGCTTAGGCCTAACCTGCTCAGCTACATATGGGGAATGCGATGAAGCCTCTGTCAGCAATAAACAACATGGTGTCAGTGAAGTTAACGCTTTATTCAAAGAACCCAAACCGGCACAGGCCTAGTGATCACAGCAAGTCTTCCCAGTAGGTCTTGCCCCAAAGAGGCAGTTGTGATGACCAAAGGTCCTCACCTTCCTAGTGCTCTCTAAGGATCCTTTCCAGCTTCCTTCCCCAGCAGCCTAAGGTTCTGTCTCATTGCTCCTCTTCCGCATTTCTCTGCATGGGAAGGGGAGCCGGTCACAGCGGGAGGGGGAGACTCCTTGGTTTCTTCAGCAACCTATCTCATCTCTATCCCTCCCCTCTCCTCTTCTGCCTCTGAGCCTGGACTGCATACCCTCCAACATTTCTCCAATGGAAATAGGGACGCCCCATTCCATAATGATATGGTTTTCCCCAGTAGTGATGTATGGAAGTGAGAGCTGGACCATAAAGAAGGCTGATCACCGAAGAAATGGTGCTTTTCGAATTATGGTGCTGGAGGAGACTCTTGAGAGTCCCATGGACTGCAAGAAGATCAAACCTATCCATTCTGAAGGAAATCAGCCCTGAGTGCTCACTGGAAGGACAGATCCTGAAGCTGAGGCCCCAATACTTTGGCCACCTCATGAGAAGACTCCCTGGAAAAGACCCTGATGTTGGGAAAGATTGAGGGCACAAGGAGAAGGGGACAACAGAGGATGAGATGGTTGGACAGTGTTCTCGAAACTACTACCCTGTTTCCCCTTTTTTAATACGTAGTCATTACCTCTGTGAGAAGTAAGACGTACCCCAAAAGTAAGCCGTGGTGCCGCCATTGTTCCCGTCGCCTCCTCAGCCCCTCCTGCGTGCCCAGGGAGCCAGCGAACCAGCGAGAGGCATGGGGGGGGGGAACGCGCCTCTTGTGGAGTTCTGCCCCACCTGCTCAGCGTGCAGGGGGAGGCTGTACCGTACCATACTGGTGTAATAAAAATAAGACATCCCCCCGAAAATAAGCCACCCTGTGTTTTTTTGAGGGGAAAAAATTGTAAGACGGTGTCTTAAAAAGGGGGAAAGACGGTAACAATAGCCTGACCAAACTGCTTGAGGCAGTGGAAGACAGGAGTGCCTGGCGTGCTCTGGTCCATGGGGTCTCGAAGAGTCGGACATGACTAAACGACTAAACAACAACATAATCGCAGATTGTCTACTCCCATAGGTTGTACTCCCTATGAGAAGAGTGTGTACAGCGGGTACACACTCCGTACAGGATTCCGCACGTGCAACTCTGTACAAATGCCGCATGTGCTCAGATCGTATGGGATGCCGCACGTACACAGTCCGTTGCTGCTGCCACGTGTGTTCAGTCCGCAGTTGTACAGCGGGTACACACTCCGTACAGGATTCCGCACGTGCAACTCTGTACACAATGCCGCACGTGCTCAGATCATATAGGATGCCGAGCATAAACAGTCCGTTCCTGATGCCACGTGTGTTCAGTCTGCAGGTGTACAGCGGGTACACACTCCGTACAGGATTCCGCACGTGCAACTCTGTACACAATGCCGCACGTGCTCAGATCGTATAGGATGCCGAACGTACACGGTCCATAGCTGATGCCACGTGTGTTCAGTCCGCAGGTGTACAGCGGGTAGACAATCCGTACAGGATTCTGCATGTGCAACTCTGTACACAATGCCGCACGTGCTTAGATCGTATGGGATGCCGCCCGTACCCATTCCGTAGCTGATGCCACGTATGTTCAGTACACAGGTGTACAGCGGGTACACACTCCGTACAGGATTCCGCACGTGCAACTCTGTACACAATGCCGCACGTTCTCAGATCGTATGGATTGCCGCGCGTACACAGTCCTTAGGTGATGCCACATGTGTTCAGTCTGCAGGTGTACAGCGGGTACACATTCTCTACAGGATTCCACATGTGCAGCTCTGTACACAATGCCGCACGTGCTCAGATCGTATGGGATGCCGCGCGTACAGAGTCCATAGCTGATGCCATGTGTGTTCAGTCCGCAGTGGTGCAGCGGGGTATGCACACTGTATAGGATGCTGCACATGCAACTCCATACGTAATTCCGTACGTGGTCAGAGCGTATGGAATGCCGCACATGCGCAGTCCATACCTGATGCCACCTGATTCCGCATGTGTTCAGTCCACATGGGTACAGCGGATACGCACTCCGTACAGGATTCTGCACGTGCAACTCTGTACACAATGTCGCACGTGCTCAGATCATATGGGATGCCGCGCGTACACAGTCTGTAGGTGATGCCACATGTGTTCAGTCCGCAGGTGTACAGCGGGTACACACTCCGTACAGGATTCCGCACGTGCAACTTTGTACACTGCCACACGTGCTCAGATCATATAGGATGCCGAGCATACACAGTCCGTTCCTGATGCCACGTGTGTTCAGTTCGCAGGTGTACAGCGGGTACAGATTCTGTACAGGATTCCGCACGTGCAGCTCTGTACACAATGCCACACGTGCTCAGATCGTATGGGATGCCGCGCGTACACAGTCCGTAGCTGATGCCACATGTGTTCAGTCCGCAGGTGTACAGCGGGTACACACTCCGTATAGGATTCCGCACGTGCAACTCTGTACACAATGCCGCACATACTCAGATCGTATGGGATGCCGCGCGTACACAGTCCGTTGCTGCTGCCACGTGTGTTCAGTCCGCAATTGTACAGCAGGTACACACTCTGTACAGGATTCCGCACGTGCAACTCTGTACGCAATGCCGCATGTGCTCAGCTCGTATGGGATGCCGCCCGTACACGGTCCGTAGCTGATGTCACGTGCGTTCAGTCCGCAGTTGTACAGCGGGTACACATTCTGTACAGGATTCCGCATGTGCAGCTCTGTACACAATGCCGCACGTGCTCAGATCGTATGGGATGCCGCACATACACAATCCGTAGCTGATGCCATGTGTGTTCAGTCCGCAGTGGTGCAGCGGGGTATGCACACCGTATAGGATGCTGCACGTGCAACTCCATACGTAATTCCGTACGTGGTCAGAGCGTATGGAATGCCGCACATGCGCAGTCCATACCTGATGCCAACTGATTCCGCATGTGTTCAGTCCGCAGGTGTACAGCGGGTACACACTCCGTACAGGATTCCGCACGTGCAACTCTGTACACAATGCCGCACGTGCTCAGATCATATGGGATGCCGAGTGTAAACAGTCCGTTGCTGATGCCACGTGTGTTCAGTCCGCAGGTGTACAGCGGGTACACACTCCGTACAGGATTCCGCACGTGCAACTCTGTACAGAATGCCGCACGTGCTCAGATCGTATGGGATGCCGAACGTACACGGTCCGTAGCTGATGCCATGTGTGTTCAGTCCGCAGTGGTGCAGCGGGTATGCTTACCATATAGGATGCTGCACGTGCAACTCCATACGTAATTCCGTATGTGGTCAGAGCGTATGGAATGCCGCACATGCGTAGTCCATACCTGATGCCACCTGATTCCTCATGTGTTCAGTCCACAGGGGTACAGCGGATACGCACTCTGTACAGGATTCTGCATGTGCAAATCTGTACACAATGTCGCACGTGCTCAGATCATGTGGGATGCCGCACGTACACAGTCCGTACGTGATGCCACATGTGTTCAGTCCGCAGGTGTACAGCGGGTACACACTCCGTACAGGATTCCGCACGTGCAACTCTGTACACAATGCCGCACGTGCTCAGATCATATGGGATGCCGAGTGTAAACAGTCCGTTGCTGATGCCACGTGTGTTCAGTCCGCAGGTGTACAGCGGGTACACACTCCGTACAGGATTCCGCACGTGCAACTCTGTACAGAATGCCGCACGTGCTCAGATCGTATGGGATGCCGAACGTACACGGTCCGTAGGTGATGCCACGTGTGTTAAGTCCGCAGGTGTACAGTGGGTACACAATCCGTACAGGATTCCGCACGTGCAACTCTGTACACAATGCCGCACATGCTCAGATCATATGGGATGCCACACATACAGTCAGTTGCTGATGCCACATGTGTTCTGTCCGCAGTTGTACAGCAGGTACACACTCCGTACAGGATTCCGCACATGCAACTCTACACAATGCCGCACGTGCTCAGATCGTATGAGATGCCGCATGTACACAGTCCTTAGGTGATCCCCCATGTGTTCAGTCCGCAGGTGTACAGCGGGTACACATTCTGTACAGGATTCTGCACGTGCAACTCTGTACACAATGTCGCACGTGCTCAGATCCTATGGGATGCCGCGTGTACACAGTCCGTAGGTGATGCCACGTGTGTTCAGTCCGCACGTGTACAGCAGGTACACACTCCATACAGGATTCCGCACATGCAACTCTGTACACAATGCCGCACGTGCTCAGATCGTATGGGATGCCGCGCGTACACAGTCCGTAGGTGATGCCACGAGTGTTCAGTCCGCAGGTGTACAGCGGATACGCACTCCGTATAGGATTCCGCACGTGCAACTCTGTACACAATGCCGCACATGCTCAGATCGTATGGGATGCCGCGCGTACACGGTCCGTAGCTGATGCCACGTGTGTTCAGTCTGCAGGTGTACAGTGGGTACACACTCCGTACAGGATGTCACACGTGCAACTCTGTACACAATGCAGAACGTGCTGATATCGTATGGTATGCCGCGCATACACAGTCCGTAGGTGATGCCACGTGTGTTCAGTCCGCAGGTGTACAGCGGGTTCACACTCCGTACAGGATTCCGCACGTGCAACTTTGTACACAATGCAGCACGTGATCAGATCATATGGGATGCCACACATACACAGTCCGTTGCTGATGCCACGTGTGTTCAGTCCGCAGTTGTACAGCAGGTACACACTCCGTACAGGATTCCGCACATGCAACTCTGTATACAATGCCGCACGTGCTCAGATTGTATGGGATGCCGCGCGTACACAGTCCTTAGGTGATGCCACATGTGTTCAGTCCGCAGGCGTACAGCGGGTACACATTCTGTACAGGATTCCGCACGTGCAGCTCTTTACACAATGCCGCACGTGCTCAGATCGTATGGGATGCCGCGCGTACACAGTCCGTAGCTGATGCCATGTGTGTTCAGTCCGCAGTGGTGCAGCGGGTATGCTTACCATATAGGATGCTGCACGTGCAACTCCATACGTAATTCCGTATGTGGTCAGAGCGTATGGAATGCCGCACATGCGTAGTCCATACCTGATGCCACCTGATTCCTCATGTGTTCAGTCCACAGGGGTACAGCGGATACGCACTCTGTACAGGATTCTGCATGTGCAAATCTGTACACAATGTCGCACGTGCTCAGATCATGTGGGATGCCGCACGTACACAGTCCGTACGTGATGCCACATGTGTTCAGTCCGCAGGTGTACAGCGGGTACACACTCCGTACAGGATTCCGCACGTGCAACTCTGTACACAATGCCGCACATGCTCAGATCATGTGGGATGCCGCGCGTACACGGTCCGTAGCTGATGCCACGTGTGTTCAGTCCGCAGGTGTACAGCGGGTACACAGTCCATACAGGATTCCGCACGTGCAACTCTGTACACAATGCCGCACGTGCTCAGATCGTATGGGATGCCGAGTGTAAACAGTCCGTTGCTGATGCCACGTGTGTTCAGTCCGCAGGTGTACAGCAGGTACACACTCCGTACAGGATTCCGCACGTGCAACTCTGTACACAATGCCGCACGTGCTCAGATCGTATGGGATGCCGAACGTACACGGTCCGTAGGTTATGCCACGTGTGTTCAGTCCGCAGGTGTACATCGGGTACACACTCCGTACAGGATTCCGCACGTGCAACTTTGTACACAATGCAGCACGTCCTCTGATCATATGGGATGCCACACATACACAGTCCGTACGTGATGCTACGTGTGTTCAGTCCGCAGGTGTACAGTGGGTACACACTCCGTACAGGATTCCGCACGTGCAACTCTGTACACAGCCGTACGTGCGCAGATCATATAGGATGCCAAGTGTACACAGTCCGTTGCTGATGCCACATGTGTTCAGTTTGCAGTTGTACAGCGGGTACACATTCTGTACAGGATTCCGCACGTGCAGCTCTGTACACAATGCCGCACGTGCTCCGATCGTATGGGATGCCACGCATACATAGTCCGTAGCTGATGCTACGGACACATGTGGCATCACCTAAGGACTGTGTACGCGCTGCATCCTATATAATCTGAGCACGTGCGGCAGTGTACAGAGTTGCACGTGCAGAATCCTGTACGGAGTTTGTACCCGCTGTACAACTGCGGACTGAACACACGTGGCATCAGCAATGGACTGTGTATGCGTGGCATCCGATATGATCTGAGCACGTGCGGCATTGTGTACAAAGTTGCACGTGCGGAATCCTGTACAGAGTGTGTACCCGCTGTACACCTGCGGACTGAACACACGTGGCATCACCTACGGACTGTGTATGCGCGGCATCCCATACGATATGAGCACGTACTGCATTGTGTACAGAGTTGCACGTGTGACATCCTGTACGGACTGTGTACCCGCTGTACACCTGCGGACTGAACACACGTGGCATCAGCTACGGACTGGGTACAGGCGGCATCCTGTACGATCGAAGCACGTGTGGCATTGTGTACAGAGTTGCACGTGCGGAATCCTGTACGGAATCTGTACCCGCTGTACACCTGCGGACTGAACACACGTGTCATCAGCAATGGACTGTGTACGCTCGGCATCCTATATGATCTGAGCACGTGCGGCAGTGTACAGAGTTGCACGTGCAGAATCCTGTACAGAGTGTGTACCCGCTGTACAACTGCGGACTGAACACACGTGGCATCTTGTCAGCTCCTCCCTCAGAGTGGTGCCTGGGGTGGCCTGCCCCCTCCGCCCCCCACTTCATACGCCCCTGCATCCAGCCAGTTCATGACAATGTGCTCTTTAAAGCATTCTCACATTTATCCTCACAGAGGGGTGTGTGTACCTGGAAACATCCAGACACACTTGTATGGTTACTGTTGAAAGGTAAGAGCGGAAGTCATTGCTCCATCCACTTTTGTCTCTGGCCACACCCACTACTGCCATGTGGCCCCTGGAAAGTGTTCCATGAGGGAATTTGTGCCCATGGGCTGAAAGGGTTCAACACTCTATGCAACTAGTCATACAAGTATAATCACCTGGTGAGCTCTGTTGACTGTAAGGTGGTCATGTGTCCTACTTTACAGATATTAATCCTTTATTAGAAGGCATACGGAGGAGAGTCTTGTTTTTGAAGGGCTGTCCAGTTCAAGTCTAGTTTAAACCTGAAGGATTCTAAGAAGGGACAGTTTACAGTGGGCTTGGAGTTTTCCATCTGCAGTGAGCACCTGAACAGCAGACTAAGCAGGCACACGGGTCACAGTTTTCACCAGCATTGTGAGATATTTTGCATTCCTGTTTAATTATAGGCCTTATTTCTCAATTTTAAAAAAATGCAAATTAGCATATGCCCGTAATGTGCAAATCTGAGTCCCCTTTTCAACTTTGTTTTTTGTTGATGCCAAATAGGCCACTGTATCTTAGCTCTCCCCATCATGCACTGTTGATGAGAGCTTCCCAAGAGCACCTGACTACCCTCTATTGGAGACAAGAGTTTGGTCTAATCCAGCAAAGCAACTTTGTTGTTCCATGCCCTATTTGCCACAGGCATTTACGTTGTACTGAGGACATTTTAAACTGCCTTGGTCAGGCAATTAGCATACTGCTGAGTAACATCATTCTTCCAGTGTCCCTGTTCACAGATTAACATTTCTCAGTAATGAGTTCCACAGATTTCATACCTATTATGCAGTTATTGTTGATGTCGGTTCCCCCTTTCCTGGTTTTATACTTTTCCCAAAGAAAAAAGGAGAGAACTTAGAATTACCAAAATGCACCATTTTTTATTTCCAAGTCACTCTGGACTCTTCAACAAAAATTAAACTGTGCCTACAGGTTTTACTCCATTCCCCTTGAATGAGGAAAACACCTGTCTCATTAGATGTGCATTATCTTAAACCAAGGCAGCTAACCTGTGGACCTCCAGATGTTGCTGGACTATAACTCCCATCATTGGCCTTCCTGGTGACAGCTGATGGGAGTTCAGCAACATCAGGAGGGCTAAACAAAAGGATCTGGCCATCAGATGTCAGTCTCCAAACATCAAAAACAACAGGAGAGGAGGCAGTAAGTTGTTTCCATTTCATACATTTAAAGCACATTGCTTCCCTCAAAGGAGCCAAGGAATTGTAGTTTGCCTATCACGGGGCTACAATTCCCAGCAACATTAATGAACAACAGTTCCCAGGATTCTTTGGGGAAAGCCATGGGCTTTAAGTGTGTTTTTAATCAGCAGGTGTCAATTCAAAATATCCATGTCTGCCTCAGTTACACAGGCGGGCACTAGAAGCATTGAATTATATATTTATTTATTTTTTAAAAACTTATAGCCCACTGTCCCATAAAAAAGGAAAAAAGAAAGAAACCCAGGGCAGCTCACAACAAATTTTCAAAATACATTAATCTACTCCGAAAAATTACCATTATCATAAAATCCAAAATCTCCAAAATCAACAAAAAACTTGCATTTTCCCCAGCCATTCTGCAGCTGAATTGTCCTTAATTTCTAGCCAGTACAATCTACAATAAAGGATTCTTTATTATGCTTTTAATTTTTTTATGACTGAATTCATCCGATGTATTTTTCACCACTTAAAATATTTTGTACCAAGAGGTTTATACATTCCTAAAACAAATAATGCAGCAAACAAACAGCAAAAGCAGCAGTTCATAAAACTCAAAACTGCAAGTGAAGTTATCAGTACTTACCTCCCTGAAGCGTATTGCTCCCAAAGGCTTGGGTTAGATAACAGTAGATTGAAATGCAATATGGCATATTCTTTGAAATCCAAAGAGCAAATGAAAGGTTAAGGTGCAACGAGGGGCGGACTTTGGTACTATGGTTCCCTAAGCTGGGCCAAAATTACACACACACACACACACACACACACACACACACACACACAGAGAGAGAGAGAGAGAGAGAGAGAGAGAGAGAGAGAGAGTTTGTTGGCTCTCATCCAGTCCATTACCGAGGCAAGACAATGGTCAAGAACACCCACTGCCTTCCCAGCAGATGTAAAGGAGAAGTAGAGCTGTGTGTCATCCGCATACTGCTGACAACATACTCTAAAGCTCTGAATGACCCCACTTAATGGTTTCATGTAGATGTTAAACAGGATGGAGGATAAAATTGAACCCTGAAGAACCTTATGTTGAAGGCTCCACAGGGCTGAAGAGCAAACATCACCCTCTGGAAACAAGTAGGACCAGAACCACTGCAAAACAGTGCCACCCACCCCCAACTCAGATAGCCACTCCAGTAGGATGCCATGGTTGATGGGATCAAAAGCCACTGAAAGATTGAAGAGAATTAACAGGGAGACATTTCCCCTGTCTCTCTTCAAACAGTGGTCATCATCCAGGGTGACCAAAGCCATTTCTGTGCCAACCAGGCCTAAACTCCAACTGAAATGGATCTGGAGAATCAGTTTCCTCCAAGAGTGCTTGGATCTGGTATGTGAGCACCCACTCTAGAACCTTGCCCAAGAAAGGGGAATTGGCAACTGGCCGGTAATTACTTAGATTTTCCAAATCCAGGGAGGGTTTCTTGAGGAGTGGTTTTACCACTGCCTCCTTCAAGCAGGCAGGGACTACCACCCCTTGCAATGAGGTATTAATCACCTCCCTGGCCCAGCCAGCTGTTCCCTTCCTGCTAGTTTTTATCAGCCAAGAGGGACAGGGGTCCAGAATGCAAGTGGTTGTCCTGAACAATCTAAGCACCTTCATTTGCATCTTCAAGTTACTAACTGAAACTAATCCAACACAACAGGACTAGACAGTGCTCGAGCCACCTCTTGAGAGTCATCTGCTGTAACAGTCGCGTCAAGTTCTCAGTTGATGCAAGAGTTTTTATCCACAAAATGCTTTGCAAACAAGTCACAGTGAGTGCTATTGGTTCTGCCATCTCCTTCAGGACAAACTGCAAAAGGCCCCACACTATCTATCTACAAAAGCTCTGCTGGGTAGCACACTCATGACCGGTGCCAGGGTTTCTGGCGCCCTAGGCGAGGGGGCGGGCCACCGTATGTCATGTGCAATGATGTACAGTGCCCCGCCCCCTGCCCGCCGGGTGCCCCGCGCCGCCGCGATTTTCGCCACTGGTTGGGGCGGCACCGGGCGGCGGCGGCGGCGGGCGAGGGGCAGGCTGGCCAGCACCCCCTCCATTTTGGCGCTCTAGGCGACCGCCTAGTTCACCTAAATGGAAGCGCCGGCCCTGGGCACGCTGAGGATACAATGAAGGCAGCAAGGTATGGTCTACCACCATCCTTCCAGCCCTTTCCCCATGCAATATACCCTATTTCTTTTGTGCTGCTGAGGCCTTTGTTCAAACAGGTTTTCGAATGACTTTTCAACAAACACATACTCCAAGACTGCAAATTAAGACAATAGTGTGATGAGTGCACACAGCAATGACTCTTACTATATTGCCTTTGGTTTT
This sequence comes from Darevskia mixta, assembly GCA_034641385.1. Classification (NCBI taxonomy): domain Eukaryota; kingdom Metazoa; phylum Chordata; class Lepidosauria; order Squamata; family Lacertidae; genus Darevskia; species Darevskia mixta. Next base: position 6,838,415 of record JAWWNH010000061.1, on the reverse strand, counting down.
CTGGGAGGAAAGTCATAATAATAATAATAATAATAATAATAATAATAATAATAATAATAATTTATTTATTCCCCCTCCCATCTGGCTGGGTTTCCCCAGCCACTCTGGGCAAGCCGCCCAGAATATTAAAATACAATAATCTAGAAAACATTAAAAGCTTCCCTAAACAGGGCTGCCTTCAGATGTCTTCTAAAAGTCTGGTAGTTGTTTTTCTCTTTGACATCTGGTGGGAGGGTGTTCCACAGGGCGGGTGCCACTACCGAGAAGGCCCTCTGCCTGGTTCCCCTCACTTCTGGTTAACCTCACTTCTTGCAGGGAGGGAACCGCCAGAAGGCCCTCGGAGCTGGACCTCAGTGTCCAGGCAGAATGATGGGGTTGGAGACGCTCCTTCAGGTATACTGGACTGAGGCCGTTTAGGGCTTTAAAGGTCAGCACCAACACTTTGAATTGTGCTCGGAAACGTACTGGGAACCAGTGTAGGTCTTTCAAGACCGGCGTTATGTGGCCTTGGCGGCTGTTCCCATTCTAGTTGCCGCATTCTGGATTAGTTGTAGTTTCTGGGTCACCTTCAAAGGTAGACCCACATAGAGTGCATTGCAGTAGTCCAAGCGAGAGATAACTAGAGCATGCACCACTCTGGCGAGACAGTCTGCGGGCAGGTAGGGTCTCAGTCTGCATACCAGATGGAGCTGATAAACAGCTGCCCTGGACCCAGAATTAACCTGAGCCTCCATGGACAGCTGTGAGTCCAAAATGACTCCCAGGCTGCGCACCTGGTCCTTCAGGGGCACAGTTACCCAATTCAGGACCAGGGAGTCCCCCACACCCACTCGCACCCTGTCCCCCAAAAACAGTACTTCTGTCTTGTCAGGATTCAACCTCAATCTGTTAGCCGCCATCCATCCTCCAACTGCCTCCAGACACTCACACAGGACCTTCACCGCCTTCACTGGTTCTGATTTGAAAGAGAGGTAGAGCTGGGTATCATCTGCATATTGCTGGACACCCAGCCCAAACCCCCTGATGATCTCTCCCAGCAGCTGCATGTAGATGTTGAAAAGCAGGGGGGGAGGACAGAACCCTGAGGCACCCCACAAGTGAGAGCCCAGGGGTCTGAACACTCACCCCCCACTTTCTGAACACAGCCCAGGAGGAAGGAGCAGAACCACTGTATAACAGTGCCCCCAGCTCCCAGCCCCTCTAGACGGTCCACAAGGATGTTATGGTGTCAAAGGCTGCTGAGAGATCCAGCAGAACTAGGAAACAGCTCTCACCTTTGTCCCTAGCCTGCCGGAGATCATCAACCAGTGCGACCAAGGCAGTTTCAGTCCCATTATGAGGCCTGAATCCCGACTGGAAAGGATCCAAATGGTCCGCTTCTCCCAGGCGTGCCTGGAGTTGTTCATTCCCCCAAGTTCTAGAATTATCATGTGTGCATTATGCTTGCTTGTCACATTCTTCCACCCCAGAGATGGCAGCATGATTCCTGTATATGCCAATTCATAAGGTTGTATATAGAAAAAAAAGTAATCAAGACTAAGGAAGAAACTTGATAGAGAAAATACAAATAAATAAAATATAAATAAAATAAAATAATAAAATAGTTTGATTTTGGAGATGAAGCTGCACACTCACAATGGGCTTCTTCACACACACCACAAGCAATTGTGACTTCCTACATTGTGACATGGGTGGCACTGTGGGTTAAACCACAGAGCCTAGGGCTTGTCAGTCCCAGCTAAAGTGCAAGTAGATAAATAGGTACCACTCCGGCGGGAAGGTAAATGGAATTTCCGTGTGCTGCTCTGTTTTGCCAGAAACAGCTTAGTCATGCTGGCCACATGACCCGGAAAAACTGCGGACAAACGCTGCCTCCCTCGGCCAGTTAAGCGAGATGAGCGCCGCAACCCCAGAGTCATCCGCGTCTGGACCTAACGGTCAGGGGTACCTTTACCTTTACCTTTACATTGTGATGCATACATTTAGCACATGCATGCCCTGCACATGCTTTTCCCTTCAAAGAAGTGACAGATATCCAGGGAGGACAGAAATCAAGGGTGGAAAATATATCCATGTATGTGGCTTTACCTGGGAAGCCTAACAAAGCCAACTCATGCTGTCAGCAAAATCACATGATATGGCTTCTACTCAGCCTGTGCCACCACATGGCAGAATGTTTACCAATGCAAAGGAAAATACTTACAATAGCAAAGGCAAATAGTGCATCAGGTAGCAAATACTGTTGGAGAGGAGGAAAAATGAGAGAGGTGGGATGGGCATGTATGTGCTTGGTTGCAGGGCACATGTTCACAGTTGCAGCAAGTGCATGGTGCCCATAACAGTTTTTCCGTTTTGCAAATATGCTTGGAAGGTCCCCGGAAGGTTTGCAAGCACTGAACTAATATTAGTATTAGGGAGAAAAGAATTGGAAAATTATTGTATTGACAAACTTAATGCAAAACAAGGTCACTATGGAGTATGGATTGTGGAGAGTCTTGGTGGCCAGATAGAGAGGCCTGCATGGCTGCATTTTGCCCCCCCCCCCGAACCTGAACTTCCCCATCCGTGCACTGAGTGCTCTGTCAGGTGACTAGACTGGCACTGCAACATGAGTTGTGCTCTTGAAGAACGGAGCTCAGCCTACAACAGACAGCTGTCTGCCCCCTTTATAATACTGTACAAATTACTAGACTTCCATGACTATTTTAACGATTTCAATTATTTAATTTCTCCATTAGCAGTTGCAAAAAAAGGAGAAAACTCCTATAAAGCCACAAGAGATGGCTTTATGATAGGCACTTTTCTCCAAAGAGAAACCTTTTCCCCCTGAGGCAATGTCATTAACATACCACCTTGTGGCTTTTGAACTCTGCTTTACTTTCAGAGCTCCACTTAAAACAAAGGATGATGGGCACTCCCCCCCCAAAAAAAGAATCTTGTTGGGAAAAGGCAGATGTGTTTCACTAGGGCCATTGCAACACTTTAGCAGAAGGACCTGCTGGGCAATTTTGCTCCTTTGATCAAGAAAGCATCTGTTTGAAGATTACAGAAATCCTCTTCCTTTGAGCTAAACATCTGCTCTGCTGCAGCTGATGGTTTTCTGCAACTGCCTCTGAACCCTTCATTCTTCACCAAATGTATGGAGGGAGAGACAGAAAATAGGGCAGGGCAGGCAGTATCTACCTGTGGGACCCACTGATCAGTGGAAGCTACTCCATTATGGCAGATGGGGCATTGCCCCACCAATCTCAGGCTGCTTTCACCCAGCCCCTAGCTGCCCACATTCTTACAATCAATCAGGGGGTAGCACTGCCTATCAGGTTCCTCTTAGTCTCAGAATTATAGAACTCGGCAAAGAGGAGGAAGGGAACAAAACAAAACTAGAATTAGTTGTATCTGCCTTTCATTGGCTTTCACTCCACCTATTGCTGGCCTTCCTACTGTCTACCCTACAGGTCCCATTCATGCTGAGTTTTTCCCACATACCATCTTTACTACTGAGGTTTCCTACCTCTTGCTTGACCCATCCTTTCCTCTCCTGCAATGTTAAACCTTTGTCCTTCCCTTGATGCTCCTGAACAGCCAAAGTGCATAACCCAATGTGGAGCTGGGAAGGCATTTTTGTCTTCCATCTGCTGAAGCTGCAGAAGCAGTGCCCTCTATGAAGAGTTGGACCAAGACTTGAGACCCACTGGCTACCCTCAACTTGGTTAGCCAGCCAATTGAAGCCATTCCTGGGGTGTGGCCACTGTCACATGCTGACAGCTTCTAGAAGTCATAGATGAAAGTTGAGTGCAGGGTGGCAACCAAAGGTGGACAAACTACCCAAGAAGCAGCACAATGTGCCCCCCACCAGAGGTACTACTCATCCCATAACACCCCATACACCCCTCAGCCTATATAGAGCAGGGGTCAGCAACCTTTTCCAGCCGTGGGCCGGTCCACCATTCCTCAGACCATGTGGTGGGCCGGACTATATTTTTTTTTGGGGGGGGGGGGAAATGAATCAATTCCTATGCCGCACAAATAACCCAGAGATGCATTTCAAATAAAAAGACACATTCTACTCATGTCAAAACACACTTATTCCCGGACCGTCCGTGGGCCGAATTGAGAAGGCAATTGGGCCACATCCGGCCCATGGGCCTTAGGTTGCCTACCCCTGATATAGAGCTTCGGTTATCAGCAAAGACAACAGCTCTGGAGCTGTCCAGTGTCCTGAATGCTCCCAGTTTGACTTGAATTTTCAGGTGGTCAGTATGCCTTCTTCTCCTGTAAACCTTGGCCTGTTGCCTAAGTTTCCAATCATTTGCACACTTACCTGGGAGTAGGGATGGACAGATCTGCCGATTTTGGTTTCAGTTTGTTGTATTTTCACATTGGTTTGCATATTCTTTCTTACAGCTTGCACAAAAAAATGTAATGCATATTACTGCATCTTTCCCTTACTCAGAATCATAGAATTGTAGAATTGGAAGGGACCATGAGGGTCATCTAGTTCAACCCCCTGCAATGCAGGAATATTTTTGCCCAATGTGAGGCTCGAACCCACAACCCTGAGATTAAGAGTCTGATGCTCTATCAACTGAGCTATCCCAATGCTTGTCACTGTACACACTGTGGTAACTGGATAGCTCAGTTGGTAGAGCAGCAGACTCTTAATCTTAGGGTCATGTGTTTGAGACCCACGTTGGGCAAAATATTCCTGCATTGCAGGATGTTGGACTAGATGGACCTCATGGCCCCTTCCAACTCAACCATTCTATGATTCTATGTATCTTGTCCAATAAACATTTTTTGCAAGTATCTTCCCCATATGATGTATTTTTGTAATTATCACTAAATAAAGCACATTGGTGTGTGCATGTTTTTCCCCCATTGGAGAACTGCACAACTGTGCCAACTTCAAAGTGTCTGTGTTTCAGTTCTGGAAGAGTGAAATAGGTAGATAATACATTAAAATGCAACCAAACTAGTATCTCCTCTATCTTGTAAGTTCCATTACCAGGGATGAAAGTAAGTTAGTTGCATTTAATTCCCATTGCAAACAGCATAACTCAGGGCACAGCTATGTCATGCATTACTAAAATGAAATGAAATGAAATGAAATGAAATGAAATGTATGGTTCTATTATTTTGTAACCAATTATGTGAAACGTGAAATTTAGGGTTTAAAATAAAAATAAAAATAAAAATTAGAGGCACTCACAATCTGAGGCCTTAAATATAGCTAACTTAGCCTGTGTGTAAATCTGGCAGTGGTGAAACTTAAGTCATGACTACCTTGTTTTGTTAACTTTGATTTGGCCTAAGTTCAACTAACTCAGTCTGGATCCACCCCATTGACTGGGGATTTACTCCGAGCACAATCCCCACTGAAACAAACACTTAGGAACTGGCACATGGCAGAAAACAGTCTTCCACTAAGCTTTTGAATGGAGAGGCATGAAAACGAAGGCACATCTGATTAGGTAGGAAGTGTGGGGAAGTATAGAATATCTCAATCATTCTCAGAAACTCCCTCCCTTGTTTTGTCACCAAAATAGTAATCACTTAAGCATCTCCTGCTGTCTTTTTGTTCAACATCTACTCCTGCCCATCTGCCTATCGATTGGAAGGAAACTCCAATTGGGGATTTCATCTCATTAATCATGTCTCATCACAGGGCTTGCAATGCACACAAAAACAGAAAAATCCTTTATGCTCACAGCAGTCAGCTAATACCCAGAAAGATGGGAATGAATATGATAGGGGTGGAATGTATTCACACTAATTGAATGTCATCTGCTTTAAAACAGCATATCATGCTTGTTTTGCCCATCCAACCAGCTAAACCTATAACTACAGATACTATGTGAAACTAGGTTTTCTGTTATTGCATTTTTCTGTTTTCATTTTACACACACACACACACACACACACACACACACACACACACACACACTGAGATGTGATGGCGGTGTACCCACTTCAACATCCAGTGGTGCAGTCAGATAATTGTAGATTCTGGGCTTAATGGTTTTACAGATAATGATCTGATGGCTAAAAGCTACTTATCTCAACACCAGCAGCTTCATACCCAGCGTTGCTTGGGAATTTATAAAACAAAAAACCCCTCATCATTTTAGTTTTGAAATCAATGGTTAAAAACAGTGTAGTCCTGAAAGGTTCAATTCAAAATGGCAACCAATTGTATTCTTTGGGCCCAATGGCGGGAACCAGGCCCAATGGTGGGCCTTTTCGGCAGTTGCGCCTTCCCTGTGGAATGTCCTCCCATCAGATGTCAAGGAGATGAAGAACTACAACAATTTTAAGAAGACATATAAAGGCAGCCATGTATCGGGAAGTTTTTAACGTTTGATGTTTTATTATGTTTTAATATTCTTCTGGAAGCTGCCCAGAGTGGGTGGGGTATACCGGTAAATAATAAAATGTTGTTGTTGTTGTTGTTGTTGCTGCTGCTGCTGCTGCTGCTGCTGCTGCTGCTACTACTACTACTACTACTACTACTACTACTCCCCTGGGCTCTATCCAGAATTGGCTTGGCAATTCTAACTTACTAACAGGATTAACCCTAAAATTGCTCATAGACTGATGTCCCCTGCTGCACTTCCAACATTCTATGATTAGAATCCTGTGTGTATGGAGAATTCTAAACACACTCAGCTGAATGCATGGATATTTCCCCTTCTGTGATGGCCTGGGATTCAGACTCAGACGCTGAACCTGAGGGATCCCAGCCTGCACAGGATTCCCTGCCTCCAGAACCAGCAGAGCCAGGGCTGGGGCCTGAGTCTGAAGGGGACTCACCTGTGTTAGATCCTCAGGTGCAGGCATCGGCTGAGTTTGATCTGGCCTCTGATGGAGCAGAGGACTCATTGCCTGCAGGTGCTCCACTCCCCACCCAGTCAGGGGAAGCTGAGGTTGCCTCTGGGTCTGGTAACCCTCCAGCTTCTCCTGAGCTGCAAAGGCTAAGGGCAGAGAGGCGAAGGGAACTAAGTTCCCGCAGGAGAAGTGCTCGCCTCCAAGCCAGGAGAGGAGAGGCACCTGAGGATCGGAGCCGCCCTTTGCCTCGGGGCAGATAAAAGCCAGCCAGTCCCAGACCCAAGTTGCAGGAGCAACATCGGTGCTGCCTAGTTCCTGTTCCTGCGTTCCTGACCTCAGCTTGGTTACTTCGGCTTCCTGACCTCGGCTTCCTGACCTCGGCTTCCTGACCTCGGCTTCCTGACCTCAGCTTTGTTACTTCGGCTTCCTGACCTCGGCTTCGTGACTTCGGCTTCGTGACTTCTGGCTTGGACTGACCTTGGACTGGACTAGACCTCGCCTATCGGATATCCCTCGGGACCAGCACAGTTTGCTCCTGCCACACCCGCACTCCCCCTTCGTTGGGGTGCGTTCGGGAGGAACCTGTCGTCATGACTGACCAGGCGGCTGCGCTGGTGGCATTGGCCCAGGAGAACCAGGTCTTGACCCACACAGTGCAGCAGCTAAGCAATGCGGTTACGGCGCTTCAGCAGCGTTTGGACGCCTTACCGGCTCCTGGTGCCGGCGCCCCAGCTCCAGGCAAGTACCCAGTGGCCCTGCCAGAAAAATTCGATGGGTCCCCGGGCAGCTTTCCCATGTTTCTCGCCCAGGCCAAACTGTATATTCAGGGGCGAGCCCGGGATTTCCCCGACGACCGCACCAAGGTGCACTTCCTGATCAGCCTGCTGAAGGACCAGGCGGCCAAGTGGGCGTTGCCGCTGCTCCAGCAAGACTCCCCCTTGCTGACAGACTATACGGGGTTTTGCAACCATTTTGAAACCGCGTTCGCCAACCCTCAGAAGGCGAGTCAAGCCAATCGGGCAATTCGGCGGTTGAAACAGGGCAAGTCCACAGTGGCCGCCTATGCCACGGAATTTCGGCTGTTGGCACAGGACTTGACCTGGAATGATTCCGCACTTCGGGACCAGTATCTCGAGGGGCTTTCGGATGAGATACTGGACCAGCTGGCCACCTTGGATCGCCCCGCCACGCTGGAGGCCCTCATCCAACGTAGTCTACAGATAGACGATCGGTTGGAGGACCGGCGCCAGGCCCGGGCCCGCCAGCACTCTGGGCTCCCGACTCCAGTGCTCCCCAGCAGTTCCACGGCCAGAGCCGAGTCACTGGAGGAGCCGATGCAGCTCGGGGCAGCACGGCCTCGCCTCTCCCCTTCGGAGAAGACACGACGTCGGGAGGGGAACCTGTGTCTCTACTGCGGGGGGAGTGGACACTACGCCCGAACCTGCCCCGAGAAACGCCAGCCGCAGGGAAACCGCCAACCCCAGTAGCCAATGGCCCAGGCTATCTGGGGTCCCAAGCATCACATGATGGGCCCTCACCAGTGGAATTGCAACACCTCATGATCCCGGTGCGTCTATACCCCCCAGGCGGGCCCTGGATTCTCACCCACGCTCTGGTGGATTCAGGGGCAACCCGCTCCTACATGGACTCTGCCTTCGCCGCTCAGCATCGGGTGCCGCTCCAGAACAAGCCAGAACCGGTGCAGGTGGAGGCAATCGACGGACGGCTCTTGCGGTCAGGCGCCGTTACTCGGGAGACCCAGCCCTTGGTCCTGTGCCACCAGCAGCACCGGGAGGTACGCACCCTGGACATTGCCACCATGCCCCGGTTTCCCCTGGTGCTGGGGATGGACTGGCTGGAGTCTCACAATGTGCAAATCGATTGGGTCAATCGAACTGTACGCTTCCCAGACTCGGGTTCGATTGCTCAGTCCGAGATGCTTTCGGCCACCTCCCTGGGGGAGGCTGCGTCAACGCTCCCCGCCGTGTACCGGGACTACGTAGACGTGTTCAAGGAACAGGGGGCAGACCGGCTGCCTCCTCATCGGTCGTTCGACTGCGGCATAGACCTCCAGCCTGGGGCGCCCCTGCCTGTGAGTCGCCTATACTCTCTTTCGGAGCCAGAGCGTGAAGCCTTACAGGACTTCCTTCACAAGAACTTGGAGCGGGGGTTCATTAGGCCCTCTACCTCTCCCACCGCCGCTCCAGTACTCTTCGTTAAGAAGAAGTGTGGGGAGCTTCGCCTCTGCCATGATTACCGAGCCCTGAATAAGATCACCATCCCAGACCGGTATCCTTTGCCCCTAATTGCAGAGTTGCTGGAGCGGGTGCAAGGGGCGCAGATGTTCACCAAACTGGACCTCCGGGGGGCTTACAACTTGATTCGGATCCGTGCCGGGGATGAGTGGAAGACCGCATTCGGGACCCGTTATGGGCAGTTCGAGTACCTGGTCATGCCGTTCGGACTATGCAACGCGCCCGCGGTGTTCCAACGGTACATCAACCACGTGTTCCAGGACTTGCTCGACAAGTATGTGGTGGTGTACCTCGATGACATTCTGATTTATTCCCGTGACCCAGCTCGCCACGAGAGTCATGTCCGGACCGTGTTGCAGCGCTTGCGGGAGCACCGCCTGTACGCTAAGCTCAGCAAGTGCGAGTTCCACCAGCGGTCACTGGACTTCCTCGGACACCGACTCTCCCCTGATGGGGTGCAGATGGACCCCGGGAAGGTGTCTGCGGTTCGAGAATGGGCGGCGCCGCGGAATCGCAAGGACCTACAGCGGTTTTTGGGGTTCGCCAACTATTACCGGACATTCATTGCGGACTATGCTCATCGCACCACCCCGTTGACCCGACTGCTGCGCCCCAAGACGCCCTTCGCCTGGGGTGAGGAGGCTGAGGTGGCATTCCAGGGATTGAAAGCCTGTTTCCAGAAGGCGCCAATTTTGCAGCATCCTGATCCCTCTCGTCCCTTCGTGGTGGAGACTGACGCCTCCAGTACGGCTCTCGGTGCCGTCTTGTCCCAGCAACACGGACCTGATGCGCCACTGTTACCCTGCGCCTACTACTCCCGGCAGCTCCTTCCGGCGGAGCGTAACTATACCGTGTGGGAGCGGGAGCTACTGGCCATCAAGGTGGCCTTTGAGGTCTGGCGCCATCATCTTGAGGGGGCACGACACCCGGTGGAAGTGAGAACCGACCACCGGAATCTGGAGTACCTCCAGACCACCCGCAGGCTAAACCAGCGGCAGATCCGGTGGGCACTGTTCTTCTCCCGGTTCCAGTTCCGGATCCGCTACATCCCCAGCTCCCAAAACCAGAAGGCGGATGCACTGTCCCGGAAACCGGAGGACATTGCAGAGACGGTGCAGCAGGCGGCCCCAACAACGATCATCCCACCAGCAGCTTTCCTGGCTGTCCATGAGACTGAGTCGCTACTGGACCGAGTGCGGAAGCAGCAGCGGGTCGACGCGTGGGCTCAGGAACGGATTCAGGAATTGGCCAGTGGATCATGTCCTCGATACCCAGAACTGGTTGTGCACCAGGGTTTGCTGATGCACCGTGGTCGGTTGTACATCCCACCAGGGCCTTTGCGGGCCGAGGTACTCCAAATGTCACACGACGCCCCGGCAGCTGGCCACTTTGGGAGGTATCGGACCACCCACCTGGTCAGCCGGGAGTTCTGGTGGCCCCGCTTGAAGGCCGACGTGGCACGGTACATTGGGGGGTGCGAGGTCTGCCGGCGAGCCAAGGGATCGACCGGGAGACCTGCGGGACTGCTACAGCCACTGCCAGTTCCCCCTCGTCCGTGGCACACGGTTTCATTGGATTTTGTGGTAGACCTACCCCCATCCCGTCAGTGTACCTGCCTCCTGGTATTCACAGACCACTTCACTAAAATGGTGCACTGCGCCCCGTGCCCGTCTGTACCCTCAGCCAAGGAGACGGCGCAACTGTACCTGCAACACGTCTTCCGCTTACATGGTCTATCGGAACGTTTGATCTCCGATCGTGGTGCCCAGTTCACCTCCCGGTTCTGGCGCGCTCTACATCAGGCTCTCGGGACGGAGGTCTGCCTATCTTCGGCCTACCATCCACAGACGGATGGACAGACCGAACGGGCAAACGCGGTGTTGGAACAGTACCTCCGGTGCTACTGCAGCTTCCACCAGGACGATTGGGTCGACCACCTGGCGTTGGCCGAGTTCGCGTATAACAACGCAGTGCACGCTTCCACCCAACAGACCCCGTTTCAGGCGAATTGTGGGTACCACCCGCGGTTGTTTCCAAGTGTGCTGCCGGCATCCGCAGTTCCCGCAGTGACAGACTGGCTACAAGAGCTCCAGTCGCAGCAGCAGCTTCTGACAGAGCAACTGAGCCAGGCCAAGGACGCGTATAAGGCCCAGGCCGACCGTCACCGTCAGGAGGGGCCGGAACTCCGTGTCGGTGACCTGGTATGGCTCTCCACCCGCCACTTGCACCCCTCTCGGCCTTCGCGGAAGCTGGATGCCCGCTTCACCGGCCCGTTTCCGATCGTGGACCGGGTCTCTCCTGTGGCATTCCGTCTCCGATTACCCGCGACCCTTAAGGTCCACCCAGTATTTCACCGGTCCCTACTCAGTCCGGTCGCCCCGCCCGATGAGTTCCACCCAGACCGTCCACGACCGCAGCCAGTTCTGGTTCAGGGGGAGCCCGAGTACGAGGTGGAGCACATTCTCGACTCCCGGTACCGCAGGGGGAAGCTCCAGTACCTCATCGACTGGAAGGGGTATGGGCCCGAGGATCGTTCATGGGAACCAGCGGAAAACGTCCATGCGCCTGCCTGCCTCCGTGAGTTCCATGCAACTTACCCCAGCAAGCCTGGTCCAGCCCCTCGGTTGAGGGGGGGGCCTGGGAGGGGGGATGGTGTGATGGCCTGGGATTCAGACTCAGACGCTGAACCTGAGGGATCCCAGCCTGCACAGGATTCCCTGCCTCCAGAACCAGCAGAGCCAGGGCTGGGGCCTGAGTCTGAAGGGGACTCACCTGTGTTAGATCCTCAGGTGCAGGCATCGGCTGAGTTTGATCTGGCCTCTGATGGAGCAGAGGACTCATTGCCTGCAGGTGCTCCACTCCCCACCCAGTCAGGGGAAGCTGAGGTTGCCTCTGGGTCTGGTAACCCTCCAGCTTCTCCTGAGCTGCAAAGGCTAAGGGCAGAGAGGCGAAGGGAACTAAGTTCCCGCAGGAGAAGTGCTCGCCTCCAAGCCAGGAGAGGAGAGGCACCTGAGGATCGGAGCCGCCCTTTGCCTCGGGGCAGATAAAAGCCAGCCAGTCCCAGACCCAAGTTGCAGGAGCAACATCGGTGCTGCCTAGTTCCTGTTCCTGCGTTCCTGACCTCAGCTTGGTTACTTCGGCTTCCTGACCTCGGCTTCCTGACCTCGGCTTCCTGACCTCGGCTTCCTGACCTCGGCTTCCTGACCTCAGCTTTGTTACTTCGGCTTCCTGACCTCGGCTTCGTGACTTCGGCTTCGTGACTTCTGGCTTGGACTGACCTTGGACTGGACTAGACCTCGCCTATCGGATATCCCTCGGGACCAGCACACCTTCAGACTGTCCCATTCAATGTGCAGAAGACAGAGTGGAGCTGACAGTATCAGGAGTATGAAGGGTGGGACTAAAATGCACAGCCTTGTTCCTCCCACAATGCACTGCGAGGGAAACAGGGCTTAAGCTGACTGCAAAGCAACAGCCTGCTTAGCAAAATAGTGGCAAGATGACAATCGTAACGGCATATTAACAACATGGTCATACCCCAATGGATCTTGTTGGTCCAACAACACTTGATCAAGCTAGTGGGGCTGCCATTAGTTCAGTTGGAGCTAATAAGTACAGGAAGACTTGTCTATATGGGAGTCTTAGGGAATCACACATAAACTCCTCTGAGCAGGGCCGACCCAAGACATTTTTGTGCTTGAGGTAAAGGGCAAGATGGTTCTCCCCTCTATTCCACATTCAGAAGTCAGCTGGACTGGCAGATGAATCTTACTTCACCACTGGCAATGGGATAGCATCCCCCACCACACCTAAAGTAGCAGGCCAGGTTAAGGGGGCCAGGAGAGACCATGTGGCCACAGAGGAGAATACAGTGGTGACTGGTCCCCTTTGGGACTGGTAAGACAGAAAGACAGGGAGGCCAACATTAGGTGACAGGCAGAGCTAAATAACTCTTTAAGTTTGTCCCCACTCTCCTCCCTGCTGAGTCCTACAGGAGTCAAGGGGGAGGGAGCTAAAAGACAGCACCATCTTTTGAACTGGTTCTAAGTAAGAAGGCAGGCAACTGGGGGGGGGCTGACTGGGAGCACACTATATTTGGTGGGGCAGTGCCCTATTCACCATAATGGAGCAGCCTCCACCGGAGGAATGGCTGGTTGGTTCAGAAGGAATAGCCAGGGGGTGCTACTGCATCCCCAGAGCACTGCCTCCTGAGGCTGTTGTCTCATAGTGCCTAATGGTAGGGCTGGTCTTGACTTGGAGTCTTCTGAAGGAACATTGGGATGTAAATAAAATTAAATATCTACAGATTCTCCTTATCTCTCTGTGTTTCTACTCCTTCCCCCTCCCCCCCACAACAAAATCATATTCACAGCAAGAGGCTAAGGCTTTCCCCTTATGCTTAGTCCCTAATATGCAAAAGAGAAAGCAATTAAAATGCAGAGAGATGACAGAACAGGTGAGTCTTCCTTACCTTCTGGACATTGTGGCAGATGAGCACTATATGCACACACACACACACACACACACACACACACACAGTCTTGGAAGACAGCCAACTTATTAATGAAATTTAACCATGCAAAAACTTGTTGCTATCCCTCTAGAACTTTGAATGCTGCACAATGATGTCATTGCCTAATTCCATGAAAATAGTTTCATATGATTTGGGTTGGGGGAGGGTGTAATGAAAAACCCAGTGCAGAAAAAAAAATTCTGCTTTTTGGGGGTTTAAAAAAATATTTTTAAGCAGGTATCAGAATCTTTCATGACAATTTTGGAACATTAGGCTCCAAACCTGTGGAAACGTGAAGTGCAGTTTGCTCCCATGAGCTTGGGGCTCTCTGCCCCCTTTCTTGTGATGCAGGGTTTTTCAGAGAGCTAAAGAATTAATACTCCAAAGGTTGAGAAACACCAAGATGCAATCACAAGTTGCTGACACCAACATCTGTCAATCTAATAAACTGTATGCTTCTTTTATCCAATTGTATCTATCCCTGCCAAGGTATCTGGTAGATTTACAAATGTTAAAATGAGGATAGCCTTTACACAGCCAAGACTAAACGTCCTTCCATTAGCAGACTGGACGGGCCGACATAAAGGAGTTCCTAAGAAGGATAGAGTTTGTGGCTGCAACTCTTTATCAATAGAAGACATAACTCATGTGCTCCTTGAGTGCCCTTTCTGCGACAATCTCAGAAACAATTACATCCACCCATTGCGAAGATCGCAGAAGGGAAGGTCGTCTCTTGCAAATACCCTCTTTTTTTTGCTTGCTGTCTGATGTTGAGAGAGATATATCCTTTAGAACATCTAAAATTCTTTTTAATGCTTTACAGATTTGTGTAACAAAACTTGAGGGGGGCATGAGAGATGATTTATCCACTAGGGGCCAGGGAGTAGAAATGTAAACCATTATTAGTAGCAGTATTCCTGTTGTTGTTGTTGTTGTTGTTGTTGTTGTTGTTGTTGTTGTTGTTGTTGTTGTTGTTGTTATTATTATTATTATTATTATTATGTGTGCAATGGCTGCTTGCTAAACACAATAAACCAAACTGTCTTCCCCAAAAACGCATGAACAGTAACATAGCCAGCCTTCGAAATCTGTAGTTCTCCAAATTTTGAAATGCATTTCTCCAGCCAAGTAATGTGCATAATGGATAACAAAGGTAAAGTGTGCAAAAATGCAAATATTAGTGGAAATAACATACAAAAATGTATTATATAAGGGAAAATATGAATATCATATTAGGGATAACCTAAATATTAGGAGCATATGCTTTTCAAAAATGTGTCTGTTGGGCAAAATTGCATAGAAATATGTGTATTTTAAGAGAAATATTGAGGAATGTTAATGAGGGCTTTAATTTCCCCCCCCCCCACACACACACTTGGACTTTCAAAAAGCTCTTGACAAGGTACCTCACCAAAGACTCCTGAGTAAGTTTAGCTGTCATGGAATAAGATGACAGGATCAGGAATTTGTTAATTAGCAGAGAACAGAGAGTAGGAACAAATGAACAGTTCCCTGAATGGAAGGAAGTCGAAAGTGGGGTCCCACAAAGATCAGTATTGGGACCTGCACTTTTTGACTTGTTTATAAATGACCTAGAGTTAAGGGTGAGCAGCGAAGTGGGCAAATTTGCAGATGATACTAAATTGTTCAGGGTCATTAAGAGAGAGAGAGAGAGAGAGAGAGAGAGAGAGAGAGAGAGAGAGAGAGAGAGAGAGAGAGATTGTGAAAAGAACCAAAATGATCTCTCCAAACTGAGTGAATGGGCAAATGCAATTCAATGTAGGCAAGTGTAAAGTGATGCATGTTGGGGGAATTCCCCCCTCTTAATTTCACATATATGCTCATGGGATCGGAACTAGCTGTGACTGACCAGGAATGGGATCTAGCATTTGTAGTGGATAGGTTGATGAAGATGTCGCCCCAGTGTGCAACAGTTGCAAAAAAGGAACTGCTAGGAAACATTAGGAAATTAGGAATTCAAAGTGAAACTGCTGATATCATAATGCTGTTATACAAATCTATGGTGCTACCGCATTTGGAATACTGTGTACAGTCCTGGCGTGTGTACAGGATATTGTAGAGCAGGAAAAGGTTCAGAAAATTATCAAGGGTGTTGATCGACTCTGTTATGAGGAAAGGTTGCAGCATTTGGGACTTTTTAGTTTAGATAAAAGGGGAGTAAGAGGAGACATGGCAGATGCTTATAAAAGTGGATAGAGAAAATGTTTGCTTCCTCTCTTTTAACACTAGAACTTATGGACACTCAATGAAGCTGAATGTTGGAATATTCAAAACGGATTAAAAAAAATACTTCTGTCAAGAATGCTTTGATGGTGTTCCTGCTTGGCAGGGGGTTGAACTGGATGGCCCTTGTGGTCTCTTCCAGCTCTATGATTCTATGATTCTAAGTACATAATGAAACTATGAATTGGCCCACGGTTACCCAGTGAAGTGGGCAGTGATTTGAACCCAGCTCTCCCAGGCCCTAGTGCAACACTGAAGGGACTTAGTTATTTTCTTTGTAGAGGAAGATTGCTGTGAGAATCCTGCTCTGACTCTATGCACCTGGTGGTAAGTAATCTGGTCCAAGAGGCTCCTGCCTGTCAGCCTTAGATTTAATGGCCACTTGGTCATCAACATCACACTCAGAGTCAGGTACCCAGTGTGACTCCTTTGTTGGTGACTTTGTAGCCTCTGACTCTGTGTCTTGATCACAGTTGGACCCAGTCTTAAGCTTGGTTCTTGGCATTTCCACGTCAGCTTGTGATTATTATTATTTTTGAAGAAGTCCTCGTGAAGATTCATCAGCATTTTAGTGCCCATTTCTAATATACACACTTTTTCTCCTAATACACAAAGCAATTTCTCCTAATACAATCCATTTGTATGTTATTTTCACTACTATATGCATTTATTTGCACACTTTACCCAAATATATGCTCTTTGGTGCACATTACTTGACTGGAGTGCAAAATTCAGAGGTGTGTGAATTTCAAAGGATGGTAGTGTTTTGATTCAGGTATTGTTCCAGAAAGTGTGAATTAGGGAAGTTTGCCTTTAAATGCAAACTGAACTGAATTTCTTCCTGAACCCTACAGTCCACACATTTGAAGCACATCAGAAGGGGTGCAATATATGTGTCAATGCCTGTATTTAGAATTTTGCCAGGTGATGGGAGACCTGGTGGGATATCCCCCCCAAAGGCTAATTGCAACAGGGAGGCAAGAGTTAAACCTCCCCTCCCCACAAACTGTGGTACTGATGAAAATCCTCCATTTTCCTCATCTAATGAGATTGTTTTACTGTGTATGTTACCGGTAATTATGGGTGTTTATCTTTTAATACTTATGCAATTGGTTACATACTAGTGAACTACTTTGTAATTAAACAGTATATTAATTAAATAATAATAACCTATGATTAAAAGGGTGGAAACAGGGTGGAAACAGATGTCATGCTACCAATGCACATTTTAATGTACTCTAGCTCAATCCTCAGATTGCCTTCCCAATGCTGACAAGAAAATGGCAAGAACACTCCAGCAGGATGTACTCTCACAAAAAAATAAGGGAACAAATTCCAGAATCATTGGAAATGTTGCCATTTTGCAGGGATTTGTGGTGGTTAGCTGTGTAAGCCACACCCTGCAAATACACGCACATTTTCCAAAGTGTACGCATTTCAGACAGAAATCCGCTTCCAATTTCTTTGTTTTTCATACACAAGCCACAAACCTCCTGTTAAAGCTTTCTTTTTATCTGTTAAGAACATAAGGGAAGCCCTGCTAGTTCCATCTAGTCCACCAGCATATTGTCACACTGGCCAACAAGATACCCATGAAAAGCCTGCAATTAAGATGTGAGTGCAACAGCTCCTTCCACACTTGTGATTCCCAGCAACTGGTATTACTGGGCATGCTGTAAATGTGTAAATCATCAATTGCCATCATGGCTAATGGCCATTGATTCTGGTTCTGGAACCACACAGAGAGAGTTTTGGGTGAGACCACTTCCATCAGGCAGTTACAGGTATGAAATCCTTACCAAGCCATATTTTTTTATTTTCATATAGGAGAGGAGAATGTTTAGAAGAAAAAGAGGTACATATAAAGTATTTCTCAGCCTACATGATCTAGCTTTCTTTCTTTCTTCCTTTTCATGGTGGGCAAAAGTTTGTCAACCATAATTTTATAAAGATGACAATTGAACAGGCCATCTGGTAAGAATTAATTTATGTCTTTCTACATTTTAAACAACCTGGCTATTTTTACTCTCCTCATCCCTCTCCAAGGGACAGAGACGTAATGAAGCATGAGCTGGAGGAGGGCCACGCCTCAGCTGGAAAACGTCAAACTCTATCACACAGCCTTCCAAAACATAAATCATTGCCAGGGCTTTTGAATAGGTGCAGAAGTATCAGAAAAGACAGAGGAACGGTCACGTGAACACAGCACTTCTTGCAGTAGCCCAAGAATGCTTTGATGGAGAGACCTGGATCACAGAAACAGCTGCAAAGACATCACTGGAATGGGTTCCTCAGAGAACATTTTTATTTATTTATTATTCATAAAAATATTTATAAACCACCGTCTCAGTTGGGGGCAGGGGAAGCATGATGGTGTACAACAAACCATTAACATTGTTTCAGCAGTGATGAAATAACAAAAGTGTAGGTACTTGTCTGATTTTAGTAGGAAAGGTTTCATGGCATGATTGGTGCTTCTTTTTAAGTCATTATGAAAAATTATCATTTTTTTTAGTGTTTTATTCCTTCTAATGTACACATTTTTGCAAAGCAATTTTCCCTAATAAAATGTCCTTTTGTTATTTTCACCAATATATGCATGTGATGCAGACTTTACCTTTATATATATATGCATTTTTAATAAACATTTCTTACCTTCTCCTTGGCTGGAGAAGGTGCCTCGCAAAAATGAGAGAAGTGTGAAGTTTGAAGGACGGCTGTGTTTCAGTTTGTTTTTCAGAAAGCAAGAATTGACTAGGCTCACCTTTAAATGTGAACTGAATTGAATTTCTCCCTCTATTCCTACATATGACCAACAGCCACCACTGCATCTTGTGGTCTACAAGGAGCTCAGATACTGAAAGGACACAGGGTCCAGGCCCATAACAAAAATATGCATAACAGTTGCATGCACTTTATTTATAGATGCCCAGCACTACTGTGTTTTGTTGAGTCCCCAGTTGCCTTGCAAGCAAGGGAAAGGTGCAAGGCTGGAGCCTAGCAGCCCTGTGATGGTTGCCATGTATTAATTACATACGTGCAATTTAATTCTCAGCAAGACTTAAGATAGTAGCCTAGTTTTTGTTTAAGAGAAGAGGCAAGCTGTCTCATGAACTGAGAATATTTTCTTGTCCTCTACAAGTATGTAATATTGAAAACGGTAGAGCTTGCATCAAACCTAAGTTGATCACACAGTCAAGGAGAATTACTCTGAGATCTGAGCACACCAGGAGGGATCGTTGTACATTGAATTTCTCAGTGTAATATGGTATAAATCTTCGTGAGAGGCTCAACTTTTATTGGACGCACAAAAGGTGCTCTTTCCCCCCTTATTAAATGCAAGAGATGCTCCCAAGGGATGCCTAGCCTTCTAAAACATCTCTATCAATTTTTTCCTCCCTGTCTACAAGCTCCAGAAGGCTGATAGGTACAGTCTGGTAAATCACTCCCTCTTGTTTATCAAATGTAAAATAAATTACTTGTTTCCTGGTCTGAAATTCACAGAGTCCCTCTCTCTAGCAATGAATACATTTTCATTTGCTTAGTTACGGTGTGTTAGCTTCTAAGATAATTCCAAGAGAAAGTAAATCTTCCAACAGGCAATAGGATGAAGTTTGCTTTGTTCATTTGGGTTCTTCAGACTCAGGAGTAGCCTGTCCTGTTTTGCCACCTGAGGTGAAACTGCACCCTGCCTGCCCCACCACGTCCGCTGCCAACAAACAAGATCAGGACTGGGGGTGTTCTGGTGCTGGCAGGGCAGGCAGGGTCCTGTCTCTTGTGCTTCTGCCGCCTGAGGTGTCTTCACCCCCCCCCATGGGTGGGCCAGTGTTGTCCAGAGTGGTCATGTAAATGGGGTCTTTAATAGGGCTGAATGTCAGCCTAGGGCAGGGGTCAGCAACCATTTTCAGCCGTGGGCTGGTCCACCATCCCCCAGATCATGTGGTGGGCAGGACTATATTTTGGAGAGAGAAAAATGAACAAATTCCTATGCCCCACAAATAACCCAGAGATGCATTTTAAATAAAAGGACACATTCAACTCATGTAAAAACATGCTGATTCCCGGACCGTCTGCGGGCCGGATTTAGAAGGCGATTGGGCCGCATCCGGCCCCCGGGCCTTAGGTTGCCTACCCCTGGCCTAGGGTTGCCATTTGTACATTGCCAAAAAGAGAGGAAATTCCTCACCAAAAAGAGAGAGGAGAGGACATTGAATTACATATGCTGATTTAAATGCATTGGCTCACATTTAATTTAAATGTAAGTACCTCTTATCCTAGGGGGATAGGATACTGTGACCAGGTGTCCTGCCTGCTTAGTCTGCTGTCCGGGTGCCAATGGCGGATGGGAAATGTCTGGGGTCCTGATCTCTCTTCTTAGTGTTCTTCCACAAAGCAAAAACTTGAAGTCTGTGATTCTTCCAGCAACTTTAATTATATATGGCCTACGTGCTGCCCAAATCCCCCCTCCCCGCCTTGATTTTGTAACTTAGGACAGCAGCCTGGAGAAAGGTGACAGGTAAAATCTATAACCATGTTTGCCACTCCAATAAATTACCTTGCGTATGCCACTGTGGGTAAACAACTTGGGATGAAACCAGAAGTTCCACCTGGTTTGAAGCCACCTATTTTTTATAAGCTAGACATTGCCAGAATAACAAAGCTGGAAAATGTATAATGAACACACACAAATCTGTCTTCCCCTTGGAACACCTTGTCTTCGCTATTTCTCACCAACGTCATCTGCCCCTTTCAGGCTGAGCTGCTAAACCAGGACATACTATTCGTTCTATGCTGAGGAACCCTCTCTTGGTCTTTCATAAGGCTCAAGCCATCCTTAAGTGTGCCTGCTGTCCAGTGAACAACAACTTGCCCTCCTCTTACACACACACACACACACACACACACACACACACACACCTCTTTGAAGTGCATTAATAGCAGCACAATAACAAAACAATTCACGCTGGGCATGAAATATTGTCACATATTCCACATATCCAAGGATATGGAAGAGTAGTTGGGGGTAGTGGGACTGTGCCTGCAGGGCCCACCCTTATCCACCTGTTCACCCAAAACTGTATGCCAGAGGTGGTGGGAACCCGTGGCTCGACTACAACTCCCATCATCCCTGACATTTGGCTATGCTAGTTAGGGCAGATGGGAGCTGGAGTCCAACAACATCTGGAGGGCAACAGGTTTCCCATCTCTGCTGTAAGCAGGGTTACACAAGCTGTACATGTCCGGGTTTCCACGCAGTAATCCAAGGACAGACAATGTGGCATCCTTCCAGTGTTTCAGATTCCAGTGCTCATCAGTGACAGCCACTACCGCCAGTGGTCAGGAATGATGGGAGTTAAAATGTACAACATTTGGAGGGTGCCACGTTGACTACTCCACAGTAATCAATGGTCATACAAAAGGCAGGTTCTCCAGCTGCAGAGAGGGATTCCAGAGAGGGAGAGCAGGCGGGGGTGTGGTTGGCACCTGTCCCGGGGTGTGGCGTGCCGCCTGCGGGGGCATGGTGCCCGGAGTGGGCAGGGGGGCAGCCGCAATGGCACCCCACCGGGATCACGCTGCCAGGGGCGGTGAGCTCCCCCACCCCCCTCTTCCTCCGCCAGTGACTGTGAGAACAGGGTGCTGGACTAGATGAGCCATTGGCCTGGCCCAGCAGGGCTCTTCTTTTTTCTTAAGAAACAGAGTGACTAGGAGCCCAAGGTCGCTTGCAGCACAATTCAAATCCCGCATCCACCAGGGTGAGAGAGCTTTGACAGATCTTCAGCTTTCCCAGTTGAGCATAAGTTCCTCACCGTGGCTCAGCCAGCTCAGCTGGGTCTCAGGCTGTGAAACTTAATCCAGCATTCTAGGACTGTGGCAGAGATAGCACAGGACAAGGAGAGACTTTCACCTCTTCCAAACCCCTTTTGGCTTGGTCACATGACACAGCAGTCAGCACCCCCTGGGCACCCCCTGGGGGCACCTCCTGGGGGGCAGGGCATCCTGATGCATGCGTCGTGACGTCATGACGCATGCGTCAGGACAGACTGCGTATGCCCGGAAATCCCGGGCATGCGCAGTGCATCCCGCCCGGCGCTGCAGCTCCCGCAGCGACCCACCGAGCAAGCGCCAGCTCCTGGGGGGCTGCGCATCCGTGCTGCTTTAAAGCAGCACGGACGGGGCAGCCCCACAAGCCAGCGCTCGCTTTAGGCTCCCGGCTCGGCTTGCATCCCTGATCGCGGAGGTGGGGCCGACCCCGAGAGTGTCACTCCCCCAAGGGGAAAGCAGGCGGGGCCCGTCTGGCTGAGAGAGGGGGCCGGCCCCACCCCTGCGATCGGGCGACGCAAGCCGTGCGCGACGGCGGCTGGCTTGCTTTATCGGTTGCTCTCTCATCCAGCCGGCGCCCCACTCGCTTTCCCCTGGGGGGGATGACGCTCTCTGTTACCCCCCCCAGGGGAAAGCAGGTGGGGCGCCAGCTGGCTGAGAGAGCAACCGATAAAGCAAGCCAGCCACAGTCGTGCACAGAGCAAGGTTTTGGCTCCCGGCTCAGCTTGCTGATCGTGGGGGTGGGGCCCCAGAGTGTCACCCTGCCCCAGGGTGGAACCCGGGGCGGCCCACCCCCCGCCCCTTGCTCCACCCCTGCCTATATGTCTTAATCCATGAAACCAGTTGCTGAGACTAAAGGTCCCCATCTTCCCACAGCCATCTGTGCCTCCTCCTCTCCAGGGCTTTTCCTAAGCAATCAGAGACTGTGCCTGCATGCAGCCTATCTTTGCTCTACCCATTTCATGCCTCTCCTGGTTCTGGAAGTCAGGTGGGGGGAGGGGAGCTTGTCACTGCAGGAGGGGGAGACACCCTTAACACTTCACTAGCCTGTCTCGTCTCTGCCTCTCGGCCTCCCACTCTCCTGCTTCAGCTTCTGACTCTGATTCTGGACTTATCTCTGCCACAGACTCTCCCAGCTCACTAAGACTTGTTAGCTCCCATCACCTCCTCTTCCCAGTCTTTACCCTGTGACTACTCATCATTATCCCACCACCACTCCCACTTCTTCCCTTGGTGGTTTCCGCAGCTGGTTCCTCCCACCATTCCTCTGCATCCAGTCAGTCCATGATACCTTAACAGCAGCCACCCAATGAGGAAGCTGGGTGTGGCAATATCTGGAGAAAGTGCTGCCTGACCAGAGAGACCTGAAGGGACTCATTTGGCCCCTGGGCCTGAGGTTCTGTATCCCTCATCTGTGTATCCCTTGTAATGAAAGAGGAATGCATCCAAGTTCTGCTTTGTTTGCATATGTAATAAAACCCATTCAAACATCACAAAAACCCTCTGTCTCTGATATTTTCTGTAATGCCCTGACTTGATGTTGTAAGCTTCTTTTTGTTAACCTTTGTGGGATGTAAAGGTGCAGTCAAGTGCAACATTCCAACAGAGGACTAACGGCCTCCATGTTCTAACCGGTTGCTGTGACAACCAGTTTGTCGGTTGCTGGTAGTTTTGAAAGATAACTGCTCAGTTGCAGTCACCTCAGGACCAACTTCCCTCTGGCATAGTTTATTTGCTTGTTATTTAACCTAAGCCTGCCTTCAGGTACAGTTCTGTAAACCTGAATGAATCTGAGAGTAAAATAGTTTTATATTAACATGAATCAGATTCCTGTGTGTATCCTTTAAGAGCGATTCAAAGGGATTTTTAACCAGGAAGGCATCTATATTAGTAGATGAGTCAGCAACAAGCTGATCGCTGCATAAACTTATAAAGGGGACTGCTTAACTCTGCTAAAGTAAACCTTCCCACAACCTTGAGTTTTAGGTACATATGCATAAGTCTGGAAGTGGTGAGGAATTAATATGCCATACTTCTCTCTCTTCAAAATGTAAAGGTATCTGAAGAAGTGTGCATGCACACGAAAGCTCATACCAAGAACAAACTTAGTTGGTCTCTAAGGTGCTACTGGGAGGAATTTTTTTATTTTGTTCAAAATGTAAGTCATCCTTGCTGAATTTGGACCCCTTTTGCTCATTTTACTGAATGAGACCTCTGAACTCCTGCCCCAAAGTTCCACCCTGATGGTGCCACTGCATGAAGATCGACAGCTTGTTCTCCGTCACCCACAGGGCAGGGCTCGATCTGAAGGGTGGGAGGGAGGTTTGTAACACATTTGTTTTCCCCCTCCCCAGCACCTTCTGCATCTGCCACCAGGGCCTGGGGCTATGAGAGGCGGCAGCAGCAGCCACCCAGTAAGGAAGTCTTCATGACCTGTGTGGGAGGAATTGCTTCAGTGGTCAGCCCTAGGCATTTGTTGGAACAAGGAGGAAAAACTTATACAGTGGTATCTCGGTTTTCTGAACATCTCGGAAATCGAATGTTTCGGTTTTCAAACGCCGAAAACCTGGAAGCAAATGCTTCCATTTTCGAACATGCCTTGGAAGTTGAACGGTTTCCACTGCATGTTTCTCAATTTTCTCAATTAAATTTGCAGGCTGCCCTTCGCGCCTGCTTTTGGATGTTTCGGAAATCAAATGGTCTTCCAGAACAGATTACGTTCGAAAACCGAGGTGCCACTCTCCAAACCTTTGCCCTGCTTTAGTGACTATTGCATCATTGTTTATTTTACTGTGTTTTAAATATTGCAACCTGCCTCAAAAACTTCCGATTCGTAGGAGGGGTAGAAATACCCCTAAATCAATCAATCAATCAATCAATCAATCTCCAAGCAGAGCGGAGAGAGCTGTGGTTAGTCAGTGTAGACAGCATTGAGCTAGCTGGACCAATGATCTGACCCTGTGTAAGGCATCCTCCCTGTGATAAAATAAGGCCTTATGTTGTGATCACAAATTTGTCTCTGATACAGAACATACCCATGGCCTCCTCCACCTTCAGAACAGTTGCTTTTTTCCCTCATGAGTTAATCACCTGAAACTTATGATTAACCAGCTATCAGATTTCTTTAATCAGGTGAAGCTCCAATAAAATGTTTCTTTCGCAAGCCTATGCCACAGAGTCTGGGTTTGTATTAATAGCTTGAGGTGCCGTCAGCACCTGGATTAAGTGAAATTATGTTCAACTTAAAATTGATCAGGGTGGAAGCTACAAGTGGATTTATCTTTCCTATTGTCCTCCTGATCTTTCAAGCAGCAGTTGAAGGGCCTGGATAACTCTCCCTTGATTCCACACAAGCCTCTGTAAAACCCTGTATTAATTTATAGGACTCTTTCCCCCTCTCCGTTCCCTTCACAATATGATTCAAGCCCAAGGGCCCTTCCCTTTTAATATAGTGAGCAAAAAGAAAAGGCTAAACCTTCTCCCCCCACTGCCCATGCAAGTTCTGGAAACATATGACAATGACATATCCAGTAAATACTCTTCAATGTCTGCCATGTTATTTACAAGCTGTCATCATGGTCACAGGAGGGTTAAATAAATAAAACAAGAAACAAACAGGTCCCTCAAATCACTGCAGTGTCTGTGATCTGGCTGATACCAATTGGATTACAAGAGGCCGAGGTGTGGTTAGGCAGCCCAATGTAAATAAGAAGAGCCTGACTTTTGGATCAGACCACCTTGACCAGCATCCTTTTCTATCGGTAGCCTTTGGGAAGCTTGCTAGCAGGACATGAGCACAACAGCATTAGGACTGGGCAATACATAATCCAAAACCAGTTTGAAGTCCGTATCGTGATATTGGTTTCGTAATTTTTGACCTAGCAATATATGGTGAATCACAATGCGCATTAGGGCTTGGAAATATATTGTCCAAAACCAGTTTGAAGTCAATATCATGATATCAGTTTCACGATTTTTGACCTGGCAAAATATCGCGAATCATGGTGGGTGGGTGCTATGCAAAAAATTACGATGCGGGACAAACCGTGAGGCCAGCCACTGACTCAACACAGCTCCATCCTTATTTCAGACATCATGATATATTAGTATATTGTGATGGTTAGCTGGTGATATATCACGAAGTTGAAAACCAGATGTCTCCTAACCCTAAACAGCACATTCCTCACCTGTGATTCCCAGCAACTGTTATTTAGACTTAATACTGCCTCTGGTCCTAATAGGTTATCCTTGATAACCTTACCCACCCCAGATTTGTCAGATTCCTTTTCACAGCGTACAAAAATCCAGAAATGTTTTAAAAAAGAAATAATAGTGGCTTTCTACTACACCAGTTTCAATTTAGGGTGGGGGAAAACAGAGTTGGAAACAAAACCTGTTAAAATGAAACATCAAAATCTTGTGATTCCCAAAAAGGGACATTCAGAGGCATACTGCCTCCAACAGTGGAGGGAAAATGTAGACATTATGGCTATGTCTTTTAAAGAATGGATTCAACAAGCTTCCCCAATAAGGGCATTTTATTTAATTTTTCCGGTTCTTCAATGCCTGGGAAGGATTGATAGAAGTGTAAATGCAAACAGCGTCCTTTTTTTTTGCAGAACGATATCTAGTTTCAGAAAGCGGGTGTTTATGGAAAGTAAAATGCATTATAAAATTCAGTAAATGTTAGTGTGCCTTTTTTCTACTCTGGTATGAGACTCATTTCAACATATTTTTCTTTGGCTTAAAAAAAATATGAAGTTATTGAAATTGTCATAAACATTCCTGGCCATTATTCAAGAAAACGTAATGGAAATCTGCCTGGCATAAAAGTTTTGGGCAGCTGATTTCTCCTTCAAATATTGTTCTGTGTTCCAGTTTATGTCCAGTTCACTGAATAATTAGCTGAGGGTGGGGAACTGGCAATGCAAAAGCACCACAGCTATTGCTTAAAGTAAGTCTTTGGACCCTTTCTAATTTATTAAGGAAAATATGTACACAGGGACAGAGGCATAGGAAGCGGGGGCGGTGGGGACGCTGCGCCCTGGGTGTCGTGACTGAGGGGGGTGACAAAATGGCAGGCAAGTGGGTGGCACACCTCGTGCCCGGCGGCAACAGCTCTTCTGACCCAACGGCAGAGAGCAGCCCTCCTCAGTTGTGGCGAGGGGCACCCGGCCGCAGCAGCTCCATTGCCGGCTCATGTCTGACCCAGCTGCGGAAAGCAGGAGGAGAGTGAGCAGCAGCTTCCCCACCCCTCTCCTACCCTGAACTGTGGCGTGTGGGAGGGCACCCTTTGCACCCCGCACCCCTTGGGAGCGTGCCCACCCTGGGCAGTGTGGGAATATGCTCCGCCACTGCACAGGGATTTGGGTGAGTTGTGTTGTGTTATTATGGCCCATATGCTGCTGATATCTTGCTATCGCTTTTGCCGATGTGATTCTCGGAGTTGTTGCTTTGTTGGTGCATTGATGATTGCATTTTTCTTTTGACTCTGTGGAAGGAATTCAGCATAGCCCTAAGGAGATCACTCCATCTGTGCAAACATTTTTTGACCTCCTCTCTCCTCCCTCTCCATGCTGTTCTGGGGATACTCACAAGCCCCTGAGACAATTTTAGGGAGCAAGCAGGCACACAGGGTAGGAGAGTAGGGAGGGGAAAGCCTCATTGCACTAGCAGAGGTCCTGGCATGAAGTGCTGCTGCAACAGGTCTTTGTAGACAATACTGAGCTATATGGACCAAGGA
The DNA here is from genome assembly GCA_034641385.1 of Darevskia mixta. Classification (NCBI taxonomy): domain Eukaryota; kingdom Metazoa; phylum Chordata; class Lepidosauria; order Squamata; family Lacertidae; genus Darevskia; species Darevskia mixta. The sequence continues at coordinate 6,811,015 of JAWWNH010000061.1, read as the reverse complement.
ACTGACTCAGTATAGACTCATAGAATTGTAGAGTTGGAAAGGGACTCCAAGGGTCATCTAACTCCCTACAATGCAGGAATCTTTTGCCCAATGTGGGTAGGACTACTCAAGCATTCCTGTTCTTGCCCTACCTTCTGGCTGTGTGATAATCAGGTGAGGAAAAGCTGCATGATCAGTTCCACCTATGCAGTGCTAGCCTTTCAGTACAGTCGTACCTCTACTTACGTATTCCTCTGGATACGGAATCTTCTGGTTAAAGCCACAGCAAACCTGGAAGTGTATACTTCTGTGTTTTGCCGTACGCACATGCGCAGAAGCGACCTGTGCACCTTGCACATGCGCAGAAGTGCTCAATCGTGCCACATGCATGCGCAGAAGTGCACCTCAATTTACGTAATTTTTGGGGTGTGAACAGACCCCCGGAACGAATTGCCAGAGGGTCCACAGTATTAGTCAAATAGGCAGGGGTACATATTAAATACACAAGAGCTGACTGAAATTAATACAGGGGCTCTTGATATTTGGATGTATGCTTTTCATGGAACCATTTTATAAACTGCATTCTTTAATAAGAGACTTCTCCTGTTCTTTGCTCAATCTACTATCTATCTATACTACGTTTTAGAGAGAGAAATTTTGTGTGTGTGTGTTACATTTTTATATGTTTGGAGTTAACAGCAGAGGGTTATGGAAGTAATTTCAGAGGGTTCTCCCCCACCCCCGCCACCCGAACTGTGTGGCTCTTTTCATATGTAATTATTCTCAGAGCACATTAGATAATGCTGCTGTTCCCACAGCTGTATACACATCTATAAATCATTAATGAGGCAGTTAACTGAAAGAAAACTATAAAAGATTTGCATTACCCAGCAGAACCCAGCCTTAATTGACTTCCAGTTATTTACAATTAATTTTTCCATTTGGAATAATAACACGTAACTTTCTTTTTCTTTTAAAATTATTTTAATGGTTTAGGAATAAGATGCTGACTTCTCATCAAAAGTTTACACATTAAGGTCCCTGCTGATGTGCAGATGCTAGTTTTCTGCTTGTGTACAAAGGGCACATGCAAAAGCATTGTTTGCAAATAACAACACATGCCTTTGTTTCGGTTTATACATTACCATAGGACGGGTGTGAAGAACCTTTGGCCCTCCATATATTGCTGAACTACAACTCCCATTATCTCTGGTCATTGGCCATGCTTGATGAGGCTGATGGGAGTTGTACTTCAGCAACATCTGGATGGCCAAAGGTTCTTCACACCTGCTTCATGTGATGGAGCAGAAGAGTAGCTTGTTCCATCCACATAAATGGTGTTGATTTTCTGAACTGGGGTCTCATTATTCAAATTCCCAACCATGCAAAAGCTCCATTTGCAAGATTGTTGTCCTTCAAAAGGTTTTTTTGGGGGGGGGATTGCATGATTGATAGTTTTCATAATCTACATTAGGTATGGGGGAATCTGTGGCTCTGCAGATGTTGTTGTGAACCAGCTCTCATCAGCCAGCATGGTCAAGGTCAGGGCTGATAGGAATTGTTCTGCAACAAATAGATCCGGGGACAGCCCTAATCTACACAAAGGAGGAGAGGCAGGGGACACTTGTTTCCTCCACAATCCAGCTGTATCCCCCCGTTTCTGATGGGGTCTTTCCCAGTCCATCCAGGAGATGCCAGCAATTGAAACTGGGTACTTCAGCATGCTGCAACACATGTGCTCTGGCATTGAGCTACAGCCCTTCCCCCAAATGGAAAAGGAACATGGGAAGTGTCCTTATTCCAACGGAGTGGATCTGCCTAGCTTAGTATTGTTTACATTGACTGGCAGTAGTATTCTAAGAGTTTCCAGCCGCTTTCCTTTCCAGCACTGCCAGAAGACGCCTGCGATGGAACATGGGACATTCTGCATGCAAGGCATGCAGTACCCCACTGAGCTCTGCCCCCTTCCCCTATGTGAATTCATAACCTAATCTAAAGGGGGTATCAAATAAGTTCACTGCAGCTCAGATGAAACAAAATGATCCAAGAGAAAGCACTCTCCCATAGAAGAGCTTTTCTGTTCTTTTAGTTTAGTTTTGGGGGTGGGGAATTAAGAGGAAGTGAATGATTTCCTCAAAAGCACTGAGCACACTAGGCTGTTAGGGGATGAGTAGTACCTCTGGTGGGGTACACATCATGCTTCTTCTGGGGTTGTTTGTCCACCTTTGGTTCCCACCTAGCACTCAGCTCTCACCTGTGGCTCCTAGAAGCTGTCAGCATGTGACAGTGGCCACACCCTGGGAACAGCTTTGATTGGCTGGCTGGACCAGGTAAAGGCAGCCGATGGGTCCCAAACCCTCAGTGAGTTAGGGACTTCACCTGCATGCAAAGACAGGCTCTGGTGGATTGAGATGAGACGAATAGTGGGTCCAATGGTCAAGAAGACAATTTCTGCATGTGCTGTAGAAGGAAGTGAGGGGCAAACAGGGCTCATCAACCTGGGATCGGAGCCCATCTAGAAGATGGAAAACTGTGCACCTTGTGTGCCTCCTCCTGTCACCTTCCTGCAGCCAAGATGGTGCCAAATGTATTGCTCTGCTTTCCTTTGGACCACACTAGAGAGGCCAAGAGGAGGTCTTGCTGCCTGGGCAGCCCAGGACCTCCATGCACACTTCCCAGGCTTGGGCCCTAGGGAGGACACTTCAGTGCTGCAGATGCCACAGTCTGACTTCACCCCTGGAGGTGCCCTCCATTGTCTCTCGAGACAGACAGATGCCAACAACAGCAGGAGATTTAGAACCAGTGGAAAAGGAAGCCATTGACTCAGAGATTAGACAAATGGAGGAGGTAGTAGAAAGGCTTATCAGTGGCTGTTAGGCATGACCACTAAATGAATGGGATTGCCATATTAAGGCAGAGGCAGTTTGCTACTGAACACCTGCTGATGGAGGGCAATGAATGGGAGAAAACTTCTGCCTTCAGGTTGTGCTTGTGGACTTCCCAGAGGCCACTCAGGCCCCAAATATCTGAAAGACCACTTGCTGCTCCACAGACCCCCTCACATGTTAACAGAGGGGGCCCTCTTGGCAGCCCCACAGCTCTCAGAAGTTTGGGGGAAGTGGCCCAGGACAGGGCATTCTATGTCACAGCTCCCAGGTTATGGTATTCCCATTACAAAGGTGCACCTGGCACCTTCATTATACAGTTTCATCACATAATGAAGATCCACTTCTTTGCCCTGGTCTTTACCACCTCAGATGTGTGTTTTTTTTTGAGACCCACCCTATTCCTGTGGCTGTGATTTGCTTCAACATTGAGTTGTGTATCACCACTCTGGGACCTGCTGGTGAAAGGAGTGAAATGAACTTGATCACCATCCTCATCCGATTAAATATTGTGTGAAGCAAGACCCTGGAATAGATAGGCTGGTGGCTTCATCCATCAGAGCTCTTATGTTCCTTGTTCTTACCCATGATGTAGATGTGAACACTGATAGTACATATTGTGTGGACATTTCTCTTGTTGGTTTTGAGAAGTTGTGTGTGTGTGTGTGATTAAATCATGTTAAAAATTCATGATCTGGAGCCCCATGTATGCTCTCAACTGAAACCGAAGGCCAAGAGCTAAAGAAAGAAAATAGAAGCAAGAGGGAGGCAAACTATCAGAGGCAGTATATTTCTTAATACAGTTGCTGGAGTGGAGAAAACTGTTGCACAGGTCCTGCTTCCAGGTTGGCCAGTGTAAGGACAGGACGTTAGACCTTTGGCTTGATCCAGTAGGACTCTTCCTATGCTCTCATATAAGGGATAAAAAATGGAGGAGGATAAGGAGGGAGGCAGTGGAGAGAGGGAGGAGAGAAGGAGAAGAGGGGCAACTAAGATAGACAAGGAGGGGCAGGAGCAGTGGAGGCTGGTTCATTAGCAGAAGTGGGGGACTGCCCGACCAGCCTTAACCAGATTGCACCTGCTTGCCTTCTTACAGCCAGACCAGGAGCTCCTGTTTGTCTATTTCTTCCTCCTTAATGTTTTCCTTGTAGAACTCAGCAGGGAGCAGAATGGGTGCAAAACTGGAATTAGTTGGCTCTGACTCCACTTAGAATTGGTCTCTCTGCATTCTGCCCCATCAGTCCCAATGGGCACACACACACACACACACATGTAAAGAAGACAGAAGCCAACACTCTTAAATAGCAGAAATAACTCAATTATACATTGCATCTCGTTTTCCCTCTGAAGAACTTAGGGCTGTGAATCCATTTTAGCCTCACAGGTTGCATATTTGATATTCACAACTAATCGGTGAGGTAGAGGAGGCTGGTAAAGCATGCCTGGATCAAGGTTAACCAATAAATATCATGGTTGAATGGATATTTGAACTCTGAATTCCCCAGCAGCTGAAGCTTGACTGTCTGTCCATTATACCACACTTGCTCTGTCAATCGGTTCTGACAAAGTTGTTGTTGTTGTTGTTTGTGAAATGCTATTTAGCTGCATAAAAGTTAGGAACAAAACCTTGGTCACCTATTGTTTCGAAGGAGCTCATGCATACACCTCTCAACATGGATGGTGAATATGATCAAAGTCATGCATTGTTTGAAACTTTTCCCTTCCCTAAACCTCATTTGCCTGTGCCTGACATTTAAAACTATTATTGGCAATTGTGCTTGCCAAGCTAGTATCAACATAGACCAGTCTTTGAGTAGGAAAAGGATGCTATGATCACTTTCCTGAAGTTGCTTCAAAGGATAAATTCAGTTGTATACTATAGTTTATTCTAATCCCCCCCACACCTTGGTAACACAAAAAACCAAAAAAGAAGCCATGCCGCATCAAACTAAAGCTCCACCGAGAACTCAGAATCCTGTTCTCAATTTGAGCATTCAGATGCACATCGGAAGTCTGCATGTAGGATGTGAACGGTGTCAGTATTCATAAAGAGTAAATATGAATCCTCTTTAATAAATACTCAGATAATTCGAGATCGCAATCAGTACCAGTATATACCATGACAACTACTCTTGGTGGAGAAGTGGTAGAGGACCTTCTTGGTATGCTGCTTTTATTATCTGTATTTTAATAGATTTGCTTTTGTATTGTTTTAATTTTATTATAGTTTAATGACTTTTTAACTATTATAATGTAAATGTTTTAGCTTTCTGTATTTTATCTGTGTTGTTTTAACCTTGAGTCCCAGTCTGGGGGGAAAAGCAGGATATAAATGTAACAGTAACAGCAGCAGCAGCTGGATCCAGAGAGCCATGAATGCTATAGAAGTTATGGTACTTCAGATGTTGCTGAACTCCCTACTCCCATCATCCCTGAAATCAGTGTTAAGAAATTGCGATATAAAAGCTAGGAGCTAAATGGCACCTTAATCCTAGGTTATGGGTGCAATAATGGAATGTCTAGGTGCACTTTTTTTAATAACCAGAATGCAAAGCTGAAAATGAATGAACTAAAATATTATGTTCATTTTTCACATGGTCTAGTCCTTCCCCTGACCATCCCCCTAAAATTCTTAAGAGAGTCTTCAGAGTGTAGCTGGAAGTGGGGAGGCAGAAAAAGCTAATCCTTTTCCTTCCAATCTGCAGTTTTAATCTGAAATCTTAGGTGCAGTACTGCACCCAGAGCTCAGAAACAACTTGCGCTAATGAAATTCTGTCGCAAAATGCGCCTAGAACAATGGGAGTTTTGAACACTGCCTGAAATGAGTTTAAATTGCTGATGCTTGCTTTTTCATACGATGTCTGGAACGAAAATCAATCCAGAAAATGTGATCAGTATCCACTGCTGTTCTTGCTTTCATTCCAAAAACAATACAAATGCTATGTGACTGATGACTTCCCCTGTCTCCCACCAGCTGCATTGTGTTTTCTTTGCATTGAAATGAATGGTGTCAGATAATGCAATTAACTGCTTAAATAATTATGTGAAGTTTTGCTGTGGCAGACAGGAAGACAATAAGATTTTTGACGGAAACTGAATTGCAGCAGATCAGAAACAATGCTGCAATGAATATGGGCAGAATGAAAATCAATTCTTACATCCTTACCACACACACACACACACACACACACACACACACACTGTTATGGCTTCTTCTCCCATTGGCATTTGCCCTCTCCAACACTTAAAAAAAAATTCAATCAATTTCCAAAGTCAAACAAAATGTTTTTAATACTGCTGTTTTTAGCAAGAACATTTTAACAAAGAATGTGTACTTTTAACTTAATATTGTACAACAGAGAAACTATACTTCAAAATTTCTATTGTCTAATATTCTACCATATAGTCATCCTCCCCTCCCCCCATTCTTCTTGAAAGACCAAAAGCCAAGCGGAACTGAGAATAATAATAATAATAATGTAATAATAATGATGATGATGCTGAATCAATTTATAATCCCCTTATTACATCAGCTATTGTGGGTTAAGTTCACACCCTCTCAGATTGCTCATCTAAGGAAAGGACAATTTTTACATCGTTATCATAATAAAAAATGTACATACTTTTATCTTCGAAATGTATTATATATTGAGTTTCAGCTTCAGTAAACAAAGCTTAAATTTATAAACACAACTGAAACGGCTCTTTGTTGAACAGTTTCAGTGCTAACACTGGACCTGTAGGACATACAGCCAGTGAGAACCTTTGCGGCTTGTTTAATTCATTGTGCCATTGCTATACTGTAATAGCTAACTCCTTGGGGGGGTGGGAAGTTAGTTATTTTGGGGAATCATTCTTGTGTGTGCTTAAATATACTAAAAACTTTTACCCCCTCCCTCTCTATCCTCTGGGGCCTAAAATGAATTGCTACAACAGGTTTGGTATAGTACAGAAAGCTTGAAAGAAGTCATAATATTTCTCAATGACATTTTGGCAGTTTTCAACACAGGAACAGTAAATTGCTTCACACTGTCCACATTTCAATGCTACCAATCCTGTCCTTCGCAGAACACTGAAGGCATCAAAGGTTAGAAGGGACTTCTTTCATGAGTTATATAGTCTTCAAATAGTGATCATTATATTTTCCCCATCCCACCCCTTCATTTTTACTGTCTTCAGTACATAATGGTAGGTTTGATGTATGCTCTGTTTTCTGGAAGAAAAAAAGAAGAACACAGCATGGTAATTACATAAATCTAATATTTGCACTTTTGAAAAGGCTGAGTTAAAATCAATATTTATGAATCACACACGTTTCAAATCTGCAAATGCAGGAATACCCTGATTGGCTAGAGTAAAAGTAAGACTTTTGAGTATAGCAAGAAGTGAGACATGTACCATGGCAATTCCTTCTGAGTAAATATACAAGCAATATTTGTAAGGCTCTGTACAGATGGACAAAGATGGTGAGCCTTTTGTGGATCCGCCTTCACTTCGCTTGGGTCAGGCATACAACCTTCCTAAAAGAACTGAGCTCAGGAACAACCAATTTCTTCCTGATTCTGGCTGTGCAAAGTGCTGATTGGCTGGCCCTTGTGGAAATTATGAACTCACTTCCCCTCCTCTGCATGGATCAATGTAATAGTAATAGTAGTGATGATGGCAATGATGATGATGATAGAAAACAATGGGCCAGCTTAAAAACATACCTAGGTGCAAAAATAAACATTTAACCTGCTAAACATATGCTTCACATCATTTTTTTTAAGCAAAAAAGCTTAGCCATATTTTTTTTTGGGGGGGGGGTAACCTGTACTGGATTCAGAGTCAGGTGTGCATGTCATTAGAGGAGCAAAAATGAATGAAAGCAGAATTTGCTGTGCAGCAGAAAAGGCTTTATTGGTTCCTGACTTTATGCATCAGTCTTTATGGGTTAGGAAAAATCACTAAGGGCTGAACTAGCCAAATAAGAGCTAAAGAGTTATGCATAACATTAAAAAAGCTCTAGTAATAACAATAATTTATAATAATAATTTATTATTTATACCGTGCCCATCTGGCTGGGTTTCCCCCAGTAAGACTCTAGATCCTTTCTAAGTTAATAAAAACAAAACTTTGCTAAATCCAAGATGGTAGATAGTTCTGGTGGGAGGTCATGCACTTAAGATTCCATGCAAGACTTCAAGAGCTCATCCAGCAAACTAGGAATCAACGACTAGTTTATGACCAATTAGATTTATTTTTATTTTGGCTTTTTAAAAGGCTCAACATTTGCTTTTCTGCTTAAAAGTAGACAATAAGCAACAAGTTTAAGTCAGACCTTGATGGTTGGGGGGGGGGGACTTGGGATTGGAGCCATACCTGGAAATATCTGCCTTTCCAGAGAACCCAGGGAACCAGCACTGCCAGCATCTGCCCCGTTCTCTTTTGAGGGCGCCTCCTCTTCAGAACCCTTCTCGGTGTGGGAGGGCACCCTACCACTACCACCTGTTAGAGACCATGCTGAAGAGGGCTGTATTGAGGAGGAATGGTGGGAGCCCCCACCCTCCCTGTGGTCCTGAGCTGGATCCTGAATCTTCCCAAGAGCAGGAGGACAGTATAGATTTGGAACAGTGGTTTGCAGAGGGAAACAGTTCAGAAGGCAGAAGCTGGGAAATACTGGATGGGGAATAGCTAGGGGAAGAATCACTCGGAGAGAGAGGGTTAACAGATTCACTGTCTCTGGAAAGCATTCCTCCGCTCTCCCCAAGGTCAAGAAGAGCTGAGAAAGTGGCAGAACAGAAAAGCACACGAAGCACAGAGGGTACAAGCGCAGATTTCAAGACGTGGAAGTGACGTGGATGAATAGGGATGTAAGTGGGTGGGTTTCTTAATTTATTCTCTTGCTGTGATCATTAAAGTTTCTAACTGGTAAGAAGACTCCCTTTTCTTTTGTTCTGCTTATCTACTGCCACCGGGGGGGGGGGAGTTCATTCCCTGAAGTCTGACATCAACAGACAAGACCTCCCTCCCTGCCCCACCAAAGCCAATGCCTGAGAAACAGAGTATAAGCTCTTTCAGTCCCAAGCTTCCTCAGAGGAGGTGCAATTAAAGAAAACCTCTTTGGTGCAGGACTATAAAAATCCAGTTGACTTTGGACTATTGCTGCAGCAAGATCCTAACTTGCTGCTTTTAGTGCCTTTACAGCCAGTCCATGACACCCAATCCACACAAGAGCTGACCATGGTCCTGATCTCCTGCAGCTGGCCTGCCCTTTATCCAGGCCTTGCCAGTACCAATGTGAGGTCCTAGACTGAAACACCTTAATTTATTTTGTTTTTGCATATATTCTTGAATAAAACCTGGAATATGAAATTGAGAGGCCTAAAAAGGTGTTGAGTGAATCAAGTGAATACTTCCATTAGTCTACAAAGTGAATTAAGCTCATCGCATGCCCAATCCATCTGCAAGAGGGCATATTTTAAAACATAAAAGACTGCATTACAAATCAGCATGGTTAGTAAATCAATATCTTCTCCTGGGATTGGGAGGAGAAGCCACTTCTATCACCTTTGTTTTCTGCATTCCTCTTTATCTGGAAAAGCAAACAGACACCAAGCTCTTTTCTTAATGATAAGAAATATGCTGTTTTAAGTTCAGGCAGTGGTGGTGGGGGTGGGGGGAGTCTACGGAGAGCCAAAAGGAATGCAAATCTATATTCCTATTAGTCTTAGAATACATTTAAAGTCCAAACAGCTGCACCAGCAACTACTGCTTTTGGAGGCTGTAGGAAAATGATCAACCCAACCGGCATGTGTATAATGTTGACATATCTCCCATTACTGTTTTACATATGCCAATACCAAATCTTCATAAGGAAAGAACCTGTATTGACCGGCTAACCGACACAGATCCTTGGAGCAATCACCAAGTTTTGCTACATTTCAATTTTGAAATGCATTTCAGCTATAATATGAGTGATTTATCATTTAACGGGAGCTGTCAAAGTAAACTCCTAGATAAAACAAAAACATCTGGAACTATAAACAGCCGAGTGCAGGAGCTGAATTTTAATCCACATCCAGCATGTTCACTCTATTACAAACAGGAAACAGCTAATTAGTAATTGAATGTTTCATGTTTTTAAGAGGGCTTGTGCTTTCCAAACAGTGATGATCTAATATGGAGCTTGGACATAAACATGAATAAATACCAGGGACAAATGATTGCCAGAGGAATGTCCAGGAGCCTGGGAACCTCAAAAAGGATGCCAGGAGAACTGGACTGTGGAGGTATTTATAGTGGTGCATCATTACTGCCATGAGATCCACAGGGGCTTGGGCAAAGAGTAAACAACATTCAACATTTCACATAAGTGAAGAGTGCTCCTTTCCACGAGTCACAGGGCCCAGAATGGAGTCTAGCAGCCATGGGGCAAGGTCACTTATGGTGGACAATGGTAGGTCAAGGGTATGGCCTGTATAAAGTATACAGGAAGCAGATTTTACAGAAAAATAATGAACAGATGATGGTAGGCAGATAATGGATATGTTCAGATGTCATGACAGATCATGGTTTATTGCTCTGGGAATGAGCCTAGTCTCTGTTAATCTGGGCCCTGCTAAGCATGAGGGCACAAGCAATTTCAGCAAGCTTCACCCAACGGCAGAGCAGCCATGATGGATCAAAATGGATGACAAGGATGGGAAAGTTCAACTCTGGTCCACTCTGCTTGGAACTGTTAGCCAGCTCTCTCAGTGGCAGTCATGTGAGACCTTGGCATCTTGGAAAAGCACAATGTTAGCACAATAAGATGCTAAAGGAAAAGGTAAAGCAACCCCTGACCATTAGGTCCAGTCGTGACCGACTGGGGTTGTGGTGCTCATCTCGCTTTAGTGGCCGAGGGAGCCGGTGTACAGCTTCTAGGTCATGTGGCCAGCATGACAAAGCAGCTTCTGGCGAACCAGAGCAGCACACAGAAACACCGTTTACGTTCCCGCTGGAGCGGTTCCTATTTATCTACTTGCACTTTGACGTGCTTTCGAACTGCTAGGTGGGCAGGAGCAGGGACCAAGCAACGGGAGCTCACCCCGTCACGGGGATTCGAACTGCCGACCTTCTGATTGGCAAGCCCTAGGCTCTGTGGTTTAACCCACAGCAAGAGCGCAAAAAAGAAAAGAAAAGAAAAACCTAACGGTGCTTCCAAACATAACTGAAAATAGAATGTGCTGGGATGAGTTGGATAGACCATGATCTTAATGAAGCAATGCTGGACAAGCATGGACTCCAGATACACTTTCTCCTAGTTAGATTATGGACATTCAAGGTCTACAACTCACGTAGCTTGCCTACGCAAGTCAAGTAATGATGGAAAAGATGGGAAATTATGTTCTATTTCCTGATGAATGCCGCACGAGAAACTACTTTATCCCTTATATACCCAGTAGGTCACTGCAGTCTGTGGGAGAGCTTCTCCTTCAAGTCCCAAGTGCACCAGAAGCCGGATCCACAGTAACTCAGAGCAGGGCTTTCACTGTGGCTGCCCCTGTTATGTGGAACAGCATTCCTGTTGAGATATGACAGGCAACCACTATCTGCATTTTCCAGAAACAATTGAAGACATTTTTGTTCCAACAAGTTTTCTCAGCCAGATGAATAGGTCTCTGCCATGGGGGTCTACTTGATATTAATTTTTTAAAACAATTGTTTTTAAAGCTGTTTTAATTGCATATAATCATAGGATTGTAGTGTTGGAAGGTCCCCAGAGAGGCATCTAGTCCAACCCCGTGCAATGCAGGAATCTCAACTAAAGCATCCGTGACAGATGGCCATCCAACCTCTGTTTAAAAACCTCCAAGGAAGGAGAGCCCATCACCTCTTGTTGAAAAGCTCTTCCTGATGTTTAGTTGGAATCTACTTTCTTGTAACTTGAATCTTCTGGAGCTGGAGAAAACAAACTTGTTCCATCCTCCTCCATATGGCAACCCATTAGATATTTGGAAATGGCTATCATATCTCCTCTTAGTCTCCTCTTAACCAGGCTAAACATATGCAGTTCCCTAAACTGTTCCTAGTATGTTTGGTTTCCAGACCCTTGATCATCTTGGCTGCCCTCCTCTACAGACATTTCAGCTTGTCAACATCCTTATGAAATTGTGGTGTTCAGAACTGAACACAGTACTCCAAGGCAGAATTTCTATGTTCCATACCTTATCCTCAATTCTGTGTTTCTCAGCATGGCTAGCATTTGGGAATAAAGTTCATTGTTGCCCAGACAGAGCTGAGAGGAAGCACTTAATGAAGAGCTGAATAGATAGCAACAATGAAAGAAGAAAGGAAATGATTCTCTGCACATCATTATTACTGATGTTATTATTAACAATATATTATAAATTGCTTTCCATACACATGTCTCAAAGTGTTGTAAAAAAACAAACCCAGTTAATGCTATTCTATGCTGCATCAACAGAAGTATAGTGGCCAGATCAAGGGAAATAATAGTTCCACTCTATTCTGTCTGATAACTAGGTGGGCTGAAGGATGGTAGGAGGTGAAATCTTCAGTTAAGAGTCGGAAATAGCAAGCTTAAGATGCTCATTCAAATGACTCTGATTGCTTTGTCAATGTAATTATAATGCTATTATGCCATTCTCAACCCGTATTATTTTCTAAGTACCATATTGCTATCTTACATTGCTTTATGTTGCCAAGTTCCGTTTCAAGTTCAGAGTATCATTATCTTCCATATGAAGGTAATAATATGCTTTGAATGAAGCACTGCATGTCAATAAACTGATGGATTTGTTTCAGTTATAATCTTGAGTTTGTGGTATTCATCACTGGATATGCACTATTCCCAAATTCTCTAGTTTGCTAATGTGCAACTTTGAACCCTGATCAGATCACCAAATTAGCAGCCCCCTGCCCCAGTTTGTTAGGAAGTTTGGAAACTTTTGCTTCTGGTTTCATTTAACCACAGTTTAGCATTACATTGCAAGCCCAAATTGTTATTAATCTATGGTTTGTTGAAACCACAGTTTGAAGCAAATCATAGTTAAGATCATTTGTCAGCTTTGGACAATACAGCAAGCCACAATTAACTGAAAACAGAAACAAAAGCTTCCAAATGCCTCCTTGTAGCCACACCAGCTAAGACCATTCCATTATGACAAACCATTGTTTATTGTGATGTCTGGATGCAGCCAGTCAGTGTTATGTAGTAACAATTTCACATTAGCTGATATTAAGTATACAGACTTTGTGTCACTATCACCACTATTTACCATTGCCTTGCTTGCAGAACGCGGATGACATATATCTGTGAGCAGCCCATAGAACATGCATTATTAGGTGACAATGCAAATGTAAGAGATGTTGATGATAATCAATGTCACTGTGTAGGGAAAGAGCCTTCTCTGCTGTGACCTTCTCTGTCCCAAAGAAGGCTCACTTGGCACCGAATGTTTGAGAGAGTTGGGTTTGTTTAGCCTGGATAAGAGGAGACTGAGAGAATATATGACAGCCATCTTCAAAGATCTAAAGGGCTGTCACATGGAAGATGGAGTAAGCTTGTTTTATTCTGCTCTGAAGGGTAGGATCTGAACCAATGGATTCAAGTTACAAGAGATTCCGACTAAATGTCAGCAAGAACATTCTGATGGTAAGGAGTTGTTCAACAGTGGAACGGACTCCCTTGGGTGCTGGACTCTCCTTCATTGGAAGTTTTTAAGCGGGGTTGGATGGCCATCCATCAGGGATGCTTTATCTGTGATTCCTGCATGGCAAGGGGGTTGGACTAGATGAACTTTGGGGTCCCTTCCAACTCTACAATTCTGTGTTACTATGATTGTATGCCTTTTCATCAGGCAAATATTTTTCTTTACTTTCCCTGGGCTTTTATAACTAGAGGAGTTTTACTCCATTTGATTTTATTGCTCTTTTTGTCCTACTTCTTTAATTGTGGTGAGTTTTATTGGTGCTTGTATTTTTATTGATATGAGTTTGTTGTTGTTGTTGTTAAACCACCATGGGAGTTATTGCATTTAAGAGTTGCATAGGTGTTGACTTTGAGATACAGATGGATATTCAATCTGAGACTCAACACATTCAAGATCTACCTTGACGCTGCACTCATTCAGTAAGGTGCATGTGGGAACCACTCCTATGATATTATGCCTACTACCTTATTTCCCACTTCTTTCCCTTTCCCAATCCACCAAAATCTTTTTCATTGTTCAAGCTTTGTGCAAACTGGTTGAATAAGAAAAGAAGCTAAGGTCAAAAATTCATCCTGTATGGAATGTTCAGGACCTATTGATGTTTCCATTTTATAGCATTTTTACTGTATTACATAGTGAAGATTTTAAATAAATCTTTGGGCCATAAACGTATTATTTTATTAGGTTTATCCCATAATCAAATATTCATTTATGTGGGCTTCATTCTATTAAAAAATGAAATTAGACAAAGGTGAGCCAAACTGTGGATTTACAGTAGTTTAAAGCATAATTTAATTCTCTAGGGATAATATTGACAATATAAAAAGGGTATAAATGATATTCCCTAACACTAAAATATGCTTATGAGCCCCCAGTGCATGATAGGCTGTTTTACAACCTACCGTGAAATGCATGACTGCCTTAATAAGCAAGACATTTAGAAAGGGTTTTCAGACCCAGTACATTGTGTAACATGAATAAAGATCTCACAATTTTGCCTGTGAGCCAAATCCTATGTTAATGATGGTAATTTCCCCTTTGGATGATATTTTCTTTCCTAACAGGGTTGTTATTACATAGTATAGATGTCTCCCTCTGTTCTATATTTGGTATCATGGAAGAAAAGGGGGGACTCAGTAATTTTGGAGGTGGGACTCTTAATAGCAACCTAGGAGGCTGTCTTATACTGAGTCAGAGCACTGGTCCATTAGCTCACTACCGTCCGCATTGACTGGCAGCAGCTCTCTAGGGCTTCAGGCATGGTTTGTTCCTCAGCCTTACCTGCAGGTGTCAGGGACTGAACCTGGCACCTTCTGTGGGCAAAGTAGGTGATCTTACCACTGTGCTGCAGCTCTTCCCTTAATTCTCAGTGCATGCTCATGAGAGCACAGTAAGTGGCTCATTTGATGTTGCTCAATCAGATTGCTGGCATTGTGGGCACATGCGCACAACAGATTTTTACGTTTAGTTTCTAATTTTGTGAATCTTGCCCCAGAGCACAGCTTCTATAGGCCAGTTCATATGCTCTCCAGGGACTTGAAAACTTCAGAGCATTTCTGAATGAGGGGGTACCATTTCTGAATGAGGGGGTCCCACATATTTGAATTGTTCCCCTTTACTTAGGTCATACAGTAATTTAGTGATAAAGGGGTTTAGCAAAGCATACTAGCTGATTGGTGCTTTAACTCTATTCCAGATTACATACAGTCAAAACTGGAGCTCTCAAGCTTCAGCCTCATCCCCTCAATTTCATCACCCTTTTCAATATGTACAAAGAGTTCCCCTTTCCAGTGATTCTTCAGGATGGGGTGGGAACAGAGACAAATAGTTTGCCAGTTCTGTTTCTGCCACTGGCAACGTTGGTGGTACCCCATGTTGATGAGTGGCACCCGTTATTTCTTTTAGCTGCATAATGCAACATGAGAGCAAGAGCAAGAAAGCAATGCCCTCACTCTGATTTGGTTTCATGATGATCCAACAAAGCCAATTCAGAGTGAGGACAATAAAATGGTTTTGTGATGATATCATGAAGCCAAACCAGAGTGAGGCTCATATTTTCTGCTGCAACTAAAGCAAAAAAATGGATGCTGAACAGTGGCAGGGAATGTGGTTACTGCTGCTGCCAGAACTACAAAGAGGTGGCAAAGAAGGGATACCTCCCACCATTCTAACTTTCAATTTCAAAATATTCTATTTCAGAAGATTCTGCTCAGGCCTTCTTTTAAGGTCTCACTGATTTTGTCAAGACTTTCCAAATGAAATCACTGGCCTCTAAATGTGCTCAACTTAATCACCCTACAAGTTTGCTGTTATTTTGTTTTTTAAATGTGAAGATTTTCATGTTTACTGTGTTGATACATCTGTAATATTAAGGAGTATTAACTCTTATTTTTATAGAAGAAGAGAAAGATGAAACACCAGCATTGGTTATTATTTTCCTCTTTTTTGCACCTACAGGCTCTTACTAAATGAAATATAATAATATACAAAAGTTAACTAAGGTATAAACATGCAAAAGGAGAAGTCTCCCTGCGATCATAAAATGATGTTATTTTCTGTTCAGCAGTTCATGTTACTGCTGTTCATGCTAATTAATTAAAGGAGCTGTTGCTGTAATGTGCAAACAGGGAATCTGAGAAACTGAGAGGGCTTTTAGGTCTCCGAGTGAAGTTAAGTCAATCTGGGTGCGAGCAATCAAACGTAATGAAATCACATGTCAGTGCTAAGCTTGCAAAAACTGTGAAGTTTGACTGGGGAGTAAAAGGATTATAATTAGATTTCCAATAGGATAATAACTAAATGGCAGAAAGCAGTAAAGAGAAAATATTACTTTGTTAGCTAATGGTGCTGCTGTTTGAGCTTCAGTTTTTATCAGCACCGCTTGTAGTTGTGCTAATTTAATTTGCTTTTATCAGCAAAAAATGTACCACTCGAACGGTACTTGAATGTCATTTGCAAAAATCATTGATCTGAAGGTGCACTTAATGACACCCAGTATGTTTATTTTATGGGAAACGGAGATTGGTTGATAAAAATTGGTTGATGCACCATCCTTGCATTTGGCCCCGCAAGTGAGTTATGGCAACTGAAACAGAAGAACATTCAAATGTGAATCTTTTCTTCGGCTTTACAATGCAACTGCCTGCTGGACGCCCACACAAGAGTGAAGAGTTAAGACTTGCATGCTGAGGAAACAGTGGTGGTTTCCAAGGGCAAGACCGGCCTGAGAGATTTTGCTGCTTGAGACAAACGATATCTGGAGGGCCACAGGTGGAGAAATCTGTGGAGAAATCTGTATGATTAGAATTTCAGAAGCATCTTTAGGGCTGTGTAGGCTTTGTTCCCATTAATTGCTAGCTTGCTGGGTTAGAAGCGAAAAAAGGATAGAAGAGTCGAAACATACCATACCTTGCATTGGCGCACTGTCATGTTGGGTTCCATTGCGTTCAGCCTCCATGTCTGGAATTCCAGCATCTGCAATGCACAATTTTGTAGTTTTATGTTGTGAACTGCCCTCAGATCTATGGGTATAGGGCAAATATACACATTAATAAACAACAACAACAACAACAATTAACACAACCGCAATATCTGAAGAAAGTTAAGCACAGATCAAAATAATATTTCATTATTCATTATATTTATACTCCACCTTCTCTCCAAGGGCTCAAGCTGTGTCTATCCTCACAACCACCCTGTGAGGTAGGAGTTCATGACTGGCCCAGTGAATTTTCTGGTCTTTGGAGATTTGCTACAGACTGGTGAAAAGTTTGGACAGGGACAACTCTGTAAGCATACATCCTGAACTGGGATTAAAAAGGATTCTAGATTTTAACTTGTTTGGGAGAAGTACATTTCCGGAGCAGTTTACTGCAGCAGCCTAACATTGGCACACCTCATTCTCAGTTGTTCCCTGGATACAGCAAGGACCACTTCTTTCCACACAAACCTGGCTGACCAGGTAGCAGGATCCACATCAGAAGCCCAGGAAAATGGATTTAGGATTGCAGCTGTGCAGCACAATCCAAACCCAAGATGAACTGATGGCATGCAGGAATAAATCCCTCTCCCTGTCTTTGCTGGCTCAGCTGTTGGAACTTAAGAAGGCCTAAGTCAGGGGTCAGCAACCTTTTTCAGCTGTGGGCTGGTCCACCATCCCTCAGACCATGTGGTGGGCAGGACTATATTTTGGAGGGGGGGGGGGAAATGAACGAATTCCTATGCCCCACAAATAACCCAGAGATGCATTTTAAATAAAATCACACATTCTACTCATGTAAAAACACGCCGATTCCCAGACCATCCGCGGGCCGGATTGAGAAGGCGATTGGGCTGCATCCAGCCCCCGGACCTTAGGTTGCCTACCCCTGGCCTAAGTCCTGAAAAAGCTATGTGACTGGGGATGTGATGGTGCAAGGAGACACTTAACACTTATTCCAAACCTCTTTCAGCTCATTCACATGACCTGGCAGCTGTGACAAAAAGGGTGGTTGTACGTCAAGCTCTTTTTTTAAAGGGCTGTTTTCCTTCTGCCAGGCTTGGGCCGACTCAGCCAGCAGTGGCCACACTCCTGGATGGAGTTTGGAATGCAGTTAACTTATGCCTGCTTAATTTAAGCAGGTATAAATTCTGCTGGCTTCATATACTTAGGATTGCTCTGCAAATCTGACTGATGAAGTCATCAGGCTTTAAAAATGTTTTCCTGTTGTGATCTTCTTATGTAGTGCTGCATTAATCTTCATCGAGACTGTATCTTTTCACACTTTATAAACTGCTTTGGAAGGTCATACTCCTGAAAAGTAGTATAATATGATTTAAATGAATGAACAAATAAATGAATTCACCAGCGATGCCCGACTAACACGTTACCATTTAGCATCCTGAGACTATCGCCTGATGTTGCCTGTTTAAGTGCCTGTTCCGCTTGCTCTCTCCTCTTTGATTCAAACTCAAGAGCTTCTTGCAATTTTCTCTTGGCTTTCTTCTCTTTCTTCAAGCGCTTTTGAATTATTGCTGAAAGATGAAAACACAATTATGAAAGCATTAATGGGACCTTCCCTGGGAATATAAAACAAATATATTTCTCTGCTGACATTCCAGTTCTGCTTTTGGTTTACAAGACTATTACACCCTCTTTCTCCATATAAACATTCTTGAAAATTAGATAATGGTGATTCTGCTTGCTACACATTTGGGCATCAAAATGAAAATTTATCTTATCTGTCTATCTATCTATCTATCTATCTATCTATCTATCTATCATCTATCTATTTTTTAAAAAATTATATCCTGCCTTTCCCTGAATCATGAGCAGTGTTTAGCAACAACAATAAACAAACAAACAATAGTAATAGTAATACTACTTTTAATCATAATAATACAAATAAAACAAAGACAGAACCTGGAATGTCAAATTTCTTTCCATTTGGAAATGGTAAGCACACCTTTGAGGTTTTTGTTCTGCTTTTGCAAAACTCAGAGGGTTTGATCTACTCTAGATAATTAGAGTAGACCCACTGAAATCCATGGAACTTTCTTTGTGTGGGAAAACAAAACAATGGGTTGGATCTACACTGTCATACTTAAGAGAATAAACTATTATATTCTCAAAGTATGATAGCCTACTCTACGTAGCACTAGGTCTGGATCCAACCTACAGTTTTGATTCCCCACCCCACCCTACTGCCATGATGCTGAATTATTTTTTGTGACCTGAATTTCATCACAATCTCTCAATTTGCTATGAACCTCAAATATTTAGCCAGTGAAATGTGAGCTGTACATCACATTTGAAATGTAAGTCTGTGGTATTATCTTCTTTGAATGTTAATTTCATATTCCAAATTAATTTTTAGCCTACATATCAATGACTATCAACAATAGGGCATTATTAAGCTGTTGAATGATTATTTGCATGAATTTTTATATATAAACAGACATAAAATCCCAGTTGTTATAGATAATAAATACTAGTTTGCTATTTACTAATTCCATGCTCTTTATAGGTAAGCTGAATGTGAGGGATTAAATATGAACAAATACTGCTGGTGAATAAATGTGAACATGAATCTGGGGTATATGTAGGCTATATGACCTCAATAAAGATTGTCACCCAAGCCCAATGATTTCTTAAGGAGATGTAATGTGCAAATACTTTCACCGCTGACCAACACTGCCCCATTAACTTCAGCAGTGTTGGTCAGCAGTGAAAGTGCTTCCACTAGGAGTAAGTAAGTAAATGAATAAAGATCAATTTATACATTGAACAGACAAGTGACCACGATCAGAGCAAGTTGTTACAATCCAGTTACAGTGCAGCATTGGTTTATGGTTATATTTGCTCCCATTATAGAAGGTGAGCACTACAAAGTTGCATCTGAACAGAATAATGACATTTAGTAGTGATGGAAGCTATTTACTGTATATAATAGGAACACTCCTCCCCCAATACTGCTTGCTCTAGTCCAGAGTTTCCCAAACTTGGGTCTCCAGATGTTTTTGGACTACAGTTCCTATCATCCCCGGCCACTGGTCCTGCTAGCTAGGGAGTGGGAGTTGATGGGAGTTGTAGTCCAACAACAGCTGGAGACCCAAGTTTGGGAAACCCTACAGTCTACTCAAAACCAGAGCCCATCAAAGTTGCTCCAAAGCAGTGGTGGAAAGCACATCAGGAGACCTGATCACAGGTTTCCTATGTTTTGACCCAAAGATGTCATCAATGTCATAAAAATATAAGAGAAGCCCAGCTGGATCAGTCCAAAGGCCTATCTAGTCCAGCATCCTGTTTCTCACAGTAACCAACCAGATGCCCCTGGAAAGTCCACAAATAAGATATGAAGGCAACAGCTCTCTTATGTTGTTCTCAAGTTTCCCTCTGGCAGCCTCTCCCTGTTTTCCTCTGTGATATATAGTAAGAGCACATACAGAAGAGGTGAGGCCATGGTGATCCAAATGAATTAGGTTTAGATGAAGGCTTGGTGGGTAGGAAGGAGGAAGGCTTCTAACCATAGGGAGCAGCATGCCAGAAATCAGTTTTTATTTTGGCTTACCTCTGTTTTGCAGCTCAGCAGTGAGTTGCCTTTCCAGACTCTCTCTCAGTTCTCTCTCCCTGCACAGCTCCATCTTCAACTCTTTCTTATCCTGCTGGATCTGTTTCTCCTGCACTCGAGCATTATCTACAGCAACTTTCAGCAACCCCTGTTAAAATAGGTGCACACAAACCGATCCTGAAAACAACTTTTTAATGGAATGGTAGGGCTGAGCTCAGGCGAGGGAACAATGGGCGCTGTTTTATTTTTTGCCTTGTCAACATGATCACAATTCTGGTGAATCTAGTGGTTGACATTATTGTTGGATGACATCTGGATGAACAATCCCATTCAGAATCTGCAGGACACAGATGCTTTACTACAGATCCAGGCTCTGGTTAATGCACACCCCAATTTCCAGCCTCATACATCAGTGCAATACAATACAGCAGTCTTTCTCAATCTGGTGCCCTCAATATGTTTTGGTCTGAAACTCAAATCTTTCCTGACCATTGACCATGCTAGTTCAGGCTGATGGAAGCCGTAATCCAAAGCATATGAAGGGTTCCAGGCTTAGAAAGGATGCACCATTAACTAACACGGATTCCCACTATTATCTTAGCACAAACTCTCCCAAATTCAGCAAATACTGGATTCACCCAAAGATTTGTGTTACTGGAAAAATAAATATATATTAGGACCAAATGGTTTTTGTGGGAGAAGACTCAGCAGCAATGGCTTAATCGTGCTCCCTCTAATGCTCATGCATCAGTCCTTTTTCCAATTTAGGGGCTTCCTCATTTATTTCAGAACTTGCATACATTGTTTGGAGTTCTCAGTCTGAAATACTTGTGGAAGATTTTGAAGGTGGCGATACTCGTGTGTGCCTGAAGTCCCTTGCGTGTAAGAACTCCATGGGTTGGGGGCATTCAAATATAGTGGAATTGTATGTATCAGCTGAATCTCATTGCTAAAGTCTATTGATGAATGAAGGACAAGTGGATGTTGGCAGATGATCCATAAATAATCTGGCATATGCATTCTAAGGAGAAGAAGTATTTGTTAGTTGATTTATTTAAATGATTTCCATCAAGCTTTTTGACTGGAAGATCCTCACATTTAGCTAAGAAAACAAATGACAAAAAGCAAAAGGTAAAAAGTTAGGTTGAAGTGCTTGCAAGCTTATAACATTTGTAATAAAATATAATATCACACAGAAACTTTCTACTTTTCACAATTCACGTTAAAATCACCATCTATTTAAAAAAATGTGATTCTGAGATCAACAAACAGTTGATTGAAACTGAATCAAAATTTCCCACCATAAAACAAAATTCCCAAATCTCGACTAGATTATAGATAATACAGATTTATCCTTCCCACATATCTGACCTCCAATACATGAGCACATCTTACATATAATAAGGCATATGGGTTTACTACAGCCTGTGTATTATTATTCCAATACAAAATAAACTCAATTTCTCTGAGAATGTATTATCTTGTTTGCCTCCCTTCCCTGGCTTTGATTACATTTTTCTTTTTACATGTATACTTGTTCCCAAGTTTCCATTATCCAAACTGCTAATTCAGGAGGTTTTTTTGTACTTTTTTTGAACTTGACATATAGTCATCATACCGTGTAGACATCTGGGCAGCTGTTGCCAGTTGTCCTTTGGGGACACCACTTCTTTAAGATAATCAGACAGACTAGAGGAACACTTGCTAATTTATAACCAATAATTTATCTTATTTCTGTTAATATTTGATACCAATATAATTTGATTTTAAGTCTCTGTCATCTCAATGCAGGGTGGGAGGTGGAATAATCACTGGGGCATTTTACCTGTATGTTGGTTAATAAAGTTTCTACGGATGACAATCCATCTGCAAAAAGAAAAGGTGCACGGAAACCAGGAGGAACAGTCTGCCCAGCCAGTTGGATCTTCTCTAGGGTTGGTGCCATTATTGGGATACCAATCTGGATCTCTTCTGTAAAGACATGACAGAGAAGGAACAATTACAACTAATCAGCATCTTATTACTTGGGAAGCAACTGAGGCAACATCTTTAAAAATGACCTGGGTTAAAGAATTGAGGGGATGCTCCCAAACAGGGAGGGGTAGCTCATGCCACAGAAGACAGAATTAGGATTTAAGATTACCTTAATAGACTCACAAAACTAACAAAATTACTTTCAATAGGGAGAAATGTTGGGGCTTAGCTACCTATCCACACCTATGAAGAATCATTGATGGAAAGGGGAGGGGGGTCATCAGACAGCTGCCTCTCAACCAAAGTTGCGCTTGAAGGACAGGATCATCTTGGACTTCCTCAGGTGGGAATGGATCTCATTATTATCAAGGGCCACAGGGATGAGTTCTTCATCGATGGCACCTGGGTGGGCTACTTGGAGTCAATATTCACCTTACCATTGGCAATAGGCCCAAGAGCCTCAAAGTCTCCACCATGGCCCACTACCTGAGGACCTCAGCCAGTGCAGCATTTGTCTGAGCTGGTTTAGCAATGGGCATCATGTGTATTTTAATGAACTGAATGGAGTGAAATATTAGGAGTTATGGAAGAGTGGAGAGAGAGTTTGTGAACTTAACAGTGCTTACCTTATTTAAAGGTAAAGGGACCCCTGACCATTAGGTCCAGTCGCGGACGACTCTGGGGTTGCGGCGCTCACCTCGTTTTACTGGCCGAGGGAGCCAGCGTACAGCTTCCGGGTCATGTGGCTAACATGACTAAGCAGCTTCTGGCGAACCAGAGCAACACACGGAAATGCCGTTTACCTCCCCGCCAGAGCGGTACCTATTTATCTACCTGCACTTTGATGTGCTTTCGAACTGCTAGGTTGGCAGGAGCAGGGACCGAGCAACGGGAGCTCACCCTGTCGCAGGGATTCGAACCGCCGGCCTTCTGATCAGCAAGCCCTAGGCTCTGTGGTTTAACTCACAGTGCCACCCGTGTCCCCTTACCTTGTTTACTTAGCTGCTATTTTGTTGTTAACATTGTTTTACAGATTATAAATATTTGTTGCCTAATATGATATATAATATGTTATGTAATATATCTGTTATACAGTATGACCTTTGCTGTAATTGTGATATTTAGATTGTTTTATACATTGTAATTGTTTACTGATAATTTGCTAATTATTTTAGAAATTGCATAGAAATACAATAAATCAAATCAAATGAGGTCATCTTGCAGTTCCAGAAAGGAACAATTAAAGGAAGGAAAGAAATGAGATAACTTTCTTCTTCTTCTTCTTTTGCCCCGGAGACTTCTTTGTCTTAAATAAACAAAGCAACAAACAGAATGGAGTAATGAGAAGTAATTTGGTTCTAACAACAGGTATAATACTAACTATAATAGTGTAATGTTTAAAATACAGTCAAAACTGCTGGCCTTTACATAAAACAAAGATTGTGCACAATCTTCATTGCGTTGAGTCTTTTTTGGTTCTCGTTGGTCATATTGTTTCACTCTTGCTGATTTAAAAAGGATTAAAAGAAATCTGATTTTTGCTCCATTGCCCTTTTTGATGGATGGATGAATTCAATGCTTAATTCTTTTTAATCCCCTTTGCGATACTCAGTGATCATGGAACAATGGAAATTTGGGGCTGTGTGTATTCTGTAACCACACTGTGCAAGTTCAGAAATTAGTAACGGGTGGACAGCTCTGTGTCCTGTATGAAGGTGCCATACACCCATGTGAAGTCAGAATAATAATATAATAATAATTTATTATTTGTACGCCGCCCATCTGGCCGGGTCCCCCCAGCCACTCTGGGCGGCTTCCAACAAACACTAAAATACATTAAAATATCACACATTAAAAACTTCCCTAAACAGGGCTGCCTTCAGGTGTTTTCTAAATGTCAGGTAGTTATTTATCTCTTTGACATGGGATGGGAGGGTGTTCCACAGGGCGGGCGCCACTACCGAGAAGGCCCTCTGCTTGGTTCCCTGTAGCTTTGCTTCTCGCAGTAAGGGAACCACCAGAAGGCCCTCGGCGCTAGATCTCAGTGTCCGGGCTGAACGGTGGGGGTGGAGACGCTCCTTCAGGTATACAGGACCGAGGCCGTTTAGGGCTTTAAAGGTCAGCACCAACACTTTGAATTGTGCTCGGAAACGTACTGGGAGCCATGGAACACTGATCCATGCATCCCCGTACGTCTATTTATATTTTATATTCATAGGATTGCTTTATTTCATATTTTAATTCTAGGTGTTATATTTTAATGTATTAATAGGATCGCTCAGTGTGCATTTTAATTATGCAGCTCTGTATTTTAATGTTTGTGTAATTTGTTTTTATTCATGTAAACCACTTAGAAACCTATTTCGGCATTAAGTGCTACACTAATAATAATAATAATAATAGGGACACGGGTGGCGCTGTGGGTTAAACCACAGAGCCTAGGGCTTGCCGATCGGAAGGTCGGCGGTTCGAATCCCTGCGATGGGGTGAGCTCCCATTGTTCGGTCCCTGCTCCTGCCCACCTAGCAGTTCGATAGCACATCAAAGTGCAAATAGATAAATAGGTACTGCTCCGGCGGGAAGGTAAACGGCGTTTCCGTGCGCTGCTCTGGTTCGCCAGAAGCGGCTTAGTCATGCTGGCCACATGACCCGGAAGCTGTATGCCAGCTGCCTTGGCCAATAATGCGAGATGAGCGCCGCAACCGCAGTCGTCCGTGACTGGACCTAATGGTCAGGGGTCCCTTTACCTTTACATAATAATAATAATAATGATAATAATAATAATAATAAATAATTCTAGCAATGATTCTCCAGGATCTGAGGCAGGGTGCACAGATTTTAGGAGTGAAGTTTATAGAATCATAGAATTGTAGAGCTGGAAGGGACGCTGAGAGGATCATCTAGTCCCCTAAAATGCAGGAATCTCAGCTAAAACAGCTATGAGAGATGATCATCCAACCTCTGCTTAAAAACCTCCAATGAAGGAGAGCCCACCACCTTTGATTGTCAAACAGCTCTTCCTGTCAGAAAGCTCCTCCTGATGTTAAGTCAGAATCTCTTTTCTTGTAACTTGAAGGCATTGGGTCCTACCCACTGGAGAAGGAAGAAACAGGCTTGCTCCATCTTCCACATGACAGCCCTTGAGATACTTGGAGACAGCTCTCATATCTCCTCTTAGTCTCCTCTTTTCTAGGCACACGCGTTCCTACTTGTCAATATCCTTCTTAAATTGTGGCACCCAGAACGGGACTCAGTACTCCAGGCAGGGTCTGACCAAGGCAGAATACAACAGTACTATGACTTCCCAACTATACTTCTGTTGTTGCAGTCTAGAGTAACAGTTGTTTTTGGGGCTGCATCACACTGTTGACTCGTGTTAAGCTTGTGGTTTACTTTTTTTAAATCTTTCTTTCTTTCTTTCTTTTAAGCTTGTGGTTTACTAAGACCCCTTAAATCCTTTTCACATGTGCTACTGGCAACCCAGGTGTCCACCACCATATATTCAATCACTCAAACAGCTACAAATCCACCTAACAGTTACCTTGTCTAGACCACATTTTCCCAGCTTCTCCACAAGAATATAATGGGGAAATTTGTCAAAAGTCTTACTGAAATCAAGATACACTATGTCCACAACATTCCCCCGATCCATGAAGCTTGTAACTCTCTCTATAAAAAAGATTCATTTGGCATGACTTGTTTTTGAGAAACCCCTTCAGGTTCTTAGTAATCACAGCATCCTTTTCTAAGTGGTAACAGACCGACTTTCATTATTTGTTCTAGCACCTTTCTTGGTATCAACTCAAGCTGACTGGTTTGTAGTTATCTGGGTCTTTTCTCCCATTTCTGAAGGTGAGGATGATGTCTGCCTGCCTCCAGTCCACAGGGGCCTCAGCTTTTCTCCAAGAATTCTCAAAGATTATAGAAAGAGGCTCTGAGATTACATCTGCAAGCTCCTTTAGTACCCTTGGATGCAACTCATCAGGCCCTGGAGATCTTAATTCATTGAAAGTAACTAGGTGTTCCCTTACCACCTCTTTTCCTACCTTGGGCTGCAATGCCCTCCTTACAATATTTATTCTGTTATCACCAGGTTGGGCATTGCTTTCTTTTTTGGTGAAGACAGGGGCAAAGTAGGTGTTGAACAGTTCCGCCTTCTCTCTGTCACCCAATAGCATTTCTCCATCTTCTCCACACAAAGGACCTACCACTTGCTTGCTCTTCCTCTTGCTTCAAACATAGCCAAAGAAACCTTTTATTGTTATTTTTAACCTCTCTTGTTATTTTTAACCTCTCTTGCAAGCCTGAGCTCATTCTGAGCTTTGTCCCTGCCTGACATTCTCCCTGTAACCGTTGGCTACTCGTGTATACTCTTGCTTTGTGATTTCCCATTTCTTCCATTTCTTAAGCATGCCATTACTATTACTATTACTGTCATCATCACTATCACTATTATTATCTGATTATTTCTCAGAGTTTCTAATAAGATTCTGTCTTCTCGGCACATCAGTTCAGTTAATATTTTATGAGAAGGTATGATCAATCTTTCTGTTATTCCCTCCAACCCTGTCCTCTGGTTACACACTTAAAACAAGTTCTTCCCAAGTCAAAGACTACATACCATTTCTCATGCTCAAATATTTCATATGCAGGGTAAAGTCATTAAAATTAATTGTTTGTGCCCAAAACCACTCCTCTGTGAAGCAAGGTAAACTAAACGTATCTTGGAGAGGTGGAGGGAAAGACAGAGGGGGAGAGCAAGCGAGCGAGCGCAATGAATGGTGGATAAACTGCTTAAAACAATCTAGAAACCTCAACTGCTTGGGAAAGGGGGGGCATGGGAGGGTGGGGGAAAGTAATGCTATTAAAATAGCCAAAAGGAAAATTCATATTGACTGCAGAGACAGGGCACACCGTCTATGGTTAGTAATGTTGCTGTAGAGTAGATTGAAGTTTCAAAATGGCATTAGTCTTCTTTAAAGAGATAGACACGGCTAAATTAGGTGCTGCTGGCTGCAGTGAGGATCAAATGCAAAAAGAAATCATATTTCACCCGAGCTAGTCAACAGCAGGAAAATAAATAGAAATATAAGAGCTATGCAGGCAATGATTCATTTTGATAATCTGGCCCAAGAGAGACACAGGGAGACAGCATCCAGATCTAAGCTCCCCACCAAAAGACAAATAGGAGACGGAGGGTGGAGACTGGGATGACAGCCTAGCAGAGGTCACATCGATTTCTACCAGCGGTTTTCACACAGATGAGATAACCCTGCACTCCATTTGCCCCATTGTTCATATCCTACCTGTCCCACAAGCCATAAATTTCCAAGTCCCCGAAAAAAGGGGCAGTAAAGAAGAAGGATTCTACTTATGACTTCTTATGATTAAGTTTTTGTGCTAACCAAACATGGTTTGCCAACCAAGGTCACATTGCATGTTAAAGTCCGTAATAGCTAGGAAAAGACTAGGGGAAGCATATTACGGTTTAGCGTCTATGGGTGGGAAAGGGAGAGGGGGGTGGGGAGAAAAGAACCCCTGTCAAACAATTCATCATTTTCTCCTCCTGATTGAAATCACACACTGCGAAGATGAATGATATAAGCATTAGAAATCTATTTCAATCTTGTAATAGATCTTCACATCTGAATGGTGCCCCCCCTTTAGGGCTACCTTCAACAGAAGCACATGGAGGGAGTACAACTGTATTTGTTAATTTGTTAAAGACATAAAAATCTTAATTGGCAAAGTGAAGATGCCACGACAATCACAACAGCAAGAATAAGTATGGAATGTCCCTAAACAGGTCACTTTCTTTGTGGGTGGAATACAAAGGCTTTGATGTGTGTGTTTGAAATTGAACACCAGCTATTCACGATGTATACATTGAAAGCTGCCACCCATAGGGTGGCAGAATAAACAAGAAATAAAACTAGGACCTAACCAAGGGCACAAGCAACATTGCATTTATTGAGGCAAAGGGAAGACTGCTTTTATGGAGCTTGTTTGTCATGCCTTGTAATAGCATCCTAGATTCTATTCAGAGGGCATGGTTTTAATTTCTAGCACTCACCCCAGATAGTCATCCTGTTAGGTTGTTGTTATTTTACATGTGGTTGAGAAAGAGAATATAAAGCAAAATGCTCAGAATGGATAGAATGTGACACCCCCCCCCCCAGACCCATTAGCACTGAAACAGCTCAGTTGGTAGAACATCACACATGTAATCTCAGGGCTGTTGGTTTGAGCCCCACATTGGGCAAAATATTCCTGCACTGCAGGGGGATGAACTAGTTGACCCTCATGGTCCCTTTCAACTCTACAGTTCTATGATCCTAAGCCCAAAATCACACCAAAAGCTATGAAAGCATTTACTGGGATTGGGAAAGCATCTGTAGCTTTGAGATTTTTTTATTTTTTGAAGTTTCAAATTTTTATTTTTATTTTTTTTTAAATTGTACACTCTTTACATCACAGGATTTTACACCAAAATAAACCACAATACAAACAAGAACATGACTTTGCTTTTCATTCATGTTTATCTCCTTCTTTTAACTCCTTGTTCTTAACCTCTTAAATCACATATATATCTTTAACAATTTTCCAAATTCTGCCCTATACCTCCCTCCCCCCGTTTCTTCCCTTCACCCATGTGCAATCTTCTCAACCTAATATTGTTTTTCGTTGTGTTAACAAAAGTTTTTATTTGTTGTTCCATATATGTCATGATATCGTCTTGTATCCTTGCGCATTTTACCTAGGTAAAGGTAAAGGGACCCCTGACCATTAGGTCCAGTCGTGACCGACTCTGGGGTTGCGGCGCTCATCTCGCATTATTGGCCGAGGGAGCCGGCGTACAGTTTCCGGGTTATGTGGCCAGCATGACTAAGCCGCTTCTGGCGAACCAGAGCAGCGCACGGAAACGCCGTTTACCTTCCCGCCGGAGCGGTACCTATTTATCTACTTGCACTTTGACGTGCTTTTGAACTGCTAGGTTGGCAGGAGCAGGGACCGAGCAACGGGAGCTCACCCTGTCACGGGGATTCGAACTGCTGACCTTCTGATCAGCAAGCCCTAGGCTTTGTGGTTTAACCCACAGCGCCACCCGCATTTTACCTATTGCATATTAAATTTAAGCTCCAAAACCAAATCTTTCCATGTATTCCTTTATGCACTCCCACTCTTTGTAATTTTTTTGGTTGGAGCAGGCTCTAATTGTTGCCGTTAATTTTGCTATCTCAACTAATTCTCAGATTTTAGCTCGCCATTCTTATATTTCTGGTATTTTTTCTGTTTTCCAATTTTTAGCCAATAATAATCTAGCCGCTACTGTTGCATAAAGGAATACATTCCTTTTGTCCCTGGGGATGCCACTGGTTATTACATGTGTAGCACTGAGATTTGGGATACACACACACACGACATTATCTTTGGCAGGGCTCTGCCCCAGTAGCCCTAGTGGAAGAGTTTCCACTGGATCCAATTCATCACAACATTTGAATTCCAGTCAACAGCTAGCTGCCTCCTATCCATTTAAAGCAGTATCAAACCAACAGTCACGGCTTCCCCCAAAGAAACCTGGGAATTGCAGTTTGTTAAGTGTGCTGAGAATTGTTAGAAAACCCCTACTCCTCTCACAGAGCTACAATTTCCAGAGTGGTATAACCATCAATCCATCTTTCATTGGTACTCTGGAAATTGTAGCTCTGTGAGGAAAACAGTGGTTCGCTCCCTTAACAAACTACAATTGCCACATTTCTTTGGGGGAAGCCATGTTAGTGCTTTAAATGGATAGCACAGATGCGGCCTATGTCTAACTCATTAGTGCACAACCTGTGGCGCTACAGGTGTTGCTGGAATACTACTCCCCATCGTTCCTGCCCGTTGGCCATGCTGGGTAAGGCTAATGGGAGTTAAGTGTGCAACAACATTTGGAGTGCAAAAGGCTTCCCACCCCTGGTGTAACTGAACCGAACTGAGTTCTTCTGTTTAACCTCTCACCCATCTTCTTTCCATCCCTCCCTTGCGCTGCATATGTAAGTGGAACAGGAACGTAGCTTTTTCTTATTACTCTGTAAAGTGCCATTGACCGTGATGGCTCAATACTACCATGACAAATGTCCATCTTATTAAGTGTCTACACTGTCACACACAAACGCGCGCACACTTAATAAGATGGGTGAATCATTCAGATCAGATCCCAGCCTCGCAAAGCGGCTTGGGACTGGCATCGCTCTGGCGGTGTCAGTGGAGAGGGCTCACACGGTAGGCTCCGTTCACCCTCCACACTCTGCCCCCAGCCTGCCCTGGGCACCGGCAACCACGCTACACCAATGCTCCTCCGCCCTCCATAGTTGAACATGATAGCTTTTCTAATATATAGATATAGATAAATATATAGATATAATTGCATTGTTGAAACATATCTCCCATTAGGCATTGGTAGTATTCAGTGGAGACTACTCCATTAGGGCAAAGGGGGAGCTGTCCCACCCACCTCAGGCTGCCAGCCCCCAAGTGTCTGCCTTCTTACTTACAATTAGTCAGAGGGAAGCACTGCCTATCAGCTTCCTCCTCCTTAGCCTCAGTAAAGAACTCAGAAGGAAGGAGGACTGGGAGAAAACTGGTACTCCACTAGTAGTATTGTAATAGAAGTTTTGATTTCTCTTTCCATCATGTCTGCTCTTGACTAATTTGGCCAATCTGCTTAGGCAGACTGCTGACTACCTCCCTATGTGCCAGTGCTTTCGACTGATAACTACACAGACAAAAAGAGGGCTAGATTATCTTCCATTCTGGCCACTGCACAATCTGTTCAGGCAGACAAATAACTTCCTCCCAAGCAGAACTGAATGTATCATCATCATCATAATCTTATATAGTATCATCACCATCATTTTATATAGCACTATCAGTGTGCATGGCACTTTACAAGAGGTACAAGATGATAAGTTCATGCCCCATGGAACTTGCAACCTAAAATTCAACAAAGTGGAAAGAACAGAAAGAAGGGGAGGCAGGGTTAAGCAGGGAAGCTATATTAAGAACATGAGAAAATCCCTGCTGGATCAGGCCAAAGACCCACCTAATTCAGCATCCTGTTAACAAAGTGCCTATTGGAAGCTGGCATGTAGGACCTGAGTGCAACAGTGCTCTCCCCACTGGTAATCCCCGTGAAAGTGGTATCCAGAGGCTTGCTACCTCCGAGAGTAGAGGCAGAACATTGCTATCTGACAGTCTTATCTTCCATCAGTTTCTCTAACCCTCATTAAAGACATCCACATTGGTGGCTATCACTGCCTCTTTGGGGAGTCCATTCCACAACTTAACTACCGGGTATGTGCTGTGTGAATAATTATTTTTCTTTTGTCTTGTCTTTAATCCGCCAGCGTGCAGCTTCATCGGATGGTCTTGAGTTTTAATATTATGAGAGACGAATTGTATTCTTTAATGTAAACTTTGCTCGCGTGCCAGAATAGGAAGCATGACAAACAATCAGGGAATTCCTGAGGTGGGAAGTGGGAGACACAAGCCACCTGGATGTGATCAAGACTGCAACTGAGCAAATATATCCCATGAGAACATCACACATCACAAGATGAGTGCAATGTTTAGAGCTGGCCTGAACAAGTACTTCCCATTGAGGCCAGCTCCATTGGCTCACCTCAATGTGCACGTCATAGAACTATCCTCTTTCACAGAAGTTAGTGGAGATGTTCATTTGAGTGGAGGCTGTGTGCACATTACTGATGCATGTCTACTTGGCCTTAGCTACAACTTTGGCCTGAGGGCTTAGCTATGCTTCATATGGTCAAGGCCATCAATAGAAGGGCATCACTTGTGGGGCTGCCTGCCCTTTTCAGGAATCAGGGCAGGGATATCACATTGGCACAAACCACCTATTGGCAGAACATGGCTCCCAGTGTCCCAAACCAGAAACGTTTGTTTCGCTTGAATATTGTATAATTAACTGTAATCGGGGCTTGTGTTTAGAGAGGTGGGGGGGGGGAGAGAAGAGGGATTACTTAGAAACATAAAACTGTAGAGTTGAAAGGAACCCTGAGGATCATCTAGTTCAACCCCCTGCAATGCAGGAATAATAATAATAATAATAATAATAATAATAATAATAATATGCAGTTGTCCCATACAGGGATTGAACCTGCAACCTTGGCGTTATCAGCACCACACTCCAACTAACTGAGTTGTCCAGCTGATCATAGACTGGGGGGGGGGGGTGAGAGAGAGCAGGGAATGACAGTCAGGAAGTAACAGTTGTTATTATTAATACTATTATTACTTAGTTGCCTTACAAAAGTGACTCAGAGTGACTTGCAGCACAGTATAAATGCTAAAACCAACTACAACAAACCAATAAAAAGCTTTACGAAACACACCTATATGAATTTTAAAAACCGAGGTCTTACTGAACCTGGCCCACCTAAACAGGAAACTAGTACTTAAAAGCACTTGGAACCCTTCAAATTAAGGACCAAAAAGTAAAAAGGAAAGTTTTTTTGCCTAGTGCATTACAACAGATGAATATGGGACCAGACAAGCCCCCCTGGTGGAACATTCCATAAGTAGGGGCCACCACTGAAAAGTCCTATCTTCATTTTGCCACCCTCCAGAACTTATATGGAGGAGCACACAGAGAAGGGCCTCAGATGATTGCAAGGTCTGGGTTGGTTCATGTGAGTTAAGGCAGTCCTAGAGGTACTGGGGTTCTAAGCAACTTAAGGTTCTATAGGTAATAAGCAGCACTAAGAACTGAGCCCAGAAACTAACTGGTAGCTTGGTGTTGTTGGGCCAAAATTGGTGTTACATGCTTGGACCATTCTGCACTGGCCAATTCTGTGCCAGCTTGAGTTTCTAAACCATCTTCAAAGGCAGCCCCACATATACTGCATTTAATATAAATTGCATTTGCAATCCAATTTACAAGTTAACCAGAGCACAGAAAACAGACAGCTGACAGTCGAGAGCACAGGGCTCTGGAACATTTTTTTTTTTTTTTGAGGGGGCTAAAAAATGCTGAAAGGGGAATGGAACAGGATACTTTCTCACAAATGTATGTGAAATGTTTGTGCCTGTACATTTTGCTTCATATCTCAAGTTAGAAAAATGCTAGGAACACACTCTTTACTTTTAATAAAATGAAAACTGAGAATCTGGAGATTATGGGTCATGTGGGGCAGGACTGCCCTCTTCCTTGCCCCCACCCACCATGATTGTTCATGACTTGGAAGAGGGAGAGGAAATAGAGTAGATCGGATTAGCTGGGTGAGGGTATGCTTACGAGATCACTAGCTTTGGTTGTAGTCATAGTGGCTTCAGTCCATAAATTGCCAAACAGCACCAGTGGCGGCTGAAGTCCAGTTCAGATCAATTGCAGGCTACACTCAACCCAACCCACTTTATTATTTTCTATTTTCATTGTCTTTTATGTTAGACTAATACATTTTTTTGTTGTTGCTGCGGGGCCTCTTAAACATGACATAGTGGGGCATGTCTTAATCCGGCCCTGCTCATTACAGTAATCAGATCTTGCTACCGGTATCATGAGACTTACCTTAAAACAAACAAAAAAGTCTGATGGAAATCCGCATTCCACCCTGATTCCACCTCTGTGATTTCATGAAATTTCACATCCATTTTCAAGTCTTCAAGGACAAGGCTATCTACCTTCAATGACTTACTAGCGCTGCAACCTCCTCCCTCGCCCACTGCTTCTGCTTTCATTGCCTCTCTGCCAGGAGGTGAGTCGTTCTTTTCATCAGTGAGAAAGGGGGATGCCTCCTTCTAACCTGGCAGAAGTCAAGCCACCCCAAATTTACTGCTTTAACCTTGCAATTCAAGTGCCAAATTTAAAGTCCCGGCTGTTTTTCTTAATTACACCCCCTGAATGCGCAAAAGGGGTCAAAATGAATGCAATTTGAGGAGTAGCTGATTAATCTGGTTGCTGAGCGTTAAATCAAACTTTGGGATCATTTTAACGGTATGATTTATATTGCCTGGTGCTGCGGTGCTTCCCACCTCCTCCAGTGGTCCGATTTGTGATAAGGTGCTTAAGGAATATGTGCACATTTCTAGGGCATCCCAGAAGCATTGCAACAAGCATCAAATGAAAAAGACAGCTAACTTGTAGATTACCTTATTTGCCAGTTAAGCTTAGTTGCACCGCCATCTATTATGGAAAGCCATAGGTAGGCACAACATTTTTTAACAGACAAACAGGAAAGCAAATATCTGCCCCAAGATACTTACAATATAAAATTCTATAAAAAGGGAATGATGAGAGGAAGAAGGGGAATGTAAACAGGATGAAGAGGTGATTTTTTTTAGTTGCACATACTTGCACATAGGCCTTAATACAGTTTCTGCCCATCAGGAGTATAGTAGGGCAAAGTGACTTGTCTGACTTGTCCTTTCCCACACTAGCTATTTGCTTATTTCAATTTTGCTAAAAACCCATAAGCTACACATGTGTCTGCCTCTTAGTTACAGTACAATAAGAAGGCTAAAGGGATGTGCTAAAGACTTCACGGGAAAGGTGGGTTTTGAAGAGGGGCTTTAAGGAACAACGAGACATCAAATGGGTGTTGCAGGAGGCATGTCCAGGCATAAGAGGCAGCAAGGGAAAAACAATGGAATCATTTGAAGTGTTTGTCTATTCATTCAAATCAATAGGTTCTTTTCCGTACATGTATCAACTGCAATTTTCAGCCTACTGGTTGTGAGGATTTTGTTCAATCTGTATTTCAAGTGAATCTGATCTGCAGTTCTTAGCCTAATACACAGATTAGAATGCAGTTGTATTTTGTTTTTCACAATTCTCCCAATGCTGCAATAGAGTTCTCTGCTTAAAAAATGTACAATAAAACTGCACTTTTAGGATAAAATGTGTGGAGAAAACAATGTGTAATTTAGTATAAGGTCCACACCAATATGTGTATTTTAGATGGGGATGGGGGAGAAATTTGATGCAGCTCACATTTAAAGATGAATTTATCTAATTTGCATTTTCCAAAACAATTGGCAAACTGAAAGCACAGGCACACTTCGGAATTTAAACCTCTGTGACAGATTCATTCATCCTTAATATTAGAATACAATGCATATAAAACATGTGTATTTTGTAAATAAAAATGTAAATCTTTGTGTGTATGTTTGTTCTCTTTAGTTTCAGATTGACTGATTGATGCAGAAACAGGACAGAATGGCCTTATCAATGAACACAGGCAAAACTGACATGGTCTGGGAATAGACTGGTTCATCCTTGCGTGTGTGTGCGCACACACACACACACACACACACACACACACACACACACAGAGTTTTACAGAGCTATTCTTGTCAAAGGTGTTTTAAACAAACAATCACTTAGAAAATATCAGTACAACAGCACAAAGATTACCCTGCAACGCAGAATTATGCCAGTATACTTGTTAACAATGATACCTAGGTAATTTATACAGTCATGACATTTACCTGCATGAAGCTCCCATTAATAACAATGAAGATTATACCTATTTATAACTGGGTGCATATTTAAAATATACTTTGGTGCCATAAGTTCCTGTCAACAGTTTTGTGTGTGTGTGTGTGTGTGTGTGTGTGTGTGTGTTTTAAAAAAACTAATTTGGACTTAAATCTTCATGGTGGGAGGGAACAACTAACCTACTTAGAGGCAAGAAATATATGGCAAACATGGATAAGAATTTGGGGAGAAACACAGTTATTTTGGTTGGTAAGGAGCTCAGATCAGCAAAGCCACAGAAACAACCAAGTCAAAACATTCAGTCTTTAGGGACGATGGAACTATTTTAAAAACTTAAAATAATCATGCAGTACATGGATTGAAAGCTGATGTAAATACCATAAAACCCACTGAAAAACATGGGCAACAGCTCTTCCATACACACACCCTAATCCATCATCAATTATAGCACCTCCAAGTTATCCAGAACTTACTAATAACAGAATTACAAGAGGGACTGACAGTTGCTGTTGTCCCTGCTGTAAAGGAAAAACCAACAGCCCACCAGCAAACCTGTAGTCCCCAATGACAACCTACATAGATGAGTTACAAATAAACAACAGGTTAGAAGTGGCATCAGGGTTAGAAGTGGCATCAACAGGTTAGAAGTGGCATCAGGTCACCCTTTGGGTCTCCATGTCTCTGCCACCCCCTTTCCCCCCTCCCTCTTTCTGCCACTTCCCCCCTCTGCTATTTTCTCACTGTCTTTCCCTATTGTCAACCTCTTTCCCCCCTCTCCTTCTCCTGCTCCCTCTTCCTGCTCCCCTCCCCTCTCTCTTTCTCATCCACCCCCTTTCCACTCTCTCCTTCATCCCCTCTCCCCCTCGCCTTCTGCTCTATCTCATCCATTCCCTTCTACCTCTCTCCCCGGGTCTCCTGCTACTTCCTTCTCTCTCTGTCTCAACCACCCATTCTCAATACCTTCTTCGTTTCTCTGTCTCGTCCACCCCCTTTTCTCTCTCCTCCCGCTTTTTGCCCCTTCCCCTTAAAATAAGGGCAGGCGGTTTAGGCTCGCAGATTGCCCATCTCTACAATATGAGTACAGAGGGACAAACTGACCTAAGTCAGATTCCTATGTGCTTATAAGCTTCGCAAACCTATTTATATGAAACTTCTCCCTTTCCAATACCCAAACTTCCCATGAAGTCTCCCCTTCCCCCCCTTAGATAACATTTGTGTTTGTTTGTTTCTCACTATCATGGGTAGGTGAAACTTGCCAATGCGGAGGGGGGGGGAGAGAGAATTCTAAAGAATCTTGAGTTTCCTTGGCAGATTCAGCTTTTCCATATTAATGTTGAGATGATTTTTTCCCCTAGCTATTTTGTTGCAAATATTTATGACTCCATATGGAACAACAGATGTTCAAGGAAATGCATGGCAGAGAAGACTTCATTTTCAGCAATTATCCTTCTACTTGTTGTCACACTGTAGGTGGTTTTAGTGCATCTCTCTAAAAAAATATAAAAAAATTAAAATAAACCCACCCAGTCCCACTCACACACTGTAAGGACACCAGCAGAGATCATTATGCTATCCTCCCCCTTCCTTCCTAAATACATTGGCTTCGGGGGGAAAGTGCCATTAATTTCACTTAATCCTAAGTGTGGGGCAGGCTGATACAGTACCAGTTCTGCAGAGGGACCAATGTCTAACCCTATTGCCTCACCTTGCTGAATTTCCTTATCTGATCTTAGAATCACAGAGTTGCAAGGGGCCTTAAAGTTCTTCTAGCCCAACCCTCTGCCAATGTAAGAAATATTTTTGGGATTTCTAGCTTGTCGGACTCTACATCCTATTTGGATAAACAGAGCATCACTACATCCACCATGTTCTCTCAACTCCACCAGGTTTTGTTGCACCCAGTATAGATTATGCTCTCCATTCTTGGCATATGTGTTTTACCCTATGGCACTTTGACCTCTTTGACTTGCTATCATGTGCTCCAGCACTTACAGTTTAGTTCTTTTAATCTACCCTCAAGAGCAACAGAAGATGAATTTGTCACCTATGTGACAGCCCTTCAGGTATGTGAAGAAGGCTAAACAGTGCCTGTTAATAATCTCTTCTCTGGGCTAAATATGACCATCTCCTTCAATGTTATCTATGCACTTACTTTGATATCTATACCACATATATACTGGGGTGGCAAAACTTTGTCAGCTGGAGGGCTACACTGCATTCTTGGCAACCCTTCAGGACCACCTGGCAGTGCTGGGCAGGGCACGAGACAAGTGTTTTCCCTTTGTCCAGTAGACTAGCTTTTACATACACTCTCACAGCCTTCTCTGTCCTGCTTCCAAGCAGGCCAAAGGCATTATCAGAGTTCAAGGATACACTTCCAGCCAAGAGGCTGCAAATCAGGGCTAGCAAGGGTCATGCCATGCAGAGAGGTGGGTGGCTGTGGGGAGACTAGAGGGAGTCCTGAAGCCCAGAGAAAATTCATTTCAGACTGTTCTGAAGCAGATCCCTCCATTCTGTAGGGAAAATGGGAAAGGGGAACTGAGAGACAGCCCTGTCTTCATACAATCCGAAAATTTGCAACCCAGAGACACAATCCTGCACACCACTAACTGCAATTGCTGAATTAATAAAATGCATGATCCTGTGAAACCATCCTTGAAATGGCCATGGTAAAAGATCAAGTTCAGACTTATCCAACAATCTTGCAAGGTTTAATGCTATTGTAAAGCTGAAGTTCTTAACATATTAGCAATATATGGAGACACGTTACAGCCCATGAACCCTACACACACACACACACACACACACACACACACACACACACACACCAGATAGGAAATGGTGTTTCCCACTTCCTGTTTTATTAAGGTTTATTTTACAACTGTATTAAATAGGTTATAAAGGACAATCCCGCTATTATACCCTTCCTTGCTTAGACTTAATAAATATTATATCCCCACCATCTATTAAAGCCAAGCAGTGGAGAAAATAAGTGAGGTAGTAATCTCCTCCGCAGATGTAAAATACCCTTAATAAACTTGGGGTGTATAACAGTCAGGAACGAATTACTCATGTCTGCTTTAATAAAATAGTACCCTTAAAGCAGTATTACTCTTAAGGTACTGACATTCCCACTGGCGCTACAAGCATATCCTTTCAAAGCAACACAGCTTGTTAAAAACGGCAAGATATCTTCTTGCAATAGAGAGTTTGTGTCCAAGCAAGATACAAGGTTTGTCGAGAAAGTATCCGGGGAGCAATAAAGCTGATGGGAAGCATATTTCTCGGTGGTATTTTAGCACTGTGAAAAATTCAATCACGGGGAAAAAATGTTTAGCTGTAAACATTTGAAGAGTCATATAAAAGCAATAGCTTTCCTGCAACACCTGCTTAAATAATTTTAAGAGGTGGAATGGAGCCCCCACACACCCCACCCCGCTCCAATCTTTGAAAAGCCATTGAGGACATTGTCTATTAATTTCCCTGGTGCCATCATGGCCGGACTCTTGAAATCAGGCAGAGTTAACAGCAGAATTCAACACAAACCAACGGCATTTGACCAATAGGGCTAATTTTCAGAGCTACCCCCCCCCAAATACCGAATATTTGTTCAGTATTAAGATAGGAAAAACCATCATTCTTCCACAGGTTCTTTTGCAATGGCTTCAAATGTAAGAGCCAGTGGTAGAGTAGTTATGAGAATATTAAAGGGGAGACCTGGGTTCAAATTCCCTCACAGCCATGAAAGCTCTTTAGGCGACTTTGGGCCTATCCTACCTCATGAGGTTATTCTGAGGATAAAACGAGGAGAGGGGGATTAACCTAGATTTGAACAAATCCCCCATCAAGAACCAAAGTGGGGTTTGTCCAAGCTAAAGCAGGCTGTCTCCAAATCACCCTGAACCAAAACAAGGACCTCTGAAGTGCTTCAGGGCACTTTGTGAACTATAGGTGCTTGGTTAGAAAATGCTGGATGTGCAGTCCTCCTGCTTCTGAGCCATATGCCCCCCCCATCCACTCCTGTCAAATCAGCTTCACACTTAGTTTCTGTGACTTCTGAGTACACAGAAGCCTGAAGCTGTCCCCACCCCCACCCTGCAAATCATCATAATTCCTTAGCCCACCTTTCATAAATTTTGCAGATTTGGCTAGGGATGTGTTTGGCATATGCCTCTTTGATAATAAAATCATTGCTGAGAATATCATGGGGGGATATATAAAATCTAATTTAAAGGTGGTCAGTGCATAACCCTCTGGGGACCTACTTGTCTGTAAGTTGCCAGCTTTCTTATCTGGGGGTGTATGCTATGCTCAAACATGCTCTAGGGCGGAGCTTTCCAAACTGCATATTGTGACATGTTAGTGTGTCGGCTGCAGCGTGTAGGTGTGTTGTGCGAATGCCACCTCCCCTCCCCGCCTGATGCTCCTCCTAGGGCTGGAAAAGGGTTAGTTTAACCTCCGGTTTGCTAGGAAAACTGAATTATTGTGTCATGAAATGATGCATGTCTAAAAAGTGTGTCACCAACATGAAAAGTTTGGAACGCTCTGCTCCAGGGTATAAACTCACATGTGTGGTTAGACATAGCTGTTGGCCTTCGCATTGCCGAATATGAACTGAGAGCACACCCTAGAACTGAGTGGACACCCAAAATGCCCCTGTGGCAGGTGAAGATCAGGAGTGGTAGCAAACCAGCTCTGCATAAGCAGCAAAACAAGATGGCAGAATCCTAAGCTGGTAGAGAGAACTGTGACCGCTACAGGTTGCGGGTGGGGTGGGGTGGGGAGGTGTGTTCTGGTTTTGAATGCTTCCCTACATTACTTACCAAAGCAAGTTTTTTAAAAAGTAAGAACTTGGGGTGGGGAATTCTAGCAAAGCCTACTCCTCGCTAGGCTATGTTTCTACTTGCAGGGGAATTTGATACAAGGGAGCGTTCGGAAACGTGGGCCCTCACAGGCTCCCTGAAGTGGTACAGCCTAGCCTACCAGAGCAAGCCTCTACCACCTCATTGGGCTGCATGTGTGAACCAGCCCCATTGCTTTTTACTGAATCCCATCACTGCTGTATACCATTGTTAGCGAAGTGCTAAAAATTGTGTTTGCAAAGGTGAAACGAGCAAATGTCCCAACGAACATTCAGACAGCCAAGCAATCATAATGAACTGGAAAGTTTATCAGTCTTGATCATCACCTGTACAGAGTTGTTGCAGTAGTAGTAGCTGTCCCCCTCCCGCCCCCAATTCCTCCCACCATTTCTTGTGAAGACTGCAGAAAAAAAGAGCCATTCAGTCTTTCAGATTAATGAAGTAGTGTATAACCTCTGTGGTTCAATTGTTCTCAAACAATAAAACATGTTCCTGCTTTTACGGCCTATTCTGTTTGGATTTATATCCTACAGTAATAGCTTTTGACTGAAATAAGCTACTTCTACTATTCCTGAAAGGGCAGGAGGGGGGAGGGGGAGGGGGTCCTAAGACCATGTAAATTGGACAGTGAGTCTGGGAGTAAAATAAAAATAAAGTAATGAACTATATAAAACCTTAAATTACCTAAAGAAAATGTTTCAACTGTTAAAGTGCATGCAAGAATACTCACTTGCAGCCCCATCAACAGCTGCTAGCAAGCCATCGTTAATGAATGTAACTTGCAGTAGGAAACGGCTGAGAGCCAGATCAGTAAAACAGTGGGTTGTTTTTCTTCTTCTTTCAAGCAACTGCAGACCCAGCACCACCACATGACATCCTTGGGCTTCTGGCAGGCCCCCACTAGGGCCCATCACTGAGAGATGCCCTGTGTCCTCCTCCTCCTCCTCCTTTGAAAGAGCACATCTGCCATTTTAATTTTTCAAAATTTCATAGAATCCAAGAGTTCGTAGAGACCACGAGGGTCATCTAGTCCAACCCTCTGCAATTTAGAAATCTTTTTGCTCAAGATGGGTCTCAAACTCTCATGCTCAACTAAGGCTATTCCAGAGTGGGGAACATCAGGCCCAGAGGCGACCTCTCTGACTCTTCCCAAGCATGCTTCCCTCCCCAGTCCTACTCTGCCCTGTCCCTGGGTGGTGTTGCCTGGCTAAAATGTGTCATTGGACTCTTGATACAAATTCTTGCTTGCCTGGATGGGGGGCAGAGAAGGGTGTGAGTGTGTGTAGAAAACAAGTCTACCAAACAAAGGCAAAAATTACATCAATTGCTCCTTCCACTATTGCCTCTGGCCCCACCTACCGACAGCATATTGCTCCTGAAATTGGCCCTCAGAAAAAACAAAAACAAAAAAAGTATGTCTTAAAGAGGCACTGAAATACAGTAAAAAATTGTGCCTGCCAAAATTCAGGAGCAAGATGATTCCATATTAAAGGGGCCATCACAGAAAAGGCATTGTGCCCTTAGTGGACATCAGCTGCGTCTCCATGGGCCATGACCCACCTTGACAGATGACAACAACAACAACAATTTTTATACCCCACCCTCCCCAGCCAAAACCGGGCTCAGAGTGGCTAACATCAAATGTATAACACATTAACATAAAACCAGGCAATCAATTAAAATACATCCTAAAATCAGATCAGGATCAGAATAAAATTCAATCAGATGGCAACCCACAGATTAGGGTTGGGGACCTTAAATGCTCACCAGGCCCAACTGTTTGTGCTGAACTTATATGAGCCTGTGAGAAAAATTAGGAGGCCACTTTCATGCAAGTTCTTATGAAAGGGGAGGGGGAGTCAGACTGAACCCTGACCAAAGGCCTGGCGGAACAGCTCCATCTTGCAGGCCCTGCAGAAAGATGCCAAATCCCGCAGGGCCCTGGTCTTTTGTGACAGAGTGTTCCACCAGGCCGGGGCCACGGTCGAAAAGGCCTTGGCCCTAGTTGAGGCCAGTCTAATCTCATTGAGACTCGGGACCTCCAAGATGTTATTATTTGCGGACCATAAGGTCCTCCGTGGGGCATCCCATAGGTACTGACTATGTTGGGCAATAAAGGAGAAGATAAAATCATAGAATCTTAGAGTTGGAAGGGACCCCAAGGGTCATCTAGTCCAACCCCCTGGAATGTAGGAATCTTAGCTAAAACATAAATAGATGACACTATGGGTATTCTGGTCCTGAGAGGGCACATTGCCCCAATCCCCCTCAACCTGGAAGTGGCCCTGGGTAACCGGTGCTGCAAAGTGTGCCTGTGTTGAAAATTAGGGCATGCAAGGTTCTGTCCAGGCTCTAGCATGCTTTATAGTTAGTCCAAGTAAAGTAGGACATATCATATGGTATATCTGACTGATTCAGTCTCGTGGATAATCACACTGATTGGTCTTTGTGGGGGTGGGGGTGGTTGCAAGTATCTATGCTTCTCCAACAGGAAGGCAAAGATCCAATCACATGGCTGTATGAGCTGCCTTATAGGAAATACTGGTTTGCCTAGTCCAGCATTGTCTAATCTGAATGGCTGTACATCTCCGGCCGATTACTTTCTCTTCACCAGCTACCTGATCTTGGAACTGGATATGCCAGAGATTAATTTGCAAAGCATTAAGCTATGGATGGAGAACTTGTAACCCTCTAGATATTGCTGGAATAGATATCGATGGGAGTTGTGTTCCAACAATATTTGGACGGCCACAGGTATCCCACCCCTGACCCTCCCCATTATAATGGTTAAATTAGCTTCAGGTAGGCGTGTAGCTTACTGGCTTTCCATCTTGGCTACAGGCCTCATATCTCTTCCCAGCTGCTGCACCAGGAGGGACCCAAATGTTTCAACTCTGATGTCTTTTTGACAACAGACTGCTTGAGCTTCAGTTGTTCTCTCTTGAAGAATCTACTTCTGTTGCTGTAGTTTAAATTATTATTGATGCCATCTATGCTTTTAAATGCTGAAATGCTTTTAAACACTAAGCTTCTCTGAAAGCCTGTGGGCTGAAGAGTGGGATGTGAACATTTGCAATTAATAAACAAACCAAAGGAAAATGCAAAACAAGCAAGCAAATGGACAAAGATACTCTTCTTTGTTCCCTCGTAAGCAGGAGCCCTGCTGGTCTTCAGACTCTTTTTGCAAAGTAAGACCACTGGTCTTTCTAGTCCAGTACTGTTTCTATGGACTGGTAGCAGTTGCAGACAGGGTGGCAGACAGGGGCAATCCCAGCCCTGCCTGGAGATGCTGGGGATCGAACCTGGGACCTCCTGCAAGCAAGACCGCTACTCTAACCACTGACCTACAGCCCTTCCCTTTAAGTTGCATCACCAGATAGGGTGGGTACACATGGCCACTTCCTCTTGCACATGTCTTCACGAAACCCCACCTCTCCTTCCATGTCTATAATTTCATCTTTCTCCTTGTTTCTCTTTTCCTCTTATGTCTTCCTTCCCTGTCTGGTGTCTCCCCTCCTCCCTGGGCTATTCCCTTCTAAGTGCCAAGTCCTGTCAGTCTGCTTTTCCACTCATGGCTTGAAGTTGTGCAGTTCCCCACTGTGCCCTGGTGATGTGGATCACTAGGTGTCAGCACCTACAGATCAACTGTCCTCTCTTCAGCACATAGGAGGGCAGGGCAATAGCGGTGGCTGGTGGCCACTGTTAGGGTGGACAGCAGAGAGGCCAACGGTATGTTCACACAGAGCCAAGTAATTCCAGTTTTGTTTCCATCCTCCCCTCTGCTGAGTTCTGTGAGGGCAACATCGAGACTCAGGAGGAGGAAGCTGACACCTCTGGACTGGCTACGATTAAGAAGGCAGGTAGGTAGGGGCTTGCTCGGGGATGAATGATGCTAGCAGGGCAACCTCCCCCCCCCACTGCTATTCTGGACTCCACCTCTGGGCTCC
The DNA here is from genome assembly GCA_034641385.1 of Darevskia mixta. NCBI lineage: Eukaryota > Metazoa > Chordata > Lepidosauria > Squamata > Lacertidae > Darevskia > Darevskia mixta. The sequence goes on along the minus strand of JAWWNH010000061.1, from coordinate 6,766,121 downwards.
TTTCCCCTCTGCAGGGTAAAAGATGCTTGTTAGCGAGGGTAAACGTATCTGGAAACATACAGAAAAATAGCAACACGTGAGGAGATTCAGATGAGAAAATGGCAAGGGTTAAGCACTCCCCCCTGATTTTTTTGTAACTCACAACTGCAGCCTACCAAAGCTGTTTTCAATTTAAAAAAAAACCCTATTAGGGTTTGCTTGCTCTAGTTTTGTTTTGTACAAGATGATGTTGCAACAATTGTCAGAGTTCATTAGTGACAAGCCATTCCTTCTTATTCAAAGTTTAGGACAACATACTCCTTTTCAAACAATGTCATTTGGAATGGAGAAAATTTATTTTTCATGTCTTGCAGAGTTTCTGCCAGCTTTGCCCTTGTATGATCCACTTTTTAATTCTCCTTACAGCACAAATATTTTAAGATCACCATGGTTGATTTTGCTTTCTTTGTCGGAATGATGACTGCCTCGCACAGTGGCTCAATTATTTATTATCATCACCATTCATTGAGTATTTTTGTAAGGAATGTACTCAAAGAGGCTTAACCAAAGTAGAAACAAACAATCCACCCCCCCCCACAATTAAACAATTAAGAAGCGAACAAAAACATAAAAGCAAAGCTTATTCCCCCCCAATAAAGAAGAAAGAAGAAGCAGAATGCTAACAAAACAGAGGATTGCAGGCCATAGGGAAAGTTGGGATTGAACTCTAGCCCTCCTAGAAAGAATAAAATAGAAAGGGGGACAATGATTCAGCCTTATGATGTGCCTTTGTGAGAGTAAATCAAAATGATAAAGCAACAACTATTAGCAATAGCAGCAATAATAAAAGGTGAAGCAGAACAAGTGATGAGGGGTGTATGTGGGAAAGGTGAACCCCCTTAGTCCATACTTTCTGAGACAAATTTGCGATGTAGCTTCCCAAGCCATGTGAATAAAAATGCACATTTTTTGGTGACAATATCATACGGAATATTGGGTGAAAATAGCACACAGAAATGCAATATAGTGTGGAAAATTGCTTCACAAAACCGCATAGAAAAATTTATATTAGGAGAAAATTCACACCAAAATGTTGATGAATTTTCATTAGGACTGACCTGGAAATGTGGAGAACTGAACTGGAGGACTAGAAAATAAGAAAACTGAGAGAAACTGAAAATAACTGTTTTGCCAGTCTCTAAAGAGAATGCGGGTGGCGCTGTGGTCTAAAGCACAGAGCCTAGGGCTTGCCGATCAGAAGGTTGGCGGTTCGAATCCCCGTGACGGGGTGAGCTCCCGTTGCTCGGTCCCAGCTCCTGCCCACCTAGCAGTTTGAAAGCACGTCAAAGTGCAAGTAGATAAATAGGTACCGCTCCAGCGGGAAGGTAAACGGCGTTTCCGTGCGCTGCTCTGGTTTTGCCAGAAGTGACTTAGTCATGCTGGCCACATGACCTGAAAGCTTTACGCTGGCTCCCTCGGCCAGTAAAGCGAGATGAGCGCTGCAACCCCAGAGTCGTCCGCAACTCGACCTAACGGTCAGGGGTTCCTTTACCTTTACCTTTAAAGAGAACATAGTAAGTGGTGGAAGCAGGTGGTTATGCTGCTTCTATGAACTTGCAGAGAAAGAAGGAAGAAAAAAAGGGGTGGGGAAGTTGCCCTAATAGTTCACTAATATTTGAATACCAGCAAAGCAATATGGGAACTGTGGCTTCCCTTCCCTTCCCAAACATTCCTTCTTTCTGTAATCACCCCTTGTTAGGGAGATGTTTGGTGGCTGCTTGTCACAGGCAGCATCCATCTTCATTTGTATCTATCAAATCCATGTATAGATGTTCCTGTGATCCTAAATACTTGAGATGGCATATTTGTCGCCAACATTACAGTGATCTCTCTGAAGTGCTGGTGAGAAGCATTTGGTGCTGGGGCCGAGTTGAAACATTTTCGCTATGAAAGCGGGTTTGGAAGGGAGCACCAACAAATTATCTGAAAGGTCTTTTTTGCACTGGTTTTACCTCTATTCATGCCCCTAGGCAGCTGCTTTGGTGTTCTTTTGGATGGCTTACCAGATCCAGCCAATAAGGGAACACATAGCCAAAATGTTCCAGATTTCCCCACCTCCTTCATGTTGAGGACACTCAAAAGCACGCCTTGGCTACTTCAAAAGTAAGCACACAACCATCACCCCGGCACCCTGACTCTCTCACCTTTGATTATTTTCAAATGTAATTTATTTTCTCATGAACTGATGGAGAATTGTCAAAAGAAGAAGAAAAAACGAGCAAATTTTTGGCAGGGCACACTGCGATTTTGAGCAGACAAATAATGGGAGGTGTAAGAGCTAAGCAGCTCCTTCCTGAGTTGTTTTTTCCCCCCCGACCCTCCTGAGTTGTTTTTTGATCTATGAAAAGAATGTTTATAGAGAACATGTTAAACAATCTACATTAAGCTTGCTAACTTTAGAGGCAAGTCTTCTAAAGACAGAACTTCAGACTCCAAGAAACAAATGAGGCTAAGATTGAAGAAGGTCCTATCTTCCTGCCACAATAAATTCTTGCATGGGTTGTTAATAGACATATGCTGCTAACCCTGGAGCTCTTTGGTGTGCGATTCAAGAAATATGCCTTTATTGCCAAAGTAACACCCACCTACCCCAAATATAATAGCAAGTAATGTGATCATTGCCCTTGGCGGCACCATTAAACTGGGCAGTGAACTGCTTCAAATAGCTGTGAGTATTCAGCATCAATACAGATTTAAGGAGGTTGGGTTTTAACAGCCAAATGTGCACCACAGTCTACCCAAACATAAAAAGCACCTTTCAAACTTATTTTTTTTACTGAAATGTTAATGACCAGAACAAACTATAGGAGGCTCAAAAGAAAAGAAAAAATATTTCAGTGGATGAAAGGAAACACTAAATTAAAACTCCAGCTTTTAAAAAAGGGGGTGGGTGCTGTAATTTATCTGCTTTAAGGAAATTGTTAGCTAAGGAGATGAGGAAGATATTAATCTCTCTCACTCTCACTCTCTCTCTCACTCCCTTTCTCTGGAAGAAGTGGAAAGGTTATTTATTTACTTAAACATAAAAACCAAAAACAGTCAACAAGTGAGCCATCTCTGAAAAGCTTTGCTGGGATAATAGTAACTTAATGGTTTCCAAATATACGTTTCCTACAGCTTTGTTTTAGCAATAAATAAGAGCACATTGTCACAGTGTCAAGAGAGTGAAGTCGGAATAAAACAAGTTTCTCTTTCATGTTCTAAATGATCAGAACAGAAAAGGAGAATGACACTTATGCGGAAATGTATTGCATTTCCCCACAGAGAAATATTTACATGTCTTTTGACCGTGAAATATTTACACAAAAGCCATGAGAAAGAACGAAGATGACTTGGGAAAACTGGAGAGGGGAAACAAACTTCTGTGATTAATCCTGCTACCTATAAGTGCCCCTGGATATGCAGAACCAAAGGGAGCAATAAAATGAATTTACCCAATTCAGGCAGGATTTTCAGTGTGATAGCCCTATAGACCAGAATGACCAAGTCACAACTGCATAAATGGTTCTTTGACCAAGGGCCCTTCTCAATGCAAATGAGAGGTGGCATGGGGATTGGGGGTGATATGGTGCAAATCAACCTGCATTCTGCATACTAGAGACTTGTTGTTTTTCAAACATTTCTTCTTCTTCTTGAAAGCAGAGGTGGGGATCTTTTTTTGGTTTAAGGGCTACAATGCATTGCGGGCTCCTGGAGGCCACATGCCAGAGGCAGAAAGTGAGCAAAGCAACAGATACGACTCTTGCACTTGTACATTCCAGCCATATAAAAACCCACAGATTTCTACATACACACAACCGGCATCCAAGCAAGCAACAGGCACAGGTTTCAGACACAGATCTTTCTCAGATCTACCTGAAGATGCATCGTATCAAAACTGGGATCTTAAACATGCAAAACATGAGATTTATTGCTCAGGTGTAACATCTCCTCTCCAAAATGGGAGCATCCCACAGCAACTGCTTTGTTCAGCGTCCATGCACTCTACCGCCTTGGAACTCCTCCATGCATGCAGCTTTATTCACAACTTGTTAAAAGGGACCATCTCTGGAATCATTAACAGCACCCATGATCTAGGGAGATGGCTGCTTCACCTTGTCTATAGCTGTCTTCAACTAGAACCTTTGCAGGATATGATTATTTTTAATGGTCTGAGAACTGTATGGTTCAAAACATCAGAAACCACCCTCCCCAGATCCATTAGGGATTATATATCATCCCAAGCAATTTCCAACCCAAAATCTGTACAAATTTGTCACCGTGCATAATAATAAAATATACAGTAAGGCAGTTGTAATGCTTCACTTGGCATTGTATTCGATAGTTACCGGTAATTAGTTTGTTGCCCTGCCCTTGTAAATTATTGCTATTCATTTGAGCCCTTGAGATGCAGCAGGTTAAAGATCTTAAAAAAGAAGATAATAATAATAATAAAAAAATAATAAAAGCAACTCTCAATGGGAGAAAACATGGGCACCTGCATCTGAGTAGCAGAGTTCATAATTTCGTTTGACTCTCGAAAACTGCCAGAGCAGTATCTGTTCCAAACGATAAATCCCAGTGTTGCCAAGCTGAGATTGTTTGGTTGTACTGCTAGCATGAACACATCAAAAACAACTTTGTCAGGAAAGGCAGCAGCTTTTGGCAGCCGGGAGACTAAAAATTGTAAGTTTCTGCTGTAGCCGGCAAGGTATATATTTTATTATTTTCATTATTTTTTGTGGGGGGTGGGGGTGGAAATAAATGTGAAATTCAGTCTTCCACAAAAGAAGCAGTGTCATGAGAAAACTTGGGACTCAAAAAACTTCTGTAAACGCTGCATTTTCAATATTGGAGTGTCAGTCTTCATTCATTCCTTGACAAGGTTGTCAGTCAAACGGCAATCTAGTTTTGTTAAGACTTTAACCAAAGATCAAAGCAATGATACTGCTGAGTTCACATTATCTTCCTAGAGATAACGACTCAAACACTTTCATACACTGCATCGATATTAACTTTGCTCCAGTCCATTCTTCCCGGGCAAATAAAGTGACACAACGTTTTGGCAGCCTCTGTAGGCCTCACTGCTTCCCCCCTGTCAATGGATCTATTCTCTCCATGCTCTCCCCCCTTTCTCCCCCCAGCTGCTAGCTCAATACTGTGGCTGGCCAGCCTAGCATTCAAATAAACGGATGACCATTTTTAAAAAGTAAGAAAATGAAACATTCTCTCTCCCTCTCTCGTTCTGGGTCTCCTTCTTGAAATATATCAAATGTCTTTTATTCAATAACAATAGTTAGGCAATAAAAAGATGAGTGAGCAAAAATGCGGTATATCATCATTTTGCTTCTGACTTTAGCCCAATGGCAAATGAAAGGCATCCAGAATCAATTCCAAGAAGCTAATAAATTCCACCAGTGAAAGCAGGGAAAATATAACTTTTGCAACCTCATCATCCAGCTGATTTGTAAGCAAAGCTGGCCCTCGTTCCTGAACAGTATGTCACCTACAGTTTCACTTCCAAGTGGGTAATATAACATTTCTACGGAGCTTATATTCAGAGGCTAAACATATTTATATCTTCTTTCCCAAAACATACAGCCAGCTAATACCACAGTAAAAATAAAAATGTTCTGGCGACGGGAAATAATCACATTGATTGCTATCAGTTATTTCACCAAGTAATGGTGACAGAAAGGTATGTCAGCATGCAAGGGTGTGCAGGCTGGGCAATTTTTAGCTTTGCAATCATTGCAAAGATCTTTAAGGGTTTTACAAGGTGCCCTAAATTGGTTCCTGTGCACTTTACAATTGCAGAATGGTGTCTCCAAGGCCCACAGTTGTGCATGTGGAATTATTAATGTCTTGGTACACCCACTGGTCCAGTTCAGATGTTACGGGACAAACTATGGTTTGCCTGTTGCTATATAAAGAGCCTTGGCCTCCCTCCACCCCCAGCTTTTCACAGTTTTCGTTTCCCTCCCTCACTTCCTGGTTTGCATGAAGTATAACTGGTTGTTGCACCTGTACTGAGCAAGCTAATATTACCACTACCCATCACTCACCTCCAACTCAAAATCAGAACCCTTTTCAAAGCATAATTCCATATCTAATTTATGAAGAAACAATGGCTTGAAGTAATCAGTTTGTGAGATTCAGATGCAAAGATCAACTAAACTTATTGCAAACCAGGAGGTAAAGAAGATAACTGGATCATGCAAATGGAGGCTAAAACATGGTCTGGTGAGTTGGGCAGAACCCATCTCCCCAGGAAGACTGAATAAAGCCACTAAAAATAGATGCTTGGATCCGAACTTAGATGTGCTTAGAGCTGACTCATTGCAATAAACAGGATTTAAGATAGTCTGCAGGTTCAGCTGAGTCCTGTGGATTTAAATGGATTTACTCTAAGTCTGGACCCAACTGATAAGAAGTTGTGCCCATCAAGTTTTATAAGTCCCAGGCCAAGATCAGATTGTTATTATTTTTTATATTTTTATTAAGGATTTTCTTGTTTTACAAAGGTATATGCAATGTCTCTCTCGTATTTTTCCGTGTAGTATTTTTACACATCAGTTTCGTTTGTTGAGACATTAGGAAGAAAATGGGGAGAGAGGTGGGCGGGATGGAGAGATGGGTGGGGTGGCGATGTTTCTACTTAATATATGTAGGGTTTGGTGTCAGCGTCGTTTGTGCAGGTTCTCTGTTGTTCGCTTGTGCTCCTTTGGTGGTGAGAGAGGTCGGGGTTGGCGTAGGGTGTGATTGTTCATTTGTGGTTGACTGTGGTGGTCTTTGATTTCCTGTGTGAGTGGGGTGGGTGAGTGTTTTTGATCAGGCCAGCCATATTGATTTGTATGCTGTCAGTAGATTTTTGTCATTGTCTTTTTGGGCTGCGTGTGTGATGAAGGGGAACCATACCGGAGTGAAGTCAGATTGTTACTATTAACATATATATAGCCCATAGCATCTTATACCACTTTACTTGTGGGATCACCTTAACCCGCCATGTGCCTTCTTGACTGCTTTGATTTGCATAAGTGGTACTGTTACAAGTGCTACACAATACACATCTTGCACTAGTATGAAATCAATCTTCTATTGTGGCTGCACCTACACTTTGGAATTCTCTGCCTATTGCTGTGCAAATACTATTTTTGTCAGCTGCTTAAAACATTGTTTTTAATATTGTTACATATGTTTTACCTCTTTTTAGATACTGTTGATTTTAATAATCCTTTTAAATACCTATATTAACTGGGGTGTGTGTGTGTGTTACTGATAATTTCAATGTTTCATTCTACATTTTTGTAATCCACTTAACAGTTTTGTTTTTACAATCAAGTGGTAAAAAGATTTTGTTAAATAAAATAACAGAAGGGAACAGGCAAAAGAGAAAGAATTCGCATTCTAACCTGGGAATTGGGAACTGACTGCTTTTAATGAAAGGGCTGGTACCATGCTGTTTTTGTGTGACTATTTGTATGTTTTAAACATACTTTATTTACATACATAATTATAATTATATTAATGTTTAATTATTTTAAAGTATTGTCGTTTTCTATGCTTTTAGTGGTTTTTGTTTATATCTGTAAACTGCGTTGAGTCCCGCCAGGGAAAATACATCTATATAACAACAATGATAATAATGATAAAGATAAAAAAGATAATGATAAAATGATGAAAGATCTATAAGGCGGAATGCGGCTAGAACAGCCCTGACAGATGGCTGCCCTCTGGAGAAATAGGCTGTGTTCACACGGCAGTTTGTTCCATCCTCATGCTTCCCTAACTGTTAATTCCTGCATTTACACGATGTAAAAGCCACTTCCAGAAACATCGTGGAATGCAATTGCACAGATTTAGTGCTCATTTATATGTTACTTGCTTCCAGAAAAAAGAATAAAAAAATCTGTTTGCTAAACTTGCATTTTATTCCACTATGTTTCTGGAAGCTGGCTTTTTTTAATGTAATGTGAAAGCTCAAATGTAATGCAGAAATTAACTGTTAGGGACAATCAGTAAAACTGAATAAACTGCAATGTGACCACAGAGAATAAATGTGCTCTATCATCTGCATGTTACCTGCCCATACATCTAAAGGTGCTTATCTTGTTTCCACTTAATCTTCTCCAGGCTAAATGTACTATGTACACAACTCCTTCAACTCACAGGACTTAATTTCCCAGTCCTTTAGCATCTTGATCGCCATCCTCTGCATATGCTCCTGTTTGTCAACACCCTTCTTAAAATGTGGTCCCCACAACTGGATGCTACATTCCAGATGTTGGCCTGAGCAGCATAGAATAAAATGGAACTATTAACCCTGACACTATTGCTTTTGTTTAATGCAGCCCAACATTGCATTAACCCTTTTTAGCAGCCACACTGGCACTGCTGCCTCATGTCTAGAAATATGATCAACTAAGATGCTGACCTGGGCCAACCATGCTAAGGAAAGAAAAGGACATAATAAGTGGCAGGCACTGCTGGGTATCATGCACCACCATTGTAAAGAAGGGTATCTATGTCACTCTCGCCTCTCATTCTCCACCACACCCCAATGTTGGGTACAGCAGGGCATGCTCCAACTCCCTGGAGTCTTGCTTCAGACCAAAGATCCATATAGACCAGTAACAGGTCTGTCCTCTGTCTTTGTATTTAGTGAGATGCCCCATATGAAGCTCAAAAACAGGACACATAGGAATAAGCCATGCAACACCCAAAATCTGGTAGTCAATGTCATACCATTCTTAACATGATTTTTACTTACTGAATTTGTATTCTGCCTTTCCTCCAAGGAGCTGGAAGCAGCATATGCTGCTCTCCTCCCCATTTCGGCACCACAAACATTCTGTGAAACGGACTGAGTAGCAAGAGATTCCAGAGTCTCCCATGAGCTTCATGGCCAAGTGAGAATTTGAACCTGAGCTTCCCTGGTCCTAGCCTGACATGCAAAACACTACACTGGACTGGCCCTAATATATTGCCACTCTTCTTAGGTTGTGATGCTCAGAGCTTAACACAGTGCACAACGCTCCAGTGTATCAGGCAAACCCAAATATTCTGTGTGAAGTTTAAAAAAAACAAAAAACCAAGCCTCTCAACCTCTCAGATGTTATCATTCCCAGCGATGGCATTTAATAGTCTGCTAGTTAGAAGCTTTGTATTGATTAATGAAGGCTTAGCAAAAGACAAAGAGCCTGCAATGGTCCAAGATAATTCAACATTGCTTATGACATCAAAGATGTTGCTTAGGTTTGCGTATGAATTACGGGATGTGTGGATAAGCCGTGTGCAAATTAGCCACCCTCCATTGTAACTGTGAATCAACATCAATACCCGCTTTCTTTCTTTCTTGATGTGTTCACTAGAAACTTGAAAGACAACCTTGAATCTCTTTATTTATATCCTTCCATGGCCCCACCAGTCAGCCTTTCATGGGCTGTCCTTGTGACACTATTCTAAGAGCTGATAGCAAAAGATGCCATTAAAAATGGTCTTAGCTACAGTGAGCATTTAGCGCTGGTTAGAGGAAATAATTGCAGCCAGGGAAATGCTAGCCAGTCAATTAACCCCTAAATCACATCTTGAGCAGCACAGTAAATAAAGGGTACAGGTTCAAGTCTCAATTAGGGTGACCGTTTCCCACCCACCCCGCTCCTTTAATAATGTAGTCTTGTGGTCAATTAAATTCCTTAACACTGGATTAATTGCTAGAGGAACAACGGGCAACTTCTCATTTAAAGGTTAGTTATAGAGTGCCTTAGCCTATTAGGTTTATTGTCAACTAGTTCTGAAGCATCAGTCAATTGTGACGGGAGTGGGGGGAGATACTTGCCAATGCCACTGAACTATTACCGGCAGCCTATTCCTGATCCTGCCAGTATCAGCCCTTGTGCTGCCCTTCTTTCAAGCTGCAATCCTCTACCTACTTACCTGTGCATAAGCTTCTGTGAACTCAATGTGAACTCAATGTGAACTCAATTCTGTGAATTCTGCTGCTAGGGTCACTTCACAATAGGTACTGGTACTTCACATTCATGTGTTTTGCTCCTGGTGTTGCACTGGTGTGAGTAGGAGGGAAGGGAGCTGGTCCCTTAGAATGTTTTGATTTATATCCCACCTTTGAGGATAGAGATGGGGGAGCCTTCAGGCAACGTTGAGTCTTGAAGGCCTGTTTAAAAGTGTAGAGGGGCACGGGATGTGCTTGATCTCACGTGGTACTGAATTCCACAATTTGGGGGGCCACCACGGAGAAGACACTATTCCACATGCCTGCCAGCACACAATGCACCTAACATTTTGTCTGTTCCAGCAGACCACAGGGTCAGCCCATAAGAACACAAGGAGCTGCCTCACACCAAGACAGACCATTGGGCTCATCTTGCTCAGTACTGCTCATACTGACTATCAGCAGCTCTCCAGTGTTTCAGGCAGGAGTTTCTGCCAGTCCTACCTGGAGACACCAGGGATTTACTTTGGGCTTTTCTGCACTCTACCACTGAACTGCAGCCCTTTCCCAAAGCCATTGTTTTATTGTACAAATCACCCCCTCACCAAATGAGTGCTCCGCCATAAACTCAGATATCTTTAAAAAAAATTAAAAGATCTCAGCTTATTGCTTTAAAAGCCCATCAGCGTTTTTATCAGTTTGCATGGTATATTGGTGGAAACGGCAACTCGGGATATTAGTTTGCCTTTCCATCTGCTTGCCCTCTAGATTTGTGCCATTTATGAAGCACTCCTTTGCTACTCTTTTTTGGGGAGAATAAAGTCTGGGATCACCTCATGGGAAGCGAAAGACATATGCTGATATTCTAGACTGCGACTGTTCGAGCTGGAATCATATAAAACAAACACACCAAAAAAGCAGAGAGAGAAGGAGTGGGGGGGGGGGAGTCAGCTAAGTTCCTGAGCCAAATCACTGATCTTTTCTTATCTTCCAACTCATTAATTTTCACCCCTTGCTCAAAAATGAAAAACAGTCCATCTGAAAGACTGTCTATTATTACTGCAACCCCTCCCCTCCCCAAAACTATTTCCAAAGTTTCTGAAAGCAACAATAACAGATGCTGGAACGCTTGAAAGTATCAGAAACTGCAATGCAATGCAGAATAAAACTTCAAAACAAAAAGCAGAGGGGGGGGAGAGATTTGTACATTATCCCAATAACTGGGAATGGTTTAAGGGTTTATAGACACAGGTAGACAACATTCCACCCCTTATATAATAAAAGTTACCAAATCCAACCTAGTCTCTACAAACAAATGGGAAAAGGACATGGCCCTTTCACAATATTTGTAGGCAATTGCTTTTTCAAAAAACAGTGTTACAAATTGGCTCAGATATCTATTGCTAAAACTTGGGTCGCTTGAGGAATCTGGTGTTTCTAAAAAACCACTATGAACAGACTTCAGTTGCACCTTCCATGTCTGGTTTGGAAGTTAGCTATTTACCAGGTTTCACAATTCCTGAAACTTCTGGTGCGATTTTTGGCTCAAAGTATGTTTGAAAGTGCATATTTTGAAGCAAAAATACATCTTAAAATGGATATTTAGATATGTGTTTAAATGCTAAATTTTCATGCAGATTAAAAGAAAAAATTAAAATTCACAAATTAAAGCACAAATGGAATTGACTTATGATGAACACATGAAAAAATGACATGAACTAACTTACCCATCCTCAGCTAAACAAAAGTGTCATATATTCAAAAATGTAGGAAAGGGTTGGTGTGTTATTTCCCTTGCCTATTTTGAACATATTCAAATTTTCCAGTTTATAGAGACTACATAATACTGCAGGAGAGAATTAAACTTAGGGCTGCCGACATGATTTTTAGGGGCCCAGAACACGGCATGTGAATTGGGCTCTCCTTCTCATACTCAAAAGTGTACAAAAACTTGCATACACTTTGTGCCATAAGAATATTCATACCCTCTTTTGTAGGAGGGATGGAGTACACAAAATAAAAAGTAAGATATCTGACAGACAAAATGCCAGCAGGTGAAGCTTTCCCCACAGATGTAAATCTATGGTTAAGCCCAGTCAAAGGTGACTATGGGGTGTGGTACTCATCTCGCTTTCAGGCCGAGGGAGCCGGCGTTTGTCCGCAGACAGCTTTCTGGGTCATGTGGCCAGCATGACTTAAACCACTTCTGGCACAACAGGACACTGTGACAGAAGCCAGAGTGCACAGAAATGCCGTTTACCTTCCTGCTGCAGCGGTACCTATTTATCTGCTTGCGTTGGTATGCTTTCATACTGCTAGGTTGGCAGGAGCTGTGACAGAGCAACAGGAGCTATAATAGAAAAGGCCTAACCTGATGGATTTCTGCTTGCCATACAGCTCAAGAGCCCTGCTCTTCCCCGTGTGCCAATCCTGAATGATGGAGAGTTGTAAACTGGTTATGTTGCTGTAGAGCTTTCGTCAGTAGATCTTAACATTAGCAGTACTAGATACAGTACATTTCGGACGGGGGTTGTGATCAAAGGAGATTGATGATTTATGGCAACTAAGCCCATGCCTGGATAAATCAACATTAAATTCTTAAAAAGCAAGCTGCACAGTCTAAAAACATTTGTTGTTATCATTTATTTATTCCTTAATATCTACAGCAATGTTATCAGAACAGGTCAAACAGCTACCACTTTCTTTTTCTTGTTTTGAGCAAAAAGGATTTCAGCCTTTGACATGAATCTCTCCATTTACAAGTTTTTACCACCAGCAGCAATGAATCCCCCTATTTTTCCTCTATGGGTGCTAAAGCAATTAATCACCTGCCTTGCCCATTGCTGCTATAAGTTTAACCCCTGCCTCCACCAACTGCATTTACCTAAAAGAGACTGAATAGCAACACTGTACTACACTGCAAGAGGATCATCATACACTACTCCCCCCCCCCAAAAAAAAATTAAGTATAGCAATACTGGGCTACTTTGTAGGGATGACATAACCTACACTTCGTCGAGAACAATCCTCCTGATCCTTGCAATATATGCTAACGATGGATTTTATTTCCATTAGCAGGGCAATTATTTGATACCCACATACTGAAGAAGAAGAAGATGAAGACGAAGAAGAAGAAGAAGAAGAAGAAGAAGAAGAAAGCATGAAGCTTAATCTGAGTTAGAAAGAACACAAATTCCTGTTTTTGCTGCTAATTTTGAGATGACATACTACTGCCCTGTCGCCACAACACTGCAGTTCTGGATTTCTCAGTTGTTGTTGTTGTTAGGGTAGCAATCCCTTCTCTATGGAAAAAGATGGTGGGGGAAGCTTCAAAATGACACAGAAAGTCCCTTAAAAATTAACAGGGCAGCCTTTTGATATTGTCTGAATCTAGAGGAAAAACCAGTTTGACATGTGCCCCCTACCCCTAACCTAAACATGGCTTCAAAATGGCCCAGGAAATCTCTTCTGTATTGTCTGGAGAAGGGACTTCCTTGGCCATTAGGAAGCCATGTTCGTGTCTTCTCTGGTTTGTATGACTCTACACTTCTCTATAGTGTTCATCATACACACCTCTGACTTCACTCGCTGGTGAAACACACTGAAAGGCAAGGGTAAGCTCATAACTAACAAAGCAATTGCTTCAAATGGTGCCTGCACATTTTGCTTCATAACTTTCATTCCACACATGCTAGGGACACATTTATTTTATTTTTTTAAATGAAAGCTCACAGTTTGGCTCCCCTGCTGGATCTGGACCTGTAACCCCCCTTCCCCACCCCTAGGTGGTCCTGATTATTGCAGCATCCTACAGGGACACACTCTGAATTCTGCTCCCTATCTACTGAGGAATAATAATAATAATAATAATAATAATAATAATAATAATAATAATTTATTTGTACCCCGCCCATCTGGCCAGGTCCCCCCAGCCACTCTGGGCGGCTTCCAACAAACACTAAAATACATTAAAATATCACAGATTAAAAACTTCCCTAAACAGGGCTGCCTTCAGGTGTTTTCTAAATGTCAAGTAGTTATTTATCTCTTTGACATGGGATGGGAGGGTGTTCCACAGGGCGGGCGCCACTACCGAGATCACCTTGTCAGCATTTTAGTGCTTCTCAATATGGAGTGTTAACAATGGTAGCTGGATTTTGCACAAGTTGCCCTGCTAATTGTTATGGAATATCAAACTTTTGGAGTTACATTTAAGACGCGGGCAAACATCTCTCCCTCACTCCCCTGCTCCCCCACCCAGCCCCCACTACATGCTTTTAGTAATTTGCTCAATGACTGAAAAACTCCAAGTTACAGCAAAGCTGGCATTTTATGGCCTGCAGAGCTATAAATCATTTTAAAAATCATGATGATATTACTCAAACCAGATGTGAAAACATATGTTTGCCATGCTTGTGTAAATTGCTGACTTGTCATACTTAATAAATGTTGATAATTTTGAGTTAACTACATACCACCTTAATAATAACTTTGAAAACCTTCACAGGAATAAATACTATTATTATTTTTCTCGGTAAAGACAAACAGTCAGGGTATGAAAAATGAGGCTCACATTTCATACAAATATACAAATATTACGGAAGGAAATACTGTAAAACACAAGTAACAGAGGTATATAGGTAAGCTACAAGGTACAGCCCAGATATGACTGCAGAATTTGCACTCCTGAACTGGGATCCCCTATTTAATATTTATCTGCTTGGTATAATTTTGGTGGAGTGTGAGTCAATATTTGTATAATTTTGCCATATAACTTGCAATAATCTGTAGCCACAGGCTCACTCCAAAATTGGGTGTTCTAGGGGGAAAACTGTATTCAGAAATGCAACTGTCAGCCAACTTGCTGAGTCACAGTAAGCACTCAAATCTTTAGTCATATTCATATTTAATCTATTTTTGCATACCATATTATACATGAATTTATTTATGTAGACATGTTCACTCTGCTTTTCCATTCATATGGTCCTTCAAAGCAACCAAAAAACAATCAGAAAGCTCAGACATTGCAAACACACACACATACACTCTTCAATGAATGCAGCAACCCACAAAACTGGGAAAAAGAAACAGACAGCAAAACCAGGACCTAACTCTGATAAGATGACCATCTGTTAGGCAGAAGACTCAGGTGACAAATGCTGGGGCACATTCCCAAGAGCCACGTTACAAGGAACGGCCATAGCTCAGAGGTAGAACATCTGCTTGGCATGCAGAAGGTGCCATGTTCAACCTGTGACACCTCCAGGTGAAGTTGGGAATTATTATATTTTTGCCCCCTGAGACCTCGGAGAGCTGCTGCCAGTCAGTGTAGACAATACTGAACTAGGTGGACCAAGGGCCTAGTGGTTATGCCCCTTTGTACTTTTGAGCCTATGCTGCACCCTCATCAATGCCTCAGGTACAGTGGAAGACATTATCCCCGTTACCACTATCAAAGTAAGATTCAGCTGCAGAGTATTGTCCTTCACCATGGACAGCAAAAGTATACTGAAAAAACAGTGTCTTGATCTGGTGTCTGAAGGCAAGACAAAAGGAACCAGATGGGTATTTCAATACAGGGTTTGATATTTGTAGCCTTATGGAGCTCAAGACCCAATATCTCAAGGCTTCCCCTGGCCTACACTTGGTCCTCAAGGCTTCCCTGGCCTACACTATTCAGGAATAGATATCCCTGTATATCTATGGGCCAATGGCTGTAATAAAACATTACAAGATATCCCTATCCAAGGGCATCAACATCTATGTGTTGAAATTATGTATTATGTCCGTCAACCTGCGTAAATGCTCTCTTCCCAATGAATAAAACCTGGCTCTTTTGAACTCCACGCCTATACTTGTGGGTTGCTTTTCTGTCTGTCCCTTTCTCTGGTGTGTTTATTTCCATGAAACTTGAGGCCTCAGAGGTCTGGATCAGCTGTTTTACCTCTACATGAAAGAAGCTCACCAATATCCCTAACAACTGATCGAACCACTTGCAGCCTATGAACCAGACAGGGTTTGTTTGTTTGTTTGTTCTCCACGGTTAGAAGACAGAGTACCGGGGGGGGGGGGCTTTGCAACAAATGCCATCTAATTGTGATCTAAAACCTAAAGAAAACTACACACTTAGCTACTGTGATCATTTTTCAACAGCCAGGAAGAGTGCAGTGAATCTAATCTGTGATCCTTTGTGAAGAACGAAACATGAGAGGACATTACCTTTTTCCTTCAGGAGTTTCTTTGGGTTGGGCCCAGGCTCTTGATCCACAGGTTCACCCTCTCTATTATTTGGCAGCATGCCTAAAAGAAAGGGCATAACAGAGTGAAGAAGGAGAAGGAGAAGGAGAAAGAGTGAGGGACATTGACCTGCATATTTTCCAAAATCATAAACAATATCCTCAATGTACAACAGTGAAGAGCAATTACTATATTCTTGGGGGCGCTCAATCTTCTTGAGATTTCTATCTAGGAACTGGAAATGTATTGTGCCGCACACCTGCCACCAAGGATCAGGTTTTATAATGAACACTGCTTTAGCTAGTGGGTAAGACATTTGTGAACCCCAAGAGCTTCAAAATAGCTGGCCAATTCATACAAAGTCAGATGGGAAAGGGCCTTCAGAGCACATCCTTTTAGTTATTCGGTGTCCTTTTTCCACTGGTGGCCCTTGACTGGGCTATATTACATCCCAGCCAAAGAAATCGGAATAGTTAACTTTATGGCCGCTGCAAAGGATCCACAGATGTCCTTAAGGTTTAACCCCACCATGATTGCAGTGTGGGATTGTGTGAACTGAAGCAAGCCTTAGCAGGATGGATACCTACTCTTCCTACTACAGATGCTTTCAAATAAATATTTAGTTGTCTCCTTTATCACCACTGATGATATTCTACTAATCTGCCTGAGGTATATTCAAATGTCAATCCATTTATGCTCTCTGAAATACCAAGTAATACTACCTTATTTCCTAGTGTGAGAGAGGTCACATCTCTAAGTGAATTTGCAAAATATTTTTCCCCACCTATGTCAGTGATAGGTAACTTGTGGCCTTCTAGATGTTGCTTGACTTCAGATCCCATCAGCCCTAGCCAATGGCCAAGGATGATGGGAGTTGTAATCGGACATCCAGAGGACCAAAGGTTCTCCATCCCTGCTCTGTGATCAATGCTGGCAACTGGAGTCTAGTAATGGATGCCTGCAAAATTGCTATGGAACACGTTCCAAAATGCACACCAGTTAGATCATTCAAATATAAATCACCACTATTTCTGGGAATTATCTTTCACTTTTTTAAAAAAAATGCCCAGTTCCCATATTTTGTACCATGTTGGACACATTCACAAGTTCAAAAAAATTCATATGCACCATTTGCTCATGCACCTTGTATGATCAATTCTGAAGTGGTTGTGGCAGAAGGCACCTAGTGTTAGGAGCCCACATTATCCCCTCCATATAAAAGCCTAATACATTAAAGGTAGACTGGGGCTGTGTTTTCTGCCCCCTCTCCAAAAGCTGTACTCCAACATCCCTGTGCCCTGCTACAATGACATCTACATGTTCAGTGAATATCTGAAGGGAGCAGCCAGCTATATTCCCATTGGCCCCTTCTCCACATCACTGGGGCTCCCAATTACATACAGGAGAACAGGGTGCTCTCCTCTTCTGTGAGAAGGGAAGAGCCAGATAAGCACACTTGGCATGGGAAAGACCATGAGGCTTAGCTCCATGCCACCCCACAAGGTTTTATCCAGCAGGAACTGAGTTCCGGCACCTTTCCAGTGTGCACCAT
Source organism: Darevskia mixta (assembly GCA_034641385.1). Classification (NCBI taxonomy): domain Eukaryota; kingdom Metazoa; phylum Chordata; class Lepidosauria; order Squamata; family Lacertidae; genus Darevskia; species Darevskia mixta. The sequence continues at coordinate 6,748,362 of JAWWNH010000061.1, read as the reverse complement.
TGCCATTATAAGAGAACGAGGGAGGTGTTCATGGTGCGTTTTGGCACCTAGAAAAATAGCACTGCGCACCCTCCATCCATTAGCCATACACATGAGAAATGGGAGTCTAGGGGTATGGACAAAATGAATGGATTTTTTTTTTAGGGAGGGAATTACCAATTCTTGCAGACAGGGGAAGATAAGCCTGCAAGCACAATACAAAGAAAACCACGAAGAAAGTGAAAAACTGCAAATGAGTTGAGACATGAGTGATTTCCTCTGAAATGTTCAGATTAACTAATTAAGAAGAGTGATTCATTGAAATCATTTCGGAAGAAAAATGCTTTTAATAGACCAGAGGATTTAAGGAATTGGTAATTATCTGTAATTCCTCTCACCTAATAGACAGATATAGACAGCTAGATGGTTAACAACCCAAACTGATGGATGACAGTTCAAAGACAATAATCTGTGCCACTGAGATTTTTTTTAAAAATGTAGCACCTGTAAAATCACATGGATGAGGTAACTATATGATATTTGGCTTTCTTATCTTCTCCATTGATTAAAAATTACATTTGTCATACTTAACAGAACTATTAAAACTCTATTCTAAAATATTATTATTATTATCAACATACTTTACACGACTCTGATGAATGTTTGTTGTCAGAGAGCAAACACTTTAAAATAAATATGCAATTTTCAGGTTGCAATCAGATTGCAGACTGAGACTATAGGAACATAGGTAGCCTGCCTTACACAGAGTCAGACCATTGGTCTATCCAGCTAAGTATTCTTTACTCGGACTTGCAGGAGCTCTCCTAAACTAATATAATCTGTTTCCTAATTTTTCAGGGCTGAAACCAACCAGAGCATATTCTGTGAGGAGGTACTACCAGTAATTATAACTGTTACCTAATTAAATTGGATTCAAGCTTGTATCATATTCCTCTGTCCACTTAAAATTGGGGCACCTTCTTAGTGTGCAATCTTCTTTGGGAATAAATCCAACTGAACTCTACATTGGGATGAACTTCTCTGAGAACAATCTTAGGCTTGTGCTCTTAAGTGGCTAATCTAATTGATTAAATGTTATTGCCAACCACAGTCATTATTTCTTGTTTGCATCCTTTGGATATATGCTCACTTCCTACAATTAGCTTTCTTTCTACCTGTCTCTTGTGAGAGATATTTGACAAAGGACACTTCCAGACATCAGTGGCATCAGAACTGTCAACATGAATAGGGTACCAACCAATTCTATCTGATGTGTTGTCAAGCTGCGATGGAGAACTTGAAATGCTGCTGCTCTGGTGTGAAGAGGCATGACTCCCGGGCCGCTGACTCTCTTCCATGGATGGGGCTGGTGAAGGGCTGTCATGAATTCTCTCCTTTAGAAAGAAGAAGCACATTAAAATAAAGTATTTAGAGTACATCACTGCTGCCCCAATTCAGACTGATGGCTAGGCCATCCCCCAAACGTATCAGAACACACACAAATATCTGCCAAGACAGTACTATCCTAGGTGCCTCAGCAGAGGAGGCAGACAAGGGTAGTCAAGGGGGAGAGCAGGAATGCATGCTGGCACGGCTCTGTTGCAGTGCCTTTGAATACAAGGGGGACTCAAGACCACTGGAAATAGCAGGTAGGGAGAGTGCTGTAGGTGGCTGTTCATAAGGCAGCCAGGCATCAACTAGCCCCAGAGTGCTCTGGTGAGAGAAAGTCAAAGGTGGAAAAGAGCCCAGAGAGGGGGGGGGGAGTGCTTTAACTCCACTCCTTAATACCTGGGACACAAGCTAAGGCAGTGGCTGTGTGAGATGACCATGTCATAGTAAGCAATTAAAGCAATCAAATAGTATCTGGTGTTACTTTAGAATACGCTTTCAAGATCAGTTACCCAAAGGACAGTATATTTTACCCCCAATGCATTTTTATGACGTACACCAGGGGTGGGGTAGCCTGTGACTCTCCAGATCTTGCTGAACTACAACTCCCACCAGCCCCAAACAGCATGGTCAATGGCCAGGAACAGTGGGAGTTGTAGTTCAGGAACATCTGGGGAGCCAAAGGCTAGCCTCTCCTGCTGCACAACTTTGCTGAATTGCTTTGTGTTCTGTTCTACGGATTGGGTCCACCTACATCTGCTAGGCTCTACCTCAAGGTTTGCCAAAGCCTGAGAGGCTCCGTCCTTAGATCCATCAAAGACCTCTTTCTCGCCACCTGTTGCAGCTCTGATCTCTCTCCGTGGCGATGCCAGACCCTGCCCAGTGATTTTTTATTTTAGGCTTCGGCTTCCCTAGTCAGTAAGGTATCCTACTATACGGAATACAGTTCTCTGTTTCAAGTGCTGATTGATCCAGGTCCAATTTAAAGATAAAAAAGAAGGGAGATCAGGAGTCCTGAAGCTGCCCATTAGTAGTTAGCAGCTGGACAGCAGACTAAGCAGACACACTGGTCACCTAGTCACAGTTTCAACCCACTATTTAAATTACAGTAATTATTTCCAATTTTGCATCTATACCTACAAATTAACACATGCAAATTTTATGTAAATCTATCCTCTTTGTGTCCTCTGTGATACATGTCCTCTTGGGAGGGGAGGGCCACTACTCAGTGGTAGAGCATCTGTTCTGCATGCATAATGCCCCAGGTTCAATCCCTGGCATCTTCAGGTAGGGCTGGGGGAAAGCCCCCTCTGAGATCTTGTAAGCTGCTGTTGGTCAGTGTAGACAACACTGAGCTAGATGGTCTAATGATGTAACGCAGTATAAGGAAGCTTCCTCTGTTTTGGCAATGTGTTAAGTTGCCACGCTACTAATCAGGCCTCATATTTCAAGCTCTGCTTCCAGGAGGCTGTGCAGGGGGCTCTAGAACAGAGTTTCCTAATGGTAATACTGTACGTAGCATTTGTCTGTTCCAAACACACTGCGCTGAAAATGTTGCCTGAAATTCATTTTTTTAATAGGATAGTTATTGGACATTCAATGCCAAGTGAACCTCAAAATCATGTAACAGATGCCTATCTATTATACAGTGGTTAATCCTCAACGGACATGATTTTTAACTCATTATCTCTTATTTAATGAACATACAATAACTAATAAAACTTAAAAGAGAAGCATTTAATTGCTGTACTATTTGTCTACTAATTAAAAAATATTTGTTAACCTTAAACAGATCGTAATCTATTCAAGGCCTTTTGTGCCTCTGTATCTTGAGGGCATTTTTGATTTAAATCAGTTTGAAACAAACATTGGGTGTTTTTTCCTTCTCTGTTCCCAGGGGACCTGTACAATATTATTGCAGAGATTATAACTATATTGGTAAGAAAAGGAGGAGAACAATAGGCACTACTATTTTGGGTAGTGAAAATGGCCTCTGAATTAAATTACCTAAACTGAGAAAGGACCTGAGAGAGAAACAAAGAAGTGTTGGTTCTGCTTTTGAATTCTTCCCATCTATTGCATGCACTTGAAGAGTTTTTTTCTTAGTCTCCAATCCCTTACTCTCCCCAAAGAACCCCTTTGATTCAAAACTTTAAAGCAGAACCTCCAGATGTTGTTGGACTCCAACTCCCATCAACCTCACCCAGCATAGCCAATGGTCAGGAAAGATGGGAGTTGTAGTCTCTGGCCTAATGGAACAATGACAGAACAGCTTAACTTGCAAATAATGAACCCTTTTGGAAAGAGAAAGCAAATTTGCATCATTGCTAACTAAACATGTGGGCACATGTTTGATGTGGGAAGGATTTCCATTTCCCAGGTGGAGCTCCCTAGAGGTCTGGACTCTTGACAAACTACATTTAGATGGCACTTGGTGATAAATGAAGACCCAGCAATGAGAACCGGGATGTGGATTGAGACGTTCTTTATAATGGAAGGCAGTTGCGATTCTCTTTTTACCCCTTAATATATGCGAGCAGTTTCTTCTTTGCACGTAAACAGATCCATTTTTCAGCCCCGTAATCAGTATGCATCTATTAAGCTACTTAACAGCAATGAGCTGTGGTTCATTAGGTAGCTACTGTTGTGTCTCCGTCTAGTTAAAATTTCACAGCAAGTTAATCTATTTTATTACAAATGAGAACACAAGCGATAATGTCCCCGCCATTTTCCAAACACAGGGTTAACAGTATTTGTAACAAATCAATGAGGACATTTCAATAGAAAAATTGCAAAGCTCAAAGCCTGAAATCTTTTTTTTACACCTTGATGACTTCATTCTGTCGTTTGTGAATTTTACAGCCCCGTGTCACTCTTCATGTATTTCAGTTTTGTTCTCCTGAAAATAGCTGTTGTTCCGCTAGCCCAATACATTAAAGGCTTCCTTCTGAATAGCGAATTACTACTCACTCACAGAGAAGAAAGTATCAGAAAAGCGCAAGGGGAACCTGTGGTGCTTGGACTCCAGCTCTTGTCAGGTCCAGCCATAGCCAATGGTCAGGAGTGGTGGGAGTTGCAGGGGAACCAGAGAGCCACAGATTCCCTATTCCTGTATTAGATGACTGCTACAACAAAACATTTCCGTGCGCTGCTCTGGTTCGCCAGAAGCGGCTTAGTCATGCTGGCCACATGACCCAGAAGCTGTACGCCATCTCCCTCGGCCAGTAAAGTGAGATGAGCGCTACAACCCCAGAGTCGTCTGTGACTGGACCTAATGGTCAGGGGTCCCTTTACCTTTACAACAAAACTAAAGCCTGCTGTCGATAGGATTGCACTCTACTTGAAGGACCAGAGAAGCTTTGGCTGGAGTACCAGCTGCACCCTTTCCTAGATAAAGTAGACCTGCATGGAACTACCCTTGAAGAGTGTTTGGAAACTTCAACTAGTGCAAAATGCAGTGGCAAGAGTACTATCTGGGATTTTTGGGGGGAGCACATTACTTTATCTTTGTCTAATCTGTGCTGGCTTCCAGTTCAATTTTGGGGACAATTCAAAGTGCTGGTCGTCATTATTATTATCATTATTAAAATTTGTATACTGCTCTATACCCGCAGAGGGACGCAGGTGGCGCTGTGGGTTAAACCACAGAGCCTAGGGCTTGCCGATCAGAAGGTCGGCGGTTTGAATCCCTGTGACGGGGTGAGCTCCCGTTGCTCAGTCCCAGCTCCTGCCCACCTAGCAGTCTGAAAGCACGTCAAAGTGCAAGTAGATAAATAGATACCACTGCAGCGGGAAGGTAAACGGCGTTTCCGTGCGCTGCTCTGGTTCGCCAGAAGCGGCTTTGTCATGCGAGCAACATGACCTGGATTCTGTACGCCAGCTCCCTTGGCCAATAATGCGAGATGAGCGCACAACCCCAGAGTTGGTCATGACTGGACCTAATGGTCAGGGGTCCCTTTACCTTTACCTTTCCTAGGTATACCCGCAGATCTCAGGGCGGTTAACATAAGATTACTATAATCTATCTCTCTCTGTCTGTCTGTCTGTCTGTCTGTCCATCCATTCATCCATCCATCCATACTAAAAATCAAAACAAAGACAACCAATAACCACCTCCCCTTTGACAACACATTTAAAAAGGCATTAGATGTCAATCAGCCAAATGCCTAGTTAAAGAGGAACATTTTAGCCTGGCACCTAAAGGTGTATAACGAAGGCACCAGTCAAACCACAGATAATGCCCTCTCCTCAGCTGTCACCTGCAGAACTTCTTAGGGTGGCATGAGTCTTAAGAGGGCTGCTTTTCCAATCTTAACACCTGAAAGGGTCTGTAGGGAAGGTGGTGGTATTTGAATCTTACTTCAGCACTGGCAAAGGGACAGCGTCCTTCACAGCACAGAAGGGCATCAGGATGGCGTAAGAATGAAAGACAACTCAACTGTGCACTAACATTTTGCCAACACTCCATGCCACCAGCATCTGCCACCTGATGCTCCAGTAACCGGGTGGCAGAGCCTTGCCTTCTACGCTACCATTCTAAAAGCATTTCTCTTTACCAAGGCTTTCCAAGATTAGTCTGAGAGTCATGTATATTGCTGGTTATTGTGGATATGTGAAACTATTGCATTTCTTATTGGTTTTATATTATTTTATTATGCACTGTTTTTTTACTTTTGGTACATTGCTTTGCATTTTTAAAAAGTTGAACAGTTTATATACATTGTTCAAAGTAAAATAATTAATAAATAGCTCCATCGAGAAATTACCAGTTCTCTCTGTTCCTCTCTCATTCCATATAAACTGAAACTGCTGCCAGTTTAAAATAGACAAACACACATGGGCTTAATAATAATAACAATAACATTATCATTTACCAATAAGTGTCCTATTTCCCTTTGCATCCCCCTTCTAATGCATGTACAGAAATGCAACCTGCAGGGCATTTTTCTCATACCCCACTCCCCTGCAATTGAACTGCTAAACTTCAACAGACCATCCAGTCATTAAAAAGCATTTAACATTACCTTTAGTCCTACTTTAGTGCTGTTACTGTGCTGCCAAAGCTTTCTGTAGCTGTTATTGGGCAAGTGGTGTGTGTGTGTGTGTGTGCGCGCACACACACACACACATGTGATTTAACTGTAGGAGTTTGCATGAAAACATTGATGTTTTATATGCATTTTTATGTTTTTGTTTTAAATGTAAGGCACCCATGAATTTGTTAAGGGGTTGTCTGGAATGCACTGGCTAACAGTTCCCACTAGATGCCAACACCCTAAAGGGATTCATACATGTGGAAGTATTGACATTAGTGCTCCTATTTCCATGGATGGAACCCTATGCATATACACCCATGTCTGCTTCAAATGGATAAGATCATGCATCAACCATGGGGGAGTGGTGGTTATCAGTAGTGTGTTAGTCCATGCATTCTGCATAACCCCTTTATAAGTTCAGTACCAATGGGTACCACATGACAGAATATGGCTTTTGCCAGGGCCCAAACTACCCCTTCACAGTGATCAAGTCAGCCAAACTCACAACAACATATACATAACACACAGATACACACACATGCAGAGCATATCTATTCTTGACATAATCAACTTGACCTTAGTACTTCCAGCAGTGATATTTCATAGTATTGATCTTCATTTGTGTGCCAAGTGTTTAGAGGAGCTGTGATGCTAAGGCATGCTTGTTTATTTTTATTTCTAGTGCAGCTATAATTACTCATCCAAATGTTAATCTATTAATGAGTTCCTAAAGGACTTAATGGCATTTCTCTGCTGACAAGTGGGTTTTGCAACCCTGTTTGAATACTGGAAATTTTATTCATACATTTGTCTCGATATTTCTTTCTAATTTATGCCATTCCTCTTGTGATCTTCTGGGCGGGGCAATGTGGGCGCTAACTCACTAATGAAACTGGAGGCAGCATAGCAACATCACCCTGCTTCAGGATCTTTCTGAAAACAAAAATGAAGAAACTTCAAGATTGTGATTTTATAGGGAAAGTGAGGCTTCCCGATGAACACTGAATACCTTTGGTAATGTAAATTATCTCTTCAATGTGATGTTTCTACTGTGGTGTTTTTAATGTTATTATACCTGTTTGAGGCTGCACTTCTCAGAAGGAGCTGAAGGCTGCCTCAAGGGTTGCACAAATTGACACATTCCATTTGGCTCAATCTTCTGACAACCAAATACAGTGGTACCTCTTGTTAAGAACTTAATACGTTCCAAAAGTCTGTTCTTAAGCTGAAACTGTTTTTAACCTGAGGTACCACTTTAGCTAATGGGGCCTCCCGCTGCTGCTGCGCTGTCTGCGCGCGATTTCTGTTCTTATCCTGAGGTAAAGTTCTTAACCCGAGGTACTACTTCCGGGTTAGCATTTGTAACCCAAGGTACCACTGTATCCTTTTGAAATAGTCCTTTCAAAGAACCTCCCCATGCATTCATAGAACACGTGAGAGGGGAAGATGTACTGTGCTGAACTGCCTTGCCTAAAGATTGGCACATCTCTCTGGCTATGCGCCCTGGCACCCACATGTTCAGCTAAATTTGTGAAAGCAACATGAGAATAACGGGCACTTTTATACATTTAAATGGATGCTGAGGTATCATGGGGTATGACCAAATGACCATTTCCATGTTGGGAGTGACTAGCCATCACATTCCCACTCCCCACAAATATCCAGAAATGGTGGAGCTCTGAACTGTTTTGCCCATGTAATCCTTGTAACCACACGAGAGAATCATCCAAATGTTCCATAGAATCCCACCACCAGGAAGTGGCAACCATGCCACAGGTAAAGTATAAATCAGGCTTAAATTGGATGGATGTGTTTCAATTCAGAACCTCATGTGAGCTACAACCTACATATTTAACTTCAGGAATGTACTTTCCCATCCTTTTCAACACGGGGCAATCCCAATGAATGAAGCTCTTACAGTGGAGTTGGGGGACCTCCATATACACAGCAAATCTTCTCCTCCACAGCATCTCCCTGGAGCAATGATCTGAACTTCACACTTTTCTAACCTACCACTTGGTTTACTAAAGGCTTACCAGACTACTGTGTACCATGACTGTCAGGGATCTTTCCCACTACTAACTACCTCTTGCTTTTAAACTGGAAACAGAAAGCTAACCTTGGACTTTCTGAATGTGGATCACCTGCTCTACCTATGAGCATGAAAAGAACGTGCTGTAACACAATGTCGTCGTCCCTCCAGAGGAAGTAACTTTGGTATCAATAAAATGAGTAGTCCTGTTTAGGAATTATGCCTTTGGGGGGGGAGGGGGAGAGAAGGACTATCAACCTGAAGGCATTAACTCCACAAGCTCATCTCACTCATCATGTCACAGCGTGCACCAGTTCTACCCTCTCTGTTCCCAACCTTCTCAACACTGAACTTACATAGAATGCTCAGCATGGTTGGGAACTCTGATAATCAAGAGTGTCTAACTGCATGAATACTTCAACTCATGTCCAAGTGAATACAATCAGAAGCCCCTTTCAGACTTTCCCCACCCAACACAAGAAGATTAGGAAGTAAGTGGATAGGATGTTTGGGGCAGGGCCAGCATGGATGGCCCTGCCCCCTACAAGAAGCATTTCCTGTTCAGGCCCGAACTGGACTTTTGTTTCACTATAATCTGAAAGATTACCTCCACCTTCAGCATGCATTAGCTTTTAATACCAGATGTTCACTTACTAATTTCACTGCGTTGTGACCATTTCTCATCAACTCATTAATTGCCAGCTGCTCAGCCAAAGGAAAAACAACAACCCAAACAAACCCATAGATAATCAGAGGATATTGGTAAATAGCCAGCCAAGAACACACCACTTTGGCAATTCTCTGTGAGTCGAAGAATAGTAACAGACATTTCCTTTGTGCTATTATAACATTTCCTGGACTTGTTATCAGTATTGCTACTCCAGATAGGGGGGGGGGGTGGATAAATTAATGACCCAAAGATCTTTGTTAAAATAAAGGTAAGAGGACATTTAGTGCAGGGATGGGGAACTTCTGGCCCTCCAGATGTTGTTGGACTACAATTCTCATCAGCTGTGGTCAGCATTTAAAATGGCCGGGAATACCGAGAATCACAGTCCAGCAACAGCTGGAGAGCCACAGTTTCCCCACTCCTCATTTGGAGGAATAGTCAAACTACATTATATCTCAGTCAACAACATATGTGATAAAATGCCATCAAACAGACAGATGGTTTCAGCAGGGGTGGCATGGATTAGAAAAGTGGAAACTTGAGTTGAATGCCATCTTCCTTCTGCACACCCTGTTGCAATTTCCTTTTGGCATCTGGTTGGTCACTGTGGAACATATGAAGCTGGAGCATTGCTCAGGTCCAGCAGGGCACTTAGTATGTTCCAAGTTTGCTTCTGTGGCATCTGCAACCCCTTGGGGAGAAAATAATCTAGAAGATTTTCCAGTTGTCTCTGCAGAACTAGGTGCACAGTGAAGAGCAACTATCGAAATCCAGTATATACACTATTCCCATCACACAGCTGGGAGACCTTTTTTGCTCATTTGCAATTTATAGGAATTGGGTGGGCTCCTGTCCATCAGCATTTTGAATAGTTTGTAGGCTAGCAGCAGCTTTATGTTCTAATAGGCTTATTCTTGGAAAGCAATTTTATTTTATTTTGTAACGAAGTACTGAATTCAAGGTCCTGGAACAAACGATGAACAGTTTATTTGCTAAGACTATGGCAAGGAGGACTGGTTGATGTGAGGCAGTGTTAGTGGTTGTTCCTCTGCCCATTCCATTTTCCTTGTCAAGAGGGAGAAAGCTAGAAAGCCTCCTAGCCTCTGCAAACTCTCCTCTGTGTACAAAATGCTGGTGCAGGAGAGACCTTCCAACTAATACTGAACTCAGCCAGCCTATGTCAACAGCACTATAAGCCAAAAACTGGGCTACTGAGAAACCAGTGGTGAGATATCTGCCTGTTTGGGGGAACTCCAAGATTTGTAGAAGTGCATAAAATAATTAAAAAATTAAAAAAGGACTCCAAAATAATAGCAAGAAACAAAGAACACATGCGATCATATGGTGAAGGAACAGCAGGGGAGGTGAATGCATACTGAGGCTGTTAGCTGAGACTCAACTGGAGCTCAAGACATGTTGCAACATCCGCACCCTGCCATGGCTACCCCATTCCCAAGCTCTGCACAGAAATTCAAGAGGCCAGAAAAGCCACCCCCCACACCTGTATAGCATTGCTTTGGAAGTCCCATTTGCCTCTGGCTGCGAGACACACAAGAATAAGGAGAAAGAAGAAGTCAGCTGTACCTGTTGAGATTTGAGGATTGCCTTCCTCAAATCTACATGGGTAAACTTGTGAGGGGTGAAGCAAGCCCTTCTAGGCATGTTAAATGCACTGCCCACCCTTCTTTTTGCCTAGCCATTATTTTCCATCACATGGTTCACTTTCTTCAAACTAATTAGGCTTTTCTCTCTCTCGAGCTCCCTGCAATCTCCTCCCTACTATGAAAACATTCCTTATTTGATGCTGTGTCTGACTGATTAAATGATGTTTCCAGGCTTAATGACGTTAATGCCATTTCCAGCCCACATTAGGGCTATATTTGTTATTAACAACAAACGCTGGCGGCTGAGCCAACATTAAAAGGACCTGGAGCACAGCAAAAGGCTAATAAGCGATTGGTCTGACAATATTCCCAGGTTAGCTTTTACAGAAAAGCATGTGGATTTGCAACTCAAAATAGCTCTCCCAACATTAAAGACAAACACAGTGCATTGGTTATTATTTACCAGAAGCTACCCCTGAGCTTTGGAAGAACTTTTATCTGGCACTTATGGGTCTCAAACCTGCATCCCCGAGGAAGAAGCATCGATTCCTCCTGCAATACCATCACAATGATTGCACAGCAAACTGAATTGCAGTTGCTTCAGAACTGGGAGATCTGCAGTGTTCTTACCATTAGGCATGTGTATCAGTAAAACTACTACTACTACTACTACTACTACTACTACTACTACTATATTGATGCATTTGAAGTGCCATATTATCAAAGTGTCTCCTCCCCCAGTGTTTTTTTTAAAATGAACGTAGAATCAAATGATTTTCAAGATTCCAAGGGATCTTGGAGGTCAACCTCCCATTCAGTGCAGGATCTATAATGCAGAATACAACAATGGGAACAGTCCGCACCATACAATTAAAGCGCAGCCAACACGCATTTACAGAACCTGGCTCGCCCCCCCCAAAACCCTGAGAACTGTAGTTTCCCATTCACAGAGCTACAATTCAATAAACAAACTACAGTTCCAAGCATTTTGGGAGGGGAAGACATGCGTTTTAAATGTGTGTTGGATGTACGAAGGTGCGGAACCTGCCTGTTCATATGCCTGACAGATGGGTGGCCAGCCTCTGCTTAAATAAATAGTGAGGAAGAGCCACCACTCCCCAGGGCAGCCTGTTTCCACTGTCAAACAGATTTCAGTGCTATGACATTTCTCCTAATGTTTAGTTGAAGTGTGTTTTCTTCCAATTTCTACCCATTAATAATAATTCTAGCCCTGCCTCATGCAGTGACAGAGAAAAAGTCAGTTTGAGCCAAAAGGTTGGTAGAGCTACAAATATGACTCTTATCTTTGCACAATAGGCTACATTCCAGACCATGCAAAAGATAGGGGTTTACCTCCCCCCTCACCCCCTTCTCTATCTTTCATCTAGACAAGCAGGAGACATTACCACAGTTTAATGACACATTCTGGCTAGGCAAAGCATTCAATAAGACTGAGGAACAGGATGGATGAAAAACATGGCTTAGGGAGACAGGGGGGTGTCCTGGGGGGGGGTGTCCTGCGGGCTGCATAAAGAGAATGGAGGGCCACAATCAGCCCCCAGGACTTAGATTCTACATCCCTGTTGTACAGATGACAGTGTTATGTGTGGCTATCTGACTTCTGGGACTATCCAACTGGAATTCTTCTGAAATGCTTCTCATGCAAATTTATCTTTATTTATTTTTTTAATTCGAATGACCTGGTCTTCTTTCTAAAGTGATATAGTGGGAATATAAAATTTTTTAAAAAAGAAAAAGTAACAAATTTTGTACAGAGTGCTGTGAAGGAATAGTTTGCTGTACTTTTCACTTCCTTCTATTCATTTCATTTCACTTTGTTGTTGTTGTTTAGTCGTTTATTCGTGTCCGACTCTTCGTGACCCCATGGACCAGAGCACGCCAGGCACTCCTGCCTTCCACTGCCTCCCGCATCATTTCGCTTCCTTCTGTTTACTTCCCTCCTTCTGGCTACCACATTTTAAGAAGGATGTTGACAAACTGGATCATGGCCCCTGGAGGGCAACCAGAACAGCGAAAGCTTTGGAAACTAAAAGTCCAAGGAGGAATGGTTGAAAGAGCTGGATATGCTTAGCTTGGAGAAAGGAGGATTAGGGGGGGGGGAGTGTGATAAAAAAAAAACCCCAAAGGACTGCTATCTGAAGGACTTGCCTAACACTGGCATGTGGCCCCCCAGAAGGTTGACCGTGAGAAAAAGTGGACCTTCGTAAGGATAAACACTACTTCCTGGATCTCCCCCACTTCTCAGTCTTAACAACTGTTCCAAGGAGTTTGCTATTTATTCATTATTATTATTTTTAAAACAACAGTTTTAGTCACTTTTTTGTAAAATGCAGAAATGGCACAAAATATAAAATATACATAGCAAGAAGCCAACGCGTCAAGAAAGGACAGAAAAGAACATGAAGCCACCAGCAGTCAGAGCTTGGCAGCAGGATAGAAAATTCAACTCAAGCTTCAGTTAAGAACAGTGTCTTTCAAGAAGACTTTGGCCAAAAAAAGAGGGGCATAACCTGTTGAAGAAACAAGTACAGTGAGAAAAACCGGTATACTGTTTGGAATAGTGAGTTTCACAGGGTGGCATGCTCACTAGTGGACACTTTTGAGTGCTAACCATCTTCACTTTTATGGCTGAGTAGGGATTTGGACTGGGGCTTGTGTCGAAGTTCAGACCTGGAGTCTAGGGTTTCTTTAGAGGAGGAGCAGAGGAAGCATAACCTCTCCCTCAGCAGATCTCCAGGCTGATCTCCCTCAGCAGATCTCCAGCAATCCTGACAATGGAGTCACTGCATCCAGATATTAATGAAAATGAATTCAGACCAATGACAATGGAGTCCTTAGATCTAGGCATCGATGACAATGGAGTCACTGGATAAGACATGCATGGCAATGGATTCAGACCAATGACAGTGGTATCACTTCACCCTAGACATCACCAGAGGGGTCCATACCAGTTGCCTAAATTCCTGGTTGGCTTATTCCATCCGGAGTCATAAGGACAAGGAAGAAGGTGAGCCAGGAGCTTCAGGGCCACCTGTGAAGTGCCCAGGTAGCTTCATGCAAGGCTACTTAGCAGCAGAGATAATTACATATATGCACCTGTATGGATCAGGTTCTGGTTGAGAGTTAGGAAGTGGGGTGGAGTCTCTGGCTCCTATGTAACAGCTCCAGTCATAACAACACCATACATTTAAAACACTATTATACCACCTTTAGCAGTCATGGTTTCCCTCAAAGAATCCTAGGAGCAGTGAGGGTACTGAGAGTTGTAAGGCGACCCCATTCCCCACACAGATCTACAGTTCCCAAAGTTCCCTGGATAGAGGCATTGATTAAACCACAATGGAAAATGTATGGTGTAGAAGATGAAGCCTCCATTAGAGCTTCAAGCATCCATGCAAAGCCTTCCTGAACTGGGGAAATGAGAAATCTCCCCATTCCTAGTCCTACACTCAACAGCCAGCTTACACTCATTCAGTTCATTCTGCGCTTTTTAAAGACATGTCCTGCAGAACAGAGAGTGCTAACATTTTGTTTAAAATTCTGATCCCATGGATGACTTACAGCAAGCCAAGATTCAAAGAAAGGAAGTTTCCTCTGCGGGACTGTAAAGGCAGGGATTTACAGTAGAGTTTTTGACAAAGAGTCTTTACTACAGAAGTGCTAGTAGGACCTGCTAATCACATTAGGCTAGATTAAAGATGGCAAGGAAGGCTTTCTAAATGGGCCTCCTGTAGCTCTTCCTAATGTATAGTGTTCTTGTCAAGATGAAATCAAATTTCATAGTTATGACATTTCTTTCCAGAGTACTAAATGTTAACTTTGCTGAGCAGGCACATTTTGCAGCAGGGTAGTGGCGAAGGCAGGGAGAGGCAGCTTTGTTTTAGATAAATTAAGGCAAGGAGGGAGACACACATGATAGCCTCATTCAAAGATGTCCATGAAGCAGACTCTTCTGACAGTGCAGAGAAGCAACTAACTTATACAACAGCTTGCAATAGGGTTTGCACAATTCAATCTATTGATTGCATTAATCCCATTTAAACATTATAATTAGAGTGACATATGGACTAATATAAGGGACCCAGGTGGCGCTGTGGGTTAAACCACAGAGCCTAGGGCTTGCTGATCAGAAGGTCGGCGGTTCGAATCCCTGCGACGGGGTGAGTTCCCGTTGCTCAGTCCCAGCTCCCGCCCACCTAGCAGTTCGAAAGCACATCAAAGTGCAAGTAGATAAATAGGAACCACTCTGGCGGGAAGGTAAACGGCGTATCTGTGCGCTGCTCTGGTTCGCCAGAAGTGGCTTTGTCATGCTGGCCACATGACCCGGAAGCTGTACGCCGGCTCCCTCGGCCAATAAAGCGAGATGAGCGCCGCAACCCCAGAGTCTGACACGACTGGACCTAATGGCCAGGGGTCCTTTTGCCTTTACCTATAGACTAATATTGATGAGCATCAGCAAGGCCCACATTGATGCAGGCTCTGGGCTGTCATTTAGCAACAACACTCTTGATTCTGGAGTCTGCCATTTTTCTTTTCAACAATGCCATGGATGATGATTCTATTCCAGGCATTATATGGGGCGGGGGAGAGGAGAAGGCTGCTCTCAGGAACTGTTGGCTCCACCATGATTAGCACACACACACAAACCCACGAAGGCTGAAGCAAGGAAGGTCTCAGTAATCACCACTGTGCTCTAATTACTTGAGATGACTCCATTCATTGTTTCTATTCATTTTCCAATTGCTCTGATTTTTGCTGTTTGGGGTTCATATATGTGTAATAACTTAGGATCCTGGAACTTCACTTCCTACTTATCTGGGCTATATGATTTGCAGAGTACATTACCTACGCATGACAACTCACTCCCCTAAACCTTGCTGACCTGAGAGGCATTCCCCTTGAACTAGAAACAGATCATCTCAGGGGAAAACCCAGTTTTTCTGTATTTATTTTATCTGTGTGGAAAAGAGCTTGTAAATATGAGGTCCTCCCTTCTTGCTGCCAGGGTATATTCCAACAAGAGCTGCACCATGTGATTATGTTGATCGTGTAACTAAGCTTTGAGCCTTACCTTTATAACTGAAGCTCCTGCTCTTGAGAGAGGACTGTGCATCTGAGCTGCAGCGGCCATGTTAGCTATAGTGTTGAGATGGTTCATCTGATTCATAGCCATTGCCACCGAAGCAGGAGGTAGGCCAACTGGGAGAAGTGGGTGGGGCATCATCATAAAAGGCAGATCTATTCCTGGGGGGGGAAACAGGCTGTGGATTAGTTAAATATTGTTATTTTTTTCATTCCTTAATAATCTGACATTTTACTCAAGACTGCAACTGTTTCATGAATGAATAATCAGATCTTTCCCCCACCAAATTGCAGGTGGGGTGATAATAAAATTTGTGGTATCTGTGGATGTTACAAGAAAACAGATGGGGATGGGAAGCTACATAGAGTCACAGGGCACTTTTAAAATGTCGTAAGATTTTTCTGTCTGCACTAGAGGAGATGGAGGAAGAGGATGAAGAGGAGGAGAAGAAAGTGAGGGAACACAGAGAGACCAGAAAGATATAGAGATCTGTGGCTTTTTCTTTGAAGTGCTGAAAAGGAGGTATGGAATGATGCCCATTCTTTTTCCATCTGTTAATCATATAGACGTTGGTCCATTTGGACTGCCCTTGACAAGCCCCCATCTGCCTGCCTTCTTACTTGCAACCAGTTAGGGGATGGCTCTCTGTCATCCCTGACCCCACCAACTGTTGGCCCCCCTGCTTACCACTGCACTAGTCCCAATGGGCATCAGCCACCACTTGACACATAACATTAATAAAATATTGTGAGTTTTTATTTAAAAAAATCAAGACCCTAAAATGATTAAGACCAATCATTACTTCCCAGCCAGGTCAAAAAGTGTGTAACATCTTGAACTGGATTCCAAAAGCAGATAGGTAAAAGGTAAAGGGACCCCTGACCATTAGGTCCAGTCGTGTCCGACTCTGGGGTTGTGGCGCTCATCTCGCATTATTGGCCGAGGGAGCCGGCGTACAGCTTCCGGGTCATGTGGCCAGCATGACTAAGCCGCTTCTGGTGAACCAGAGCAGCGCACGGAAACGCCGTTTACCTTCCTGCTGGAGCGGTACCTATTTATCTACTTGCACTTTGACATGCTTTCGAACTGCTAGGTTGGCAGGAGCAGGGACCGAGCAACGGGAGCTCACCCCGTCGCGGGGATTCGAACCGCCAACCTTCTGATCAGCAAGCCCTAGGCTCTGTGGTTTAACCCACAGCGCCACCCGCGTCCCTCTAAAAGCAGATAGAGAGGAAGCCAAATAGATACTCTGCAACATAGAACTCCATCCAAGACCATATCCTCCAAATAGCTTCCGGAAGAACCGTATTTTCTTGTTTTACTTGTCATGCAATGGCCAGGACTGAACAGCTATAGGATATCTTGAATTTCATTACGGTGTGTTTTATCTTGGTTTATTTTTTAAGTATTGCTACTTTCCTCAAGCCCTTGGGGGAAAGGTGAGGAATAGACGTTGAAATAAACAAATCCACACTGCAAACAGATGGCATTTTCAAGGGGTGAAGCTTTCTTAACAAAGATGGAGATAATATTTTAAGCAGAGTGAACTTGGGCATAAAACACTGACATAAATGGTAATTATAAAAGACCAGAAACACAGACAACTCAGGTGTATAACCCAGGTTATAAATATGCAGCTGCAAGAACACAGAGTTGGATGTCAGTGGAGAAACTTCTTCAGTCAAAAAGATTCATTGTATAACTGACCAGCAAAGCGTCGGTTGCTCTTCCTGTTAAGTTTTACTGATGGGATGGCTTGTTTTCAAATTTATAATTATTATGAATTTATTATGAACTTAAAAAAAAAAATTGTGGCTGAGGGCATTTTTAGCTACCTTTATGGTCTTACACAGATGGAAAATAGGGCAAACACATTTTAATAACGATAAAGGGAAGGGGTGATCTCCAGGCTCATTCACATTAATCCAAATCAGCTTTCATCAACCTGGTGCCCTCCAGATGTTTAGGGCTACAATTCCCATCAGCCCCAGACTTCTTGATGAAGGTGACACAAAATCACTATTCAGATATCAACTGAAATGAATCTTGAGATCATTCCCCCTGCTGCCTATGTTTTGGGCTTGCACACACGAATACCCTTCTCCTCCTGCTCATGCGATACAAGCGGAAAGAAAATGTGCACTTTAACCTTAGAACATCTAGGATATCAAACTGCAGTTTGATCTGGGTTTCTGTTACTTAACTGTGGCCGGAATCAACCACAATTCACTGAGTTCATGAGCAATGGGGAATGGCAGCTTACTTTTAAGGCTTAGCTTTTTCTCTCCTCCTCTCGTGTGTGAAAAAGAAATATGTGTGGGGAATCTGACAGCCTAAGGCTTATTTATAATTAATCATACTAATAATTTTATTATTTGTACCCCACCCACCTGACTGGGTTGGCGCAGCCACTCTGGGCAGCTTCCAACAAATATAACATTAAACATTTAAAATTTCCCAATACAGGGCTGCCTTCAGATGTCCTCCATAAGTTGTATAATTATTTATCTCATTGACATCTGATGGGAGGGTGTTTTACAGGGTAGGTGCCACTATTGAGAAGGCTCGTTGCTTAAACCAGCGATGAGGAACCTGTGGCCTTCCAGATATTGCTGGACTACAACTCACATCATCCCATGTTGGTTGCCCCTGACAGGAACTGGAATCCAACAACACCTGGAGGGTGGAACGTTCTCAATTCCAGTTGTATATACAGGATGGGGAACCTGCACCCCTCCCGGTGTTGTTGGACTCCAACTACCATCAGTCCTATCCAAAATAACTAGTGGTCAGGGATGATGGAAGTTGTCATCGAGCAACATCTGGAGGGCCAGAGGCTCCCCATCCCTAGTATAGACTGTGCTTGTCATATGGAGTCAATGCATTAAAGGGCTGAGTAGAGCAAAACCAAATGGTGTAATTGTACTTGGAAGACAAAAGGAAGCTACTGCAGATGTTGGAGCACTAGCCCTCTCACCACCACTTCCAAGCACAGATGTGAAATAATTTCCACTGTCCCTCAAAGGAATAGAAGTTATGCAAGACCTTTTTTTAAAAAAAATCCTGAGAAGAAATTTTGTGCTAGGGATGTATTACACATCCATCTTTAGCGCTGACCATTTTTATATTTATTTTTTTGAGCATGTTAATCTGTGTAAATGTTATGTGCACCACAATCTTTGAAGATAGGGCTGGATCTGAATTTAAACACAAATTAATCTGATTTAGTGTTGGTCATTTGCTTTGCATTTTATGATTTTATAATTTTTCTGGTGTTTCATTGATTTTATTGTACACTGCTGAGAGGTTGCCAGTTTAGAAATGTTAACAGAAAATGCTAAATAAATAAATAAAATTAAGTGGTCACTTGGATGGGCTGTGAACAGTGTGTGTGTGACATCTCTTTTCTTTAAGCAGTTCTACAACCTCACCCAACCCTCCAAGCTCATACAAACGTAAGTCTTTGTTTCCTCATTTGATGCCCCCCACAGCAGTCTGGTAATCTTTCCTCATACTCCATGGAGTTTTCAACCCTCCCAGACACCATCTGTCTGCACTGAGTTGCGTGCCTACTTAGAGTCCAATTGACATGCAAACTAAATGCAAACTACAAACGGAATTTAACAGCACATTGCCAGTTTTAAGGGACAATACATCAAGTGCATTCAAAAGGGGGTGTGAAGGAAATGCATCTCATGTTCACAAATCAGACATAATGCCTGATATTCAATAAACCCTTGAATTGTCTTGTGGAAGACTGCTGAGTGATCAGCAAGACAACAGGGTGATCATCAACAACAATAATAAAAATAGTGAAATAATCTGAAAGGAAGGAAAGAAATTTCATTTGCAGACCTTGAAAAGATACTAGATACTACAAATGTGTTGAACTCCTCAGTACAGAAAATGAAATTTAGCAGTATATAGAAGTTAGCTACTGTCATTCAATGCGACACAAGAAGTCTAGGGATTTTTAGCTAAATAGGGGACCAGAGAATGTGTTATTATAAGAACCAGTGCAAATTGCTCAGTGTGTTCAACTAACATTGGGAGTGATAATCAAGATACTTTGTATGTATGCATCACATATGCACAAACGTATGTATCCTAAGTAAATTGCATAAACTTACCTTTAAAATTTCGGAACGCAAATTAAAACATTACAATGCAGATCTTATTTCTCCCTCATTCATTTGCTGTCACCCTTTCACAAATCTTTCCCTCCTTGTCTATCTGGCATGCAACCCATCTACATTCTTTTCCTTCTCCTGCCTGGACAAAATATTCTTTTGTGCACCAGGAAAGAAAGAAGGCTATATTTTCCAATGATTTCAAACCACTAAGTTTGGCAGAATTACCAAAGAAACTTGTATAACAAGGAATCATTCTTTCCAGCTTAATTTCAAAACCTAAATGTTCCAATAAAATGTTTTTGTTGTTTGTTGTCTACTTCCCATTTGTTTGCACACACAAAAAAGTAAGCAAACCCAAGCAAAAGTGCTTAGATTTTCAGTGTAACTCATGAAAGATCAAGGACTACAAGTTATAGCTCTGGACCCAAGTATTAGGCCCAACTTTGAGGGGGGTAATAACACCCCCCAAGATTGGATTAATGGGGTGGGTGAATTCTAACATTTTGTTAATTGTGGTCTCACCTTTAAATAAGGGACAGTCAAGGTTACTTCTTTTCCTTTACCAAAATGATAAAGACAGATGATTTCCAAGCATAGTGGTGGTTGGTACACATTGCAACTGGTAGGGCAGAAAGAACGGAGCTCAACAGTAGGTGGAGCCAGAGCCAAAGACAGGTTGAGCCAACACATTCTATCTTCACCTCAACCTCCTACCCCCTGGATATGCTGTAAGCAGGAAGGCAGACAGGTGGGTTTGAAAAAATCAAGACTGAGGTTGGTTGGGCCATATGCCCTAAAGAACCAGCCTCCACAGCCCAGGGGAAATTATGTTCCTGGAATGTTGACTGGGCTGTTGAGAGCAGCCATGTTGGTCACTTGAAGCAGTATTAAGGTTTTCCTGATATTGTAAATACCTTGTATTTAAGAACACTATCCTGACAATTCTTAGAATCCACCTCGCCTTCAAGAAGTTTCTAAGTATCTCCACACACTTTTGCAGGGGATGAAAGTGTGGTAGGCTTTTCAGCCCAGCTTTTTAACGTTTTCAGCTTTCCTCCCACACTTCTCATAGCCATGTGGAGAATGAAAAGGGGACAGCATCATACATACTGTTTGTGAGCAGATGGTTTTGCTGCAGAGGGCTGAGAGGATGAGCACTTCCCAGACTTGGCTGCCCTGCCAGTGTCGCATGGCTGACCCCGTGATGGGATCCCGGTGGGATAGGTGACTGAAGTTTCTCTTTATCCCATGAAGATTCACTTCCACCTGAAAAAGAGTTTGCAAAGATTGGGTTTTGAGCAATTATTTTTCATCGCTGCTAAAGGGTTATGAAAAGATTTTCCCCCTACCCTGACAGGAAGATTTTTTAAAAATAATAATAGTTAATTAGATGTAATGTTATGCATTAAGGTGGTGGTGGTGGGGAAACAACAATACATACAACAAACAAAAGAAAGGACACAAATATAACCCCAACACAGGATGTCTGTGAGGTGAAGAGTTTACTAAGATACAATTGGGCAGAAGAAAAGATAAAGCCCATCTGTAAGGAGAAGAAAGATCTAGTGACATCCATATATTCTTGGCTGCTGCTGGCATATAGAATTGAACATCCAACATATTGGATTACAAAATAAAGTTCCACCAAATAGCACTGAATGGCTGTGGTTTCTCTTTCCCTTGTAATAGGTGTAAGTTATGGGTTTGTTTTGGTTTGGTTTGGGTTTTTTTTTTTACAGTATAGCAATAGACCCCAAAGGAATAAGATGTTCAAGGACAATGGCTAAATAAAGTTTCTACATAATGGATTCTAGACTTGTGCATGTGACATACCCATGGAAATGGGGGAAAAAAATCATGGAGAAGATTGACTGCACCCTCTGTCCATGTCCCTGATTTCTACAAATGTGACCAAAGGACTGATTAAAGACTACATACATACAGAATACATGAGCTCTGACCAGTAAATCCACCATCCAGAATTCCCAATTATGTGGAAAGAGCCTATGCTGTATAAAAGGAAATGGGGAACCAGTGACTCTCCACAGGGGTGCCAACTTTGGCCTCAGATTATGGGTGCCCAATGGCACCTGTGACATAATGTGATGTCATGACGCTGTGATGTCACAATGTCATGTTACATCAGCACTTCGCAGCAGCACTTCTGAGGCCTTGAAGACCTCTGACGTGACTTCTGGTTTCTACTAGAAGTTGCGTCAGAAGTTTCGCAGGACCTTGGACATCGCCTCAAAAGTCTGGAAGTCATGCCACAGCCCTGCGGTGTGGGTGCCCAGGCCCCCAGGGCCCCCTATAGTTGGCGCCAGTGTCTCCAGATGATGTTGGACCACAGTTTCCATAATCTCTGACCATTGTATTGGCTAGTTGTGACTGATTAGAGTTGGAGTCCAACATCATACGGAGAATCATAGGCTCCCCATCTCTGGTATATAACGCACAGAGTATGGAATCTTTTCAGCTCTTCAAGTAAACAAGCACATCTCAGAGTGGGCAGCTGAAGAGAATTTGCCTGGAAGTCAGGGCCAAGCCGTCCCTTGAAACACCATTAATAGTTGATGGCCCTTCTGCACAACTAGAAGAAGAAACAATAAAGTCTAAAGACAACACAAATGCGTACCCATTGGCTGAATGTTGTATAGGTCAGAGAATTCTGCTTTTGTTGGAATTATTTCCAATTCACATCTTTATTACAGTCATAGACCAGCATAAGGAATTATTTCAGATAACCTTGGTGCAGAATGGTGTGTGTGTGTGTGTGTGTGTGTGTGTGTGTGTGTGTGTGAAGTGGACTGCCCTGTTCTACGTGGCACATCTTGTTCCATGTACCGGGTCATGTGCATTTCCCGTTACAAGGCAAAGACACTCAAACTGGTCCCTCCCCCTGACTACTCAACCATTTTCTGCCAGCCCAAACCTCCCCAATTTTCTAATCTGGGCTCCCCCCTAAAAAAGGATTTAAAAACCTGAAATGCTAATTAAGGAATGGGTTATTAATTTTGCCCATGCACTCGGTCCTGTGCCAATGTGCCACAATAATTTTCTACAGAGCAAAGTATTATGTTAATGTTAATCAAGGTATTTTCCATTATTTTCCCTTTTCAATGAAAGCATTCGATTAGATTTTGTACTGGTCGAAGGAGGTGGGGGTGGGAGAGGGGGAGGCGCCTGTCTGGGTTATTGACACTGCCAGGAATTCATTAACTTGATTTCCAATTAGAATCAGTAATACTTTGTTGGTGCGTAAGGGACAGTGGCAGGAGGAAAAATGTATCTTAATTGAAGATGAAAGTAACAGCATAGAAACACTCAACATTCTTTATGATAAGCACTTGGCTAATAAATGTGATTAATGCTATCAAACAGAACAAAAAATTTGAAAGATCAATGATTGAGCAAAAAGGGAAACACTCCATCATTTTAATACTACAGCTAAGCTATGAATTACCTTTACTATTACAGATTTGTAATTTTCAAAAATGATGAGCAATGCAGTGACAAAGAAAGATACATTTATGCCAAGCTAAATTATACCATATGTTTTAATATAATGTGGCATAATTACAGCAGTGTTCAACAGCGCTGCTATATTTGCGTTAGTTGTGTCAGCACTTCCATCGTAAATTTAACACACTGTGCATTGACTGTCCCAAATTCACATTGACTGAAATAGGGTGCATTTCAAAGCATGGTGGTATTTGCATCTTCTGAAAGGCCAGTGTTCCAGAGATTAAACATAGCTGGACTAATGAGCACAAAGCAGACAATATGCATTTCACATTCTAGAATTTAAAAAGTTGCTTTTCCTTGGAAGTTGAGTTCTTGTAGGTCAGCTTGCCCCCACCTGGGACTCTCCAGATGTTTTAGATTACAACTCCCATCAGCTCCAGAGTGGTCAGTTATCAGCAACGATGGAAGCTGTAGTCTAAAACATCTGGTGGGAACCAGGTTGTAGACATTCTTTTCTGGGGTTACCTCTTCCCCATCACCAATCTTCAGGAATGATAGCATAGGTAAGTAGCTTAATCAATTGAAGTTTTTAGATTTACACCCCACATTTTTAAGCGTACACCTAACAATAAAAGTAAAATGTGGACTCATATTTCTTCTTCTTTAAACTATTACATGGCAAAGTCAGGGTCTTTTGTTTCTTGTTTGCTTTACAATGTGTGAGAGAGGGGAAGGATTCAGTCCCTATAAAAGAGCTGTCTTGTTGAACCAAATCCTTTCCTTTAATCACCAGTTTTGTACTCCCTTCTCAATATCCATTAATGTCTACAGGTCTACTCTGAGTAGGAGAAGGTTAATTGCCACCCTAAGCTTTCCCCCAAATAATATTGAGAACTGTTAATTTATAAAGTGAGCTGAGAGTTTCTGGGAGACCATTGTCCATTCTCCCCACAGAGCTGCAATTGCTATAGTTCTATCTGGGAATTGTTAACTCTGTGATCGGAATATGGGTCTCCTGTTAAAGTGATATAGGTCAGGCACGTCCAACAGGTAGATTGTGATCTACTGGTAGATCACTGGACATCTGTGGCAGATCAGTGGTAGATCACTGGCTCCCCTCAAAGAAGCTCAACAACTTTGACCTGAACCCCTAAAATGGGCTTTCCTCCCTTAAAAAAAGCCCGACAACCTGAACCCCCCAAAATGGGGTAGATCACTGCCTGTTTTTAACTGTAAGTACATCGCAGTCTCTTGGAAGTTGGCCACCCCTGCTTTAGACCCCTGCTTTTAAAATCACGATTATTTAAAAATGATTGATTTAAAAAAATACTGACTTAAAAATCCCCAGTGATCTACCACAGACGTCCAGTAATCTACAGGTAGATCACGATCTACCTGTTGGACGTGCCTGGTCTAAATCATCGGTTTCGGAGGCATTGTGTTCAGGGGCACTGATTTTTCAAAAAGCATAATGATTTAAATCACTGACTTTAAAATCACGGTGATTCAAGCCATTGATTTTGAAATCATGATGGTTTTCTTTTTTAAAAAAATCTGTGATTCAAATCATGATATTTCAAAATCAAATCATCATTATTTAAATCACAGATTTTTAAAATCACCATGATTCAAATCAATGATTTCAGAACCATCATGATTGAAACCACCGATTCTAAAAATCATCATGATTTCAATAGCTGACAATTTTAAGAATCGGTGATTTAAATCAGTGATTCAAAATCACTGACTTTAAAATCAGTGATTCAAGACATTGATTTTGATTATTCTTAAAAAAAAAATACCAGTGATTCAAATAATGATATTTCAAAATCAAATCATAATGATTTAAATCACAGATTTTTAAAACCGTCATGATTTGGATCATTGATTTTGAAATCATGATGAATTAAATCACCGATTTTTTTAATCACCATGACTTGAATCAATGATTTCAGAACCACCGTGATTGAAACCACTGATTTTAAAAATCATCATGATTTAAATAGCTGATTTTAAAATCGCAACGATGCGAATCTCCGACTTCGAAATCATCATGATCCAAATCACTGGTTTTTTTTTAGAATCACCATGCTTTAGACCAGGAACATCCAACAGGTAGATCGTGATCTACCGGTAGATCACTGGACGTCTGTGGTAGAACACTGGTAGATCACTGGCTCCCCTCAAATAAGCTCAACAACTTTGACCTGAACCCCTAAAAACGGTCTTTCCTCCCTAAAAAAAGCTCAACAACCTGAACCCCCAAAAATGGGGTAGATCACTGCCTGTTTTTAACTCTGTGAGTAGATCGCAGTCTCTTGGGAGTTGGCCACCCCTGATATAGGTAAAGGTCCAGTCGCAGACGACCCTGGGGTTGCGGCGCTCATCTCGCTTTACTGGCCGAGGGAGCCAGCATTTGTCCGCAGACAGCTTCCAGGTCATGTGGCCAGCATGACTAAGCCGCTTCTGGCGAACCAGAGCAGCATACGGAAACACTGTTTACCTTCCCGCCAGAGCGGTACCTATTTATCTACTTGCACTTTGATGTGCTTTCGAACTGCTAGGTGGGCAGGAGCAGGGACCGAGCAATGGGAGCTCACCCCGTCAAGGGGATTCGAACCGTGGACCTTCTGATCAGCAAGCCCAAAGCTCAGTGGTTTAGACCACAGCGCCATCCACTAATTCTGGTTTCTAAAAGGGTTGATCTTTTTCTTTTATTCAGGATGCATATGTGAATTGCATGTACCATTATGTAATTATACTGTGTCTACAAAAGTTAGCTAGATAAAACGCTCACAAACAACACACAATATGGTGTCTGCATAAATTAATATATGCCTTTTCTAAAAAAAACCATCAAAAATCAAAATGTGTTCTGGATTGTGGCCAAAGTTTTCTAACTTTTTAAATAACGTTGACAGAACCAAATGCAAGTTTTAAGGGCTTGAGAATTTGATCTCCATCACATTTTGCTAAGCACATTTTGTGTCACAGTAACTTTTTTTTTTAAAAAAAAAAAAGAGGCACAATCTACCCTTCTTCCAACAATGCAGAGTAAACAACTTACTCGCTTTGGCTTTCAGGGAAAAGGTTATGCTACAATTTTGTTTATTTATTATTCCATTTATATGCCAAAGAGCTCAGGAAAGCATAAATGGTTTCCCCCTCACAACAACCCTGTGATGCAGGCTAGGCTGAGAGATAGTGACTGGCCCTAGGTCACCCAGTAAATTTTCGTGGTGCTTTGAATCTGAGTCTCCCAGGTCCTAGTCCAACACTGTAATCACTACCCCACACTTAATTCTTTATAGTGATAAACCAATAGCGAGACCCGGAAACTGCAATTAATCCAGAATGCGGCAGCTAGACTGGTGACTGGGAGAATCAACCACTAGTTCTTCAAACTCGCATCTTTCAGGGGAAGGCAACTTTGTAAAATGCAAATTTGTTTCGAAGTTTCAGATGGACAGGAGGGAAATAAAAGTTTTCAAAAAACCAATCTAAAGTTCAATCGGCTGACAGCACTTTCTCCTTTGGTTTCAGATTCCTTCTATCTATTTTTAAAATTGTGTGGTCTGTCTAAATGAAATTCACACTGTCCACTACATCTATCTGCGTTTGACATTTGATTTGTTGCTATACAATTCAGGGAGGGGGAGGGGGAAATTGAATTCCCTAGTTGAAAGCAATAATGTCTTCAGTGTCCATGCCTGGTGAATTCTCAGAAGCTGGTGTGTGTGTGTGTGCGCGCGCATGCGCATCCTAACAGCCCAAGGGTGGGAAGTCCTGAACACCTTTTTTTTGTTGTTTCCCGTGGCAAAATGAAACAATAACAACAAATACCGGCTTGCAAAAATAAAGCAAAATATTTGCACTTTGTCTGCACTCTGAATCCATTCAAAACTGAGCCCAGGCAATTGTGCCTTGCCCCAGAGGACATCAGCGGGAGTTGCCGCTTGGCAGCTACCAGCAATGGCTAGCTTGGCTGCATCATGGGCTGAGTGAGTTTCAGCTGCTCAGCACCACTCTCTTGCCTTGGAAGAGCCCTCCAGCAGGCTCCGCTCCTTAGGAGGCTCAGGTCAAAGGGGAAATGCCACCTGCATAATCCTGGCACCACAGGCACAACATACTCTTTATGTCAGGGGTCAGCAACCTTTTTCAGCCATGGGCCAGTCAACCGTCCCTCAGACCATGTGGTGGGTCGGACTATTTTTTTTTTGGGGGGGGGGGGAAATGAACGAATTCCTATGCCCCACAAATAACCCAGAGATGCATTTTAAATAAAAGGACACATTCTACTCATGTAAAACCACGCTGATTCCCGGACCGTCCATGGGACGGATTGAGAAGGCGGTTGGGCCGCATTCGGCCCACGAGCCTTAGGTTGCCTACCCCTGCTTTAAGTCATGGATACCAGACTTGAATGTGATTTTATTGTGATAATCTTTTGTAGGTTTCTTTGAGAGCCTCATGGAGAAGTAAAGTGGAATATAAGTGTTCTAAATAAATAAATAACCCACAGCAGAGGCTCGTCGTTGCCTTTTCTTAACAGCCTTCTTCTGCCAGGTGGCTACAACCTTCATGTTTAGAAAGGTTTTGGAGCTATAAATGGTGATCTTTTCTTTTGCTGAATAGTTGAGCTGTTTTTGACTTCAGGAAAACAACCAGCCTA
Organism: Darevskia mixta; assembly: GCA_034641385.1. NCBI lineage: Eukaryota > Metazoa > Chordata > Lepidosauria > Squamata > Lacertidae > Darevskia > Darevskia mixta. The sequence goes on along the minus strand of JAWWNH010000061.1, from coordinate 6,720,278 downwards.
CTTTGGATTTTTATATATTAATTTACTCCACAACATTTACAGACCGCTTGGTTTTAATAAAACCTCAAAGCGCTTCACACAAAAAAATCGATAACTTGACATTATTTTTATATCTGAAATTGTTCTACAATTATTTTTTTAACAGTTATAACTGGGTTGTATGCGACATCCTATTCTGAGTAGACTCATTGAAATTAACGGGACCTAATCAATCATGTCCATTAATTTCAGTGGGTCTACTCTTAGTAGGATTAACATTGAATGCAGTCCATTGCTTGTATACATGAAATTGTGTAATTTTTTATTGCTGATGTAGTTATTGTGAAATCCATTTAAGATATTTCATAGGAAGCAAAACATAAATGGAATTAATTAAAGAATTAAATAATAGCAGCTTTGTCATTTTTGTGAAGGGACAAATAGATTCATCAGTTCTGGTCAACTCAAGTTTCTCATTTTTCCAATCTTAAATTCAGTTCTCCACATTTCTGCAGTAATTTGTGATATTCTCTATAAGTCCTCAGGAATATTCTTCAGCATCTTTGTGCAGATTTCTCCTCATAAACATATTTTTGTCTGCAGTTTCACTAATGTATGCATTTTTGCAAGCAATTTATCCTAATATAATGTGTTTTTGTATGTTATTTTCACTAATATATTCACCTTTGTGCACATTTCCCCCCTAATATGCCCAATATTTCAATTCTGTGCTTTTAGCTGTTTCATGTGCACTTCTTAAATTAATGTTATCATTTGTAATTGCTAACTGTCAACTGTCACAAAAATGTTTTAATGGTCTGTTGACTGCAAATAAAGAAAGAAAAAGAGTAATATATGCATTTTTTGTAAAGAATGGTTGGAGAGCTGCACCACAAAATTCAGGTAAGTGCTTTAAATGCAAACAGAATCAAATTCTCCCACCCCACCGCTGGTCAGGCTTATGAGGCCCTAGAGAAGAGATGGGAAACCTGTGGCCCTTCAGATGTAGCTAAACTGCAACTCCTGTCAGTCCCAGTCAGAATGGCCAATGGCCAGGGATGATGGGAGTTGTATGTCAGCAACATATGGGGGGCAAAAACTTTCCTACTCCAAGCACGCATGTCTAGGGACGTTAGGAGCCATGAGAATTCCATCTTCCCATGGACCCCTAACAGCTGTGGACACTTCCTGCAACATCTAGATCTTAATGGAGATGGCTGCTGTGAGCCCTCCTTACTAACATGCCCATTAAGTTTGGGGAATGGGATAGAGGTCTGCAAGGGCCACACACACATTGAGATAATTTAGTGCCTGGAAGCTGCCTGCTCTCTTAAAATTATATTTGGTACAGTATGTGTGTGTGTGCCCACCTATCATTCATTCATTCAAATTTATATACCACTTGATTGTAAAAACAAAACGAAACAAAAAATACCTCAAAGATAAAACAATAAAATAGAGCACAATTCACAACCCTACAAAAACACATTAAAATTACCTCAACTTTATAAGCATCTGAGTAGGGCTTATCCAAACAAGAATTGTAGTACGCGCCAAAAAGAGTGCTTGATCTCAACAGGCAGGGAGTTCCAAAGTGCACTTTCTGCTGCACTAAAAAATCAAGTTCTTAAAACTATGGAACGGGTATTATATGTCACCTGCAGTAGTGCCAATTCCACCAATCGATGCGGCCAAGTGGGCATCTGTTAGTCAGTTTTTGCTCTGTTTAGGACTGAGTACAATTCCCCCGCCCTATAAACTCCAATCAACATTATATAAAAATTTTAAACTGATTTTTCTTTCAGGTGTGTTTGAAAAGAGAGTAAAAGGGAAAGACATACTTACAGCATAATCCTAATATGTTTACTCAAAGGTAAGCCCCACTGAATTCAACAGTGCTTACCATTAAGCACAGGGTGATATAATTCTAAATTGACATGCCTACAATTTCAGTGCAAAAGAAGAATTGACATCCTTCTCCGCCCATCATGAAAAAGCACCGGATATTTTGAGGTGATGGAGAAAGGATTGAGTTTCTAAAGGTGGAGAAGGGAAAGAGAGAGACTAGAAATCCTTTGGACAAAACAATTCCCCAAAGAACTAGCCTAGTAATAATCTGAAATGATAAATGAATGACTTACAAAAGGCATTTCGACATTTCATGCACCGGTTTGTACAGCTGCGTTTAGGGTGTTCTGTACTGTGCACTCGAAGTAAGCTATAAAACCGGTTAAGTTAAAATATTAAAAATTGAGAACTCTAGCGATGGCTTTACTGGTCTACTTCCAAAAAGTTATCAAGTGGTTCAGCAGATGTAATTACTGCTCAGTCCTGCCAAGGCTTTGAAATATGCCCATTAATTCAGCAATTCCCAGTCTGTCCATCAGTCAGTCATACTTAAAAAATATGTCTGTCACAACTTAGGTGTGGTAATCTATAGATAATTATATAATAAAAAGTCACTGGGGAGGAAGGAGGGGAAAGGCACCCAGAATATCATTTTTTCTCCCCAAACTTTTTGAAAACTCTTTCTGACTTTAAAAACTATCCTGCCTTTAAAAACTCTTTCTGACTTTAAAAACTAAAATAGGGTAGGTGGAAGAAATTGCATGTCTGTCAGGATATTTGATGCTTGTCATTAAGTTTCTAGACCATGAGCCACAATACTCCTGGGTTGCACTGGAACACAGATTGCCTTGTGCCATCTGACCATTGACCCATCTAAATCTACCCCACCAGTAGCCAAACTGGTGCCCTCTAGACGTTTTGGATTACATACACAGGCCAAGTTCAGATGATCACCTATACCAGGCATGGGGAACGAACACACACACACACACACACACACACACACACACACACACACACACACAATTTTTTTACAACAAAACATCACATAAAAAAGAAAAGCCATACATCAAAACCTTAAAACAACTATACGTATACACAATCCATATTGAATCCAAAACATGGGACTACTAGAATTCCCTGACTCCCCCCACCCCCGGTTCCCTTGTTCTATGTTGTTCATGCATGTCCATAAATTCTTTACCTCATTTTACTTTCCAATTTTATACCTTATCTATAATATTATAAGCATTTTTTAAAATCCTGCTAATGTGTTAACTTGTATACATTGCATTTGTATACATGCAATAAGCCAGGCGTGGGGAACATTTAACCCTCCTGATGCTGCTGAACCTACAACCTCCATCAGCCCTAGCAAGCATGGCCAATGGCCAGGGATCATGTGGAGGACCAAAGGTTCCCTGCACCTGACCTAGATCAGGTTTAGAACAGGGATGGGAAACCTATCCAGATGTTGTTGAGTTCCAAGTCCCATCAACCATGGTCAGCATGGCCAAGGGTCAGGAATAATGGGATTTGTAGCCCATAACATATGGAGGGCATGATGTTGGCTATTTCTGATCTACACTGTCTAGCAGTGATTCATTGAGGTTTCAGATGGAGGTTTTCGTAGCCATACATGAAGATGCCAGGGATTGAACCTGATTGAACCCAGGACCTTCTGCATTCAAAGCATGAGATCTGCAACTGAGCTGCTTTTACATTTTGGCACTGGAGAACAAATTTCAAAGGTAGGATGGGGTGGAGGACAAAACGCATTGTTGTTCCCCACAACTCCTTGTTGCTCCTGGCTTTCATTTTGGAAGAGAAGGGGGCACATCTACCAGAGGCACTGGAAACTCCAACTGCCTTTAAAAAGGAGGAGGACAGCCTGGTAAGTGGGGGGGGGGCAGTGAAAAGTAAGTCCCTCCCTGCATATTGCCAGGTTGGGGGATGTGAATCTAGAGCAGCACCCTAGTGTTGGGTGCTTTCACTCTTTGTTTCCCCCTGTAGTCACGATTTAGGTTGGTCCAACCCTGCAGCCAAGAAAAAAGTTCTAACTGAACTGAATTTGGGCTTTCCGTAGGCATCAGTTTGGTCAGTCTGAGAACAGGATGCCGAACGAGATGGCCCATTGACCTGGTCTAGCAGAGCTCTTCTTATGTTCTTAGTGGAGTCTTTTTTGAAAAGGAATTTACAGGTGTGGGGCTTCAGAACCAGAACCAGAAGCACAGAAAGGGGACACAAAGAGTTAAAGCTACATTTCTCATTGCAGTTCTGTAGGACTGTATGAACAGCCCCAGCTTTCCTGATGTGGGCTGAGACAGGGCAGCACTGAGCAATAGGTTGTTTTGTCTTGTGTGCAGTTGTTATGTGGGGTGGCTTGTTTGTGTGGTTGCTTCAGTGGGGGTGGGGGGTGATCAGTGGAAGTTGGTTATTTCGTTATGTGTTTTAAGGAGCAAATAATAGTTTAGGGCACAGACAAAACCTGATAGGCTCAGTTTCTTCTTGTGACTCCTAGTGACTTGTCCTTTGTCACAGGGCAGCCATTTTGTGACTTGCAAGGCTCTCACAGACACCATTTTGTTGCCATGCCCATTACAATTTCTCCTATTTCCAAATGTGCCCATAAGTTTACCCCCTCCCATATATGTTGGCAACCTCTGTGTAGCTGTGGATTTCCTGCATCAGCAGGGGTCAGAATAAATGACCCTTGAAGTTCCTTTCTAAAATAGTTCAAGGCCAATACCCCTTCTAAAGGGACTCTCTGGAATATATCTGAAATCTACATCGGAACAGTTTCCAAACTTTACTAACCATCTTGGCTGGGTTGCATTCTGGTGCTAAGCAAGCAGCACCTTGATGATCATTTATAAAAATATTGACAGCTTGCGTTCTCATACCAGTGCCCAGCAACACATTTCCAAATGTTTTGTCCCATTTCTTGCAAAGCAACGCCATCTGCCAGAGGTGGCATTTCATAGCTATTTACTCCGACTACCTCCAAGAAGTCATCTGCCACTATCTAATGCTGCCTGAATAAAGGGGATTAAGACTCTGATGCAACAGAGACTATTGATAATGTGGTATAATTGGGAAGAAATGAAGATAAATGAGGTTGAGGATGGAGAGGCAATTAGTTGAGGCGCCCGTACAGCTGTGCTCTCGGCCTAGCTCCCTTGGCCTTTCCTTTGGTGAGGTATGTGCAAATTAAACATAATGACAAATGCTCACTTCACCCAAGCTCTTCATTTTGGGAAGAAAGTTGATGTTCATTCTTGACATCCCATGCAATAAAATTTATACTTTCTTAAAAAGCAATGTATCACAATGCCTTTTGTGGAGAGTGCATTATTTTGTTGACTTTTTCTCTCTACTTATTACCACAGTCAAGCTGTGATCTTTCTGGTGATCTTTCAAAGCACAGTTTATAATATTAGGAGGGAACCTCAGGTTTATGCATATTCACACACCCCACCACCACCAATCATGGTATCTGATTTCTTGTCCGTCTCCCTTCTCTGGTTCAGCAAACCATCATATGCCTGTGGTTTACAAGGACAACAGATTGCCTCCATCCAGAACTGGAAAACATAGTTTGAACCACAGCTGAGCAGAAATTTCTCAGAAGTTGATTTTCGGAAAAGGTTTCTGAATTTTTTCTTTTTCTCACTACCCCACCAACTTAGAAAAAGAATGTCAATTCACACAATTTTATCCGAATATTCTTCAACACTTTTGAGGGTGATGGATACCATTCCTCCCCCTCACCGCTGAATACCGCAAAATGATGCTGGGTCCCATGCACTGGAGGTGATGTCGAAATATGGCCACACTGCAAACACAGTGATTTATGTTACTTGCAATGGCAGCACAAAACAAAGCCAACAAACAAACAAACATCAGAAAGGAAAAATATAAAGATGCCACGCTCCTGCCACCACTCATGATGAGCCTCACCCAGAGAAGCCATTGGGGAATTTCTCCTCCCCGTGGAGACATTTGTCAGTTTATCTGCCCACAAACAAGTTAGAGAAAATCAACAAGTCATTTTGTATATTGCTTTTATCTGGACTTGTCCAGAGGCAAACCTTGGCTGGTTTTAACCAGGAAAGGAAATAGGAGATAGAGTGTGTGGGGGAAATTTTATCATTCCTCTCTGAACTTTGCAATCATGGTTTGTAGGATCATCTGAATCAACTCTGTGTACATGATGAGCATGTTTCCCTGTATATTCATCCACTGGAGTACCAGTTGCTAATATTCACAGGTGGGAAGACTGCTCTCGCGTACCATTGGCATCTAGTTGACTTCTGTGAGAACAGGATGCGGACCAGATGAGTCCACTGGCCTGATCCAGCAGAGCTCTTCTTATGTGGCAAAAGGCATTTCTCTCTTTAAACAATGATGGAAATGAGAAAGTCCTTCCCCAGCAGTTTTGACTCCTTCATTTTACCCTGTATGAAGCATGCAGATGTTATAACATTGTGTGCAGCAGGAGCTGCAAGAAGACGTCCAAGGAAGCCTGTACATATCCTCCTAATGACAATGGAAGCCAAATCTGCACTTCAAAAATATTACGTAATACAGTCTTTCCTGTTCTATACCACTTCATCCTGCAAGTGTGGGACTTAGTATCTGAATGCTCCCCTCATGTCAGAAACTTATTACACGAAGGAAGCCAGGTGATCTAGGAGAACTAGTCTAGTCTCTCTTTTCCAGTGCTACTTTTCCAGTGTGGCTAAGGCAGGGGGAAAATAATGTCAGAGAGAGAGAGAGAGTGCATTCAAACATGTGGTCCGCTACCTCAATACCACATTATTTCTGCCTGCATAGTTCAGCTCTCACTATGTAAAACCTCGCACCTGGTCAGTTGTGCTACTGAGCTCATGCTGTGCTTGTAGGTCCCAAAGGCATCTGTTTGGCCACCACGAGAATAGAATGCTGGATTAGGCAGGTTTCTGCTCTGATTTGGCATGGCTCTTTTAATGTTCTTAAGGTGGTTTATTCATATCAGCTACAAGTTTTATATAGATTGTATTCGTTCACTGCACAGGTATTTTCCAGGGCATTTTCCAAACAGTGGGCAAGCTGAGACATTCATAACTTCAGATGTGCAGCGAGATCACATTATCCTAATATCTGCAGAGCTTCTTCCTGTGGCTTCCTGGGTCAGACGTGCTGATCCTACATTGCCAACCAAACGCAGAAGTGAGAACATAGTTAAGCGTATATTGCACAAGAATGTTGCATGGAAACCTGCATTGAATTAATGGGTGCACCTTCTGTTTGGCACCCAATGCCAGTGGCTGTCCATTGGGACTGGCGGGGCGAAAGGCAAGGAAGCCAACAGTAGGTGGAGCCAGAGCTAATGACAGATAGAGCCAAAGGCAATTCTGAGCCTCAGAAGGAGGAAGGTGACATACCGGCTGTGCGTGCACGCACACGCGTGCACACACAGATGGGGGTTGTAAATGAGAAGACAGGCTGGTCAGGGCTGCTGAAGGCAGACTGAGGTTGGTGTGGACCACCTCCTTTTTCCAAAAAGAAATAATTAGATGGCCATCCCACAAAGCATTTTATTTCCTTATTCTTTTCTTTAAAAAAAAAAAAAAAATGCCTCACAGTGATTCATTTTATTTTTTTCCTCATAAAGTTATATTACAATAATATCAGATTTTATCAATCCATTGCATCATCAGATATGTGTCTGGGTCAGTCCCTGACCAGCAGACTGCCTACTTACTCCTGTACGTTTCCCCCTATCATCACATTTCAAAACGTCTAGCTGTGTGTGTAATTATACTAATGAGCGTTGCAAGGGTAAATGTGACCTTTACTTCCTTTGCTCTTAGCAGTGTTTCTACACCCCCTCCCCCAAATATGTTACATGTAAAATGAACAAGATAAATGTTTATTATGGAAAGCTTTGATTTAGATCTTGTTTCTGCTGTTTTAACGCTAGTGTTTTGCCAAATGCACAGGACCCCAGTCTGATTCTGGGACCAATTCAAAGGGTGCCTGAGACGTAATCTTTCTCCATGTCTGCCTTTCTGTACTTTGAGAACCTCAGCAGAGGCTCTTCACAGGATCCCTACAAACAAGATGCACTGGGGAGATGACCTTTTCAGTGGTGATGACCTGGCTTTGGAATGCTTTCCTTGAACCCATTCTCTTATGCTACACTGAGGAACATTCAGGTGAAGAGTAAAGATTGTTGTTGTTGTTTAGTCGTGTCCGACTCTTCGTGACCCCATGGACCAGAGCACGCCAGGCACTCCTGTCTTCCACTGCCTCCCGCAGTTTGGTCAGACTCATGTTGGTAGCTTCGAGAACACTGACCAACCATCTTGTCCTCCTTCGTCCCCTTCTCCTTGTGCCCTTCATCTTTCCCAACATCTGGGTCTTTTCCAGGGACTCATCTCTTCTCATGAGGTGGCCAAAGTATTGGAGCCTCAGCTTCAGGATCTGTCCTTCCATTGAGCACTCAGGGCTGATTTCCTTAAGAATTGATAGGTTTGATCTTCTTGCAGTCCATGGGTCTCTAAAGAGTCTCCTCCAGCACCATAATTCAAAAGCATCAATAGGCTGCTCTAATTGTGGTGGGATCCACATGAGAGTTCTCAAGAAACTCAAATGTGAAATGGCTCACCTTCTAACAAAAATATGTAACCTGTCCCTTGATTCAGCCTCCATACAGGAGGACTGGAAAGCAGCCAATATAATGCAAATTTTTACAAAGGGATCCAGGGAGGATCCTGGAAATCACAGGCCAGTTAGCTTAACATCTGTCCCTGGAAAACTTGTAGAAATTATTGTTAAAGATACAATAAAACCGAGCACATAGAAGAACAAGGGGAAATCTTGCCTCACACACCTAATGTATTTCTTTGAGAGTGTCAACAAGCAAACAGATAGAGGTGATCCATTTGACATAGTGTACTTGGACTTTCAAAATACCTTTTGACAAAGTACCTCACTGAAGACTGAGTAAGCTTAGCAGTCAAGGAATAAGAGGGGAGGTCCTCTTGTAGATCAGGAATTGGTTAAATTGCAGAAAGTCAAGTGTAAAAATAAATGAACAGTTTTCCAAATGGAGAGAAGCAGAAAGTTGGGTCCCCCAAGGATCGGTTATTGGGGCCTGTGTGATTTAACTTGTTCATAAATTATTTAGTGTTAGGAGTGTGCAGTGAGGTTGCCAGCTGAAGACACTAAATTGTTCATGGTTATTAAAACAAAAGGGGATTGCAAAGAGCTCCAAAATGATCTCTCCAAACTGAGTGAATGGCCTGATCTAGTAAGCCATTCTTACAATCTTATGTCGGGGGGAGGTCCTCAGCACTTCCCCTGGGTTCTCCTGTCTGAGGACATAGCACTCACAGTTTCCTCAGTCCTGAAGGACGAGTCCTCAATTAAAAAAAACAAACAAACCCCATCTCCTCCACAGCATATAAGTCAACACCTTCAGAACTGGATAAGGGACCTTTAAGTCAACACAGCCAGCTCCTTAATGGTGGGGCCAATTGCAGTATGGGCCAGTCTTCCCCCACCTTGTGCCCTACAAATGTTGGATACAAAGTCTCACCAGCCCTAGGTGGCTTAGCCAATGGTCAGGGATGATGGGAACTGCACTCCAGCAACACCTGGGGGATATAATGTTTGGGAAGGCTGGTGCAGATCTCAGCTACCTATAAAAGTCCTCAGATCTTTGCTGAGACAACATCCTCCAAAGCTCAGCCAGCACAATCCACGGGTAGCTGCCCAGGGTCCACAGCTACTTGGAAGAGTTTGTTGATAGTTTCTACTGCCTTTGCGAGACCCAAGTTGTAACAGAAGAAAATACTCACCAGAGAGACTCATTAGGGCCCCACTCTGGTGTCTTTCTGGCACCAAGCAAAGCCTTTTAGTTTTCCCTCCTCCGTGTTTTAAAAACTTTGGCTGATCTGTTTTATTTGGATGATCTATTTATAGAGTGGATGGTTTTAGCTTATTTTAAAGTATTGGTTATATTACAGTATTTATGATATTTTTAGTAAGCTGTCCTGATCGTGCATTTAAAATGTGAAGTATACATTTTTCAAAAAAAAGAGAAAAAGCCAAGAAGCTGAGGCTATAATTGATAACCACGTGTTATCTGCTCCAAGTTTTTTAAAGGAAGAGTAGGCAATACCTATCTATCTACCTAATATAAATAAAATGTATGCCTGCAGCTGTCTTAGGGACCAAAAGATACACACAAAATAATTTCATGGAAAACAAGTTGCTGAAACAGTATACACCCTTGAAGGTGACTTGAAAATAAGTACCCACCTATTTATAATTCCAAAGCACAGACAGATTTGTGTAACTGATGGCCCAAGGTAATGGACGTGGACTTTCAAGTGGTCTTTAGAGCGCCTTGGTATTGTGCTGAGAACAAAAATGATCTAAAAAGGTTCTTCTCTCTTGCACCGACAGTGTCAAGGTTAATGAGCTAAAACTAGTTAAATTGATATTACCAAATTAATGACTTTTTTATAGTACACTGCATGGATTTTAGCAGAAAGCTTAATGTGGAATAGTTAGTCTTAATTGAATTAGAAGGTATCACACGCATACAATTAAGCTCACTGTAGACTATGGTATTTTAAGGTAATTGCATCCAATTCTAGAGCTATCTGGGCTATCCATTTGCACAATGGATGCTCTATAACTGCCACACAGTTGCCATGATCTTTTCTGAAAGCAAGAGGCCCAACAGGTGCACAACCAGCAAATGTCTTAACCATTGATTTCAACAAAGTGAAGTGATCCAGCCTCACATTCCTCTGAGCAACAGATACATGTGCATGTCTGAATCCACACAGATCTCCTAATCGGATGTACCGGTAGCAACTCTCTGCTTTGAGCACATAAAATAAATAAATGAAAGCATTCTAATTAAATTGAGATGCAACATGAAGTCATGACTTAGCACACACTCTCCTCTAGCGATTTTTTCAGAAATCCGACAGAATCAAACAGTGGCCTAAAACAGAGTTCAAACTACCCAGAGTTCCCCAAGTTCTGATGCAATGAATAACTCTGGTTGGTTTTGTTTTACAATTATAATAATTACTAACATTTATTACTCACTTTTTTGCCATGGCAAGTCAAAGTGGCTTACAATATTTTAAGCGTAAAGCAAACATAAACATACATTAAAACCAGTGTTTACAACAATAATCTAAAAGACCATTCTGTCTTTTAAAAACTAGATTAAAACATCCTACCCTTCCAAAAGGGCCACAGATACTGTGCTTTTCCGTCTATAAGACGCCCCCATGTATAAGACTCCCCTTATTTTGGGGGACTCAAATTTAAGAAAATTGGGGGGGGGGAGATGGCTCAGTTGTTGAGCTTTTTTTGTGGGGATTGCACAGAGTTGTACAGCATTTCTGCAACCCACATATATCAAACAAAGTAAGAAAATCTGCATGTGGTGCATCTCATGTCAAAAATGTGAAATGTGTATGTTTTCAATTAGAAAAATCCATTCAAATGAAAATTGTCATAAAATTAGAAGGGAAAATATGTTAGGCCTGACACTTCTGTTCTTGGGACATATTTGTGTTTCCTGGAAGCAACATGGCAGCACAACTGCAATGTTAATTAATGCTGATTTGGCAAATTGCTATGGTGTAGATTGGGCCAGGTTTTTAATACTGCCAGATTAATGGGACACACACCAGAAACCATCACTACCTGGTATGAAAACTACGTGCCAAAATGCAGCTGGCCAGCTATTACCTTGCCTTCTCAATGCATATCATAAAATGGTGACTCAGATGTATACACACAGGGTGTCTTCTATCTATATCTATCTATCTATCTATCTATCTATCTATCTATCTATCTATCTATCTATCTATCTATTTCATTGGGGCATCATTTGTTTTACCAAGTTTGCTCGGCTATTACACAGAAGTATTGGAGAATAGCATCAAGCAGAGGTAGTCAGTATGGTGCCCTGCAGATGCTGCTGGACTTCAACACCCAACACCCAGACCTTTGGACATGCTGGCTAGGTTGATGGCAGTGCATTGTGTTAGCTACCCTTGGTACATGCTGCTGTTATTCAGTTAAGGGTGGGGAATCACCCACCTGCCATTTGTGTCATACGTTCAACAGGTGGGCTGTCCTGCCAACTTGTCGAAATCTCTTAAACAATGTTCCCAAGTATCTAACAGTAAGCTGGCTGGTGGCTGCTGCTTGTAACCTGAAGCAGAAGGCCCATTGCTAGCCCTATGCTCAGCACATTGACAAGTGTCAATCACTTTATCACTCCTCCTGATAAGAGGGAGGGAGATAAAGAAGCATGTATTTTATACAGGCTTTCTCTGGCTACGTGTGCCTATTCCCTACTGGGAACAAGTTTGTGCAGGCAATAATTCAATCCCTTTCCACCAGTTGTCTAGAGCGGGTGAAGCCCCTGCTAAAATGAAGGGTGTGGGACCTTCCTGCTCTCAGGGGTTCCCTTGCAAACTTCTTCTGAATCAAGAAAGGGGGTTGCATGGAATTCTACTGAACTGAGCAAGATTTAATTCCCTGCCGATGAGTAGCAGTCAAATCCTGCTGCCTTGGCTGTTCACACTGGTTCTATGCTGGGAACAGACATGCACAGCCATTGTAAGGTTTGACCCCATCCTTTCACACATCAGCAGGCATGGACCAAACATGTCACCTGTTAGGTAAGAGGATGGGAGTAAACAGGGAAAGGATGGGAGACTTCTTCAGCTTTCCTCTGAAGTGCAGCGATAGCAATAGCCATCTTCCTTAGATGTTTGTTGTTAATGAATGTGATTCTTTTCAAATTGAAAAAGTAGTACAAATGAGCCAACGTCCTGTGCAAAGTAAAAAAAAAAAAATGTGCTGCAGATGGCTAGGGATAGTTGGTGGGGGTGTCTTTTTTCAGTTTGCAGGCCCTAGATCCCCTCCACACCTTGCTGGTTATTTGTCAAGGTCCTTTAATGGTCTCTTGCCCAGGGCCTTCCAAAAGCCTGAAACCAGCTGTGTCTATACATATACATAAAGAAGCAATCAATGAGACAATTAATGTTCATGTTGTCAGGAAACATCGCTGCCTTCTACATAAATTAGTATTTTTTTTATTGTTGCATGTGGGTTTGATAAAATCAGCTCTGATTAAAATTGGCATTTATGTGGCTCCTGCTGTTGGCAGCTGTATAGCTGGCAGAAACGTCTTGCGCTCAGCATGGGAGTTGCAAATCCAAAGAGAGAATGATCGTTCCGGTTTCAGTTTTGCGTGTGCGGTTGATCGGACGGGATAAACTGTTTAACATTTTTTGGGTTCTGGGGAGTGTTTTATTCAGACTTCATTCCTTCTCCCTGCTTCTGATTATGAAGTTGAAGATCTGGGCTGTCTCCTTTACTGCTCAGATAGAATGACAGTATCACACGTACACATTCATACAGAGTAATTTCTTTAAGTTTTAGCAAAGAGCTTCCCCATCAGTAGATGTTTGGAAACACTAATCATTGTCATTTGCAGCTTCCTAATGCAATAATTAGGAAATGGCCAGAACCTTCTTACTGCTTAGTTATGAAGCATAAGAAACCTGAGCTACGTGTTCAGGGGGGGCTGAAAAAATTAAACCAACAAATAAATAGGAACAACACAATTTCTCAGCTGTCCCCTGTGAAACTCATTTCTAGCAAAAAATGGAACTTGGCCCAATGATACATTCCCACCCCCCCAAACAGAGGGAGACAGAATGAACAGAGGTCATGGAAATGGTGCTCCCCTTGGGGAAATCTTGTAATCCAGCCTTTATGCATCCACTCCAAACGACTCTCACATAAAGACAAGGCTAAGAGAATTGTGTGTAACTCTGTATTCAAGTACCTTATACAGGGTGCATGAGCAGCTTAACTCTTGGAACATTGAAAGAGCTTTGTACCTGTCAGTGAGAGCATCAGTCAAACAATTGCCAAGGGGTGACTCTTAAGGGCATCAGTGCTTTGTCACCAAGCAAAAAAATTCTTGTTTTTGCTATTTGTTTGTTTATTCCATTCTATCAATGTGTTTGGCACTTCACAGAAAACGAAAGGAGCCTGTAAACACAACATAGGTGAGGAAAGGGACGGAGCTATAGGGAGGGGTAAACAGGGAAAGGATGGGCGACTTCTTCTGCTGGATAGCTCAGTTAATAGAGCATGAGACTCTTAATCTCAGGGTTGTGGGTTCAAGCCCCACGTTACAATGCAAATTCCTGCATTGTAGGGGGTTGGACTAGATGACCCACATGGTCCTTTTCAGCTCGACAATTTTATTATCCGAAAACTTTGGTCAGAAATCACATTACAGCATGACATGAGAAGTAGGGATTCACAAAGGCTTCACAGTAAAGCTGGTATGAAGAGCCCTTTTCAGCCCAAAGGCGACATTCTAGGCAAACTTCTGCAGGCCACATGCCAGAGATGTGAGCGAGTTCAGATGCAAAAGAGGGCACAGCAATTAATGCCAATTGTACACTCGTTTCTTCAAACACCCCTCTCTATAGCAAGAGGCTTTATCAGAGTTTCTGGGACATGTTTGAGCCAGGTGAAAACACCTAGGGTCTGAAGCACGACCAATGAAGGGTCTATCCTGTTCCAAGGGCCAGATCCAGGGGTTCCAGGGGCCAGGCAGAGAGAGGCCTGGAGGGTCACACCTGGCCTTTGCAATGAATGTAGGTTTTGAAGAGAGCGTCTCTCTAAGTGGGACCAAAATAGAACTCACACTTTTTGCAAGCATTGCCTCACTAACCTTCCCACCACATGAGCTCCTAAAATACTCAGGTCTGAATGAAAAACAAAAACAAAATGGTTTACTACGTAAACCCATAAATAATTTGATGAGGAATAAAGCCGGATCAGACACACTCCTGCCTTTTTCTTTATTAAAAAAATCAATCTCTTATGTTTTCTATGTTTTCTCGGACACATTTCCTGTCAATAGCTTGAAAGATGATATAGATTTAGGAGGAGAGTGGTCTCAGTGTAGCATCTCTCATATTATTATTCCAGTATCATCTGTTACAAAGTAAGACCAATTCCCACATCTAATTACAAACAGGATTTCAGAGTCATTAAACAAAATACATTTCCATTAGTGCTGCTGTAAGAAGATAGCAGAATGGGGGGGGGGGGTGAAGATTAGTGAATGCTGAATGTCTTTTCTCTTTTTTATGCTTTGAAGTGTTAGACCTCTGCACTCAAATACTATAAATTTGTTAAGGAAACGAAAAAATGTGACAGATATAGGCACTCTCTTCATTTGGAAGAGGCTTTTTTGTTGTTGTTTAAAAAAAAAGTTCTGTTCCACTTGAATCTCATCACTAGGCCATCTTATGACACACTAAGATTTAATAATTTAATATTTTGTTGTTAATTTTTAGAGTTTCCAGCAAATTCCAACTTGAACAAAAATACAGGAACAAGGGAAGCTGCTTTATTATACTGAATCAGACTATTGATCCATCTAGCTGTGTATTGTCTACACTGACTGGAAGTGGCTGCCCTGGATTCCAGAAGGGTTCTTCCCCAGTCCCACCTGAAGATCCTGGGATTGAACCTGGGACCTTCTGCATGCATAGTAGGTGCTGTTCCATTGAGCTATGGACCTCAGAGCAGGAGACCCAGGCTCACATGCCTCCTCTGAGGGGTTCCAAAACAGCCCACAGATGGTGCCCCTCAACACTGGAACTTCAACATCAGAGAAGGGGTTCTGGAGGTGCATGGGAAGTGTGCTAGCTGACACTGTGGATCCACAGGATTTAAAGTCCTCCGACATGCACCCAGAAAGAGGGATGAACTACACCAACCTTGAAGTTGGCATAATTTATTTCCCTCCCCCTAGAATCAATGGGAGGGAAATTGCTCTTCATTTTTAATGGAATAGGAAGGGGGGGAAGGAAGGAGAAATGTACATCCCTCTGTCTCTCATGCCAGCACGAGCTTTGCATGCTATAGAAAAAAAGTGGCTTATCTCCCATTGGTTCTTCCTCCCCTGGTTTTTGATTGTTCTGTTAGATATTTAAAAAAAAAAGTAAAAAAAAGGTGCCGGAACTCAACATAAAGTTGTTACAGTAAGTGCCACACTTTTAACATTTTGGGGGTGGGCGTGGGGGTGCCGGTACTGTGTAACCCGCCCCAAGCACTGGATATTCATATTCGCAGGGAGGGGGGTAATTTAAAATCTGTATTTAAATGCGAATTTCCATGCTTTAAAAAAGTAATACTCACAAATTAATGAAGCAACAGGATTGAATACTTGAATAAATGCATGCACTTGTGACCACATGCATAAGTGACCCAGATTGGTGGTTGACCAATTCATCAAGCCATACCCTCATGTCCTTAAGTTGCCACCAAGTTTTAACCATACAAGAATTTTCTAATAAGGGAAGGAATTTCAAGTGAAGTAAAAAAAATAAGGTTGATAAGATTAGTCATGGGTGAGATCACTGTTGTTTGGGTCAGTATTTCTGAGCCTTCTTTGTGAGCCCAAGGGAAAAAGCTTATATGCATCTTGAGTGTTTTCTCCTGACTCATCCTGTTGCTGTATTGATCACTGATGCAGTAAAATGTATGTTCACTGGCTTACTGCTGCTACCTGGGGATTGTAGTTTGGATTCATCTGCCCTGTCCCCATGCCAAAACAGCAACTATGGCGGAAGGTTGCTTTGAAATAAGATCATAAGAAGAGCCTGCTGGATCAGGCCAGTGGCATATCTGGCCCAGCATCCTGTGCTCAAAGCAGTCAACTAGATGCCTGAATGGGAAGCCTACAAACACAACAGCACTCTCCCCTCCTGTGGTTTCCAGCAACTGGTATTCAGAAGGTACACTACCACCTCTGACAGCGCTGGCAGAACTCAGCCATCATGGTATATAAATGAAGTGGTATATAAACGCCTTAAATAAATAATAACTAACTTTTATTTAAAATGGTGCTAATACCTGATGACAAGTTTGCAATGATATGTTCTTGATACTGACTCACATGGTTAACTTTAACAGTGCCATTTGGGTCAAATATTTAAAAGTGGACATGCAGCCTGCTTTCCCAAATATTCCTCTAGTACATTTGACTATCACACATGCCTTAAGGAATGACTGAACTGGTTCCAAATTGGCCGGGATGGATTTTTGCCACCTTACTCTTTGCTTAAGTTCGGCTTTAAGAATGGCAGCAGGCAATTTTTAATTTGATAACCAGGAATATGAACTGACATATGCAAATGAGCTGTGGCAGGCAAGCTTCTTCTCCTGGAAAAACTCACAGTAACAACAGCTAAAGAGCTAGGCCAGGTGATCAGGCGACCACTAACCCTGAAACTGCAGGCAGGAGCCTGATGGACCACACCCCATACATTAGGCCTTGTAGAACCAGAGTCAGGACCCCCATGGGTGCCTTCCAGTGAGTCTGAGAAACCGAGTGTCTCCAGCCCCACCACACCAATCCAGCAGTGCAGGTGGGAGGCCATGGGAGGCAGAAGAAGTGCCTGCCAACAGGCCAGTGGGTCAGTCCTTTGAGAGACTCTAGTACTAAGTCCAGAAGCTTCAGTTAGTGGAGAACGCATCTGCCTGACTGTTGACAGGTTTCAGGCGAACAGATCATGTAACAGCTACTCTGTTCTAATTACACTTGTTGCTGGTACACTTCAAACCCCAATGCAAAGTGCTGGTTTTGACCTATAAAGCTTTTTACAGCTCAGGATCCCAGTATCTTCTGGAACACCTCACTCAATATGAACCTACCCAGACATTTAGGTTTTCTTCTGAGGCCCTTCATCAAGGCCCTGCTGTGATGAAGGGTGGTGACAAGGGAAAAGTCATTTTTGTTGTAGCTCCCTACCTGTGGTATGCTTTCTCCAGCAAGATCTGTCCAGTGCCTCCACTGACATATTTTCGGCACCAGTCAAGACTCAGCATTTCCCTCGGGTTTTTGATAGACTGAAATGATGGTTTGTTACTAGTGTGCTGCCAAAGCTTCCAACAGGTGTAATGTACAGCTGCTTTGTGTATATATGGATGTAAGAGAGATAGGAAGGTGTGTGTGTGCACACACGCGCTCACGCTCACACTCACAAATGCACACACACACCTGTCTATCAATAAGTGCCAGGTGTTTTGTCTGTTGTTTTTTTTTAAAATTGTTTAATGTACTTCTGTTTATGTTTTTAAATGTGCTGTAAGTTGCTTGAAGATTTTTGGCTAACAAGCAATTAACAAGTAGTAGTAGTACAGTACTCAACAAGGAGTTGCGTGTAGGAGAGTTGAACTACCGGTAGGAGAGTTGGACTAGGAGCTGTCCTTGGTGCTGCAACATCCAGCCAGCCTCGCTCCTGTCAAAGTTAGGAGGGGATAAAGGGAGCTCAACTGAGTTGCTATGACAACAAAATTGATGCACACTGAAGAGCTGCCAGGATCCCAGGTCCATAGTAGGTCTACTACCTGCCCCCTTATATGCCTAGCACACCAAGCAGCCATCCCTTTAATACCCCACATTGTCCCAGATCTAGGATCACCCCGCATGGCCTGCAGCCAGGGAAATCCACCGGGACCCTGTGACAGGAGAGCACCCCACAAGAGGACAATTTACTAGGGGAATCTGAGACCTGGAGCCAGTCCTGTCCTTCATGCTTAGATATGCAGAATTCCTGTCCAAGTGACTTTTGAAATAGGGACAAGTCTTCTTTTGCCACTGACACCTGGACCTTTGTGGCTGCTGGTGGGGGTGGGGTGGTCAAAACAGGGCAGGGAGAGATGCTCAATGTCCATAAAATGTATCCTTGCCCAGAGTATACTTTTTGGGATAAGTTCTCTTGCAAAATATAACATAAAGATTTAAAAAAAAAAATATCAAGGTGCTTTTATATGGCCATTAGATATATGTGGGTAGATAAAGATATATAACATGGAGAATTAAACATTGGCACCACTGGAATATAAAACTGTCCATATATTACCGATGTGTTTAAATAAGCAAAACATGCCCACATAATTGTGGGCATGCCTATTTTACTGATGGGGGTGGCGGCAGGGGGAACTACTTTAGGAAATCAGCAAAGGCATTAAAAAAAGATTCTTTAAAAAACAAAACAAAACGCACACACCTTGTTCTTGGATCCTGTCATCTTTATACTTACAACAAAATAACAGCTTAGGCAGCCTGCTTTTTTGAATAAAACACCTACCACTTTCGACTTGAGATTTTTAAAAGGGAGGGGGGAGGGAATGCTGACCGTGTAATAGCTAGGTACTTGTGGTGGGTGTAGAACATGAAAGGTTACAATATGGATCCGTGCCTATGCTTTTTCTTTTCAACTCCGAGCCCCTTCCCTCCTGCTTCTGCTAACTCGGCAATCATACTGCTGACAGATTTCGAGGTTTTCTAAATAATGTATGGGATTTTCTTTTAACGTGTCAGTGCAGAAGTATCAATTCTGCCCTTGTGTCATTTCTGATGCTGATTTTTCTTGACAGCATTCCATTAAACCAATGAGTTTCTCCCCTCCTGATGCTCCTTTAAATATTCCTCTGAGTGATGTATTTGTGGTTTTTTAAACAGATCGTGAAGGATGTTTGCATTTAGGAGGGGCGGGTGGAACTGCATGGCAGGTACATGGGGGGAAACTCATGTTACACACACAAAACAGAATATTATTATTATTATTATTATTATTATTATTATTATTATTATTATCCCTATAAAAGAGGTTTCCCCCGGTTCTTGAATTGCCAGAAGCTGCATGAGGCTTGCTTCCTTGGTTGCCCTGCTCCTTACTAATATATCAGTTTGCCTCAGAAATCAAGCAATGATGTGAAAGCATACTGGGACATGATTTATAATGAACTTAAGAAAGTGTTTAAGAACACGTTCCATAAGAAACCAGAAGCTTTCTTGTTAGGTATTTTAGGACAAGAGATTCCTAAGAAAGACTATACTATATTCTTATACGCAACAACAGCGGCAAGGATTCTAAAGTGGAAACAGCAGGAAACGCCGACAGTAGAAAAATGGCAGAGCAAGATGATTGAATATACAGAGCTGGCAAGACTGTCCTGGAAAATCCGAGACCAGCAAGACCAACAGTTTCAAAAAGACTGGAGTAAATTTATTATTTATTTGAAAGAACATTGTAAACACTTAACAACACTAACGGGACTGGCTTAAAGGTCTGTCAGTTAAAATTAGAAACTTATTTACAATGATAAGGAATTTTAAAGTAAAAGGAAAGGTAGATGAGAGGAATGAGAAATGCGGATGAAATGATAATTGGAAGCTAGAAAGTCAGTTGGGAAGGATGGGGGGAAGTCATTGACTCGAGAGAGTCAGAATATAGGTAATGTAAAGTTATGTAAAATCACACGGCGTTTTTTGAAAATGAAAATGCCAATAAATATTATAATAATAATACGAAATCAAGCAATGATAATGAATATTTGCCACAAGAAGTATTTAATGCTCTTTGGTGCTGTTGCTCAGGAATGCTACAGACACATATGTATTGGAGATCTTCTATTAAAATGCCTCCACCCCACCTCACCTCACTGTAAGTCAACTTTATTCCTTGCTTAATGGCTGGAATGGGCAGCTTCAATCTCTGGAGTTATATGTTGGCGCTTCTTTGATTACAGCACAATGGCATAAAAAGTCCTTCAAAGTACAACAACAAAAACTTGCAGGCAACAATCAGTTTATTCACTTTTTATCTCCCTTTCATCCACTCATTCACATATTTAGCACATCAGCAAAGAACCAAAAATAATGGTCACATATCAGCAGCAGCACGACTGTCACCCCTACTAGTACTTCTAATTTCTGTGTTTTATTTATTCTGACAATTTATATAAGCACTTAATTACGGGTAGTCTCTAAGTGGTTGCAAGTTATGCCATAACACAAAGAAGATAAAAGTAAGCGAAAACTGTAAAAACAGAATTCAAACGAAATGCTTGCTAAACGAAAAATTTTTTTAAAGGTTTTAGTGGAACATTAGACCTGCCTGACCACAGCTGGAAGGGAGTTCCATAAAATTGGGGCCCATTTGTACTATACTTTTCAAAGCAGTATCATGCAATGTTATACAACCATGGTTCCTCCCCCCAAAGAATCCTGGGAATTTCAGGGTGCTGAATTCCCAGAGAGGTTTAACAATGAATTCTTCTTCCCTGGCAACTTTGGGAATTGGAGCTCAGTGAGGGGACTACAAATCCCCTGACAAACTCCTCCTTATTCTCAGTTTTGCCCATGCAGAACTCTGCTAGGAGTGGGGGTGGGTAGGAACAAAACTAGTTATTTGTCTCTGCCTATCATTAGCTCTAACAGCACCTGCTGTTTGTCTCCCTGCTTTCCACCCTACCACCCACTGGTGGGCAGAAGAAAAACTGTGAGACCCTTGTAGAAGGGCACACACTACATGTTCAACATCCTTCTCACAGAAACTCCAGGTGTACTTTGGATTTGAATCTTAACAAAAGCACAATAATATATAGGTAAAGGTAAAG
Source organism: Darevskia mixta (assembly GCA_034641385.1). NCBI lineage: Eukaryota > Metazoa > Chordata > Lepidosauria > Squamata > Lacertidae > Darevskia > Darevskia mixta. Next base: position 6,698,915 of record JAWWNH010000061.1, on the reverse strand, counting down.
GGACCCCTGACCATTAGGTTCAGTCGTGTCCAACTCTGGGGTTGCGGCGCTCATCTCACATTATTGGCCAAGGGAGCCGGCGTGAAGCTTCCAGGTCATGTGGCCAGCATGACTAAGCTGCTTCTGGCGAACTAGAGCAGCGCACGGAAACGCCGTTTACCTTCCCACTGCAGCGGTACCTATTTATCTACTTGCACTTTGACGTGCTTTCGAACTGCTAGGTGGACAGAAGCAGAGACCGAACAACGGGAGCTCACCCCGTCACAGAGATTCGAACTGCCAACCTTCTGATCAGCAAGCCCTAGGCTCTGTGGTTTAACCCACAGCGCCACCTGGGTCCCACAATAATATATATTGGTACTCAAAAAAGAAAGACACTGGCAAATACCATTTTATTCAAGCCCAATTGCCAAACATTTTCCTTACTCCACTTAAACCATCACAAAAGGCAACGAGGCAATCATCCAGAATGAAAAGGGTGGAAATCACTATGTAGCAATGAATGAATGAAAGGACACACAGACACAAACACACACACTTTCCACATATATTTTTTTCAAGTAAAGAGGTGACTTCAAACTCTTTGTTACTCGTGTGTGTATCTATTAAAAATCCAAAAAGAATAACAAACTCTACCACTGTAAACCAATATTTCTGATTTGACAGCTATAGTTATAACCACTCAGGCGTCTATTTCCCACAAACTCTCAACAGCCATAACCTTTAGTGATTAATTATAAAGTTCCAGGAGCAATAGTACACAGACTAATTTCCTAAAACAATAAAAAGACAGAATTTCTCATTTGGAGCTAAATGAAACACGAACAGGTTGTTATTCATGCTGAAATCGAGATGCAGAGTCATGTTGCAGCCATTATAGAAGCTATTAAACACAACCTCGAATCAAAGAAACTGTAGGTCTGTCTCCTTAAAATAAAATGTTTTCTTCACTGACGTGGCTCCTGGTTCAGAGGCTATGTTGCCTCCTGCCTTTGTTAAGAAGTCACTTTCAAAATTCAATCTCCTTTTATTTTTGTTTTACACCATTTTATTTTAGCAGTCATTTTGCCTGTATGAGTCTAAACACACAAAAACGCCACCCCTAACATTTGTTAAAAGCTTGAGTGTAGACATAGAATTATAATGGGCATACCATAGTTTCAGTGAAGTATCTAGATCCATGTTTGTCAAGCTTGGGTCACCAGATATTGTTGAGCTATAACTCCCATCAACCCCGGCCACTGGCTGGGAGATGATGGGAGTTGTAGTCCAACAATAGCTAAAGTTGGGAAATGCTGATCTGGATGGCTTGGGTGGTACAGAGAGCACCAAAAGGAACATGCACAAGAGATAATTGTTGGTATACACTTTATGACTGGGGAGAAGGGCATAGCTTAATTGCAGAACACCTGCTTTACACAGAGAAGGTCCCAGATTTAATTCCTAGCATCTTCTCATACAGGGGTAGCTTGTCTGGGATCCTGCAAGACAGCTGGCAGTCAGAGTAGACAGCACTGGGCTAGAAGGACCAACAGTCTGGTCTGGTATATTGCAGCATTTTCTATTCATACGATTGCCATAAGGAAGTTGGCAAAATCACCCACCCTCTTTGCAAGATCAATACATTGGCCATGTTCGCACATCATGGTAAGACTGCTGGCTCTTGTGCATTATTTGGAATGAGCAGTGTGCTGGTCCAATGTGCTTGATCACTACTGCTTTGTTCTTCCTGCACCATGAGTGGGAGAAATGAGTCAGGAAGCTGAACAAACTAGGAAGCCACAATTCGGTTTTGGGTTTTTGGGTGATGCCTGAAACAGTGTTACTACGTAGTTTAACTGCCTTGTACAGGCTGGTCTTACAAATGAAGCTAAGTAAACAGTAATGTGAGCTGGGGAATCAATGATATGAGCCTCTTCAAAGTCAAGAGGGGTTGCTAACCTTTTTTGGGCCTTTGGAGAAATTGAAAAGTGGAGAAACTTTTTTGGACCCCAGGCGAAAATAGCTTCTATTGGCTACAACAGAAGGCTTATTTCAAGTCTAATTTCAGGAAATGAGACCCTGCAGGCATATTGTGTCATTGTGGATTGTCAAGCCATACACCAGAGGATCTCAGACAAGCCAATATTCAGCCAGAACTATGATATTAATGCATATAATGCAGCAACCTTGTGGTATGAATATGATCAGTGTCTGGATTGGGAGACCACTCAACAGCCTCATAACAAGACTGAGAGATTTAAAAAATGGAATAATAAATCTTATCTCAAGCCTCAGCACCATATTTGCAACCTGGTGAAAATAATAGAGGTGTATCTTAGAAGATCCCCATAAGGACATTAAGCTGATATACATTAAGTGCTCTCAAAACTTGAAACGTGCTAGATCCATGCTAATTATGATGATTAACACGTAAACACACAGTCATTCTCCCCAAGGCTAAGCATTAAGATTGCCATTTGCCAAAAGCGAAAGGTGTGATCAACATCTCCCCCAAAGCTCATTTGTGCAACAATGACTTCTCCTGTTGCCAAAAAAGAAAAGAAAAAATCCTCCATTGTGTGTGGACTTTTCCTGTCAATTATGGATGACTTCCAAAACATTCTAATTTTGGGAATGCAGTATGAGTCATCCCGCAGAAAGACAAAGGTGGAGAAGCGAGTTACCACCATCAGCTCCATAATCTGGCAGCTTTTCCATGTGTGACTCTTGTAAAGTGGCTATTCGAGTTGCAGGAGACCCAAAATAGCAACTGTTTGACAATGGAAGAGTTTCTCCTTGCCAGGAGTGAACAGTTAAGAGGTAAACTCAAAGAAACATATTTCAGATTTGCTTACCTGCATTGGAATTCAGCTCCTCATTCTCAGATTCTGTCCCATTCTGACTCCCACTTCCATGAAGGCTATTCATGGCCATCAGCTTCATCTTCTGTAATTTCATCGCCTCTGCCATGGCAGCTGCTGTTAGACCTAGCCAAAGAAATAAAGAGAAAAATTATTTAAACAAAATGACCAAACAGTCTTTTCTGTCATTCCAACTTGCCGAAGAACATAAGATCACTGCTGATTCAGACCAAAGGCCCATCTAATTCAGAATCCTGTTCTCACAGTGGCCAACCAGATGCCTCTGAGATGCCTACAAGCAGGATACATACACAATAACACTCTCTCCACTTGTGATGTTTGGCTTATTCCCTCCAGCACAGGAAGCAGTGCATTGCCATAATGGCTCTCAGCCATTGATAATGTGGGCAGTTGCTTGAGGGAATGAAGCGAGACTCACACAGCAATTGTAATTTATAACCTGGTGCAAATGGAGTTATAGAACCTGGTGGGCACCCTGATAGATATTCACACATATATTCATACTTATATGTGTTTTGCATTCATATTTATATATTATGGATGATGATGGAAGGTTGTACTATTCTCTAACTAAATCCTCACCCCCCCCCCACAAGTTTAGTAATTGGTAAGATGGTAACCATCCCTCTGCATTATTCATAAAGCTTTTCTGTCAAAACTCTGAACGAGTAAATTAACTAAAGAGGAGCTATGAGTAATCCAATCTTGAGGTATGCAATTAATTAATTAAAATTGAATGGCAAGCCACACCACCTCCACTACAGTCCCTCATATTAAAACAAAACATTTAATTATATTATCAAACTATTTGTAACTGGAAACATTCAAAAAGGGGAGAACACACACAAAACCACTAAGGCTCTGGTGCTGCTATGATTTCAAGTCCAAATTGTGCCTGGTTTCTGGGTGCTCTACCAGTTGTATGCGATATCCGCATTCAAACCTGCTGTGGGTCAAGTGAGACATTCAGAAAGCAAGAACAATGAAACATCTGGTGGTATGAAATGTTAATGCACAATGCCATATTGACAATAGGAGGGGAGGGAAAGCCATGTTGCAGTCTCTGGGTCCCATACCCCTCAGAGATGAGTGCAGCTGCTCCCGGCTTCCTTCAGAAGCAGGCTGGAGTGAACTGTCCTCCCTCCAGACCAGAGAAATCTTGCTCACTGTGGGGTGAAGGAACCCATCTATCATTCTGCACCAGTTACTGCATGCTTTTCTCAAGAGGCAGCTTGTGCCTTCCTCAAGACCAGGCCAGAAGGCAGATGCTACCTCTTGAGGGAAGATAGACTGTCACTGAGTGCCAGGGGAGCCAGACCAGGTCTGAAGGTGGAGGCAACTTCCTGAGCAGAGGTGGGGAACCTTAGTCCTGAGGACCTTTCTACCTGGGTCTAGGCACCTTCCCCAAGGCCACACTCCTGCTCCTGATGTCATACCATTCACTGGCCTTGCTTCGTATTTTTCTTTTTCTTCAATTTTTTTTTATTAGTTTTAACAAAATAATACCACTAAAGAAACAGACAATATTAAACAAACAAAAAGAAGACAACAACAATAATACACATAAAAACATACGTAATTAATTTTCTAATAATCCTTCTTATCATTGTGGGTTGACTTCCTCCTATCCTCTCTTCCTGCGTTCATTGTATATCATCTTTAGTAATTTCTTGACATCATTAAAAACATTTTTAATTAATTAGCCTCAAATACCTCTTCTATCCTAATGTCAATATTATTTACTCCAACTGCTTCGTATTTTCCTTGAGTGTTTTCGTCTGGCTTAAAATTTGTCCCTGAATTCTAATAATGCTTCTTGTCTGGATGGAGGTGTGTGGGTGTGTATAGAAACTAACCTAATGGACAAAGGTGAAATTTACCCTCTACTGCACACACATAGAATCATAGAACTGTAGAGTTGGGGGGGGGAACCACAGGGTCATTTAGTCCAACCCCCTGCAATGCAGGAATTTTTTGCACAACATGGGGCTCGAATCCACAACCCTGAGATCAAGAGTCCCATGCTCTTCTGAAAGCTATCCCTCTTTCAATCTATCAAAATCCAGATTAATCCTTCAGTCTTTCAAATGTTCAGCCTAGCACTAGTGAGGAGACTGAAACATAGTTTGCAGATGGATCAGAAAGAAGGGGGAATGAGTAGGTTGAGTTCTGGGGTGCCAGAATGGACCGCATCACTATGACTGTATTGGGGGGGGGGGAGTCTTCTTTTTTAATGCTTCTCTATGAAAATATTTTGGTACAAACTTTGATGTTCCAATTCCATCCTGGCTGTTTTGTTTGGAGTTGTTAACTGCAATGTGGGGGCAGTATTAAAAAAAATGTTACCCACCACTTACTGTTTTCACCGACTACCCCCTCATTGGTTCAACCAATTCATTTTGCTTTATGTATAAGTCCTAAAATGGCAGCGATGGTTTTAGGATCTTGGATGGAACATGCCAGGGTGGAAGTGATAGATGCCAGGCTAAGTCCAGCTAATAAGCAGCCTATGATATTGCCCCAGCACTGATCAGGAGCTGATTGGAATCTGGCCTCACCCTTTTCAGGGGAACTTCAGTCCCAGAATCTGAAATAAACCTAGTGGAAATGTATGTGTATTACTATTTGTATGTATCTTGGCATATTATTCCACCATGTAAAATGTTAAAATCAGTAAAATAACAATATTATCAACGATGGATGAAACATAAACAAGATGCATGTCTCATACTCTGAAAATCTTTTTAAGTTATATGATTGAGAGGAAATGACAAAATCAGAGTTGGAAAGGAAAAGGCCGGGTTAGATTGTATTTTCCCTTGCTTTCTTTTCAGAGACCCGCTTATGATGGTTGATTGATTTCATGACATTTTCCGTTCCTTTTAGAGTCTAGGCTATGGGAATGATTTGTCAGGATTGTAATACTTAATACTTATAGTGAGCTCCACTCCAGCGACCTTTATCTTATTCTGTATAGTTGACTGCCTGACCCTTTCGGTTCTTAGGATCACAAAGATGAATGTAAAAAGGCAGAGAAGGAATTTTGGGCGATGGGGTTGAAGAGAGAGGAGGGGCAGGGGGAAGAAAGACTTGCTGTCCAGAAAATCAGCAGAGTGTTCCAGGTCCTATAATAATTGAACCTCTTTTTTAAAAGTGGCAACTGTCTTGGTAAATGCATTAACCGAAGAAGAATAAAAGTACTCATTGAACCTAGGTTTCCGTGAGGCTAAGGGGCAAAAACTGCAAACCATTGCAGTAAACCCCACTGAACACAGTAGGGCTTACTCCCAAGTAAATATGCCACATGTGTAGTGTACTGGTTAGAGCAGGGATAGGGAACCTTTAGCTCTCTTGGTCAGGGCTGGGCCATAAATATTTGCTGCCTGGGCTAAGGACAGGATGACGCCCCCTAGCATCCACTCACTATGCAGGAGCTGAACTGATCAGTGTTGGAACTGGTAATGGAACAGCATCCTTCAACTGTACCTGAGGGCAGTAGTCTAGCTAAGATGAGGCTTCAGTTTTTGACTGTGTCACTCTGCCTGATGGTAGAGCTGACCCTGTTCCAGAACTTTGTTGAACACCAGCTCTCATCAAGCCCAGCCAGCACAGTTAGGGATGACAGAAGTGCAACTCCAGCAGCATCTAGAGGTGTTCAAGTTGCCCATTCCCAGGTTAGAGTGCTGATAGAGCATGAGACTCTTAATCTCAGGGTTGTGTGTTTGAACCCCATGTTGAGCAAAAGATTCCTGCATGGCATGGGGTTGGGCGAAAGATTCTTGTGGTCCCTTCCATACACCCACCCACCCCTGATTATCATCTTCCAAAGCAACTACTCTATTCCCAACTCAAGAATGGGAAACATAATGCCAGTGGACAACAAAAGAGGGTTAAAAACACTCTCAAGGCAAATCTTTTTATAAAACGTAGTATAAACACTGACAACTGGGAATCACTGGCCTGTGAGCATTCCAACTGGAGAACAGCCTCTACCAAGGCATCATGGACTTTGAAGAAGCATGAACTCAGGACAAAAGGGAGAAATGAGCTAAGAAGGGACATTTGGCAAATCCTCACCTATGTTCCCATCGTGGAAGGATGTGAGGATCCAGAATTGCCCTCCACAGTCACTTATGGACTCACTGTTAAAACTGTGTTGATGGAAGACAATCTTACTTGGCTATGAGTGATTGCCAAAGAAGAACAATATAAGCCTCTATATAGCAGCTAGACTTAGAAGCTTCCCTTCTTGGTTTTGTTTCCACTATAGATGATGAATATAGGACTCTATCATTGTTATCAAATGACACCGTTTTGAGGTGATAGGCTAAGGCAGAGACAGGGAGCATCATGCCCAGGGGTCAGATGTGACCCTCCAGGCCTCCTTATATGGTCCTCGGCAGGCTGCGCCCTCTCTAGCCATTGCCACACCTGGAGACCCAGCTCCTAGTACACTAAGAACTATTTACGCCAAAAACTACTTACAGAAAGCATGCTACAGAAAGTATAATACTTTAAAGGTGTAAATAAAAAGTGATCATTTTAACATTATTGGGGAGGATCAAAGAGCTGGTAGTGGCTGTCTTTCTACTGGTACTGAAACCTGACTACAAGTCTCATAATTTAGGAGTAAATGAACCTTTTCCCTGATTAAGCACCCGTCAACTTTGACTGATGAAGAGGAAACCACATTAGAAGCAACTAAGCTACCTGTTATCAAATTACAAAGCTTTTTTTTTTAATCAAAGGACTAAAACAGGCCATAGATCGACCAGCTAACAGGTTTCCAGTGACCTAAGGGGGATTTTCTTGTTCCAGTTAACAGCCTCTGAAGAATGCTTCCTTTTGATTCTTGTCTAAGACACAAAAATGATTGTCCCATTTAACCAGTGTTCTGTCGCATACACCAGAGAATCCTATTTACTTAGATGCTGGAGGAACATTAAAAACACAATAGTGTGATTGTCTTTGGAAGAAAATTTTTCAAGATTGACTTTCCCCCCTTCTTTTTCGAAAAAGAAGGGGGGAGATCAAAAAGCTAACTTTAATAGATGTTTGACTAAGGTCAGACTCCTAGGAAATGGAACACTGAAGATGAAAGCGAACAAATAGATTTGGCTTTTGATCTCGGCCAAATCCATTTGGCATTGTTTAGCTTTTCTATAATGCTTCAATTCTGGAGTGATATCATGGCCGAAATGAACTGCCTTCTATTTGAAGTTTCTTTTTTAATAGCTTTTGTAAAACTTTAACATGTACCACAGAAGAAGTTTAGGAAACAAAACAAAACAAAACAAGAGCTTTCTAAGAATTTGGCTACAAGGTGTTCACACCCACCACACACCTGGTGGTTATTCTTATATAATACAGTAGCACTACTTTGCGTTTTCAGCAGAGTGGTTAAGGGTGCAATCTGAAAAGCACAAGCTCCATCAAATTAAGTGAGATTTCATTTTACAGAATTGCACTGTATGCATGAACAAAAGCCAGAAAAGTCCTTAGCTCAAATTTCACCTTTGTCACTGTTTCACTGGGCAACCTAAATGAATGTTCCAGGTTAATGAAAGTAACAAGGGTGTTGGTCTAGGAATGGGGTAACCCAAGTTGCAATCCACATTCAGCCGTGAAGCTCATTAGGTGAGTTGTGCCAGTAACTATATTATCAGTTTAACCTGCTTCGTAGAGTTGTCATAAGAATAAAATGAAGTGGGGGGTGGGGAGTGAGAAACATGTAAACCTCTTACGTTCCCTGGAGGAAAAGTGGGATGTAAGTCAAAAAAATGATACAACCTCTCAACTGCAGCCAGCTCCCCCAATTTGTAGCATAAGGACTATAATATTTACCTCCTGCATAAAATAGTTATAATAATGACTGAGATAACATACATAAAGTGTTTTGAACACTTCAAAAATACCAAGTATTGATGTTATGAGATGAGCCGGCATTTTGAGCTGTCAACCATGGTAATGTGCAGTTTCTCAATGGACAGCCCCAAGTCAACTCATCAACCATCTTCAACCAACCTGCCCTCCCTCCCTCTCCCATTGACTAAACACGTATATCTGTTTTTCATTCTATCTGTATCATCCCAGCAACCAACCCAATATTCATGAACTTTGGTGAGTGGCAGCTGCTACCCTTTGGAACTCTCTCCTGTAAATATAGAAAGGCACAGTCTCCATTGTCTTCCCTTCTTTTTCAACAAGCATTTGAAGGGGAATTATTATTTTTAAATTGTATTGGACTTGAAATGTTTTTTACATATGAAATTGTTTTAATTGCTTTTTATGTGAAATGATTTCATTGTTAAATTGTTTTCAGATGTTTCATAAAAAGGGGATTAGGTGTTGCAATAAACAAATGAGCAAATGAACAAATAAATACCCTGATGGTTATGTGCTTTCTGAAATTGAAGTTAAGAGTTTGCATTCCAGCCAATTTACTCAAATGTGTGCAAGCCATCTTGACACTGTGTTGGTTGGGATTCTGCCTTGGTGGCAACCTGCAAAGCACAGACCATCACATTATGTTGGCTTAGACATCAACACAAAACATGGTTTGGCATTAATGTCTGAGTCATATCATTGTCTTTTAAAAGCTACAAGGTTCTTGGTTGTATTTGATACAGAAGTCTAACACAACTCTGAAACAGAGCTTAGCAGTGCTAAAAGTAGAAACAAAATACGCAGTTCCCACTTTCCAAATACAACGTGTTCCCAGGAAATTGTTCATTAGGTGAGCATTTGCATAACAAGCTGGCGATTTCCATTATTTCCTGTGGGAACATTTCTAATCTGTGATCTCTCCCCCCCCCCAATGGTTTCCTCCTAAAATGGCTGGAGTCAACTAGCAAAAGAGAGGCAGAGGGAAAACTGGTTTGTCCAACCTCTCCTGCTCCCTGATTTGTCAGATATCCCTCCCCCTCCATGCTTTCTGCCTGAAATGGCTACTGTTAGCCAGCAAAGCACAAATAAGTGTGCAAACTCTGGCTGTTGGGATATCTGGATATCTGGATATCTAGTGAGGTTTGGGAATAATTCCCTGTGCTTGGATAACCAAGGTTTTGGATAACAAAGATTCCAAGTGCGGAATCTGCGTGTACTACAGGCAACCCCCGAGTTGTGCATGGGTTGTGTACCTGTCTCCTGTGTGCATAAGCCCACCCTGCCCCATTCTGCCCCACCCGCATTCTGCCCTCCTCTAGGTCCAAATCAACCCAAGCATTGGCAGTTGCACATTGGCTGAATGCTTGCAAAATGGTCACACAGCCTGTACTTCACTAGCGTTTTAAAGCACCCCGCCTTCAACCCAACATGTCAGACTAGAAGCACTGGGAAGGAAATTATTTTCCCCAGTCCCCTGCAGATAGTTCCCACTTTAAAAGCTTGCTTCCTAGTTACCAATTTTATTGGGATGAAAAGATATCCCATCATTATAACTGCAAGGCAGAAGGTTGGGGTTTTTTTAATGGCCATGTGCTACTATGTTAAATCTGACATCCAAAGTTGCTTGAGAGTATATATTTAAATTAACACCTTAAAACAATTTAAAAACAGCACCGGTAGGCGAGGAAGATAAAGCAATCCCTCCACTGTAGTTGAACTTAATTAAGCAACTGTTTCCTACACTTTTAATAATTGTTATTGATGGGATCAATAAAACAAGCAAGTTGAGGGAAACAGATGGAAAGAAAAGCTTGTTGCTATTGAGTGCATTAATCTGAACACGTTTAAAGATGGTGCAAACATGCTGCAATTCGTAACTGGGGGGGGGGGACACACACAGGCAGTGGGAAAAGTCTGTTGTGTCTCCTGCGCAAGACTCGATGAAATGGACAGGACTGAGTCCTGCGACTGTGCAAACTGCTGCGGGGGCCAGTTGTGCCCCTTCAGACTGCAGGTGGAAAAGGAGTGCAACTCATTGACACAGAACACACTTTGCATGCCAAAGGTTCCAGATTCAATCTTTGGCACTGTGGTGTAGGGCTGGGGAAGACACTGAAAATTCAGCAAAGCTGCTGGCAGTCAATTTAGACCAGGGGTAATCAACCTTTTTATACCTACCGCCCACTAATGCATCTTACTTGATGGCAAAATTTCCTTACCGCCCACCAGTGCTCGATGGAAGGAGGATTCAGCTTGTGCCGTGGAACCCCCTACCGCCCACCTAGAATCCTGAACCAGGTTGACATCCAGGGACCAAGTTGACAACCCCTGATTTAGACAATTCTGGGCCAGATGGCCCAATGGCCCAAATTGGTTATCAGCAGCTTCCTGTGTCTTGATGTGCAATGCTTCTCTATACAAAGCAAATACCTGCCCACAGAAATCTAGCACACCAGAGGAAGGACTAGGCTATGAGCACACTCCAAAACTCTTAAGGGTTTTTTTTGGGGGGGGGGTGTTTTTTAAAAAACAATCAAACAGTGTATAAATAAATAAATCTTCCCAGCATGGTTGCTTGTATGTGAAAGAGACTTTACCTGTAGTCTCAAGTGGTAATATGCAAGCAAACATTTACTGCCTTACTGAGAACAAGGACAGATTTTATGACCACAGCTAAGATTAAGAATGTAAAAAGGACCTTGCTGGATCAGGCCAAAGGTCCATGTAATCCAGCATTCTGCTCTCACAGTGGCCAACCAGATGTTGATGGGAAGCGCACATGAGCACAACAGCATTTTTTCCCAATTGGTATTCAGAGGCATCCTTCCTCCTCAAAGCCTGCTGTTTGCTGGAGAAAACTGAAAGATATATGGAGGGAGGAGGAGAGCTGGACACTCAATATGTCACCACCACTCACAGATACTTTTCTAATCAGATTCTGGACTGGTTGATCATTAGCTCTAGTATGATGATTAGCATGAAATTTATTTTATTTATTCCACAAAATTTATGCACCACTTGATTGTAAAAAACCTCAAAGTAGTTTACAAAAATATTAAAAAATGAATCTACATTGGAGTTCAAGGGCCTTATAATTAGGGTTTTTTTCAGACAGAACTCACCAGAACTCAGTTCCAGCACCTCTCAGGTGGTTGCCATTGCCATAAGAGAACAATGGAGGCATTCATGGTGAGTTCCAGCACCTGTTTTTCTAGAAAAATAGCACTGCTTATAAAGTTGGTTCAAGTTCCTATTCATGCATGAAGATGCTGTTTGTTCCAAACAGTAGGTGGGGGGGGGGTAATTATTAGTGGAGGAAAACATGAGAGGACTTTGACCCCCGCCACAGTTCCCTGCAGATCATACCTTCCCAGCTACAATTTCTTTCTTTTTTAATTTAAACAATAAGAGTAGCATGAACGATAATGCATAAAACATATTCCAAGTATGTGTGGCTGAAATAGGTCACTGCCATAGCTTTCCTGAGAAGTCATTCTTAAAATGCAACCAGATCTCCTCTTTCTCAACACAGATAGAAACTTCACTTCCTTAGGCTGCCTGCTTCAAACATGAAAGGCGATACTTATTCAAAGGAGCTGAAGTATGCCAACTGTAGACTAATTTGAAGAGAGGTCATCTTTGGTGAGTAACTTGCAGGGCTACAAGCTAAAAAACATTTTGCCCATTCAGCATCATCTTGGAGGGAGAAAAACTGGAGCTGGTTACATTATTTAAGGCTTCTGCATCAGACCACAAAGGCTTTGTCTGCCTTTCTCAACTGGGACAAAAGTGTTGTTTTTAATCTGTCTTCTCTTACCCAGTTCTCTGGCAGGTGTGTCATTCCCTTCTGGTGCCCCTTGGAAGTGATAGGGTAGAAGGCAGGGAAGCCAGCAACAGGTGGTGCCAGAGCCAGTGACAGGTGCAGCCAACTAATTATTGTTTGGCCCCATCTAAGACTAAGGAAGTGTAAGCTGCCACAGGCAGTGCCACTCCCTGAACTGGGTGTAAGTAAGAAGACAGGCAAGTGGGACCTGGCTGTGGGCATCAAGAGGTTGGTAGGGAAGTACCCCATTCACCACAACGGATCAGCCCCCAAAGCTCTTTGATAGTACCTCTTCTGCCGATGCTAGCTAAGTAATTTGGAAGGCAGACCATCACACAGACAACTGTTGTGGTGTGGCTTAATATAGATTTCAGAATAAGGAATACATTCACAAGAGATCTTAACCCAGAAGGGAATAACACACTTCTCACTTCCCCAAAAAGTTCGTGCAAATTTGCCCCTGGGCTCAAGCAACCTATAGGTTTATCAATATTTCCTTCTGCATCTGGGGCAGAACACCTGCGACCCTTGAGATATTGCTGGACTACAACTCCCATCCTCCCAGACCATTGGTTGTGCTGGCTGGGTCTGGTGGGAGTTGGAGTCCAGTAACATCTGGAGGTTCACAGGTTGCTCCCCACCCCACCCTGGTTCTACATGGTGACAATCACAGGGATTGCAGGAATCTCATTTTTCTCCCCTTCATCTTTAACATCTGCATGGATACAGACACATAATTATGCAAGATAGAAGGGTGAGCTCAGCATTTCCCCTTCTAACGTATATGAAAATGATATGGAAATAAGCAAAATAATGTTTTATGAATTAGGTTATTAGTATGAAAATCGAAGGGCATTCCCCATCTGTTGGAACAGGCCATGTGACTGATTTATGCCATGCAGGCTGAATTATTGATACAGATGCTTATATATTATATTTTATATGGGGTATCATGGGATGAGACCATCTGGCACAGAGACATTAATGAGAGCACCTTTGCCTAAATAAACACTAACAATGAGATACCAAAAGCGATCACGCCGAGGTGCGTTTTGTTGTTGTATGTGTGTCCTTCTATGGAACTTTTCCAAGCAAAAAAAGATAAAGATGAACAAAGCCACCTGCAAAGCAGTTTGACTCTTTTCCTGAAAGCAAAGGGCTCAGACTGCATAAGTGTCTTCATAAGAACATAGGAAGCTTCCACAGATTGACTCAAACCATTGGTACATCTAGGCTGGAACTGTCAGCACTGACTGGCAGTGGCTCGCCAGAGTTTCAGACACCTCCAATGAATGCCAAGTGCATTTTAGCATTTCAGTTTATCTATCTGCCATTTATTGTATTTTTGTACTTTATAGACTCTATTTTAAGTTGCTTCAAGACTCTTTCTGCCATAAGGAGCAACAAATAAATAAAAAGCACACATATAAATTGGAATAGAAAATGTCAGCGAGATTCGGGTTGTGGTTGGAAGCATGTGTTCCTGAAAGTTAGGCTGTGGACATGCCATACATTTAAATCACAGACCCTCAATTAATCATGGGAACTGTACTTTGTTAAGGGTGCTGGGATCTGTAGCTTGGGGGGGACTACAATTCCCTGGGTTTCTGGGATGTGGGTGTTCTTTAAATGTATGGTGTGTATGCAACTCCTCTCTTCTTCAAGAGGGCCTGCGGTTAGCGAAGGCTGAAATGCTTCTTTCCCTGATGAAGGTGAAAGTGGTGGGCTAAGGATGGGTTGGCTGTAGTTCAAAGTCCTCCAGCTGCCAACCACCACAATAGGATCTTTTGTTTATTCTGAGAAAATCTCAGAATGCAAAAGAAGGTTATCAAGCCTAACTCACACCACTCCCCGCCCCCAAAGGATCTTCTGCAAACCAGTGCATGACACATTATTTTTGCACAACTGATTCCGATGGCAGAAATGCCACCAGAAGGTTATAGGAAGAGAAGACTGGCAGAAAGCGTTCCTGATTCCAAAGGAAACAAATAGTTAAGGAAAAAATGCCAAGTCAGCAGAGGGAGAAAGTCTTGGGAATGGCCAGTCATCACTAGTTTCACGTGGAATATTTTTATTCTTATTGTCAGCTAACAATGGCTGCAATCAGACAGCATTTTATTTGGTTTTTCATATTATGTTATCTTTCACATGACGTAAAAACCGCTTCTGGAAATCTAATGGAATGTAGCAGATATTAGCATGCATTTCTATGTTATTTCTGGGGGGCGGGGGGCAATTTACAACACTTAACTTGAAAAATCACAGGAGTTTTGTGCTGTAATTTCATTAGATTAAATTTGGGGCAGTATCCCAAGAATACTTTCCTGCCATTTAAAATTCAGTGTGACATGGTGGTATATTTACTGAAAAGCAACAGTTCCATAATGCAACAAGTAAATGCAGTGTCAAAGGAACAACAGAAATTGGAACATAAGCTATAACCAGTAAAACTAGCACAATCAACCCCATGTCTGAATGCAGCCCATGTTTCTTTTCTCCCCGCTTATATTTGCAAAACTAAAATTTATAATAATAATAATAACTCAATCACTTTTAAACATGGGCACATACCCTAGTTTATAGTAAAAACACAGAATAATGTAAAGGCAGGCTGCACATTTTAGAAATAAACAGCCTAAATTGCTGGGCAGTAAGGAAAAGCGAAAAGAATAACAGGAGATACATTTTGTCCCAACGGTTGTAAACAACCAATTTATCTCCCTCTTTTGAACAAACAAAAAACAAAAACAAACAAACAGAAGAACATCTTGCTCTACCTAATTACTGTTTTAGGTAAGCACACAGCCTTATCAAAGCGAGTGAGCAATGGTTTATGTTTTATTGGAACATTTCGTGGCTTATTAGTTTGCTTTTACATAAGCAAGAATGCACAGTCTGAAGCCTAGAGAGAAAGAAAGATCTGCTTCAAGGAAATGAGCTCTTTCCCCCTTCCTGGAAGAAAACTCCCAATACAAATGAACAAAACAATCACTAATTATGAGATTATTATTTTTAAAAGCAATGTGAACATAAGCAGAAACAACGAATCTATTATGCAGAACTCCCACCAGGAATCCTGGAAACAGGACAATTTGCTGTCTGTTCCTATTTTATTTAGTCACTGCAAAAATGAGACAAGAGAGGTTTGTGGGTCTGGGTATCAGTTGGCTTTAGTCAGAACTTCCAATTGCACTTAGCCCACAGCTGACTGATTGTTGTCTTCCGTTCATCTATTTTTGTTTCTTTCTGGCCAAGGCGAACAGACGGCAAAGATGTCTTGCTTGTCCCCTGGTACATTAGTATTCATTATGGCAAAAAGTAAATAGTCCATGTTTCATCTTCAGAGCACCACCCAAAAAGGCCTGATTTTCATAAGATCATGCAAGTCACATTACAAGCCTTCAACACACATCAATAATAATGTTGTCATGTGTAATAAAAATGCAAATTCCTAGGTGGCCAGAAAGATCACCAACTTCTCAAAGTTAGCAAATTTTCAAAGCTCTAATGGTTTAATGCTGCAAAGTTTTGGTTTCAAAACAGAGTGACTCCCTTTTGAGGACCCAGAAACTGAGACTGAGGTCACCACACACACACACACACCAGTTCCCCCCCAAAGAATCATGGGAACTGTAGTTTATACCTCACAGAGTCACAGTTCCCAGCACCACAAACAAACTGCAATTCCCAGGATTCCTTGAAAGAAGCCATGTGCTTTAAATGTGCTTTAATGCATGGTGTGGCTGTGACAGTATATTTATAGAGGAGGGGCTGGAGCTCAGGGGTAGAGCACATGAGCTTTGCATGTGGATAGTCCCTGGCATCTCCAGGTAGGGTTGGGAGAACCCACTGCTTGAAACACTAGAGAGCCACAGGCATTCAGTGTAGATCAGGCATGTCCAACAGGTAGATCGTGATCTACCAGTAGATCACTGGACGTCTGCAGTAGATCACTCGTAGATCATTGGCTCCCCCCAAAGAAGCTGAACAACTGTGGCTCCCCTTAAAAAAGCTCAACATTTTACCTCCTCCCTGAAAAAACTCAACAACTTTGACCCGAACCTGCCCCCAATGGGCCTTCCTCCTTCCTAAAAAAAAGCTCAAGAACTTTGACCTGAACCCCCCAAAAGGGGGTAGATCACTGCCAGTTTTTAACTGTGAGTAGATTGCAGTGTCTTGGGAGTTGGCCACCCCTGGTATAGATAATGCAGTGCTAGATGTATCAATGTTTGTGGAAGGGCAGTAGAAGAATCTGCTTTGAATATAGATGGTCCCAGGTCTGATAACAAGCATCTTCAGGTAGGGACAAAAAAAGACTCCTGTCTGAATCCTGGAGAGCTGCCGCTTGGCAGAACAGAAAACACTGAGCTGGAGGGTCCAATGGTCCAACTCGGTAAAAGAAGAAGAGCCTTGGAGAATCCGGGGTGCAAAGCCAGTGTCAGAGCAGAGGTTGCCAACATGGTCCTCATAGGTGCAGTGGCACTCTTGAGACTTTCCCTGGCAACTACAAAAAGGCTTCTCCCATCCCTGAGTCTCTTTCTCTCTCATACACTTACACTCATTCACTCACTCACTCACTCACTCACTCACTCACTCACTGCCCCCTTAGTCATGAGGTGGTGAAGATGGTTACATACCCTCCAACATTTCTCCAATGAAAATGGGCAAGTCCAGTGATATTTTTCTACAAAAAGAGGTGCCAGAACTGAGTTCTGGCTGAAAAAAAAAGCCCTGGGGAAGTCCTATTCTATACCCTCCAGCATTTCTCCGATGAAAATAGGGATGTCCTGAGGAAAAGTGAGACATTCTGGGATTAAATCAGAAACTGAGACAGCTTCTGTAAATCTGGGACTGTCCCTGGAAAATAGGGACACTTGGACAATCTGTTAGGTTACCTTTTTCTCCCTAGAAAAGTACATAATACCTGAAGGAGAAAGGGTAACTCTCTTTTCACTTCCTCTTTCAGTGCTATGTGCTTTGCAAGGCTTGGAATAAGTCCATTAGATTTGACTTTTACCAAGATCTCTTGGAAAAGCGAAGTGCACGCTCTCTCTCTTTCTCTCTGCCTGGGGGAGGTAGCATGGGGAGGTGAGAGAACTAACTGGAGAGGGTGTTGCTCATAGCACTCACTCAAATTTGCTCACAGGCCTAAAAAGGTTGGCAACCCCTGAGTTAAAATCTGTTCACCTTGGCCAGGAATAAACAAAAATAGATGACTGGCAGACAACAATCAGTCAGCTGTGAGCTAAGGTAGCATACGAGATCCAGAGCCACCTAAGCATAAAAACTAAAAGATCTGAATTAATATTACACAATTAGCACCCGAACCATTATTTGTCAGTAAAGAGCCTATCTACATTATACACATGTAACCTACCAATTCTCTAAAGAGCTCAAGGCACTTCACATCTCTCCCCATTTTAACCTCACAACAAGGTACCCCTGACCATTAGGTCCAGTCGTGACTGACTCTGGGGTTGCAGCGCTCATCTCGCATTATTGGCCGAGGGAGCCAGCGTACAGCTTCCGGGTCATGTGGCCAGCATGACAAAGCAGCTTCTGGCAAACCAGAGCAGCGCACGAAAACGCCGTTTACCTTCCCACCGGAGTGGTTCCTATTTATCTACTTGCACTTTGACGTGCTTTCGAACTGCTAGGTGGGCAGGAACTGGGACCGAGCAACGGGCGCTCACCCCGTCGCGGGGATTCGAACCGCTGACCTTCTGATCAGCAAGCCCTAGGCTCTGTGGTTTAACCCACAGCGCCACCTGGGTCCCTCAACAATCCTGTAGTTAGGATTAAATATAGGAACTGCCCTGAGGTCACTCAGGGAGCTTCATAGCTGACAAAAGATTGTGCCTTGGTTTCCCCAGTCCAAGTGAGATACTCTAACCACCAGTGGTGGCTGGTGCCCATTGAAACTATTAGGGTAGGAGGCAGGGAGCCCAATAGTGGTTGGAGTCAGAGCCAATGACAGGCAGAGTCAACTAGTTTTCTCCCTATCTTCCTGATTGCAGATTTCTACAAGGGTGACAGTGAGACTACGAAAAAGGAAGCTAACAGACAGTGCTATCCCTTGGCCTGAATGTAAGAAAGAAAGCAGGCACATGGAAGGCAGCCGAGACCAGACTGACGCTGGTGGGACAGTGCCCCATTCGACCTAATGGTCCAGGCCTCCACTGCTAACCACTACAGCACACTAACTCCCCAGCGTTATTTGTGTTTTTTCCCATTTGCTGTCTTTTGTGTGTGGTTTTTAGACAGCTGCATTTTAAATAATTAGTTTTAATTGTGGATTTTACATTTGGTGCATTCAGGTTTTTTAACAGCCACTTCAAGAGCTTTTGTAGCTGAGAAACAGGGCAGCAGTATAAGAGTAAACAATGGCTCTCTTAAGGGGATGCAAGAAAAAGGTTCATCTAAGTAAGGAAGTTGAGCTGTCTAAGGAATATACAAGATGCATGCATTGGGAGTATAAGCAAACCCTTGGAACAAGCTGGAAAAAGAACATATTTTATTCATTATTTGAGTTCGTTATTTTAAAGTATTCATTATTTTAACATAACTGTACATAATACAAGGCTGCAGAGAATAAAGTGCAATCATTCACTGTGTAAACACACTTTAAAGCTTGCCTTCACATCTGCTTTCCACCTGTGCACGTACACTTTAAGGAATAATCTATCTTGGTGTTAAAGGGAGCTAAAACAACAACAACAACAAAAGTAGGGTTTGCATAAAGTAAGTGACTTTGCAGTTAATTGACACTATGTGTTGGTGTGATAATGTCCAAAAGGCTCAGTTAAATACTTTTGAGCTTTGAAAAGGAAAGGCGGAGTACAAATGTAAGAAATACAAATATATTCCTTGAAGTTGCATGTAACATTGCACTGTGTTATCACAGGTACAATAGTGTTTACAAGTGATTGCCCAGCAAGCCCTTATGGTTTCAAAGAGTTATGCTTCAAGGTTTGAAATATAAACACCCATTATCCAATAATGGTCTGAAGATTGTACTGCCCTTTCTACATTAGAATGTGTATCATATAATCATCAATACCATTTGCATATCTATTTGAACATAAGAACTGCTTATATAACTATATATTCAAATTAGGATTATTCTTACTGTTAATGTGAGTTGATGTTGTTTCTTTTTGCTTTCTTTTTGTTATACATTATTATTATTATTATTATTATTATTATTATTATTATTAGTTTTGGGGAACCAGGTTTAGCATTTAGGCTTTAAGAGCTCCAGAACAGGAATACATTGTGAAAACAGATGTGAATGTCAGAACATTTACTGTACTTTATTAATGCATAGTGTCTTTTTTGTTGCTGGTTTGCAGTTATGGTACATCTTACAAATAAATTAGGTTCAAAGTTAAGGAATAGTTCCTTGAAATAAGGAAAAAGTGGGGAAGGCTAGGCTGCGGCTTACAGAAACCAGGGGAGGTCTTGCATGTACCTGTTTAACTGGAAATGAACTGAATTGTTGTAGAATACTACAAATTCAATGACCCACCCATACGTCTTGATGGGTCAGTTTGTTTGGAAGGTGCCTTATTCCCTGAACCATCAAGGCAACAATCAGGCAGAAGGCGTTATCAGTGCCATCTCTACACTGCCACCCAAATGCAACCAGAGATGGTACTGCTTCATTTCAGCTCAGCTTGATGAGGATCAATGGGAACTGAGGAACACAGAAAACTGGTTATAAACAGGTCCATTTTCAGGCAATCAGACTACAGATTGGGACTAGAGAGACAACAAAGGAACATAGGAAGCCACCTTATCCAAGACAGACCATTGGTCAATCTAGTTCAGTACAGTCTGTTGACCTGCAGCAGTTTGTCAGGATTTCCGGCAGGGTTCTTTCCCAGCCCTAGGTGGTGAAGATAGGGATTGAATTTGGAGTCTTCTGGGACCTGGAAGGCCACATGTAGCTAAACTGAGATTGCAGCCTAAACTTCATGGCCTGTGGTTGATTCTGGAAGAGAAGCACCTTTTAAATGCCCACCAAAGGCAGAATTAAGCAACGCCTGACTCTTTCCCCTACTGAAAACAACAGGATATAAAAGTGCTTCAACTTGACTGGATTGTATTCTTATTTTCTGAATATCACATAGCACAAAGGCATTTCATCATGTGGGTCGTCTATTGAAAACAGACAGAAGATGCGTCTCTTTGCTAATTCAACTTCAACATTTATTCTCCAAAATGTTAAAAGCTATTCAACATCAAGTTTGGGCCTAATGACTTGCCAAATTGTATTTCCATCAAAGCCATTGTTTAGGTTAGAAGAAGTCTTCTCAGCCAGTGCATTTGAAAGCAATTAGCAGTTTCTTTTAATCTATGTATTATTTTTTTTAAAGTCAGAAAGCCAATTATTTAATTGAAAATTTATATTGGGGGGGGGGGTAAATTACTCCCAGACTCCCAAGTCTTTTATGGAGCTGATTTCAGCAACTTTTAAAGGTGTTCACATTATGGTGAACAGAGTTGTTTGTAGTAGGGAAATGTAACTGTTATTAACAGTGATGTTAGGTGGTTCTACTAGAATAGACATGGACAACTTAATTTCATGCACTTTTATCTAGTCACATTCCTCCTGCCCCCAGGAAACAATGTGTGAGTTAATTGTCTCAATTTACCTCATTGGGTTGAAAAAGACCGAATAAAAAAATAAATAAATCTGAATATCAAACATCCATTAGGTTAGTGAGGAGTTTCAGACTATTAAAAGTAAGTATCCTCTTTATTCTTCAGGAGTAATGGGACATAAGTGTGACAGTTCATTGTGGCCTCCGCCAGGTAAAGTAAATGAGCTTTTCAGGCAGAAAGACAGACAGACAGACAATCTAGCCATCTAGATAAACAAGAAAGCTGGACCAAATATCTGCCTTCTACAGAACCATTTGTCCTCTACAAATGCGGTGGAGGAGGAGCAGCTATTAGCTGGCTCTCAGGTGGAGTTAGAGGGAAGGGATTTCAAGACCTTTTGGGAGGCCGGAGACATTTCCATGGGTAGACTGGAATGCCACTTGAAGCGACATGGTTGTTTTTCCTTTTCCTTTTTTAGTTAAGAAAGACCCTTGTCATCCAATATTTTAAAAGAACCCTGCCCATTCAATGAAAGGTCCTAGTATTTCATCCCTCAAAAACCAGATCAGTCTTTGGGGGTTATGATTATGGCAGCCATATGCCCTACTTTACAGATGATACAGCTCTGTTTGTAGGGACTGTCTATTTGAAGGGCTGTCTGGTCCAAGTCTGGTTTAAAGATAAGAGATCATTAGAAGGGAAAGTAGGAGCCTTGAAATTGGCCCATCAACAGAGGACAGCAGACTGAGCAACACACAGGTCACTTGACCGCAGTTTCCGCCACTACAGTGAGATTATTTTTTTATAGATGTGTGAATTGCGTTCCAAATATATGTCCCAAGGCAATTTATAGACATATGCTTTTTTTAAAAAAAGCTGAATTAATTTTAAAAACAGGTGAAGAACCACCAAGTACAATTTTAAAAAACATGACAAAATCAACATCTACAGCAAAGACCTTTTCATTTAGCTGAAAAAGCTTGTTGAAAGAAAAATGTCTCTAATTGTTTCTGGAGGGTACATAGTGGGCATTTGACATATCAGGAATACAGAACAGGGGCTGCCCCACCAGAAGTCCTGCTCCGGAGGTTACTGTGCAGCAGGATTCTGATATTTTCAGTACTTCAGGGAGCAAGTATTCTGCAGAACACTGTGAACTACTGGGCCTATAAGGTGGTCTCTCAAGTAACCTGGTCCTGAGTTGTATAAGGTCTTATATATTATTAAGACCTTTAACTTTGCTTGATAGCTAATTGGGAACCATTGCAAATCTCACAAACAAGGTGCTATATGCTAGCAGGAGTTTGTTCTCACAAGCAAGCTAATCACTGCTGCTGCTGCCTCTGAATCAACCTCAAGAGTAGTCCCTCCATAGAGCACATTGCAACAATCCAACTTTGAGTACTGTGGTCAAGCTAACCCAATTCAGAAAAGTCTGTACCTGCCTTCCCATCTGAAGCTGGTAAAAGGCACCCCTAGCCTCTAATGACACCAGTGATAGAGCCGGATCTAGCAGCACCCCCAGACTACACACCTGCTCCTTCAGGGAGAGGGATATTGTGCTCCTATTTACACTGGAATAGTTATTTCTAAATTTGCACCTGTACATATGAATTAGCACATGCAAACTGCGAATTGGTAGCCTCTGCTTTTTTTGGCAAACACTTTTTCTCTTTTTTCTGCAACACAGTAGTCATCCTATCTGGGCACATAGCTATCCTAACCGCTTAATTAAAAACAGTTTACACAACGTGGCATAAAATATTCATTTAAAAATAGCAAATAAAGACATAATGAAATGATCAAAATAAAGATAAAATCAACATATTTTGAAAACCAAATATACAAAATAAAACTGCGTGTCTGGGTAGGCTTCCCTAAACTAAACCATTTTAGCAGGTGCGGAAAAAGTACGCAGTGAAGGCACTTGCCTAATATCAATAGGTAGGGAGTTCCAGAGTATACAAATATTAGATAGAAACTTTTCCAACAAGTTATTTGCTTTCTGACAATTAAAATAAATTCCATTAGAGAATAAGAAGGAACCTACTCCAGAAGAGCAATGGTGTACTTAAAATATTTAAAACAATAACTCTCTCTCTCTCTCTCTCTCTCTATATATATATACACACACACATACCATTTAACCCTTGTTAACATCTAATTGGATAGAGTAATGTCACGCACCACTTATTTCTACTCTCAGTGTCAAAGTGATATATTATGCAAAACAGCCTTTTCAAATTATGATTAAGTCCTTTAGTGCTGCCCATGTTCACACTAAACCCACTTATCTTAAATATTATCATTTCCTGCATGGTCAGTGGCCTCAGAGAGGGTAAGAGGAAGGTGGTAAAGAGATTACAATGTAGTCAAGTCTAATTGATAGATATCTGTAATAGGAAGCGACGGGGAGTACTTTGGATACATTAAAGGAAGTCCGATGCTAATAGAATTGAACAAAAGTCAGCCGGAACAAAAGCAAACCCTACTTACATTTGTTGAACGACTCCAAACGGATCAGTGATGGGAGGATTAAAAATATTACTTACCACAGACTGCAGATCTCTTTTTCCTGACATCTATCCGAGCCTTATCGCAAGAGCTCAGGGGGCAGGGGAGATAATATATGAAACAATGAGGAAGCCCCCTACAAATCAGGCTCGCTAATATACTGCTTGCTTGGCTTGTTTCAAACCTGAGATGTGTGACAGAGGCTTCACACAGTACCGATGAGGAAAGACTGCTGCTAAGTGGTAGAGCACATGGCTTGCGTGGAGAAGGTCCCAGGTTCAATCCCTGGCATCTCTGTGTAGGGATGGAAAAAGTTCACTCCACTAGAGAGCTATTGCCAGTGTAGACAATGCTGAGCTAATGGACTGAAAGGCTAACTTGGTAGGAGGCAGTTTCCTATGTTCCTTTATGTGTTCTTTCTGACCAACTACAGATATTCAAAATCTGTGTTCCTTACTTTTAGTAGAGTGGGTTGAGTTAGATCTAGGGATGGGGAATAAAACTGGTTTAGTTCATGTTTAAAGGCAAACCTAGAACATCTGAACTTTTTAAAGCAGTATGTGAACTGAAACACAGTCATCCTTAAGAAATTCACACTTCTCTGAATTTTGCAATGCAGTTCTCCAGCTAAGGAACTCCAAAAAAAAAAATGTGTGTGCTATGGTAAAGTGTGCATTAAAAAAGCATATATTGCTGAAAATAATGTACAGAAATGCAATATATGTGGGGAAACTACTTTGCAAAGAAGTATATTTAATTAAAATCTTTGTTAGATTTTTTTTAAAAATCCAAATCATTGAGGAAATTTGCACAACTAAATTTAACATTGGACAAATGAAGAGACTTGGAGAACTGAAGTTGACAGATTTATCTGCAATTAAATTTGCCTTTTTATATATATTATAATTTTTTTTTTAGTTTTAAATTTTATTCTGGTTTTTATACTTGATTTCAATGCATGTATCACTTTGCAGGTCACAAGTAAAAATCAATGGAAACATCATGAAACAATACACAATGTAAAATAAAAATAAACATTTGTTACATAAATAAACACTATTCCATCCCATAGCAGTGGCAAGCACAACCAATTCCCATAATTAATCAATCAACAGATTAAAATCTAAAAGTTGAACCTAGGCAACCAAAGGCTTTTTGAAAGAGCCAAGTCCTTAAAATAACATAGTGTTAAGGTCTAATGACACTTGTCTAGATAAGGCATTCCACAAAGTTGGTGCCCTCATAGAAAAGGCCCTGGTCATAGAGGATGCCCACTGAATTTTATTCAGCAATGGCACTCAGAGAAGGAATGGAGTGTCTATGGGCACACAAACTGATATGTATATCCACATCCTAAGTTTCTGAGATGCCCAGTATGTTCTAACCTGGAGTGGGTATCTGGAGTCCTCCAAACATTGATAGACTACAACTCTCATCATTCCTGAAACTTGGCCACACTTTCTGGGCAACATATGGAGAGAACATTGGCCTGAAGCCTCACTGCATCATAAATAATGTGAGAAGAAAAAGCCCATCCCATTTGTACTTCCTCTCTTGAAATTCCTTTAGAACAAAGGTAGAGAACCTCTGACCCACAGGGCAAATTTGGCATGCCAATTCTCATTTGGTCCATGAGGCCATTTTCCTCAAATCACATCTACCTGCCCCACACCTGATGTCATATGTGATGTCAAGTAGCGACGGTAGATATTGGCTAGATCAACTGCTTGCATACCTGAACTCTGCAGAAAGCAGGACTTCTCTCTTCACTTCTCAGTGAAGAGCAGAGGGCTTGAACAACCCACCTGTCAGTTACCTGGCATGATTAGGACATCAGTTAGGCCATGGGGTGAGGATAAAATACCAGCCAGGTCAAAAAGGTTCCCACCCCAGCTTTAAAACATCCAGCTCCCCCTTTTCCGGGGCAGGTAGGAGCAGGGTTGCCAGTTGTTAAGTCAGTGCTCCATATAGCTCCTTGGTCTTCTACAGGGTTTCAGATCACTTGGCTCTTCATGCAAGAGTCTTCATGCAACAAGTGTGCTTGAAGCTAAACAGTTCCAGGTCAGGTCAGTGTTTGGATAAGAGACCATCTGGGATTCCCTGTGTATACTGCTATGAATTCTACAGCACAAGAAAGAAAGGCTATAAATGAAATAAATTGAACACACACACACACACACACACACACACACACACATACATACAACCCAGAATAAATCATGCAAAATAAGCACCTTTAAACATAATTTTTTTTATTTCACTATATTTATATCCTACTTTTCCATACAATATACACAAAATGGCTAACTGATTAAAGCAACCAATAAAAATGTCACATGAAAACCATTGTTATGATAAAACACCGAAAGCAGCATTGATAATTCACGGGAAGGCATTTACAAAGCAAAAGCCTGCTGAGACAGACAACCTTAGCTGTTAATCTGAGGGGTGGGGGTGGGGCAATCCTAGGGCATCAACTTCCATGATCCAGGCACTGCCACGGAAAAGGCCTCAACAATCCTCTAATGCTGGTGGGATAAAAGAGAGTAGCTCTGGTGCTGGCCTTAAGTAGTAGTTCTTAAGGCAGGTATAGCCCCCAGATGCTGCACACTGCAACTGCCATCAGCTCCCACCCACAACATCTGGAGAGCACTAAATTGGCTACCCCTGGTCTTAGCTTATCCCAAGCCTCATTCAATTAAAGCAACAAGAGTTCAAGACTTGAGAGCAAGGTATGCCCTCTAGCCCTGTTCCCAAACACTGTGTGCTTTGATTAGCTCCACTCTTTGGTGTCCATGGGTAAAGCATGAAAGTGTGCAGGAAGGGCGCCTTCCCACATGCAGCTGGTGCACAAATGCTTCCGCATGACTTGGAACCCTGATTTTGTAGTATTCCACATCACATAGAAGCTTCCCTAAGAACAAAAGGCCCCTGTGGGCACTCACACAATGTGTACGCCTAAATGCAGCGTGGTGGTGGGGAGCACAGCTGATTAAGCACAGGGCCATAGATCAGTGGCAAAACACATGCTATGTATGCAGAAGGATCCAATTTCAATTCGTGGCATCTCCAGGTCTGACAGCTTCCTATGTCCCTACAGGGCTTCTTTGAGTCACTTGAACGGGGCTCTGGTTCTAAGCTATTAAGCAACCAGTTGCAGGATTGCACTTCCTTATACTATAGCTTGTTTTCTTTTTGCTCAGTCTCCAGGTGTTAAGTAGAGACGGCACAAACGAGGATGCAGGACCACACCATTTACTGGCCTTCCCACAACATTCTGCCCTCCAGATGTCTTTGGACCTCCGACTCCCATCAGCTTCAGCAGCATGGCCAATGGTCAAGGATGATGGGAGTTGTAGTCCAGCAACACCTGGAGAGCAACTGGTTAGGTAGGGAAGGCTGCCATAATTAGACAAAGACACTGAGGGTAACACATTTAGAAGATTTCAGAGAGAATCTTCAAATGTAGGTATTTAGTCGCCATCCTAATAATAATAATAATATTATTAATAATAATACCACTGCTGACTTTCATTGTCAACATGGCCATAGGACAAGGCTAATTATTACCGGCACCAGAAGCAGCTTGTGATTTTATATTACATTGAGGTAAATTACACTGGAATTAGAGTGGATTACTTTTATCAAATAGGGAATAAGCTGTTAATTAACTCCCTGCTGTAGCAATCTCTTTCAGAGCTTGCAACTGTTATTAGCTCTAGATTAAACTGTTGAATTAATTTCCCACTTACTTACTATTTCAAGAGGTTTTTTTTTTTAATTTACCTGGCAGCAGCTTTAATGGGAAATTGTATTAGCGAGCATAAATTGTTTCTCCCCCTTTCCTTCCTATTTTCCTTTTGGTGGGGAGGGTAAACAGTTTGTGGTAATGTTTATGAAGTTGTTTTGTTTGAGCAATGTGTGTGCGTGTGCGTATATATATGTGTGTGTGTGTGTGTGTGTGTGTGTGTGTGTGTGTGTGTATGTGTATATATATAGAAATGTAGTTTTAATTAGTGCACGGTTGTCAGAGTATTAGGTCTGAGATTACATTATGGCTTTTGGAGAAAACAAACACTCAGGTAATCCTCACATTAAGAATAAGTTTACAAATCAGGAGGGGGGGACTCTGTTGGTGTGGCTGTGTTGGTGTGAGGCGGGCAGACAAAGCTCACTGTCTCTCAAAGTAGCCTTTGGAGCCCAGCCTTCCCCAGATTTCTGCCTCCAGATGTTTTGGATTACAATTCCCATCGATCACAGTTGGCACCCAGTGGAGGCTTCTCCAGTGGGGCAAAGGCCACCAACCTCAGTCTGCCCTCTGCTGGCCCCCACCTGCCTGCCAACTTCCTTGGTCTCCTTGGTCTCTGTGTTGCCCTTGTGGAACACAGCAGGGAGGAAGATGGGGAACAAAACTAGTATTAGTTGGTTCCACTTTTTATTGGCTCCGGCTCCCCGTGATTTTTGTTTCCTGGCTTTTTGCCCTGCCAGTTCCACCACTGGGCATGGGCAAAGGAGAGGGATGGTGATGCTTGTAGTCTCATCACATCTGGAGGGATAAAGGGAAAGGGAGGCCTACCACATTTTGCTGTCTGAGAAGTCTTCTCTCCCAAAGCCAAAGGTGTTTTGTACTTTAGGCCAACCAGATTATTTGGGCACATCAGGCAGAAACTTCCACAAGCAGCCTTTCCACTCCCTGGCAGTTAAAATACAACAGATTTATAAACTACGTAACCAAGAACTTGCTGCCTTTTACAACACCCAAAAGTCAGATGCCTGAGGCAGTTGCCTTAGTCTGCCTAATGGCAGGACTGTCGCTGCCGACCTTCAGGGCAAAAATATAACCAGCTGGTTTCGATAAATAAATTGGGGGAGGGGAACCTGTGACTTTCCAGATGTTGAACAACTACAACTCACATCATCTCAGTCTATTGGCTGGGGCTGGTGGGAGCCCTAGCCCCAAACATCTGGAGGGCACCAAGTTGGGGAAAGCTGAGGTGTACAAAAGCTCTGCCATGGATCTGCCAGTCCCAGGAATGTTCCTAAGTGGTCAAGCCAGTTGGAGAATCTGATGAAGTGTGTAGCACACCTGGAGCAAGGCTGCAAACCCTTTGGTTCTGCAGTTTTTGAGAAAACATCTTAAATGATCAGCCTAAAGCCTCATCTAGTCCTTCATTCTATGATTCTGTTCTAGATCAATAAGGGAATCCTGCAAGGAGGACACAGTTGCCCACTTCTGTTACCCAGCGACTGGAATTCAGGAGCATACTGCCAGTGATTGTAGAGGTAGTATATATAGCTATCATGACTAGCAGCCATTGGCAGATTTATTCCCATGAATTTGTCTAATTCCCTTTTAAAGCCATACTAGGTGGCAGTCATCACTACACTGAGTGTCAGTACAGTGTAGTACAGTTTCCACCAGCCTGGTGCCTTCAAGATAGGACTGGGAATGATGGAATATGAAGTCCAAAAGGTCTGGGCAACACCAGGTCTCTGGTGCTTCCAGGGCTCACTCAGTCATGAAGCATTCTCAGTGACCCCGAGACACTCTCTCAGCCTAAGCCACCATGAGGACATGAGGGAGCCATGCATACCACCTTGAGGTCCACAAAGGAAAGTCAGAGTATGGATGCAGTAGTCAATAAATAAACTACCAACAGCCTTTTCTGCGGTGGCTCCCTGCTTGTGGAATGCTCTCTCCAGGGACGCTCGCCTGGCATCTTTGTTGTTTATCTTAAGTCGCCAGGCAAAAATGTTCCTCTTCTGCCAGGCCTTTGGTTAATTAAACAATCTATGGCCTTTTAAACCTTGTGTGTGGAGTATTGTTTTTGTTTGGCACTATGGTATGTATTTTTGTGGTTTTATATTGTAAACCGCCCTGTGATCCTCAGATAGGAAGGAGGAGGAGGAGGAGGAGGAGGAGGAGGAGAAGAAGAAGAAGAAGGCAAATCTGTGGTCAGTGGACCATAAATAAATTATATCCACATTTGGTTATAAATCTAGCATAACAAACCTCTAATAAAAGCTTGATTAGACATCTCCTCTTCATTAGCACTGTAGCTGTTTTCACAGAGAACCCTATGGGGGGCACATTAGTCGCCCATCCCCTAACTGTAGGGGGGGTGGCAGAAAGTGGTGTACAGTGGAATTTATTAAAACATAAACAGAAGCATTAAAGCATCAGTTGGAATTGTTTCAATTAATTGCAGCCTCATTTTTTTTATAAAGATTTAACTATTCATGCAAATAAAAACAAAATCAGAAATGAAATGTGTAGGGAAGGTGGAATGTGCTGACACACAACACAACTTTACAGCCTTTTAAAATACAAAAGTAATTTTAAAAACAATCGGTTTAAAATAGTTTTTTTTATATATAAAAATGAACAAACCCCCAAACTAATAGTGCCCCCCCCTCAAATTACCCTTTTATTACATGGCTTCAATTAGCAATTTCTCCCCCCTCATAAAGGTACAAATTGCTCTTTTCTTTTCTCTGGAGGAAATTATAAGATGATAGAAATACTAAAAAGAAATCAACCAAATGCCAGACTTAAGCTGAAAGCATACATTGTGCATGTTTGACAATTCCTGCACAGTGCACACATGAGATGTGTCCCTTGGCTATGGTTACACATAATATTCTACCCAAATCCACCCATTGCTTATTGCATTTAATATACACAATGCTTAAGAATTACAAACAATTCATGTTTTCAGTATGAGCATGGCCGTGCTTCCTTTGAAGTCGTTAGGAAATAGGTTGTGGTATTACTTAAAGCATTTATGCTGGAACATGCAGAAAATTTTTAGGATACAGGTGCACAGATGACTTTGCCCAGATGCTACGTGGCCACATCTGGAACTTAAACAATAGATTTATTCTCAGTTTCTTTATAGTGCAAATCTCATGGGTCAGAAGGAAAGGTTGCATTCACAAGTAATAGTGCTACATGCGCTGTCAACATCTAGTCAAAGGATTCATGATCCCAAAGTGTGCTTCCTGACCCCCCCCCCAAAAAAGGGAGGGGGCTTGGCTTCAGACCATGAACCCACCATTAGGTCTTGCAAATTGTATGTGCATTCATTCCACTCTGAAGTTCTGTGGCTGCTAAACACTACATGGATGAAACTATAGCAATAAGTGGGTTTCTCCAATTCAGTGCTGGGAGCAATTCTGAGCTTGGATTAGGGATCTTCGTGTGCTCAACGCTGCATGATGTTTGAAGACCCACGGCACACAAGTAATTTCTATATCAGCTGTTCCACTTCTTGAATTAAACATCTGCCTCCAAATCAGTGGCTGCCAATATGCTCAGCAAGTGGACATAAATCAAGATTGAAGTGCATGGAGAATGCTGTTCTAGAGCACACTACAGCATACACACAGAGAGATTTTAATGAGCTTTCGGAGGCAGATGACTAAGTATCTGGCTTACTGGCCTAGTCAGTCGCACAATTCTCCCTTTTGGTTTGAGAGGTCCTGTGTTCAATTCCCACATACCGGTAAGTTGTTGAATAGAGGGTAAACGGAGCCATGCTTTTTAGAAGCTGTGCCTCAGTGGCACAGCACATCCTTTTAAAAAGCCCCCGATTCTATCCCTGGCATCTATAAAGAGATGCTTGGAAATACTCAGGTCTAAAATCCTGAACTGCTCTCAGTAGGGCACAGAGTAGACAACAATGAGCTAGATGAACTAGTGGTATAAGGCAGCTTTCTACATTCAGAAGAACCATAGCTCAAAGGAAAAGCACCTGTTTTTGATGCATGGGTCAGTCTCCATGTCTCAGTAGGGCTGGGAAAGACTCCAGCCTGAAACCTTGGAAAGCCACTGCCAGTCAACATATGCTGAGCTAGATAAGTCAATGGCCTGACTTGATATAAGACAGCTTACAATGGTTACGTCACAGCTGGATCTATGGGGCCTCCTGCTCCTCTCTAGGAGTGCCACAACCTTCCATTGCTTGCACAACTTGCTGGCTACTTGTGCCCTCCATATGTGCGAACCTACCTATGTCAGTCCATGGCATTAACAGAGCAATACAGACATGTCCCACCTGGATACTTAAGCTAGCTGCCATCACCAAATCTTTAGGAACATGCACAGCACCTAGAAAAGCCTAGCCCAAGTAAATCTAGCTCCTATTACACTCCACCTTAAGACTATGAATCCATATATATATTGTAGCTTCAACAATACCAGCTTCACATCCCTCCTGTTGCTTTGCTTAACCTCCAGCCAGCTAAGAGGCTCTGGAGGAACTTGTTCACTATTTTGGGATATTCTAGTTGGTCAGTCAATATAAAGTTATTGCCCACCTGTGGGTTTTGAAATTTCTCAGATGCACCAACACAGCTATGCTTAAACAAAAACAAAAACCCTCAGTAAGTTAATGATGTATTGTGTATAAGAAGTGTTTCTTTCCATTCACATCTTAACTGATTGCCAAGTCAGCTACACCAAAGCTTTACATTCAAGTGGTTGCAAGTTAGAATAATTCAAGGGTAACAGACAGAAATCATATGCATATGCAGGAATACAAACACACATGCTTTTTTATAAAATATATATATATGCAAAGTTATGTTCCAGAGGAGGAAAAAAATGTATGTGACACAAGATATAAATAGGAGTAAACACCTTGTATTTGAAGGGTCTTGAGCTCTGCAAACTTTATGTGGCTTTCATCAGGGAAAAACAAAGTTCTTATATCTGGAAAGAAAAACACTGTTAAAAGCCTTTACATAATATTGAATGGGAACACTGTCTTTTATGTCATTTTGTCCATATATACAGATAGAACAAGAAGAGGTGGGCATTTCAGATCTGGAAAGCCCTGCAGGAGGAACATTTGTTCATTCATAGATGACTAGAGAGCCTTCCCACCCATAAGGTATATGGTGGGAAGTTCTAGCGTTGAGCTGAATTTCTCAGAATACTATTTATTTTTTTCTTAGAAAGCTTCTGAGATTTTCCTTTCTTCTGCCACCACCCCTTTAAAAAAGTAAGGCCACTTTGCAGAGTTTTCCCTGAATATTTTCCAACATTTTTTAGTATAAGTTGTCATTGCCCACCACCACCACCACATTACCCTGGGGTGACACTAGGTTCTGGTGCAGGATGCAAAATGGCAGTCAGGTTACTCAACACAGTTGCTGCTACTCCCACTTGCTGTGGGAAACAAACAAGAGATACCATCAAAAAGAGACAAAAGAAGTTATGCCACTGTCACTACTAATGGTGAGCCCTACCTCCAATAAATGGTTGGATAAGTTATCTGCCTGCTGAAGAACTTTGGCAAAACGTTCCTCCACCACCAGCATGACTCTTCCCAGTTTCTCCAGCACAATAACATAAGAACCATCTACTGGATCAGACCAATGACTCATCTAGTCCAGCACCCTGGTCTCACACTGGCCAACCAGATGCTTGTGGGAAACTCTTAAGCAGGACCTGAGCAAAAGAGCACTCTCCCCTCCTGTGGCTTCTAACAACTGATATTCAGAAGCAATACTACCCCTAACCATGGAGGCACAGCTCAGCTAGTAGCCATTGATGGCTTTATTCTCCATTTCCACAGGTAGGGTGGAGAATTCTGGGAAGCCACTTGCACACAGCTCTAGTAGGAACTCTTTGTGTCAAAGCCAATCTGCAGATTCAGAAATACCACCAGAATGTAGCCTTTGGAAGAGAATGTGGCCCCTGTATAAATGTTTTGGCTTAAGAATGCCTATCCAGACATACAGAAGTTACATGTGTTTTATTTCTTTTTTTAGCTAGTGTTGATTTTAATTTTCTTTTTAATAGTTTTAAATACCCGATTTAACTTTTTTTTTTACAGGTAATTTTAATGTTTTATTTTATATTGTGATAAACAACATAGAGCTTGCTGTTTTGCAACCATCCGTTATATAATTTTTGTTAAATAAATTAATATATGGCAACAGTTTGCTGCAGTTCCCACTTCTAAGCTATTCTATTATCCAAGACCTGCTCTATGCACTCAGTGCCCTGCAGTTGGCCACTTTGCCACTCCAGGCTGGAATAGCATAGCTGGAACAGAAGACTTTGATACCCTATTAATGTTATTCTACGGAGAGTTGTACTGAGCAGTAAGTACATATTGTTTATAGATCCTATTTGAATACTGTATTCCAATTGCATAATTTGAGGTTTGCTAGAGGAGAATCTGGAATTGTTGACACTCATAGATCCAGACCCCTTCTCCTGAATGACACCACCTAACAGCAGCTCCTACTGTTCCAGAAAACCTCTGGCTAGCCTATGTCTGCTTGTTGCATGAGTTAGGAACACTGTAAAATTTCAATGATGTCTTTAAATTTGAATGGTTTCAAGCTGTTGTAAACTCCAGAAGCAATCAAAAATAATCTGTCATGGGACTGCTGGGTATGTGTACACTGCGCCATGGCCTGATCTGATGTTAGATTTATTGGAGGGTAAATTATGTCATTTATGCATCAACTCACAGGAGGAAATGGGGAGGGGGAGCAATCCCTATGCAGTTAATTTAATAATAGAGTGGAAAGCCACGATTACTGTTTCAGGTACACCCGCTCTTTCAGAGCAATGGCTGGTCCGCGCCAACAACAGCAACCTTTGCTTCTCAGAGCCATGGGATTAACAAGTGTTTAGTGGAAGTGGGGGCTTTGAGAGACGCATCTACAAGTGGTTGAACCAGGAGCAAAGGCCTCTTACACTGGGTTCTGTTGTGCAGCAGCTGAAAACTATCAGCCTCCTTTTTTCACCTTTCTGAAACTTTCCTCTATCCTCAATGTGGTGTCTTCCAGATGTTGTTGGGTTCCTACCCCCACCCCCATCATCCTTCATCAGAAACTGTCAGGGTGAGCTTGTGTCAAGCTGGGGTAAGAGGACAAGGCTGTGGCAAGTCTAAACTTGAAGTGTGTTAATGGGTCAGAGAGTATCACATGACCTGTGAGTATCTTTGGTTAAGATATTGCTTTGCTGGTCTGGTTGGTTTCCCTGCAGTTACCTCCCTTGGCTTGCTGAAACTCCCTTAAATCCTAGGCTTAGGATCCACTGCAAGTGTAAGTCACTCAGCCGCTGCAGATGCCTGATTTCTTTCCCTTGCCTCACTACATCACTATGAACGTTACAGGCATGAGGACAAGTTCTTAAAAGCCCACCATTAATAGCAGAACTGCCTCCCTCCACCACCAACCTTTCAACCTGGCCACATCAGAGGGGCAGCTGAGACAGCAAGGCTTGCTCTAGCAGTCTGGCATTCAGCTCCCCCTCTCCACCTGGTTACAAGTGAAATAGCAGCACCTACACTATGTGCTTAGGGATGCGGGTGGCGCTGTGGGTTAAACCACAGAGCCTAGGGCTTGCCGATCAGAAGGTCGGCGGTTCGAATCCCCGCGACGGGGTGAGCTCCCGTTGCTTGGTCCCTGCTCCTGCCAACCTAGCAGTTTGAAAGCATGTGAAAGTGCAAGTAGATAAATAGGCACCGCTGCAGCGGGAAGGTAAACGGCGTTTCCATGCGCTGCTCTGGTTCGCCAGAAGCGGCTTAGTCATGCTGGCCACATGACCTGGAAGCTATACGCCGGCTCCCTCGGCCAATAATGAGAGATAAGCGCCACAACCCCAGAGTCGGTCACGACTGGACCTAATGGTCAGGGGTCCCTTTACCTTTTTACACTATGTGCTTAGCTGGGACCAGCTGCTGTTTTGCTCCCACCCTCCCAGAACTGCCACCCACAGCAGCTATCCCACTTGTGTGAAGAACTATTGAGATGACTACATCATGGGCAAACAAGAGACAGTGAGCCCCCTCCATTGGCCTGGGTGTGACGTGACCAACTGCCATTGGACTCCTCACCTATTCAGAACTACACATGTGGGCTGTCACCACAATGGTGCATCATTCTGTAGGTACTGAGACTTCACTTTGTTCCTTTTTCCTCATAATCGTTACACTCATGTTTTTTTTTCTTTTTGATTCCCATCTATGAGATAGCATGCCATTAATTTAAATGGCAAGCTGCCTTGAGTTCACTGACTAGAAAGCACTATATAGATGCCGATAACTGAACAAGGCTGGAGATCCTAACCCCACTTACCTGGGAGTAAGCCTCACTGAATTCAATCGGACTTACTTCCGAGTAGGCGTTGTTAGAATTGAGCTGTGTATAAATAAAATATGAGTTGTAGTATACCTCCCTCTCGGAATTATACCATTTTTCACCCCTTATCTCCTCTCTCCATTTTTTAGCCTTTTGCAAATAAAATAAAATAAAGCCCTAAGACGAACCAAACCCAAAACAAACCACTGAAATTCTGTTTTCCCTATTTAGGTCATCCCTAGGTTGGACACTCACTAAATTGGCAGCGACAGGCCCTCTGATATTTCAGTACAGCTTCCAGAGAAGATTGTACATCTGAAGTGACTCCTGGGGGGTGATGAATTCATATTTGCTAAACAGATTAGCTGAAATAAGCATAATAAATGAAAGTGGGTTTGTTTTGTTTTTAAAGAAAAGAAAGAAAACAATTTCACACTAAAATGCAGGCTTGACTTATAGGAAGTGGCAGCTCCAATGGCCCAAGGC
Organism: Darevskia mixta; assembly: GCA_034641385.1. Lineage (NCBI taxonomy): Eukaryota > Metazoa > Chordata > Lepidosauria > Squamata > Lacertidae > Darevskia > Darevskia mixta. The sequence goes on along the minus strand of JAWWNH010000061.1, from coordinate 6,662,630 downwards.
CTAAGATTGGTTTTGCCACTTGATAATTTGACTGATTCACTTGAGTAGCCAGAAGAGGACATTTTCTGCCTGATTTCAGCATAATCGAGTCACCTGCTCCATGATTGCCGAGGCCAAGTCAATTGCACTCGGCTGAGCACCGAGGCTGTGCGATGCATTGCAAAAAAGGAACCTTTGCTGCATATGTGTGCAGAACTATTGAGATGTAAATGATAGTGGAACACAGCCCATTCCCGCATATTAGAAACAGCTTCTTTACTACTATATGAACCTTCTCTCTGGAAGGCAGTTACTGCATTTTGCTCTCTTAAGGTTGGTTTAGAAGATGGTCACAGTCTGGAGGAACTGAACTAGAGGGGATTGATCGCAGCTGTAGCCCGAGTCAGACCATTGGCCCATCTAGCTCAGTATTGTCTACACTGGCTGGCGGCAGCTCTCCAGGACATGAGTCAGGATTGTACAGGTAGTCTCTCCCAACCCTACCTGGGGATACTAGAGACTTCCTGCGTGCAAGACAGGCACTCTACCACTAAACTATGGTCCTTCCTCATCTAGCTTAGCTGCTTGCTCCAACAGCACCACTTCTCAATAATATTCTAAAGATCATTTCATAAAAATAAGGAAAATTGTGACGAGAGAGAAGTTGCCCATTCAGTAAGACCAGTAGCTCAGAACAGATCCCTTCAACTTGTACAAGAGATCTGGTGAGAAGGATGAGAAAGAAGGCTGGATAGAATGTGTGACTCTGCAGTACTCTGCCGCCTTTATACTCCTTTATGGGTTGTTGTTTTGTTTTTATAAGGACCAATAATTAACAATTATCTTTTGGCACTTATTTGAAGAGGCTGAGGTGGAGAAGACACAGCTAGATCCAACAACACCCAATTTAAGAGTCAGATTGTTTAGCTACAGCTGAGAATTTGGTGGTGCTCATATGTTACTATGTGATAAAGATTTAATTTTAGGAATGTATGAAAAACCTTTTATTTAGACAAAACACTGTTAATGGTTTATGTGTTTATATTACTTGTCTCTGCCGCTGCCTTTGCCGTGAGTCCCTTCGGAGACAGTAATAACCACAGGCATATAAAAGAACATTAAGAATCATATCAAAAATAGTTACATAAGCAGAACCTGTAACTATGTGTGCTATCGTGTGAATTGCACAGTAGAAGAAAGGCAGGTTATTTAGGGAAGTTTTTAATGTCTGATGTTTTATTATTATTATTATTATTATTATTATTATTATTATTATTATTATTATCTCTGTTGTGAGCCACCCAGAGTGGCTGGGGAAGCCCAGCCAGATGGGCGGGGTATAAAGAATAAATTATTATTGTTATTATTATTATTATTATTATTATTATTATTATTTGAGACTATTTAACCATGAAAATAATGAGCAATGGGGCATAGATTTAACACTGCCAGAGGTAGCCAATAAAGTAAATTTCTTGCTCACTCTCAACAGGTCTTCAGCATTTTATGGCAACTGAGCAGTTTTGGTCCTCCCTGGGCTGTCTGGGCTTCCCTACTACAAATCTTGGGGTTCCTCCAAACCTGATGATACCCCCCTCTTATGTATAGTGACATTTTGGCTTCATAGGCATCCATACTTGGCTTATTATTGATGTACTAGTAAATTAAGCCCGTAAAGATTACGGGCTCTAGGCTGCCTGTCCGTGCTGCTTTAAAGCAGCAGGGACGGGCAGCCTCAGGAGCCGGCGCTCCCTCGGCCGGTCGCTCAGTGACCGCGGGAGCAGCAGCGCCGGGCGGGATGCATCCTGCTCGGCGCTGCAGCTCCCGGCGAGGGAGTGTCGGCTCCTGAAGCTGCCTGTCCCTGTGGACGGGCAACCTAAGGAGCCGGCGCTCCCTCGGCCGGTCGCTCAGTGACCGCGGGAGCAGCAGCGCCGGGCGGGATGCATCCTGCTCGGCGCTGCAGCTCCCGGCGAGGGAGTGCCGGCTCCTGAAGCTGCCTGTCCCTGTGGACGGGCAACCTAAGGAGCCGACGCTCCCTCGGCCGGTCGCTCAGTGACCGCGGGAGCAGCAGCGCCGGGCGGGATGCATCCTGCTCGGCGCTGCAGCTCCCGGCGAGGGAGTGTCGGCTCCTGAAGCTGCCTGTCCCTGTGGACGGGCAACCTAAGGAGCCGACGCTCCCTCGGCCGGTCGCTCAGTGACCGCGGGAGCAGCAGCGCCGGGCGGGATGCATCCTGCTCGGCGCTGCAGCTCCCGGCGAGGGAGTGTCGGCTCCTGAAGCTGCCTGTCCCTGTGGATGGGCAACCTAAGGAGCCGACGCTCCCTCGGCGCGCCGCCCCTTTCCCACAGAGCCTACAGCCGGCGCTCCTCCGCGGGGCTCTTCCGCTTCCAGCGCCGCCTGTAGCCGGCGCTCCTCCGCGGGCCTCCTCCGCTTCCAGCGCCGCCAAGCCCCGTCGCGGGGTCGCGGTTGCCTGGCCATCGTGGAACGGCGGCCAGTGGCCGCCTTCTCCCCGCCAGCGGCTAAAAGATGGCCGACAGGAGGAGGCTGCGGGCAGCGGCGCTTCGCGCCTCTGCCCCCGCTCCTATTGGTCTGCGTCCTCCAATCCGTGTCTCACTGGAGCGCACGCGCGCTTCCGATTTCCTCTGATGGACGGAAAGTGGTACGGAGGGACACAGGCTCTTTATTATATAGGATGCCACTCTCTGCTTTTGAGGGTAGTAGTCACTATTTCTATGTTTTCCATCTTTTTCTGAAAAGCCCACCTAATTAAGCCTTGAATTACATAATCACAAATTAAAGCACTGTCTCCATGCTTTAACAAATCATCCTCTGGTAAAAACAACAACACCGAAGGTTTAAGCCACCTCAAATTGATTCAACATTGTTTCAGTCTATTTTCTATTTGACATGGGTTCCTGAACAATTTAGCCATATTTTTTCAGAATCAAAGTCCACGATCTGGCAAACCTAATCTGTTAATAAAATGAAAAGGTGACCTTGCCTAATTTAATAAGTCAGTGCAAAAATACTCTTTCAACATGCTAAAGAATTTCAGAAAGGTTATCGTCTAGTTCTTTCAGAAAAGGTTGTTCTCTCTTTCCTAGTCTGTTTCTCTGAGCTGTATTTTCATAATTGTTAATTCATTATAATTTTTAAAACCCTGTTTGCAATATAATATTTTGATAACAGCTTTTATTTATGTGACTGATATTAATAGGCACATATTACAACCTGCACCTTATTTTTGTGCCCAGTGCTGCCCTTGTGCCTTGCAAGGCACAGAGACTAAGGAAGAGGACGCTGGCAGCCAGTCAGCCAATGGACTGGTTGCAAATAAGAAGGCAGGCAGGAGGGGCCTGGTTGAGGGAGGCTGATGTTGTTGGGACAGTGCCCCATTTCCCCATAGGGGCCAACCTCCACTACATATGAGGAGGTGTGTTCAAAGAAGGCAAAAGTGGCTATAACATGGAAATGTAGAAAACTAAGGGAGCCTATAAGTAGATTAGGAGTCCTGCCAGGTAGCCTATGGGAAATATTAGGTCTCTCTCTATCTGACCCTCTCCAGGCCAAACACCCTTTCCCAGTCACACCCCATCTCCGCAGAGCACATCTCCCAATGCCATCCTTTGCACCTTCCCTTTAATGTTTTTGCCTAGCTGTATGTGTTCATGAATTCTGATAATCCTTCTTGCTTGCCTGGATGAAGGATAGAGAAGGGCATGTGAGTGCCTCTATAAACTAGCCTACTGTAGAAAGGTTAATTGCTCTGTTATTTGCAATGTCCGCTTTTTCCTCTGGCTCTGCCCACCACAGGCATGTGGCCCCCAGAAGGTTACCTAGAAGAGAATGTGGCCCTTGGACTGAAAATGGCCTCCAATTCTTGCTCTGGGGTCTCTAAAATCCTATCCCATGAACAAGATTTCAGAGTCATTTCTAATACAGTATGCACAAAAATCTGGATGATGCAAAACCCACCACCCATCCAAAAAGACCCACCACCACCACCTCCATCTTTTGGTTACTTAAGTCTGACTGAGAAAATGAATAGCTCTGATACAAACTGCAAATCCCCGCACAATTCATAAATACGTGGAATAATTATTTCCTGGGGAAGTAGTATCTAATTTATTGCATTTTTATGGAGTGTTAGACTAACTTCTTATTTGTGGCCTGTCAAAATAGCAGCAAATTATGGCAAACATAACATTAAATGCTATGCTGTAAAGCAAATATTTATCTAATTTGGGATTCTGTACATCTTTAAAAGCGTGATGGCTTGCTTTTCTTATGTCAAAAGCAAATAAACGCCTACTTTGTTCCTCTCAATTGTATGGACTAAAGGGGGTATCACTATCAGTCAAGTTATTCTAAGAGCTGCCATTACCACTTAAGATTTTTTATGATAAAACATGACTCTCTTTTATCTTCTAGTCTAGATACCAAGGCAATCCTTGAGCCCACATCCCAATGCAATAACAGACCACAAACTAGCAGGAGTGCTACTGCCTTGGAAATACAATAAATAAAAAAATGAGCAACCTATAACTTCCACATCTCCTTCCATAATATGGAACACTACTGACTATTACAATTGCCATGCTTTCAAAATGAATTTTAATACCACCCTGTCTTAAGTGCATCAGTCCCCATAAATCTAATGCCAAGTGTCAACCAAGTCTTTAAGTCTTTGAGGCAGTGGTTGCTCTGGGACACAGAAGCTATGGGGAACATTACTGTTTTTCTTTGTCCTTTAGGTATTTCTCTGACTCTGGGGGATCTTACTGCAGAGAAAGCTGATGATCTGTCAAAGCCCTGGTTCTGCTAAGCAGTTGACATGATTCCAAAGCATCCTCTCCAACACTGTGTATTCTGGGGAGCTTCAGGCTATGAAAAAAGCTGGACAGAGACTCAAGCACAACTTGTACATGTCTTGCTCGGAAGCCAACCAAACACTGGATAGCGTACATAATCATACCTACCATGAGGCAACGCAGGCTGCAAAGAATGATCATTTCATAGCTTGCATTGCATCCTCTAGTAGTCAGCCAGCAGAGCTATTTTAGATGGTCTGGAGGTTACTGCTTCCCACCATAGGGACGCAGTCTACGGAGCTGTGTCCAAGTGGCTATATACTTTGAGGATAAAGCTGCTTGATTTTGGGTGACTTTGACTCTGCAGTTGTAGTTCCAAACGAAGCATGCAGTGCCATAGTTTGTGATGTGTTGTGGGATCAGTTTCAGCTAATGCAATCAGCCTCCCTGCTTCCTACCACCAAGCAGGTAACATCATGGATGACATGGGGTCTTAAGTAATAGCAGCAGCAGCAGCAGCAGCAGCAGCAACCACTATGACTGGCTATTCAGTAATTACATTAAAAGTAAAAACAGCATCAACAATCACCTCAAGGATTAGGAGTTTTGCAATAAATATGTTAAAAAGAACAAATCCACAGGCTTGATGTTTAAAGAAAGGAACAAGATGTTTAAGGGAGGTGGGACAGGAGAGGGTGTGAGAGAGAAAGAGACAGGAGTCTTGAGAGAAAAGAAATATTTAAAAACTTGGGAGAAAGGCAGTATTTTCAGGTGCTGTAGCACCATCAACATACCTTGTGAATTCCCTTAACTCGCAGATCACAAATTTGCCCACTCCAATTTAGCTTCAGTTCATGAATTTAACTATTACAGCTTGCAGACCTAGATACTATTCTTGAACAACTTTGTTATCAGAGGAAAGTTTAAAACTAAAAATAATCAGATCTTCCTATGATCCCTGCAAGGCATCACTCATGAGCGTGCGATCTGTATAAAATACTTCTCATTTTGGATTAGTTTGAGGGCACACCAGATGGAACACAGGGTACTGTGGGATCTGCCATTTATCACAGTGACAGTGCGTAGGAAGCAACGGTCCTCTCACCACAGGGGGAAAGGCAGGACTGCAAATGTAGAGAGCAGGAATCAAAAGATGGACTTTGTGGAGTTTGGCAACATTTGTGCTGCTCACTAACTTAATCATATTAATTTATTAGCCACAAACATCAAAGTAATTCGCAGCAGAATTTTTGTCACCGAGAACAAGTCTCCACAGAGACAGTGGATGAAAGCCGTTTTAAAGAGGTACAGTTTGCTTCACATTTTGTATCATATAGATGGCTAAGATGGTATGTCTCGCCTGCCACATGAAGCTGCTGCTTTTAATCGTCTCCACTTTGAGGCACATAGCATATGTTTGGGAATACTGACCAAATCCTGTCTCCCTGATGCATGCACTTAGATGTTTAAAGGTGAGCATGCATATAACATTTGTTGCAATAAACATCAGCATTAACACTAGTGTTTCCCATAGCGCTCTCTCTCTCTCTCTCTCTCTCTCTCTCTCTCTCTCTCTCTCTGTGTGTGTGTGTGTGTGTGTTCCTGCACCTTTAATTAGTAGCCAGCCATGGGGTAATTTAAAGCAGTCATCACATGGCAGCTGTGAAATATCTTTGTCAACCAGTCCCGATTTCTGCCCTTTTAATAAACGCATATTGGAAGTGATTTAGCATTTCCTTCACATCTGCCAATGTTCCCAGCTTATAAGGAGAATGGTCAAACTGAGTCAGTCCAGTTCTTCCCATAGTTCAGTATTCTGTCCATAGGCGCTAGCCAGATCACTCAGTAGTGGTGGGATCTCTAAGCAGGGCAAAATGGTGGTATCCCATTTCTCTTTCAAGCTTTACTTAAGTTCAAACATACCAATCATCACAAGATCCTGGACTATATGACTTCATACTACATCGGGGGGGGGGGAGTTGTTGTATGTTGGAATGGTACACAAACATACCACAACTCCCTGCAGACAAAAAACTGAGATCTTCAACCATCAATCTAAACTACTCAGGGAGAGTTTGACCACACGGTACCTTCCACGGTACTCAACTCTAAAAGTTGAGACGAATATGCATTTGTACAAAACTCGAAGTCTGAAGAAGGGTTTTGGGGTGCCCAGAAGCATGCTCACAACATTGCACGACATTTTATCTGAGTCACAATAATGGCACTGGTATACATTATGGTATTAGGTCCTTCGCTTTGCTTTGTCTTCAAACAACACCGTACATTACAACTGTGGGAAATCCCTGAGCTACACTGATGTTTCTCTCACAGAGCTACAGTCTCCAGAGTGGTTACAAAAACACACACAAAATCCCTCTGGGAATTGTAGCTCTCTGAGGGGAATAGGGGACTCCTGACAACTCTCTGCACTCGTAACAAACAACAGTTATTAGGATTCTTTGTGGGGAAGTCACAACTGCTTGAAGTGGTATGATGCTGTTTTAAACACACAGTGCATAATGGGGGCTGAGGTACCTCCTAATATTCAAGTGAAATCTACCATCCTGTAGATGCAGGCATGCCCTCTGGGGCAACAGAGAACAAGTCCTTGCCCTCTTGTACATGATACCCAGTGGTGGGGAACCCCCAGACCAAGGACCTAATTAATTAGCAGCCAGCTAATGGAAGGGCATTTTGGCTAAGCCCTGCTCAACTGTCCCCTACCTGATGTCAGCTGATCACTGGATCTTACAGTGTCATGTGCATCATGCCCTACAAGCACCAATAATCAGCTGATTGTCAGGCCTTGTGAAGCACTGCATACACGGCACACTGCAAGACCCAATCAAATGATCAGCTGTTTGTCGGGGATTTCCGGGCAATGTGCTTGGCCAACATACGGTAGTTTGATTTCAAACCAGGACAGCAAAAATGGGTCACCTGTCATTTGTCGAAAATGGGTCAAACCTGTTACCCACCTGTGATAGCTCTCCTAGCACTGCCTACCCAGATGTTCAAAGGCATTATGTACATATGTGTATGATCTCTACATCTTGCATGGTCTGCCACAGGAAACATTACTGGTGCTACCTACAGCTATCACCATGAATGAAGGTCCTCTTTGATCATGGTTGCAGCACCATATTAAACCCGGTGGAGGCCCCTAGGCAGTCAAAATCTTTCTCCCCCCTTGCAAATTATCTCCTAGTACTCACAAATATTCTATCAGAATCCGGAGTTGGCAGGAACTTGCGACACACCAACTCACAGAAAGCTTCGTTTCTGGAGGTTTCTCGTGCACACGCTCTAGTGGGATAGCTTTTGAACTAAGAAAGCTTGACTGCAATTTTCTTTCAAGACCAAACCAATATTATTTAAAAGGCCCCATAGGCCGGTGCCTACTCTGCCTATTTGGTAATCCAGCACTGGGCGGTTGGCTTCCATGTGTTTCGACAGAGCAGGAGAAAGAATAATTTCGCCCACCCCACTACACTTAACAGAAGGTATTCATGAAACCTAGGAGACCCTTTGGAGATCAACATCCCACCCCTGCCTCCGCCCGTATCATATAGCCAAGTATCTAATGGCACTTTCCCTTTAAGGAAATTACGATTAATGAAGAACTAAATCGCAAATCCATTAGGTTTTAGTCAGCACAGCAACACCACACGGGGTTTTTCATGAATGCTCAAAAAATCCAATAGCGTAACCTCTGGTAAAGCTTGAAAAGCCCTGAAGGACAAGGCAGTTAGATCAATATTAGTTTATTTCAACTGCTGTGCAGTACGGAGAGACAGAGCCGATCATCCAATGGATTTTATTACCTGTTGGGGAGATAAGTCCTGGTGATAAGAGGCCTGGTACTCCATGGGGCAGTAGGCGCGTGTTCTCTTGTATTGCAACCCCCAGAGAGCGCTTGGGGGGTCTTCCTGGTCGTGAACTGTTGAAACAAAAGTGAAAATGAACTTTTCAGAGCTCTTTTGTCAGAAGGATTTGCATAGTAATGCACTCTGCATTGATTTTTTAAGGTCCTGAATAGCATAGAGAGGCCTTGGCTGTATTCAAAACCAGCTCCTACAGCCTTAACTCTTTCGGTACCCGATTCTGCCAGTGGCCCTTAAACAAGTGTTGGGGGCGATCTGCTTTTCTGAACTTTGACATACCCTCCAGCATTTCTCCAAGGGAAATTCTATTCCATAATAATAATTTTACTGTTTACACCCCGTACATCTGACTGAGTTGCCCCAGACACTCTGGACAGCTTCCAACATATATAAAACATTAAACATTCACACATACACACACACACACACACACACACACACACACACACACACACCCCTTCCCTATACAGGGCTGCCTTTAGATGGCTTGGGGGGGTCAGATAACTCTATACCCCACAAACATTTCTCTGATGAAAATAGGGACATCCTACCATACCTTCCAACATTTTTCCAGAGAAAATATGGACATCCTAAGGGAAAGCAGGACATTCCAGGATCAAATCAGAAACTGGGACAGCTTCTGTAAATCTGGGACTGTCCCTGGAAAATGCCGGCATTTGGATGGTCTGCATGGGGGACAGGGGTTAGGAATGTGGCATTCCATTTCAGAGAGCAAATATTCAACTTTACTAGATGACCCAGTGTTCTAATCTCATCTCTCTACAAGATTTTGATTTCACTCTTTTTTCAAAAGGTTTAGGGTGGTTATGCAGTTCCTCTGATTCACCCTCATAAGAACCCTGTGAGGAAGGATGGGCTGAGATGAATGAGGATTTGACAGGTGAGAGCAGGATTCGGACCCCCATTTAGCCACAAAATTTACAGTGTGTGACCTTGAGACAGTCGCTGCCTCTCAGCCCAACCTTCCCCAGGCAATGAGGATCAAAATAAACAAATCTCATCACTACATTGTACCAGCTCTCATGATTAAACATGATAATTGTGGTTCTTCAATACCTTTGGTGAGAAAAGGGATTTTCTTAGTCATGCACCCTTGTTCCAGGGTGTGACTGGATGGCATTCTAGATTCTGATCCATGTCATTATTAATTTAATTGCTAGCCAACTTTTAATTTAATTGCAACCCAGCCATTATTGATTTAATTGCTAGCTTTATCCCAAAATATCCCAGGGGTGGTTTACAACACATTCAAACAAAACACAATGATCACAATCCATTAATAAACTAAAAAGCAAAACAAAAATCAAACAAACCTCACAAGCAAAAATATTTCAATTATCAAAACATTCAGTACAACAGAACAAGTTAAATACAGCAATAAGTAAAATATTAATTGTTGTCAGAGAGGCAAGAATGAAAAGATGTGACTTCAGATGACACAGGAATGGGAATAGTCACTTCTTCAGGGAAAGGGAGTTCCACAAATAGGGTGCCATGACAGATAAGGCCCTGTCATTGCAGAACAGACTGGCAGGGCAACAAGCAGGGTATACTCCATAAAACTCAAGGCTTGAGCTGACACATTGTGTTGAAGAGCAGCTCCAGGCTCCCAGATGAATTGGTTTCATGGTGGAGAAGGTAGAATTCCTTTGTATGAAGCCAACTCTCTCCCCGCAACCACCACCTATGCTTGTGCCCAGGTACCCAAAGCTGGATCATGCCTGGCTCACTCTTCTCATCTACCCAGGTCTCAATAAGACTCACCAGGTTAGATGACTCATAAGTCTCATAAGACTCATAGGAACCATAAGAGTGGAGGCTTTGCCCCACCAAACCCAATCTGTCCCCAGCCGCCTGCTTTCCTATTTGCAACCAGTTCAGAGTGTGGCACTGCCTGTCAGCTCCACACACCCCTCTACCTAGGACTCATCTGGGGACAAAACTGGAATTCGTTAGCTCTGCCTTTCACTGGCTCTGGCTCCACCTATTGTTGGTCTTCCTGCATCCTACCAAACCCAATGGGTGAGCATAAGCCACTACTGACCTTAAGAAGGGAAAGTAAAGACCCTGGAGGTTCTCATCAACAGTTAGCTCCTGTCTTCTGGTCATAGCCTTAAATTATGGAAATTATTTCTAAGTTTGCATTTATTCATAAATTTCATTGCATTTATTCATAAAATTCACATGTAAATTTTGTGCAAATCTTTGCTCTCTTCCCCTTCTTTTGTGGTAATGCATTTCCTTTTTCCTTTAGGCAATGTGCAAATGGCCACCCTAATTCTTTGCTGTCTGACACACTGGGCCCATCGCGGTGGAAGGAAACCAGCTTCCCTTCCATATAGCCCTTGTACAAAAATATGCTGGTAAGAAACTCCTTCATATAACATTGTTTGAACCCAGCGCACCTCAAAACTCCCACCTGTAAAATGGAGCCAACTGACTTCAGAACGTATTTCCGGGATCTATAGTAGGTTCATTGTGCTAAAATGATGTCATGTCCAAGCTCAGTATCCTAGCTGAATAAAACCTGTGCTGCTTTTATGGGGCTCCTGAAACATTTTGAAGCATATTGTACAGTGGGTGGCGCTATGGTCTAAACCACTGAGCCTAGGGCTTGCCGATCAGTAGGTCGCCGGTTCGAATCCCCGCGACAGGGTGAGTTCCCGTTGTTTGGTCCCAGCTCCTGCCCACCTAGCAGTTCGAAAGCATGTCAAAGTGCAAGTAGATAAATAGGTACCGCTCCGGCGGGAAGGTAAACGGCGTTTCCATGCGCTGCTCTGGTTTCGCCAGAAGCGGCTTAGTCATGCTGGCCACATGACCCGGAAGCTGTCTGTGGACAAATGCCGGCTCCCTCGGCCAGTAAAGCGAGATGAGCGCACAACCCCAGAGTTGTCCACGACTGGACCTAATGGTCAGGGGTCCCTTTACCTTTACTACAGTATAGCATAGCACATTCCAAGAGTGACCACAGCAACTTATCTTTTAGGCTTCCCTTCTTCATCAACTGATTGGTGCTTCTGAATGCTGTGCAATGGGCTCAGGTAACAACTCCAATCTAGCCTATCAAAATTCTCACATTTTTCAACCCTGGATCAAGCCATTTATAAATTGTGGCTAAGAATATTAATCCACAATGTAAAAGAAGGAAAGTGGCGCAAAAGGTTAGGTCTTCTTGTCCATGAATTAGACCACATGCTTATGCTGCACCAGTCCCTATGATGTCTTTAAAATAGGGGAGAAGGACACAGCAGATCTGAATACACTTCAGGAACCCCCACCCCTAACAGATCAACCCACTTCAAGCATTCCTGTTTTACAAGCAATGGGACTTCTCAACTGAAGTTCAAGGTTTAGAATTAAACAAATATAATATATTGTGTATAACAGAAGTGGAAAACTTCAGGACCTCCAGGCCTCTGTATCTGGCTTTTGGGACTCCCCCTGGGTCACACCCCCTCCCCAGGGCACCATCCTTCTCACCATGTCACACCCCTCACCAGCCTTGTTTTGCACTCTTGTCTGCTGTTGCCTAGCCTGAATATGCCCTTGAACTATGAAGATAATGATGATGCCTGGAGGGAGGGACCTATGTGTGTATGTAGAAAGCTCTGACTTTACCAAGTGCATCAATTTGCCCACTTTTGCCTCTAGCCCTGGCCTACCTCTGGTGCGCTTCCCCTAAATGGTTCCCCGTGAGGGAATATGGCTCTCAGGATGAGAAAAGTTCTCCAACCCAAGCATATAACAACAAGGGAAGGGGCTGTATCCAATGCAGCACTAAGTTGAAGTCACTTAGCAGTATACTTGTTGCACAAGGGGAAATGCAAGTCCATTACCAAAGGTGGCTGCACGATGGATTGCATAACAAGAATCGTCCCTTGCACAAAAAGCTTCTGCTAGCACAGCTATTGCACTGGATTCCTTTGTTGTGCAGCCTTTAAATTCTGCCACCCACTACTCCAACGGTCCTCGTGCCACCAGACAGAGAACACTGGTTGCGTCCCAGAGGCACAAATAAATGGGACACAAGCACTGTAACCTGGCCAGTAATTGTGATATGCAGGGCAAGTGATACTAAACAAGTAGACTTAGGTCATCAAGCTAGATTCCAATTAGACCTGCCACGCAAACAGGCAGACACTTGGAACGCAAGCTTTCCTGCAGATCAACTGTGAACCAAATATGCATCTGGCAGAATTATTAAGAGCTTATGCATGTACACCCAGAAGCCTCACTGAGTTCAATGGAACTAAATCCCAGATAAGTGTGAATAGGATTGCAGCCTAATTGTTAAATCATATATAAAACTACACAGCTCACATTGCAACTTCCCAGTGAGTGAAATATTCGTGTACAAAAGCACCTGGAGCCTTTAGTACTCACTAAACAGAACACGAATTGGACATTCCCCCTCCTCTTATTTCCTAGAGAGAAATCCATTCCATCCAGATGAGTAAAGAAGCTTTTGACAAACTTTGTGTTATACAGCCAACCAGCAACAATGAATGAGAGGTTCATAGCAAGAACCATTTCTCTCAAAAATGATTTCCCTTGTTCACAAAGAAACGAAAGTTAAATTTCACTCCATCAAGCTTGCAGTGGCAAAGCTCTTTATCAAAAGGAGACACACTCAAGTGGTTAAATGTCAGAAATCTCTGGTACTATTGCACAGAGGTGCCATTACTGTATTCATACTTCCACAAAGAGTGTGCATAATATTTGTTTTATTATACATCTGTCTAGACCTCAGGTACACACACACATATCACATCCTAAAATCATTCTTGAGTTTACTACTTTAGGCCTATAAACCTTGTCCTTTTTATCTAGATTAATTTTTTAAGTCCCATAGTCAGTGCATTTTTTAAATATACTCTGGGGAGTCCTATGCAATACAATGCAGCAAAACACAATAAAAAACTGTGCTGTATAGATCAATACATTTTATTGCACAACAGTCCTCGGGCTTTGGAGACCTGCTCTTGTGTAGCAGCAACCGAATGACAAGATCACTTGTTTTTCACATCACTGCAACATCATACTTACTAAACGTGCAGTTTTACACACAGCCATCAACGCACACTAACTAAGCACCTTAAGTATTGGATCATGAGGAAGTGATAAGCTGGGTATCACCACAATGGAACTAACAGAGCGGCAGAAAGAAACTTGAGTCAGATTGTATTGGGCCACAGCTCCCATCACCAGTGACTACTGATCCTGTCTCTAGGTCTGATGGGACTTAAGAGTTCAACCACTTCTGGGGGGCCACAGGCTTTCCACTGATCTTCTCCTTGCAGCATTCTTAACTAACTATGAGGACCCTGTAAGAACAATAGCCCCCTTCCCACGTAACTCCAACATCTCTTGAGGAAGGCAGGTTTTACCCCATTACGGCACCCTTTGCACACTGCTGTATATGACATCTATGTTCTACCATCCACTTGTGTGAGAGTTAAGCACTGTGAGTGGGGGAGAAAAGGTGGCAGTAACAGGTCCTACCCTTCTGGATTTACAGGAGCTCACTTCAACTATCAGTGCAAGCCATGGCTAAAGAAGAGATTGATCTGAAACATGACTTACAATTGACCAGTGAAACAAAACTGGAAACCATGGAGTGCAAACCATAGTTTGGTGCAGTGGGTGAATTGACAAACCATAGTAGCTCCACCTCTGCAGAAACCACATGAACCCCAGAGAAGATTGAAGTGACTAAGCAGCTATATATTATGGCTTGCCGGGCAGCACAGAAAAAAAGAAACAGAAACTTCACAAGCACGTCAAAACTGTCTTCCCAGTACATTTGGAAGCCAATAGTATGGTTTTAGGTTCTAAAAATATGGCTGCACAAACCATTTGTTAGTGTGAAATTGAGCCAGGTAGGCATATACCTTACAGGAGGGGAAAGTGAACTTCACTGAAAGTCCAATGTGGCCAAAATGATACGAGAGTAGACTGTCATGTGATAGTCTAAAACTGCTGTTTTTGCAAACTTAAAGACAAACTTTTAGAAGCAGTTTGTATGCAAATAGCTGAAAACATAGCCTTCCTGATGGAGGCCAAGGCTATACTTTTAAAGTTACTAGAATCAGATGTAAATTTACATATTAATCAAGACAAATAAACATGTGGGGATTTAACTAGGAAACAATCCGATGGCAATTTAATCAGCACAGGTTGAAAGGTCCATCACTACCACATCCTGTTGCAGTGAAAATATTGATTGTGTTACTGATTTTAGTAATGCCTTGTTTTGCAGGGTACAAATAGCCATGTAATTATTCTTTAATTGAATGGTGATTGCTTGCTAGTGATTATTAAGGTTGCTTGTGTGTGTGTTTTGCTTAATTACTAGCTTATTTATGCTCAGCAATATAAAATAATATTTCATCTTTCTATCTTTCTTTCTTTCTTTCTTTCTTTCTTTCTTTCTTTCTTTGGAGGGAGGTGTAGGCTGAAAGACAATGGGTCGGATCATAAACCCACTTCAACTGTGATAACAGAGTAAGCACATGTGTCCCCCTCCATATGGGGTCAAGTTCAGAAGTAATGATTTATTGGACTTTGGGTAAGTCATGTGCCCTTGCTCTCCCTCCTCCCCTCTCTTGTGAGTCATCTTTTTAGTTTTTTAATTCACAGTTTCCTGTGACATCCAAACCAGGATTTAGCATTCCCTACAAACTAGGCCAGAATCAAACTATAATTTGGTATCCTGGTTCACAGAGATTGCTTCAACCGCAGCTGATTTGGACATCATGAGAAACTGTGGATTAGCAAATCAGGAAGTATGAAATTAAGGTGTACAAGAGATACAACAGGGAGAGGGAGCACACAATTCTTTCCTGGTGCAACAGAAATTAACTGGGTTAACTGTGTCTGAACCAAACCCAAAAAATTATAAAAGGGCCCAATTCACACCAAGATTCCCTTGTAAAAAAAATGCGGGGGGGAGGGCAATAATGCAACTTGAAGAGCTTTCACATCATGCATTCTCTTATATATGTGATGAAAGGATATGCACACATACTTTTACACTACACAAAACAAAATTGCTGGCGTAGTGAACCTATGAACCATATGCCCATCAAAATACAAAGCCACTCAAAACCCATCCAGATAAATAAAGTTGAATGTCTTAAATCCTTTTGAAATCAAGCATTGGGGAGGGAAGTTAGTTCTGACTTTATGAAGCATATGATACTGTCATGTACTGAGTCTGACCACTACCAATGCCTCCCCAAAGTGGCTCCCCCAAGGCCTGTGGTGTCATGACTGCTGACCCTGGGACCTTGCAAGGCATGGCAGAAGACTCTGGTGAAGATGAAGTGTAGGTCACTTTCACAGGGAGAGAACTACCAGTACCATATCCAGGTGCCTCCCAACAAGAGGACACACTTCTGCCACCATCCTCAGACTCAGAGGAAGAGTCTCCTGCAGTACCTTCCATGTCTCCACCTTCAAATAAATCAAAAGACTGCCTTTTAACAACCCAACCAGCTCCTTTAGGGCGGTGGAGCCAGTCACAGTACAGGTCTCATTAGCCCACAATGTTTCAGTGGACTTCAGCTCCCTGCTGGAACAACATATTTCTACCTCAGCAGGACACAGCTTCAGTCATTTGCTGAGGCAACATCAAATACCTACCTTAGTAGTAGAGAGCTTCCGCAATGAAGTTGTCATTATTAGGTACTGCAGAGGATTGCATCCCAATGGCAACATACTGCCAATGGACCACAAAAGGGAAAGGGGTAGCAAAGTGAAGGCATATACAAAACACATCAAGGCTCATGTTCTGCCAGGCCAACCACTTGCATTGTGCATGATGAATACTATTAAATTGCACCAATGCAACTGCTTGTGTAGCAACAACTCCCTATGAGCATGAAATGTTAATGCTGAAATGATCACTGTTTAAAGCACTGGGTGGATCTGCAGATCTTTTGACAGTTCAGCTTTAAAGAATTAACATTAGATGTAGCATTTTGTAGGATTAATGGAGGGATACTGTCCCGCAGAAGCTTGATTTCCTCTGGGGGTCTAGCCCTTCATTTAGGCATAATTTAACCTGATGCGCTGCCTTTCATTTTCTGGCCTTCATTAGAGAAACTGAAATAGTATCCTATCCCCCTGAGTGCTGAGAATAAACCAACTGGAAATATATCTCAGCAGTACTTCATGTTTCTGAAACTGAAGTGGATTATCACCCAGCAACATTAACTCAGCAGCCTCCCTATAAACTTTGTGGGCTTGGCAGTTATCTAGATGAGAAGGGAAAGCATTGAATCTCTGGGTGTCAATGAGATATGACACATTCCAAAGTATGTTTGCTACAAAAGGTGATAAATGAGGGAGCCAATATATTTTCCGTTAAGTTAAAAAAAAAAAATACAGGTAGCTACCTCATTTTTGACACCTGCTACTTATGAATTAATGCCAGACAATTTGGCAATCTCTACGGATTTGGGCAGATTTCCACCCTATCCTCTATCCTAGGGACTCTGATTAGTAAATTACTTGTTGATCACAGGAACCTTTTATAAGGGGAAGGGTCGTGGCCCAGTGCTGAGCTTCTGTTTTACATGCAGAAGGTCCCAGCTTCAATCCCCAGCACCTCCAGGTAGGGCTGGGAGAGACCCTGGCCTGAAACCCAGGAAGGCTGCTACCAGTCAGTGTAGACAATAGTGAGATAAGAGTAACCAGTGGTCTGATTCAACATAAGGCAGTTTCCTATGAATGTTTGGTTTGGCAAATTCTCGCAGAGTCAAATCCGCAACACACTTAAGCAAAAATCCTCTAAGACAGCTTCCAGTGGGGTTTCCATTAGCTTATATACAAATCATTCATCTCAACCAGGGTATTGATTGAGCTGTAGGATCCTTCTCTTTCCCTCTTTCAGGTATTTGCAGGGTAATTTCTTAAGAGCCAGGCGTGTGCTGCTTTACAACAATTGCTTATACAGCACTTCCCCACCCCATCCCAAAAACATTCAAAGTGTTTCTCATTAATTAACAGAGAGATTGTCTGTAAACTCTATAAGAAAATCCACAATGATCATCTCCATATTACAGCTGGGGTGGGAAATACGTCTCAGGGAGAAGCCCTATTCATGCATTACTCACACTATGCATTTAAATCATATTTAAGTGACATGGACATATGACTCCCCTAGGAACTGTAATTTGTTAAGGATGCTAGGAACTGTAGCTCTGTGAGCGTGAAACTACAGTTCCCATGATTCCTTGAGGGAAGCCATGATTGCTAAACTGGTGTAAATATGATTTAAATTAATATTGTGGATGTGACCTATCAACTTACAGCAGCAAAGTCCATAAATTAATTAAGTGCAGTGTATTCAAATACTTTTCCATTGACTTGATTTCTTTGACCCAAGCAGGAAAGTATTTACTCCCATAAATTACTTTTCATTGCTTCTCAAATTTGAAAATCCAGAAATTCCTGTTCACATGAATGATGACAGCTCAATCTGAGAGCCAGGGCTCAAAGAACAGAGAGACCTACAGTTCAAAGTTAGTGACCGTTGGAGGCCAGTTGCAATAGGATTGGTTCATAAGTATATTCAAATGGAATGCAAGGAAGAGGATGTGACGCGATGAGCATTTGAAATATTCTATGGAGCTTTATCCCTGCAAAAGGAGTACACACGTACATGCACACGCACATTACTCCTCATTCTACAAGTTCTTTATCTGCATTTTGACCTCAGAACGTTATTCTCTTCACTTGGGCCTTACTGCACACATTTCCACCCTACCAAATGCAGTTAAACTCTACGTGACCTTCTGAGTGTTTAGGAAGATAAAGAAACTATGACCTCTCTGCAACCCGATTCTGTCTCCTCTCAGCATTGGCAAACTGATCACTTGTCTAACTATTGAACCACATTGTATTACTAACCAGATCAAAGGCAACAGCAGGCCAATTCAGCAGCGGGGTGGGGGTGGGGAGTCAACCATGCAAAATGGGTAATTAACATTAATCATACATGAAGCTGTTTAAGCAGATAACTAGAACCTGGTCACCATAGCAACCCTCATAAAATAGGGCTTCACGCTAATGCTCGGACTCTCTCCTTACCACATCTTGTGGGAACGCCAGGCCGCTGTCTCCTCTTGACTTTAACAGACTAAAGTGAATTACTGTTGAGGGATGACCAATGGTATAATGACATGGTGCTTAGCTGCATACCACTGAGGCTTCACCCACAGCTTTGGAGCCAGTTCGCACAATCATCAATCTTACAATCTTCTTTGGGTGGCAGGGAGCAGGTGTGCGTACACACAAATACAGGCCTAATCTGCGCTGTGCATTTAAAGGAGTATCATACAGTTTTAAACTGACATGGCTTCCCTCAAAGAATCCTGGGCACTGTAGTTAGCTAAGGGTGCTGTGAGTTGTTAGGAGACTCCTGCCATTTTCCTCAGTCAGTTTCAATTCCCAGAGCTCAATTGGAAAATTGATTGTGACTTACAGCTCTGTGAAGGGAGCAGGGAACTCCTATAAACTTTCAGCACCCTTAACAAACTACAGTTCCCAGGATTCTTTGTGGGGGGGATGACCATGACTGTTTAAAGCGGTATCACTGAGTTTTAAATGTATAATGCAGTTGGGGCAACAGACTCTTGAACCACGAGCCTGGTTTGTGTGTACGCACATATACAGTGGTAACTTGGTTCTCGAACTCAACCCATTCCGGGAGTCCGTTCGACTCCCAAAACCGTTCGAAAACCAATGCACGGCTTCCAATTGGTAGCAGGAGCTTCCTGCACTCAAGCGGAAGCCCCATCAGATGTTCGGCTTCCGAAAAACATTTGCAAGCCGGAAAACTTACTTCCAGGTTTGCAGCGTTCCGGAGCCGATTTGTTTGGCAACCAAGCCATTCAGGAACCAAGGTTCCACTGTAATGGTAAACTGCCTAGGATCCACAGGCCTAAATGCAGCTGGTGTAACTCAGGAGTAGAGAAATTCAGTGCCAAGCCTTTCCTCAGGTCTCTCCCTAGATCATGCCCTCTCTGCAAGGCATGCCTCTCACTGGCCCTGATTCACGCCTTTCTCAAGTGCTTTTGCTTGTCTGCTTGTCCTGCTTGTCCTTTTGGGGTCCATACGCTGATGGCAAGTGCAGCCAAAGGGGAAAGTGAGTGGAGCAGCAAATATAATTTTTACCTTTGTCCAGTAGGCTAGTTTCTACCAGCACATACCTCTCTCCTCCATCTGGACAAGCAAGAAGCATTATCAGAGCACAGGGACACATTCCAGCCAGGTGAAAACGTGTGTGCACATGTGTGTGTAGGGGTGAAGGAAATGTCTAGAAAGTCATCCCCAGTCCTGAAGTTCCCCACCCCTGATCTCTACAGATGACAACCCCACAGTGCTCTCATTCCCATTTCCTCCATAAAGACACCTCCTCTCCTCCCAAGAAATGAGAAGGGCATCAACAATGAGTACTTAAAAACTATGGTATAAACACTGTGGCAAAATGTCAGAGCTAGCAAGATTTTCTAAGAGGCAGGTCATAGGGAAAGATGGAGTAGGACCCTCCTAAGAGCTTTGCTGCTTGAAGCGAAGGGCAAAGTGTCTGACTTGACGCACAGTTTAATCTTATTTCAGGTAACGTGATAGTGTTGCCAACCTAAGGTTACCAGACGTCCCCGTTTCCAGGGGACAGTCCCCGGATTTACAAATCAGTCCCCTGACAAAATCCTATCATTCCTACTGAAGTTGAAAAATGTCCCCAGATTCGTTGGAAAAAATCTGGTAATCTTATGCCAACCACACTTGAGGGCAACAGGTCTGTTATGAGCATATAGGGCAGGCCACATGGCACACATAGTTCTGTCTTGTGCTGGTGAGCTCAGAAGAAATAGCCAGGGAGCTGTTGCAGCTGCCTCTAGCAGATTCCACCTGAGGCAGTTACATCACTTTGCCTCATGTTGAGCCGGCCCTGGGTGGAGGCTTGAGGATGCCAGTAAGAGTTAGGATCCTATTATCACTATCAGGTTCTGATTTATTCTCAACTGATTGTGTGGCATTATCTATTCTCTGACACTCCCTGCCCATTAATAAGAGGCAGTTGCCTTGGTTGTAGTGCTTCTGATTCCAGCTAAAAAACCTTTCTGGATTAGGAAAACCAACTTACACATGTAATTTCATTATGTACATTAGTTTTTTAAATGGTTTATTTTATCTATAGTGTGTTAGTTTTCTTAAATCTACTTTTTTTTAGGTCTGTTGATTATATCTGTATGAATATTTTATATAATTTTATGTAAACTGCTTAAAGGGTTTTTATTATTAAGTGCTATATTAATTTTTTTCCTTTTTTAAATTTTTCCTTCATTAATTTTTAATAATCCATACAAACCATGCACAGTTTACACTGTCACAACCATCTGAAGAAACAGCAGTAAAAGATTAATTCTCAAAGGGCACCTAATATGAAATTATTAAATGCATTGCACTGTTACTTCGCTAGAATAAATATTACAAATAAATAACTATAAACACAATACCCAGTAACAATAATGAATACTTCAACTGCAGTCCTGCTTGTTTTTCATTTAATTTAAACCTTTTGCCAGGCATATTATTTTCATTTCTTCACAGATTCATATAAATAATTCACTCCCCATACCCTAAGCAAGCAAGCAAGCAAGCAAACAAACAACAAACAAACAAACAAAGATGACCACTTTCCTATATAGCCTCAGCCACCTCAAATACCATCAGCCCCTTGGTCCTCATCCATGTCAACAGGATCCACTAGACTAAGATGGAGTATGAGAGAAAAACATAGAGGTGGTAGTCAGGCCTCAGCCTGAGAATGCAGCGGAGCTGAGTAACCAAACTGAGCTGGAAAAAGGACAGAGGGTGGACCGAAGGAGAAGAAGGAGTCAGCAGTGAAATCCTACAAGCAGCAGCACCTGTGGAAAGAGATTAACTTGCCACCCCTGCACACGAACTAGCTTCCAAGCCCAGTTTTTAAGACGCCATTAGCAACTGGCACTGCCTGAACCACCTCAGTCTGGTTATAGCCTGCCACTTCCTGCCCACCTTCTTACTTACAGGCAGGCCAGGTAAAGCCACTGACACTCACCTTCCTTCTCTTTAGTCTCAGTGCTTCCCCTTGTAGAACTCAGCAGGGAGGAAGAAATGGCTGAAACCGGACATAGTGGTCCGTCCTGTCGTTGGCTCTTGTTCCACCTTCTGTTGGACTCTGCCTTTCACCTTACTAGCTCCAATGGGCACCAACCACCACTGCAACTTGATATTTGTGGCCCTGCTGTGGAATACATGACCCTCCTCAGTGATCAGAGCTGCATCAACTGAGGCCGTTTCTGCTGTTGTCTGGCCTGGGCTCCCCTTTTCCGATGCTCCAATGAGCATTGAAGAAGTTTGGTGAAGCTATTTAAAATTGACTACAACGCCCCACAGAGCTCCTGGTGCGACATCATACAAAATTGATAAGACAATTTGTTTTCCAGGATCTCCTTCTTTTGAAACGAAGCTTAGATTGCAGTCCTAAACACACTTACTTTGGAGTGAGACCCATTGAATGTATGACATGCATAGAATTGCACTCTTAATATTTTAAATATTAAATATCCCCGAGCCAATCAGATAACTAGCGTCATACTATTCCTGTAAGTACAGAATTCATTTGATGTACCTTATACACAGGTCTTCTCCCTTTTGATATGTTAAACCTTTTTAGTGTTGTTGAGAATTCAAAGCTGCTATAAAAAAAGTTAACGGAACCATTTGTTGGCTTATCATGCCTCTGAGTCATAGCTCTATTTTTCTGCCCTGGTAGATTCAACAGAACTTTTTTTTTTAAAAAAAAAAGACATAGCCATAATGTGGAGAAATACCCCAATGTCCAATATTCAAACATACTTTTCCTTATCTAACGTCTAACCATAAAACCACCCTTACAGCCAGATGCGTCCTTTATAGCAAGTGCTAACCTTTCAAAAAACTTAAGTAAATTATTTATGAGGCAAAGGCATTTTAAAATATGTTTGAAAGCACTATAGGAATGCACTATTAAATGTCTCGGAAACACATGGCTCTCCTCCTAATTGCCTCCGACTGAAGTTGGGCAAAAATGGGTGTGCCAATACATAGCTTGATGCTTTACTTCCATCTAGTCTTTGAAGTGGGACAGAAAGTATTATGCCCCTCTAAAGAGGCATCTCAGCAGGCTCAGAAGGGGTGAAATGCAAGCCCATAGGGATAGGCCTTCCAGTTTACAATCTGAAACTGTGTGCTATACTTAAGAAATGTTACATACTTCATAAAATTAAAATTATTTGAATCCTGTCCACACCACCTCTTCTCCAAAGTATTGAAGCAGTACACATAATACAAAACCAGCCCAACAGTATACAGAAGAAAATAAAAATGTAGCTGCAACAGGCGCGGGGGGTGAGATGAGAACTAAAACTGGAAGTAAGGTAAAGGTAAAGGGACCCCTGACCGTTAGGTCCAGTCGCAGACGACTCTGGGGTTGCGGCGCTCATCTCGTTTTATTGGCTGAAGGAGCCGGCGTACAGCTTCCGGGTCATGTGGCCAGCATGACTAAGCCACTTCTGGCGAACCAGAGCAGTGCACAGAAACGCCGTTTACCTTCCCGCCAGAGTGTTTCCTATTTGCGTGTTGAGGTCACCATGCCACCCCCCTAATAATTCACACTTCAGACATAAATTTTGGGTTTTTTTGGCATATTTTTGGCCACAACTTTATTGAAATACAAATCACGTGAGTGGTTGCGTATGCATTGGTTCGACTAGCTGTCCGATGGGACAGAGCTGGCCACTGACCAGCGCAGGGAAACCAAAACCGGGGAGAGTTAAGGAGACTGGGGGCATAGATCACCCTCTCCCCAGGGGTCCTGAGGGGCTCTTGCGTGGCCCTGCAACCCTATGGGGTTCGGACAAAAGCCTATCGAGCCCCCTGGATTCCTTTTCGGAATTCCCATCACACCATCATCATTCGGAGGGCGACTGCCCATCCTCCAATGAACCAATGCCTAACCGCCAACCTTACAAGTTGTGACTAGTTGCTATGTAGTAGGCGAAAACCAAATGGCTCCAGCCAATCTGCCAGATGGAAAAATTCCTACTAGGCCCCCGCCTCAACAACAGGCGACCCCTAACCGGCACAGCAAGGTCAAAGCAAAAGCCTATACCAGGGAGGGGGGGAGGGAGATCCAAAGCACGCAGCAAAGAGGGCTAGCACTTGGCGTGCAGAGAATATATAGGACGCTGGGCTGTCATCAAAATTGCTACATGTAATTTACCCCGGCAACTCAACTGGTCCAATCCCCACTGTGGCCATATACCCACTCCTCCCCCCGAGCTACCGGAGGGAGGAGGAGGGGTGTCTTCCATGACCCAACCGCAACACTTGCTCTCCCTATAGGAGAACTCGCTTTATCTACTTGCACTTTGACGTGCTTTCGAACTGCTAGGTGGGCAGGAGCAGGGACCGAGCAACGGGAGTTCACCCCGTCGCGGAAGTACACACCTGCAAAAGCTTGGCTAAATGATTATATATTTAGGAGTTGGTGGTGGTAATAATAACAATAACAATAATGATAATATAGTGAAAGTGGCAACCCTAATCCATGAAGTTGAGAGGGAAGGATTCCGCCCCCCCTTTGAAACATTAAATACATGTTTCTATTACAGCCAGCTAGTTTACAAGCACTTTACAGGCACAAATATTTCGTCTGAAACCCATCTTCAAATCCCATTTAAAATGTAAAAACAAAAGTGCCAGGAGCTTTGATGTATAAATAGGAGTTAGGTATATTTGAGCCTCAGTCTCTCCCCCCCCCCCTTCCTGGTGTTTTTTATGTTTCTATTATATTTGTATGTGCATTCTATTATTGCCCTTCTTATACCAAAAAAAAAAAAAAGTAATTCCTCTGTCAGTTGCTCACACTGGATGCATTCATTTTCTTTAGACTTTCCTTGTTGGTTATTGATTTCCTGCCCCTTGAAGGGGCTTTGATTCTCTGCTCAGCAGGCCAGCCATTAGAATAAAGGTTGTTAAAACTAACAAAGAGGGGGGTTGGAAATCTAAAATTAGTTCTATCCACTTTCATCTAAGCCAAACACAAGCGACGCACTTCTGTTCCTGAGCGCAGAAATTAAAAGGAAGTATCTTTACGCCGAAGACCGGCTCATCCAGCAGTGTCATTATCCAACACTGAATGCCTATTTTCAAGCAGAAAATATGACCTTTTCCAAGGGGGCAACTGCTGCTTTTGACGTATGCATGCCAGGAGCTGTTTGAAAACAAAGAAAGAAAAAGACTTCCACAGAAAAGTTAGGAGGCCTAGGAAGCTCATAAATCATCTCGATAAATAATAATTTCAGCAAATTCTCAAAGCTGGAACGTAACTTAGGAAAACTATTTTCATGAGAGGTCTGAGAGAATGAATTGACTAACTAGGAGTGTGAGCGACTCTCGTGTGAAACGACACTGTTGTTCTCCATTAATGGAAACACTAATCACTTAAACAGTGGGATGGGCCACCCCACTCCTTTACCGTCACTTCTTTCTTACTGTTGCCAGGATTGCGTAGCTGGCATTCATATCAGCTGACAGCACCTTAGTTAACATAAGGAGAGCCCTGCTGGTTTCGATTAAAGGCCTATCTCAGAGGCTGGGAACCACATTCCTTCTGGCAACCTTCTGAGGTCCACCTCCCCATGGTGGGTGGAGCAAAGAAGTAATTTTACCTTTGTAAATTAGGCTACTTTCCTTCGTTTCCTTATGGGAATGTGAATTACTCACATTCATTACTGTAAGGAAAAATGGCAGCCGTGATTCTAATGTAAGGTTACCAGACGTCCCCGTTTCCCGGGGACAGTCCCCGGATTTACAAATCAGTCCCCATACAAAATCCATTGAAGTTGAAAAGTGTCCCCGGATTCATTGAAAAAAATCTGGTAACCTTACGTCTAATGCCAACTGTCAATGAATCTAGCAGAGAAGGTTCTGGGTCAACAGCAGATTGGGTGGGAGAAATGGAAACAAAACAGAATACTTTTGATTCATGACTGCGTGAATCACAGGAAAAGTACCTCTGAAACTTTCAAGGGTGTTATATAGGATTTAGGATCTGCAGCAGTAGACCATTTAAATCCATGCAAGTAAATCTCTGCTCCATGAGGTTGCTTGTGGCTACAGCTCTTCAGTGGACAGAAAACATGGACATCAGAAATACATGAACACAATAGCATTATAACCACAAGCAATAAATATACTTGACCACCGGCAAAAGTTGAATAAGGCAAGCGAAACCTGAGCAATCATCAGTAACTCCTCCCTTACATAATTTATTTGCATGTGCATCTTTGGATTAAAAATATGTTTGGCTGCTTCAAAAGCTTATCATAGCCACCTAGAGCTGCAAATATCCAAGAAACTCTAGCAAAAAGATACTCACATGCATATTGTTGTGCACACCCCACTCTCCAAGTAGTGAGAGACTTCAGCCAGTGCTTACTCAGCATTTGGTTTCCATGGAATGAAGGTATTCAGGGTATATGGTTTCATTTACACATACAGTATATCTACAACCTGAACATGAGATGGAAAGGCTCATAGCATTAACATCCCAGCAGATCTTGCTTCCCAATTAGATTTCTAGGGGAGTCCCCAAAGCTATTGCTTTGGATTCAGCCCAGAGAGCTAAATTAAGCCTCTCTGTCTTTTACAGCTCCCAGCTTCACACAAGACTAAAATAAAGACTAGCTCCACAGCCTATTACTCTCCTACCCCCTGGGATGCTATGGCATGGCATCCAGCCAGGTAAGAAAGGAGGAAGCTTACCCCCTGCCTCCTGAAAAAGCATTATACCAGTTGTGTCTATGGCAAACATATATTCTTGAGGAACTCTTTAGACATGTAAATGGAGTGCTTACTGGCCCCACTAGGGCCATTAACTTAACAGAGAGACGGGCTTGACCACTTTAGCTGTCCCTTTTACTACAAACAACAATCTTGCAGGTACAAAATCACAGACCCTAATATATCATCCAAAACACACACACACACAATCCTATAACAAGATAGATAGATGATAGATAGATGATAATGACAGACAGACAGACAGACAGATAGACAGACAGACATCCCAATTTACTATGGGCAGGGACCAGAATATAACCACTGTCCTTGCCAAATAGATGTTTTTGAAATGTATGCAGTTAGTAAAACTGAGCTCAAACCAGAATATTAATCAGTTTGTGGGACTGGGATGGGTTGGGACAGCAGAGGTGCAAATCACATATGTATTCTAAGTATGAGGAGCCTGTAGCCCTGCAAGGATTACTGGGCTGGGGCTGATGGGAGTTGGAATCCAGCAACATCTGGGAGGTCCCAGGCTCCTTAACACTGATATATTGTGTGTCTATATTGTAAAAGGAGAATTAGTAAACATTTACAGGACAGATCCCTCCCACCCACCTTTCTACAAATGTTTTCCTTCAAATGTCTTGTTTAAATATTAAGTATATACCATTTGTCCCTGAGATCTGAAAAGGTCACCCAGACAAGTTCAGTTTGAAAACCAAGGGAAGGGTCAGAATGAGTAAGTTTTTGCCTTATGTCTCATTTACATTCACTTACAGGGAAATCAATCAATTTCGGGGTCCTCCACAGTAAAGAGCTGAAGAATCCTCTTTTTGTCAACCTCTGAGAGAAGGTCCATTTGTTTTGTATTCTAATCCTTTCCCTCTGTACGATTAGTGGCTGTTATTTAAGTTAAACTATTCATTTTGCCTTCAGATATGCGATGTATTACAAGCTGCTTTTCAATTAATCTTAGCCCTTGAAGACTGCAGACTCTCTGACAGCTTCCTCAGGAATCTCACGGTTATGTGAACATTTCACAAAAATTACTCTTCATAACTGCACACATTATAATTTACACATTAAACGCAGCAGGTTTTCACCTTAGGCCTCTTGCCAAGAATAACCTCCCCCACCCCCACTTCCTTGAAATTTGCTCTCCTTTGATAAAATGATAATTATGAATGTGCAACTAGCAGCAAAAATAAAGGTTTTTGGAAAGCATTGGAATAACATTCTTTCACTACCTATAAACTAACATTACATCAGTTAGTGTGCGGGGGGTGGGGTGGCAGCAATACATCACCACCCACCCCCTTAAGACTGTCATGTAAAATAGAAAGGGCAAGAGATAGATGATTGATAGATGATAGATTAGATAGATAGATAGATAGATAGATAGAGATATAGATAGATAGATGATAGATAGATAGATATAGATAGATATAGATATAGATAGATAGATAGAGAGAGAGAGAGAGAGAGAGAGAGAGAGAGAGAGAGATGATAGATTAGATAGATAGATAGATAGATAGATAGATAGATGATAGATAGATAGATAGATAGATAGATAGATAGATGATAGATAGATAGATGATAGATAGAGATAGATGATAGATAGAGATAGATGATAGATAGATAGATAGATAGATAGATAGATAGATAGATAGATAGATAGATAGATAGATAGATGGATGGATGGATGGATAGATAGATGATAGATAGATAGATGATAGATAGATAGATAGATAGATAGATAGATAGATAGATGATAGATAGATAGATGATAGATAGATAGATAGATAGATAGATAGATAGATAGATAGAGATAGATGATAGATAGATAGATAGATAGATAGATAGATAGATAGATAGATAGATAGATAGAAGTGGCCAACTTGAATAAAATATGGTGGCACATGGCACACTCAAACCATTTGAATGGCAATGCCCACCAACTTTGGCGGGCCCCAGCCCCCTCAAATATTTTAATGCGTGTGTGTGAAATGACCTCAACCCCTAGCAATCGGCTACTATGGATGAATAGACAGACAGACAGACAGAGACATTATATAGCCACTCCATAATGTAAGTTCACAAAAAACAAGCATAACAATTAAAATACAATGTGAAACCTTTTTTTTTTTACTACTACTACTACTACTTTAAAAGTACTTGAAGCACGTATTTTTAAAATGAAGAGTGCCAGCCCATAATTTATTTAAAAGGCCAGGGTGAACAAAATAAGTTATTCACCTGGCAGAAAGATGGCACTGGGCAAACCTCTATGGCAAGTCCGTTTCTTAAGCAAGTTGCCACGTTCAACCACTGGAAACAGCCTTACACAAAATCAAGCCATTGGTCCACCTAGCTTAGCACTATAGACACCAACAGGCAGTAGCTCTCCGGAATATGAGGCAGGAATTCTACCCAGTCCTACTTGGGTATTCAGGTATTGAATATGGAATTTTCTGCATGCAGTGCCTGCTCTCAGCCACTCGGCCACAGCGCTCCCTTGAAAGGCCCTCTCACTCCTGGCTACCCACCTCACTTTGTTTGTCTGGGACATATTAGTACTTAGCATCAACTAACATAAATATTATTAAGACTTGGCATTGCCTTGGTGTATGTTACACATGTGACAAATGCTGAACAAAAGTTCAGCATTACATGAGCTATCCTCAGGCTTATGTGTTTCTCACCTCATACACGCAGATTCAGCGGCTTGGTTCAGATGGGATGAGAAATCGTGGATGGTATTCAAAGCAGAGTTCCCCTGGTGCAGTGGCACTTCCATTTCTTCCCCCCCTTGTGCTCCCCCAAAATCTTTTCCAGAGGGTTCCCCCAACCTTCTGGAACTGATTCTGAGCGCATGCAAGGGGTGCAGAGGGGAGAGGGTGGGAAATTCCATTCTGCTAGTGGACTTCCACTGTGCAACCATAATGATAGTGTTGGATATTTGCTCACCATGCCTTTCCTCCTTGATAATGAGCCACAGCATGCTCCGTGTCAGATTCCTGCTCTGATCTCACATTCATGAAGAACATCAAGCACGTTCACTTCTGACTTCAAACTAACCATAGTTTCCTGTAGTTAGGTTGAAATCTCTGGCTTCTTCTCATGAAGTCTTCTCATAGCGAAAGAAAGATGCACACATGCCCAAGGCTCATTCTTCCAATGAAATTTCATGGTTTCTCGCTATATCTGAACCAAGCCAATGAATTATTTCCTGTTTAGTGCAGACCATAGTTTGCCACTGCACTAAACCAGTGCTCTGTGCATTTTGCACTCACACTTCAACCCAGATTGTGGCTTGCAGAAATAGGACAAAGCGTTGTTTGACAGTGTGGATGCAAGGGTAAACTATGATTGGTACTAAAGAATGTGTGTGAGAACCTAGCACATTCCTGACCTGACACACCATGATTTGGAAGAATGTTATATCTGAACCACACCCATTTTCTCAGTTAAACCTATCACAACCTTGCAGAATAACACAAATGTTACTATCCAAAAGAGTAAAAGACAGCCACTTGTCTAAGGCCAGCAAGTAAATTGATATGTTAGTTGAGATTAGAAACCAGGATGTTCTCTCACCGCTCTTTCTCTTAGCTACTATGCTAAAAGTAGATCTTCCTAACATTACATATGCACAAACAATCTTTTATATAAAAGCACCAGAAAGCTGCAAGGATTATCCATTGATTTCCATTAGCAAAGCATAATGGAAAGTCCACGTGCAAAACAGTTATCCAAATCACAGACACACACACACACACACTCAGCCCCAACAGCACCACACATTGCTGTACTGGAAATAAGTAACACACTCTGTTTTTAATGTTACCACTTAAGGCTGCACAGTCTAATCTACAAGCCTCTTCCTCTACAAATACAGGTGTTTCCCTTTCACTAATTGAATGTGACCATTGAGGAATTGTTGATATGCTGAAAGCAGCATGTAATCCCTTTCAGTCAAAGGCTGTGTTTCCATGAAAGTCACAGGATGGGGGTGGGGTGGGGGGAGACCACACTTTCCACAAAGCACTTAGAAAGTGTCAACAAATAGCTACAGCAATCTCAATCTGGTTAAAGTGGGGAAATAGTTGTTCATCTGCTAATTAGTGGGTGGGAATGTTCCTTTTTAATATTTGAGTATAGTTAATCTTGTTTGCTATTATTTTTTATGGTGAGTGTTGTTTTCATAAGTGTTATGTTTGGTAATATATTAATATATTATAATATATTATACCACACCCCTTTCTCTCCCCCCCCCTTTATGGTATTGTGTGTGTATTACTGTAAGTCACTCGGAGACTTTCAGGTGACAAGCAACTAATACGTTAGTTAAATAAATAAATAAAGAGAAAAACTATTCTTTATGCACTTTCTCCATGCCATGTTTTATTTTATAAACGTCTGTCATCTCACCTCTTACTCAACTTTTCTCTAAGCTAAAAACATGCAACCTTTCTTCTTAGGAGAACTAGTCCTTGCAGAAGGCAGCATTCTGAGTAATCCAGCACCTGCTGAATTGCAACTTAATGTGTGAACTTGTAGCATATACAGTGGTACCTCGGTTTTCAAAAGTAAGCCATTCCGGAATAACATTCAAGTTCTGAAACATTCAAAAACCGAAAACTCAGCTAGGCCTCAGAATCTTGCACTCAGCGGAAACCATGTGGCATGTTCGACTTCCGAGGCGTGTTCAAAAACCGAAGCACTTACTTCCAGGTTTACGGCATTTGAGAACTGAAATGTTCGTCAACTGAGAAGTTCGAAAACCGAGGTACCATTGTAACAGACTTCCACTTCAGGAGATCTGGAGTGATAGGAAGGTACTAACTCTGGCGTTCTTTACTGGTGATGACTGCAGCTTATAGCCTTGGCTCACCAGTGCAAAAGAGGCAATTTGTTATTTGTGCCTTCTCCTCTTCGCTCCCCCTCCGTCCCTTCCATTGCCTCCTTCGTTTATGATCAGAAGGTGGCATGAAGAGTGAAGACAAGCTTTTCCGCTTTGCTGAAATATTCTCCAGGCTTTGATCGAGTTCCCAAACTCTCTGCAACTGCGCCCTCGGAACACTCAGCTTCTGTGTAATTGCAACATGTAGTTTGCCAACGCATGACATGCTTCGGGATTGACTGACAGCTCTTGCATTCCCAGGGTGGCCCTAGCCAATAATGAGGCATGTAGGATTGGGAAGCATTTCTCAAAAACATGAGCATGCAAATGGCAATGGTGATGCCAAGAACGTAATTATCAATGTTATTTTAAGTTACCCCCACATGAGGCAGGCACAGTCGTTCTCGTGTAAAGATCCCCAAACAGCTGCAGCCATATGTGATTCACCAAAGAGTGAAAATATTCACATTTTAAATATTTCAGTGGTATGTGTGTTTTATTTATTAAGAGGATTTACATCCCACATTTCAACTGCCGTTAACAATATTGCTGCAGGCTGCCTGGAAAAGAGGTAAGAGACTACTCAGAGATAGCACTCTGAAAGTCATGCAGAAGCCTTTGAAACAAACTGTTAATAATCGTGATGATGATGAAGATGATGATGATACAAGCCAAAGAATTCAATTTCATACACACACAAGCAAAAGTCAATAAATGCTTAATTCTACAACCAGTATATGCAAAACTGGAGAAATTACCTTACAATTTTCTTCCCCCCCCCCCCATTGTCCTTTCTGCTTCAGAAAAGCACACAAACATAATTCAAACCCCTGCCTGGTAAATATTGGAAGTGGCTCATACTTTTTAAAGGAACTGCTCACACTCTTGAGGGCTAAGGTTTTTTGCTTTTAAACCAAATGAAACCTGAGGTTCTCAGAATTCTGACTTCGATAACAAAAGAGCCCGCCACGATCCTCTGACTGACGGGCAGGCTCTTCCCCAGACTCAACTCTCCTAACGCCCCTCAGAGCCCGGTGCCTGGGTACCCCGCTCCCCTAGCACCTATGGGTAAGACGGCCCTGGCTACATGATGGGTCTAAGATCATGAGGTGTGTTCTATTAAATAATAGTGATAAGGCCACTTGCTTGCTTGGATTTAGAGAGGTGTAGGCAGATACATCTAGCTTTTACAAGGCTGGGACTGCACAAAAGGAAGAATCACACCTGTGGCTCTATTGGCTTTTGCCTCCAACTCCAACAACTTCCAGCTTTGGCTTCACCCACAACTGGTACATAGATGGTCCATGAGGAAATATGTCCCTCAGGCTAAAAAGAAATTATCACCCCTGGTACAGATAAAATCGAGGAAGATAAGAACATAAGAAGAGTCTGCTACATCAGGCCAATGGCTTATCCAGTTCAGCATCCTGTCCTCACAGTAGCCAATCACATTGCCTGTGAGAAACCTGCAAGCAGGATTCGAGTACAAGAGCACTTTCCCCTCTTGTGGTTTCCAGCCACTAGCAGCTTGTTCTGTTCCTAACTGGACTCAAGCCCTTTAAGAGATATGGTGCAACTCAAAAATTCACCATATACCTTTACAGTTGGTGATAAGGTGGGAGGCAAGGCAGTTTCTCCTGCTAGTTCTTCCCTTTCTTCTGTCTACTACCACTCTTCCCAACTTCCTGAAGCAAGCAGATCTATAGTTTCCACATACATACCATGAATGGGAAGGAGGGAGGGTGGAAAAAGGGGAGGTAGAGATAACAGAAGCCACAACTGTTTCTCAATGTCTTACATCAGCAGCCTAAAAGGTATTGGAAGAATTTCTGGGTTGGGATCTGGGAGGAGAGGTGGGAAGAAGTCTGAGTAAGCAGTAACAAGGAAATAAACACATTTTCCCCATTGCTTTTCAAGTGCGCGTCACAATGTTTGACACCTGCTACTTTCTGCCTAAAGTTTAGCCTTACACACACACCCTTCATCTTCTTGTTACCTATGTCTGCTAGCAGAGAAAATTAAAGATGATCAGAATCCCTGAGGCATCATCAAGACCGTCATCTCAGACAAGAACAGAATACTTGGTACTACGCTGGCATTAGCAGCACTGTTCCTTGAGGCTGCCAGCCACCTTCATCTCCTCAATTTCCTGCCTTGGCCCAAGGCGATACGATGTGGCTGGGGCCAGGAATGGATGGCGAGAAAACAGATTAACAAGCCTCGCTCCAGGTAGGAAAAGCAGCAGCTGTAATTGACTCTTGCAGTTGCTCAACTTGTTCAGGAAAAGGAGGGAAACAAAAGCTGGGCAGGGTTCAGTCGGCAATACTTTTTTCAGTTTTGAGAACTATATTCATTCTTATATTCCTATTTTTTGGTAAGGGAGCTGCAAACAATTAATGGTACAGAAGTCCTGCCTGGGATAGGAGGACCAGTGGCCTTCCAGATGTTGATGGGCTCTAACTCCCATCAGCTCCAGTCTGCAATAGCCAATAATGATGAGAGTTATAGACCAACAACAGCTGGAGGATCACAGGCTCCCTATCTTTTTTTTAACCCTTTCATCTATTTCCCTATTAAAAAACAAAATACAAACATTATGAAATATTGCATCAAAAAAAAGAGAGTAGCCACAGGCCCAAGATACCAGGCAACACCATGTGTGGAAGAGAAGGGCAATGGAGGAACAGCCTTTGGAGGAAACACTGAATAACTCCCGCTGCCCCCAACATCTGGCAAAAAAATTGCGGGGATTGCAGCTGGTGGCAAATCCTGAAGATATGCACCATAATGGTGAGAATCTGCCCAGCCCCAGAATGAATTCACCATAAACAGTGGAGCAGTTCCAGATATGCAAGGAAAGACCTTATTTTCCATTCTGGCTTTTCTGATGCAGCAGCTGATGCATAGGTAAATCATAGACAAACCTAGCAAAATGGCACATGCTCATTTGGCCTATGAATTATGTATGCATTATGGTTACCACACACCACATTTGCAAGAATATAGAACAGTTAACATATAACCTGCAATTCTATTAAAAGGACCGAAGTGGGCAATGAGGAGGGTGGGGAGGCTGGTCATATATTTTTAGATTTCTTTTCCATTAATACACATTGTGGTTTCCTGGTTCTGAAGGCATAGCTCTTCCTTAAGTAAACACTAATGACAGAATGCATTCTCTCTTTATCTGAAGAGGTTATTTTTGAGTTCTGTCTTAAATACAGTATGCTTGTCTTCAGGCTCCATGCTCTCCATTCTAAACAGTTTATGAAAGAAGTTCTTTCACAAACAGGACAAGTTTAATACCTTCATGTCTGAAGCCTATTTTCAGCCTATTACTGAATGAAAGCCTGATTTCCTTAACCTGTTTTAAAGTTTTGTGCTCAATAAACATGTTTTTATGGCAACAGTTTTACGATGGCCAAATAGATATACTCCCATCATGTGTCTGGAGAGTCTAATAAGAAAATGCATGCATGCTGCAATATTATTTATTAGTTTTGTGCGTGGGCTCCAAGATTCACCCTGTATCTGTGCTGTTGTTTTTGAAAATGTGAATCTGTTTCTGAGTCACTCTGTGCTCTCTCCACTTCAATGCGCATCTCAATTTCTGAGCCATTCTGTATAAAGCAAAGCTTTCACCACCATACCTTAAGCGCTGCCTCTCCCCAAATGAACCAGCCTGGACCCTGTGATCATAATCTGAGGTCCTTCTTCGCGTGCCTCCTCCACAAGAGGTCTGGAGGGCAGCAACACGATAATGGGCCTTTTTTGTAGTCGCTCCCCGTTTGTGGAACACTCTCCCCGCAGATGGTCACCTGGTGCCTTCATTGCGTATCTTTAGGCGCCAGGCAAAAACATTTGTCTTCTCCGAGGCCTTTAGCTAATTAAACAATCTAGGGCCTTTTAAACTGTGTGTGGTGGGTATTGTTTTGATTGTTATTGTTATGTACTTTTGCATTTTTATATTGTAAACCACCCTGTCCTTCTCAGTTGAAGGGTAGTAAGTAAGGTAAAGGGACCCCTGACTGACTCTGGGGTTGCGGCGCTCATCTCGCTTTATTGGCCAAGGGAGCCGGCGTACAGCTTCCAGGTCATGTGGCCAGCATGACTAAGCCGCTTCTGGCGAACCAGAGCAGCGCACGGAAACACCGTTTACCTTCCCGCTGCAGCAGTACCTATTTATCTACTTGTACTTTGATGTGCTTTCAAACTGCTAGGTTGGCAGAAGCAGGGACCAAGCAACAGGAGCTCACCCCGTCGCGGGGATTCGAACCGCCGACCTTCTGATCGGCAAGCCCTAGGCTCTGTGGTTTAACCCACAGCGCCACCCGCGTCCTGTAAGTAAGTAAGTAAGTGGAACTCTAAAAACAGATATAACGTCTTATTTTTGGTCAAAAAAAGAGGATATACTGGTAAATCTCATCATACACAGGGGATATGATCCTGGCTATTGTGCTTACACGTTGCAACTCTTTTAGGCGCATCCGACAGGTTTTGGACTACGACCTGAGAGGTGAGGGTTCAAATCCCCACTCAGTCATGTGAACCTACCTTTGCCCAGGATCATCAGATTTTTATTGCCAGTGGCCAATGACCATTATAATATAAATGGCAATAAACAAACAAGGCAATCAAAGGGTAAGTTAAAACATACCAATTTTTGGAACTGCAGGTCATCAGGTCTTAAAATTCTCCAAATCGTTCAGATAATGTGTTTTAAAACAAAACAAAAAAACCTAGGGAGTTGATACTGCTAGCACATACAAAGCTACCCTATAGGCAACACCAGACAGCAACTAATTCTGAAATCATATGATTGACCTTTTAAAAATTGATAGAGGACTCAAAAGGGCAACACAGGACATAGTGAACAATGTCTTTGATCTGGCCTGATCTGCATACACAGAGGGTGTCATTTGTTGGCTTGTTACAGAATTTATTGGTCAAGATATTCTGTGGGTATGTCTAATTTGGGGGGGGGAGCTAATTGTCCTTTTATGGTCCAATTTAATTTTAATATACCAAACTGAGTACTGTACTTGGAATTACGGTCTCTCAACCTAACCTACTTTACAGGGTT
Organism: Darevskia mixta; assembly: GCA_034641385.1. Lineage (NCBI taxonomy): Eukaryota > Metazoa > Chordata > Lepidosauria > Squamata > Lacertidae > Darevskia > Darevskia mixta. The sequence goes on along the minus strand of JAWWNH010000061.1, from coordinate 6,626,065 downwards.
GTTGTGAAGTTAAAATGGGAGGATTGATATGTGTAAATAACCATGTTATATCTAACTTGTTTATTTAACCCTTCCTCCAAATTGCTCGGGGTGGTACCCATGCTTCTCCATCTTCCCTTCCAACAACTCAGCTAGGCTGTCACAAAGTGGCTCACTTCAGATGTAGCATTCCTAGTCCAACAAACTTTGGTTTGCTGAAGTGAGAGAATAGCCATTAGGTTTGACCACTCCTTCTTACCTTCTCCCCTTGCATGCCCAGCTGCAGAGAAGGCTTTCTCCTTTGATTTTTTTTTTTTAAACCACTGTTTCCTATAACATCTGAACCCTAAGACATCATAGTATAAATGCTGCCTAGCCCAAACTATGGCTTGCAAACTTGGCTTGGAAGAGATGCTTAAACCACAAGTTTCCTAGTTTGGATATTAAGGACAAATAATAAATAATATTAAGGATATTATTTATTTAACAAACTAGGATGTTTTATCTTAAGTCAGGCACATGAAGTGAGGAGGAAAGGATCAGAAGAAGCATTGAACCTATCACTTGGTGGTGCTCTGATTAAGTTCATCACCTTGGAACAGGAGGCTTGCCTGGTGCTGTTAATGTTTGCTGGTTGGTGGAAACAAGGCCATCCGGAAAAGCTTTTGACAGTGGATACTGCCTTATTTGTGCCGCTTTGGAAACTGGGTCCTTTTTTGCTGATTGCTGCTTCTTGTTTAATATGAACACAGGAGATGGGGAGGGTTGTTTACTGTTGTTGTTTGAGATTTAGGATTCCATTAATTTTTGTATTGTTAGCCGAACCTTAATTTGCAAAAGCATATAAACTTATTAGAAGGAAATAATTACAGCGGCTATAGATGTGCAACCTTATTCAGTCACGTTCTCTTGTTCTGCAACACAGACTGCAATCACAGGGAGTAGGCCCCTTTGAACTTATTGGGACACCCTCCTGGGTAAATGTGCATCAGATTGCACTGATTGCATAGGGGGCAAAAAGAAAACCGTGCAAGTAGATATTACGACCCACCATCCCGCCCCACACCCTTTGCGGAGCACAGCAGCCAAAAAAACCAACAACCACTGAGTAAGTCAGGGTGCCTTTGAAGATATTTAATTAAAATCTAATCCTGCATTCTTAAAGGCTCACATAAATTAAGCTGTCATTCAGGAGATTTATGCATTCACATTTGCATATTACATACAATTCATCAATTACTCATGTTTGAAAGCAATGCCTTTCTTGGGGAGCAGAGCTGCCAACCATGCCAACAGGCGCACTGAGACACACAAACGGTGCCCGCTGGTACCTTGGAGAAAGCTGCTTCCATATGTCTGTTCTTCCTTTGCACAGCCACACAGCCCCAAGCACGCTCACTACAATCATACTTTTAAACTTGATGCTCTCTTTTCAACTCAAACTTGTCAGTTCGAGATGAACCATCTTCAGTTCTGCTCAGGGCAGCCAGGCAAACAGCAAAGTTTCTGCTTTGTGGTGAGCATGTTATGTATGAAATGCCTTGCACCTTTGCACCAGGTGGTATTAGAGCTGGATAATGTGGTCAACTTTACTGGTCAAATATGGGTCAACTGTTGTCAAATAATAGTCAAGGCTTTGTTTACAAGTCATAAAACTGAAAACCATGCAAGGAGGAAAATCATGGTTTTTATAACAATGAAAAATGAGAGATAAACAAGGACCTGGGTGCATATGATTATCTTGAAACTTATGCCAAATATAAATCATAATCATATTAATACTATTGTTTTGTTTCTTGAAATAACTTCTAGAAAAGTATTTTCAATCGGTCATAAGATATTCCAACTTCTTCTAAACTACTCTTAAGATTGGAATGGTTATGTATTTTTTAAGCATCCACTTTTAGCAAATATATACTTATAGCAAATAATTTTGACTTTTCAACAATGCATATTTTAACATCTGACTTGAGGCGTTATGTTTTTTTTAGTCAGTAGCTTCCATTCTTTTAATATCAAAAGCTTTTTCTAGACCTGAGTCCAGTCCCACACAAGAACTTTGCAAAATAGATCTGCAGATGATATGCTTCCCCCTTTCCAACAACAAGGAAGATGGAATCATAGGTGATACTAGGCAGTAAATGTCCCCACTGAAGTTGGCTTGCTTGTGTTCTTGTTCAGAAATGCCTGCAGTTACAGGAGGTGACCAGCAGAACAGTTTCTGCTGTACTGTACTGGTATATTTACCCGTCACTGCTACTGGGCTAGGGAGCAAACAGCCTTTAATCTTGTCCTTGACAATGGAATAAAAAAAGGGTAAACACAGTTGCACTTTGGGCTTCATGGAATATTTGATCAGCATCAAATAATATATGTTCAGCTGCCAATATAGGATGAAACAACTGACCAATGTGTCAAAGTACTGGTGCCCAACATTAGAAAACCAAACATTTGACTAACTTTTCTTTTTCCTCAACGACATGGCTAGTACTATATACACATTGATTTTTCCTCTGTTTCTTCAGGGGATGAAGATATTATATGAAGGTGTGTCAAGGAAACAGGTGGGGGCTTCCCTCTTGTGTAGGTGTGCTCTACAATTTCAGGAGAAATCTCCATTTACTTTCAGTTCTTCATCCCTCCCCGCCCCCCAACAATGAGGACTATAAACTTGCTTGGGAAGACAAATGCACCCATACTAACTGCTACAAGTCTGCATGGTTAAAGGCACATATGAAGCAAGGAGATATTATTCACTCCAAAATATCATGTCCTTAGTATTTTGACTGGCATATCCCCCCTCAAAAAAAAAACACTATTAAAAGTGCTTAACAAACAGAATACATAATGATACAATTTCATGATGGGTGGGGCATTCATCATTGCGTGTTATGTGATAGGTTGTCACAACAAGGGATGGTGCAGTCACTCACAAGGCACGATGCAATGTATTCTGATACACATCCAAAGTAGCTTTCATTTTACACGTGGTGTTTATTTATTCTCTGCAGCAGAATCCTGAACTGTCAGTAAGTGTGCTGATAATCACATGATGAACCTCCTCTGGGTGAAAGCAGTTGATTAAGGTCTTGATAAAATCCTCAAATCTCAAAGGTTTGCTTTGAGGGCGGGGGGAGGTTGTGATAGAAAATACCCTCTCAGAGGTGTGTAAATAAATAAACCTGGAAAAACCCAGACTTACAAACGTTAATACATCAGCAATTTGCTTCAGATCAATGTGAAATATGTGTGGCTAAATCACATCTGCAACATTTCTGGAACAGGGTCAACTCAAGGCATTTGGTTAACCAAGGGAAAAGACCCGCAGTCACTGATGCCCACTGAAACTGGTAGGGAAGAAGGCGGGGAAGCAGATGTGGGTTATATTGTGTTAGTTTTCCTGCTTATAATGCTAGTGCTTCTTTCACATTTTGCAATGGCCCCCTTACATTGCAATAACTATTGTGTTATGGAACTATGGACTTTTGACCAATATAACAGCTAGGGAAATGTCAAGGAAATTGAATAACCTGTCATATGAATGCAGACTATGGCCAAGGATGATTCCAGGATGAAGCTGATGGCCAGTCCCATAAGCAAGTGGGTCTGGCTGAGGTTGTGCTGAGGTTAGCAGCGCACTGCCCTATTTGCCCTAACAGACTAGCCTTCACTGCAAAGGGCAAGGTGGCGCCCTGTCCCTTCCATGTAAAGGAACTGACGAGACAGAGACGTGAGCCTTACTTCAGCACTGGCAATAGGACAGCGTCCTTCTCCACAATCGAAGGCAGCAGGCCATGTGATAACACCTCCTGCCATTGCCCACCTGCTCAGCATTTTCTGCCTGCAGCAGCTGCCTCAACCTATCTAATGTTTGGGCTGGCCCTGGCTAAATGAGCCACATTCTCTGCATATTGTTTTTCCAAGGGTGAAGGTGAAAGAGGGCAGGAAAATGCTTCAGGTTGATCAGGTTTCTCTTGAAAGTTCCTGCTTCAAGCCAGGCAGGGTGCCTCCCCAAATGGGTACCGTCTCCTTGAGGTGAGGAGAGCAGAGTTGGGGTTAAATTGAGGGGATTGGGTGTGAATAGCCAAAAGAAGATGATGTCTGGGAGGCAGGCGAGATAAAAGAGACAGCGATTTTGGCAAATATGGCCAATGAAGGGAAAAGGGGAGCAAAACCAAGGATGAGGTGGAGATAAGGAGAGGGCATATTATGAGTTTTCCTTTCTGCAAAATTTCATGGGCACTTTAACACCAATTATTTAAAAGGGATCAAATTACAAGCCAGTTAGCTTAACTTCTGCTCTGGGAAAACGGATGAGAAGTATTATTAAATATGAAGTTATCAAGTCATGCTGGGGGACGACGACCAGGATGGTCATGCTTTATACTGAATCAGATCATTGGGTTGATGTAGCCTAGAGAAAGTGGCCCCTCCAGAGTTTCAGACAGGGACTCTTTCCCAGGCCTAGTAGGAGATGCTGAGGTTGTGTGCAAAGCCACTGAGTCTTGGCGCTTCCTGAGTAGGATTGTGCCACAGTTTGGCTAAAGCCCCAAAACAAGAATGTGAGGTTAGGGACGAAAGGTTACCCAGTGCCCAGCTTTACTTCGACCAAACAATTTGATTCCTTAATAAAATATACAGAGCATGGTCCTGCAATCAATGTAAATAAACAATAAAAGGTTGTTTTAACTTCTGAATTTGTCCAAACCATTCACATAGTCAGACATCTTTTCTTTTGGGTTGCAGTACTAGTTGAGGCTGCAATCAACAATCTCTCTTGCTGCCTCTCTGGCAGATGACCGGCATGGAATTCATTTGGCTTCACCAGCTAACTCCAATTTATGGCCCCTATGTACAGGAGTTGGCTAAGCATTTATAGATCTTAGCCTGTGAAATTGACATACTGACCTAAACTGTATCCGGAAGTTGATGGGGCAAACAAAGGTCAAGCCTGATGGCCTATTCAGGAAGGAAGAGGAAGGATGGTAGGAAGAGAAGGTAGGACCTTGGGGTGCAACAACAGGTCAAGCTTAAAACATATTAGGCATTTTCCTGTCATTTAACCTCAAACCTCTCAACTCTCTGAGAGCTGCTTTGTAAAATGATGTTCACATTAACAGAGCAATGTATGGGAAAGGGATGTAACTCAGTAGTGGAGCATCTGCTTTGCATTCTTTCGCTGGTATCTCCAGGCAGAGATGGAAAAGATCCCCTGTCTGAAACCCTGGAGAATTGCCCCCAGTCAGCGTAGACAATACTAACCTCAATAGACCAAAGGTGTGACTCAGAATAAGGCAATTTCCTATAATACATTTTCTTGTAGTACTAGTGACAACCAAGCATGCTGTTTGGTTGTCAGAAGGCAGGAACTTGGGAAAGGAAGGGAAACAGAATGGGAAAGGGGCATGGATAGCTGGCTGGAAGATTACATGCTGGAACAGTTTATTACAGGTCAAACTTGTGGTAAGTAAAAGGAACCTCCCTGCTCAGAAGCGGTATAGCAGTGAACACTAGTTGTTGTAGAATAGCAGAGGAAGAGGGTTATTACCCTCATGGCCTCTTCTGTGCTTTCCAGAAGCAACGGGTTTCCCAGTATCGGATTCAGGATGCTGCACTGTGTGGACATTTCTTATGATCCAGTAGGGCTCTCTGTATGTTCTTCTTATTGGGCACTGCTACTTAAAACATTATGCTGAAGTTTCGCACCTAATCAAGTGTGTGTCCTTCTCCAATACTTGTTGAAACAGACATCATTGCTCATCGCTTGAGCTAACACCGTAGCTCCTCTACTTCCTATATTGCTTCCTGGAGTTTTCATATAGCCATCAAGATTTTTATTGTTGTCATCATCCCCTTTCTGTAATATTTCTCGGCTGGAAGGCGGGGGGGTGGGGGGAAATCAATAACAGCTCATCTCTTGAGTAGCTTACCGAAGTAGCCATCAAACGAAAATGTCCAAATTACTTGCGATTGTGATACGAAAAGCGTCTTTTGCACTTTCCATGCTTATTTAAAGAAAAGCTGTACACCTGGCTTGGCTACTTCGATCGAAAGCAGCCTCTCAAAAAGCTACAGTTGTGCACACACCAATTTACTCAAGTATTCAAAACAAGCTACATTTTAGGGTTTAATTTTCAATTAAATAAACTCAAACATAGCTGCCGACTTCCACTGAGAATTTGAGTTGGCCAGCAGCCAGTTCAATCTATTCATTGTTTTCCTTTCTGCCAAAAAGAAGGTGGGGAAAGAGAAGTGCTATATGAATAATTTCCCAAACTCTGCATTTCAATTTATTTATTTATTTAATACTAGAATTTAGTACGGGGTGGGGAGTGGTGAAAAGAAGAAACCCATAATCTCATCAAGTATTGGTACTATACTGTAGTCTTTTACCCACACCGGCTACAATCCTGAAAACACAGTATGCCCGACTGAAAGCAGGGACACTTACTTATGTGCAAAATAACGGCACTGCAAATTTATTCATGCAATACACAGAGAACCGCCTGAAACCCTAGAAAGCCACTGCCTGTCAGTATTGACAATACTAAACTAAATGGACCAACAGTTCGATTAGGTATAAGACAGCTTCCTATGTGCCTGGAACCAGTGGCAGACTTTGGGGTCTCAATTTTCAACGGTGCCCTGAGCAACACCAAAATTCAGCACCCCCTGCCTCCTGCTTTCCATTATACATCATTGTTGTGGCTTCCCCCAAGGCTCTGCGCCCAGTGCTACTGAACTGGTAGCACTCACCTAAATCCCTCTCTGCTAGAACTGGCAACTGGTTCATTTAACATTTAATTAAATATGATTATATGGGTAGGAACCTAAAGAGATCAAAATATGTCCCAGTCTATAAGAAAGATTATAAGCTTTGAGTGCAAATAGATTATCACCCATCTTCCTTTGCTACTAAAGACAAGACAGTCCAAAATTAGCCATATCCCAGCCATTATATAGCAAACAGAGAACTTTTGCATGCTTCAGAATGTCTTGCTACGTCAACCAACAATGTTTTTATTTTGTTTTGATTCAGTTAAGAGTTTGATTACCTTTTAATGCATGGCTTTTTATATTTTTAGCTTTTTGTATTGTAACTGTGTTTTCTCTTTTCATTTGTAAGCCACCTTGAGTATTAATGGGGGGGGGGGGAGAGAGAGATATCCTTCAGTAGCCCAGAGCCCAGCTAGGCAGGAGGAAGAGAAGACTACCCCTTCGCTTGCTTTCGTTGGATTATAGAAGTGCTGTCCAATGCCATCATTGCAAATCCTCATCCATCATGAGACTAAGTGACCCTGCAGCCTACAGCAACGGAGTAAAGTACCACTTAGCCACTGTATCTCATTGTGGGCATCCGAATGAACACTTTTTTTATTCCTACAGGAGGACATATACCTTCATTTCTCCAGCTTCTACCACTAAAATGAGATTGGGGGCGGGGGCGTTTAAACTAGCAAATGCTTTGAAAGGCTGAAAAGTCAAAACTAGTGTCAATGTCCCCTTGTGGCACAAATTCCAAGAAATATCATATACTTGCTTTCACAAATGGCTAATTATATCCCAGAAAGAAAAAGAGTAAGATAAACATATCCCCCACCCCCCGCATGTGCCTGGTTTGTTTTTCAACTTTTACTGCCTCGCCATCCTCACTCACTCCTCAATGGTCACATTTTGCTGACATTTACAAACATTTCATGTTGATCTTACGTGGGTCACATCAATCACCCATACAGTTTCAATGACACTCTGTTAAATAAACTGTCATGAAAGATTTATAGAGAATTTGATAAAAGGAAAGAAGATGTAGTTTAGCTTTTAAAGGTGCATTACTCCCTTTTTCAGTGGCATAATATCAACTCTAAAATACCATTAAGCTCTCTTCTGGAAAAAGTTTGTGAAGGGGAGAGAAGACTCATTTGCCAACACTCTTCTGATCTTTCCCCAGTTTCTCTGTGTGTCACTGTATCCAATAACTTGTGCGAAGGCGAGTGATGAAGCACACAAACATGCATTTCGCGTTTGCCAAAGTTCTTACTGTTCTGTAAAGAAATAGCATTCACCTTCCAACAGCATTCCTACCTGTGCACTAATGAAATAGCTGCAGTAATTCAATAATCAGAATGAAAACCTGTGAGAAATAAGCAGAACCTCTGTCAGCCTAGTTGTGAGAAAATATGTTGTCCCCTTCTAAAGTTCTCATGAGACTTGAAAGAAACAACCATTCAAAACCAATCTCCCCAAACATCACCTGATACAATTAGGAATGGGTCAAGCTGTCAGTTTTGGTTCCTCCTAGTTTCTCATTTTTCCAATCTGAAGTTTAATTCTCCACATTTTCACATCGTTCTGCAATCTTTTTTTAAGTCTTCATGAGCATTTAGCAGCATCTCCTAATATGCACATGCTTCTATGTAACTTTGCCTAATATACACATATTTGCAAAGCATTTTTTCCTAAAATATTGCTTCTTTGTATTTTTATGGCTATGTTACCCCAGTATATGTATTTCTGTATGCAACTAAATGGGTTGGGATGGGTGGGAGATCAACGGCTCTTGATGGACTTACACTTCCTCTGAAGGGGCAGGTTCACAGCTTGGGGGTACTCCTGGATCCTTTGCTGTCGCTCAAGGCTCAGATAGCCTCAGTGGCACAGAGTGCTTTCCATCGGCTTTGGCTGATGGCCCAGCTACGCCCCTATCTCTACAGGGATAGCCTAACCATTGTCATCTATGCTCTGGTAACCTGGAGGTAGATTACTGCAATGCATTGTACGTAGGGCTGCCTCTGAAGACGGTTCAGAAACTTCAGCTAGTGCAGAATTTAGTGGCTAGGTTGCTCACCGGAGCAAGACGGCTTGAACAAATTACACCAAACCTGGTCTGACTGCACTGGCTACCAAATAGTTTCTGGGCCCAATTCAAAGTGCTTAAATGGCTCAGGACCCCCAATACCTCAAGGACCGCCTCTTTCCATATGAACCTACCTAGACCCTGAGATCATTTTCTGAGGCCCTTCTTCATGTGCCTCCTCCTCAAGAGGTTCGGAGGGTGGCAACATGAGAACAGGCCTTCTCTGCAGTGGCTCCCCATCTGTGGAATGCTCTCTCCCGGGAGGTTTGCCTGGCACCTTCATTATATAGCTTTTAGGCACCAGGCAAAAACATAACAGCAGCAGCAGCAGCAGCACTGGGCTATAGAACCACATTGCAAAATGTGGAGAACTGAAAATTTTGAAGCATGGCTGAGTTTTGGTTCATGCAAATTAGGTAATTTCACCTTTCAATCCATTCCTAGATACAACTGCAGTGCTAGTTTTCCAAACGGCTACCACCACACAGTTGCAGAAGCAGCTGCCTGTACAGCCCACGCATGGAGCAATCAGTCATACAAAGCAGGTCCTCCACACACTGCTGATTGGACTGCTGAGTTTTGCAAATCATTCCAGAGTCAGTTGCACAGAGGTCAGCAGATGTATGAACCTGGCTTCTGATAGTGAAAAGGACAATCCATGTGCAATAAAGGGTCTCTGTAGACACATATCCAAGCACACACAAGGCTCTAGATCTGAGTACGTATTTCTCATACAATCCTCCTAATTTGCTATTTTCTCTGCTTCATTGTGATTATTCCATAGCCACTGGATGGCTTGAGTATCCCACAAGGGATTGAAGAATGCACTTTACTTATATCATGATTATGTTTAATATGTGTGCTCTCACGGTGACCTTCTACACTGTTATCTCTAAACATCTGTTTCAGCATTGAAATTAGATAAAACTGTATTCTTCAGCTAGTATTCACATGGCTGATCTCATACAAGCCAAATGTCCTCTGTTGTTAGATCCCCTCAGTCCATTATCTCCTTCATTAATCACATTCCATCACCTCTGATGTTAGCTTTAATTTTCAGATTGAGCGTTACCCTTTCACATTGCTAACAGGGTCTTAATCTGGGCTGATTTAAAGGCCTTGCTTTTTTGCTATCTGTGACACTGCATGGGCTCAAAGAGAAAAGAATAAGCAACCTATCTGCAACATTCCCCCCCCCCCTTCTCACCAACACACACATAGAATTGTGTTGCTTTCCTTACAGAAAGAGTATTTATAAACAGAAAAGCAGAGGCCTCTACTTCTTAGCCTCTTTGTAGTACAAGTGTAGTCTTTATCAAGAGTGTTACATATATCTATGTAATAGAGAAAAAGAGCTCCTCAAATTTCGAGACAGGGCAAAAACCAATGAGGGGAAGTGCCCTTTGGTTTCTAAGCTTTGCAGGTTAAGGCTTCCTCCAAACTGGACTTTTTTCATTTGGTTTTGTGGGTGTAGTCTACAAAATGTCTTTGATACAATGCAAAAAAAAGGGAGGGAGCACATGTGAGACACGGAGTTACTCCTTTGCGCACTTCATGCCAAACCAAAGTCTTATTCAGTTGCTTGCCCATGATTAGAATGACATGAAGGGGAGAAAGGGGACAAGGTCATTGGCTCCATCCCCTCTGTTGTCCCCTTGTCAATGATCCTCACCACTCTCCATGTTTGGGGGGATGAATGTCTGCTGCGGGGAGCCTAGAGTGGGCTCCTAGTGCAATTTAAAACCATGCACAATCAGGGTTCTAGATTGTGCACAGAGCTTTCACAAGTAGAAATGGCACCCTGCTGCCAACATTAAGCCCCCCCGAAGTGTGGAGGGCTGTGGAGATTGGTAAAAAGGGTGTGAGAGAAGAGGCAGGACCAATGGGCTAATTCATGCTCTTCCCCCTTACCTCTGAGTTAACAGCTGAAAATAGATGACTGCTTAGACTATGAAATTCACTCCTGTGAGATGAAGTGCTGGCCAACCACTCAAATGGCTTTAAAAGAGGATTAGACCAGTTCATGGAGGACAAGGTGACCAATGGATACTGGCCACAATGGCTATACAGTATTCTCCCTCCATTGTTGGAGGCAGTGTGCCTCTGAATACCAGTAACTAGGGATGAGAAGTGGGGAGAGCACTTTTCCCACAGGCATCTAGTTGGCCACTGTGAAAACTGCATACTTGGCAGAATGGACTCTTGGTCAGATCTGGCAGAGCTTTTCTTGTGTGCTTTTGCCAGAACTGCTCTACTGCTCACCACCACCCACTGGCTTAATTCCTCTTCCCAATAACTTGTGTCCATTTGACATTTTTATATCCATCAGCGAAACATTCCCAATAGGTCTTGCCACACAGAAAAGAAAGGGGCAACCAAGGCAGCTTCAAAAGGTGGAGAAAGTAGCCCGAGGGGTCAAGAAGGTGAGGACTAAATTTCACCAATGGATTTGGACAAAATGGTCAAATGTCAGTCTTCAGTAAATATTAAAAGTCTGGCTTGAGTCAGGGTTTCAATGTGAGCCTGGAGCATCACAGATGCCCGCTTGTCCACTGGAGCTTGTCCACTGTTGGTGCCTCAGGGATAGTCGTTTGCTGTACCCTTGTGGCCAAGGTGTTCTGAGCAGTCTTTCAACCTGACAATTCCTATTTGCCCCGCATTCATGAGAATTTGTTAGAGGCTGCCGAGGGAACTACTGAATGTGATTTACTGATAGTAATAACCCTCTTTTGTCAAAGAGGATTACTGTCACTCGCCATGAAAAGGCAGAAACCCTAAACCATGGGTTTCTTAATATTCTCCCTAATCTTTCTGAATCACTTATTGGAGCAAAATGCCATGGGAAGATGTAAACATATGCTAGATTCCTTTTTCTTTTTTTCTTTTTGTACCTACAGACAAAAAAAAATATGGGGGAAAATATTGAATCAGTATGTTTCCTGTCACTTAAAGCCAGTTCCAAAAAACCTTTTGCTCTAAGGTTTCTTAATGCTCAGCTGACTTCGGAGTGTTGCAGATTGCTCTGATGAGACATGTTTACATGTCACCCACTGGTTCATCCTGGGCATCCTTGTCAATCAAAATCAAGCTAAGCAGACTGTGTTCTTTGTTTTAAACGAGGGTTCCCAGGTCATTCTGAATCCCCTTCTATTACAAACCTTCTTGAAACGTTCTGCAGTTTCAGGGTGTTTTTTTGTTTTTTTTTAATGCTGTAAGGTAATAAGTGAGCAATATTAGACATACTCAGTGTATATCCTTTGAAATCTGATTTCAACAGGACTACTTGAGTCATCTTCTTCTTCTTTGGCGATAACTCGTAGTTGAGGAAGATTGTCTTCTATGAACATGGTCTTAACAGTGAATCCATAAGCGACTGTGGAGGCCACACCTCCTTCCACAGTGGGGACGTGGGTTTCCAGGCGGTAGTTGATCATGGTGAGGATTTGCCAAATGTGCCTTCCTCTTAGCACGTTTCTCCTTTTCGTCCTGAGTTTGAGCATCTCCAAAGTCCATTACACCTTTGGTAAAGGCTGTTCTCCAACTGGAACGCTCGCGGGCCAGTGTTTCCAAATTGTTGGTGTTTATACCATATATTTTTAGTCTAAGGGGCATGTGTGCAATGAAATGTCATTCTCACTGGAACCTCAATCCATAAAAGGCAATCTGCACACGAACAAGGCTTTCATGAACATACTAGGAAACCAGAAGAGCATCTCACTGTGGAAATTGTCCATTTAGTACACTGCAGTACTTTCAATGCAATGTGCATTTGGATGTACACCAGAATGTACAAATGGATGCATATTAAAATGTGCACTGGAACCTGCATGCTGCTTAAAATAATTATGCAGATATAAACTAGATATACATGCTTCTGATCCACATTTAGAAGCCTTGTGAATCACCTTCTCGGGGCGGGGTGGGGGTGAGAATGTGTACTATCCCTAGTGTCTGAATTTGCCTTTATGGAATCATACCTTATTTTGACAATTCCTTTTCCAACTTAACGAACTCAGGAGTTGATAGGTGGTGGGAGAAATAATTATTGCCCTCCCCATGAGAAGCTTGCAAAACCTTTATTACAGTTCAGTTGTAAACCACAAAGGAAGAAATGAAGAACAACTCTCTAGCTAAGCACAGCTGCTATTTTCCAATTAAAAGATCACAAGACTTAAATATTAATTTATTAGACAACAATGTTTGGTTCAAGCCTCTCCAACTACACTCTAGCAAAGAATTCGTTTGTTTTGTGTTGCTTTTTTAAAAAAATATATAAGAGAAGCTGTCATTATTTCTTTGACATCAGTAATTGAATATGACAAAACAGTTTATTGTCCGCTGTTGATATGCAAACAACTCTGTCCCATATTCACAATTGTGCTCAAGAGATGTAGCCAAGTGTAAAGGATTTTGTGTTTAAAAAGAAGGAGGGAGAAAACCCCAAGAATTATTGACATTTCTCTAAACATTTCCTGTAGTCAAGCATTAGACAATGGGAAGATTATCTTTTGATATCAAAAGAGGCAACTTAAAAATACAACAAAAACAAGCTGACATATCTGTCTAAGCTTACAGATAAGGATGTCAAAATACTGTATAGGCTATACAAGTACAGTATCGATGTGGTTAATAATATATCATAGCTCCCCCTCCCTCCAACCATTTATTATCTGTCAACATTGTTTATTTCCAGCCAGGGGTTAAATAATGACCATGTTCCATGCCTTTGGGAAGTTACTTTGTCTTACATACTGTTCACCTGTTTACTTCAGAGCAACTTTTCAGTTGCTTTTGTTTAATTCTCTGTTTTCACAGCTGGCATTTATCAACTTCAAATGGTCTTTATGGTAAAGACCTTGCTGAATGCTGATGCTAGCTTTCTCCTATGGGTACAAGATGCAACAGTAGCTCATCTTCAAATACATATTTTGTATTGTACTTAAGGGTGGGAAGACACAAGCCATTAAAAAAAAAAACCTCAGTGGCCCTCAAGTATTAAAATCTCCAAGTGGCATAACGTCAGTGGTAGGAAGAAGTTGGCAGGAATCCCTCCATGCATACATTCTGCAATTTATATGGATGAATCAAACTAGATTAGGGCTGCCATACGTCTGGGATTTCCCAAACATATCCAGGATTCGTCTGTCGAAAACAGCGTGGAATTGGTTTAAGTGTTTGGGGAAACCCGGGCGTATGGCAACCCATGTCAGAAGTGTTGAATTTTTTTTGATGAATTTCCTTGAAAATAGCTCAAAAACTTCTTCTTTTTTGAGAATTTGCACACAAAAAATCTCAACCACTTTGGCCCTGGATTTTCACTTTTTGAAATATGGCAACCTTAAACAAGACCTTTGAAGTTTATTCATAATATGATAGAGCTCTTCGGACACCTCATTGAAGCAACGAGGGAGAAGAAATAAATCACCATGAAGAATTAAATATAAGAGAAAAATTAGATTTATGAATTTGTGGAGGTCTTAAAAAAAAAAAAAAGAGGAAGAGCTAATTAAGAATAAATGTGTCTTGTCAACACTTTAAGCCAGTTTGTGATTCTTTACAAAAAACAACACCAGGCATACTTTATTTATTCTCTAAAAAATACCAAAAGATCAGGCTTATGTAGCAGATTCCCACCACCTTCAACAAAGCTCTACAGCCACAATTCAATGCAGCATCATATATGCAAAGGGTAGTCAACATGGTACCCTCAACATGTTTTGGACTACAATTCTCATCACTGACCATTGGTTGGACTGACTGATGGGAACTGCAGTGCAACAATTACTTGTTGTGTCACTATGTTGGCTACCCTGGCACATGGTACACTCATTGGTTTCAAAGAGAACTTAGCAAATGGGTATTGGGTGTAGTAGCCAGGCTTTATGGGGGCGGCAGGCTTGGGGGGAGGCAGAACCGAGTTATCTGCATTATAGTTGATCAGTTAGTTAAGTATTTTTATTTATTTACTTGATTTAGGTGGGCAGCTGTCCCTCCCCTGCACGCCCTGGCTACATCCGTGCAATGGGTTGCATCCAATGCATTTCCTATCCATTTCCCTTCATTCAGCTACTTCAGGGACCATTTCTGCATGCCTTTTGACTCTTAAAACCTTACATGGTTGAAAGTCCCTAGACCTAAAGGATTGCTTTTCCAAATATGAATTTGGAAATGAATATGAATATATGAACCCTGAGGTGTCATGATCTGAGGCCTTTCTCTGTCTGCTACCTCCAAGGCAAATTCATATACGGAAAAGAAATCCTTTAGGTCTAGGGGCCTTCAACCATGTAAGGTTTTAAGAGTCAAAAGGCATGCAGAAATGGTCCTTGAAGTAGCTGAATGAAGAGGAATGGATAGTGGAAAAGCCATGGAAGTTATGAAAAGAGGGACAAAGAAGAAGGAAAGGACTTGAGTGTTCTCCTCAAGGAGGCCACTGACCACACAGGCATTTTCTTTTCCCAGACACCCAGGTAGGGCTTGGAAAAATCTCTGTCTGGAAGGCTGGAGAGCTCTGCCAGTCTGTGTCAACAGCACTGAGCTGGGTTGACCAATGGTCTGACTTTCTATGACGCAGCTTCTCATATTCCTTTGCTTCCAAATTAAGCCAGTTTGTCACTCCAGGGTAGAAGCAAAGGCAAACTCTTTGTATCAAACAATATGTAACTGCAGACAGCAGATGTACAGGGCTTCTTTTAAAAAAAAATGCATAATAGGCATTTATTATACTTGCTGTGGTTATTAATCAAATCTTTTTATCAAAAAATTATTTTTTGAATTTTAAAAGCCCATTTTTATTTTTAAAAAATAGATCATTACAGCAAAGTCTCTTCCCCATCTAGGGGCATCACAGCCATTAATAAAAAATTCCAATTAATAACGGAAGAACAGCTACTAATCCAAGTAAATGTTTGTGTTAATAATAAAAAAGAGCTAGTTTTCACTGACCAAAAGGATTAGCGTGGGCAATTAATTTTTAAAGGCTTATATTTTTCAAATGAAGTGCTTTATGAAATACATTCCCAGAAGAGAACTTGAAGGCACACTTACAAACCTAAGGGGGGGGGGGACTGCTTGCAGTTGAAGGCTTCCTCCCTTTTATTTCGCAAGGTTTTAAGCAACGCTAGAAGTCTAGTTTATCATTTCAAAATGTGTCCTCTAGATTTGCCACGAGCACCAGAAGTTTTACAGGGTTGGGGGGTTTGTTTGCTTTTTAAGTGTGACAATGTGCTTTTCACTGACAGCCAGCGCTGCCTAGAAGACCTTGTTGTTGCTTACATTCAAAACTTTTCCACAGAAGTGTTGTGAACCTCCCTGTACAACACCAAAAAACAGGAGGCAGCCAAGAAGTAGGTTGCTATGGTGGCATCTCATAAATCATCAATTATTGTCTGTTATTATGAAGGTGACAGCCTCATAAAGCAATTTGCATTTTCAGCTAATTTTGAGGGTCCCCCCTCCTTCTTCAGACATCATTTGCTTTGTAAAAACAGCGCCATGACAACCATAGGACACTTAAGCTTGTTATCAGGGTGTTCAGGCGTTCACTCGGACCCTGTCAGTTTGGCATTTAACCATTCCAGACCACTTTGCATTATTGAGTAGATTATCTTTACAGTTCATAAATATATTTCGAAACATGGGGAGAGCATAATAGGCAAAAGCCAGCCAAAGAAATTGAGGCCTTTCTGGTTGCTATGACAACCTAAACTGATCAATTTCCTGTCACTGTTTTAAAAAGACCCACTCTCCTGTGGCCGTAAACACTAATTACAAATGCAGTCCGTTTTCTCACATGTTCAGTTTACAGATTAAAGCAGTTCATGCCTAATTTATCATTTAGCATGTCCTCCCACATTTGTAGTGTAGAGCAGAATGAATAATAACTTTACTTGTTTACAGCATTTTCAACTTAATTTCACTAATTAGGTTTGCAGTCACAAGAATTCTGGATGTAACTGGCTCCATAAAGGGAACATATTTTTTATTTTATTTTTTTTAAAGAGCAAGAACTTTATATAAAAACTAATAATTTGTGCCTGCATAAACCCTCCTCATCTTTATAACAACTAAATGCACAATTTCCCCTTCAGTATTACTGAAGAGAGAGAAAGAAGAAGGAAAGGTTCTCCCTTTTTTTGAAGTCATCCTGTGAGTTTTACACTTTTGTTTTAAAGTTTGCATGCCCTTTGTAAAACCCAAAGTTTATGCAGTGGAGAAAAAGTTTATGCAGTAATTTAAATACTTTACAAATGGCTTTGCCGCACATGGCTGGTCATGAAAGACAGATGGTGAAATGTTCAGATTTGATTCAAGCTCTCTTCTATTCCAGTGACTCTTCCTTTAGTGTCGCATGTTAAAAGGATGTTATTGAAACCTAAGATTGCATACAAGTCTACTCAGAAGTAAGTTCCACTGAATTCAATGGCGCTGACTCAGAGTTAAATAGGGCTAAGATAGCAGCCTCAGGCAACGATTTTGCCAGATGGCTATCCAAATGTACATGTGTACACACACATAGAAACAAACAAACACACACATACACACACACACACACACACACACACACACACACACACACACACAGAACCAATTGAGAAACAATTTTGATGCTCCAAATTTCTTCCCAAATGTTCTTAGAAGTTATTTTTAACATACATGTTTTATATTTTGGCTTAGAAACAAACAAACAAACACACACATACACAAACAAACCAAGAATCAATTGTTAAACAATTTTGATGCTCCGAATTTTTATTTTTAACATGCATTTTGGCTTGTTATTTTTTACTGTTAATATATTCACATTCTCAAATCTTATATGATGTATCAGTTTGAGAGTTCATTCTTGGATTAGCAATCAGGATAGATGTTTTATAAAAAAAAAAAAGTAAAAAAGTAAATGATGATAATCTCTCCCCTCTTGGAAATATATTATTATTATTATTATTATTATTATTATTATTATTATTATTATTATTATTATTGTCTTCGTTATTAGGTCCTATGCCTTGACAGTTTACAATGATTTCTTTTTTAATTAAGTGGGATAGTTGAAGGGAAAAGAACACCAGTGGTTCTACAAATCAAGCTTACAGCCCTGCAGGAAGGATTTTAGAAAATGTATTTCAACCATGCCTTTTGCAGTACAGCTCTGCTCTTCATTAAGAGGGCTGGGGAGGAATGGTAGCACGCCTGCTTCAACGTGATGATGCCGCGATTGTATTATATAATGCAATTAGAAAAGTCAAAATGCTAGAAAACTTGAGATTCATCCCTCTGGGAATATTGGTTGCGCCACCTTACTAATACTACTACTACTACTAATACTATTATTAGTTAAAGCCACTGCCCCAAATAATTGTAGGAAATGGGGAGAAAGAGAATTTTGGGTTCAGTGGCAGTCTCAGCATTCAGCCTTGCCACAAAGACGGCTGCTCGACAGCTTCTGCTCTCCGCAGCTCCTCCCTGTCATCAGTTTTACAAAAGGGCTCCTTCCCGGAACCTCCTGTTAATCAACAAAAATTATACATCCAAAGAAAGTTAAAACCCTTTAGTGGGTCCCGGGGGAGGCGACAAGAGGGAGCTGCGAAGCACCTCCAACTGCTTCGGAGCCCGGCAGCTGCAGCCTCAACACTCTAGGGGCTGGGAATTCAGTCCAACAGTCTGTGCTCACAGGTGCTCCACGCTTTTTCAAGCACCAGCTCAGTGACTTTACGGCAGGATTGCTGCATTACCGCCGAGTCAAGGTTAAAGCTCCAGTGCCCTTATTTCAAAGGGAAATTGGGCAGCATGAAGCAATGAAAACTAATCTAAGCACAGCTAGCTGTCGATCGGGAGCACATACTGGGGGGGGGGGGAATGACACACACACACACACACACACACACACACACACACACCAACCACCACAACAAAAGGAGGCAAGGCTTTGATTTTACTTTTTCTGTAAATGTGCAGAGAGCTAGCAAAATAGAACTCTGCGTCCTCTCTCTTTCTTTCTTTAAGAGCCTTTTAAATCCTTTTCAAGCAAATGCATCATAGAAAAGAGCGCTACATGGGGCCGGGGAGAGATCAGGGTGGGGGGGAAGAACCAGCAGAAGTTCAGATCTTTTTGCACATGGTGCTTATCTTTACCATTTGGTTGGGTTTTATTAATTTATTTTAAATTTCTATCCCCTCCCCCTTCTTCCGATGATGGATACTAAAATATTAAAGCAATACAACTAGAATTTTTTAAAAAATATATATATTTAAAACTACAGCCAAAAAAACAATTAAAAGCATTATATAGCCCCAGAGCTAACAATCCAAGGTAGCCAGGAGAGCCACCAAATGCCTAAATGCGCAGGTGTAACACAGCCCTCTCCAGCCTGCTGCCACCAGATGTTTTGGATGCCTCAGTGTCCCTGAATCTCAGTCCTTAGCTGTGATTCCTGCATTGGAGAGGGTTGGACTAGATCAGGCATGTCCAACAGGTAGATCGTGATCTACTGGTAGATCGCGAGGTGTTCCTGGAAGATCCTGGTTGATTTCTGGCCCCTCAGCGATCTCCTTACAAAAAAGCAAAAAAACAACAACAACTTTGGCTTCCTAAAAAAAGCTCAAGCTCCACAATTTTGGCTTCCTAAATAAAGCTCCACAACTTTGGGTAGATCACTGCCAGTCTTTTTACGACAATGGGTAGATCACTGCCAGTTTTTTTTAATACTGTGAGTAGATCACAGTCTATTGGGAGTTGGACGTCCCTGGACTAGATGACCCAGGCGGGATCCCTTCCAACTCTACAGTTCCTATGATAAACACTGGTGTTTTCAGTTCTTCCTGAAGGTTTATAATGATAGAGACAGACAAACCTCATCAGGGAGGGGATTCCCCAAACAGGGAACTGCCACCAAGAAGGTCCTGTTACAAGTCAA
Source organism: Darevskia mixta (assembly GCA_034641385.1). Classification (NCBI taxonomy): domain Eukaryota; kingdom Metazoa; phylum Chordata; class Lepidosauria; order Squamata; family Lacertidae; genus Darevskia; species Darevskia mixta. The sequence goes on along the minus strand of JAWWNH010000061.1, from coordinate 6,606,316 downwards.
CATCGGCCAGGCAGTAGGCACCAGCAAAAAGGTGATCATAGAACCATGACGGTCAATACTAGGGAAGGAGCTATTTTATGTACAGATGACTCCCCACTTACGTGGGGGTTACATTCCAGCATCCTGCATCCTGAAAATTGCATAGCTGGGGAGCACCGACTAAACACTCTTTAAATACCCTATCTGCCGCTCTATATCCAATCCAATACTGTGAATTGGGCTCTGTAGCTCACTGGCAGCCACTGTAGCCATTTCATGACCAAATCACACATTGCTCTATTGGCTGCACCACTGGCCAACCTTGTAGCTACATTCGTAACTAGCTGCAGCCTCCAGGCTGCCCTTCGAGGATGGCCCCATGTAGACTGCATTACAGTAGTCCAGATGGGAGGTCATTGACCATGGACAACTGAGATTAGGCTATCCTTTTAAGCCTTTCTTGGAACCAATGCACATATTATGATTTCCAGATTGCATTCACATGAACAAAATTAAACATTAAGTTCTCTGGCAGGGTCTGTTCAGAAAAATGTCCTTATCTCCTCTGGTCTTCACACGTCACATTAGATCAGGGGGAGCCAATGTGATACTTTGTTTTGGACTGCAACTCTCATCTTCCCTGGCTATTGATCATCCCGGCTGGGGTTGATACAGGCCATAGACCACAACATATGGACAGCACCACTTTGGCTACCACTGCTTTAGATACGTACAGTACTACAGTCTCATTTCTCACCCTGCAAGGAGGTCAGCAAAAATACATGAATGTATTCCCAAATTCTGCATACCTTTGCCCTTGCCAGAGGATGTAGTCAGTCACAGCAGCATGCTAGAAGTACAGAGATATCATGGATAGGGGTGCTTAATGAACAGATCTGGAGTATGAGGCCCTTCAAAGAGGAGCCCATACCCCTGTTCTGACTTTGCCTTTAACTTTGCCTCAAGGTTGCATCAGATCTCAGAAGAACAGTATAGTTGCCGTACCATTAGTAAGCATCAACCATGTGGATATGCTGAGTCATGTTGTCAAATCTCTGAGCTCCTGCTGTCTCCCTCTGGAGGCCGCTGGTGACTTGCAGCACGATCCAGCAAATCCACAAGGTTGCTGCTTAGTCCGCCATGTAAAAATAGGCTTTCAGCAGAAATTCATGCACACTACAGTTGTAAGATCTGTAGCTGTCCAAAATGTATCAACAAGGGGAACAGATGTAGCTGTCAGAGGCGGGTACGAGGGTCAATTACTCACAAGCTGCCAGTGAGCTTAACTTTTTATTCAAAGAAACAAAACAGCTAATGCCTGATAAGCCCAGTATTTCTCCCCAGCAGATCTTGCCCCAATGAGGCAGTTGTGAGGACTGAAGATCCCCGCCTTCCCAGTTGCCTAAGCCGCCTCCTCGTCCCCCAGGTTCTTTCCCAAGCGATCTGAGACTCCATTGACATGTCTGTTTCTGCTCTGCCCTCTTCATACCTCTTCTAGTCCTGGGAGACCAGGGGGAGGGGAGCTGGCCCCAGCAGGAGGGGGAAACCCCCTGGCTTCAGCAGCAGCCTGCCTGATCTCTGCCTCTTGGCCCCCCTCCTGATCTCTGCCACCACCTCTTCCCGCTCACTAAACGCTGTTACTTCTTCTGCTTCTGACACTTTCTCCTCCCAAGCTGCTCCCTCTTCTCCCTCTGACCGCTCATTGTTGTCCTATCACCAGTCGCCTGGCTCTGAGCCTTCTTCCCTTAGGGATCCCCTTGTGGGTTCTCCAGCTGGTGCCTCCCACCACTCCTCATCATCCAGCTAGTCCATGACAGTAGCTCTGTGTTGGAGCTTCTGCTCTGCATGCAGGTGGCTGCAGGTTCAATCCCTGGCAACTGCCAGTCTGTGTTGGCCATACTGAGCTATATGGACCAATGATCTGACTCGGTATAAGCCAGCCTCTTGTTTTCCTCTGTACACCTTGAATGCAGCTACCTTTAACAAGAACAAAAGCAACAGAAATTCCGAATATTAAGTGGGATATAAGTATATGAAATGAATAAAGAAAGAAAAATAAAGAACTAAATGCACACATGCTTTTTGACTGAAGCACCTGAAGTAACATTTTTGTGTAGATACATTATGGCATTAGTATTTCAATGTGACATTATTTGTTATTGGAACTATTAAGAATTGTAGCAGAAAATCTGTCTTTTAACTAATTAATGGTCCTCTTCAGACACTGAAAGAAGTGTGGGACCATTTTCAATTTGGTAACACAAGACATTAATGGACACAGTTAGAAGAAAGAGAAGTCCACCTCCCATTTCTCTCTCCTATTCCAGTAAAACAGCAGAGGTAAAATGACTTCAAAAAGTAAACAAGTGTGCCCTTAATTCTTAGCACCCTCAATTAACATTTGCCCTCACCAACTAACAATCAATCTTCGACTTCCATCGAATTTAAGCATACAACTATGTATGGAATTACAGCCTCAAGCTTTAGTTGATTAATCCATGGATTACACTGATTAAAGCTTGTGGCAATTCTCATAATTGAGGCTTAGCAAATTTTACATGGCTGAGCCTTTTTGGTGTGAAAAAGAACATCTTTGGAGACTGAAAAAATGCCCCCACCACACTACATTTTTGCACCATATTCACTCCTATTTGGTATTTCTTGTGGTTACTCCCCCCCTCAAATAAAGGGATTTTCTCTTCTAGCCAATCAGAGATCATCTTTGTAAAACCAATTATACTTCCCTTTGTGATGACATCATAAAGTCAAGTCAGAGTGAGAACATTTAAGATGGCCAATGGCCTCTTCTAGCCAATCATATAACTACTGTGATGATGCCATGGCACCACAAAACTAATCAGACCTGGCTTTCTGTTGACATTATAAAGCCAAGTCAGATTGAAGGCATTTGAGATGGGAAACAGCCACCACAGATAGTAGCAAAGTTTGGCTTCCATATGAAAGCAGCACCCACCACTTAAATGACAAGACAGTTGGGAAGGGCAGTGTTGTTTACGCAGCTAAAAAGGTACTAAAAGAAAAAAATACTGTGTGGTTGTGGGCATGAAAGAGAGGGCATCGGCGGCACTGTGTAGAGACTCCTTGAAGTCAGGCACCAGTCCTGTACAATATTAAAAGGAACCATCTTTAAAAATCAAAATATTTAAAAAAACAAACCTCAAATATAATAAAGCCAAAACTATTATACCACCTAAGACAATATATACATTGAAAAAGGCTGGGTGAATAAAAAACTCAATCTGGCACCAAAAATAGTATAATGTTTGCACCAGTCTTCCTTCCTTTCAGAGGAGATTCTAAAATCAGAATGCCACCACCGAAAAGACCCTCATATCTATGGATGATGGACAGAAGTGCCTCAGTCAAAGATCTTAACTTAGAAGGAAAAACACTGTTCCCCCCCCCCTGTTGTTATTCTCAAACAATTGCTGATTTCAGAGACCAAAGTATCTTCCATCCACTCCTTTTCCAAGCTAGCCCATTCCTTGCTGTGCTACTTTTCAATTGGCAAGAAGTATTTGATGCAAACAAGTGTTTAAAAATGCTGTCCATTGTCTGTAATCCTATCAGTCCACTTCACCTTCTCAGAACTTTATATCACCTCGTACTGCTGCCAGTGTAGACTAAGTCAAAAATGCTCAAAAATATTGTACGACAGATTCTTGTAGGTTCATCTAAATACTGAAGGACAGTTGTTCATGACCTTAGAAAAATGGCACAATTCCCAACGTTCTTCAATAGAGAATGATAATCTTCTCAGCCTCGTTCGTTCTCTGTCATTCAGTTAACTTTAATCTGCTTTACCACTTTAGAAAGATAAAAGAAAACAGCAACTTTTGATCTATCACGGATAGAAATGATTTAAAGGACTGTTAGTACTTAGTAGGGCTGGTGGTAGTTAGGCCACCCAGTTTTCAAGAGTAATAAACAATCCATTAGCAAGATAGCTAAACTTATTTTGACTGTGAGATTCAGTAGACCAGGTATGAATAACAATAATGGAAAATATCCTATATAATAAAGTGCCTGTGTCCGTGCGTACGTTCCGTGTGTCAGTGGAAATGTGCTACTGCGCATGCGCCCCACTGACGCAGGGATTGGAGCGGGCGGAGAGGGGGCGTGTCCGAGAGGGCGGCCGTGCGCAGGCGCGTCGTCAGTTGGGTCAGTGCTGCCGCCTCGCACGGTCGCCCTCCCGGCCCGCTGAGGGGGCAACCGACCGCCGCCAGGCTCGCCCTGCCCAGGCACCTCCGCGGACCTGCCGGCTTCGCCAGGGGCGCTTCGGCCCTAGCGGAGCCTCCCTCCTCAACTGGGCGAGGGGGAGACCCAGACGCCGCCCTGGAGGCGGCTGAGGCGAGCGGCTCGGGTTTCACCTCGGCTCTCGCGGCCTCTGCAGCCACAGACCCGCCCGCCTCGCCTCGCCTCACCTCACCTCACCTGCCTGGTCTGATGCGGCTGCAGCCTCGGATGGGGGAAGCGGCCTGAGGAGGACGCCGTGGCTGAGGCGGGATTTGAACCCGGGCCTCCTCGCCTCCTCCTCCTGGGGCTCTGCCTCCTCCTGCTTCCTCCTCCTCTAGCGCCCGTTATTTAACGGGCTAACTTCAACTAGTTAACCAATAAAATGGCTCTGGTGTAGGACTGAAATTATAACTGTATATAACTGGATACAGTGCCCTTTTTAAGAGCAGAATTTCCCGTACTATTTGTCCCAATGTAAAGAAATATAGAACAGCCATTTGTTTTTGTTTTTACTTGTTATGGGGCAAACATATGAAGAAAATGTAGCACAGCTTTCAGCAACCTGATGCCCTCCAACTCCCAGGAGTCATGGCCAGCAGGGCCAATGGTCAGGGATGATAGTAGCTGTAGTCCAACATCATCTGGAGGGCATTGGGTTGGGGATAGCTCATGTAGCATGTTAATCATCACTGAAACCATTAGATAGCACAGGAAGTGAATGTTTTGTTATAGTTTTAACATGGGGATGAGCTTCTGCTGCTTAAAAAGATTGTTATCCCATGGGAGGTCTCATATCAACAGAGAGCAGTTATTCAACTCTTCTATCATACACAGATGATCCCTAGCAGATGTTCTTCAACCTTAGAATTCCATTTCCTAGGAGAGTCCCACCACCACCAAAACAACTAAACTTTATCTTCTGGAATCAATGATTCTTAAAACATAGTCTGCGGACCACACCAAGTGACTCATGGCATGCTTTCAAGGCAGTTCAGGAGAGCTCAATGAGAAGAAAACAGTAAAATGCTGAAGGCCCTTTTGCAGGGCAAACAGTGAGGAAACACTGGGTTTAAACTAGGCTCTTCTTGCTTTTTCTGTGTGGTGTTGAACACACAGCAAGAAGGCAAAGAAGGCTTTACTTGACATGTCAGTCCTTGAATGGCAAATGGCTCTATGTAACCCATGAACCTATCTAGCAACAGAGCATAACACACATGTCACCTCAGAATGACACATGTGAAGGTCACTTGCTTGATCTCAAAGGAAAAAAAATACTGTATGTGGAAAATTCTCTGGGTCTAGCTTGGCTATCTTTCCACATGCTAGCTTTCCCAATGCAAGAAGATTTGGCACCTTGCAAAGGATACATTTTAAAAAATGAGACCTTTTGCAGGCAAAAAATAACACTGTCTAGGGGTTTTCTTGAAGATCTGGACTGACTCTTAGGTTTCTAACATTCTGCAGTACTTTATTTTATCTTGGTACGTTATTGTTACACAATTGCTCACTCCTAAAACCTGACTGTTCTCATTTTGGAGTGGGAAGCGAAAGGAAAGACAAGAGCTAGTATGTTCTTCCTTTGGGTTATTAAACCAAACATGCAGAACATTACATTACTATGCTGCACATGGCTAAGGAATTTTAGTATTCACAGGATTATGGTAATTAAGTCTTCCTTCACTTTGGGTGATGTGACACTTGCTTGACTATAATGTCACTCCACTTAAAGGCTGTGTAAACAACATTATCTTAGTCACTCTGCATTACGTTTCCAACTGCGACAAAATTACAAGGTCAGAGTGGACAAGAATATAGGTAATCCCAAGAAAACATCATGTAAATGACTAGCTCAGGAGGTTCAAGCTGGGTTCTTAAGAGCAGTAAATGGCTTATGTTCTACACCAACATTTGGGTATTATGTTGTAGGAAAGATCAAAAGCACATTGCTTAATATCTTAACAAAGGAATCCATTCCTTGAGGGGATCCATGGTCAAAACACTGAAAGCCTTTCAGAGAATAGCCTCACCTGTCAAACATGTGCCAGGAGAGAGACACACTACTTCTGTTCCAATGACATAAAAGGTACTAATTAATTTTCATATTAGGGAAACTGAAACGGCAGGGCTAAATAATTCATCCTTTCCTTATTGGTGCAGGTTCTGAAAGAGGTCTGCATAACCCACCCAGGGAGTCTGTGGCACCATTCACATAACAAAAACTACCCTAGAGATATCAAAATTTTCAAAAGTAGGGGGTCCATGGCTTGCCTTTAGGAAAAAACAGGGGGTCCGCAGTACTTAGATAATTAGGAACCACAGTTTTAGAACTTTCCTGGTGCCTGTATTTCCTGAAAACCTCATGATGTCCTCAGCTTGATTTTCATGTTAGCAAGAGAAGATGGGGAGACTGTCTGTTCTCCACTTGACAGCTGTTTTGTCTAAGTTAAGTACTTCCCTTAGAAACAAAATCAGTGACTGCACCAATTCTCGGGCACTCATAAGCCAGCCCCCTTGGCTTCCCCTGCTTCAATTAAAGCTCAGAGTCATGAGATAACTTTTCCCACTGGGGAATTTTGTCAGATCAGGAACTGCAGGCAGCTGGGGAGATTGCAGAAATGTTTAAGGGGAAGTAGCAACACATACCACCCTGGGTCATCTTGTGACAATAAGGTAAGTTCAAGGTTGCAATCACCAACATTATAAAGACATTCTAAAATGTCCCAAGACTGAGGTAGTAAAATAGAAGCCTCTAGTTCAGGGGAAGAAAGGTTTAGATAAAACTGGAGGACAGATTTCGGCCCAGCAGGACAAGAGCTCTCTACAACGCTGCTTGCATGGAGTGCTGCAACAACTGTGAGTGATGGTGCAAAACTGGACATGTGTGCAACTTCTTCTCAAGGTCTGGTGAGTTAGATTCAGATGTCAAGTCTCTTCACTTGCCCTGAGAGGGATTTCCATTTCTTAAACGCTCAGAACTATACGTTGATATATAACCTATACAGAGATATGTTCTAATCCAGAGCCCTACTGATGTATGAGAAAAGCTTCTCTGTGTGGAGGATTCCTCACACACTATGATAGTGAAAGTATGGATAGCATCACTTCATGGGTCCTGCATAACCAGGGTTCCAGCTGCTAAATCTGCAGAAGCTCACTGGCATGGACCACACACTCCCTGAAACGATCATCTAAATTAGATGATTAACTACATGCCACAAATGAATAAGGTGTTTAAAACCCTCATGGGTATATGTCTTTTACGGAAGCTTCAAGGGGATGAAATTTGGAGTGGTGAAGGTTGGGGAGGACCTTAACTCTTTTCTACACCTGCCACTATTCAATTCCAAGTCACCTTCCTCCACCACTTTCCACAGCAGATTATCTGCTCCCAAAGTTAGTTATGGTACACATTTGTGTACTGCATGCAGTTTTCTAGAAAATGTGGGAAACTGGAAAAGGGAACATGAACACAACTCAGCCCTTTTCATGGGGACAAGCTCCACTCCTTCTTATAAATGAATCCTAATAAAACTGTCTATCTTTAGGACATATAATTTCCTCCATCACCTACACAGACGATGAGAGAATCTGAGCTGCACAAAGGGAGGGAGAAGATTCACAAGAGTGCTGGCTAACAACCAACACTTCCATCACAACTGGCTTTTGAAAGAGACAGAAGGTGAAGTGAAAGACAGATGAAATAACTGCTGGGAGGGAAGAATTATGGAAAATCCATGTTTTCAGGGGATGCAAAGTTTTGTTTTTTTTAACAAGAAGGAAATCCAGCATAATTCATTGATGACATGGATTTTTTTATTTTTTTTAAGCAAAACTGATGTTCTGATATTTTGGTATTATGTAGTAATATACTGGACAAAATAGACCATTTGTCTATAAAGCCCAGAGCTGGGGAACCTTTTCTGGCTTGAATCCTTAGAGCAAAGCACATAACCGATCAGGAATCTGCAGCTGGTCGCTACATTCAAATAATATAGAATCATTCCCACTTGCCACTCAGCTCTCGGAATACTCACTGCAATACATCAGAGCAGCCCAGTCTACGGTTAGCTTGCAGGAGACAGGCAGTCACTCAATGTACTAACACCGTCCAAAGAAACTACTTGGGTGTAAAAATCTGAAGGGACCTATTTCTTTCTGCTCTACTTTCCTTTTCCTACCACAATGAAATTCCGCATCTTGTTTGTGTACATGCATGCACACATACAGATATTTAAAACCTAGAGTTAATATTTTTTGCATTTGCATCAATTGCACAGTCTGATGTAGGAGAGCAGAAGAGGGCAGCAAATCATGCTTAGAAACTTCTGTTGGAAAAAAAGAAATGCAAACTGCTCTTTAAAAAAAATGTGGCTGAAGAAAGAGGCTATACTCTTTTTTTTTTACTGAAATTGCAGGATTCATAGCCAAACACTGATGTTCTAGCCTACCGAATTGTGCTTCTGATACGGTCTCTGTTTCTTCAAACACTATTCTATGACTGCCTAAGTGTGTTTTCTTTAAAAAGCTAGGATTTTTCAAGAGAGATTGGAATTTAATTGTTTCCTTTCTAGACAAACACGCTGTCGGATTGATGCTGATGGAAAGGCCAATAGGATGTCAGAAAGACAACTATACTGTGGAATTACGTGCCAAGGTCCAGGGCAAGACAGGCAAACAAGTGAAGGTCTCCGATTGCTGGAAAAGACCCTTATAAAATAAATCTCAGATAACAAGCTTTTGTTTTATCCACCTCAGCGTTCCAATCAGCAGTTCAACTCAGCTTCTGTTATGCTAACTCCTTGGGTTACCTTTCTTATTAAGAAATGCTTCTGATAACATTGCCAGGCTCTCTCATCCATCCACACACATCTGGAATGCAACAGAAAGGGGAAAGTGATTAAGAGTAAGATGTCATGTATGTCATGGAAACACTCAGTGCTCTGGCTTATCAGGAGGACAGTTCTTTTTAAATCCAATTGAACCCAGAAGAAGAAGAAGCAACTGTCAGAAATGCTCAAGAGTAACTAAGGCTACATCTGCACTATGATTCCACTTCCTCCTCAAAGAAAGTCATGGCTTCCTCCTCAAAGAAATCTAGAAAGTGTAGGTTGCTAAGGGTGCTGAGCATTATTAGGATACCCCTATTCCACCTGGGATGTGGGTGGCGCTGTGGGTTAAACCACAGAGCCTAGGGCTTGCCGATCAGAAGGTCGGCGGTTCGAATCCCTGCGACGGGGTGAGCTCCTGTTGCTTGGTCCCTGCTCCTGCCCACCTAGCAGTTTGAAAGCACGAAGTGCAAGTAGATAAATAGGTACTGCTCCAGCGGGAAGGTAAATGGTGTTTCCGTGCACTGCTCTGGTTCGCCAGAAGCGGCTTAGTCATGCTGGCCACATGACCTAGAAGCTGTACGCCGGCTCCCTCAGCCAATAATGCGAGATGAGTGCCGCAACCCCAGAGTCGGTCACGACTGGACCTAATGGTAAGGGGTCCTTTTACCTTTTTATTCCACCTGGAGAGCTATGATTCCCAGAGTTCTTTGGGGAAAGTGAATGTTAAATCACTCTGGGAATTGTAGCTGTGAGGAGAATAAGGGCCGCCTAACAATTCTGAGCATGAGCAAGACTCAGTTCCTACAACAGCAATGAGGGGACAGATGTAATAAATTACAAATAACCCAAGCATAATCATCTTCCTTTTCTAGTACATTTCTGCCTGTCATCGAAAATCGAGATTTGTTTATTGCAGCCACTCAATCCTTGTTTTTTCCTAAGCCATGAGTTAAACATTCAACTCTGGCCTTTGTAAACAGCAAGTTTCCCTGTATTCTTTAAACTGATGGCTTTGATCTATTTCATATGTACGACGACAACAACAAATCCCTTCCAGTAGCTGTTGAAGAACTATTTAATCTTTATGGAAGTTTTCTTCTTCAGCTGATGATAGCAATAATGCTGAAGCAAAGAGAGAGAAGGAAGTCATCCTAACATATCTTCCTATTTCAAAAAGGAAAAAAAAAAACATAGTACAGTATCAGCTTGTGGGTGTAGCTGCTTATGTTTCTAACAAAATGTCCCAAGCAAGTCCTGTCTTCTCTGTTCTTCGATCTTCCTTTTCCCAAAAGGGAAACTGTGGGGAATAACGGGAAGAAAACAGCAACATTGGCAATTTCTTTCTTTCAGAGTAGACTGGGCACCTGAGGCCATTCGTGATGCTTTAACCTTGACTGAAGTTCAGAAGCTTCTCATCAGAATGTTCCTCCTCACTCCAAAAACCTATGCTTAATGGTCATGATACACTTATATCAAACTGTACTTGATCCACTTATTGGAGAGAGCAGCTGTAGCTCATGCAGAAGGCCCCAGCTTCAATCCCTGGCATCTCCAGGAAGGGATGAGAAAATCCTTACCTGAAACCCTGGAGAAAGCACTGCCAGGCAGTGTACACCAGGGGGTGGCTAACCTGATGTCCTCAAGATGTTGCTGAACTAAAGCTCCTATCAGCCCAAGTCAGCATGGCCAATGGCCCAGGGATGGTGGGAGTTGAAGTTCGGCAACACCTGAATGGCCACGAGGTTAGCCACCACTGATGTTGACAATACTGAGCTAGGCAAACCTATGGACTAACAGAGCAGAATGCAGCTTTATCTGTTGCTAATTAAGAGTTTCTAACCAGATGATTGGGCCATGTTTTGTGTTTGTTTTCATTGGCCTCCTGGGTGGCTGTCAGGTTTTTGTTGGTGGTGGTGGAGCCAGAATTTTTTATTTATTCTATTTATATTCTGGGTTCCCATCTGGGGAAGAAATTCAGATTGGAAACTATTAATGCAGATGATTATAAAAACAAAACAAAAGAGCAGTAACAATTCACTGACCACAAAATAACCCAATACCTCAGGAAGAACCACAATTTATAATCTGAAGCAGGATACTATTCAGCTTTTTTAAAAAAACAACCCTTCTTAACAACTTGTACCTTGCCTTCTTCCTAAAAACAGAAAAGAGCATATTCTTCCCAAGAGAGGGAATACTGTACCATATTTTTGGTGCCGTTTTGTACCCTCGTAAACAGGGTCCAATAAATATAATTGCCCATTCACCAACAGCAAGCACCTATTCCCTTCTGTGGAGTACCTTTGATCCCAATGCCCAACACAAATATTTCCTTCTTTCTTCAAGGGGGAAAGAAGGAGGAATGAAGGAGGTAACAACCATAAGTAATGGTTGGCAAGTACATCAAGCCAACAGTTGTGGACAGTGGCTGATTACAGGATATGTATCTGTTACTGACTTATTTACAAAGAATCCAAGAAAACCTTCTAGAGAAGGGTCCTGATGACACTCTAGGCTAGGGAGGTGTGCGGAAGCACAGCAGGCCACAGAGTTGCTTAGTCAGTGATTCTCCTGCTGGACAGCTACCTTGCAATATGGAACACCTTGGTCCCTCACCTGCTGGACAGCTCCTCAGCCTCACTGATCAGTGACATGATCCCCATGGCAGGAATGGAGAGAATGGGACATGCCACTGCCTTATAGCCAGCAAACTTCAATATATTTGGGCTGCAACCTCTCTCTTAGAAAGCAAGGTGTCAGAATCTTTGAAGCTGAAAGAGTGGGCATGTTTCACTCTCCCCTTATGCTTAAATGTAACTACTCCTGATGAAGAGCCTGGCTTAGCTGTTTTATTAATTTGCTTAAAATCTCTCACTCGCACACACCCTTCCCACTTTCCACAGATCTAAGGTGGCTAACAGCAAACCATCTCATACATTAAAATAAGAAATAAAAAACAAGAAAAGGGGGTGATTTGACAGCCAATTACACTGGGTGGGTCTGGTGAGATCTACAGTCCAAAATACAGTATCTGGAGGACACCAGGGTTGGGGAAGGTTGGTCAAGATCCTTAACAGAAACAGAAACCGTTTTCCTTGGCACTTAAATTATTAAGGTACAGTCTTTGTAAACATGCCTGGGGTGAGTAGTCCAAAGTCTAGGTGCCAGAACCAAACAGAACAGGCTCCACCCCCAGTAGCTTGCTTCCTTTCCTCCATAGCTCATCTGCTTTGCATGCAGAAGGTCCCAGGTTCAATCACCCAGAATCTCCAGGTAGGGCTGGATATATTCCCTGCCTGAAACCATGGCCAGTCAGTGTACACAATTCTGACCTACTTGGCCCTCACCTACCTTGCCAGAATTAGAACTATGAGAAGGCTGTGTCTCAAAACTGACAATGGGAGCACATGGTCTATCTATCCTTGCCCCAAACCACATTTCCAGCTCCTGTTTGCTAAAACATGTTTAGCTTTCACTTTCGTTTTGGTGCCATGCCAATGTCAAAATTTCTGTGATACTTTGGTTCTGTGAACCTTTATCAAAAGCAGCAAATATATGCACGGAGGTCCACACAGCTTCTATAGGAGAGACACAAACATGGCACAGGGCCATCAGGTTTGAGCCACTATGGCTGTTCTACTGTGTGCACAAAACGTATCATAACTGCTGAGTGTGATGGGATGTGTAGGCCTAGCAAGGCACAAATTAGCATGCGCTGGCACAGCTACATCCTTGGAAATGGGAGCAGAGTCGGAGCCAGCTTGACATCTTAGGAACACAGGAAGCTGCCGTATGCTAAGCCAGTATTGTCTACTTTGACTGGCAGCAGCTCTCTGGGGTTTCAAACAGGGAATCTTCCCCAGCACTGCCTGGAGATGCCAGGGGATTGAACCGAAGAACTTCCATGTGCAAAGCACATGTGCTACTGCTCAGCTATGGCCCTTCCCCTGTGATCTTCTCCTGATGCGGAGGGCCTCGGGATATCTAGTGCCACAGGAGCAGACTGCTCTTCTGACAGGCGGCTAGTCCCTTCCTGGGTCTGGTTATGGCTCCATCCCCTCCAACAGTCAGAACTCTGTGTCAACTGAATTCTGTCCGATCCTCATTGGCCAGTTTTCCATCCCTCTGCTAAATATTTTTCTACTTCTGCAAACCTCAGAGTTCCCCTGAGCCTGCTGATACTTCCGCCTTCTATGTGGCTGGTTAATGCCAAACAGCGATCTGCTGAATGAGTTGACTGCCAGCGCACAGGATTTATGTACCTTCTTATCAAACTTCAGCACAGTTGCCATCTCCAAACCACAAAAGCTACAACTTCTGCCCTTTTTGTTAATGAAAGCTGAGAATCCCAGGATGTCTTATGAAATCCCCACCCTCAGCCTCAGGCTCCACAGGAAGTGTGGCATGCCCACCCCCTGAATTATCACATTTATTCTCCGTTCCCTTACTGAGTGACATTCACACTCATTTCCTCCTTTCAATTCAGCCTGCGCTAATTGTTTTAATTATTCCAAAGTCTTATTCCTTTCGCCATCAAGTTGCATGTCACTTGAATTGGTTGCTCTTTTGCGTGACATAGCAGGGTGGGTTGGAAAGGAGAAGACTCACAGATGCCCGTTTGAGTTAGCTGGCAGTGAAAAAAGGAGAGGTGACACAAGCTCTCCCTTTCTAGCTCTCGGAGCAAATCTGTATTTTTCTCCAGTTAAACCCCCCTTCAACCTTTGCTCCTTAAAGAGCACATGTGTCTAACATTTTAGCACATCTCCGCAGACCACAGGCCAATGTAGACTTGACATGGGGAGTCAGTGAAGCTATTTCCAAATATATTCCCCCCCCCCAAAGGGAGGGCAATTTGGATCAGAGCTGTGGACTTGGAGAAAGGGAGGATTAATCCCCCCCCAATAAACTTTTTCTACAATGGAAATTTGGGGCTTCTGTTAAGCACCCCCAGGGCATATATGTGCACACATTGTACTTCTAGGTTTTTATCTCTGTGCCTGGGGAGGGGGAAGTGATTTCTAGGGCTATGCATGGGATCTGGCCAAAGCCTGAATCCTTAACTGAACTAGGCCATTCCAGGAAGATCTGGTCTTTGGGTGGATCTGGTTGATACAGCCTCAGACCTCCCTGCCTTACTACTAGGCCCTCATGCAAAAAGTTACAGCCACTACAGGAAACTTACATTCTACTTCACTGCCGCATATACCAGAACTGTACAAAACTGACAAAACTATACAACTTTGGTTTTTTTGTAAGGTGGGCCCCTTCTCTCCTCTCCTCACTCCCATTCCAATGGTGGTATACATTTCAAATAGAAATTCAGTCATGCAGCATCATTTCTGTTAATACTCCAGGAAAGCAGTCACTGAGGACAAGTCTTTTCAGGGAGATCTTAGAGGTGCCTTCGGTGACCTTCTCTGCTTGATCTAAAGGAAAACTATCCAGGTGGCTGCCCTGCCTTTTCTTTTCTTTTTCAAAAAAAGCAAGGTGATTGTGCAAAATTCTGCCCTGCAGTTGGGAGGTGGGAATATCACAAGCAGGTAGATTTAAAATATAACTTGGGGGAAGCAGAGACTGCTAAGAGGACTGACTACCGTAGATGTTCCTTCATTTCTAGAAAGTTATAGGGTGTTACTGTAACGTTTTCTTTTACTGAGGTTTGCCTTTTCAAAGCGTGAACTACCAAATGAATAATTTGATCTGTCAACTCAAAATGCTGCTTTCTGAAGAAAGCCTCAATAGAAGCAGCACATCTAAATTCCTCCATTGCAAGAGATTAGATGGAATGACCCTCAGGGTCCCTTCCAACTCTGCAATTCTATGATACTATGAAAACTCGTCTCAGGGGAACCAAGAGCAATTCCATGACACCCCATATGGCGAGGCTGAGAAACCCGTGTGCCACCCCTCCCCAAGGTGTCACTGGTCTGAGAGTTGGCCATACTGGAAGGCGCTGATGGGAGTCAAGAGTCAAAAACATTTGGAGGGCCACAGTTTCCCTATCCCTGAATAACCAAACCAAAACAGAACACAAAGGGCACAAAAGAGATCCACGGGGATTTTCCACAACTCAAGAACTGACTTGCAGGACCAGACCAAAAAGTCCAACAAGTCCAAACTAGGGCTATTCTGAAATAAGCCCTGCCCTCTGGACTGTGTTACAATGATTCAATTCAAAAATCGTGCCAGATCCTTGTTCAGGGAGCTTAAGTACCGGTACATTTTGGCGTGGCATGAGATGGTTTGCAATCGGTCAACAAACTGGAACCAGAAACCATGTCTTGAAATGTGTTTGCAAGCCATGGCCTGAGCTAATTATTTTGGTGTGGCGTCTGAATTGACACACCAGAGTTATGATCATCGGTTCCGCTCCAACCAGAGGCTGCTGCACTATGCATATGGGGCGAACAGCTGAGTGATCAAAAAGCAAAAAGTAGACAAGTTACTCTTACAATGGTTTTTCTTTCTTTCTATGCATCGCAGGGGGTTGGTCTAGATGACCCTCTGGGTCCCTTCCAACTGTATAATTATATTACTCTATGTAATGGCTGCTGCCCATTGTTTCTGGTGGGGAGCAAGAGCCAAGCAAAGACAACTATATCTAGTTTTGCCCTCCTCCTCCTCCCTGTTGAGTTCTACTGTGAATCAGGAAGTCTAAACTGGTTGGAAATTTAAAAAACCAAGCTAAGGGCTGGCTAATGGCAAACTGCAGCTGGTGGGGCAGAAGTCCTGTGCCCTAATGGACCAGCCATATAGCCCTGTTATTCAATGAACAAGCCCCCTCTGCCATGGCTGCAAATGATACCAGTGGGCAGCCATGCATTCAGTGGCTGTATGAAAAAGGCCTAAAAGTGTACCGATCCCCTTATCTTAGGCCTCTATCCCTGCTGTCAACTCCAGCAATCAAGATAACATTGGTAAGTAAATTTGTTTATATCAATTTTACAAGTAATAAAGAGTTCCTAAGTACAACAGCTGTCTGGAATAGAGTTGTGTTTATAAAAAAAGTATAAAAGATATTTTAGACAAACAAATACAGTGATCTCAAAAGGAAAAATATGGATATCTTTTCATCTCATTAAGAAAACACACAATCATTTCCTTCTTCAGGCTCATTTAGTCCTATTGAAGGAAAAAAGCGCCAGCACAATTTTTTAAGATCACCATCACAAACATAAATATCTGCACTGCCTTGTGAACAAATTATGTGGCAAGGAATGGGAGATTGTACAAACGGTTCTGCAGCAAAACAAAACCAAATTATTACAGCAGAAACAGTTCTCGAAAGGACCCAAAGATTAAACGACTGTTGTTGTTGTTTCTAAAAAGAGGATTACCCCTTTTCACCTCTCAAGAGAACAATCTTGCAGGTCAGGTTCAAGCTACATTTGAAGAAAATGGTAAATTGGAGGAAGGTTTTTTTGGATGCCCTTCAAAACAAGATGGCAAATGAGCAACTGTATAAAGAGCAAATCAAACCTTTAATCATTCAAAGCAAGAAGAGTTTATGAACTTATCCTGAGTTCCTTAGTAGCCTTTTTTTTATTTGTAACCTTAAGGATAAACAGGATGCATACCACACTCAGAAAGATGTTCACATGCACATTATGGCTCTGAAATCTGTTTTACACAAGTCCTCAATCAAATTTTTGAAAGTACTTCTATTTTTCTTTTGGGAAAGGGGGTGACAGAAGGATATGGACAAAAGGTTAAAATCCTGTAAAATCCAACTTCCAGACAATTTAAGGAGTCTTGCCCAATCACATCCTGATTTAGGTGGTTACTAATCTGGTGGCCATAAAGGTTAGTTGGGCATAGAAAGCTGCATTTCAGTCTGAAAAACGTTCAGAAAAGGTGAAGGTGAACACCTGGAGAGGTCTCAACTAGGGTTGCCACCTTTGGTCAGGCAAAATACAGGACAGGTCTGGCAAAATAAAAGACAGGTTGGGGTGGGGATTGGGGGGTGCACACACACTCTCATGACTCCAAATCCTCCACTCTCCTTTTTGGAGTGGGGTTCCTCGCATTCGGCCTCTTGCTTCCCTCACCACCCTGGCCCCTCTTCTCCCCTTCATCTCATGTAGACAAGCAGCGGCCAGGGGTAGACAGCCAGCTCCCATGGACAACTTGAGCAGCAGCTCCAGCCTCCCACCCATGCTGGTGTTGGAAGAGACTCAAGTGTGGAGGAGGAAGGGGGACGAGAAGAGGTCAGGTTGGGGTGGCAGAGGGGGCCAAGCATCGGAGGACCCGCACCATGCTGGACTGGTGGGCGGCGGCTGAGGAGGAACATCAGTGAGAGAGAAGGAAGGAGTGGGCGAAGGAGGGAGAGGAGGTCCTTCCTTCCCCCTTTCCTCTCTTGTCACTCATGCAGAGCCAAAAGCAATGCAACTGCCATTTGGGGCCAGCCGAGCTTGAATATGGGGGGGGGGGGGGAATGTTTCCTATTTGAAGTCCAAACAGGACAAAGGATACTTCTGTCCAAAAACGGGGTGGTCCCATTTTTCTAGGGATTGGTGGCAACCCTACTCTGAGCCCTGGGTCCATGCAAAAACATTCCCCTTCTTCCAGGCCTTTAATCCATTGCCTTTTAAACTGGGACGGGGGAAGTAATTTTGTTTGTTTGTTACTATGTTATGTATTTTTTGTGAATACTTTGAAGGTGACCCGGAAACTACAATTAATCCAGAATGCGGCAGCTAGACTGGTGACTGGGAGCGGCCGCCGGGATCACATAACACCGGTCCTGAGAGAACTACATTGGCTCCCAGTACGTTTCCGAGCACAATTCAAAGTGTTGGTGCTGACCTTTAAAGCCCTAAACGGCCTCGGTCCTGTATACCTGAAGGAGCGTCTCCACCCCCACCGTTCAGCCCGGACACTGAGATCCAGCGCCGAGGGCCTTCTGGCGGTTCCCTCACTGCGAGAAGCAAAGCTACAGGGAACCAGGCAGAGGGCCTTCTCGGTAGTGGCACCCGCCCTGTGGAATGCCCTCCCAGCAGAGGTTAAAGTGATAAACAACTATCCTACATTCAGAAAATACCTGACGGCAGCCCTGTTTAGGGAAGTTTTTAACCTGTGATATTTTGATGTATTTTAACGTCTGTTGGAGGCTGCCCAGAGTGGCTGGGGAGACCCAGCCAGATGGGCGGTGTACAAATAAAAAAATATTAATTATTAACTATTATTATTATTATTATTATTATTTTATATTGCAAACCACCCTGTGATCCATCAGATGAAGGGAAGTACAGACAAACACACACACACACCAGTTTGCAAGGGGGTTGCGTTAGGGGTCATTGCGTGCGACAGCAGAGCATGTACAAGCCTGTACATGCCACTTCTGGGTTCGCAGCGATGCATGAATGCTTTGAGCACCCACACATGCTTTGAGCACCCACAAAATGATTGTGGCCTATATAGAAATTTAATGAATAATACTTATTAGAGTAAGAACAATGTGGGAGGCGGGTTAGTGGGTTTATTCCTTTCTTGTTTTTAATAGGTATTCTGGGTTTTTAGTTTGTATTTTTATGCTGTGAACCGCCCTGAGATCTTCAGATGAAGGGCAGTATACCAATTTAATAAATTAATTTGATTTAATTTAATTTATTTTTAAAAGCAAGGGCTTCTGCTGGAGACTGAAAAGAAGAACAGGCAGAAATTCCTTCTCTGTAGGCCAGGGAAAGGCAAGAGTGCTTATATACCAGGCCCGGCCAATCCAGAGGCATCATGCTGCCTGCCAATCTGAGGGTCAATATTACACAGTCCTGTTCCCTTCTGGGGAAGGGCCATAGCTCAGTGTCAGAGCATCTGCTTTGCATGCAGAAGGTCCCGGTTTCAATCTCCAGCATCTCCAGGTGTGTATGAGAAAGCATCCTGCCTGAAATCCTGCAGAGTTGCTGCCAGTCAGTGTGGGCAATGCTGAGCTAGATGAAACGATGGTCTGAATCGGTTTGTGGCAGCCTGCCTTGTTCCTATGTTTTGCACCTGGAGAGATCTCTGAGTGCAGGTAGTCTGTAGCGAAGCTCATGCCTCAGCCGATGGGATTCCCAGTTTAAGCCTCAAAATCTCTGGCAAGATCAAATCAAGGAGCTCATAAATGCAAAGGATTTGTGCTTCCAGCTGATTTTTTTCTCTCTTTCAGATTGTTAGGGACTGAAGGGAATAGCCGTACCTTTCCATCTCTGAAGCATTACCAGCCTCACTATCCCTTGCCAGGAGCAAAACAGATGGCGAAACACAGACATCCAAACGTCACTGCAGAAATAGCTGTCACTGTCAAGACATCACGAAAACAAACAGAGACTTCTCTGCTGAGCTGCAATATGATGTCTTTATGCACTATTCAGAACAATGAGCAGGAGAGTGTGTTGTGCACAGAGGATGTGGCTGCAAGGCAACACAGGGAAAAGCTAAACATCGTCAGTGTGCACAAGGAGGTGTATGGCAAACATGAAAATCTGCAAAGAGTGTCAGAAGTTTTATCTGGCTTCTCAATGCATAAAATCCCTGTAAATGAGACAAAATCTATCCAACACAATTTTATGTATTTATCTAATTAGCCAGTCTTTCCATTTATCTTATTTATTCATCTATTTAATCTATCTTTCTAAAAATTCTATTACTGTGAATTTGTCTCAAAAGGGGAAATAGTCCGACAGAGGAATAGACGCACACAGGCACACCAGAAATGTTGATCTCTCAGCTGCAAATATGGCAGCAGTTGTGTTTGTTGGGGGAAAAGGACGGCAAGTCTTTAATTATTAAACCAACTGCATTTAGCAGATGGTCAAAGAAAAGTACTTTTTTTAAAAAAAAAAAGTTGCCCGGAGGGTTATATAAACGAACAAGCAAAAACAGCTGGCAGCTGGCACGTGAAATCAATAATGAGAAAATGAATCCTACTGTATCTTTGTTTTCATTGTCTGGCTGGAGACAGTGAAGACGCAGAAAGGGAAACTTCACAAACCAGCTTAACAGATCGCATGGATCCAATTTGGAAATTAAAACAACAACAAAAAGGCAAAGTCTGAAACTGAGGGGCACAGAGATTGCAGGGAGAAAAGGCGGGTGTCAAGGTTCACAGAAAGGTTCAAAGGCATCTGCTTCAATCTCTTCAAGACCACATTGCATAAAAAAGGAGTGCCTTTTAAGACCATTATGCTCAACGTAAAAGAATAGCCAGAAAGAGATAGGGACTCCTGAGGAACATGTGGTTTCAAGCACCAGAGGGAAAGGGAATAGCTTCCTTGATCTCCCAAATGGCAGCCCAGGGATTGCCTCTGAACACCTACGGCTACTAGTCACAATGGCTACATGCTATGTCCACTATACCAGGTGCTGGGAATCACAATGGGAGAGGGTGCTGTTTCACATAGATCCTGTTTGTGGCCTTTGCACAGGCATTTGCTTGGCCACTGTGGGAACAGGGTGTTGGACCAACATGAACCTTTAGCCTGATCCAGGCTCCTGGTTCATATATTCCTATCAAGGACAAGAGAAGCTCCAGCTGCAATCCCAGGCCAGAGTCCAAATGAAAACAGTGCCAAAAAAAAACCCTGCAAGTTTCAGGGGTGCCCTATCAGAGAACCCTCCGTGCTACATCAGTGTCCACCTACCTACTGCAAGCTGTTGAAATGTGAACTGCAAGCCATTTCATATGTGTTCATTTGCAAATCCATTCGATCCCACGCACCATATGAAAAGAAAATACCTATTTTGTTTCAATGTATGCAACTCCAATGGTACTTTTATTACAAAATAAACATAACTAATAAAAACTCAACTGCAACCCCCCATTAAATCGGAGCATCCTGTTTGGGGGACGTGGTCTTGAAAACATGGCGCCCCAAAGCATGTGGGTCATGTGACTCCTGCAGGAGCACATCCCGGAAGACATGTGTTTTCCACATGTTGGAGGGTATGCTAACATGTTTTGACAGGGTGCTTTGAGCAGAAATTTGCATCAATTTTGGGGGGGAAATTGTGAAAACCAAAGGACAATTATATTCCAGTGCACACATTAGTATAAGACAGGGGCTCCCAAACTGTGGCGTGCAAGCAACCTGCGGCCTGCAAGGTTCGTTCTGGTCGAAAGGTAGCAGATTCATCACATTAAACAGTCATTATGATTTTTTAAATATATTTATTACTTCTTTTATTGTATTTTCTTTTCTTACAATTTGAATTCTACAGAAATCAAATTCTAAAAAAGAAAAGAAAACACAATTAAAAATCATTTGCATGTAGCACAGGGCATTGCTGTTGCTACGACAGGCAGAAAAAGCATAAAGTGTCTGCTGAGACCCTCAGCCATCTTCAAGTGATTCATGGGGGGGGGGAGTGAGTTTAAGGAGCACAGGTCTAAGAGGTTTTGATCAGGTCTGTTCACACTGGAATTCACAGAAATCAAATCCCTCAACCATCCTTAATTGTGGGCAATTAAAATGGCAGGCAGCTCAAAGACCCTGCCACCTGAAGCACTGGGGTCCTAGTGTGGATCTTGAAGTATAATTGCATTCCAATCTATGTATTAGTTCAGGGGTCGGCAATTTTTTTTTAATCTGCAGGCCGGTCCACTGTCCCTCAGACCTTGTGGCGGGCCAGAGAAGCAGCACCGTGGGGGGGGGGGAGCTAGAAGAAGAGGTGAGGAGGGCAAGTAGTCCTCCTCCCCACCCCCACCGGCTGAGCTTACCTTCCCAGGGGCTGCCCCTACCACCGCTGCCACCGCTGCTTCTCGTGGGTAAGCAGAGCGAGCTCGTCTGCTCTGCTCTCTGGCCAACAGGAGCACCAGGGCAGCGGTGGCAGCGGAGAGAAGATGACCGGTGCAAAAGGACTGGCTCTGGAGAGGGGCTGCTTAAAATGGTGGTCAGGCAGCTCAGCCCAGCCCCCTTCCTCCTCTAGGCAGGGCGGGAAGAAACCAGGAGGAGGGAGGGAGGCAGCGGCGGCGCGGTGTGTGTGAAGGAGAGGGGGATGGAATGGTGCAAGGGGGGAAATGGCGCAGCCCAAACAAACAGATTCCCCACACCGATCCACGGACAGTATGCGGGGCAGATCTTGAAGGCAAATGGGCCTGATCCGGCCTGGGGGTCTTAGTTTGCTGACCCCTGTATTAATTCATGAGATATGAATTAAGTCAGTTCTCTTAAAAATGCAGACTGAAATGCAGACAGCTATCATATGATTCTTATCTTCTTCTTCTTTTTAAAGAATCTCCCACCTGGTGGTTAGTGATGAGCAAGCACTTGTGCAGAATCTCAACAAGTCTTAGGTCATATCTGCACTATACACTGAAAGCACTATGATACCACTTTAAACTTTGTCTCCCTTCGCCCCCCCAAAAAAACCTGGGAACTGTAGTTTGTTAAGGGTTCTGAGAACTGTTTGGAGTCACCTCTATTTCCTTTAGTTCACTGGGAAGAGGGACTGATTGTTAAACTATTCTATGAATGGCAAACTATGCCAGATCCTGAGTGCTGAGGGTATCAGGACACTTGCTTTGCATGCAGAAGGAATCAATTGATTAATCCCTGGTATCTCCAGTTGAGAGATCTGATAACAGATGATGTGGAAGTCCTGTGCTAAGAACCTGGAGAGCAGCTGCCAACCAGGGTATGCAATGCTTGGCTAGATGGGCAAAGCTGATATAAAGGCAGCTTCTTATGTTCCTATGAAACATCAAAGGAATGAACACACATAAAAAGAAACCACCAAGAAAAAAAATTAACATTAAAATTCCTTCATTTCTAAAATACCAGTTCTGGCATTAAAAAACAAACAAACCAATAAACTCATTGTAGATCCTGGCTCTGATTTCATGGCTGACTGATGAAAACTCTGCATGCACTCAGAAGAACTCCCAGCTAAGGAAGAGTAAATCATTCTATTTCTGGTCTGTTTTACTTTCATATAAGTCTGGGCTCATGCATCAGTCTGTTGCATCCATTTCCACAATAATCCAATTTTTAATATAAAGATATACACACAAAAATGAGATATTTAAATATCCCACAATATGTGTTTCTATTTCCTCTCAAACTACTCATTTAAACTATTTTTTATACATTTTTTAAAGTCAATAAGTGCACCAGAACATTTGGGAAGTGTGGATACAATGGGCATATTAGACAGAGCTTTGCTGTGTATGTCAGTCTATATCAGAACTTATTAAATATCAAATTCATCCAGGATCTCGTCTTTCAGCTTCCCTGTCTCTTCGCATTTTCTGGGACTGAGCCCTATGAAGCTGTGTCTCTAGGTCAGCCTTCACCAACCTAATGCCTTGCAAATGCTTTGAACTACAACTCCCAACAGCAGAGGGCACCCAGTTGCCGAAGTCTGCTCTAACTAACACAAGGCGAGGGGGGAAAGATAATGGCATTACTAATTGTAACTGGAAACAAAACACAGATGGTCTGGTCTGCAAACATTCTTCCAATATTTTTAGCATACAAATGGTACTCTTTGTTCCAGCTAGGACCTCCCTCGTTATTTTATCTGATTTTAAAATCAGACGATGGGAACAGCTCTCCAACACGCCCGCCCCCCCCCCCCCGCCCTGGTCAGCTGTTGTATTCTGTAGCCTATCATTTATTTAAGGAAGCAAGTAATAGTCTCTCCTGAACCTCAAGATTAGCTGTTTTCCCAATTATTATTGACAAGGCGTATTGGAAAGTTCTCTGCAGAACACAAAGACTCTGAGTTTGTACAAAGATGTGGAAGTCAACGTTTCCTGTAGACATCAAGGCTAGGACAATGCCTCTAACATTTGATCATTTCAGTACGGGCAAGGGAGGAAGATGCATCCTGCAGCCAATAAAAATTGGCTTTTGGCCTTTTCACTAAAGGGAGGGGAAATAGTTTATAACAACCTAGCTAGAGCATGAGTAGGTTAGCAGAGCCACATGTTCCTAGGGCTCAGATAAATAAGATGCATGAAGACATCCATTTTGACAGATATTAGATTAAAAAGGAGAGATGCACTCTTTGATGTTACCAAGACTTGAAATTCAAGTCATCATAGCTCGGCTTCCACTTTTTTTCCTTCTTCCTTTTTTTAAAAAAAAAAAGATTTGTAAACAAGGTTTATTTCCAGAAGCTCAATTTACTGTCTGTTATCACATAAATTCTGTATAAATAAAGTACAGCAGTCAATTTTTCTCTCCCCCCCTTCTCCTGCCTCTGTTTAGCTAGACTTAACTCTCAATCACAAAATATATAAAAATGTTAAGATTGCTGGCACCAAGCATTAATTTTGTCTGTTCATTTATTTAGGAATCCCGAAATAAGCTTCAGAAACATTGCTTACAGCACAACTGTAAACTGAAAGGGCCCTGGAATAATAAAGATAAGACTGTCCCATTTAGAAAGGGAAATTTTTACATTCCTGGGTAAACAAGGGGAGCTCATAAATCTTGCCATGCTGTTTAGCGCTGTCAATGTGACCTGTGTCTAGATGAACCTTTGTGTTCTCCAAGAAAACTTAATTAAAATATTTACTGTAGAATTGTTTTACAGTATCAAGGGGTGCGAGAGAAAATTTAACTCTTTCAGCTCAGCACTGCTCTCTGTGTGTCAGAGTAGCATTCAAAACCTGGGTAGCAGGGAGAGGAGTGAGGGGGAGAGAGCATCCATGAACTGCCATATGCAGTTTGTGTATCTGGCTGTGCTTGCAAGGCAGAAAACCTGTCTTGGTAATTCTTAAAATCCTGTTGTTGTTGCAACTGTTCGCCTGTTCTGTGGAAAGCATTATTTCCTCACACAGCAGCCATCACTTCCAAGACCGCTCATGAGGGTTTCAAGTCCTTCAAATCCCGTCCCATATACATAAATAGATGATGCAGCTGCACCACTGGGCCAACCAAAAAGGGAAAAGAAAAAAAATGTGTGAGGTGAGCAGTGCTGTCTTCCAGTTTGTTACCAAGAACAATACAAAGCAGACCCCTCCAAGTGTCCCTATTTTCCAAGGACGTCCCTGATTTAGAGAAGCCATCCTGGTTTCTGATTTGATCCCAGAATGTCCCACTTTTCCTTAGGATGCCCTTATTTTCATTGGAGAAATGTTGAAGGGGGTGGAGTTATCCAACCCCTGAGCCATCTGAAGGCAATCCTGTAAATGAAAGTTTTTTAAATGTTTAATGCTTTATTAAGAGTGGCTGAGATAACCCAGTACGATGTGTGGAGTATAAATAGTAAAATTATCATTATGGAATGGGACGTCCCTGTTTTCATTGGAGAAATGTTGGAGGGTATGTTCAAAGTGCTGGGCATTGAAGACTTTGTGTTGAAGAGATAAAATACTGTGCTCTAATAATCTTGAGTCTTAACTATTGCAAGCTGCTCTGTGTCCAGAATATCAAACCATCTCCTGTCATATGAGTCTATATCCCATTGTTAAAACTGGCAGGAGAGGCTCTTCTTTATGTCCCATCAGTGACTGTGGTAGGGCTGGCAAGCACATGTGAAAGGGACTTCTCTGTGGCTGCAGAAATCCCTACTAAGGAAAGCTCATCTTGGTCACTCTCCAGTGGCCCTCCACTGCCTTAGTGCAACACTTTTTCAGCAGTCTTTCAGTCAGCCACCATAATATATTTTTTTAAAGCAGAACTAGTGAACCATAGAACTTCCAAATGATGCTAGACTCCAGCTCCCATCAGCCCCAGTCAGCATGGCTCACAGTCAGGGATTCTGGGAGTTGTAGTCAGCACCTGGAGGGCCAAACATTTAATGGTGTGATGTTTTGTGGTGTTTGTGACTTCCCACCCACTGAGATCTTCAATGTACGACCTGTTTTAGGTACTCCCCGAGAGTGAATTTTAGTGGTTATAGCTATTTACTTATTTTAAAAATGTGTCTTATTAGGTATCTTGGGCACATGTGTGGAAAAGGTGAGATGGAAATGTTTTAAATACATAAATAAACTTTCTTGGACATATTGATAGGTTTTAGACTGCCATATGATGAAAGAAAGAAAAAAAATTATTAACCACATGAGTTTTAGTAGTTACACTCATTGACTAAAGTTGCACAGATTTCCAAGTAAATAAAAAACAGTACTCAATTAAAATTATGCACACAACTGGCATGGCAGGTACCATCTTAGAAGAGGCATTTTCTTCTGTATGATGGCCTAAAAACTTATCGAGAAATCCCCACTGAACTCAATGGTACTTTGTGTGTGTGTGTGTGTGTGTGTGTGTGTGTGTGTGTGTGTGTACACATATACACACACATATATGGCAAACACTGCAATCATAGTAGGTTTAGAGACAATCCTCTGATGTCAAGTTCACTGGGTGTCCTTAGGCCTGCAGGAACAATGATATGTAGCGGAGGAGAAGCCAAAAGGGTCATCCCATCTCTCCCTCTCACTTGATGGTTATCACACTGGGAAGGACGTTTGTGAAGGAGGAGACACTCAAAGCAGTGTCTCCGCTGACAATTTGTCAATCATGCTCCCTATGGTATTCTGGGACTACCTGCCACCTCATGCAACTGGTTTGGCACAATGTTTTGGCTTAGCACATGTAGAGCAGTCAGACTGTAATCAAAGTCATCTGCCCAACATTTGTCAGTCTGCAGGCAAGCAGGAAGGTATTGGCATTAGATTAATAAGAGATAAAGGTGTGGTGCCTAAACTATTATATAAAGCATTTCTAACACAGCCAGCACTACCACCTAGAAAGCACAACTACTGTCTGACCGTTAAACCAAAATAATTCATCACCATCTTTTAATACATTACTACAGCATTTGCAATGCAGTTTAGTCCTTAAGTAGGCTTTTGAATGTTCCCATTTTACAGATGGGTAATATCTCGTAATGCTGGCTCAAGCCTAAGATCTCCAGTCTTAACTCTATTATGGATTGAATGCGGAATGTTTTAAATAATTTGGGCCCCCTATATTCCCAGCACATAACCACCTTCAACAGGTTTTGTGAGTGGTTCAAATTAGCACTGGAAATTCCCTGCTTGTGGAAAAACAGGATGTCAGGGTTAAGAAATGCTGTTTGTCTACATGCAGGGAAGATAGGTGTGTGTTCCATAATACATAAGCAACACCCCCATGACACATCCTGAAGTGGTACAGTCCAGAAAAGGCTTTACCACTTGGCTCTGTTAAATGTATGAAGCTTCCATGAAAAATACAGGGAACCCCAAATACCCTAAGGAATATTCTTGTTTTGTTTTGTTTTTTTAAGATTAATGAAGAAACTAGGGGGAGAAAAAAAGGGGGAATGAAGGGGAAAACCACAGAGGACAAGATGGTTGGACCGTGTTCTCAAAGCTACCAACATGAGTCTGACCAAACTGTGGGAGGCAGTGGTCTGGTCCATGGCGTCACGAAGAGTCGGACACAACTAAATGACCAAACAACAACATATACATATATTGATTTAATATATCCAAATGTCCAGATAGGTATCCACCTGAAACAGATGTTTTTAAGAAATATGCTCAAATGCAACAAGGGCAGTTAGGGGCCACTGCAAAATAGACGGTTGGTCTAAAGAACATTCTAAAGTGCAGATTCTGAATTATTTTTGTTGTTCTTTTTCATCATCTCATTATTTATCCCCACCATCATTGTTGCTGGTTGCAAGCTTCCCAGAGAGGCATCCTAGTGGATGCTGTGAAAACATGACATCTCCCTGGGCTCCCTTGGGAGGAAGGGGAGGGACATAAATATAATTTATAATTATAAACAGTAATAATAATAAGTATATTAACAATGAACCAGATGGACCTTTGGACTGATGCAGCAGGACTCTGATGATGGTGCTAATATTAGGATATCGGACCTCTGCTCTACTGCTCCTTCCCTAGTTTGTGTTTGTGTCCTGCCTGCTCTCTCTCTCTCTCTCTCTCTCTATCTCTGTCACACACACACACACACACACACACACACACACACTTCCTCTGTGCAACTGTATACAAACCTCACGTGCACCAAGGTCAGAATTTTTTTCTTTTACTGTTCTTTGATTAATGCTGAGAGCTGCAACGTGTTTAGACAGGGTCACGACCCCAGGCATCCATTTAATCAAATTTCTCTGCTGTGTGTCCCTACGGAGCCATCGCAATGAGAAACTCTCTCAATGAAGGAAAGGGGGAAAGGGAGAGGGGTGGAGAGAGATGGAGGGAGAGGGGAGGAGGGGGAGGGGGAAGCACACTTCACATCTCACATTGTTTACACACTGTTAAGTAATTATTTCACTCTCCAGACCCCCACTGGCCATCAGCGGAGAAGTCACCTCCTTGGAGATCCTAAAGAGCTTATTCAGCAAGATCTAATCCATTTGTTTCTCGCCTCCATCGGAAAGCTTACTGCTTAGCTTAAAGACTTCTTTGTGAATACTAAAGTACACGGGGTCCATGCTAATGATCTCACTAATTATTACAGTATTTCTCCTTCTTGGGAGATGCAGACAAGGCAAGAGCAAATGGAGGCTTAAGCAGTACAGCCCACCCTGCCCCAAATGCACACACCTGCTCACCCCACAGGAGAAGACCGGGCTGGAGCAGCAATGGGCAAATCAATCTCTATCAAGTCCGTGTCACTTTCACATGTGTCATCCCCCCCCCCCAAAAGTCAGTTCCATCTTGTTCCTGCATTAAATCAGTGGTTTTTTTATGGCACTGTATATATTTAAAACTTGCTTCCTAAATATGTATTTAAACATGGACTTTTAAGCATACTTTTAAAATGCTCGTTTTAAACATATTTTGATAGGTTGGGTTGTTTTTTTCCTGAACTGTGAACTGCATTGCAACATTCAGGATGTGTAAATGCTGGTGGATAACGAAGTTCTGATTGGTTAGGGCAGAGCTTTCCAAACTTTCCATGTTGGTGGCGCACTTTCTATACATGCATCACTTTGCGACACAGTAATTCAGTTTTACTAGCAAACCGGAGGTTAGACTAACCCCCTTTCCATCCCTGGGAGGAGCATTCATGTGACACACCTTCTTCACACTGCAGCCGACACACTAACGTGTAGCAACACACAGTTTGGAAAGCTCTGGGTTAGGGACTGAGCAAAGCACCAATACACACTGGAACAGCCATGTCTGTAATTGTGTCCAACTAGGGCTAAGTGGACGCAGGTGGTGCTGTGGTCTAAACCACTGAGCCTAGGGCTTGCCGATCAGAAAGTCGGTGGTTCGAATCCCTGCGACGGGGTGGGCTCCCGTTGCTCAGTCCCTGCTCCTGCCAACCTAGCAGTTCGAAAGCACATCAAAGTGCAAGTAGATAAATAGGCACTGCTCCGGCGGGAAGGTAAACGGAGTTTCCTTGCGCTGCTCTGGTTCGCCAGAAGCAGCTTAGTCATGCTGGCCACATGAAAAGTGGAAATGGAAGCTTCCAAACTCTTCTCAGCCACATAGGAGAGAGAGAGAGAGAGAGAGAGAGAGAGAGAGAGAGAGAGAGAAGGAAGGAAGGAAGGAAGGAAGGAAGGAAGGAAGGAAGGAAGGAAGGAAGGAAGGAAGGAAAGAAAGAAAGAAAGAAAGAAAGAAAGAAAGAAAGAAAGAAAGAAAGAAAGAAAGAAAGAAAGAGGGAGTTAAGTGTGGTGCCCAAACAAAGCCAAAAACAAAAAGCTCCACCTTGCAAGGTTCCCACCTCTCCCCATCCACATGGGAGAAGACAGGACAAGACACAGAGGAAACAGGTCAATGATCTATTAGGACCCTTTTAGGATATTGTAATCTGAATCTCCTTCAGTAACTTCAAATCTTGCTCCTGTGTAACTGGGATTTGGCATGCATGAACATCACATTGAAAGCTGTTAAGTGGGAACTGCTTGAGAAAGTGTCAGGGCTGGAGTCAGATGCACATCAGCACTCAAGTAATTAAGTCACTGATGCCAGTGAAGTTAACTCTTTATGCAAGTAAACCAAAATACAGCCTCTGCTTCAGCCTCAGTCTGAACTGCACTCTGCCACATACTCATCCTGCTCACTAAACCCTGTTGCCACTCCAGCTTTCGACACACACACCCTAATCTTCTCCATCTGACCATTCACCGTCATCCCACCACCAATTCCCTGGCTCTGAGCCTTCTTCCCCAGGGGGTTCCCTTGGGGGTTGCCCAGGTGAGGCCTCCCACCACTCCTCTGCACCCAGCCAGTCCATGTTGGCATTTACAGTGAAATCAAACAGGAAGTCAATTGCATGTGCTGGCAACCTATACACAAACAAAGAGGCAAATGAAAAAAAGGAGGCTACCACCTTCCAGTGTGTCACTCTTGCTGCTGGCTAATATAGTTTAAGCTAAGGAGGGCTGTTTGCACCCAGCAATCTAACTCAGTGTTTGGTTAGATTGGATTCTAGATACAGTGGACACTGGCGTAAGTAAAGCAGCAGTTCACTAGCGAATTCTTCTCCATAAATGAAGTATACCAAACTGTAAAGAGATTTCCAAACTCTACTACACGGGGCCTCATTTCTAGGGCCAGTTCCAGAGGGTAACATCAATGGGCATTTGACAGGGCAAGACCAGCAGAGGGCTCACTTCCCTAACAGCACTACTGTTTCCACTTTGCATCCAAGATTAGGTGCAATTTAAGAGGTGGCCAGTTTACATGCCCTGTCTCTTCCAGATTGGGGAGGATGACACTGAGGGTGGCATGCTCAAGAGCTCTCAAAACCCTGGAGACAGTACTCACCAGCTAAAACCACAAGAGGGAACTGTTTATCCTTCATACTGGAGATATTCTGGAGTTTGGTTTATTGAGGGAGGGAAAGGGAATGCTTCCCGACTGCTCGGTAGTGGCACCATTTTGTTTAAAAACATATTGTGCCATCCATACTCTACTCCCCAACATGTGGAAACCTGTGGCACTCCAGGTGTTATTAGACTCCAACTCCCATCAGTCCCAGCCAGCAGGATCAATGGTCAATTTACCCAGCAGGCTAGTAACCACGACGGGCTTATTTACAAGTCTGCAGTCAAGATATAGGATGCTGCCTTATACTGAACTGAACCAGTAATCCACCTGGCTCAGCACTGTCCACAGAGACTGGCAGGAGCTCTCCAGGGTCCTAGCCCCAGCTTGAGATGCCAGGGCTGAACCTGGGACCTTCTGCATGCATTATGGCTCTCCCCCAAACTTTATACCAGCTGCCCCAACCTGGTGCCCTCCAGGTGTTTTGATGGGAGTTATAGGCCTTAAATATATAGAGTACACAGGGTTGGAGACAGGTGCCTTATAATATTTTTTTTGTTTGCCCTCTACAGTCACTCTTAACAGCAAAAGATTCTCCTTCTGCCCCAACTGCAGCTGCCCTTTTGCTGAATCTTTGCTGCTCCTTTTCTTTTCTGCTGCAAATACTCAATATTTGTCCGGTAGCTCTCAATAACACTCTGATCTTTTATGCAGCTCTTCTCCAGGGCAAAGAGCAGAAATGAGGCAGGCAGGTAATGAGGAATTACAGTTTGCCTTTATTTAATAGCTCCATCCGTCAGAGTAATAGAGATGGAGCAAATGGTAACCTTATTCACCCAACCCTTCCTAATTGCTAGCCTGAAAAGCAGCAAGAAAAGTGTATGGAGGGGGGACACACCACACTGGATCTAATTGCAGTTCAGAAATTAAAGGTGAACAACTTGAAAGCCAGGCGTAAGCATAATGCTCCTGTCTTCTAATTCAAATGCAAACAGACTGCAGAAGGTAAGACAATTAGAAACCAAAGAGAAGGCAGCAAAGCAAGAAGAAGCCAGGGTCTGGCAAAAACAAAGTCCCTCTTTCAACCCAACTTGAACCCTCACCTTTTCCTCCCTTGGGCTGTTGAGATAAATGCATTCAGGACAGCTTGCTCATCCGCAGAGGGCACCTCCAACAATGCAATTCAGTCCCCATGGCTATTGCACAGAGCAAAGAGGTTTGATCCCTGCTGAAGGTGGCAGATTTCGGGTGCCATTATGCAACTAGGAACCACAGCTCTTTTCAAGAAGGCGCAGAAAAGGCCTGTCAGAATTATCGAGGGGTTGGAGCACCTTCCTTAGGAGGAAAGACTGACTCATTAGGCTGGGGTTGGGTTCATCAAGATAGAAGTCAGGTAAGGTGGGGAAATAGCTCAGTGGTAGATGGAGAGTGTGTGTTGCATGCAACTGTTCCCAGGTTCAAGCCCTGACCTCTCTACTTAAACAGATCAGGTGGCAAGTGATGAGGAAATCTGCCCAAGACCTTAGAGGGATGCTACCAGTCAGGTCAGCAAGTACGAGTTGGGCTGTCTTGAGTTGACAAGAAAATATTTATTCACGCAGTGTGTAGTTGCACTGTGGAACTCACTCCCACAAAAAGGAATTGACAGGCACCAACTTAGATGCATTTAAAAGATGAATGAGCAAATTCATGGACGAGAGAGTAATATGTGGGTACTAGCCATGATGGCTATGCACTGCCTCCACAGTCGGGAGACAGTAATGCTTCTGAATACCAGTTGCTAGAAACCTCGGCAGGAGAGAATGCTCAGGTGTTTGTGTCCTGCTTATGGGCTTCTTGTGGGCATCTGGTTAGCCACTGTGAGAACAGGATGCTGGACTAGATGGGCCTTTGGTCTGATCCAGCAGGCTCTTCTTATGTACTCTGACTGCCAGCATCTCTCCAGGGTTTTGGGAAGATAGAGGTGTTTTGTATGTTATGTGGTCTGACCCTTTTAAGTAGAAAAACCATGCATTAAACCTAGAAGATTTTTCAGGAGTGCATGTACACCCAGGCCTATATACTGTATATATGGAGGGGGGGAAGGAATGAGAAAGAGCACCATCTTCTTCATCCACTGCCACAAGATGTGATGCTTGAGTCTGGCTGAGATAGCTCTGAAATGTTTTTAAATGGTTAGAATGTTTTTAAATGGTTTTTTGTTTTGTTTTGTTTTTAATTCTTTCTGGTAGGGTGGGTGGATTGGATTCTTAGTTGGTTTGGGAATTTGTTTAATTTTGGTATACTTGTAATCTTTATTGTTTTTGGTTTATATTGTTTAATTGTTTTTTGTGGGTTTTTTTTTTTTTTTTGCTTTGTTTTTTCTGTTGCTTTTTATATAGGTGTTTGTTCTTAAGGGGTGGGATCAGGGCTGCCCGGGAGTGGGTCCCAGCCGATAAAATGGCTGGGACAAGTTCTACAGGGGGGGATGCACTGGGACACCCGATCTCAGTGATCACGGGCAGGAGGAGGAGTCACGCTAGGACCAGACCATGTCATTACCGAGGAGGCAGGCTTAGTCGTTGTTTGAGGACTATCCCTGCCTCCGGGTCTGGCCCTGACTGGACGGGTACTGGAATCAACAAGGGATACCCACATGACCTGAAAGTGTTGCTGTGTAATGCCAGGTCAATGATGAACAAAACCACTGCCATCCACGACCTGATTGTGGATGGGGGACTTGACCTGGCATGTGTGACAGAGACTTGGTTGGATGAGGCAGATGGGCCAGTCCTTGCCGCTGCTTGTCCACCAGGTTTCTCTTACGCACAGCAACCCAGGCCATCTGGGCGGGGAGGGGGGGTTGCAGTGATTTTTAGGAAGTCATTAGTTTGCACCAGGCGTCCTATTGGAAAGACCAAGTTTTCTGAGTGCATGTTCTGGAAGTTGGGCAATAGGGGCAGTACAGGATTCCTTTTGGTGTACCGACCTCCCCGCTGCACCAAGGATTCCCTGCCCGAGCTGCTTCAGGTCGTGGCGGATGTGCTCCTGGAGACACCTAGCCTGGTTGTCTTAGGAGATTTTAATATCCACGCCGACACGACCTTACAAGGGGCCGCTCGGGACTTCGTGGAAAGCATGGCCTCCATGGGGCTGTCCCTGAATAAGTCTGGCCCAACTCATAGCCGCGGACATGCCTTAGACCTAGTGTTTACCTCTATGGATGTTGGTGATCTGACACTAAGTAAAAGCGATACAAAAGAAGTGCCATGGTCAGATCACTTCCTGGTGCAACTAGACTTCTCCGCGACCCTTCCCCTCTGCCGGGAGGTGGGACCGATTCGGATGGTCCGCCCCCGCCACTTAATGGATCCAAATGGTTTCCAGAGAGTGGTAGGGGATGTTTTATCCCATGTTGATGGCCTTTCAGCTGATTCCCTGGTGGCCCGCTGGAATGTGGAGTTAACCAGGGCTATTGACTGTCTGGCTCCGAAGCGCCCTCTCCGATTGCATGGAGCCCGGACAGCCCCGTGGTTTTCTCCGGAGCTGAGGGTGATGAAACAGTCGCTGAGACGGCTAGAGCGCCGGTGGCGGAAAACTCATTCTGAATCAGACCGGACACGGGCTAGAGCTCAACTTCGAGCCTACCAAGTGGCAATGGCAACGGCAAAGAGAACTTTCTTTGCCGTTTCTATTGCATCTGCAGAAAACAGCAGCAGGAGACTCTTCCAGGTGGTTCGCAATCTAGCAGAACCACCTCCGTCATCTGGGTCTGATAGGGACCCCAAGATCTCCTGCAATGCTTTTGCAATGTTTTTTGCAGATAAAGTCGCTCAGATTCGGAAGGAGGTAGACTCCACCGTGGGAGCAGAGCCGGGGCGGGAGAGTGCTAGAGCCCTGTCTAGTCATGTTTTATGGGATCAATTCCAATCTGTTACCTCCGAGGATGTGGACAGGCTGCTTGGACGAGTGAAACCGACCACCTGTCTTCTTGATCCTTGCCCATCCTGGCTAATAAAAGCTAGCCGGGAAGGGCTGGGCGATGGGCTCCGCGGGGTGGTGAATGCCTCTCTCTGTGAGGGAGCCTTCCCAGACCCACTAAAAGAGGCGGTTATTAAACCGCTTCTTAAAAAACCATCTTTGGATGTGGCCAATATGGCCAACTATCGCCCAGTCTCAAATCTTCCATTCTTGGGCAAGGTGATTGAGCGGGTGGTTGCTGAACAACTCCAGGCACGCCTGGAAGAAGCGGACCATTTGGATCCCTTCCAATCGGGGTTCAGACCTCATCATGGGACTGAATCTGCCTTGGTCGCACTGGTTGATGATCTCCGGCGGGCTAGGGACAAAGGTGAGAGCTGTTTCCTAGTTCTGCTGGATCTCTCAGCGGCTTTTGACACCATCGACCATAACATCCTTCTGGACCGCCTAGAGGGGTTGGGAGCTGGGGGCACTGTTATACAGTGGTTCCGCTCCTTCCTCCTGGGCCGTGTTCAGAAAGTGGTGGTGGGGGATGAGTGTTCAGACCCCTGGACTCTCACTTGTGGGGTACCTCAGGGCTCTGTCCTCTCCCCCATGCTTTTTAACATCTATATGCAGCCGCTGGGAGAGATCATCAGGGGGTTTGGGCTGGGTGTTCATCAGTATGCGGATGATACCCAGCTCTACCTCTCTTTCAAATCAGAACCAGTGAAGGCGGTGAAGGTCCTGTGTGAGTGTCTGGAGGCGGTTGGAGGATGGATGGCGGCTAACAGATTGAGACTGAATCCTGACAAGACAGAAGTACTGTTTTTGGGGGACAGGGGGCGGGCAGGTGTGGAGGACTCCCTGGTCCTGAATGGGGTAACTGTGCCCCTGAAGGACCAGGTGCGCAGCCTGGGAGTCATTCTGGACTCACAGCTGTCCATGGAGGCACAGGTTAATTCTGTATCCAGGGCAGCAGTCTACCAGCTCCATCTGGTACGCAGGCTGAGACCCTACCTGCCCGCGGACTGTCTCGCCAGAGTGGTGCATGCTCTAGTTATCTCTCGCTTGGATTACTGCAATGCGCTCTACGTGGGGCTACCTTTGAAGGTGACCCGGAAACTACAACTAATCCAGAATGCGGCAGCTAGACTGGTGACTGGGAGCGGCCGCCGAGACCACATAACACCGGTCTTGAAAGACCTACATTGGCTCCCAGTACGTTTCCGAGCACAATTCAAAGTGTTGGTGCTGACCTTTAAAGCCCTAAATGGCTTCGGTCCAGTATACCTAAAGGAGTGTCTCCACCCCCATCGGTCAGCCCGGACATTGAGGTCCAGCGCCGAGGGCCTTCTGGTGGTTCCCTCGCTGCGTGAAGCCAAGTTACAGGGAACCAGGCAGAGGGCCTTCTCGGTAGTGGCGCCCGCCCTGTGGAACGCCCTCCCTTCAGATGTCAAAGAGAACAACAACTACCAGACCTTTAGAAGACATCTGAAGGCAGCCCTGTTTAGGGAGGCTTTTAATGTTTAATAGATTACTGTATTTTAATGTTCTTTTGGAAGCCGCCCAGAGTGGCTGGGGAGACCCAGCCAGATGGGCGGGGTATAAATAATAAATTATTATTATTATTATTATTATTATGAAAGAAGATTAGAGATAGATTTGCAGAAAATGTATTTATCAGTTATTATTAGCCATGACAGCTAAATGGAATCACCATATTCAGAGGTAGTCTAGCGTGAAATACCAGTTGCTTAGGCAGCAAGGGAGGGCTGTTGCCTTCATTTCCAGTTAGTGGGCATCCCAGAAGCATCTGACTGGCTACTGTGAGAAACAGAATGATAGGTGATCTTGAACCAATGGACTCACTTAGCAAAACTGTTCTCAGACTTTCATGAGACATGATCTACCCAAGGCATTTTAGTGCCTGATTGTCAGGACTGGGTAGCAAGCTGGTGCCAGGAATCAGGGTGAGAGGGAAACCAGGAGACAGGACCTGAACACAAGCCAGGAAGCAGGAGTAGAAGAGCAAGACCAGGAGCAACAGAACTTCAGCAGGCCTTGTTCAAGCAAAGCACCATGGAGGCAGGAAGCTTTCATATACTGTATTCCCTTCCTACCAACATGCAGCCTATTGGGCAGTCAAAACTTCTCCTGGTGCTTACAGAGAGGATGCAGTTGTGCACTTCACCTGAAGGGGGCAGTGATCAGTTGCTCCTGACTCTTCAGCAAGAGGTCGCAGTCATGCACCTCACCACATGGGGCAGTGGTCAGCAGATCCTGACACTGAACTGGAAAATCCAAATGGCAACCCCCTCCCACTAACTAAGGCACAGTGTATAACTGTGAGACTCCCCCCACTGAAATCAGTGAGAGCTGTACAAAAACACCCTACCTTTCTTCCAGGCAGAGGGCCTTCTCGGTAGTGGCACCCGCCCTGTGGAACGCCCTCCCATCAGAGGTCAAAGCGATAAACAACTACCTGACATTTAGAAAATACCTGAAGGCAGCCCTGTTTAGGGAAGTTTTTAATCTGTGATATTTTAATGTATTTTAATATTTGTTGGAAGCCGCCCAGAGTGGCTGGGGAGACCTGGCCAGATGGGCGGGGTACAAATAATAAATTATTATTATTATTATTATTATTATTATTATTATTCCACCAAGTAACTCAAGGCAACATGTATCCAGGTGGTCTCCCATCCAGGAACTGACTGGACCCAGACCTGCTTAGCTTCAACAGGGATGCTACATCATATACCTCCAAACACAGCTACTGGGGTAAGAAAGGGATTTGTTCACAACATACAAGTAACCTTTAAAAGGGCTGTTTGTTGCAAGGAAAAGCACAGAGGAGCATCTCTGAACTTCAGGTTCGTTCAACTGCAAAATTATGATTTCTACAACAATGAATGAAGCTTTGGGGACATCTGACTCAGACACATGCTCTTCCTGCATGTCGGTGTGTTTGGGGGGGGGGGTATCTTTCCTGCTAAGTGGCCCTTTCAAAATGTTACCCTTGCAAAAATGACTCTCAATAAGTGTTATTACGGCACATTTTACAGATATAGGAAAGCAATAATGGCATTCTTTTAAGCCTCACTGCAAACACAAAGGACCCATTCTATCCAAGGAGATACACACATCTGAACGGCAGGCTTCCCACCTG
Source organism: Darevskia mixta (assembly GCA_034641385.1). Lineage (NCBI taxonomy): Eukaryota > Metazoa > Chordata > Lepidosauria > Squamata > Lacertidae > Darevskia > Darevskia mixta. The sequence goes on along the minus strand of JAWWNH010000061.1, from coordinate 6,568,473 downwards.
CCACCTGCTAAATCTTTTGCAACTTAAAAGTTCTTATCATAAGCTGAGAATCCAGTTTTCATTTTAAATACAGTCGAACCTTGGATCCCGGACGCCCTGGAACTCTTGGCTCCCGAACGTCACAAACCCAGAAGTGATTATTCCGGTTTGCGAACATTCTTTGGGAACCTGAACATCCAATGTGGCTTCCATGGCTTCTGATTGGCTGCAGGAGCTTCCATTCCATTAAACCATTCCGTTTAGCTGCTGCATCACACCACAGTCTCATGTTTAGCTGGCAATATTATTAAAATCAATAGATCCATTTTGCAAATTGTTGTCAAACCAGGGGTTTCCTATCCTGTAGCTATACACCTGGTTCTTCCAAATTAAACACAGCAATTTACATTTCTATCTATTACAAATCATTTTTATCATTTGGACTCAGTTCCCCATCCTGTCAAGATCACCTAGAATCCTATTTCTGACTTCTTAAGATGCTAGTTATAACCATTACCCCAGTTTTGCGCCACCTGAAAATTTGATAAGCATTATTTCCACTGCTTTGTTCAAGTCATTCTTAAACCTGTTAAACAGCACTGGGCCTGGGACACAAACCCTGCACTTGTTGACAAGGAATCACTGATGACCATTCTGTGGGTACAGTGCAACATCCAGCTACAAATCCACCTAAAAGTGCAATAATCTAACCCACATTTTAACAGCGAGAATATAATGGGGGGTCTTGTTGAAAGACTTAGTCAAATCAAGATATACTACATCTACTGATTTCCCCTGATCTACAGAAGAATAAAAGCTGCCTGATATCGAGCCCCACTCATAGTCCATCTAGTCCATCTCAGTACTGTACACTAGGATGGACATCAGCTCTCCAGAAGAGGTGTACTTGTCTAGGGTCACTGAGAGGTTGAAGACCCATGACTATTTCTGCAGCAGGGTCCCAGCCTCCAGCATCTTACAGCCACCCTATCAGCATGAAAGGGGAGCTTTCCAGCCACCAAGAAAAAGCCACCTCACCCTTTGTGTTGATTGGACCCAACCAGAGTGCGTGCACAGAAAATAGTAAATCTAGCTGAAAATCTAGTTGGAGATCTGTGTTGATATTTGCAATGCATCCCCAACTATTATTGTTGTTGTATAATTATAATTGTATGATCTTAGAAGTTGTGGCTATGAGTGGGTGTAACTCCGACTATCAAATGTGAACTGGAATTAGTTCCCTTTTTAACATGCATGCTGAACTTCAACTAGCACTATTTCCTTTGTAAAATGAACTTTCCAAACTCTGGATATTTCGCATGTTCCAAAAACACCATCTGTAGATACACATGCTTCGTAAAACACATAAAATACACCAGGTTTCTGCTGTGCTGTGCAATAAAGAAAGGGCACTCTGCAGTTGAGTAAGAACTTTTACTATTAACATAAAAGAAAGCTATAGGCCTAGGTCTCCTTGTCTCACACACCCTGCCCCCCTTGCTGAAAAGAAAGGGATCTTCCATCAGCCAATTGTCATGTATCATATATTTCATCTCTCTGAGGGCCAGGGGCTCAGGTTCTTTTCTCCAGAATAAAATACACCAAGGGGGAAATTTGTGTTGCACTCCACACCATTTACAAACTGCTTCCAAATAAATTAAAGCACTTTCTGCTATTCATTAATCCCTGGATGCTGCCATTTTTGCATTTGTGCTCAGTATCAGAAAATCCTCAACTCCTGGTTCCAGGAGTTGCACCTCTATCTCTCCTCTTCTTCTCTCCCCAAGTACACAGATGGTGACCTTTCTTAAGCGCACCCCAGAGATACCGCATAATGTAAGTCAGAAAAAGGAGAGTGAACAGGGCAGATGCCACCAGAAAGAAAATTCGGTCCAGCAAATGCAGCCAAAAGGATGAGAAAACTGGGGGGGGGGGGGAGTTTAGTTGGCTATTTGTCGAATCCAGACATTAGGCTGGATCATCTCTATTCTGAAGACCTATTGTGTTTTGCATAAAGTAGGAACTTCTACAGTCCGCACCCATCTTCCAAGTTTAAGATTCTGGTTGCAATCCCAGAGTCGCTGAGAGGCTGTTCTAGAGACCATGAGATTTTGAGGATCTCCTTCTCAGAGGGGAGAGAAGCGGATCTGCATTGGGGACCCCCCTCTCAGCTGCAACGAAAAGGACTGACACCAATGCCCCTCTGTTGTCACTGCAGAAATAAAAGAGGGGGGGAGTGTTCCAGACGTTTATTGGAATGGATCCTTTTGGAGTCCGGATATCTCCCTCCAAGATGGGTATGGGGGAATACACTAGCTCAGATTGGTTTAGCAATTAATCCCTCTTCCTGAGGAAGTCTGGGAGTTAAAGCTCTGTGAGAGGAAACTGACATCCTTAAAAATTGCAGCTCCATGATTATTTGGGGGAAGGCACAACTGTTTAAAGAGGTATACCGGTAATAGTGCTTTGAATGTATGGTGCAGCTGTAGCCTGGCTTCAACACTAGAGGTGCAACAACATCCTTCCCTGCATCTGCAGGAGAAGGCTAGTTTAAGGGGTTGATGATAGGCCTGTGGCACACAGCTCTAATCTCCCATAGAGGACAATGGCTGGGGGGCTCACGAGAAATAGATGGGGGGAGCTGCTGCTGCCCCCACCCACAGTATCTACCAGCTGATTGCCTCACTCTGTCTAATGGTAGGGCTGGCCCCAAGGGCAGGTATGAGTTATGCTTACTTGTCACCAATAGCATGTCTTGATCCAGCCAGAACAAAGGTGGACAGTGCTACTCAATGAAATCAATAGGACCTTTGGCACAGACTTCAAGGTGAGCAAGAGGAGACCCTCTGTCAACAAGAATTTCACTTACGTTTCCTCTCTGAGTAAGCAATAATAAAAATAAAAATAAAATCCAGCTTGCTCACACAAAGTTCTCTCTGTAAGAAACTATCCCCTGTAAGCATTTAGCAGATGGGAAACGGGACTCCATTTGTGTAGCGGCATCAATGCAAATCTAATTCCCAACATTAAACTGGAGAGGCAGAAGCACATTTACAAGGGCTTTGTGGCTGTATCTCTTCCTTCAGTTAGCAAAGTTAAAAATCATTTACTTTTGAGTACTTGCTGTAAAACGCTAATTGCCCTAGAGTCCTTGTGGGCTCCATCACTGCATCTGCAATGGCTTCCCCATACTCATCAATGGAGGAGGTGACTATGTGGACACAATGAGCTGTTTCGTTTGCTGAACTGAATATAAGGTGCTCTTTTTTCAACCGTTCTCCACCTCTTCTTGAGAAAAGAAATTGAATTTAAAAACTGGAGTGAAATTCTCATGGGTGGGGGAGACTGGGATTTTTATGTGTTTGCTTTAACTTCTGAGATGGTCAAGAGGTGTTTTTGAGTGTACTTTCTTCCCTTCAACAATTCATCCGCAGTCCGCAGCCATCCCAGGTGCCTTCAGTAATAGCCCTTGGCTATCACTCCTCTCATAGGGCTTTTTTCAGATCAAAAAGTGTGGCCATCTGGGGAATCTGAAGGCTACTGGAGGAATGTTTACTGTAAAGGAAAATACATACACCATCCATGCCTACCTTGTGACAATAAGATGAACTCAAAATCCCACACTGCCTTAAATGTAAAAGAAGTCCTCAAATGCCCATTCAGGAAAAAATGGGAACTGCTTTCAGAGGGGAATAAAACTAGAGACAAATGGGAAGAATAATTTGGGCAAAGCACACAGAACAAGGACTTTCTGCAATGCACCCCACATGGAGTGCTGCATCAACTGAGAGGTGGTGCAATTTTGAACACATGTTAAACTTATTCTCAAGGCCTGATCAGTTCCAACCAACGTCTCTTCACTTCTTTCCAGTATATATGGCACACCAACTTCCATCAGCTCTTAACAAACATTGTCAGTCATCAGGGATAGTAGTCCAACCGCATCTGGAGTGTTGTGCACTGCATGATAGTTCCTTTGGAGATTGTTGGAAGAAAACACTGGTTGCTCAAAGCATCAAATGTTAATCCTGACATTGGCACAGAGAAGGAGGAATGAACATGGGATGAACATCTCTGGTTCCATTCTATGGGTTCATTCACTATTACATGCTAACATTCTGGCGGAACATGGTCAATTTCTAGAAATGGTGCATGTATAGTCTACCACAACTTGCATTACCTTTCATTTACTCTGCCCTCTGCTCCTCTCTTAGAAATGCTCATAGCTGATTAAACATAGCACATACAGGCAGAGGCGCATCCAGTTGCCTTGTTCAGCTACCGTTTTATCAGTGTGTGCAAGCATTTCTGTGCATTGGGCTGGGGGAGGAGAATGGGTTGAACAAATTAGCTGTAGCAAACTGCACAGAATAATGACAGGTCCCTAAAGCATTGCTATCACTCCACAGAAAAGACCAGGCAACTTGGAACTCCAAGATCAAGATTCAAAACCAGATGGGAGGATTTCAAAAGAATCCCTAGAATGAGTAAGTGGAAAGACGGGTTTTTATTTCACACGCTCAGAAACCATGCCCTCTTATTTGGAAGCCCTTCTCCTAATCATAAGCGTGTTGAGGGGGCTGATTATGATTATGCAACAGTGAATAAGAACCACTCCATATATGCTCTAATAACTCACTATTTTATATATTCCACCGGTGAATGGTATCAATAAAAAGGAGTTATGGCTAAGCCACAATCAGTCTTGTATGTAGATTAAGTCCAGCTAATAACAGAAGGGAAATCAAGGGATAGAATATAATGGAATAGGAATTCTCAGAGCAAAATCTATAAATACACATGTTTGGAAGGAAAGCAATTGGGAAAGGCCTCAGACATTTATTAGTTCACATTCTTTGTTCCTATTTCTGGCCTAAAAGCTGCTGAAAGTGCAACCACCCAAAGCTTCAGAAGAAAGGAATGTTTGTGCTAAGTTGGAATGACTTCATATAAGATAACGCTGCTAAAATAAAAATTCAAACCATGTCACCAAAATGTAGTTGACAACATGTATATTATGCAATTATGACTGTCATTTTATTACTGTTATTAATTTATTAGTATAATTGCAATTTTTTTTCAATGTCATAATGTGATAATAAAGGACTTGTCATTACTGAGTTAACCTCAGAACATCTCTGACCTCAGGGGAGGGTGCTCTCCGCTTTCAGTCTAAAATGAGCTGTCAGTTACCACAACGACATTTTGATGACTACATTATCTTGTAATTAAGTGTCTCAACAAATTTCTCCTTTTGATTGACAGGTAGTTAAGACTATCTTTGACCACAGGGCAGTTCCTTTATATTTCAAGAATATTTTTCCCCTTAGCACTGAAAGAGAAAGATGAACATTTAAAAATTAAAATGTTGGAATATATATAACACTTAAGTTTTTATGTGTAAAACAATGGAATCTCTGACCAATGCTAATTTCCCCACTAGTCTCACACTATTGTGTCAATGTGACAACTCTGACAGATTCGGAAAGTCCTGAAGTTCTTTGCCAAAGTTCAAAAAGTGCACTGTTCTCTTTCCCATTGTTTTTCTTTCCCCTTGTTTTCTAAATAAGTATGAACAGAACCACACAGAATCACGTGCACTGACAGCATAGCCCTTGCAAAGGGACTTAATAAAGTGCTGCATGACTGAGGACCAGAGAAGCTGAATAGTGGGTTATCTGGAACAGATCAAAGGAACTCTGCAAACTGCAGCTTTCAACTGAGAATTAGAAGTCCAATGATGTGTAGTCACTATAGATGGAGCAGTCTGTTTCAGACTGCATGTCAACAATGGGCAAAAGCAAAGGGCTGGACCACTCCTTCTCTCTCTCTCTCTCTCTCTCTCTCTCTCTCTCTCTCTCTCTCATTTTGCTGCTCTTCTATCTCTCCCGCTCCTGTTCCACCTAGCAGACTCCCTACAGAAAGAAGGGCAAAACTTGCTGGAAGTCTAACTACTCACTTGCAGAGGGTTTTTGAAATTAGGCGGTGGACAGTAGGTTGTCCACCCCTGCCTCAGAATATACAGAGGGAAGGAACAGCTGCCTACAGCAGGATACCACCCAGAGGTGCAAGCACTGCATCTTGATTGAGGTTGGTCTTCATAAGTTTGCTTATGGTCCAGTATTGTTACGCAGGTGAAACTGAGCATCTGCTCTCCATGGGGCTGAATTAAAAATGCATTGGATGGTTGAGGTGCACAAGGCCGTATTCTAGTAAGCTGTTAAATAAATGGGTCAACAATGCAATATTCATGAAGGTTAGGGATTAATTTTTAAAATATTTTTTAAAATTTATACATAAATATGCCCTTCATATTACCGGTGCTAAACAGGCAGGGAAAAGAAACATTAAGCAAATGGCAGGAAGTACATTTCAATGTGGAATTCTAAAATTTAATCTACATCCGCAGAATCATAAAACAACAGGTTCCCTGAAAATATAGACTTAATCATTTTTCCTTCCCATCACCAGCAGCTGATGGGGGTCAGGTGGTACACAGCCTTGGACCATTGAGTTGCCACTTCTAGGTTCCACAGCTAATTGACTTTTGAGTGGTTCTGATTACTTTTGAGTAGTTCTGCACCCCACCACACAACCAGCGGAGAGGGGATTTCCTGATCTGCAGAGTAACGCTATACATGTATGCTTAGAAGTAAGTCCCATTGACTTTATCTGATCAACAGAATAGTGCCTTCCACATCATTAGGGGGTTTGAAGCTGTTGAACATAGCCTCCTGTTCTGAACTGGGCATGTCCCCTTGACCCCAGAATGGTCCTGCCAAAGCTTGCACTCAGAAATGCATATCAAGTCAGACCATTGACTTCTCTAGCTTAATGTTGTTTACCTAGCCTCTTCCAAATTGGGGCTTCCAAGATGTTGTTTGACTCCCAACTCCCGTTAGCCCAAGTCAGCATGGCCAATCGTCAGGAACAATGGGAGTTGCAGCCTAGCGACATTTGGAGGGCTCTAGGTTGGGGAAAGCTGATCTACAGTGACTGGCATTGGTTTTCTACAGTTTCAGATGGGGTCTCTCTCAGCCCTACCAGGAAATGCCAGAGGTTGAACTTGGGACGTTCTGCACACAAAGCAGAAGCTCAACACCCCTCCCATGTGGCATACCTGGCCTTCACAATAACATCCTAGGGTGGGTTACAACAAAGTAAAAATACAATCTTCAAATCTGTTAAAACAATTTGTAATTCAAAGAATGGGGCAAAAAGCTATGACATACTGAATGCAAAACAATTATGTTTTTCGTTTAATTTACTTCACCCTATTTTAGGTCTTTGGTTGTAATAAATATTGGTTTGCTCTCTATTCTGTCTCTCCTCCCTTCACTACACACACACACACACACACACACACACACTTGCAAATCTACCATCTGCAATGCATGGATAAGTCTCACTGAATTCTGTGGAACTTGTGCATGATTTGCTATGCTCAGGGTTGCAATCTCAGTGTCTATGCATTTCCACCCTTCAGAAGCGTGTGGCAATTCATCAGCGATTTAACCTATAGACATTTGAAGGTTGAAGAGCACCTCAGAGGGGTCGTTGACCTTCAGCAACTGCAAGATTCGTAGCTTCAGCTACAGTCAATATATATTTATCTTTCTGTTGGGACTATTACAACTGTTCAAGTAATGCTGACCTTGAAACTTCCTGTGCTGGATGCAGTAGAATAACGATCCCTGAAGGAAAAGTATAAAAATATCGCAATAGGATGTCTAAATCTAAAATGCACATAACAATCAAGAGCACAAGGATTCCAAATATACACCACCTGGAAAACAAAACAAAAGAAGGAGGAGGCTGATTTTTGGCACAGTCTTATAAATGCCATTTGCATCACACACGTCAGGCTCAAAAACTGCATATCCAGATGTATTTCTGATCAAGACTTGTATAGCTTAAGAGACCACATCTCTCAGCATGAATCAGAGCCCGTTCAGATGTCATACAGTAGGAAATGTGCTTGTACCACTGCATAAAAGGCAAGAGCAACCTCATTACCTGGTCTGGATATACATACATAGTACAGTTACATTGCTGAAGCTAAGCAGGTTCGGGTCTGGTTGGTACCCGATGGGAGACCACCTGAGCCCCCCCACTTCCCATGGATACCACCTCGAGCCCTGAGTTGAGTGAAATGTTCTACGTATGTATAATAAGATAAATTTAAAGCACCTAATATTTTTACTTACTAAAGGGATTGCTGTCCCCAACCTCAGAACAAATGCACAGCCTGGCTTAATAAAATAAAAGCAAATTAGAAATGCACTCCCGTTTGTCAATGGCTGTTATAAATTATAATGGCTTTCAAGCTGTTTTAGTGCTGGTTTTGACCTTTAAGGCTCCCTTGTCCTGAAGGCTGGGTAATAATAATATAAAAAACCAGTAACAATACTAGCATTGTTGTATAAGAAATAATCATAAGCCATTTATGATTTGGGATCAAGGCACCTGGAAGAACACCTATTTCCACAAGGGTCTACCTGTCCACCAGGTATTGGGAATATTGTTCAACCTAAAGGCCACATTCACTTCCAGAACAACTCTCATGAGCCCCATGTCAGTGGAAGGTGGAGCAAGGGGCAAAGGGGGCATAGCAACTTCTGTTAGAAACTTCTGCTTCTAACTTGCAAGGCTAAGCATATTTTGGAAATAAGTTTTATGGCTGGTTTCTTTTAGAACATAGGATCAGTTCCAAACTGGAATTGTTTATGTAGAGAGACCTGGAGGGCCACACTTGGCTCTGATGTTCCCTGTCCCTTCTGTAGACTAAGGTCTTCAGCAGGGCTCCTTCTTCAAGACATTAAACCTTCATAGTGGTGGCACCCAGATGGGAAAAAAAAGCCTTCCCTAGCAAAGTTCGCCTGGAGCCAACTCTGCTGTCAACTAATAATAATAATAATAATAATAATAATAATAATAATAATAATACTTTATTGCGGTCCAAAGACCCACAAAACAATTTCAAAACAAGGTACAGTTAAAACGACCATACAGACAGATGGAAGAAACCAAGGCAGGGCATAATGATCTTTGTTTCTTATAACCTCTGAAAGAAACTTTGCCATGGCCAGTGTAATATCATTTGACCTGTCCTCCAAAAGATATTTAATATGGGAGGCTTCGGATTTTCAACTTTCTTTGGGAGAAAGCGATGAAAGTGGTATAATACTGTTTTAAATGTATAGTGCAGATGGGACCTATGCTTCCTGAAACTCATACTTCTGCCCACTCCCCCTGTCATTCTACTTCTGGACCCAGAGCATCTTCTCTGTGGGTTACAGCATGGGGCTGTTAACGCCAAGGTCGCAGGTTGGATCCAGCTTATTGGCCAGCTGCATTGCAGGGGGTTGGACTAAATGACCCTCAGGATCCCTACCAACTATTCTATTCTATTCTATTCTATTCTATTCTATTCTATTCTATTCTATTCTACTTTACAGAAGCTGAAGTGGACCACACATCACTCACAAAAAGCTAGTAAAGTATTCTTTAAGAAGGGAGGTAGGGCTTGTAGCCAATGCCTACTAAGAGTAGAGCCACTGAAATTTATGACCATGAAATTTGTTACCAATACTGATGGATCTACTGTGAGTAAAAACTTCATTGGCTACAACCCTGGAGGACTTCTTACGTTGTGTACCAGCCAGCCCCCAAGACTCGGCCCCGGGCACCGCACTTAAATGTTCAAGAATTCAAATCTAGGAGTCTTATTAAAGAGCAATAACCTCCTCCTTTTTTATTCTTTTGTAAACTAATCAGAAACTAACGACTTGCACTAATTAAAAGGCTATAATTAGGAGAGACCTCATAAAACATTGAAACGATTTTGGGCTGAGAATCTTCATGTGATAAGCTTGTTCCTTATACCAGTATCCATGCCTCACGGGCGGGGGGAGGCCACAAGGATAAACCCTGATAAGGGAGAATTGTTTCTTAAAAGTTAGAATGCTTCCATGGATTTATTTCACAGTGGTAGTAGTGGTGGGGGTGACTTAGTATAATTACTGCATTCAGAATGACAATGTTGTGTCATTTTTACAGAATGGGATACTAACCAAATAACTAGTATTTTTCTGGTCTGATCACCAAAACCACCAAAATATTAGGATCTGAGAAGTCAATTTATAACTCCAGATTCTGTCCCAGCTCCATCCTCTCACTTGCCACAATGCATCTTGGCTCCTGGCCCCACCAGTTTCTTTACTCAAAGCACCTATTTGAAACAGATGGGAAATTATGTAGGGATGGGGGACAAGGTGAGTTTCCCACTATTAGATCCTTCCAGCGACAATTTTCCATTCCTAAAAAAAGCATCAATCCCAAAGTGAATTGGTAACAGAACAAAAATGGACAGAATACCGGCCATATTGAACCTCTTCTATGGAGGAGAGATATTCCTTCATTAGTCCTCTAGGTCATTCTGACCAACTTTCATTCCTCCTGAATTGTATCCTAATCTTCTCAGGTCCGGTGTCACATTTGCGAAATTCTACCCAATAGGGAAATAGGAAGCTGCCTTATACCCAATCAGATTGGGCAGATAACCTCAGTATTGTCTACACTGATTGGCAGCAGCTCTCCAGAATTTCAGGGTTTCTCCCAGCCCTCCCTGGAGATGCCAGGGATTGAATCTGGGATCTTCTGCCAACAAAGGGATTTAAAGATTCGTTTGGTCAAACTGCCTTCTCTCTGACCAGGGATGAGGAACCTGTGGTCCTTCAGATGTTCATGAACTCCAGCTCCCATCAGCCCCAGCTGGCATGGCCAACAGCTGATAGGAGCTGTAGTCCAGAAATACCTGAAGAGTCAAAGGTTCTCCGCCACTGTCTTATACAGGCATGGGTGCTATCAGTGACTGTTCTAAGTTTTGGAGAACCACTGGAAAAGGCCCCTCCCTGTTAATTCATTAATCCAATCAGCATTAGTGAACACTATGCCTGGCTAATAAGCTAACATTCGCTAGATTCCAGTCAAGGCTTGATATTGCTCTGGAACACAGAGTAAAGCTGACAAGATAAAAAAATACCACACAGACTACTGAATGTAACTGAAACGAAGGAGACTTATCAAAAGTAGCAAGCATGTGTACAAAACTCTAAACAGCTTGTACAGGAAAGACACATGTTGCCATCCATTTTGATCTACCATGGCTGCTCAACTGTGTACATAAAACATGCCTAACCTTCTGGGTATGATGCATACGGAGGCCTAGCAGAGCCTAGATTAGCATCTCCTTCCCTCAGCAAGTCCACCTTCTCACCTCCATTCTCAGCTGCTACTGCTCTTCTTCCTCATCTTTGCTACCATGTAGGGAGCCAATAAGGAAGCAGACAGTGGCCTTTACTAGCCCTTCTCACCACCACAGAGGCCTGGGCTAGAGAAGGAGAAGTTGGTGAATAACTGGGTTGCAATGGTTAAGACAAGGACTCACCCGGAGGCCTCTTGTCAGTGGGCCACCTCCTTGGGTTTGGGCCCTTAGTCAACCTTGTTGACTTGCTCTACGCACCATGCCTTTACATCAATTTTAAACTATTTGAGTAGCGTTGTGCTGGGATGTTATTGTTGTTGCTAATTTTATCGCTGGGCTGTACTATTTTTACAGCGCTTTTTGATGTTTCATGGCACCCTGATTCTGATATATTGTGCTTGGTATGTTGGTACAGTACTTACCTTAAGAGGAAATTACCCTAGAGAAGACTGCCTTAAAAATGAATAATAAAGCTAGGAGAATCTCAAACATTAATTCTGGAACAAGGGCATCTGCATCTCACCAGAGTTTCCTGTTCCTTCAGTTCATCTTCACCATATTGCCCTCCGCTTGTCTGATGGGCACATCTGCATTGATAAAATACTGCAAGAAAACAACAACTGGATGCACCCATCTGCTCCTACACACTGGAACGTATAACATGAATAGAATATTGATACAATTGAATGTACAATCCCATCAATTTTGATAAGTGGGGGTCGATGGCTTGGCTCTAGAAAAACAATTAGCTGAGTCCACAGTACTCAGCTAATTGTGAACCACTGTTGTAGACAATACCAAAATAGGTGGACAGTCTTCACTTAAATCAACTTCTTATGATACAAGTACAGTTTTTTTACCCCATTCAATTATGAACGCAACTCATAATTTCTATTTATTATTTTCCCTCAAAATACTTGTGGGGATCTTTTAGTGAAAGCATTGTTACTTTATTTCCCAAGTTGTCACAAAATCCACTGCCTTCATCATAATTAAACAGCTGCTATAATCACCATAATAAATACAGTTTAAATTACGTTTAAATTAATAGTGAGCTGTTATACCCAATACTATCTGTGAAAAGGTGGGGATTAGTACTTTTTTCCAGGTTGAAATACAAATTAGGTTATATTGAACAAAGTCCTACTCAGAAAGTGATGAACCTAAGGCAGTCGTATTTATTAACTACCCTGGGTCTACCCTGACTATGACTAACATTGGATACACTCTATTATTAATAATAATATTTGTTTGTTGCTTTATACAAAAAAAGCAGCAGCTGCATCTCTGCACTGCCCTGGAGTTTGGAGAGGGAGGTAGTTTTTCGAAGATGTTGCTGTGACTTGACACGATAAACTACAAAAAGCTAAAGCCATTATCAAAGCAAAAAAGAAAGGAAAACAACATGCAACAAAAATTTCCTAAAATGCTCATCCAACAAAACAATAATAAGACATACCCCACCTCACTAAAGGATGAGCTTCACAGCAGACACTAACTTAAGCACCAATTGCCTGGGTAAATAAGTATGTTTCAGCCTGCCAATACTGCCAATGATGGTGCCAGGCACATTTCCCTGGGAAGTGGATTCCACAAACAGGAGCCACCACTTTAAAAAGCCTGCATGTATATATTCCTCAATACTTGATTTCTCATAGCCAAGTTGCTCTATTTATTAGAGTATCATTGATTGATTGATTGATTGATTACAATACAATACCTTTATTGGCATAGATAAAACAATGAGCATAAAAACCGTCTGTATATATTAAAATTCTAAAACATACAATATAAAGAAGGAAAAGGGAATCCTCGGCACCCGCTACTATACAGGCCAGAGTTCCCCAGATTTGACTTCAAAAATCCAGGTCAGAAATTGTGCCATAACTCTAGTCACTTCCGGAGAATCATCTCTCAGCAAGTACTGGGCTACGAGTTGTTTATTAGAGGGGACCCTGGGCCATATAGAGGACATCGAAAGATCTTCGCGAAAGGTGTTGAAAAGAGGGCAGTCCAAAACCATATGGATTGATTGATTGTTTGTTTGTTTTATTGCCCGTTCATTACTGAATTAGGCTACACCCTTAAACATACTTACTAGATCATAAACTCCAATGAGTCTTACTTCTGAGTAACTATGAATGGGAGTGTGCTGCTAATCATTTCACTCAACATATCTTCTAGCAAATGTACTGCCTACTGAAGACCTTCCTCTTCCAGCATGTCATTTAAGTAAGGATCTTTCCCAACCTGCATCTGTATTTGAGTTGTTTTAAATGTTTTAACTGTTTCATCATTTTGTGTGTCTGCTGCCCTGTGTTCCTTTAGGAGGAGGAGCATGACATGCATAAATTTAATTAATCAATTATTTAATGAACATCTTAAGCGAGTAGGGGAATTTGAACCAGCAACAGAAGGGGAATGGAAATTTGTGGAGTGGAAATCTGTTTTTCATGTTACAAATTTTGATTCTGGAAATGCAAAGCAATTATTCTATGACAAAACTGTAAGGAAAATAAAATAAAATAAAAGGGAGGCACTTTTAGAATCCTGGAAAAATAAGTGGGAAAGAAACAAGAAGGAAGGAGGAGGGATGGGATGGAGGCATGGGGAGCTTCAAGAGGCATTGGGGCCAGATGAGGCCCTCTGGAAGCAGGTTGACTTTCTTGGGTACACAGGAGGTGTGGGGAATCTCTGGCCCTCCAGATGTGGCTTGACTACAATTCCCATCAGCCCCAGCTAACATGGCCAATTGGCAGGGATGATGGGAGTTGTGGTTCAGCAACATCTGAAAAGCCAAATGTCTGGGTAAACCACACCTGGTTTAAAGAATTAATACGCAAACACCACTACAACTTGATTGTGTGTTTGGACAACCAATGAAATGAAATGAATAAACTCCTTACTCTATACAGCCAAAGTTAAGCTGATTTAAGCACTACACATTTCACATGGATAGCTAAACAAAATCGCTTCCTTCCATCAGAGGATGGGTCGGTCCTGCGGCCTCTTCCATTATTGCCCATTCATTGCCTGAGAAAAAATCTGCTGGCATTTTGACTTTAAACCAAGTGTATGCTCTTGTGTGTACCTTATGTTATATACGGTAAAAAGAGAAAATGCTGCCACTAACTGCCACAGTAAACTCTACCACTACCACAAAACCTCTGAAATAATTTCCAAATCACTCACACAGTTTTGGGGAGCTAAAAATAGATCCTCATAAGCCTAATCAAACTTTCAGTCCAACCCAACCTTGAAACCATTCCCAGCATTGCATGGAGACTGGGAAGAGTTTCCACTGGAATGGAAATAGCAAGGGAGTGAATATATTGCAGCTCCTGAGATCTATGTGGCTGTGGAACATAATGTTTTATACAAGCATCCAACCAACTTTGTGCAGATGGTATGTAGCCTCTCCATCTTTATTACAAAGAATAAAAATGATGTACAGTATACCATGGGGTTATTCAACAAACAATTTCCAAGGATCACCTTTACAACAAAGTACGAAAGAGCTCTAGAATGCTTTATACGATGTCAGAGGTTTACGGAGCTGCAACAACAGACTCACAGCTGGTGGATATGAAAAGTCAGGCTGAACGGAGACAGATATGTTTTAGCTCTGCACAGTGCATGCAAATAGTGAACAAACAGTTCTTCGTGAGACATTCCAAATAGAGCAAAATCAGTATTTGAGCTTTCAAAGTAGTATCTTTCCACATCAAGGTCCAAGAAAGGGCAATTCCATTGCCAGGTGAAAGCAACACTATGCCATACTTATTTTAAAAACACACACACATACAATTATAAAACATATTTACATGTCAAAAGGCCTGTTCAGGTGATCAGTGATGTGGTAAATCCAAAAGTTTTAAGGCTTTCTACTAGCAGGGAATCCCACTGTAATGCCCTTGGCAGAGAATTCTGAATTTCCACAAATTCTGCTCTTTACAACAGGATGGACTAATGGCCACCAACTTGGGTGCCTTTAAAAAGAGTTTACACAAAAATCCAAGGAGGATAAAACCTATTAGTGGCTACTAACCATCATGACTGTGTACAATCTTCACTGGCAGATGCAGCATGCTCCTGTTTACTAGTTTCTAAAGAACACAAGTGAGGAAAGTGTTGTTGAGCTAGTATCTTGCCTGCAAGGATCTGGTTCACCACTCAGCAAAAAAGGAACCCAACTCCTGGAGGTTTGAAGGCTCATCACTGGCATGCCACTGAGGGACATTTGTTTATTCCCAATGCCAAGGTCAGCCTTACTGTTTTGGCTTATTAAAGGTGCGAATGAGTTTGCTATCAGTTTGAGGTGGCAATGTTTCTGAATAACAGTTTCTAGGAACCACAGGTGGGGAGAACACTATCGTGCTTGAATTCTACTTGCTGGTTTCCCATGGTCAACTTTTCGGCCATTGTGAGAACAGGATGCTGATGCAGCAGACTCTTATGTTCATTCGTGTGTGTGTGTGTGTGTGTGTGTGTGTGTTTGAGGGGTATCACTTTCTTCCCCTGCATACTTTTTAGAGTCTGTATATGCTTCTTGAAAATGTGTAAAATTAGGCAGTGCTCTAGAGCAGTGCTCTTTAAACTTGAGTCCCTATATGTTTGTTGAACAACAATTCCCATGATCTCTAGCCAGCTTATTCAAAGAACAAGCCTGATGGGAGTTATATGCCAAAACACCCCACACATTTTTGTGGCTGAAGGCAAGACTGAAGAACACTGCTGTAGGGAAAGGACACGGAATAAATAAAAGATGCAATTTGCTTATTTATCAGTTACAATGCTATATCCACTTTTTCTCCAAGGAACTCAAACCAAAAGATGACTCTTTTCTGTGGTGATAGGTTGGAAGAGATCAAGGTTTGCCTAACAGCACTCACTAAGCATCATAACCAAGCAGGGATTTCCTGGTCCAAGTACAATAGCATACTACTTTCCCACCTTCTTCAGAAGGAATGGCATGCAGAGAAGGCAGCATGGAGAGTCATTCCTCAATTTCAGTTTCATCTCAGGACCTATCCACTCTGGATCCTCCAGCATCTGAAGCCTGGACAATAGGGGCTGTGCTATGTAATAGGCCAATAATTGGCAAATGGTCCATGCTCTGACCAGTCTAGGGTGGGCAACCTCAGACCCAGAGGCCAAATGTGGCCCTCCAGGCCTCTCAATCTGTCCTTGGAACTAAACCCATTTTAGCATCACCTTGGCTGCTGCATTTCACAGAGGCAAGAGGATCCCACCAGAATCCACTTGTGCACTGACATTTGTTTTTGGCCTATTTCCCAAAAAAAATCCAGGGAAAGTTTAATTACAAAACCTCCTCCTTGAAGTTTTCTGCAACTGTTGTGAGAGTCCCAATATTCAGCAACTAAGGGAGATTAAGATAGTTTTCCATTTCAAGACACTGACGTTTTACAAGTTGATACACCGTAAGTAAACCCACATTGCCCCTTGTGAAGTACACACAGTGTTGCTTTGACACAGTTATTTTATTACTGTCTCTTTTGCTCAAATAAAGTCTTACAGAAGCCGGTCTCTCCTCTGACATATTTACCTACCTTGTTTCCTGATCTCAAGTACACATTTATGCATCTTCCTTGGCTTGGTTAAGACAAGAAGCACCTGCATCCTTGCAGGAAAGGGAGGATGAACATGTTTTGTTTTATTTCTTAACAGCACAATTGTATGCATGTCTACTCAGATGTAAGGGCCCCCCTCCTGAATTCAATAGGGCTTACTTCCAGTTAAATATTATAGGATTACAGCCTTCATTTGTAAAAACAAAATTCTGAAGCAACAGCATATTGAAGCTTCGTATAACAAATCATTCTTATTTATTCCTCCCTGCCATCAAGAGTTTTAATCTTCATTTATGACTCACAGAGTCTGTTTTGTTGCAAACATTTGATAAAATAGTCAATTACCTTCTCCCACCCCCCTTTCTTTTATTTCATTGCAAGCAGTTTCAACAACTTGTTGGGCTGATTAAAAGAAGGGGGAGCTTAAATGCAGAAGATAAAGTGAAAATAATTTCTGCAGAACAAATGTCAGGGGCAGTTTGCAACGATTTTCTTTAAGTAGATTATTCTTTCACAAAAAATGACACAGCAATTCAATATTTAGTTTGCCGAGACTGTCATTTAAATATTGTTTGGCACCTGCTCCCTTCCATTTCTGCTCCTTAACGGCTCCCAATTTCAAGGGGTCGGAAAGCCAGATTTGAACTCTGCAACCTGCTTTTTTTAAAAAAATCAATAAAGTAGCTTCCTCCCTGCTGACTCCAATTGTGGGGAGAAAGACACCCTTACACTAAGCCTAGATTTA
Source organism: Darevskia mixta (assembly GCA_034641385.1). Classification (NCBI taxonomy): domain Eukaryota; kingdom Metazoa; phylum Chordata; class Lepidosauria; order Squamata; family Lacertidae; genus Darevskia; species Darevskia mixta. Next base: position 6,550,892 of record JAWWNH010000061.1, on the reverse strand, counting down.
TCATTTCGACCCAGCGTGTCCATTCAAAAATCCACAAGGCAGCAAAGCTATTGTTTTAAAAGCCCAATGTACAAATATTATCACTACAACAATAATCAAGACAGCAAAATGAAAGTTGGCAGCAATTCACCGCACATCAGGAAACAAGCATTAAACAGCAGCAAAAAGGTGCAGATCCGGAGCAATCATTCAGCCCCAAAAGCCCATTGGAAAAATAACAGCCGTCTGAACAATAGCAGAAAAGGAGGAAAGTGTGTGTCCTTAAAGGAGAGAGGTTCCACAGCATTGCCATCCGTGCTAAGAATCATTGCTGCCGCCACTTTGAGTCAGCTGGAGAAGGCACATGCAGCAAGATCTCAGTTCACGGGTGGATTCATATGGAAGAATCCTATAGCCAACCAAGGAAGGCCAGGAATCAGGATTGGATGCAAGAGTTCTTGGACCAATGAAACATCGTAAGTATTGCACCCCAGGAGTGCATCGAATCATCCAGTATTTCCTGTTGCAATATCTTAGGAAAAGTGCATTTTTACTACTTACCACACCATGCAAGACATTTGATGAACATGTGTAATAACTCAGAAAAAGTGTGTATTCAATACAAGCGCCATGTAAGAAAAAACTGCATATAGAGTAAACTGGGTCAAGGCTGCAGATGGAAGCAGTAGAGCTCAAAAATGGTTTACATGTTAGATCCCACTGAATCTATAAACAGATTCTTACAGTCCAGTCCTATGTACTTGCAAGTCTTATGAAATCCAATAGCACCTGCTCTCAAAAAAGTATACAAAGGGCGGTGGCATTCATGATTTAAGCAAGTGTGAAATGAGACACTTACAAGTTGTCCAGTTCTGGTTATATTTGTACATCTGTGTGCCATAAGCATTAGCAACAAGTTTGATTTTTCCAAAGAAGTTGAAGATACAAATTGTGTTTTTCAGAAAAGCAATAAATGATGGAATTTTCATAATGCTAATTTGCGCCTCACAGAAATCAGCTTTCCTCAGAGTACAACTTGCCTTTCCTGTATGTATACCGGTACGTACACACAATGCACACATACAATCCTTATTCCATGGGTCTTTTTTAAAAAAAGATAACCCCTACTTTCTATCAATCTACTTTTTTATCCCTCCGCCCACCTACCTCCCCATCATTAAGGCTAATAAACACTCATGTTTCCAAATCTTTCATGGGTGTTTCTTCTTCTTCCAGGCTTCCAGTAGCTCAATGCAACGATCATTATTGCTCTGCCAGTATAGCGACTCTGTTCGTCATGCTTCAAACAACTACAGCACAGAGATTAAATACAATCTATATCCACATAAATCATTGAATAAATGAATCATGAAATTAATATGTAAATTGTGTGTTTAACCTCTATTTATACAGCACTGTCTGTCACCATGTAGTAAATCTAAAACTAATTGCAAATTCACAACTCTGCAAAAAGAACACCATGGTAAAAGCTTGACATATTTATTAACTAAATGTTGAACTACATTGAGTAAGTAATTAACAGTCATGCCAGAACAGGGAGAGGAAAATTATATTTAAGCACAGATGTCACCTGTATGAAATGGCTAAAACTATTTTAGATTAGATTCTGATATTAATCAAAGAAATACCACTATTTAATTTTTGACAGACAAATCTGTTACCATTTATTCATGATTCCATTAAACAATCCATTATTTAAAATCTGCACGTCATGTCCATCACATCTCTCTCCATTAGTTCTTTTAAAAGGAAAAAAAACATCAGAGAGAGAAAGAGGCAGTTCTGTAGCTATGAATGGGTTGTAGGTTCCAGGCCCATGTTAAGTGCCATATTTCTCCATCTATAAGACGCCCCCATGTATAAGACGCCCCCTATTTTTGAGGACTCAGATTTAAGGAAATGGGGGGAGATGTATCCATGTATAAGATGCCCCCTTATACAAGGGGGGAAACCTAGTCTTGTACATGGAAGAATACAGTATATTCTTTGAATTTTGGCATTTGAGAATCTGGCTCTTTTCCCTGTGGATATTTGAAGGAAGCCAATGTTTTACATACGTAACTGCTCGCGAAAAAAGAATACCAATAAATAATGTTAAGTATACTGTATAAGGCTAACTTGCCTTGGCTTATTCTTCCCCCCCCCAAAAAAAAAATTGCCTACTGATCTGGAGAGAAGCCTTCACAAAAGGCAACATTCACAAGGGCAACTGAACCAGTCCTATAGCCTAGATCAGGGGTTGCCAACTCCCAAGATACTGCGATCTACTCACAGAGTTAAAAACAGGCAGTGATCTGCCCCATTTTGGGGGGTTCAGGTTGTTGGGCTTTTTTTAGGGGGGAAAGGCTGTTTTTAGGGGTTCAGGTCAAAGTTGTTGAGCTTATTTGAGGGGAGCCAGTGATCTACCAGTGATCTACCACAGATGTCCAGTGATCTACCGGTAGATCACGATCTACTGGTTGGATGTGCCTGGTCTAAAACATGGTGATTCTAAAAAACCGGTGGTTCGGATCATGATGATTTCGAAGTCGGAGATTCGCATTGTTGCGATTTTAAAATCAGCTATTTAAATCATGATGATTTTTAAAATCAGTTGTTTCAATCACAGTGGTTCTGAAATCATTGATTCACATCATGGTGATTTTAAAAAATCGGTGATTAAATTCATGATGATTTCGAAATCAATGATCCAAATCGTGGCGGTTTTAAAAATCTGAGATTTAATTCATGATGATTTTATTTTGAAATATCATGATTTGAATCACAGATTTTTTTTTTAGAATAATCATGATTTCAAAATCAATAGCTTGAATCACTGTGATTTTAAAACAAAATAAAATAAAAAAAATTCCTTCCAGTAGCACCTTAGAGACCAACTAAGTTTGTTCTTGGTATGAGCTTTCGTGTGCATGCACACTTCTTCAGATACACTGAAACAGAAGTCACCAGACCCTGATATATAGTGAGAGGGTGGGGAGGGGTATTACTCAGAGGGGTGGTGGAAATGGGTGAAAGGTTGATAGCTGTGGTAAACCTGTTGACGACTGTTAACGGCTGCAATTAGTCTTACAGGAAAAAGCAAGGGGTGAGAAGGTTAAAAAAGCTTTGTCATGTATAATGAGATAAGAATCCAATGTCTTTGTTCAGACCAGGTCTCTCCATGGTTTTAAGCTTGGTAATGAGTTGCAATTCAGCAACTTCTCTTTCCAGTCTATTTCTGAAATTCCTTTGCAATAAGACAGCTACTTTGAGATCTTGTATAGAGTGTCCTGGGAGATTGAAGTGCTCTCCTACTGGTTTCTCTGTCTTGTGATTCCTGATGTCAGATTTATGTCCATTTATCCTTTGGCGTAGGGTTTGGCCTGTTTGTCCAATATAGAGAGCTGAAGGGCACTGTTGGCATTTGATGGCATACACAATGTTAGATGATGAGCAATTAAATAGTCCTGAGATGGTATGTTTGATGTTGTTGGGGCCAGTAATGGTGTTGTCCGGGTGTATGTGGCAGCAAAGTTGGCATCTGGGTTTTTAAAGTCAGTGATTTTAAAGTCAGTGATTTTGAATCACCATGATTCAAATCACAGATTTTTAAAATTGTCAGCTATTTAAATCATGATAATTTTTAGAATCGGTGGTTTCAATCATGATGGTTCTGAAATCATTGATTTGAATCATGGTGATTTTAAAAATCAGCGATCTATTTCATGATGATTTCAAAATCAATGATACTAATCATGACAATTTTTAAAAAAATGTGATTTGAATCATGATGATTTTATTTTGAAATTTCATGATTTGAATCATGGGGTGGTTTTTTTAAAAAAATCATCATGATTTCAAAATCAATGGCTTGAATCACCGTTATTTTAAAGTCAGTGATTTAAATCATTATGATTTTTGAAAATCAGTGCCCCTTAACACAATGCCTCCGAAATCAAGGATTTTTAAATCGATTTTTTTTTTAAATCAATCATTTTTAAATAATCATGATTTTAAAATCAGTGGTCTAAAGCAGGGGTGGCCAACTCCCAAGAGACTGCGATGTACTCACAGTTAAAAACAGGCAGTGGTCTACCCGATTTTTGGGGGTTCAGGTTGTTGAGCTTTTTTTAGGGAGGAAAGCCCATTTTTAGGGGTTCAGGTCAAAGTTGTTGAGCTTCTTTGAGGGGAGCCAGTGATCTACCAGAGACGTCCAGTGATCTACCGGTAGATCACGATCTACCAGTTGGATGTGCCTGGCCTAGATTATCACCACCCTTTTGGGGGGGAGAGGCTTCCTTATTAAGAAAGATGCTTTGGTAGTTGACCTTGGGACCTAATTAGCACTGTCTGAGGTGTCATAATTTTTCATTCATGGTGGATGTTAATTGAATAACAATGGCAAGCTGACTCGGACACTGGGTGAGGTAGAATCTACATAATTTATAGGACTAGAAAATAATAATAAAAATCTACAAACATGGTGCCACCACAGCTAAAGCCCTGCACTGCATAATTACTGACCTTACCTGCGATAACGCACACACAACTAAGCCGTAACTCATCAACCTGAAGGATAATGTTATGTATTCCCCAATTTAACTGGAATGGGTCATGGTAGAGGGGGGAATAGAATTGATAGAAGCAATCCTAATGAAAATTGGGATAGAAAAAGAACGTGCAATCTTTGCCAATCTAGTGTTCTCCAGCATTGTTAGAATACAGGCAACTTCACATCTGTGCAGGAGTTGCATTCTGAGGCACCGTGGGATGCACATAAGCCCGCTCTGCCCGCTTTTGGTTCCCAAAAATGTGTGCACGTCAGTGGTTGCGCGTGTGCCAAACATGCACAAGCGGGGAATTTTCTGTACAATTCCAAAATGGGAAATCAGACCACTTGTCTGTCTAGCGCAGCATTGTCTACACAGGCTATCAATGGCTCTCCAGAATTTGAGAGAGGGGGTCTCACCCAGACCTACCAGAAGAGGTCAGGTTTGCAGTCTAAAACATCTGGAGGGCACCAGGTTGGCGAAGGCTGCCTTTAGAAATACTTCTAAGTAGTGTCTCTGATAAGCTGAGGTGTTGCCACAGGAGGAGTTCAACTCCAGACTAAGGATGGCCATAGATTTTGTGCAGGCTCCTTTTTTGAAGTAAGCAGGCCTGATCTATGCTTTCTGGACCAATACATGGGATCAGAAATCAGTTAACCTTCATTTTTTGCACTTCTGCAAATCTGTAGTTTGACTTCGCTCCCAGAGGTACACTCCATTGTCTCTTAAGACAGATGGATGCCAACAACAGGGTTCTCTGGAGGGAGAAGAGAATTACCAGTATGTGTATTAAAAGGTGTATTTTAGATTAAAAATACATACGAAAGAGATAGGTGCTTGCCAGGGGTGGTAGCGGCACTTACTGGGGTGGTAAGTGTCTGCAGCAAGCAATGTCAACAGGATTATCTGGGCCCAGTACACTGTGTGATGGACTTTATCTGCATTAGCATCCATGGAGTAATTTTTAAAATATTTACCCATGAGAGGGGGTGTCAGTTTTTTGCAGGAAATAAAACCCATTACAAAGAGCATGAATCCCTTTCTTTGCTGCTGCTTTTCGTTTCATTTCGTTTTTGAATTGACACACTACTCCCCAATCATAGGTACACTTACATTCTGAGTTCCTTCTATGGGGCAGCAGGAATCATTTCTCCACCAGGGAAGACCAGCAGAAAAGGCTTTAAAACAAATCAAGACATTCCTTCCCTTGGGAATCGAAACACTCTAGCCTTATCTTGGGTCCAGTTGGCTAGATCTACTTTCCTAAATGTCAATCATTGGCTAAAGACACACTTGAAAGGTGAGAAAAGGCTAATTTCCCCACAAAAAACAGCACCAGCTCAGGACATTTTTGCCACATGAAGCAAAAACAGAAAATGCCAGCCCCCATGCCCACCCCGACTCACCTGTGCCATCCCACCACCTCTGCTGCCCTCTTCGCTATCCCTTGCTAGTGCTACCAACTGAGACTCCGATGAAAGCTCCTCCATTGGGAGGTGGTGTGTCCCTCTGCCTCCTTCCTATTCCCCTTGCCCCACAACCAGGGGACTTGCCCTAGCCCTATTCTGGGTGGGGTGTGATCCAATATTCACTGCCTGCATCATGTAACCAAGAGCAATGGTTCACAACAGTAAGAGGTGAGATTCCCAAGCAACCTTCACACAATCTCTCCGTTTCCTTAAACAAGCTCTATAGTGTTACCTTTTCATTTTTAAAAAAAGAGCCCTTGCACAGTGTCTCTTTCAAACTGTACATGCTGAAGGGAGTGCTTGGTCAGTAGTTAAAACACGGGGAGAAAAAGATAGTAAAGATTCATGGTTTCTATTTCTTAGTCTGCCACTCATTTTCCCTGTGACCTTGGGCCGGCAAATTTCTCACTCTGTCTTCATCGGAAACGGCACGTGTGCTGTGTCATTGACAAATCCTCACTAGGAATCAGCAGACTCTTTTTTTTTCTTTATTCCCCTTTCCTCTCCTTTTTAAGCGGCTTTTGCACACACGAAAAAAGGTTCTTAACCACATTGTGTCTGAACCTCTCTCTTTTAAGGTTAAAAAACAGAGCACATGAGCCACAAGGATTTTGCGAGTGTTAATTAATATTTATAAAACATTGATTGTTCCAAGCTAAAATAGGTTTAGCATTTATAAAGGCAAGTTATGAAGCTTGCTGGCTGAAGTTAAATAACTTCCCACAGGCTGAAAAACAAGAATAAAGCTGGCAATTGAGGGTGGGGTGGCCGCGGTCCATTTGCATGTGCTGCCCAATTCAAAACAGAAATTTAAATACATTAACCATTATCAATAATGTTTGAGAGTTCCAGCTTTATCTTCAGAGTTTCCTACAAGCAGGTGAGGCTGGTTTTGCAGGGACAACTCAACAGGGATACAGCTGTTAACAAAAAGAGAACCCCCCACCCAAGATTAAACCCATGTGGGTGGCAGACCAGAGGCTAGCCATGGCTATTAATTCCCAACAGGAAGGCATTTTGCACGTGCTCTAAATAAGAGTCAGATCAATGGCCTATATAGTCAAGTACCCAGGGCATACTCTGACCGACAGTGTTTTGCTAAGGTCTTGGGCAGGTTTTCCCAGCTACATTAAGACCCTTTAGCTGAAGATGACAAGGACTGAAGCAAGCACCTTCTGTTTGCAAAGGAGAAACTCTATCACTTGGGTAGGGTCCTCTCCCTCACATACCAGGGCACACCCCTCCAAAATTAGGCAGCAGCATAGGGAAAGAAGGAAGCAGGAACCAAAAAGTCGTATTGAAAAATACAACTTTTTGAGCCACCTGGCCCAAAGTTGCAACTAAGCATTCTGTATTGGTGACTGTAACCCTGGTTTAAGGAGCCATTTGGCACCTACCTTATATATCTCACACTGCTTCAGACCATACCCCAGGAGTGCTATTTTCTAGTCACTGTCCCTGACAAACTATTGTACCTATTGCAAGGACACTCTGCAGAAATGTTTCAAAAACACTAACCTGCATGCATGTAGAAGGGGGTACGGTATGTCCTTTTCTATTCCCCCATCCCACACCAGGTAACTTCCAACCAAACAGTGCATTTTGCTGAAAATACTTGAGTTGCAGCTCTTCTAGACTATTTATGAAAACTAGGCAGAGTGATCCTATACACACCCACATCTGTAGCCCCACTGAGGACAGGCTAGTAGGGCAAATGTTTTCCTGTTCCCTCCCACGGATTCTCCACATCTCTTGACTTAACACACACATCTCTTGACTTAACACAGGGAGTCGGTAGGCTATAGTGGTTAGAGTGTTGGACTAGGACTAAGGAGACCAGGGTCAAATCCTAACTCAGCCATGAAGCTCACTGGACGGTTTTGGATCAGTTACTATTTCTCAGCCTATCCTACCTTGTTAGGGTTGTTGTGGGGTAAAACAAAGAGGAGGATAACCATGCAAGCTCCTTGTGGGTAAGGTGGGCTAGAAAACAATAGTATCAGCAAAACAACACTGTGGCGGAGTAAACACAAGCAACATATGACAGGCATTTGTCCGTGAGTAATCTGGGACCCAGGTGGCGCTGTGGGTTAAACCACAGAGCCTAGGGCTTGCTGATCAGAAGGTCGGCGGTTCAAATCCCCGTGACGGGGTGAGCTCCAGTTGCTTGGTCCCTGCTCCTGCCAACCTAGCAGTTTGAAAGCACGTCAAATTGCAAGTAGATAAATAGGTACCGCTCTGGCGGGAAGGTAAACGGTGTTTCCGTACGCTGCTCTGGTTTGCCAGAAGCAGCTTTGTCATGCTGGCCACATGACCCGGAAGCTGTACACCGGCTCCCTCGGCCAATAATGCGAGATGAGCGCCACAACCCCAGAGTCAGACATGACTGGACCTAATGGTCAGGGGTCCCTTTACCTTTAATATGGGAAGGAAGAGAGGTTAGTACCACTCCTTGGTTTGAGAACAAGCATGTTATATAAGTGGTAGAGCATCTGCTTTGCATGCAGGAAATCCCACATTGAGGACACAGCATCTCTAGGCAAGACCAGGAACATTCCCTGTCTGAAATCATAAGGAGCCGCTTCCATCTTCAGCTAGATGGACCAATGGTCTGACTCACATGTACCTACCAATAAAATTAAAAACAGGTCGCTAACACGCTGCATAACGATGATCCTTGATGACAGCAAGCTTATTTTGCCCCAAGAATTAGGTGTTTCTGATATGTCAAAATATATCCTTTTTCCATATAGATAGATATGGATATAGCGATATAGATGATATATAGATATAGATATGTCCTAGTGACCATAAATGCACAAGAGGGCTGTAAAAGAAGAGAGGGCCAGCTCTCCCTCTCTCCAGGGCCAGGTGGAACAGTAGAGCTTTAATCCTTCAGATCGCAAGAGGGTCCAACAGAGTTGCCACAAAAGATTTATGTTAAAAATATAACTTTCTCCACTTTTTTATTTTATTTGTGGAGGGGAGGGGGTGCTTTCATCTCAGCTCCTTGTCTCGGTCCGACATTTCATCCTAGAAGGGGAGAAAGAGCCTGCTCATCTCTGTGGCAGGAAAGAAACAATCTTAGATTTATAACATGCTAGGAACCCATCACCGTGATAGAGCAATCTTTCCACCAGACATGTCTCCATTACGAGGGCTGATGCCTCTCTGCCCCGGTGCCACTTTTGGTCTGATCTGTCAGCCCCATCATCGTGGGTGTTAATAGCGCCTCCTCCCTGAGCGCTTTCTTTTTCATCTTTAATCCCAGTAAGCTCTGCCGTTCTTGCTAAACAAACTGCTACAAACTGAGGTTTTGCTAAGAATCGCTTTAAAGAAAGAAGGAAGGACACGTCTCCAGAAGAGCAGAGAGCAATTCTATCCTCGCTTTCTTTTCCTGTTTAATAATGATTGAAGTTTCCACTAAACTTTTTAAAAAACAAAAAACGTGCACATACATTCTTCTTGCTATGTTTTCATCCTCATAAAACCTCCTCTCAAAGGAGACATCTAGGCTGCAATGGCAAACCTAAGGTTGTGGGGAGGAAGCGAATGGTAGTCCTTCTGCATAATCCAACACTGCTGGGCTCTCACAGCCTCACAGGCAGGGTGGAAGAGAGGACAAGCACCCCTCCGTCTGTTTCCAGGATTTCTTTTCTTACTTTCCCCTCTCCCATTGTTCTAAGTGAAAAGGAAATAAAAAGGGAAGTGAATTATGCCAGCTCCTAGGCCGATGTAGTTTTCTTTGTAGTTTGGATCCATTTCTTCCCTTGGCCCTCTCCTTGGCACGCCCCCTTTTTGGCCCTACAGAACAAGACCACAGCAGCTTAGAGGTAGAGCATCCAGTTGGCACGCATCAGGCCTCAGGTTCAATCCCAGGCACCTCTGGGCTGGGCTCCTGCCTGAAACCCTGAAAAGCTGCTGCCAGTCAGTGAAGGCAATACTGAGCTAGAGGAACCATTGGTCTGACTCAGCATAAGCTTCCTACATTCCTAAAATAAGAAATGCATGGACAACTAATGCGTGGAGCCAGAGGAGTACTTAGAAAATAGTAAGGGTAAAGAATAGCATAATGTTTTTGTTTTAGTTGCAGTGTTTTGAAGAGCAATGAGGGAAGGGTAGTGGCTCAGTGATGGAGCAAACGCACTTTGCATGCAGAAGGTTCCAGGTTCAATCCTTGGTGTCTCAAGGGAGGTCTGGTAGAGAACACTATCCACAACCTTGCAGAGCCACTGCCAGTCAGTGCAGACAAAACGCTGGGCTGAATGGACCAATGGTAAGTCAGCTTCCTATCTTCCAAATCCAACATGTGGCCTTCTACTTCAAGGTCCAAGTTTTTACTTTGTGTGGGATGCCTCCTGTTTGCAACGTGAATGGATATAAAGTGCACAGACACAAAAGAGCCTTGCAGGAAAAAGGGGGGCACGTGCCATCATTTGGGACACCAGATGATTGACGGCCCCTGCTCACTTGTCAGAATTGCCCCACAGTGAGCAGGGGGAAGGAAGTGAAGGATCTGGCCTGCTGGCAGGATCCACTTCCCCACCCTAAAAAACATAAAGGGAACCCCTGACTGTTAGGTCCAGTCGTGTCCGATTCTAGGGTTGTGGCGCTCATCTCGCGTTACTGGCCGAGGGAGCCGGCATACAGCTTCCAGGTCATGTGGCCAGCATGACTAAGCCGCTTCTGGCAAACCAGAGCAGCGCACAGAAACAACATTTACCTTCCCGCTGGAGCGGTACCTATTTATCTACTTGCACTTTGACATGCTTTCGAACTGCTAGGTTGGCAGGAGCTGGGACCGAGCAACGGGAGCTCACCCCGTCGCAGGGATTCGAACTGCCGACCTTCTGATCGGGAAGCCCTAGGCTCAGTGGTTTAACCCACAGCGCCACCCACATCCCACTTCCCCACCCTACTCTACACCTATGATCCATGCCCCCCCCCCCGCTAACAGTACAACTTATACCAGCACAAACATTTATGTATTTCCTGAATGTGCGTTTTTCCCTTCCAGGCAGAGCGCAGACATTGGGTACAGAAACTGCTCCACCACCACAGCAGTGGCATATCCTTTATGCACCATGAAACTAGTACGTTGATTGCTCTGCCCATCACCTAATTTTAAAAAAAGAGTAGGCTGTTGTTCATATTACCTTGGAAGTCAGCTAACAGCGGGAAAGCTTTTACAGTGCCAACGTTATGATCAATGCTGTGGGCCCAGGTGTTAATGCTTCATTTGCCTTTAAAAGCAAATGTAATAATCTAGGAGGATCAATATTGTACAACTCTTTTATACAGTATGAAATGGCTGTGAATCTACTGCACTAATATACTGTAGAATTTCAACTGTGACATTATATCCTAACAGCATGTTCAAGCTTCTTCTCTTCCCCCCCCCCTTTTTTTTTGCCTTCGTGGCCTTTCAAACTCCTTTTAAAAAAAAAAGAAGACCGGCGGTGAACTGCAAGATTAATTTACAACAAAATTAACCCAGCACCATCTGTTGAATTTTTCATGAGTAAAAATAAATATAAACAGCAAGCTAATCAGGGAGAGGGGATCACTCTAAAAAGGTATGCGTAATGAAATACAAGCACTTCTAACAATGGCTGGTTTAAATACCGAATCTAATACGAATTTTGGAGAGTTGTTCCTTCTTTGTGTATTTGGACACCTCTTAAGTTATCACAACCAAATTTTGCATGAAAGCTTCAGAGATCAAGGAGCAGTTTTAAACATAGTTTTAAATCTAGAATGGTTGGCTTAGCCTTTCAAAACAGCACTGAATTTTTGGCTTCTTTGATTTCCTAAGTCACACTGAGTACGAGGCTGCTTGTGGGTCTATAAAGGGTGAAATCACACATGCAACAGATGTTATCCTAGGACAATGGGCAGAGAAATGTTTATAGTCCTGTGTGTGTGCGTGTGCGTGCGTGCGTGTGTGTGTGTGTGTACATTATACATACACACACATACCCTGTTTCCCCCTTTTTAATACGTAGTCATAAAGTAAGCCATGGCAGGGTTTTTTTACCTTTGTGAGAAGTAAGACGTACCCCAAAAGTAAGCCGTGATGCCGCCATTGTTCCCGTCGCCTCCTCAGCCCCTCCTGCGTGCGCAGGGAGCCAGCAAACCAGCGAGAGGCGCGGGGGGGAAATGCGCCTCTTGCAGAGTTCTGCCCCGCCTGCTCAGCGCGCAGGGGGAGGCTGTACCGTACCATAATGACATAATAAAAATAAGACATCCCCCGAAAATAAGCCACCCTGTGTTTTTTCGAGGGAAAAAAATTATAAGACAATGTCTTAAAAAGGGGGAAAGACGGTACACACACACAGTGGTACATCGGTTCTCGAATGAAATCCGTTCCGGAAGCCTGCTCAGCTTCCAAAACGTACGAAAACTGAGGCGCAGCTTTTCATTGATTGCAAGAGCTTCTTGCACTCAGCGGAAGCCGTGTTGCACGATTGGGTTCCAAAAAACGTTCAAAAACAGAAGCATTTACTTCCGGGTTTTTGCCGTTCGACAACCAAAACGTACAACAGAGGCGTTCAGGAACCAAGGTTCCTCTGTGTGTGTGTGTGTGTGTGTGTGTGTGTGTGTGTGCATATGTGCAATGCATGTACATATTTAGAGAGGCGGGGTGTTTCTTGTTGCTGCAAGCATCAGGACAGGGAGTAGCTCTTGTCTGGTGCTGCTCTGCAGGCAAGAAAATGTCCTGACCTGACACAAGTCTTCACCAAACTGGGGGTGAAAGCAACCCACAGGTGAAGCGTGCCACATGCGTGGCAAGGTTCATGCTTATGCTGTGAAAAAGCAGACTGTTGATTGTCCCAGTTACTGCATTGCCAGAGCAGAACAAGCTGCTAAGTGAGTCTGTAGAACTTCCTTCCTTGAAGGTTTTCAGTGAAAGTAGGCAGGCATGTCAGCAAGGTAGGACAATCAATGCTAATTGCAATTGCAAAGGAAGGCCAACTCATGTTCAGACTTCCTGTGGCGGGAAGCGGGAAGAGAAGTCACCTATTCTCTCTGACATTGTGTTGTGTTGTATTGTATTGTATTGTATTGTATTGTATTGTATTGTATTGTGTGCAATTGTTACTAAGTTATGCATTTTTGTGTTTTATATTGTAAACCGCCCTGTTATCCTCAGATGAAAGGTGGTATAGAAATTTAATGAATGAATAAGAAGAACTGGTGCCTGGAGTTTTCTCCTCTTCTCTCTTAATCCATTCCCCTTTGCTGCCTATGCTTTTTGGATTTTAATGTTTGCAAACCCATCTAGGACTGCCTTTCTTTGGCTGAAGAACAGGACAAAAAATACTTTTAAGTAAACAAAATAAATATGGCCATTAAGACCATGCACAATGCTGTAAGATCACAGCATGCTGCAACCAATGTGACATGCTCTAGATGTTGCTGGACTACAATTTCCATCGCCACCGGGCAACGTTGGCAGGAGCTGATGGGAGCTGCAGTCCAAAAGATCCAGAAGGTTCCAGGTTGGAGGACATTTGTTCTAGCATCCCATCTCAACAGGGGTTCGCAAATGTAGGTTTGATAGCTCACCAATGATTTCAAGTGTTGGGGGGAATTTAAAGTTGCTTTTAAACTATTTTGTAATATTGTGTCTTAATATTAATGTTGGATAGTTTCAAGACAACCCTTGTCGCAAGCCTCGCAAATCTGGAGCATAGCTATACTTTATGATCTGATAAAGTTGACAGATAAAGTTGGTTATTTTAACTCACGGGCAACTATTCTTTCCACGTAACTATTTTATAGCTTTGTTTTTTCATCTTTTAGTTTCTGTCTGTTGTTCTCTCTGCTTTGTACACATTATAAAATGAAATAATAAAAAAGCTTTTCCAAAAAATTATAATAATAATAATAATAATAATCAATGTTGTGTTTTAATTGTTGTAACACACCCTGGTACCTTAGTGTAAAGGGCACGTAATAAATTGTAGTAGTAGTAATAATAATAAGTAGTAGTCAGCTGTTGAGTCCAGTTCTACCACAAAATATACAGTGGTCAGCTACAGATAAACATCCCTGATCATGGAAGGAAGAGGAAATCAGATGGGCAGCTGGCTCTTGTAATTACTCAGCTGTGATGAAAATGCACCATGGCAGTCCTAGCGAGGCCAAACATGTGGAAAAAAAGTATTCCATGCAGCATTCAGACACCAATTCCTGCCTTCATCTATCCTGCCCTAAGTGTTTCCTGAATCAGGTCACTTCAAGCTGATGCCCAACAGCAGGGCTGGCACTACATGGACAAGTTTAATGATAAAAACTTTGTCATTATCCCATGGTTCCTTCTGAACTAGACAAACTATGGTTTGCACAGAACATATCCTCCCCACAAACTGTAAGTACCACTAAGGGATCACAGCATGTGACCACAGGGCTTATTCCCGTAATATTAAACTACAATCTGAACTGTACAAGTGGTTTTTTATTTTATTTTTTTAGGAAAAGGTAACAGCTGAAAAAGAAAAAAAAAACCTAATATAAAACTCAACCACTCCCACCCCACCCCAAAATCACACACATTCAATGAAATTCAAAGGAAACATTTCCACTTTTTTAGTGCTGATATTTTGATTAATGCCATGTTGCCATGTTAGATAAGACAAGAGGCCCCTCTTTCACTAAGCTCCTCCACCAATTATCGCTCCTTTATCCAAGCCCAGATACTATCAGAGGAAAGCAGCGAGCTGTTTTATTAAAGTAAACACAAGCCGAAATACAGCTTTTTTCCATTACATAAATACTCCTGCCATATTTTAAAATCAATGGCAGCTTTTGAAGCTGAAGCACGATAAATATTTTTACAGTCACACCGATTCAAAGTTTCAGAAATGTCAAAATGTGTATGCTGCTGCTGTTTTTTTTTTTAAAAAAGTGTTTCTCATGCATGCCTCAAATCAGGATTACACCGAGGGGGAACTCCATGGTTTGAGAGTTATAGCCAACCAAGATTTACTCAAGCGTACCGGTAGAGCTACTGAGATCCATGGACTTGCCCACCTGCACTTCAGTGGGTCTACTCAAATATAAACAACACTGAATAGTATCCCCAGTTTTAGGACGCACCATATTTCTGTGATTGTAAGTTGTTTTAAACTGAATTTAATACTGTGTTTTGATGTTGTAACCTGCCCTGGGACCTTAGGGTAATAGAAAATGATGATGATGATGAATAAACATATCAAATTAGCCCCACTGCTGTACCTGCACTGAGCTCTCTCTCCACCTCATCCTCTCAGGAACCAGTAGTGATGCTCAGCGTTGGAAAGGCAAGTGAGCAAGTCTACCCTGCATGAACCACCCCACTGACCACTAATGGACTGGCCCATGGTCAGAGATGATGGGAGCTGTAGTCCATCAGCATTGGGAGGTCCCCAGGCCAGCCACCACTGATTTAATAAACTCCTCAGTGAGAGAGCAACTACTACTGCATACTCTTCCAATGTTTTACGGAAAAATAGAAAAACGTGGTGTACTTATAAACCTTGGGCTCCTGAATTGCCATTTTCTCCGATTCAGTGGGACAGATCATGTTTTCCTGGAGAAAGTTGCAGAAAGTCCTCATCCATGGACTGGGAAAGTCTAGAATGACTAGAAAGCACTGGGCAAAAAGTAAGTGTGGATGAACCCTTACTCTGAGGAAGGGAAGAGCAAAAAGGCACAATTAAAACATCTGTTAAGTGGGGGAAGGAGTTTGTTGTTATTTTTTTTCATCCAAACCTACTAAGCCATGCACATTGGCTTAGAGGAAAGTGAGAGAGAAAAACAATGTGGCTTTTTCATGAAAAATTCTGACCCTTCTTTCCCAGCAATTTTGACAAACATTGTCTTCCATGAAAAATGCATAGATGTATTGAAATTCCAGACCGAGGCTTTAATCTCCAGTCACTTCTCTAAGAGGGACAGATCAGAGGAGTATAATTTGCCCTTATCATCCTGCTCATCTCCTGTGTTGACAAAAGAAATACTCCTGTTAGTTTTTCTTAGACAAATGTGACCCCAACCTGATAGGACACTTTATTTTTGCAGCTGTGTAAAAAAAGAAGAAAAAGAAGCAGCCTGCACATACCAGGTGCTTTTTAAGCTCCCTTATCCCTTGCCCTGTTTGGGAGGAGGGAGGGCTTCTTTAGCTCTCAGCAGGGATGGTGCATGAGGAGGGGTGGGGAGAGAAGTCACCTTTCGGAGGTTTCTAGGCAGAATACTTAAAGGGGAAAAAACACAAACTAAAAAGTAAAAGGGAAATGTTGTAAGATTTGCTGAGGCAGGAAATAAAGACTAGTTCCTGGGTAATATTCTTTCCTCCATGGGGAAAGTGGGGGGCAGGGAAGAAATCAGTTCTGGCAAAATCCTCAAACCAGGATCTATCAGCAGGCGAACCAATTGGTGTCCACTCTTACCCACAGTCCTTTCTATGTAGATAATAACTACCAGGACACTACATTTGCAGTAATTCCCCAAGAGCACAGCCATGTGGTATATGACACAGAATACTGTGTTCTGAAAACTGGCATTCAGGTCACTAGTTCTTATGATATATATTTTAAGGCATAATGAAAATGTTAGCCAAAATCTCAGAATTCTGGAAGGGTGAGAGAACTCAGTCTCAATTTAGACATAACGCCATGGTTTACAATAATCACAGTTTAGAATCCCAAACCATGGCTTGAACTTCCCAAAGAGAGGGGCCAAACCATGGTTTAGAGCTGCTTAGCATGTTCTGACTTCTCGGCACCTCATCTCCAGGTAAGGTAATGATGCAATGCTAAGAAGGGCAGGGCACAAAAGGTTAAGCATGCTAGGCCCAGGTATCCTCTGTATTTTGAGCGCTGATCTCTGCGGGAATCATGCCTCAGTGGCAGAGGATATGCTCTGCACGCAAATAGTCCCAGGTTCAGTCCCCGGCATCTGCAGTGAAGGTGGTCAGGTAGCATGTGTTGGGAGGGACTTAGTAGCTCTCCAGGGATGCAGGTAGGCAACAGTCAAAAGAAGACAATCCTGAGTTAAGTGAGCAAAAAGCATAACCTGCCTCTGTTTACATTCATTGGGCAAAATGCTACTTTAAGCTTCAGTGTTGTTAGCGTGGTGTGTGTGTGTGCGTATGTGTGTTTTGAGTACTTGCCCTCATTTGAATGGTACACTGTAGCTTTGGATTTATAGCCCTGGTCCTCAAGAACTGGGCTTTAAATATCTACACCAAGCAGCTATTGGGCCTTCAAAGAAAAGCAATAAAGTATCCAGCTTGCTCCCTTTCATGTTCTTTAATTCATTTCATTCCATTTTAACTACCCGGAACAATTTCACCAGCCATTAGCCTGGAATGAAACCTTACAAAGCCTGATTGTTGTTTTAAAGATGGGTCTCCGCTCCTTTACTCCCTCCTCCTCATCCTTTCCTTGCAGACTTGTTAAGAGCAAATAAGGTGTCTTGGAAAACCAGTACACTCTAGAATGGTCCACTGGGTCACGGGGCAGAAAATAAAGGCAATTATTAATAATAAATACGAAAATCTTGGGAGGTTCCCCCTCCCCCCGACAAGCTACTTTGATGTCATCACTTCAAAGACTCCCAACAATATGAGATGTTTCGGCAGAATGTTTCTGATCCTTCAAAGTGCAGTTTGGAGAATCAGGAATGAGTCCCTTTTTGGAATACTAACTCCTCCCTATGTACTAGTATGAGCGACAATTTTGGGGGGTGGAGCATTGGGCAAGATGGCCTCAGGTGCCCACTGCTCTAAGTGAGTCCCTCCTCACTACTTCTGCCTGTTTTCCTTGCTCTCTCTTCCTTTCTTGGCCCAATCCTCACAACCACCAAGAGAGAACGTAAGTGTGGCGTTTGCCCATTCCTTGTGATTTTGTTTGTACAGGGAGATGGAAATGGTTAATGTAGATTGACCAATGAGAAAGCTCAGAGGCGGAGCCTACCTGGTTTTGAGGCTCAGCCCAGGGGTTTTGCCATTGGGAGATAGAGGTGTCAGAGTCAGACAGAGCCAGTAAAAGACGAACATAGCGGTTGTGACAGCTAGAGTGAGAGACAGGGATGGAACTGAGAGAGAAGAGTGTGACAGTGTGAGATAGTGCCACATCTAGTTAAGGGTGTGCATTTGAGAAACCGTTCCGAATATATTTAAAACTTGTTTGTTCTTCAATAAACTTTAATCTTTGTTGTTGACTTTACAACCTGACTGAGACTCAGTATTTCACCAGAAGGAACCTGGTTGGTAGCAGCGGAAGAATAAAGCAGTGGTGTACAGGTCAATAGTCTGTGAAACGACCGGGGGCTCTGTACAAACGCCACAATAAGGAAAGTGCAGGAAGTTACTTCCTCTCCCCAACATGAACAAACTCAGAATGCTAAAATTCCCTAACAAATCACCTTTAAAAATGAAAGATTATTACTTGCTAAAATGACTAAAACAAAGCAAGGATGTACAAATCTGAATAAGATTATGTTAAAATCAGAATGAATCAAAGCATGAACAAACTTAGCATTCTGAATCTCCCTGGCAAAGCACACCGTTGGGGTGCTTCAGGATTAAGCAAGTCAGCCAATGGCCAAGACCACCTGCTGCTGTACCTTTCTGGGATTTCAGCCAATGAACTTCCACAGCAATCACAAAATCTCTTAAAGTAGGATGGGGAACCTGAGGTCATCCAGATCTTAGTAGGACTCTAACTTCCATCATCCCTGATAACTGTCTAGGCTAGCAGCAGCTGATGGGAGATGGAGTCCAACAACATATGGAGAACCGTAGGTTCCACATCCCTTTGCTAATGGAATTACAATATAGAATTTCATGGAGAATGAAAGATTGTTTTCTTCTGTTTAATTGCAACTTATTTCCATACTGTGTGCTGGATTGTAGCCAAGGAGCAGTGTCTAATAATTTTCCCATCCTGCCAATCATTTGAAGAAATGGCAAACCAATATACATTTCCAAACTTCCTGCCCACTCCCTACCATGCAGCAAAAACTTTTTCATTCATTTCTATCAGAGGTCAGCTCTGCACACAATGGGGGAAAACCCACTCAATGTGAAATCATAATTTCAGCGGTATGATTGCTCTGACAGAATGATGAATAAGAGGAAACAACACTATGATGAATCTCCATCTGGGTTGACATTAAATGATATAAGAAATCCTTCCATGACAAAAACATTTGGATGGGTACTCTAAGAGTTGCCAGTTCTTTAGCAAAGATGGATCTCCCCAATAAGATGTGAAAAACCATTTTAAATCCATGCAAATATTCTCAAGGGAACTCTATTGCTCATTATATTTTCTAATAATGGAAGAATGTTAACATCGGGCTAAGTGAGTAAATAGCAGAAGCTGTAGTAGTCTCCAGTGCTGTAGTAGCTTCCATTGCTTCCATGCCATAACCAGTGGAAGAGTAGCAGCAGCTCCTCTCTTCCCCCATCTCAAAATGTTTGCACTCACAGCCCAGGCTACACCAAAATTTGGAGCAGCACCTCCTAATCAAAATACAGTTAATGGGTGGGGGGGACATTAAACAGTTTGACATTTTCAGCATTCTAAAACAAATGCTATGAAGAGGTTTGGGGGAGTTTTGGTTACAAGAGAGCATTTCTGCTTTCAAAGAATCACTTCCAAACTGGCCTATCAATGAAGCATTGAATGCTACAGTAGATAGCCTTTGCACCATCCCTGAGCATTGGTCATGCTGGCTGGGTCTGGCAGAAGTTGTAGCTCAACAACATCTAGAGAACCCCAGGTTGTGGAGGGTGGTATGGCATATGCATAGTTTATGGGCCAGGCTAGATCAGAAACTTTGCATGAAGAAGGTCTCAGGCTCAATGTCTATTTTTTTTTTCCAGTTAATGAGATCGGGTAACAAGTCATAAGAAAGACTTCTGGACCCAAGACCCTGGACAGCTGCTGTCCATTAGAATCATAGAATTGGAAGGAACCCTGAGGATCATCTAGTCCAACCCCCTGCAATGCAGTAATATGCAGCTGTCCCTCCGGGGATCAAACCTGCAACCTTGGCATTATCAACACCACACTCTAGCCAACTGAGCTATCAAGGGGATGAGTAGAGAGTGGGCTAGACTGGCAAGACGTCTGACCTGCACCTGCTCGCGCTCCTCCGACTGTTTGACCTCACAACTGCCCCGTATGAAACAAGTTTAAAACAGGGACATGGAACTTGTGGCTCCCCAGATGTTGGGACTCCAACTAACACCAGCCCTAACTATTAGCCATGCTGACTGGGGCCGAAAAGGAGCTGCAGTCCAACAACATCCACCACCACCCCCATCTAGAGGGCAACACCTCCATCCCTAGGTTGAAGGAAAGTTATTTGGTTGATGTCAAAAATCAATAGCCTGAGAGCCATACTCCACTGTAGGAAACATTCCAGGGGCCACCTAGCAGTTTCTACAGTAGGCTATATTCCAACCACACAAATTCACAAAGTATCTGCATATTCCAGCATTGCAGGGGGTTCGATCAGATGACCCTTGGGGTCCCTTCAAACTCTACAATTCCATGATTCTGTGATCTACATACACAACACAAAAAGTCTCCATACCACCTTTTGCTTGCCTGGACAGAGTATCACCGTCCAAAGACACATTCCAGCCATACAAAAGGACTTCAGGAAGGTGGAGATCAGGACTGGCTTGGGGGGTGAGGCTTGGTGACACATACACACGGATCACAGGGCCCTAGTGCACTTACCTGGCTGTCCACATTCATTAACCTTTTATCTTTTCCCCTTTTTTTGGCACAATATTGAACTATTATTCAACTGAATGGGGAGGGGGAAGTGACAGGCGCATTCTAAAGAGATTTAAGCAGCATAATGCCCTTTGCTGTTGCTTTTCAGTGGAACAAAATGTTGAAGTCTGTTGCTGTATACTGATCCAAGGCATATAATAGTCCTGCTGTTGTTTGGTGGGGGGTGGGGGTGGCGGGGAGGTCACACTGAACGTTCTGTCAGGGTTATGATAAGTTTCACCCTCAGAAGGAGTATTATCTAATAGTCTTTTTAATTACATTTGCTTAAAGGCAAGAGTTAAGTCACAAATATAGTCTAAAACAGTCCAATAGATGTTTAATTATAACACAGTCCCTGGAGTCAAACTCTTCATGTATTTTGATAATAAAGCCCTTGTTATTCACAGAAGAGGGAAGCATCTCCTCTTTGCATAGTGGGGGGAGCCCACAGGATCAGACATAATAATCACATAACTCCACAAAATGAACTTCTCTGACTTCGCAATTAATTCAGCACACACAGGGGAGGGATTTGTTCATCCCACCAAAAAGAGTGGGGTGAGAGAAAACCAAGGATCACAGCTTTCAAGTCCCAAGAAGCTTAGCATCTGCTGGTGTAAGACCTCGGGTTATTTTGTTTTCTAAGACCTGATTTTTCACATCATTTCTCAGTTTTCTGTCTAACCCTTAGGGCTGGCCAAAGGCATTTGCTGCCTCGGGCAAACGACAAGATGGTTGTGCGAGCACACAGTTCTACATACAGAACCTGACTGGACTGGCAGCTGAATCTTGCTTCAGCACAGAGTGCTCCCTGAAGACCAGTCCCCGTGGACTCACCTGGCAGCAAAGAAACCACTGCATTGCCATGCCTCCAATGCCCATCCTGAACTGTCAATCCAGGAGGTTACCATGGTCCATGGTATCAAAAGCCACTGACCAGGTGAGAGTAACAAGGCCAAACTTCCACTTCACCTACCACAATAAAGATCACCCATAAGGGCAGCCAAAAATGACTTGGTCAGCATTCAGTGTGGTGTAGTGGTTAAGAGCTGTAGACTCATAATCTGGTGAACCAGGTTCACGTCTCCGCTCCTCCACATTCAGCTGCTGGGTGACCTTGGACTAGTCACATTTCTTTGAAGTCTCTCAGCCCCACTCACCTCACAGAGTGTTTGTTGTGGGGGAGGAAGGGAAAGGAGAATGTTAGCCGCTTTGAGACTCCTTCGGGTAGCGATAAAGCGGGATATCAAATCCAAACTCTCTTAATTGCATTAGTTTCACTGATAAAGCATGCCTCCTTTGTCACATCTTGACCACTATACCGCCATGTTGCTGTAAATCAGGGTTCACCAACCTAAGGCCCATGGGCCAGAAGCAGCCCACGGAGGTCGTTTGATCGGCCCACAACCCGCCCCTGAACTGAGCTGCCTGCTTGCGCGCTGCGGTAAACCGGTGCAACACAGGGACTCGCTTCTGCGATGCCAAAAATCGCATCTGTGCAGATGCAGAAAATCGCGGGCGCGCTCATGATCTGGCCCATGATCTGGAGGGATCTCCACGGGACCAATCCGGCCCAGGGAAGATAAACCTTGCCAACCCTTGCTGTAAATGTTACTCATACGTGTCATTCCTCCATGTTACTCCTTTCCCTCTACCTTCTGCCAGTCTTCTAGGCTTTGCCTTTTTGGCCTAACTTTCTATGACGAAATACCAGCACGGGGTGGGTTTTTTGCCACAGGGGAGCATCAGAAAGAATGCAGTCAAGGGAGCAATGTGCTCAGAAAGGTTAAAACTCTGAGATGCAGCAGGCTCTTCTAACATTCTTAAGGATGTGTCCACAATACCCTGGGCCCATCTGGCTGGCCACTTTGCTCCAGCTAACTTTAACCAGTTGGAAAGGGCAGGAGCCCATTCAAATGCATTGTAGGAAACACTTTCTTCCAAAACAGACAGGCGAGAGAAATTAGGGTGACACCAAAGCATGAAATTTCTTCTTCTAATTCCCTTCTCCCAAGAGAACCCAGGAATTAAAACACATATAAAAGCAGTAGCTCTGCCAGATGATTTCCTGTTAAATTATTTTTAAAGATCTTCTTTAAAAAGATCTTCTAAGCACTCGGCTTTAACTACCTAACTTGACAACATTCAAGAGCAGATCCTTCTGTACAGTATCACAGCATTAACAGGAGGAAAGAAGAAAATACAACATTGTGTCTTTTAAGCTCATTGCCTCTTGGGAAGATTACAATGCCTTTTTCACACATAAAGGAGGAGGGACGTAAAGTACCACATTCAAACACGGTAGTAGTCGTGGTAATCACAGGATCCTTTTTAAAAGAGGCATTGTAAAACAGAACACAAATTTTGCAAAGGGCACCATTCCCTTGATTAATACCAGGGGAATCTATTGTGCCAGCTTCGTTTGTTTACCTAAACTATTTTTCATCCCACCTTTCAATCATAAGGTCCCTCACAAGACAGTTAACAAATCAAAACATTAAAAATGAAAAGGTATCATAAAAACCCACAATCAACACCCACTGAAGAGCAATGAATTAACATGAACTGATGAGGCAGACACTGTCAAGAGGGAATGAACCAAAGCAAAAGTCCAGCAAAGTGTATGCAGGCCTTTTGTTCCCCAAAGTCTCAAGGGCTTCCTTTGGTGTACTCTCTTAGGCAGTAAACCACTAACAAGAACGCCTGGTTCTTGTGTAACCCTTGTCCACCCCCAGGGTCTGTGTGCAGAAGTGATGCTTCATCCCAAAATGGTATATCAGATAGGCCAAGGACTCATCTAAACTGGTCAGTTAAAACGTTATAAATGCATTATAAACATGTGATTTGCAAATCAGGAGAAGTGGAGACCATCGGCCATGTTTTCTTTCGTTGCTCCCTATACAGAGACCTCCGGAAAGAATCTACCCTAGGGATATTTGATGGGTTACCAGGACAATCTGAAGAACGGCAAATTAAATGGCTCCTGTCAGACTCAAATTCAAAGGTCACCGCTATGGTGGCAAGATTTTGCGCCAATGCTATTAGAATCCGGAGTGCCTACACAGGAGACGCTCAAAATAGCTCCTGATCTGAGCCAGACTGATTTCGTTTTAATTTATAGCGAATAGTAAATAATTAATATAACTTATGGATCAAAGGATGCTAGATCCATTTTTAGATAAGTCATTTTAGTGATTTTAGATAAGTTATACTAGTTTATACCAAATTTAAATATTGAGAATGTAATGCATTTTACTATGCTGGCCGGTGACCGTAATAAAGAATACAGTACTTACTTACTATAAACATGTGAAACCAGAGGGTGCTGTAGAGCAATTAAAAACCATCAATGTAAAATTGCATTGAGAGCTATGGCATATGGTATATAATGGTTTTTAGTGTTTTTACAATCAGTGTAGATCCAGCCCGGGTTGATGGTCCAGATGCTCTCCATCATCCAGAGGTCCTGAACAGTTTTATGGGAGGATTCTCCCCCAGCCTTGTTGGGAGATGCTGGAGGTTGAACCTGAGACTTTTTGCATGCAAAGCAGATGCTCTACCACTGAGTAGGGCTGAGTAGGTTTTCAACATTGTGATGTATCACCAGCTAAACATAGTGATATAGAGAAACACCACAATGTCTGAAAATAAGGAGGAAGGAGGACTTCAAATCGGTTTGAACTGGCTCAGTAGCCAGCCAGCCCTCTGTAGCACTCAGTGACACTGTAGCACAGCCTCTCCCTGGGCTACCCCCAGCTCCCACTCACATCAAAGGTCTTGTTGTGCAAGCAGTGACTACTGGGAGCTCCTCTGTTCCTCCTTAGTACCACAGCGCAGCTCTATCTGCACTGACTGCAGACACTGCTGCCTATCAACCACATAGCCTTTCTGGAAGAGAAGCTTATGGCGGCATTGCCAGAGCAAAGTTCTTGGTCTGTACCTGCTCTGTGGTTTGCTGCTCCCTGCAGGAGGGCAGAGCAACAGACAAAACAGCTGGTTTCATGTTGTTTATCTAGAAGGCAGATATTTTGAATCGGTTATCACGATGTGGATTTTCAATTATTGATCACTAAATCGCGCAGTCCTACCACTGAGCTATGTCTCCTGTAACTACGTCATTGCAAGTGGCAAAGAACTGTAAGTGCCAAGGACAAGAGTTGGGCAAACGTAGTATGGTACCCTCTTCAGACAGAATGGCCTGTCTCTCACTCTCTTGTCCTTAACGGTACCCACAATGCATTGCCAGAATCAGCTGGACACATCCACTTACCTCATGGCCAACGATCAGATATGATGGGAGCCGTAAGGCAACATTATCTGGAGGGCTTCAGGTTAAGCCAACCCTGCTCTGTCTCACAGTGAAGCTGCCTCTGAAGAGTTTCCACAAAAGTAATATATTTATACAGGCATAATTTCCAAAAATGTATCATAGAAAAATGGCCCTTTTTGTATTTTCCATACAGATAAAAGAACATCACCTTTTATTGTTGGAGGTAGGCAAGGAAGGGACCAGGGAGGTGTGCCACTTTATTTTACTCCAAAAAAAAAAAAAAAAGGAAAAAGGAAAAGACCCAAGGTCACCTGTCAATAACCGAACAAACCTTCCGTAAATCACAACACTTCACAAATAAATTCCTCATCAGTAATTAAAACCAGGCCTTGCTGGCCCCTGTGTTATCAGCTCATCAAATTCATTGCTCATCTAGAATAACAGATCCACATCTGCAGTCATTACAGCACGCCAGATAAATCAATCCTTTCAATGATGCTTTGAGCCATCTCTGCTCCCTTTTAACCAGCCCGATATTTATTTCCCTCTGACACTTCTGACATTCTATTTACTGTAGGCAAATGGAACTCATACGGCACCTTGTAATGGCTTTACCAAATCCCATTGTGGGGTGCATCTTTGAAGACGGATGGTGGCAATAAACAAGGTTTTTATGGTGCAAGTGTGAGCATCCCACTCAACACACACACACACACACACACACACACACTCCACCTTTGACTTCTGCAGGATTTTTGTAAAAGTTTTTTTTTTTATGCATGATTACAGGTAGAGCAATGAGGAATCAACAGAATACTTCTTAGACAATTTGACATTTTGAATTTTTTGTGCAGGCCAGCAGAGCAAGGCAGGAGGAGCTTTGCAGGCATCACATGTAGACAAAGCAAGAGATAAAAGGTGTCACTCCGCTAAATTTTACTCAGAGTAGACCTGTTGAAATTAATGGATTGTGTCCGTACATTTCAACTGCTCTGCTCTGAGTAAAACTTAGTTGAATGCTGCCCACTAACTCTAGTTAAGAGATTTCACTGTTGGTATTTCTGAATACAAATTATTTTAAAATTTGATCAGGGAAATATCTGTTCTGCACAACACGCTAACTAGCATCTCTGCTTTAAGTGTTCATATCTACCATGCAAGCTAATATGTCAAAAGGCATCTTTTTCCATCCTTGAGAAAAATAATGAGATTTTAAAACATGAGTCCGTTCATTCTCAGCAAGAACCAGAGTCAGGTGGTAGCGGAAAGCCTATAGGGTAGAGGGGTTTAAACTGTGTTGTAGGGAGCCTTGGGTTTGGAGAGATTAGCAATGGTTGCCAAGCTTTTCTGAATGCCAACTCATCTTTCAAAATGCCAGATTCAGGTAGGTAGCCATGTTGGTCTGACACAGTAGAAATATATATATATATTTAAAAAAACGCAGTTCGAATCCCCACGGCGGGGTGAGCTCCCGTTGCTCGGTCCCTGCTCCTGCCAACCTAGCAAAGTGCAAGTAGATAGATAGGTACTGCTCCAGCGGGAAGGTAAATGGCGTTTCCGTGCACTGCTCTGGTTCGCCAGAAGTGGCTTAGTCACATGACCCGGAAGCTGTACGCCAGCTCCCTTGGCCACTAAGGCGAGATGAGCGCCGTAACCCCAGAGTCGTCCCCGACTGGACCTAATGGTCAGGAGTCCCTTTACCTTTACCTATAGAGACCAACTAAGTTTGTTCTTGGTGTGAGCTTTCATGTGCATGCACACTTTTTGACCCAGCAAAGGACCAAGAAAAGGATCCCCAGCAACATCAAGGTACTATCAGTACATCTGAGCTAAAGAGCAAGAACAAGCAGATGTTCAGTAGGGACATATAAGCTGGATGGTTGCTTTTTCTCATCCAAAGCAAAGCTTCAAGCCAATGCACAAAGTAAAAATGTGCAACATACAAAAGTAAAACTAATATTAGATATTAAAACTGAAATATGAAGAATAAAAACACTTCTGCAGATCGTTAGGAAAAGAACAACAGAAACTGGAATTACACCTGAATAGCTAAATAATTATGTTTTAAGGAAGTGCCAAAATAAAATCAAAGATGGTGCCTAGAGTTGTAAGAAGGTATCATTCTTCTCTCATGGCCTTTATTCTTTGCATACAGCACTGTTTCCATAATGCTGCAGATCATCTTACATTGAAAATGTTACTTCTCTCGCTGTCCATCGGGGTGGAATTATGTAACTTCTACAATTTATGTAATTAATTACATAAATTACATTGACACTCTGTTATTCCATCCCATTCATTCCAATGCAAATGGGAGAAAATGTCATTGATTATGTATCACTTGTGGACTGAAAGCAACAATAGATAGGAGTCTTTGCAGACATTAAAATGGTCAGTGTTAACTCTGGATGTTCTGTGACTGCCAACTAGATACGCTTGAGGATTTTGTTCAGTCTGCATTTTTAAGTAAATTGAATTGATTCTGGACCAAAGCACAAATCAGGACATAGTTATCCTTTGTTTTTCACACTTCTCCAAATTTTGTGATACCATTATTGGTTTGAAAAATGTATCAAACTGAATGTGTAAACCTGAATTTTAGGTTAAATTGCATTTAAAAATGGACAATTTGGGGAAAAAATACATTAAAAAATAATGGATAGCATTCAGAAAAGTCCTACTCAGAGTAGACCCATTGAAATATCTGCATTGCAGGGGGTTACTTCCAACTCTACAATAATATGGAATTAATGAACCTAAATTAGTCATATCTACTAAACCTAATGGGTCTACTCTGAGGAGGACTAGCACTGTATACTGCCTAATGTGAATGTTTGTGCTTTTTAAAAAAGATACGACATGGAAATAGGGCAGGGCAGGCTTATGAACACACCTGACACCAGAATTGTGGTGATCTTGTGATCCACCAGATGTTCTTGGGCTCCAATGCCCATCAGCTGCTAACCAGGATGTGCCCCTGCTTACTCTAACCATCAACCCTGCTGTCACACACCCCCCCACACACACACATTAACCCCTTTCCCAGGAACAAGCCAGCAATAAATCACACTGTGTAAGTTGGAGTTAACTCTTCGTTAACAAAAATACAATCGGCACAGAAGTGTCAGGCCTAATGTGCACAGCAGCACATCTCCGGGAGGTCTTGCCCTCTGAGCCTTCTTTGCTTAGGGGCTCCCCAGCTGGTTCCTCTGTGTCCAACCACTCCATGACAACAAGCTTTTCTGAGTGGGAGCTCACCTTATAAATGCCATTCTGACCCAACAAATGAGTGGGAGAAACGGACTACCAGTTGTTAAGGAGTAAGGTTGCACTCTCAGTTCCTATGAGCTAAAGAGCAAGGACAAACAGATGCTCAGTGGAGATTACATGTGCTGGACATAAAAGGTGTTGTTGTTTTTATCCAACAATGCCACCCTGAAAATGTTAATGTCAACCGATTGAATTTTTAAAAGTCTTAAGGAGGTGCCTAAAATAACACATTGCTGGTACCATTCTGATTTCTAAGGGGCATGTGAGAGGGACCTTAGGATGAAGGATGAATTACAGATCAAATTTTTATTACTAAAACTGATTATGATGATGAATAGTGATGATGAACTCTCAGTACAAACTACTGTACTGTTACCAGGATTTGGGGGGGGGGGGACCATGATTGTTTAAAACAGTATGATGCTGCTTTGAAGGTATGGTGCAGGTGGGTCCCAAGAGTGAAATTTCCACTGCCATCCACACTCAACAATAGTCTTTAAAAGGAAGGGAGTTTGCACCCAGAGCATGCATTTGCAGAACGCAATCTGGGTTTCTTAGGCTTCGATTAGCTGCTGACTTAAGGCACAAGATGATTTAATTATCCATTTCAATTAATCTCTTAAAACACACCGAGAAATCAAGAAGTTGCCAATTTCTCCTCCATTTGCTGCAGGAGCCAGGAGGCTTGCTCACCAATGCACACTTACAGAGGGAAGGGGGGAGAAGTAGGCTACCCAAATAACAGTCTCTATGAAGAGGACGCGGGTGGCGCTGTGGGTTAAACCACAGAGCCTAGGGCTTGCTGATCAGAAGGTCGGCAGTTCGAATCCCCACGACGGGGTGAGCTCCCATTGCTCAGTCCCTGCTCCTGCCCACCTAGCAGTTCGAAAGCACGTCAAAGTGCAAGTAGATAAATAGGTACCGATGCAGCGGGAAGGTAAACGCCGTTTCCGTGCGCTGCTCTGGTTCGCCAGAAGCGGCTTTGTCATGCTGGTCACATGACCTGGAAGCTGTACGCCGGCTCCCTCGGCCAAAAAAGCGAGATGAGCGCCGCAACCCCAGAGTTGGTCATGACTGGACCTAATGGTCAGGGGTCCGTTTACCTTTATGTCTTCATAAAGGGTGGAAGGGTGGTGAATGTTCTACAGCTCAAAGGCCACATCACCTATGTGCTTGGACCACATGCCTGTAGACGGTGCGATCAGAGGAAAAAGTGGACAGAGCAATACATGCAACTCTTACTTTTCTGCATTAGTTTCTACACAAACACCTCCCTATTCTCTATCCACACCACCAAGAGGCCAGGGTGGGACATCCCATTTCACCGCCTGAGGCAGAATGGGAAGGTGCCACCTCGCTCTGCCCCACTCCCTCCTTTACCTTGCACAGCAGCACCTGCAAAACAGCGGCAGCCACAGCGGGTTCCGGCGAGATCTCACATAGTCTAGCTGAGCTCTTCTGAGATCTCATGGAGAGCACGAGCTACTGCAATATTTCAGCAAGATCTTGTGAGATCTCACCAGAAGACAGCACTGTTGCAGGTGCTGCCAGGGTAGGTGGAGTACCCACAGTAGTACTCTTGGGCTTCCACCACCAGAGGCAGCTGCCTCAGCTTGCCTCATGGGTGAGCCAGCCCTGCAAGAGGCATTGTAAGAGTTTAAGGATACATTCCAACCCAGCAAAATCTCTCAAGTAGGATAAGAAGCAAGTCCAATGAGGGGTGTGGCCTATGGAGAGTTCCAAGGGCCAGACCAGGGAGGCCTGGAGGGCTGCATGCAGCTCCCCAGGCTTCAGGAGCCTTCCATGTCCCTTGCGAAACGTTTTTATACCCTTGTGGATCAACTGGCAAAGCACAATTTAAATTGCTACTTTCCCCAGAAATAAATACAAAGCAAACAAGATGAATTTTAACAGGGAAAAATGTAAAGTACTACACTTGGGCAAAAAAAATGAAAGGCACAAATACAGGATGGGTGACACCTGGCTTGAGAGCAGTACATGTGAAAAGGATCTAGGAGTCTTGGTAGACCATAAACTTGACATGAGTCAACAGTGTGATGCAGCAGCTAAAAAAGCCAATGCAATTCTGGGCTGCATCAATAGGAGTATAGCATCTAGATCAAGGGAAGTAATAGTACCACTGTATTCCGCTCTGGTCAGACCTCACCTGGAATACTGTGTCCAGTTCTGGGCACCACAGTTCAAGATGGATACTGACAAGCTGGAACGTGTCCAGAGGAGGGCAACCAAAATGGTCAAAGGCCTGGAAACGATGCCTTATGAGGAACGGCTTAGGGAGCTGGGTATGTTTAGCCTTCTGGTTAAGGGGTGATATGATAGCCATGTTCAAATATATAAAAGGATGTCATATAGAGGAGGGAGAAAAGTTGTTTTCTGCTGCTCCTGAGAAGAGGACACGGAGCAATGGATTCAAACTACAAGAAGATTCCACCTAAACATTAGGAAGAACTTCCTGACAGTAAGAGCTGTTCGACAGTGGAATTTGCTGCCAAGGAGTGTGGTGGAGTCTCCTTCTTTGGAGGTCTTTAAGCAGAGGCTTGACAGCTTTGATGGTGTTTCCTGCTTGGCAGGGGGTTGGATTGGATGGCCCTTGTGGTCTCTTCCAACTATGATTCTATGATTCTATGAAATACAGAATCTGCTGATCAGCCCCTCACCTTTTTCACCCTGTTACCTCTTCAGCTTCCAACACCTCCTCCCACCAGTCTTCTCCCACCTTGTTGTCCCACCATCAATCCCTGGGCTCTGAGCCTTCTTCGCTTGGGCCATTCTGACCCAGCCATTCTGACCCAGCAAACAAGTAGGATTACCGGTTGACAAGGAATAAGGGTGCACTCTCAGTTCATGAAATAAAGAGCAAGGACAAACAGAGACTCAGTAGAGATTACATGTGCTGGATGTAAAAGGTCTTGTTGTTTTCATCCAACAATGCCACTCTGAAAAAGCCAGGTTGAATTTTTATGTCTTAAGGAGGTGCCTAAAATAACACATTGCTAGTACCACTCTGATTTCTAGGGGACATATAAGTGGGACATTAGGGTAATGGTCAATGCTGTTGTCCAACCTGCCTTCATTTTTGCTTCCCTACCTCACACTGTGTTCATCCATAACTGTGATGCGGCACTACAAATCCTCCACTGGGGTCTACATGACAACATTGTTACATTTTATTATATAGAAATACAGTTCATTTTAAGACTAGAATTCAGAGTCGTATTCCGCTAAGCTGATTAGGAGATTCAGGACAGAGAAGGCATCTGATTGTCCACTACAGTGGTACCTCTGGTTAAGAACTTAATTCGTTCTGGAGGTCCATTCTTAACCTAAAACTGTTCTTAACCTGAGGTACCACTTTAGCTAATGGGGCCTCCTGCTGCTGCCGCACAATTTCTGTTTTCATCCTAAAGCAAAGTTCTTAACCCGAGGTACTATTTCTGGATTAGTGGAGTCTGTAACCTAAAGCGTCTGTAACCTGGGGTACCACTGTACTGGGAACAGGATACTGGACAAAGATCTGGGGTTGCCATACATCCAGAATTTCCCAAATATATCTGGAATACTGCAGGCGGCAGCCGTGTCTGGGATAAATGTCCGGGAAAAGGAGCTCTGTCCAGATTTTCACTGTTTGAAATATGGCAACCCTATCTGATCTAGCCTGATTTATAGGGTATTATGATTTGAAACAGGAACTTCTTGCTTCCAACTCACCCCCCTTCCCTTTGTGCTACATGCAGGGATCCTTAGCAAGCAAAGGATCATCAATGGTACCTGTTGGTAATTGTGCGAGCAGTTCACAGCCGGGTCAATAGAATACATCTTAAATGTCCTCTTCAAGGCCTAAAAAAAGTTTAAAACTGACAGTGTTAAACAGCCAAAACTCTCCCAGTTTTGTTGAGTGGACCTGATCACATGCTTGAGAATTAAAATGTACCAACAGCTATTCTTGAGAGGGACAACAGCTTATCTAGATTGCAAGCACAGGTGTATCGGCCAAAGATATTCCTCAGCAAGCACGGATGGTAAATAGCTTCAGCCATTGAGTGTAAATAACTTTCAAGCCACTGAAGATTTTCCCCACTTCCTTTTTAATATATTTTTAATGCGGTTTCCATTTTAATTAGCTAAATACATTTCAAAATGCACAATTTATCTCAGCCCGCAACTTGGAGACCTTTGTATGGCTCCCTGCTGGAATTTCACAAATAAATCACAGCTAATAAATAGGAGCAATCAGTGTGCCAGCTAGCCTTTCTTGAGGAAGGAAATGTCACTATTTGCAAGCTAAAATTTATTTTCTCCTTTTCATCTTCAAAGCATTTTACAAGCAATAGCCAGCTGACACGGGGCCTTTGCATTTTCTCAGAGTTACAATACTGTTTGTGGGGGGCACAAGTTTTTTTGAGTATGCCTAATTCCCCTAAGTAAGATAATATTGGCATTTATTGGTTACAGCTCGTTTTCCCCAAACTGAGCAAGGTTAACATTGGCAGTTCTAAAGTAACTGTGTCTTTTGCAATAATGTGTGCGGTGAATAATCATCTTCCACAAAGGGAGGGAGCACCCTCCGATATTTTGTTCAAGTAGGTGCTGAGAGGAAAAAGGAAGTCATTCTGATATCCTTGATACTTCCTGCTGTTAAAAGATGCCAATGTTTGGGATTGCATGAGGACACAGAGGGCCAGAAGGGGCTTCTCCATATCCGCTTTCCATCAGTTCAGAGAGATGCTGCCAAAGTTACCCAGAGGTCCCACATGGTGGTTGGTTCATAGGCTGCTGTATGAATCTGGTCTTGGGAATCAACAAAAGGAATACTCAAGTTGGTGGAGGTCATTTAGACTTTGATGCAAGTCATCCTGTGCACAGAGCCATGGAGTGATTTTACTCTATGAGATCACGTAGTGAATAATCCAAGTCGTATGAGCCGCATAGTGGGACTATTTTATGGGGTAAAAAAGAACTCATGTTTCTGCCTTCGCAGACTCTTTAACTAATTATCTTAAAATTACTGCTCTGGGGGCTAACCTATGTACTGGTTCATTAGCATTCACCACCATTGTCACAGCATGAAGGGGAAGATGTAGATACAAAGAGAGACACAAGCTGCCCAGGATTATCATGTTACATGAACCCTTTTTATTTTTGCATGGCAAATGGTTCAGAGCAGCATGAACACAGCTCACTTGAAGTTTCCCTCCGCCTAGATCACACACCTAGAAAGAAAGATCACACCATTTGCAGCTGTCTTGGAAGCTAAGATGACAGGTGTGCATCAATAATAATTCAAGGGATGCAGCTGCACCATAAAAAATTGGGGGTGGCAGAAGTGGCAAGGTGCATTTCTGAGGCAGTGGATCGTTTTGTCCCACTGTTTCTGAAATAAATGGAGAGCTTCACATTCATGCTCCTATCCTTCACCTGTTCCATTGCAGGTAAGTCCTGTTGATTTAGATCATATTATATTTTGGGTAAGTCAGTGGTACAGTTTGTAAATTTTAAGATTCCAGGCCTGCAGCAAGGGATGGGGGGTCAGGATTTGATCTGGTTCACATTTAAAGGTGATCCTACCTAATTTGCACTTCCTAAAGCAATACATGAAATATAACACAGCAATCCTGTGTTTTATGCAGTTCTCCAGCCAAGTAATATTTCCAAATACCTATACAGTAGGGGAAAGTGTGCAATAAAATTTAATTTAATTCTCTCAGTTTCTCATTTCCGCCATCTTGAATTCAGCTCTCCACATTTCCATGTCAGGAACAACAACAACAAAATTAAGTCATCATGAAAATTCAGTAGAATTTTTGTTTGAATTTTTCCTAATATATGCAAGTTGTATGCAATCTTCCCTAATATTCAGATTTTTTTTTTAAAAAAAGCATTCACTATACATTGCCTAGTGCAGGCATGGCCAAACGTGGCCCTCCAGCTGTTTTGGGGACTACAATTCCCATAATCCCTGACCACTGGTCCTGTTAGCTAGGGATGATGGGAGTTGTAGTCCCAAAACAGCTGAAGGGCCAAGTTTGGCCATGCCTGGCCTAGTGTAACTCATTGTCTATGTTATTTTCAGTAATGTATTATTTTATATGGACACTTCCCCCTAATATATGCATTTTTGTAGATATTGGTTGGTTGGAGAACTCTACTGCAAAATTCAGCAAAGTTTGAATTTTGAAGGATGGCTATTTTGGTTCGAGCATTGTTTTGGAAAGTGTGGATTAGTAAGGTTTGCCTTTAAATGTGAACTGAATAAAATTTACCACACATCCCTAGCTCTTCCTAACCTAGAAGAGCCAGAAACAAGATGCTGTGCCACAGAGTCAGAGGTGAGGAACCAAGGCAGGATTCACATCAAAATGCTCCCAAACCATATAAGCCACAGCTGCCCAAACCCCAACCCAAACAGGGCCATAGCTCAGTGTTACAGCATCTACTTTCCATACAGAATGCCCCAGCTTCAGGCCCTCATATCTCCAGGTAGTTCTTGTTGAGACCCTTACCTGAAAAGCCTGGAGCCCTGCTGCCAGTTAGTGCAGGCAACACTTAGCTACATGGACCAATGGACTGATTCAGTATAAGGCAGCTTCCTATGTTCCTATAGCCCTTGGTCTACAAGTGCCCAATGGCAACCTATGGCGATAGAAGCCAAAGTCTTAGAATACTTCACTGCCCTAGAAGATGCTCCATAGCACAGCTCACCATAATGGGCTGAGGGTTTCTGGTTCTTAACCCAGTAGCTCCTGAGAGGCTTGGGTAATTCAGGTCTTCTCAATACCAATTTTACTCTTCTCTATCTGCCTCAATACTTTTGATGCTCATACCTGTAACCAGCATCACTTCATTCCTTCCTTGTTGCTGTCTGCATCAGACAGGCAACATAGTTTTCTTCCCCAATCTTTGCTTCCCAGTTTTTGTTGGGCTCCAGTCCCCATCATGCCCAGCACAGCCAATGGTGGATCTTGGAGTCCAGCAACAACTAGGAACCCAAGCTTGCAAAAGGCTGCAATGGGGACTGGTTCTCAGCATTCAAAGCAACCCAATCCCTTTTTTATAATTATCTCTGAACCAAAGAATTCAATACAAAGCAGGAAAATGGAAGCCTGTGCTCCTCTAATGTTGCAAAGTCCACTTTCCATCATCCCTGGTCAGCAAGGCCAATGGTCAGAGTTGTTGGGAACTGAGAGTCCAACAAGATCTGGGGGGCATTACGTTGTAAAGCAGATCCTTGAAGTTGGGCAATGAATAACTAGGTGCTAGACAACCCCTTTTAGCATAACACCTGCACAGAGTGTAACAAGAGCTTTTAAGCATATAGCTTTCAGACCTGCCATCCAAAGCTGTCCCTGCATTAGGGCTAAAAAATTAGTCCTTCCATGTCTCATTCTCTCTCTCTCTCTCTCTCTCTCTCTCCAACTCTCCCCTCCCAATTCAAAACTGTCCCTTTAACACATCACTCCTAATTAGATGATTACTGCTTGGAAGGGCAGGAGATAAGTCATTTGCATAATTTAATCATAAAGAGAAGTTAAAGATACAGATTTTGCTGTTCGTTTGTACAATTATCTTCCCCAGCCCAGAGGCGGGCAGGTGGGAGGGGGGAGGAAGAGAAGAGAGAAAAGGGGAGGGGGAGATATTAATGTGATTAAACAGTATTTCTGCAAAACAGGCAACTGTGTGTCCTGTATTAAAAACAGAGCTAGAGGCAAATGAAAGATTAATTTCAGAAGACAATCAATTTTATTCTACATGACTGTAATAAATAACAGCTCATCTGCAGACAAGTCATTAGGCCTTGGGTGGGTACATGTGTCACAAAGTCTAAATGACACACAAGGCTGGATATTCCACCCAAAGAGCATGTGGAATAAACAGTCCTGCAGCTGGCATTTCAACCTAGACATTTAGAGGGCTTCTGAGAAATGGCAGCAAGAGCCAGATGAAGCAATAATGGAAGGACTCTATAGGAACCAGCACCTCAGCCAATGCATTACCTGCTCCTGGGTGTTACTTATCCCATTTCATATTTCATCCATTGACATCAAACTAACACAATGATATGAAGTCTATATGAAGTTGCAATCAATATGCAGGTTTTTAATCTGAATCTGGCGGTGTTGGAGGAAGTAATGGGCTGGATGAGAACTGATAAACTGAGTCTTAATGCAGATAAATGGAAGGTATTCTGGGTTGGTTGCTGTTGCTGTTGAACTCTCCTTGAAGGAACTAGTGTGTAGCTTGGGGGCACTCCTTGATTCAGCATTGTCACAAGGAGGCCTATGTGGAGGATTCACAAGCCATTTGTATACCATTAGAGCATGGGTAGGCAAACTAAGGCCCGGGGGTCGGTTCCAGCCCAATCACCTTCTCAATCCAGCCCGCGGATGGTCCAGGAATCAGCGTGTTTTTACATGAGTAGAATGTGTCCTTTTATTTAAAATGCATCTCTGGGTTATTTGTGGGGCATAGGAATTCGTTCACTATTATTTTTCAAAATACAGTCCGGACCCCCACAAGGTCTGAGGGACAGTGGACCAGCCCCCTGCTGAAAAAGTTTGCTGACACCTGCATTAGAACCTTGCAAGGGGAAATTATGTTCTGGTAACCTTCTGAATAGACTACTGTAATGTGTTCTATGTGGGGCTACCCTTGAAGAATATCCAGAAGCTGCAGCTAGTGAAGTGCTGCCACCAGAGCTCTGAGTGGTTCACCAAGTCAAAATAATGTAGCACAAATTCTGAAGAGAATAAGACATGCAACACAACCCTAAAGATATTGACACATTAATAAGCTCCACTGAGTTCCGGTAGTGCTTAGTAACCAGTAAGTGAGGTTAGGGTTATAGGATGAAGTTTATTTCCATACATCTGATGCGACAGCGAACTAATTTACAAAACTACACCTGTCGTCACCAGAAAGTAGAGAGGGTGGCCGTCTGTATGCTACATCATCTGTGATATTGCATGTATCATACAATCAATGTATTGTGTTTTATATCCAAACAGAAACAGCTGCATTAAAAAAGAGAGAACATGCCAAGTCTGGGATTGCCGCGGGTTTTACAATAAGTAAAGGCGGCAACCTTCCCTAACAACAACTAAATTGCCTGGGGTCTCAGAGAGAAAGCTTCATGCCATAACAGTTATAACTGTTAATCCAATACACCTTTTATACAAACCAATAAATACACGAGTGGAAAAACAGCACAGATGTTCATCCCTAATGCAATCTCCATTCAATTTCCTAAGTGCGGTCCCTCTGTGCAAACTAGCTTAGCGTTATGTTTAGCTTGCAAATTCTTTTAATAAATAATGAATGCAATAAAACCAGTAGATCAATGGCAGGCTTGAGAAATCATAAAGGGGTTGAGGGGAGGGGGGGGAAGGAGAAGCCTTTTGTGTTTGAGCTGTTACCGATTTAAAAAAGAAAAGAAAACTTTAATCCACAGGCAGATCAATATTACTCTTTTCCTTTTTAACCCAGTGCATAAATAGCGTGTTGTCTCTAACTGCAGTTTAAATGCTGTTACCAGAGATCAGCCACGAGGAACCCGATATGATCACTGCACAGAACAGTAATTGAACATTTTGTAAAGCTTTAAACGTTTGCGAAACTACATTAGAACTACTGATAAGGAGCAGATATATAATATATATTATTTCCTAAAAGGAAAAGAAATGTTGCATGGACATAAGAACTGCCGTTATGCTGTCAATTTAATTCTTTGCATGACTTTGGATTTTTATTGAGAATTCATAGAGCTAGATCAAGAACATGGGTCTGGCGCAACACACTGCAACAAGGAAAACAGGCTTAGAAGGTCAAAATAGCATACAGACATAAGAAACATAATCTCCTTACTCTCACTTATGGCAGAGAGACGACAGAGAAGTTCATGTGAAAAAGGACATATACAAGGGATGCTATATCGCTAGGTCATTAATTACATGGATATAAAAAGGCGTACACTGGAACCTTTCAGGGACAGACATAATGCCTTTAGCTGTGGTTATTAATATTTCTAATTCTCCAGCTGTAGAATTGGTGGGGAAAAGTTTCTCCCCGCACTCTGCTGCCTTTCAGAAGCGTGCGTTACCCGGTGGCCATGGAGAGCAAAACCGCATTGCCCCAAGGGATGTCTCTAATATATCAAGCAGAATAAATCTGTAATCACTGAGAACCATTACATGCTAGACTAGCTGTTGCACTTAGTAATTCATGTCTAATCAAAACACTCTTTTTTTAAAAAAAAAAAAATGCCCTGCACATATATAGCAAAGAATGTGCCCGGCTCCACCGCTGGAGCTTCTTTTCAGAGCACTAAGAGTTCAAATTTGTGGCTTTTCCAATCAGGTCTGTTATTTCTTCACAACTTGTTGCATTCTCATTTCAGGGTCAAGTTGTTGCTGAAACTGAGATTTTTAGGTCAATAGCAAAAAAAAAAAAAAAAAAAAGCCTGCACAACTGAATGAATTACAGGTAGGTAGCCGTTTTGGTCTGCCGTAGTCGAAACAAAATAAAAAAAAATTCCTTCCAGTAGCACCTTAGAGACCAACTAAGTTAGTTCTTGGTATGAGCTTTCGTGGGCATCTGAAGAAGCGTGCATGCACACGAAAGCTCATACCAAGAACAAACTTAGTTGGTCTCTAAGGTGCTGCTGGAAGGATTTTTATTTTGTTTTGTTTCGACTGAATGAGGTGTAGCGAAGGATTCCTACAGGATATATAAAGGGGCTTAATGAATGGGAAAGAGAACGCCTTTGGCTGCGGGCCTGTAAACAGTTAAGCTGCATGAGCCCCATTAACTTCAGCGGGATTTAAGCTGCTTCATTGCACGCAGAACTGTAGACATAGGGTTGTATCCGCCTAGGTCCAACTCAGAGCAGACCCATTGAAATGAATGGGTCTGGGTTAGGGCATGCACATTGATTTCAATGGGTCTACTCTACATAGGACGAGCATTAGCGGCAACCCTTTGTTTGGAACATCAAGAAGAACTTTACATTTGCTCAGCTATGTTTGAAAGCGCAGGTGAAGGCACAAGGCAAAAAAATCTCCTATTTACAAGTGTATTTACACCAGTTATTCCATTTAATATATATTGCAGGTTTAAGCAGTTGAGGACAGGGTTGTTTTTTTTAAAAAAAAGCTTGCATCAGGAGTAGTGACTCCTATCTGAAGTAAAGGGTTCAGATAAAATAAACATCTACTCAAAACTGAAAGAGAGATGGAAAACTTCAACAGATATAAGGATGAGGAGGACTTTGAAAGCCTCAGCAAAGGAAAACACGCAAACACATCACAGCAATACAAAATACAAAATAAAAAAATTCCTTCCAGTAGCACCTTAGAGACCAACTAAGTTTGTTCTTGGTATGAGCTTTCGTGTGCATGCACACTTCTTCAGCAATATCATCTACGAACATATGACTATTTTAAATACCACTGGTTCAATTACAATAAAGGAATTCCACTAGATGTTGTCGAGGTTTGAACATTAAACTAAGCTATAGTTGTTTAGCCAAAGCATGGCTTAACCAGAGTTAGTTTTCTGGAAACAAACTGCAACAGTTTTTTGTTGGCTCATAAACCATGGCTTGTTTAACTGTGGTTTGGTGTTATGTCCAAGCCTAGCA
The DNA here is from genome assembly GCA_034641385.1 of Darevskia mixta. Taxonomy (NCBI): domain Eukaryota; kingdom Metazoa; phylum Chordata; class Lepidosauria; order Squamata; family Lacertidae; genus Darevskia; species Darevskia mixta. The sequence continues at coordinate 6,510,921 of JAWWNH010000061.1, read as the reverse complement.
GCCTCACTTAACCATAGTTCGTTTGGCCAGCCAACTCCAAATGCTCATCAAGCTATAGAATCACAATGGAAGAGCAGCAGGAAAGTGACCCAGTCTTTGGAGCATGGGTAGCCAAACTACCTATCCTTGGCTCCAGCCCAATCGCCTTCTAAATCCAGCCCACGGATAGTCCGGGAATCAGCGTGTTTTTACATGAGTAGAATGTGTGCTTTTATTTAAAATGCATCTCTGGGTTATTTGTGGGGCATAGGAATCTGTTCATTCCTCCACTAGGTCTGAGGGACAGTGGACCAGCCCACGGCTGAAAAGGTTTGCTGGCCCCTGCTTTGGAGCAGCTAGGCATAGTTCCTTTGCCTGTAAGATGACTCAAAGTTTGCTGAACAACCTAGAGTTTTAAATCAGACCTTGCCAACCTGGTGCCCTCCATATTTTTGGGATTACAATCCCCACCGTACTCAACCAGCATGGCTAAGTATTGGGTGAAAATGCAACCGGTAATTATTGGACTCCATGTTAATTACAAATTTAATTCAGCATCTTTGTTTTACTTATATAAACAAACCTACAAGTGCTTTCGAAACTGTCAAACTTTCCTTAATATCACATTTGAAATCAGCACCCATTTGCTGCTCCTAATAAACTTATTTTAAATATAAAATCTGCCATAGAAAAATAAAGCACCAGAAATATTTTCCTCCCACATCATTTGGCAGGGCACTAAGGGCATGATCCAGCCAACTATAAACACTTCTTAAGCCCCATCAGTTTCAGTAGGAGATAGACTGAAGTGCATGCTTAATCCCCCCTTGAAATCAACAGGATTTAAAAGTGTTCAAACTATGGCTGAATAACATTCTAAGACCCTGAACGCAGACAGAAACAGATCCCATACAAAGTACTAGTTCCTCATATGTCAGTCATAAGGGTTGTGGGGGTAGCAGGGGGTCCGAAGAGGCCATTAAAATATTATAAGCCAGGTAATAAATCGAATTTAGTACGGTAGGGTGAAATGCTATAGTGCAATAACCAAGATATCTTTCCTTTTCCACAAGCATGTTTAGAATTTAAAATAGCATGCTCTGTTAAAAAAGCAGCAGCCGTCAGGGTACTTTACGCAACTTTATGATCTGTGATCCCAAGTGCTACTTCTGTAGGAAAAGTTACCAGAATGTGCCAGTCAACAAATGTTCATTCATTTCCAACCAAGGTATTGGTGCATGTGTGAAACCGTTTTAAATTAGTGTAAAATTGATGGATTCCGGAGAAGCAACCTAAGAAATGTCAAGTCCAACTAAATTAACCCCCACCTCCAAATGAGAAAAGCCCTCCCTCAGCCACGGCAACAAAAGCAATCAATTTAGTTCTGTTTTTTAACATTTTCATTTTCAACATACTTAATCTTATATTACTTATCCTGGTCATCCTTTTTTTTCCCCTCCTCCTTTCCCTTTTGCAATGAAATATTAATGTTGAGAAAATGGTTACGCTATTAAAAGACCTTGTGCTATATTTAGATACATATATTGATTTCTGCCATTGTGCAATAATTAATCATTCAGAAATAAATTCTTACAAATTTAACCCTGACTTGCTGGCTAATCAAGAGGTTAATTCCCCTTCTTCACCCACCCTCCAGAATCATATTACGCCACGGTTAAGTTTATGGCTTTACTTATGGTTTCCTCCTCTTCCTAAAAATACTGTTTTGGGGTTTTTTGCAGGAAAAATTGTGAGGGTTTTTTTTTCCCCCATTAGAAAACCTGGAGAGAGGGAGAGAGGGAGGGGGGGGAGAGGTTACCGCCACTTTAAAAGCTTCAATCTCTTTGACATTGCTGGCAGTGTATGGGAACATTAATGCATCTGTCACGATAACAAGCTAAGAATAACATCTAGACATCAAACCGAGCAGAGAATCCATCTGAAGTGATTCATTCAGATCCGTCTCGTTGATTTATTAAACACAGGGCAACATCTGCAGCCTCACAGAGCTGCTTGGCAAAATTAATGCAAGATCAATTCAAATGGAGGGGGGGGAGCGAAAAAGAGATAAATCAAAACACAATTTGCATTCAGTTCCACAATCAGGCTTATTGGGTGCAAATGCTCAATTTCCCTTGCCAGAGCCAATGAGTTTTAAAAGTGTGCGCGTTCTGATCCCTACATCTTTTCAGAATTGTCGGATTTGAAGTGACGCTGAAGAGTTCTTCTGCAGGTTGAGAATGGTGAAAAGGAGAAAAAGAGATGCGGGGAGAGGAAAAATGCTTCCAAAGACCTTTTGAATATGTGGCGAGAACATCATTAATGCCTAATTATTTTGCTTTGGCTCCAGGAGCACAGAATGCCGTATTTTTGGGGAGGGGGAGGAGAGGGGAGGTGGTAGGGAGAGTTTGCGAAGAAATTGCTTCCATAAAACCTCAAACATCTAATGGAAATGTACAAACATTTCCCTTTCAGGGGGGAAAGCATTTCATCTGCAGCTGGAGAAATCTAGAGCTCTCAGAAATTACAAGATTTGTTTTAAATCACTGTTCCTTCAAATTAGATTTCTTTATCAATGAGCCAGTAAGATATTCAGTGTGCTAAAGGCAAACAAATGCCAAAACTGTTTTGAAATGCACACACAGAAGCACATTAAATCTCTGGCTTTAGATAGATAGATGATAGATATAGATATAGATATAGATATATAGATATAGATATATAGATATAGATATAGATATAGATATAGATAGATAGATAGATTTATAAAGTATTGATAATTTCTCATAAGAGAAGGGGGGGGGCCCTCTTTCTCCATGTCTCTAGACACGTAGGCTGCAATCCTAAACATATTCATTAGGAAATAAATCCCATTAATTTCAGTGAGACTTGGTGAATAAGCTTATACATATGCTGGTAAAATAATGCTACTAACTATGCAAAGCATTTCTATAGTGCATATTCAGTGTTCAAGATGCTTCACACACATTGATTCTAACAGACATGTAATGTGGTGCTCAAATTTGAGGCAAAAGGCAGAACAAAACTAATCATGTTGTCTTTTATACTGGCCCTTTTTGCTACTGTATTTCAAATGCTACGGAGGGGAAATAATTTGGCTAGTACAGGGAAGTTTCCCGGGATGGATTAAGCTTTCCTCCTCATAATTTGACCACCACTGTAAGGTCGTTCAGTATTAATATTCCCATCTTACAAATGATAAGAGGTGGAGAGTAAGAGAACAGTGGTTTCCTAAAGCCACAAGGCTAATTTGTGGCAGGTTAAAGAATTGAACTGAAGGCTCACTTCTTAGCCACTGCATTACAGGACCCCAAGACTGCCAACCCCAAATTCACATCTGTGCCCAAACCAGCAAAATTAACACTTTCCACATACAGCTTGGGGCAAGTTTAAATCGCTGCTGACAATTTATGTAGGGAGAAGCATGCCATTTATTTAAGTGAGCATGGACAAACAATGTGTGCACTGAAATCTACAGAGTGGCGCGTAAGTCCTGGAATTATAACTTTGACATGATTTTTCTCATAAAAAAACCAGCAACTTTACTGGACTCCTTTTAACAGACCCTACAACTAGAAACAGTTAGAATAAAGTGTGTACAGGCCAGATTCAGGAGAGTTTCTTGGTGTTTGTTTTTAACAATGCTTCCTCGTTATTAGGAGGGAAAGGAGCAAAAGGTATAACATTTATAAGGTTCTTTGTAAAACTTGTTAGCTAATTTACAGTCTCTATTTTACCAATCACCCTTCTTTGCTTATGTGAGAAAAGTTTATTCTAACATTGATTCTAAAATTCAGACTGCAAGTAAGAAACTTCTTGCAGTGCGATCCTATACATATCTACTCAGAACTCAATGGGGCTGACTTCTAATTAAGCACGTACTGTACAATATATTCCAGGCGAACACATGACCTTACCCACCTTGTCATTGGTGATAAGAGGTGAGAATAATAAACAACATGCTGACTGGTGGAATTTGAGACAACTCTAGAAATACATGCACAAAATTATATTCCTGCCATCTCCAAAAGCTGCATGTGCTCACACAAATATATGGGTACATAAGCAGATTATCATTGTCTGAAATCCTAACACATAAACAGCACCTTATTCAGAGTCAGACCACTGGTCCATCTAGCTCAGTACTTCCAACACAGACTGACACCAGTTCCCAGCAAGCGAGAGTCTCTCGTCATCTTACCTGGAGACACTGGGTGTAGAACCTGGAACCTTCTGCAAAGCAGATACTCTAGCACGGAGCTACGGCCTTTATCCAACGTTAAATTATAGCAGTGTATGTTTTCAAAAGGCCTTCCATGGAACATTTAGGATCTGAGTGCATGAGATGCTTGCTATAGTTTGTCACAAATTCAGTAGCTGAGTTCCACTTTAAAAATCAAAGAGACACATAAGGAAACATTTCTCCCTCGGCTTAGCTTAAGGTACTCCTGTTTAATATTTCATCCTGCTGCATGAAAAGGATGTGAAACTTCAAAACAACTTTTCAAAAACCCACTGAAGTTGACATTATATCAGGGCAATCTGAAGTGTCTGTAACTTTTTTGTTGTGGTGGTGATTGGCGAGCAAAATAGCCTATAACTTGACTTGTGCAATGACTGAGCAATATTTTTGAAGAATGCATACAGGAAAAAATTATCCCACCTGCTCAATAATATCATCTTGACAATTCCACTTTCCAGGTGCAGGCACTGAACTAGTGTAGGTGACCCTGCAAGAGGAAACTGTTGGATTAATCTTATATGCACGGGTCTAACTCAGAAATGTTGACATAAGAAAAAACTGCAGTACATATGATCCACACATGTAATGACACGGATTTTAAATCAAAATTTGAAGTAGATTTGTTTTGATGGATGGATTCATTTGATCTGGTGGTTGAGTGAAAACTGAAAACAAGCATCTCACAGGATGATTAATATAAAAATGCAGCAATTCATTTCCAGTAAGATTGATAATTGCTATCAGAACAACTTGATCAGAGAGTTGAAATTAAGCAGATAGCAGAAACAATTAGAAATAATAGCTACACGGGCCACTGAGTTAGCTGTAGGAGCAGACTTGAAAAAAATCTAACTAGCAAAACACACATAACAGTTTTGAGTTTCTCCTGTTTCACTTTGGGAGGCTGTTTTTTCCTATCTCTGTACTGTATCTTTGCTGCGCAAATAGCTCTCCCATATTCACATTTTATGTTTCTCCATGCTGTCAAGCCTCTTGCTTTCAGGGTGCCCCATCAGATTTATCCATTATTACACCCGATTTCATAACTCCCCTGCAGCAGGTTTTGTCAATGGCTCAAAGAGCCCATCTCCCTCTCAGTGCCAACTGGACACAAGAATGTCAAAAGACATTTGTTAAGAACTTTGCAATTCCCATTGGACAGTTATGTTGTCAGCAAAATGTGCTTCCCTGTTAACTAAGGACAGTGGTCAACTAGCATGGTGCCAGACACAAAATTAAGAACCAGGAACCGGATCTTAAGCAGGCAGGACAGTAAATCTACTGGTAGATCTTCTGATTTATATTGGACTAGCAAAGATTCCTGTCCCTTAATTGTTTAGCAAGGGCAGCAACAAAAAAACTTTTTCCCCTTCTCCCCCCCCCCCGAAAAAGTACTGTGAAATAAAGGAAGGTAGGAGTAACTCAGAGTGAACCAAAAGCTCCCTTGAATTCTGTACTTAAAATAAAATCCTGGGCTCAGAATTGTTTTATTTCAAAGTGCTTGTATGCTGCACTTGACCACAGTTGGGAGATCTCAGAATTCTAGTAAAATACCAAGAAGGTCCTGCAAGCCTGAAGTCTGCATCCCTCAATCTAAAGAACTACCCAGGAATTTGAGCCAACCTATGAAATTTTAAACTCTTTATTCTTGAAACAGACCCCCGCCCGCCCGCCATATCACAAATTGCTTTTGAGATTCACCAAGCAGTTTGTATTTGGCATGGGAGCACCACCTTTGGGTGAGTAGATCAGATCATGATTTTGACTTACTTAGTGTGCAAAGCAGTAATTATTTAGATTTCACCCGCTAAATAAAAGCTAGACATTTTATATGCACTGTGTTCTCCATCTGTTTGAACCTCAGACTTTGCTTATAAACAATCAACCCCGAAGTAGAAGTTGTTCCGTCACATACGCACCTAAATTACTGAATAGATATGGATGTGAGCAAGAGTTAAGTGCTCTGAGCAGCTCTAGAATTTTACCTGTTGCCAAACCGACAATTAACATGTGATGATCGAGATAATAGTCTTGGAGAAATTATCAGTTTCTAAGGGAGTAGGACACTTCCCAAGCAAGTGCAGAAAGCGTGTTATCCAAGTCTCACTTTTGTACAGAAGATCAACACTTTCCTATAAAAGCTTCTAAGAAGTAACATGTAACCAACCACCAGGTTCCTATTGCGGACAAAAAAGTTGCAAAACATTTACCTCACAATGAGTCACGATAGACCTAATCAAACTGCCATGTGGTTTTTTTAACTAACACATGCTTTATTTGCTCATGTGCAAATGTATAATAGGTTTTTAATGCAGGTCCTTCCCTGCAGAAGAAGATGGGAATAGGGAGGAATCTAATAAAAACGATTTAATAGTTTCAGGTTTTAGGATCCAATGCAAGCTTTTATTTATTTATTTTCATTATAGAGTCCTGAAGATTCTTGCTTACATTGCATGCATTTCTTTATCAATTAATAATGGAATTAAGCACCCTAAAATTTGAAGAAGCTTCTTCACAGTTTCCTGGACCAGAGCTGCTTTTAAACAGTTCCAAAGGAGATGACAGAACAGAGCCTCCTAACTCATTGGGCTAACTAGCATGATATTGTTCCAGAATTATGCTAAGCAACAGTTAGTCTATAAACTCTCCTTCAGTTCTTAGGTTCCTATCTCACAATGCTCTCTTGTGAATTTCGCCCCCACTTCATTTGCTTCAGCATCACAAGTTATGTTCACAACCTCTAGCAAGATCCTAACAGGTAAAGTTTCACAGAAAATAATATCTAACAGGGAACTTTCTTCGTCTTCAAAAGAATACGAAGTATGTGTGTGCTGTTTTGATGCAAAGAAGTATATCCTTTCATGCACGTTAAAACTATTGCAAAAATGATTGCCAAACAATTGCAAAAGAAAAAGAAAGAAATTTATTACTACACATTTGAAAAACGCACTTCTCTCCTTTTAACATTCACCACAACTGTGAACCTTGTTATTCTCTGGACAAGGATACCAGATAATCCCCAACATGAACATCTCAACCCCATATATTATATCACTATTAGGAAAAGTTGGGACACACTTCTTTGCATAATCTAATTCATCCACAATCTCCTTTGGGCAAAGAGCATCCTAATGAGGACAGAAGATTTAGGGTTCAATGAGATTTAAGGTCAATGATTTGAAGAGACCATATGGGGGTCTACACCAGGCAGAGCTGGTCCAATAAGACTTTCACTGACAGGGAAGAAGCACCCACAAATTCCAGTTTCTGGGCTGACCAACTTTGTGCCATGTTTGGAATCTTACAACACAGAGCAATTGGTGCAATTTTTTGGGTGGGGGGATGAATACAAAGAGAGACTCATTGGCCTGCCACACAATTTCACCTACTGCACCAAGGGTACATGACAGCAGACTCCAAGGTGCCCCCGGGGCTTTTAGTTGCTTATACCCCAATAATGCTACCTGGCAGGGCAGGCATTCAGACAACACACTATACAAAACTAAGAAAAATGTGGCAGAGTGAAAAAGAATGATTCATGTTGAATTTATCCTGAAATGATGAACAGGATAAAAAAGATCGGGAGGGAGACCCTCCCTACAGACAAAAACTTGTCAGGAAAAGCAAAGGGAAGCCTGGCAGCATCTCAGGGCTCCTGCAGCTAGTTTTCCTAAAACTCAGGTGCAGGTATGCTCACCTGCTGGTTCGTTTAAGCTGCAACCCTAAATACACATGTTCCTAATATAACATGCTAATTATTGCATCGTAAGGTCTGCAATCAGATAACCACTCACCTGGGAACAAGGCCCACTGAACTCAATGGGAGTCACTCCTGATTGCACTGTTAGGCTGTGATCTTATGCGCACTCTACCTGAATGCAAGTCCCATTGAGCTGAATGGGAGTTACTTCTGGGTAGACACAAATAGGGTTTCATTATCAAAAGGAAGAGGTTGGCCCTCAATATTCAACACTTTACCACTTTTTCACAGATAAACAAGTTGCATTCCTTTCATTTGAACTTACTTCCTGGTAAGCGCATAGTAAATCCCCTACTCCTAACCCTATTTGATTGGGGGGGGGATCTGTTTGTCCCATCAAAGTACTGTAACTTACTTTCAAGGAAGCTAAGTTTTAAACAACCACTCTTTAAACACCTGCAGTTGGAAGTAAAGGTTGCTGAAATCAACAAGATATTCCTCTAAGTGCACCCAGTGATGTTCAAAGAACTATATTGCTGATGCTAAGTATTTCCGCTTGGAAATTTTTTCTACCCTTGGAGAATTTTCCTACCAAAGTGCATAATATTGATCACCGGGCAAATATAAAATTCCCCATCATTTATATACAGGTACTAGGATATTACCCACAGAACCAGTGTCCAACATAATGTGTGAATTGGCCATACATCCCAGTTTCCCACTCAGTTGCAGGGCACCAGTGATAGATGCATTTGTCTGAACATCTACTAAGCATTATATGTACTGGGTCAAATCTGACCAATTTTGACAAGCACTACTCCTAACTAAGTTTGCCTACAGCTGCAGCCTAATTTACACCAAAGTAAGTTTCCCTACAGCTGCAGCTTGTTTGCTTCCACGCAAACAAGCTCCATTTAGGATTTCTAATCTACCCCAAATCATCAATGATGATCACATACTTCCCTACCAACTCCCGCCATCACTTACAATGCAGCTAAAACTTTCAGAAGTTAAGTTTGCTTAAGGTTCCAACCCACCCACCCCACCCCACCCCCGGCCCACTGATTTTAATTGCAACTCCTCAGGCAAGTCACTTCCAAAGAGTTTTAAAATAACTCCCTCGCTCCCTTTCAAAGAAACTTTTTTCTTTCTTAATCAAAACCCAAGCAAGTTGCACTTCACAAGACCTGTTTGCATCTCTCCTTGCTCCCTCAGCTCATTTTCCTGTTTCAAGCAAATTGGACAAGGCTTAAAACTTTTTTGTGCACACGTGGGATCTTCAAAACACAATTCTGTTGACCTGCCCTAGGACTTTGCAATTAGATGGATGTCGGATTTATACAGAACTGTAATCTGAAGCAAAGAAAGAAAGCAGAGTACCCTACTTTTTAAAGCAAGCATCACAGAGACCTAACGGGATTTGTTCCCAAATAAAAAAGCGGGTGTTTTTAAAAAGAAGAAGAAGAATGCAACATCCATTCAGCTTCAGGAAGACAACGGGCTAAGCACTTGGGATACTTTCGAAGTCTTACTCAGCCACGGAAAGCGACGCTTCCCTCAAACGGACCCGGTTTTTGCAGGGAAGGGAGCCGTGGCCGGACGGACTCGGACCTCCTCACTACGGTCGGGACCCCGGTGGAGGGGGAGGCCTGAACCGCCATATCCTATGCCCCCCCAAAAAAAAATACACCCCTCACAGGCACAAACCCACACACGCACGCACGCTCTCTCTCTCTCTCACCTGGCATTGGTGCAGTCGTTGTACAAAGTTTCGAAGTCCTTCCGCGTGATGAGTTTGCAGCGGTTGACGCCGGGCTGGATGGCGCCCAGCCCGCGCAGGATACGCACTTGCTCCACGGTGCACACCACGGGCGCGATGTCCAGCCTCTTGAGCTTGGTGTAGACGGTGTGCAGCCCTCCGACCAGGTGCTTGAGGAAGAGGTCGAAGACCTGCGGCAGGCAAATCAGCTCCTGCCCGTCCACCAGGAATGAAGCCACCTTCACCCCGTGCAGGTCGACCATCTTGCACTCGTTCCCGCCGCCGCCGCCGCCTCCTGCTCCTGCTCCAGCTCCAGCTCCGCTGCCCGGCACGCCAGTGGCAGCGTTGGCGGTGCTCGCGATGAAGCTGTGGATGAGGCTGCTCGTCAGGCGCGGGGACTCCGACGGGCTGGAGGGATAGAGCGCGTCCGCCCGGAACAAGCCCCCAGCGCTCGCGGCGGTGCTGGCGCTGCCGGTGCCGCCGCTGCCGCTCGAAGTTGCCGGGATAATCGGGGGAGAAGACACGGCCATGCTTTCTACTCCGCCCCGGGCGCCTGGATCATCGGCAGCGGCGGCAGCGGCGGCGGCAGCTACAGCATCCAACCTTGCCGGCTCCACTTTTCCACCCGAAACTGTTTGCAACACTCGAGGAAACGGAGGAGACGGAGACGCAGAGCGAGAGAGGAGCGAAAGGGGAAGAAGTGGGGGAGAGGGGAGAAAAAAAACACCCCGCACGCACTCCCACGACCCAGCCGCTCGCGGAGTCGCCTCCCACTTCCCAGCGAAGGGGCGGAGGAGGAGCGCGGAGCGGCAGCGGCCGGCGGCCAATGCGACGCGTCGGGGTCTCAGCCTGGCCGCCAGCCACTGGCTAAGGATGGAGAGGGAGGCGAGGCGGGGCGGGGCGGGGCCCTCTCTCCCTTGCCCCCGAGCGTTGGGTACCTGTGAATGGAGCGCCAGGACGCATCAGGAGGAGGGTACCGTTCCCACCCAGCTGGGGGAGGAGGAGGGAAAGGGAAAGTGGAAGAGAGTTGGCGACCCGAGGTTGCGTTTTTTGGAAAAGGGCTGGGCGTTCTAGTTGCGGGAGTGAGAGGGGGGGGGACACCTTTTATGAAAACCGCGGCGAGAGATGGGGCGGAGGGGGGGGCAGGAAAGAAAGTTAAAACTTGAGGGGTGGCGGGGAAGTTTGCGCGCGCCCCGACCAGAGGCACAGGTGACTGGGATATAAGCCGCGAGCGCGCTTGAATTTTCAACTGGATTTCTGAGCCAAAGGGAAGGTGCGCAAGAGGTGCAGCCTGATCCTGCTGCGAGGGCGACCCTCCGCCGAGGATCTCGCTCAGTGGGACTTAAGGCATCCGACTGAGGGATGCGAGATATGGAGACAGAGCTGCCGTCTCGTGCACGCTTCACCGTCCTAGGAGTTACTTTCTGAGTACTCAGACACTCAGTGCACAACTGCTACAAATCTGAAATCCTGTGCCACGTTTACCGGGGACAAAGCACCCTCGAACACAATGTGTATACTGTATACACTTATACATTTATTGCATTTATTATTACATTTATTATTTATTACCCACCATCCTGGAATTTATTACCCACCACCCAAGCCTACATACATACATAGAATCATAGTTAGAAGGAACCCTGAGAATCATCTAGTCCAAAACCGGCAATACATAAATATGCAATTGTCCCATATGGGGATCAAACCTACAGCCTTGGTGTTATCAGCACCATGCCCTGGCCAACTGAACTATCCAGAAGATGTGATTCACTAGTGGTCTCCCATCTTGACCAGACCCAGACTTACTTGGCTTTACAAGGTAGTAGCCTCAAACTATACCCTGGAACCAGGACTTGCATTTGAGTAAACATGAGCAAGATTGTGCTGTAGGTAAATAGGTTGGACTTTTCCTTTCATTATGTTAATTCCAAATCCACACGATCATACTATATTTACTAAGACCAACCAAAATATTGCCAAATCATTAGCAATTTTTTCTTAGTTCCCTAGAACTCTTCGTTTAGCTCAGATGAAGGGAATCTTTGGCCCTTCTGATGTTGCTGAACTACAACTCCCATTATCCCTGTATGGCAGGCATGTCCAACAGGTAGATCCTGATCTACCAGTAGATCACTGGACGTCTGTGGTAGATCACTGATAGATCACTGGCTCCCCACAAAGTAGATCGCAGTCTCTTGGGAGTTGGCCACCCCTGCTGTATAGCATTTGCTGTGTTAACCGTGTGAAGCAGATGGGAGTTGTAGTTCAGGAGACAGCAGGAGTACGGGTGTACTGGTGAATTTACCACTCTGTGGAGGAAGGAATGGGGCAGAAATCTGATTCAGTACTCATTTACAAGCAAATCTTTCAAATTCACAGTTTCCAAAACAGTATGTGAACCAAAATCCAAACTTATCTAAATGTTGCGATGCGGATTTCCAATCAACCAACGTTTACCCAAAATGCACATATTTGGGGGAAGTGTGCATAAAAATGAAGATATTAGTGAAAATAACACCCCAAATGCATTATGTTTTGGGAAATTGCTTGCAAAAAAGTGTACATTAGGGAGAACAGCACAGAAAAATGTGTTTTTAGGGAGGAATCAGCACTAAAAATGCTAATGAGTTGTCACAAGGGCTTTAATAATAATAATAATAATTAATAATAATAATAATTGCTGCAGAAATGTGGAGAACAGAATTTAAAATGAGAAATGGATAACAGATCTTGCTATTCCTACACTGTTCCTCCCTAGCCCCCTTTAAGATTACTCTGCCCTTGCACCTACTAGACCTCCCACCTTCAGTGCAACGTACCCCTGGGTTTAGGATTCCAAAGCTACATTGCAGCCATTCTATCATTCATCTTCACAATAACCCACCAAGGGAGGTCATTGTGACACCCCCATTTCCAGAGAGAGAGAGAGAGAGAGAACGAACAAAAGCTGAGAGATAGTGAGTTCAAACCTTCCAAAGAATTTCTGGCAAGCCAAAGGATTTTGTCCCTCTTCTTATGTTCCATCCACTTTTAAGGTTTGTATCTTCAGCTGCAAAACAACAAAAACAAAAACATGCAAAGGTCTTTGAGCAGGAAATATAAATCTGATTTATAGGTTTTGCATTGTTGTTGTTTTCCTTCCTTTCCTCCCTTTCAAGGAATTTTTGCTTGCAGATTAATGAGACTATCAAATTCCACTCTCTGGGATTTACCCTCCCCCCCCCCAGCTTTGGACTGTAATGCCTTCCATAGGCTAAACATATTTCTAAATAAGGCTGAGTTTTTGCAAGGCCAGATGAAGTCTTGCGCATCACCCCCCCCCCAACTCCCTCCCACCCTGCATGTTAGAGTGGCATGCAGCAATATAAAATCATAAAGGCTGTAGTAAAAAACGGTACCCTTGAGAAGCGACTATCCATGGAGAAGAGAACTGCACTTACTCTAAGGAAAGGCTCAAGGTTTGTGAATTAATACCAGGCGATGGCCCAGCTCACCTGAGCATGGAAGAGCTGACTACATTAGTCCGCAGGATTATTTCCCATAATTTTTCAGGGTAAAACAAAGATGCTCCAACATATGACCCAGTTTTAATATATTGGCAGCTTTAAAAATACTCTGAATCTTTTGTGCATTGACTGTGTTCACACATAAGGATGAGCCAAGTGATCAGAGATCATGGTTTACTGTCCTTTACAAGGACACAATAAGAGTGCATTTCTGGTGGGTTTATACTGGACCATCCACACCTCATTCTGCTTTGTTAGTTGCCCTGCAATGCTTCCCCAAAGTTATTGCATTATTGTCACCTGGAGGGGCACTCTTGCACCAACAAAAGTAGGACGTACACATACCTGGAACATCTGCCGTATGAAAAGTTACAGGATTTCAGCAGAAATGCACCAGTTGGAAATGAAGCTATAGGTCTGCCCTGAACCCTAAAATAAAATAAAAAGGATTGGGCCCCTGGATTGGGCACAATAAAAAGGATTGGGACCAGGTGCCATCTTAATTTCCCCAGATTATGCATCACTTTGGACTCTTGAGAGAAGTGAAAATGTTGGTTAAAAACACTGCTGCTCCATTGCCACCAGGTGAGTCTGCCAGGGCTCACTGATGGAGAAGGGGGCACATTGCTCAGGGCCCCCTCAAACCTGTACCCAGCCCTACCTATCATAATCTATAATTCAGGGTCTGGGGAACCTGTGATTCTCATGATGTTGTTGGACTACAGCTCCTATCATCCCTGACCATTGGCCATGCTGGCTGGGCCTAAAGAGAGGTGGAATCCAACAGCATCTGGGGGGCTACAAGTTCAGGCCGGTGGCCCATCTAGTTCAGCATCCTGTTCTCACAGTGGCTTATCAGGCTTAATTAGGCATGCCAGCCTGAGGTCTCCCACCACACCCCTAGTCCACACTGACTCACAGCAGCTCTTGGGGTTTCAGATGGATCTTTCATAGCCCTGCCTGCAAATGCCAGCAATTTAATCTGGGATTTTTTGCATGGTAGGTCTGGAGGTTCTACTTCAAAACATACACACACACACACAGAGAGATACAGCAGTTCTGAAGTCTGGCCACCCCTGCTGAAGGCACCCTTTTCAACAGCAGCCTCCTGGGTCTGGCAGCTTATTTAGGCTCCCACCAAAATGGGGGCCCAGCAGCCCCACATCACAAGTGATAGTTCTTAATCTAATATATCTCCCCATTTGAGCTTTCGAAAACTAACTGTTAACCTCTCCGCTTGACATTGGCAACCAGGAGGAATATCAGAGCACTTTTCAGTACAAATTTTAAAAAATGGATTGACAGCATCCATGCTACAAAAAGAGCAAGTAATTGGGATTTTATGTTTTATAGCAGACAGAATAGTTGGGTTGGGGAGTGATCTGTGAGACTGCAAACTTCTGGGTCCCTTCAGACCCCAATACTTGTACCTTCCAGCTGCTGCCTTATACCATGAAATGTCCCAAAGTAGTTGTCCCTGGTAAAAGCAGTCCCCTCAACCCATTTTGGAGAAATGTTTTTGTGTATTCCAAACAGCCTTCACTGACCTGATACTCTCCAGATGTTGTTGGACTACAACTCACATCAGCCCCACCCAGCACACACTGGTTGGGACTGGTGGGAGTTGTAGTCCAACAACATCTGGAGGGCATCAGGTCGGCAAATATTGATAGCATGCACGTATGTGCAGTAGGCATCTCCAGAGTTACTAATTTAAAGAATGTATGTGCTGCTTTTAAGAACAAACCCCTCCTAGGCAGCTTGGAACAAAACTAGCCAGAACATGGCCATTACTCTGTTCACCTGATCTGGTGTCTGACCCCTACCCATGACCATGTCTCCAGCATCTAGCCCAACAGACTAAGGGCAGGGGAGAAATTTGGTTCAATTCCTCCCTAGTTTGTTCATACTGAAACAATAGATGAACCAAAACACAGCTTTCTTTCAAAATCCAAACTTCTCCAAATTTTGCAACACAGTCCTCCTACCCCACCCCAACATACAAAAATGCATACATTATGAAAAAGTGTGCATTAAAAAGCACACATCATTGTGTACACGTGACGTTAGTCAAAATCCATAAATATCCTGTAGTTTCTTGCGCAATACAGTTGTTTTGCCTAATTTCCCCTCAATTTGGCTTCCATCCAGTTTAGAAACATAAGCCACATTCACTTCCCAGTTAGATTGGTGTGTGTACCTCTCTGAGACAGCCATTGCACATGTGCAGATGACAGCATCATTAAAAGGAGTTCTGGGCGCTGAAGGTGTGTGGATACAGGTAGCGTTCATTGGATGAAGACATCCCTGCCCCCCCCCCTCCCGGTGTGTGCAGCAATGTGCAAATGCAATTTGAAATGCAGCCCGGGGGTGGGTGACAACCTCACTGCATTTTAAGCTGTTGGTGTGTATACAGCCAGCGATACAAAAAAAATACATATTCAGCAAATTTGTTTGCAAACACACGCACACAAAATGCACATTAAAATACTGAAGAATTTTTGTGAGACCTTTTTTCTTAAAATACAAACTCACTGAGAAATGTGGAAAACTGAACCAAAGAGTGGAAAGATGAGAAGCTAAGCAAAAATAAAACTGACAGATGAACCCAACCCTATGTTTGATGAGCACCTTACAGTGATAGATTCAGAACGTGCAGCAGTCTCTAGCAATGCTATG
Organism: Darevskia mixta; assembly: GCA_034641385.1. Lineage (NCBI taxonomy): Eukaryota > Metazoa > Chordata > Lepidosauria > Squamata > Lacertidae > Darevskia > Darevskia mixta. The sequence continues at coordinate 6,495,031 of JAWWNH010000061.1, read as the reverse complement.
ATGCAGATCTGAGGCTACTACATTGAGATGTGCACACACAAACATACATACTTAACTGTCTACACACAGGGATAGTTATGGTTGCCCTCACCAACCTATCTGCTGGCTGGGGATGATAGGAGTTGTAGTCCAAAACATATGTAGGGCACCAGGATGGTATTTCACAGATTGGTACTGCTAGAAGTATATCTCCCTATAGAAATGAAATTGGGGGGGAGAGGGAATGAAATTGACTCCAAGGGTTGATTGTCAATAGAGAAATGGTACCCTCTCCTGTGTAATTAAACACATTGTATTAATATGTGCATAATGCAAAATCAATAAATAATGAATTACTCCTGATTGTAATTGAATGTTTTCTTAATTTTATTGTCAGCCATGATAAATAATCAGTCCTTTTATACTGCATTAAATTAATTAGAGTGTCATTTCTATTACATACATCAGCAGTGAAGTAATGCAGTGACATCTGTTTCTAATGTCTCTAAGATGTGGCATTCCTTATTAAGTATTAGGTATGCTCTTTTTGTGATTGACAGCTCTGTTGAAGTTAAGGGAGGGGTGGGGAGAATGCTAAGGTGGGGGGTGGGGTTGGATTTGCATTCCATGCAAGTGTATAGAGGCAACCAACACATGACATTTTGAGCACCAACATTCACCGCAGCATTGCAAAAGTTCCTGGGGTGCACTTCTCAGAGCTAAAAGCTACATGCTGCCATCCACTGTCAAACAAGATAGTGTGGTATGGTGGTTAGAGTGCTGAACTATGACTGGGGTGAGCTGGATTTGAATCCTTATTCACCAGCGATGTCGTTCAAAAGTCTGAAGTCCCTAGTCACACACCCAAGGGGAATCCCAAAATGCAGTGATTGTGTTGATCCTGTAGTAGCTAGAGTGTTCTGAACGGTAGGATGTATTATAATAGTAGTAGTAGTAGTAATGCATTACTAATCACTTTCCATGAGGCATCCTGAGGTGATTTACAATATAATAACATATACAAACATATACAAAGCAGTTACATATACAAAAACAGTTAAAATCTATTGCAAATTTCTCTCTCTCTCTCTCTCTCTCTCTCAGATACACAAACTTAGCATAGTGGCCAGTCTATTAGGATCACACAACCGTCATAAAATTATGATTTGGCAAGCAGTGTTGCGCACTGCCCTGAGGTCTTTTGATAAAGGGTGGTATAAATTGTAGTAGCAGCAGCAGTAGTAGTAGTAGTAAATTGAATAATAATAATCGTCATCATTACTTAGCCTAACAGATGTTGGCTGTGGAGACCTAAGTTCATACCCCTGGCATGCCACCGTGTGACTTTGGGCCAGTCACTGTCTGAGTCTAGCCCAGTGTTTCCCAACCTAATCTAGGCAACGGCACACTTGTTTCATTAAAAAAATCTCGTGGCACACTGCTCCTCCCCGACCCGGCTGCGCCGGGTCTCCTGACCCAGAGTTACCTCTGGGATCAGCTGTAGCGCGGCGTCCTTTCTCCCGCCCATCAGCTGGGGCACCAGGTCGGGATTCTCCCGCGAGGCTTCTGTTGCTGCTGCTGCAGCAGCCAAGGGAGCAGCGCCGCCCTGGCTTCCGCTTCGCCGCCGGCCTCCAGCATTGACGCCGCCACGGTCCTGTGCAGCGCGGGGCTGCAGGGCACCCTGGGCTCTGAATCTCGTGCGAGGCTTCCGGTCGGGATTCTCGTGCGAGGCTGCTGTTGCTGCTGCTGCAGCAGCCAAGGGAGCAGTGCCGCCCTGGCTTCCGCTTCGCCGCCAGGCTCCAGCAGCGCCGCCGCCACGGTCCTGTGCAGCCCTGGGCTGCAGGTCCCTTTTCCCGCGGCACATCAGCCGGTGTCTCGCGGCACAATAGTGTGCCGCGGCACACCGGTTGGGAAACGCTGGTCTAGCCTGCTGAGCAAAGCTACCGTATGCCATCCTTCAAGATTAAAATATGGCAAAAAAACAAAAAAACCTCCAGTAGATGACAGTATCACTCCTGCCATAGACAAAGTGGCAATCCTACAATCTTTCTCCATAATCCTGCCCCACTACATCACTGTTGCTCATGGCACCAACAAAGTGTTTTTGCTAGCGCTAGGATTTCTGCTTGCGCAACAGAATCATAAAATCACAGAATCGTAGAACAGTTGGAAGGGGCCCTGGGGGTCATTTAGTCCAACCTCCTACAATGCAGGGACCTAAACGAAAGCATCCGTGACAGATGGCCATCTATCTGTTACTGCACCTGTTATCACTCAATCTTGAGTGGCCACTTATGCTTCTAAGAAGTTGTGCTCCAACTGCTCAGGAATGGCATAACTAGTTGGCGTTATCAGAACTGACCAGACATATCGCTCCACCAACTAAGAACGGCCATGCACCCCCCACCCCACCCCACCCCATCCACAGAATCAAGATAGAGCTGTCAATCTTTCCTTGTCCTGGCCAGGTGAGCTTTCCCGTGTTGAGTCAAATTAAGCCACAGGCTCCAATCCTGGTGGTGTCCTTCTGCCGATTCCTTTAAGTTTCAGCTTTGCAACCATACTCCCCTGGAGCCCAAAGACTTTTTCAGAAGCTGCCCGGAGGGTCATGGGAATAATGGCACCAGATCACCAGTCAGCATAATTTATGGACAGAATTATGACAGTATCTGATCGTCTTCGAACCTCCGACTTGCGTTCTTGATTAATGAAAACCTTCTTGGCAGATGCTTTCACTCCTGCTGCTCCCCATCCAATGCATCTTCCCCATATCTGCTCCAAAGGGTTGGGAGTGGGGCAGAGAATAAGGAAAAGGGAGTTCTGTGGCACAACCCAAAGCCCTTGTGCTAGTGGAAGCACACTGTTTGAAACCACTTATGGTGTTAGGGCTGAAACCCGAGCAGCTTGTAAGAGGTGCATCAGAGCTGAGGAGCACACCATAGCCAAGAAGATCCATTGTTGCTCAGGCAAAGGTCCAGCCCAAAGAACAAGGCTTTTAGAGCCCATCCTGTCCTGGAGGGCCAGTCACCAGCCGGGGTGGCTGGTCCACACCTTGAGAAGATGTTCCAGGTCTCAGTAACAGCAGCCTGCCACAAGGGGCAGCCACATACAGAAGAGATGGTTCCCATTTCTTGCTGCAACAACTCCAGATGTAGGTCCAGCCACTGTCGCAGCTGAAGAAGAAGAAGAAGAAGAAGAAGAAGAAGAAGAAGAAGAAGAAGAAGAGTTTGGAATTGATATCCCGCTTTATCAAAGTGGCTAACATTCTCAAAGTGGCTAACATTCTCCTTTCCCTTCCTCCCCCACAACAAACACTCTGTGAGGTGAGTGGGGCTGAGAGACTTCAAAGAAGTGTGACTAGCTCAAGGTCACCCAACAGCTGCATGTGGAGGAGCGGAGACGCGAACCCAGTTCCCCAGATTACGAGTCTACAGCTCTTAACCACTACACTAAGCTTCTGAGTGGTTGTGAGCATGGAGGGGGGCAGCCAGGTACACTTGCCCTGGGCCTCAGAGGGCTAAGCTGGCTGAGGTGGGGTGGGGAGGCCTCCAGGGACTGGCTGCTTTTTTTGATAGAGTTTGCAACTTTATTCTAACAAGACTCCCACTCTGGGCCTCAGGCAAGCTCTGCCCAGGGCTGCGTGGAGGAACAGGGCAATGTGCATGGGTTCCTTGCAGGAAAAGTGTGCTAAAAAGACCATCAATAAGTAATGTAGCAGAGGATGCAATGTGGAGATTGGGACATGATTCAGGGCTTTCGGGGCTTTTTGTTGCTTCTGTTCTCTGCCCCCCCCCAAAGTAATTCTGTGTGCCAATTACTGATGGAGGGTGGGGGGAACTGAACAAGGAAGGGTTTTAGATTGTCAAAGCCATGCTTCTCTGCCCTAGTTGATTCAGGTGCAATCAGATTTTTTTAATATATTTTGCACTGGCATGATCTTTTTCTAATTTTTTAAAATCTTTTTAAAAAAATAAACAGCATTACAAAGACAGAGAAAAGCAAAAACAATAAGGAACCATGGGGATAAAGAACAGCACAAATCATATATCTTATTCTGTGGCAAAAAACTAAAACCAATAAAGTTAACTCAAGAGTTCCAGATCTCACAAGGAGCCAGTGTTAAGTTGCTGCTGTTGGGGTTCATTTGAACGCAAAGTAAAATCCCGCAAGTATCCAGCCTAAAAAGTACACAGTGTAGTTTTGCCTTGCAATGTTCGAAGATGGAGTGTAACTTTTTCCAGAACAGCAATATTCCAAACAGCAATATTCCAAACATTATTATTGCTCCAGAGCAAAAGTTTATAGAATTACCGGTAGAAACTGTAGATCTGGAAGGGACCCCAAGGATCATCAAGGGGTCAGGGGCAGCAGGTTTTCATGATTTCATGATATCCCCATACATGAAGCTGAGACTGCATACACACCATACGTTTAATACACCCCCACCCACCCCCACAAAGAATCCTGTGAATTGTACCTCTTACAGAACTACAGTTCCCAGCACTCTTAACAAACTACAGTTTCCAGGATTATTAGAGGGTGCTTTAAATATATGGTGCGTAATAATGAATATTATTACCCAGGTGGCGCTGTGGGTTAAACCACAGAGCCTAGGGCTTGCTGATCAGAAGGTCGGTGGTTTGAATCCCTGCAACGGCGTGAGCTCCCGTTGCTCAGTCCCTGCTCCTGCCCACCTAGCAGTCGAAAGCACGTCAAAGTGCAAGTAGATAAATAGGTACCGCTCCAGTGGGAAGGTAAACGGCATTTCCGTGCACTGCTCTGGTTCGCCAGAAGCGGCTTAGTCATGCTGGCCACATGACCTGGAAGATGTACGCCGGCTCCCTCGGCCAATAATGTGAGATGAGCGCCGCAACCCCAGAGTTGGACACGACTGGACCTAATGGTCAGGGGTCCCTTTACCTTTGCCTTTAATAATGTATAGAGTAAAAAGAAGACGAAATTAGATAGATGAGGGGAGAACAGAAGGAAGCAATTTTAGAGGGGAGGGGGAGGGAAGGGAGAAGGGGAAGAAAGAAAGGGGAAAAACGGAAGAAGAAGTAGAGAGAATGGGAAGATCGAAAGCGGTAGGTGAGTAAGAATGGAGAAGAAGGTGAGGTAGGTGAGTAAGAATGGAAAAGAATGGGGAAAAGAATGAGGAAAGGAGAAAGAGAGGGGGATGAAAGGAGGAAGGGGGGAAGGGACAAGATAAAGGGAGGGGGAAAGAAGGGGGGGAAACGGGGGAGTGTCTGGGGAAGAATGGAAGGAATGCAAGAAGAATGAAAGAGGTGAGTGAGAATGTTAAGATTTGATGTTTGCATAGAGAATGGTAGGATATGAAATACGTATAGAGAGGGGGGTAAGTTTGGAATGTGATGTGTGTTTAAAATGGGTTGTATTTGTATTCCTATTCTCTTTTTTAACAAATAAAATTTATTTAAAAAAAAAAAAAAAAAAAATAATGTATAGAGTTGGGGCAATAACACAACACCTGATCTAAGAGGAAGAGTGCTAAGAGGAAGGCACGCTTGGCAAATCCACACCGTGATCAACTCCCGCCCAGAAACCAGTGTCCCCACTGGAGAAGTGTGGATCCAGAATTGGCCTCCACAGTCACTTACGGACTCATTGTTAAAACTGTGTTTATGGAAGACAATCTTACTCGGTTACAAGTGACCGCCCAGGAAGAAGAAAGAAAGAAGAATGGTGCATATCTCTATTTCTGGAGGCAAATGTTTCCGATCAGAAAATTGTTACCGGTAGGTATTCTGTAAGACACTTTTCATCCTATTTTTTCCTCTCTCCATTGCAAGATAGTCAAATATAATACAATCTCCAGTTCGTGTTGTCTGTATCTGCCATTAGATTTCGTGCAGCCCCTGACCCGAAAGCACTGCCACCTAGCGGCAGGAAAACACCTTGCTTGCTTACCTCTCCGTAGTGGTAAGGCAAACACGTGCAAAGGATGGGAAACAACACTCTGGTCATTGAACTACAAGTCCCATCACCCCTGGCCATTGGTTATGCTGAGTGCAGTGGATAGGAGGTGGGAGGCCAGAGATTCCTTCTGCTATAATCTTTGCAGACAGCCTGGGAAAGTATTCTTTCAGCGAGCGGTGTTCTGCGATCAGTTCCTGATGGTACCTGAATGCTTCTGCACCTGCTATAACCACTCTTGTTACATATAGAAGAAAGGTTTTCTTTTACTCTGAAGTAGCTTGAACTCATAAAGGATATTATATAGTTGGAAAAGTTTCAGGGAAAAAGAGCAATCGAAATGATCAAGGGGATGAAGCAAGACCCCTATGAAGAAAGTTTGCAGCATTTGGGACTTTTTAACTTAGAGGTAAAATGCTCCCCTGGACGGTTAAGTCCAGTCAAAGGCGACTTTGGGGTTGCGGCACTCATCTCGCTTTCAGGCCAAGGGAGTCGGCGTTTGTCCACAGACAGCTTTCCAGGTCAGGTGGCCAGCACAACTAAACTGCTTCTGGCGCAACGGAACACCGTGACGGAAACCAAAGCGCATGGAAATGCCGTTTACCTTCCCGCCACAGCAGTGCCTATTTATCTACTTGCACTGGTGTGCTTTTGAACTGCTAGGTTGGCAGGAGCTGGGACAGAGCAATGGGAGCTCACCCTGTCGCGGGGATTCGAACCGCCGACCTTCTGATCGGCAAGCCCAAGAGGCTAAGTGGTTTAGACCACTTGGAGAAAAGGCAAGTGACATGATAGATGTTTATAACATTATGCATGGTGTGCAGAAAAAGGATAGAGACACTTTCTCCCTCTCCCATAACATTTGGAGGGGGTGGGAGAATTGAGGGTCTCCTTCTCAGCATCCTTAACAAACTACACTTCCCAGGATTCTTTGGGGTAAGCCATGACCATGGAAGCCAACTCCTAGGGGCTGAGGAGTCTTCGCCCCCACCCCAAAATGAAGGTCATATTCTACATTGTTGTTTCCCAACTGTGCAGAAATGAAGCTATTAAGTGTATTTTTAAAAATGGAAAAATATGTTAAAAATTACAAACAACAGCACAGTTTCCATTCTTAGACTTTTTCCTTTTAAATGCTTGTTAAAAGATGACAGCTACATTGTGAAAGGTTCAGGGGCTGAAGAAAGCAAGTACCAGCTTCAAGCACATTGCCACAAGAGAGAATCACAATGGCATGTGGGGGGAATATATATTTTAAAATAATTCATCTTGCATCAGCCACTTAGACTTACAAAAAAAAATAATGATGATGATTATGTTGATGACAATGACAATTATAATCATCTCCAAATAATTCACTCCATTTGATTTCATACAAATACAAATTAAGATTTCACTTGTTTAATAGGATTGTGCCCATTTTAAGCAATCTTTCCCATTATTCTTCTCTCTCTCTCTCTCCCTCTCTTTTGAAAGCATGCCTTGAAAAATCTAACTTCTGCAGTAGGGAAGTCTCAGCAATTCTGTCAAAGTACAAACACTTTGCACAGGAAGAAAAAAACCTATCAGATAAATCTCATGCACTTCAAATCAGAAGTCAGCTTCACGGAGCTCAGTGGGACCTGCTCTTAAGTAAGCCTGCACAAGATGGTAATTTCAATAGAAAAGCTGCATTTCTTGAGCCACTCATTCACATTTCACCAATTGTTATGTGAAGCATTTCTTTTTTAAAGTCAGGAACAACAGTGACCAAATCATATCAGTGTCTGTGATCACACCCATACCACACATTTAATGCCCATGGATTTCCCCAAAGAATCCTGGAGCTAGAATTTACTCCTCGCTGAACTACAGTTCCCAGCACCATTAGCAAATTATTATTCCCAGGAATATTTGGGGGAAGCCATGTATTGGTCTAGACTCTAGACTCACACCAACAACCATATATTTAATGCAACCTTATGCCACTTTAACAGTAACAGCCTCCCCCAAAGAATAGAGGGGACTGTTGCTTACTATGGGTCTCATAACAACAACAACAACAACAACAACAACAACAACAACAACAACAACAACGTTAGTATTTATACCCCACCCATCCGGCTGGGTTTCCGCAGCCACTCTGGGCGGCTTACAGCACATAAAAAATGGTAAAACATTAGACATTAAAATTTTCCCAATACAGGGTTGCCTTAATGTCTTTCAGCATCATTAACAAACTTTCCCCTAATACACAGTCCTGATCCAAAGTGGGTCTCCTTCTTCTCCACACACAGCTGCTTCTAACAAAAATGCAGAGCAGCCTTTTCCAACCTGGTGCCCTCCAGACATTTTAGAGTACAACTCCCATCAGCCCCAGCCAGCACTGTGCTTGCTTGGGCTGATGTGAGTTGCTGTCCAAAACATCTGGACAGCACCAGGTTAGCAAAGGCTGATGTAGATAGTTAGGGAGGTCCTACATGGTCAAGAGGAGGGGCAGCTGTTGGGTGCCAGCAAGATGTTCCCATTGCTTTCAATGGGGCTTATCCCCAGGGAAGTTGGTATTAGACCGCTGCCCAATCTGCTCTGAGATTTCTAAAGAATAAGTAGAAGACAGTGGGATGGGAGCATGTTAGGCAAACTTGAGTACAAAATCCCTGTGCTTGCAGTCTGCTGCGAATGACCTGTGCTCATTTAAACAACCGCTTTTTGCAGAGAAATATGCAGAAGCAGTCCCTGGCAAAGAACCAAACTCCTGTGCAGTGATATAGATAGGCAATGTAAGACTTTGGAATTAATGGTCTTCCTTAAATGGTAGTGTGTATCACATCACCTGTTTTGGAGCCCTCCTGTTCATTTTGTTGAGCGGTGCCCAAAGTCCTGTGCAGGTGGCACTTGCATTTTCCACAGGAAAAGCAAAGGTGTTCTTGCACCATGCATACAAGGGACAACCCGCATATCCACACATCAGTACAAAATCTACTGTTCTGGCTCTAACGTAAGCTTCTTCCCAAGAATCTGAGCTTGCAAGAACCCATTTCTTCTGATGCCTTTATAGCTTTTTGTTTATGGTTTCTCTCTTGAAGCCTAGGTTAAAATACTGCATATGAGAGACATCAATCCACTCAACTTTATGGATCACCTTAAACCTTTTTTAATTGTATGATGATATTTATGGTGCGTTTTCTGAAGGAGCTTTTTAGCAGTTTCATAACTTTTTCAGATTAACAAATTCTCAGCTTTTCTCCTTCAACCCCCTTCCTTGTGTTAGAATTTTCTAAGCAAAAGGTTTTCTTTTCAAGGGCTGGCATTTTACGAGCTGCCTTCTGCTGACACGCGGTTGATGCCTCATAGTTTTTATTCCTAGGTACAACAGTGCAAGAAGAATAAGAATATGGAGTTCCACAACTTAAAATCTGTAGCTTTACACATTTCACACCACAGTTGTCATAAATTATACATTAGCCATATAACCCACTCTACACTTAACAAGATGGACCGGTGTGTTTTGAAAATGTTTGCTTCATATGAAGTATGCATCAGAAATATATATTCTTCTCTATATTTGCCACAAAGTTAGGCAGCACCAAAACTGTGGGGAATTAAATATATGAATCCTGTGGAACCATGTGTGTGGGTGAAAAACAAAAGGAAACAACTGGGTGCCTGGATTCAAATTGAAGGACTTGCACACAGACAGCTCCAGTAGCAGAGTATTAAACTCACAAAAATATGCAGCACAGTGAAGCACTAGGTCTATAGGTTGTTAGATCTGTCTTATCCCATTCAGCTGCACATAGCAGTTGACCTCTTTTTACACCTTTTGCAATGAGCAGATTGCACACTGCTAAGTAAGTTCAAAAGGTCCCAGTCAGATTCAAGGTCCCAGTCACGCATTGTTCCATGGAGCAGCCAGCATAACACAAGCAAAAGACTGTGGGGTAGAAAGTAGAGAATATAGTTCCAAACACATGCTGTAAGCTTGGGAGAAAGCTTACACATGTCCTGCTTGGTGGATTACGGGATGGAGAGAGACAGTCAGTCAAAGAGAAAGGAAGTAGGTTTCACTTCCTCCCTTTCCAGAGAAGGAGCATAACCTAGCTGAGTCTATCTAGCAATACAACTCTGTGTATCTTTTACCCCGCAATGGGGATGTGAGGGAAGGGTGGGGCCAATGAAACATGCTCTTCCCCTTGCGTCATGGCAATAATGTGGGTAGAACTAGTGTTTGGAAAATAGAAGCCAACTCCTAGGGGCCAAGGTCCCTTCACACACACACCCAATAAAATACTTGAGGGGGTGCCCCCTCCAAATTTGATGGGCATGGGCATTCAAATGGTGTGCATGTGCACATCTTGTGGTCAATTATGCAGGGCAGGGAATAACTCCCTTTCCCAATATTGTATTCAAGCTCGCACCCCTGGCTTGGAATGAACTAGTATGGCTCAACAAATTGTATTGAATTGGTTCAAGAATCTCTGATTCATGTGAAAGCAGTTCCCACCATTGCCAAGTAAACTGAACATGAATTAAGTTTGTTTGGTGGGTAGAACTTTTAATGATTTCTGGTTCATCTTTAAGTTCATTCTTACATGTGTTTTTTGTTTACTCTTTAGAGTCTTTGAATCTTTAAACTTCAATATCATAACGGCTGGGAGAAATAAATTAAACAATTCTCATTCTACTCTCAGTGTTGATATTTAAGTTTTCTTAAGTATATTTTGGGACCCAGGTGGCGCTGTGGGTTAAACCACAGAGCCTAGGGCTTGCTGATCAGAAGGTCAGCGGTTCGAATCCCTGCGACGGGGTGAGCTCCCGTTGCTCGGTCCCTGTGTGCTGGTCCCAAGGGATATCCGATAGGCGAGGTCTAGTCCAGTCCAAGGTCAGTCCAATCCAGAAGTCACGAAGCCGAAGTCACAAAGCCGAGGTCAGGATTAAGTCGGAAGCCAAAGTCACAAAGCCGAGGTCAGGAGGAAGCCAGGAGTCAGAAGCCGAGGTAACAAAGCCGGGGTCAGGAACACAGGAGTCAGGAACCAGGAACTGGGCAGCAACGATGTTGCTCCTGCAACTTGGGTCTGGGACTGGCTGGCTTTTATCTGCCCCGAGGCAAAGGGCGGCTCCGATCCTCAGGTGCCTCGCCTCTCCTGGCTTGGAGGCGAGCACTCCTCCTGCGGGAACTTAGTTCCCTTCGCCTCTCTGCCCTTAGCCTTTGCAGCTCAGGAGAAGCTGGAGGGTTACCGGACCCAGAGGCAACCTCAGCTTCCCCTGACTGGGTGGGGAGTGGAGCACCTGCAGGCAATAAGTCCTCCATCCCATTAGAAGCCAGATCAACCTCAGCCGATGCCTGCACCTGAGGATCCAGCACAGGTGAGTCCCCTTGAGACTCAGGCCCCAGCCCTGGCTCTGCTGGTTCTGGAGGCAGTGAATCATGTGCAGGCTGGGATCCCTCAGGTTCAGCGTCTGAGTCTGACTCCCAGGTCATCACACCATCCCCCCTCCCAGGCCCCCCCCTCAACCGAGGAGCCGGACCAGGCTTGCTGGGGTAAGTCGCATGGAAATCACGGAGGCAGACAGGCGCATGGATGTTTTCCGCTGGTTCCCACGAACGATCCTCGGGCCCATACCCCTTCCAGTCGATGAGGTATTGGAGCTTCCCCCTGCGGTATCGGGAGTCGAGAATGTGCTCCACCTCGTACTCGGGCTCCCCCTGAACCAGAACTGGCTGCGGTCGTGGACGGTCTGGGTGGAACTCATCGGGCGGGGCGACCGGACTGAGTAGGGACCGGTGAAATACCGGGTGGACCTTCAGGGTCGCGGGTAATCGGAGACGGAATGCCACAGGTGAGACCCGGTCCACGATCGGAAATGGGCCGGTGAAGCGGGCATCCAGCTTCCGCGAAGGCCGAGAGGGGTGCAGGTGGCGGGTGGAGAGCCATACCAGGTCACCGACACGGAGTTCCGGCCCCTCCTGACGGTGACGGTCGGCCTGGGCCTTATACGCGTCCTTGGCCTGGCTCAGTTGCTCTGTCAGAAGCTGCTGCTGCGACTGGAGCTCCTGTAGCCAGTCTGTCACTGCGGGAACTGCAGATGCCGGCAGCACACTTGGGAACAACCGCGGGTGGTACCCATAGTTCGCCTGAAACGGGGTCTGTTGGGTGGAAGCGTGCACTGCGTTGTTATACGCGAACTCGGCCAACGCCAGGTGGTCGACCCAATCGTCCTGGTGGAAGCTGCAGTAGCACCGGAGGTACTGTTCCAACACCGCGTTTGCCCGTTCGGTCTGTCCATCTGTCTGCGGATGGTAGGCCGAAGATAGGCAGACCTCCGTCCCGAGAGCCTGATGTAGAGCACGCCAGAAGCGGGAGGTGAACTGGGCACCGCGATCGGAGACCAAACGTTCTGGTAGGCCATGTAAGCGGAAGACGTGTTGTAAGTACAGTTGCGCCGTCTCCTTGGCTGAGGGTACAGACGAGCACGGGGCACAGTGCACCATCTTAGTGAAGTGGTCCGTGAATACCAGGAGACAGGTACACTGATGGGACAGGGGTAGGTCCACCACGAAATCCAACGAAACCGTATGCCACGGACGAGGAGGAACTGGCAGTGGCTGTAGCAGTCCCGCAGGTCTCCCGGTCAATCCCTTGGCTCGCCGGCAGACATCGCAACCCCCAATGTACCGTGCCACGTCGGCTTTCAAGCGGGGCCACCAGAATTCCCGGCTGACCAGGTGGGTGGTCCGATACCTCCCGAAGTGGCCAGCTGCCGGGGCATCATGTGACATTCGGAGCACCTCGGCCCGCAAAGGCCCTGGTGGGATGTACAACCGACCACGGTGCATCAGCAGACCCTGGTGCACAACCAGTTCTGGGTATCGAGGGCACGATCCACTGGCCAATTCCTGAATCCGTTCCTGAGCCCACGCATCGACCCGTTGCTGCTTCCGCACTCGGTCCCGTAGTGACTCAGTCTCCTGAACAGCCAGGAACGCTGCTGGTGGGACGATTGTTGTTGGGGCCGCCTGCTGCACCGTCTCTGCAATGTCCTCCGGTTTCCGGGACAGTGCGTCCGCCTTCTGGTTTTGGGAGCTGGGGATGTAACGGATCCGGAACTGGAATCGGGAGAAGAACAGTGCCCACCGGATCTGACGCTGGTTCAGCTTGCGGGTGGTCTGGAGATACTCCAGATTCCGGTGGTCGGTTCTCACTTCCACCGGGTGTCGTGCCCCCTCAAGATGATGGCGCCAGACCTCAAAGGCCACCTTAATGGCCAGTAGTTCCCGCTCCCACACGGTATAGTTGCGCTCCGCCGGAAGGAGCTGCCGGGAGTAGTAGGCACAGGGTAGCAGTGGCGCATCAGGTCCGTGTTGCTGGGACAGGACAGCACCGAGAGCCGTACTGGAGGCGTCCGTCTCCACCACGAAGGGACGAGAGGGATCAGGATGCTGTAAAATCGGCGCCTTCTGGAAACAGGCTTTCAACCCCTGGAATGCCCCCTCAGCCTCCTCGTCCCAGGAGAAGGGAGTCTTGGGGCGCAGCAGACGGGTCAACGGGGTGGTGCGATGAGCGTAGTCCGCAATGAATGTCCGGTAATAGTTGGCGAACCCCAGGAACCGCTGTAGGTCCTTGCGGTTCCGCGGCGCCGCCCACTCTCGAACCGCAGCCACCTTCCCGGGGTCCATCTGTACACCGTCAGGGGAGAGTCGGTGTCCGAGGAAGTCCACTGACCGCTGGTGGAACTCGCACTTGCTGAGCTTAGCGTACAGGCGGTGCTCCCGCAAGCGCTGCAACACGGTCCGGACATGACTCTCATGGCGAGCTGGGTCACGGGAATAAATCAGAATGTCATCGAGGTACACCACCACGTACTTGTCTAGCAAGTCCTGGAACACGTGGTTGATGTACCGTTGGAACACGGCGGGCGCATTGCATAGTCCGAACGGCATGACCAGATATTCGAACTGCCCATAACGGGTCCCAAATGCGGTCTTCCACTCATCCCCGGCACGGATCCGAATCAAGTTGTAAGCCCCCCGCAGGTCCAGTTTGGTGAACATCTGCGCCCCTTGCACCCGCTCCAGCAACTCCGCAATTAGGGGCAAGGGATACCGGTCTGGGATGGTGATCTTATTCAGGGCTCGGTAATCATGGCAGAGGCGAAGCTCCCCACACTTCTTCTTAACGAAGAGTACTGGAGCGGCGGTGGGAGAGGTAGAGGGCCTAATGAACCCGCGCTCCAGGTTCTTGTGAAGGAAGTCCTGTAAGGCTTCACGCTCTGGCTCCGAAAGAGAGTATAGGCGACTCACAGGCAGGGGCGCCCCAGGCTGGAGGTCTATGCCGCAGTCGAAGGACCGATGAGGAGGCAGCCGGTCTGCCCCCTGTTCCTCGAACACGTCTACGTAGTCCCGGTACACGGCGGGGAGCGTTGACGCAGCCTCCCCCATGGAGGCGGCCGAAAGCATCTCGGACTGAGCATTCGAACCCGAGTCTGGGAAGCGTACAGTTCGATTGACCCAATCGATCTGAACATTGTGAGACTCCAGCCAGTCCATCCCCAGCACCAGGGGAAACCGGGGCATTGTGGCAATGTCCAGGGTACGCACCTCCTGGTGCTGCTGGTGGCACAGGACCAAGGGCTGGGTCTCCCGCGTAACGGCGCCTGACCGCAGGAGCCGTCCGTCGATTGCCTCCACCTGCACCGGTTCTGGCTTGTTCTGGAGTGGCACCCGATGCTGAACAGCGAAGGCAGAGTCCATATAGGAGCGGGTTGCCCCTGAATCCACCAGAGCGTGGGTGAGAATCCAGGGCCCGCCTGGGGGGTACAGACGCACCGGGATCATGAGGTGTTGCAATTCCACTGGTGAGGGCCCATCATGCGACGCTTGGGACCCCAGATAGCCTGGGCCATTGGCTACTGGGGTTGGCGGTTTCCCTGCGGCTGGTGTTTCTCGGGGCATGTTCGGGCGTAGTGTCCACTCCCCCCGCAGTAGAGACAGAGGTTCCCCTCCCGACGCCTTGTCTTCTCCGAAGGGGAGAGGCGAGGCCGTGCTGCCCCGAGCTGCATCGGCTCCTCTAGTGACTCGGCTCTGGCCGTGGAACTGCTGGGAAGCACTGGAGTCGGGAGCCCGGAGTGCCGACGGCCCCGGGCCTGGCGACGGTCCTCCAACCGATCGTCTATCTGTAGACTCCGTTGGATGAGGGCCTCCAGCGTGGTGGGGCGATCCAAGGTGGCCAGCTGGTCCAGTATCTCGTCAGAAAGCCCCTCGAGATACTGGTCCCGAAGTGCGGAATCGTTCCAGGTCAAGTCCTGTGCCAACAGCCGAAATTCTGTGGCATAGGCGGCCACTGTGGACTTGCCCTGTTTCAACCGCCGAATCGCCCGATTGGCTTGACTCGCCTTCTGAGGGTTGGCGAACGCGGTTTCAAAATGGTTGCAAAACCCCGTATAGTCTGTCAGCAAGGGGGAGTCTTGCCGTAGCAGCGGCAACGCCCACTTGGCCGCCTGGTCCTTCAGCAAGCTGATCAGGAAGTGCACCTTGGTGCGGTCGTCAGGGAAATCCCGGGCTCGCCCCTGAATATACAGTTTGGCCTGGGCGAGAAACATGGGAAAGCTGGCCGGGGACCCATCGAATTTCTCTGGCAGGGCCACTGGGTACTTGCCTGGAGCTGGGACGCCGGCACCAGGAGCCGGTAAGACGTCCAAACGCTGCTGAAGCGCCGTAACCGCATTGCTCAGCTGCTGCACTGTGTGGGTCAAGACCTGGTTCTCCTGGGCCAATGCCGCCAGCGCAGCCGCCTGGTCAGTCATAATGACCGGTTCCTCCCGAACGCACCCCAACGAAGGGGGAGTGCGGGTGTGGCAGGAGCAAACTGTGCTGGTCCCAAGGGATATCCGATAGGCGAGGTCTAGTCCAGTCCAAGGTCAGTCCAATCCAGAAGTCACGAAGCCGAAGTCACAAAGCCGAGGTCAGGATTAAGTCGGAAGCCAAAGTCACAAAGCCGAGGTCAGGAGGAAGCCAGGAGTCAGAAGCCGAGGTAACAAAGCCGGGGTCAGGAACACAGGAGTCAGGAACCAGGAACTGGGCAGCAACGATGTTGCTCCTGCAACTTGGGTCTGGGACTGGCTGGCTTTTATCTGCCCCGAGGCAAAGGGCGGCTCCGATCCTCAGGTGCCTCGCCTCTCCTGGCTTGGAGGCGAGCACTCCTCCTGCGGGAACTTAGTTCCCTTCGCCTCTCTGCCCTTAGCCTTTGCAGCTCAGGAGAAGCTGGAGGGTTACCGGACCCAGAGGCAACCTCAGCTTCCCCTGACTGGGTGGGGAGTGGAGCACCTGCAGGCAATAAGTCCTCCATCCCATTAGAAGCCAGATCAACCTCAGCCGATGCCTGCACCTGAGGATCCAGCACAGGTGAGTCCCCTTGAGACTCAGGCCCCAGCCCTGGCTCTGCTGGTTCTGGAGGCAGTGAATCATGTGCAGGCTGGGATCCCTCAGGTTCAGCGTCTGAGTCTGACTCCCAGGTCATCACACCCTGCTCCTGCCAACCTAGCAGTTCGAAAGCACGTCAAAGTGCAAGTAGATAAATAGGAACCGCTCTGGCGGGAAGGTAAATAGCGTTTCCGTGCGCTGCTTTGGTTCGCCAGAAACGGCTTTGTCATGCTGGCCACATGACCTGGAAGCTGTACGCCGGCTCTCGGCCAATAATGCGAGATGAGCGCCGCAACCCCAGAGTCAGACAGGACTGGACCTAATGGTCAGGGGTCCCTTTACCTTTACCCTTTAAGTATATTTTATACTTCAGCACAGCAGCTCATAACATTCTGACTGCTGGGGGTAAACTTCCCAATAATTATTTGGATGAACTTGAACTGAATGTGAACTGAATGAAATGAACTGGAATTAGTTCCACTTTGGATATGTTAAACATGATATATAACTAGTTCCTTAAAAAAATAACTTTCCATGCTTCTCCATAATTATTATAATCATCATCATCATTATTATCTCCTCTTTTACACACATGCCTCAAGGTAACATGCAAAATTCAACAAAAACAACAAAGAAAATAATGTCCAATAAATTTAAAAACAAGATCAAGTAGACAGCCATGGTAGAGACCTATTTCTCCAGCTGAGAAAGCTTGTTGGAACAATTGTCTTCAATTGTTTCAGGAAAATGCAGATAGTGAACACCTGTCGTAGCTTGACAGGAATACTATCCCAGGGAACACTAAAAGCCTTGTTCCGAAGTACTGTGGATCAGGCTTCAGAGAATTTCGGAATCTGAAGGATAATCTGAAGGAGAAGCTCTCTCACAGACCACCACAGTAACCAGCTGAGTTGATAAGGGCTAAGAATGTCTGAAGAGTGCTGCTGTTTCTCGGCCCTGGAGCAATAAGTGTATTGTTAGGCTTGCCATACGTCAGGAAAGTTCCTGACCTGTCCTGTTTTCAGGTGTGAAAATGGCATCAGGGAGGAGCTTTGCCGAACTGAC
Organism: Darevskia mixta; assembly: GCA_034641385.1. NCBI lineage: Eukaryota > Metazoa > Chordata > Lepidosauria > Squamata > Lacertidae > Darevskia > Darevskia mixta. The sequence goes on along the minus strand of JAWWNH010000061.1, from coordinate 6,477,654 downwards.
GAAATGGAAAAAGAAGCAGAAACAGCTTAAAAATCACTATTTTGGGGGAGAGGTTTCCCTAAAGAAGCTCAACAATTTTGGTGGTTTCCTAAACTTTAGGAATTTTACTTTTTGAAATATGACAACCCTATGTATTTTTTTTAAAAAAAGAATTCCCACCATATTACACTGGCACTCCCAAAGGCCTTCAGATATAGAAGTGATAGGAGAGAAAACACCAATCAATTGTGCTTCCTTTTTCCCTGCTTCCACAGACATCTCAAGAGCAGCCTGGCCTCTGCCGCCCACTCTGGCTTACCCCCGTTGCCAGCACCAGTACAACTGATTCGAACAATTCTGAGATATTTCAATCTGTCACTGAAAATGGAATAAAATAGTAGAGTAATACTTATTAATAGTACAGCAATACTTATCCTAATAAATCAAGATCTGTGAATTATCCCTGTTCACAAATCTTGATTTATGGCCCAACTTTTACATGCCCTCTGAAGAACGCCACACTTCTCAGACAATTTCATTTTCTGTCTGTGGCTTCCTTCCCTGCCATTTCTGAAGGGAAATGTCATTGCAAAAACACACTGGCTTCGCGATGAAAAGATGGTGTGGAATAGTAATATGTGGATAAGGTGACTAGTAGGACAGAAAAGGGCCAGGCTGAGCTGTCAATTATACCAAGAGAAACAGAAATATACTGCATAGCCCACAGGTTTGCTGAGATCAGCAACTGGCCCTGTTGTGAGAAGAGATATTTTGAACGAGCCAGTGATGTAAGGCACAGGGAGAGGTGGGTCTCAAACCAGGGCCTGTAGCGACCAGTGCCTTGTTTCTTGTGCCACCCTTGCTCTGGCTTTTCAGCAAAAAGCTCATGGATCAAGGGTGCCTGCTAGACAGTTTTCTGGTTGTCAGCTGACTTCACATGGAATCATGGAGGCTATCAGTGGCTTCTTGCCATGATGACTATGTTCTACCTTCAGTGTTGGAGGCAGTAGGTCTCTGAAGATGATTTGCTGGGAATCTCAGTTGTGGAAGGTGCTGCTGCAGCTGGGCCCTTCTGGACTTCCCAAGAGGCATCTGGTTGACCACTCTGCGAACAGGATGTTGGACTAGATGGGCCTTTGGCTTGATCCAGCAGGACCCTTCTTATGTTCTTATGACTCACCAGACCCTATAAATTGCCTTCATCATAGTCAGCTCCTCATTCTGAGCAACCTGTCCCCAGGGGAAGTGGCTGAAAAGGCCCAGCCCTCCCCTCCATGCCTACCTGTCCTGGAACCAACAAAACTACACAATCTGCCACCTGTAAATGATGAATTTTAAATTATTTATTTAAGTACATGTGTATACTGCTTGGTTGTAAGAAAAGCTCTAAGCAGTTTACAAATATATATATATAATAAAACCTTTAAGTTCCCAATTAAAAATCAGTGAAAACTGACATTTAGAAAACATAAAACCAACAATACCTGAAAAGTGATAAGACACATGCAAACATCAACATGCCTGGATAGTATTGTCTAAACAAGAATGTTTTAAGCAGGCACCGAAAAGAATACAGTGAAGACACGTGCCTGATGTCAAGGAGTTCCAACTGTGGGGTGCTGCTATACTTACAAGTACCCTGTTTCTCCTAAAATAAGACATAGCCATAAAATAAGCCGTAGCAGGATTTCTACGCATTCGTGAAATATAAGCCATACCCCGAAAATAAGCCATACCCCGAAACTAAGACATAGTGACGCGGCGCCTCTCCCTTAAGACAGCCTGGATAGGCGTGGCTATGCAGCGTACCGACGCGGAGCAGTTAAAATAAGACATCCCCCGAAAATAAGCCATACTGTGTTTTTTTGAGGGGAAAAAATATAAGACGGTGTCTTATTTTAGGAGAAACACGGTAGGACAGTGATGGCGAACCTTGGCCCTCCAGATGTTTTGGGGCTACAACTCCCATCACCCCTGACCACTGGTCCTGTTAGCTAGGGATGATGGGAGTTGTAGTCCCAAAACATCTGGAGGACCAAGGTTCGCCATCACTGGTATAGGACAAGTATTATGCAGCACCTGTAACTGTTTCACTTCTGCAGATTGAAGTACAGTGGTACCTCGGGTTAAGAACTTAATTCGTTCTGGAGGTCCATTCTTAACCTGAAACTGTTCTTAACCTGAGGTACCACTTTAGCTAATGGGGCCTCCCGCTGCCGCCGCGCCACTGCCGCGTGATTTCTGTTCTCATCCTGAAGCAAAGTTCTTAACCCGAGGTACTATTTCTGGGTAAGCGGAGTCTGTAACCTGAAGCGTCTGTAACCCAAGGTACCACTGTAGTTTACTGGGCATATACAAGGCAAAACTGGACTCAAGCTATTAAGGGCTTTATATATTAATAGTAACACATTGACCTTTCCCATTAGTGAATGGGTAACCACAGTAGATCTCTGAGCAGAGGTGTTATATGCATGAAGGGTCTCAGTCTTGTCAGTGGCTATGCTGCTGCATTCCGCACTAGCTGCAGCTTCCAGCTCAAACACCAGGGAAGCCCCACATACAATGCACTGCAGTAATCCAATCTATCCCACAAGCTACAGATCCCCATCCCTCTTCTCTTTCAACATCCTTACGTATTCTCACCTTTTAAAAAATAAACTTGGTCTGTTTAATATACAGCAGACTTTAGGATCCAGGATCCTCTTAGGGTTTTCCCAAATTGCCTTTGCGTGACTGCAGGCCTCAGCCATGCAAAACAATGCACATCCCAGGCACATCAGTAGCGCTGTCTTTTGTCTGTGCCAATATTAACTAGCTGGTGTGTTTTATATTGTGGTTGAAGACCACCAGCTGATGGGAAGAATAGAGTCATAGTTAGCCCTGTCACCTCGCTCTGTCTCATAAATCATCAGCTAAACTCACAAAGTGAAGAGGGTCATGGTGTTTGCCTGTTTCACACGTCTATTGAAAGTAATAAAGAGGGCTTTCCTTTCACTGAGCAATGAGTGGGAAGGGTGTGTTTGCGTGTGTTTCACTGTGACACTTTTGCGCCGAAGTATCACCTACAGCCTGGAGATTAATTTAAAAGCAAAAACAAAAACCCACATCAACCATTAATTGGAATGTTGCAGTCTGATTCATCAATTGGTTGAAAGCAAGAGCACTAACCAACTGGAAGATTTGCAACGGGTTGCCAACCCTAAGTTAAATAGTACAATGTGGCTTATGAATTTTAAAGTGTGTGAGTAAGTTTTCCTGCCTTATTGTTTGAGAACAATAGCTGACTTGGTATAGGCTTTTATGTGGGTTGTGTTGATTTTCAAATGTGCATTTAATTATAGTACTTTAATTTTTCTTTTAAATTAGACTGTAATCCTGTACACACACACTTGTTAGGAAGTAAGCTGCATTGAACCTAGTTGATCTTATGTCTGAGTAAACAGGATTGCGCTGTCAATCTATGTTTGCAACTACCAGTGGGCAACAGTGAAACTGGTGGATTATACTCCAAAACTACATTTGCAAATGTCACCTGAGCCATTGTGCAACTTTTGTCTCATAGTGAAATGGAAGTAAAAATATTCAACTAATTTATAGTCATATGAGGCACGGGAATGCTGAGTCCCAAATATTACTTCTTTTTAACAATGGTGACAAACAGACATTTATTAGTGTGAGAATTGAAAGGCTCACCCAAAAAATTGTGTTCTGTGATTTCCTCCTGCCCCTATGATCCCTTTAGTTTGCTCAAAGCCATTGCAGGAATGGGAAATCACTTTTAAAGGGAGCCGCTTCTGAATGTAAGAAGAATTTAAAAAATGGAATACTAAATCCAGATTTGCATGTTTTATTATTTCTCCCCCCCCCCTCTATACATATTAATTAATTGCACTTAAACGGCTCATTTGTTAAAATGCCATCCACGGATTACAAATGATTCCCAACTTTTGCCGATTAAAAATGTACAAAAGAAAACAAATTAATTTATTGAATGCAAATGGCTGCATTTTGCATTTAATCTTGCTCATTCTTGAATAGGTTTCGGCAATTGTAATTGACTGGGGTGCTTGTTCAATAAAATATAAGGATATTCTTCAATCGCACCATTGAATGTGCTGTTTAATTATGTCGGTGGGCACTTCTATTTGTTTCTAATGCAGAGGATCTATTGGTAAAATGAATGCCCATTTTGTGGTCTGTTATGCAGAAAATGTTTAATCCAGTGTTTGATTTACTCTGTTAAATCTTCTTTATTGAATGCGCTTATTCAGCCGTGCAGAATTGGGTATGCTGCTTTCTGTTACTATGACATTGCAATTAAATAGCAAAGGGGGGGTGGAACAGTGTATGACATTTTTCTAAAGGGCCATGACATTCCCATAAAAATTATTCATACATTGTGTCTCTCTCACCCCCTGCTTCACACTTTCTATTAGATTTTCACCAGTTGATGCTGATACTACAAGCTAATAGTTTTGCACTGTAGAAGATCAACAAATCCTGCCGTTAAGGAACCTAGATAAACATTTGGCTAACTCAGCCGGTACTAAGAAAGGTTTCTGGTTCAGTGACTAATGACTGTCATCATGAAATAGAATTGCATCGACTGCCATCTTATGAATGAACTTAACAGAAACTCGGGGAAGCAGCCAGCCAATAGCATGTTCCGCTAGGATAAATACTCCGATACTTTGGAAACCAGGATATGCTGACAGCAAAATAATTCTCCCTTTGTATATGTTATAAAATAGCTCTCACTTTAAAAACACGCACGCATGCACACAACAAATCTTGATGTTTGCAAGCATTCCAGTTTGGTTGTTCTACAAAACGTAATAACTGTGTCTGCTCTTAGAAACGTGCAAGGTTATGGTTACTAGAGAGGTAACAAGGGGTGGGATCTGCAACAAAATGTTGCAGTGTATTTTTTTGCCATCAAAGAGGAAGTGCTGCTGCCCAGCTCTCTATGCACTGCTGCAGGATACAGTGGTACCTCGGGTTAAGAACTTAATTCGTTCTGGAGGTTCTTAACCTGAAACTGTGCTTAACCTGAGGTACCACTTTAGCTAATGGGGCCTCCCCTGCCGCTGCACCGCCACCACATGATTTCTGTTCTCATCTTGAAGCAAAGTTCTTAACCTGAGGTACTATTTTGGGTTAGCAGGTTCTGTAACCTGAAGCATCTGTAACCTGAAGTGCCTCTAACCTGAGGTACCACTGTACTACATTCTGTCCACCCCCCCACACCACACACCATTTTTCTTTCCCAACTGCCATTCAGAATTCAGTAGTTATTGAGCAAGATTGGCCCTCATTTGGCCTTTTCTCTTTCAAGGGTTGCCCCCCTCAGATTTTGGGATTGTGTGCTGTGTGTAATTTGTATTGCAGCAAACTTTGGGGTTCCCATGGGGATGCTGATACCTCCCTCTTGTGGCTCAGTGGCTGGACTGCAACTCTCATATTCCCCTACCACCCTCCAGATGTTGCCGGACTACAACTCTCATCATCCCTGCTCATTGGCTGACGTCGATGGTAGTTGCCGTCCAACAACATCTGGAGGGCCAGAGGTTTCCACACCCCTGCAGCAAAAGCTTCTTAATCAATCCTGCTCTTTAGTCTGAGCAACAAAGAGACCAATCTTGTTCAGGCCTCTGCCATTGGCTTGTCTTGTCTCTAGCTCAGGGATGGGAATCAAGCAACATCTAGAGGGCCACAGGTTCCTCATCCCTGAGGAAGAGGCAAGACATGTCAGTGGTGGAGGCCTGGAAAAGATTGACCTCTGCTGCTCAGTCCAAAGAGCAAGGCTTAGGGCAGGGCTGTTACTGAACTCTTTGCTCCCATCAACTCCACTCAGCATGACCAATGGCTAGGGAGAGGGAAGCTGTACTTCGGCAACATCTGGAGGACCACAGGTTTTCAATCCCCATTTTAAACAACTGAAATCCTTCTAAAGGATATTGGCAGTTTTATTGACTGGCTTTGTTACTTTTACCTTTGTGGCCTTACTGCTGTTTTGCTATAGTGTTTTTATTGTGGTGCAGCACTGAAAGCCACCTCGAGACCATTCATGGCAAACAGAGGGATTTAAATTCTATATAAATAAACTGGTGTTAAAAAAAAGTTACTAGCATTTTGAGGACAAATCGGTATACTTCTGCCATGTGTGCACATGTGCATGGGTTTAGTGAACTAAAGTTAGAATAAAACTCCTTTCGCTCGCTTTCCACAATGGTAGGCTAGTTGTAATTTAAACAGATAAATAATGCTCTGTATGCTTATTTGAGAGTTAAAGCAGTGGTGCTTGCTTCCAAGTAGAGTGGGTAGTGGTGCTTGCTTCCAAGTAGACAGGGTAAAAAAGGAAGCACATTGATCTATATTCCAGATTAATAAATCCATGACACTTCTAGTTCCAAGTAGTGCCCTTCTGCTGCCTCCACTTGCAAATGCTGTCGTGGCAGAGCTTGGGGCCTCAAATTTAGCGGTGCCCTGTGCTATGCCAAAATTTGGTACCCCCCTGTCTCTCGTCTTCCATTCTACATCATAGTTGCAACCGAACCAGTCATGCTCCCCTAAATCTGCCTTTGATGTTGTCCTTGACAGATAAGAGGTTGCCCACTCCTGCAATAGGTGATGATGCAAAGAGGCTGCTTATATTTCTTATTATCATTACTACAAACACACACACACACACACACACACACACACACACAATCCCTGATGCCAGAATAGGTTTCTAATCCACTGACAACTATAAAGTTCAATTGCACAGTCATATTTGTCTAATTCCCTTTCTTAAGTGGTGTTGTGTCAGAGAATTTATTCATTAAATAATATGCTGCTAACTGAGCTCCAGTCCTCTGGTCATTTTGGTTGGTTACCCTTTTCTACATTATTCTTATTATTATCAAGATGGAAATCCCCTTGTTTTTTCTGTCTCTGAGGTTTCTAGCCAGCCTGACAAGAGGCCTGTGCATTAGCCGTACTGTGCCTAACAGATTCCTAAGGCTGAAGTGGTCTCTGGTTTCCATTAGTGGTTTTGTGTTCTCTTGTGAATAAGCAAGGGGCTTATAACAAGGCGTTAATGGGCTGCCAGTCAGGTTATTACCCCTTATGATGTCGGGTGTTAAGACTTGAGTATTTCCTCACACACATTTCGGAGGCCCAGGCCTGCTAAGCCGCAGCTAGCACAACTTCCTGCTTCTGGCAAGCAAGGCAGGCCTTTAGTCAGGAAAACTTTCCCGACCATGAACACTGAAAAACATGGACAGCATGAGATGATTAAACAGGGATCATTTTGGATCTGAGATTCCCATAGGAAAACATAGAAAGGTGCCTTAGACGGAGTCAAACCATCTACTGGAATGCAACAAGAGTCCCGCTGGATCAGGCCAAAGGTCCACCTAACCCAGCATCCTATTCTCACAGCTTGCCACCAACGCAAAAAAACCCTCAAGCGTGATCTGAGTCAAATGGCACTTTCCCCACTTGTGACTCCCAGCAGCTATTAATCCCCTCACTATTGTTGGCACTAACTGGCAGCAGCTCTCCAGACACTAAGGATCAAACCTGGAAGCTTTTGCATGAAAAGCACATTTTTTTTCTACCGCTGCTCTGTAGCTTAGCTATTCTGAATGCAATTACATTATGCAATGGTAAAGAAAAGCTGATATAGCACAGGGGTCAGAAGCGTAAGACTGCAGTCCTAAGCATACTCCCTAGTAGGGTCGTGGTGGGTCCTACTTTGCAGAGGACAGTCCTCTATTTCAGGCACGTCCAACTCTTTAGAGACTGCGATCTACTCCCAGTATAATAAAACTGGCAGTGATCTACCCATTGTCATTGCCCATAGTCATTGAGCTTTTTTGGGGGGCGGGGGAGCCAGAGTTGTTGAGCTTTTTTTAAGATCGCTCACCCTACAGTCCACACCCATTTCTTCTTCCCCCCCACTCTGCCGCAGACGAAGGGAATAAAACCTTTAACAGCAACGCCAATGGCACCAATAGGATATAGCGCCGGGATTGGGGCGCATCACAATCGCTCAGGAGCAACCAGCCGATCTCTTTTTTAACTCCTGCAATCGACCTGGAGAACCCTGCCGATCTACCGGTCGATCGCGATCGACCGGTAGATCGCGATCGACCTGTTGGACATGCCTTATCTATTTGAAGGAGTCCTTTGCTTGAAGGGGGGTGTCTAGTCTATTGTTGAGTGTAAAGGTAAAGAACACTAAAAAGGGAGAGCTTCAGAGGCCTTAAAGTTGACCGTCTATATTCATTAAGCACGTAAGCAGCAGCAGAAGAAGGTGCATAGGTTATCTGGGCACATTCTTCCCCATTTTGGTGAGATGTATCTCTTTCAATTATAGTAATTGGAACATAGAATGTTTAAAACCTGCATCTGTGCATATAACTTGGCATACACACAGTAGAATATTTCTCCACCTGTGGAATTTATTTATTTATTTCCTTCTGTATAAAAAAATTATACAGAGCTTGATTGTTGTTTATTTTTTATATTTAAAAAAACCCTTAAAGCCGTTTATGAAAGATAAAACAATACAATCAGGAAAAATTCACAACCATACTTTAAAACATACAAAAGTTAAAATATTAAAACAGATTAAAATTACTTCAACTTTCCAGGCATCCCTATGCTCTCCACTGGGAGGCTTGCCTGGCACCATCATTATACAGTGGTACCTCTGGTTGCGAACAGGATCCGTTCCGGAGCTCTGGTCAGAACCCGAGGTTTACGCAACCGGAGGGACGCTTCTGCGCATGCTTGCGCGGCGGTACATCGCTTCTGCGCATGCATGTGTAGTGAAACCCAGAAAAATACTTCCGGATTTGCGGCATGCGTATCCCAAAGGATATGTAACCAGAGGTGAACGTAAGTAGAGAGGTACCACTGTATATCTTTAGGCACCCAGCAAAACCTTTTCCCCCCTCTCCAGGACATTAGCTTTTAATTATCTGTGGCCTCCTTCAGAAGGTCAGATGCTTTAATCTTATTTTTTTTTAAAAAAAAAATATGAATGTTTTTGATTTTGATTTGTTTTGTTTTAAGCTGGTTTAAATGTATGTTATTTATTTACCTTTACAAGTCGCTGTGAATTGTTTTTGTAAAAAATAAGCAACTAATAACCTTAATAATAATGACAATAGATGGGTTGTAAGGGTGGAGTGGGGGGGGGAGCTAGTAAAGTCAGACGATAGTGAACTGCAGAAAAGTTCTGATAATGGCAATTTGTAAGAATCAGTTGTTTAGTGTGGCAGCACCTACACTTTGGAACTCACTGCCTATTGATATCAAGTGGGTATCTTCACTGTAGCCTACTTATTTCAGGGCCTGCTTAAAACGTTTTTGTTCCATAAGCCTACCTAAATGCTCAGGAATCTGAAGTAATTTTAATCTTTTTGGCATTTTTACTTTTGCATGTTTTTCTTGAATCCTTGTTTTATCTTCTTGAAAACTGCTTTGGTGGTGATGTTTTATAAAATAATCAAGCAGTGTATAAATTTTATGAAACAAATTAATAAAATCAGTAGGGGGAAGTGGGGCACATTGATGCACGGGGCACATTGATACACCAACAATATTTCAACATCGACAAATGTTATTCATGTCACGACATCACTAAAATGTGTCTATACATGTGTGAGTACAACAATTGTGACCACACCGCCCACCAGTTAGCTGTTGGCGTTTGATGAGAGTAGGTGTGTTTTTAGCATGGCCAACTAAAAAAAATACGTGAAATGTAAAAGTGTTCCAAGTGTTTTACGTCGTTTAGTTAAGATTTAAAAATACCAAAGGTAAATTATTCCACTCAGTACAGGTAATCAGGATTACACGGTTTTTAAATAAGTTCAGTGGTTTTATTAATAATTGTTAGTTTTTTGAAAATGTCTGTGGGGCACTCTGATACACTAAGACATGGAGCACATTGAAACATATAAAAGTGCCCCGCTAGTGTACAATAGTGCCCTGATATACACGTTTGCATGAAATCTCTCAACTCATTAAATTTGAAAAGAAAAGAAAACAGTTGTTCACTACATGGCCAAAGTCATTTCTAAATATAATATGATCGATTATCAAGTGTCATATCTCAGGAAAAAACCAGGATCTTGTATGTTTGTCTTCCGCATTGTAGAAGATAAAGCAAGTGTTGATTTCAAGGATGTTGTTTTGCCTTTGCCAAAACCAAATTTCCCAAAGGGCACATCTCGAACATCACCTCTTTATATTTTTTCTATTGACTTAAGTGGATATAATGTGCAATAGAAGCTAAACGTTAAGTAATAATCTTATTTTTTTATAAGCTTTTTGTTTAAACTACTATTTTTTGACTACCTAATGTGAGTTCTTATAGTTTTTAAGTTTTCCCAAAGTTTTTTTTAAAAAAATGGATAGGTGTTTGAGGAAAGATTAATGTAAGTTTTGATGTTTTGTTAAGAAAACCTGCCATAAAGTCTATGATATGTGTGAAACACTGTTAGTTTTGATACATAATTTAGATTTTAAGTAGCAAATTGTAAGGTTAATTATGATCTCTCACAATAAAAATTGTTTTTCATTAAATTTTTGCAAATAATTACCATTCTCATACAATTTATGCTTTGTATCAAAGTGCCCCCCAATGTATCAAAGTGCCCCATAGGTGGGGCAGAATGATACAAAACCCATTTTGTACTGAAGTCTCATTATCTTCTAACTTTAATGGTTCTTTTGATTGCTATTATAATATTGATTAGTTATGCCATGCACCAAGCCAAAAAATTTTATTATTTGACTCATTTTTGTTACATAAAATATGAGATTGAATTTTTCTGATCAATCTGCCCCGCTTCCCCCTAAATTCAGTTAAGAACAGAAATGCACACGAAACATACACTGGCAACCCTTTGCAACAGCCGTGATGGGTGATAAAACAGCCCATGATTTGAATAGGCATAAACTTTTTTCGTCTAGGCTACGTATGCATGTATGGAGAAGGCAAAGGAAGGAAGGAACTTTGCTTCTGGCAGTATTATTTTCCTCTACCATTGGAGGTAAGGAGCGTCAACAAAAGTTGTGTGGTTTGTGACAATCCAGAAATCTGGTGGCTCTTAAAACATTTTTTAAAAAGCAAAGCAAAATTCCATCCAAGCAAATCGATACCGAGCAGCATAGTTTTAGTTTACATTAACCGAAGAGAGGTTCAGTTTTCACGCTTTTTTCACGGGCTGCGAACTGATGATGATTTATATAGGTAAGTACTGTATGCAAAAAAAGTTCCCGCCAGACGTTGCCAGACTACAACTCCCATCATCCCTGCCCATTGACCATTCCGGCTGGGGCTGATGGGATTTGGAGGCCAAAATATCTGGCGCCACATTAATTCATGACATTTGATAGGGGGTCTCTGTGTTATTTTTTTGTTTGTTTGTTTCGTTACCATAGTATGGTGTTGTTTTTACTGTAAAGCTCCCTATGCTCTTCAGATGAAGGGCTGCATTTACATTTAATAAATAATAGTTCCCGCCTCTCTCCTTCCCTTTACCTGGGAGAGAGGTTTTTTTTTTACCAGGTAAAACGGTTATTCGTGAGGCCCAGGCGGACGACTACATCACCCACAATGCACCGCCACCCCCGCCGACAACCTCCGCTCCTTAGCGTCTGGTGCCCGAAGCTAGCTCGCAGCTTCACTTCCGCCAGGAGCTGACACGCAAGCGGGGCGGGGCGTTGCCGTACGACCCCGGCCGCTTTCCCCCTCCCAAGATGGCGGATAACTTGCCCTCGGAGTTTGATGTGGTGGTCATAGGAACGGGTAAGGGCGGGGTGGGTAGGGTTTCGCGTGTGTGTATGTAACGTGGGAATCAGACGTGGCTGGCGGGTGGCCGGTCTCTTCTGGGAAGTGAGAAGTGAGTATGGAGGAGAGATGGGCTTGGGGGCAGCAGGAATGAGGCGCACAGGGGGAGACCCCGGCCCCATTTTACCTTCCCTCCGTTGCCCCCTGCCTTTTCCCTACCTCACGCCCCTTTCCCAATGGCGTACAGTGCAGTCTATTCAGAAGTTAGGGCTACTAGTGGAGGCTCGCTCCAAGGTGAGTGGGGTTAGGATTGCAGCCCCATCCTCCTAAAAACACAGTAACCTATTTTAAGAAATGCCTGTTCACAGGATTTTAGAGTTGGAAGGAACCCTGAGGGTCATCCAGTCCAACCCCCTGCAGCGCAGGAATCTGAAATGTACTGTAAAGCCTCCATGACCATCCAACCTCTGCTTGAAAACCTCCAGTGAAGGAGAGTCCACCACCTCCTGAGGGGGTCTGTTCCACTACTCATGTAATCGGCTTTGGTAGATTCAGGGAAAGCCCCTTTCAGTTCATTAAATATAGGGTTTCCTCAAATACTTCAATTTTCGTGCCTGTTTGATATCATTATTGTTACTTATCCAATTTATGCCTCACCCTTCATCCCAAAGTAACAATCGGATAGGAGTATGTGAGAGTAAATCTTAGTTTGTTTTTGGCTTGCGGTCAGTGTTCAGGTGACATGGCAAGCCATGGTATTGGCTTGTTTGTGAAATTATTAAATTTGTTTAATGAATAAATTTTATTGAATACCACCCTTTACAGATCTCAGGGCAGTTCACAACATAAATGCAGTCATGGAGCCGCACAGGGAGTCACTCTCGCAATTAAACCATAGTTTGTTAAGGCCAGGTCATAGAATCATGGCATTGGAAGGGACCTTTGAGGTCTCTAGTCCAACCCCTGCTTGATGCAGGCATTGCAATGCAGGATTTAACTACAGCATCTCTTCCAGATGGCCAGCCAGCTTCTGCTTAAACACCTCCAGCAGAAGACAGCCATTGCTTGAGGCAGACCTCCCCACTGTCAAACAGCTCTTACTTGGTATAATTCCTATGTTTAATACAGTATAATTATTATTAGTAAAAATAATAATTTGCACACCACCTTATGAGTTGTGCAATGAAGTCCTTGTGTTCACTTTCACAAGGTAATTATGGTTTTTGAGGTTTGGTTGTGGTGGTTGTGTGTGTGTTTCTAAATAGGGTTTTAAAAAACCTTTTCATGGTGCAATAAGGCAAAAGAAACCAATCTAAATAAAAACCTAAACGGAGAGAAGAAAATGCAGAGTCTTCCCTCAAAAGCAACACTTAACCTTTGTCTCACACAGAAGGTGGTATAGCCTCCCAGCTCTCACTTGGAGCTTTTTTTTCGTTTCCCAGTCTCTCACCCCAGAAGTTCTTTGCTTCCCTGCCTCTCACCCAGGGTACCTCCACCAACCATCTGTGTTTTTGTGGTTGTCTTTACAAAGAGGAAACTGAAGCTGAAAACAAGCTGCTTGCTTCCATGTACCTACACATTCTACAGACAAGCAAGGTTTCGAGCTAGTGTTGTCAGCCTCCCTTTTTGCAGGGCCTCCAAGTCTTGTTATGAGCAAAAGCAGGTGAAGCTTTTTCTTAGCCTGCAGATGAAGTGATGGAAGTCTTCACCAGCTGAAATTCTGATTGTTGTGCCATTGCATAGGAGTCATGCCAGAAGTAAAATTGGCAATCCCAGTAGTACATGAGACTCTTAATCTCAGGTTTGTAGATCTGAGCCCCATACTGGGCAAAAAAGATTTCTGCATTGCAGGGGGTTGGACTAGATTGCCCTCTTTATGCCTTCCAACTCAACAATTTTATGCTTCTATGAATCCCAGTTAAGTCTTGCAGACCATGGCCAGAGGTTGTGTATGAAGGATGTAGCTTCATCTTGTGTTCACTTCTCCCCTGGCCCCCTCCCCCATATATTTTTTTTCTTCTGTATCACAGCTGCTTGTGCATCAGACCCTAACAATCTCCTTCCCCTCACCCTGGCTTCTTATCCATTTAAGAGTCTCTGTTGGATCCTGAGAGAATGCATTGTCTCTTATGTACCCAGTAGGGCCACTGCAGTCTTCAGGAGAGCTTCTCCTTCAAGTTTCAAAGATATTGGAAGCCCACTCCACAGTAACTTGGAGCAGAGGTTTCACTGTGGTTGCCCTTTTCTGTGGCACGGCATTCCTGTTGAGATATGACAGGTGTCCCCCATCTGCACTTTCTGGAAACAATTGAATATATTTTTGCTCTGACAAGCTTTCTCAGCTGGATGAATATGTCTCTGTTATAGGTGTCCACTTTTTATTGTTTTTTTAATTTCATCTTCTGTTATTTTTGGTGCTGCTTTTATTATATTTTGTGCCTCACAATGGGGCATAATGTGGAAGGTGATTAATTAGTAGCAACAACAATATTCAGTCCATGAAAGCTAATGCTATAGTGAATTGAATTGTGTGTGTGTGTGTGTGTTTGTGTGTTTGGAGTCATTCTGTTAATACTTGTGCTCTGTGTACTGTATATCAAATAACTGCTGTATGCTGAATGTATTTAAAATAATGTTCCACAGCAGACTTTTCCTCACCTTCCAAATAGTCATGTGTGGTTGGTAGATAGGTTGGTCATAATGCTTCCCTTTTTATGAATTTGGGCCTGAAGTTGTTAGATAAATGACACAGAAGAGGCCTTGCAGACCATCTAGTCCAACTCCCTGCTCGGTACAGGAAATCCAGAAGCTAGACAGCTGTTATTTGGGGATGCTCTAGCTTTCCCCGAATATTTCTGTGGGGGAGAGCCCACCATTCGCCTAGGTCAGCGGTGGAGAACTTTAGCCTAGGGAAGTGAATGCAGCCTTCCAAACGTTCCTCTATGACCAGTGGTCAAGGATGATGGGAGTTGTAATCCAACAACATCTGGAGGGCCACAAGTTCCTCATCTCTGGGACAGAACGTTGGCAGTAGACCAGTGTTTTCTCAGGTGCTTCAGCCGCACTGGTTGTATCCAGTTAAGTTCTACTTGGAGTGAACCCATTGAAATTAATGGACCAAAGTTAGTCCTGTTCATAAATTTCAGTGCATCTGCTCTGAGTATGATGAACATTAAATATAACCCCAAGTCGTTTAGGACTTTATTTACTAATAGCAGCATCACAGTTGAGCTTTGCCTCCTACCTGGTCCTCGGCTCCTGGCAAAAAGTAAACAGTGCCAATGAGAAGCCTCCATCCAGCACCTCCAAGCCTTTCTCTCTGACCATCAGAACTCTCCCCAGGGCATGCCTCCTCTACATATGGAGAGATGTACATGTAGAAGCCTCTGACTTTTGTGTAGTTGGAGTGTAGCCTCCTCAGGTTGAATCCTGACAAGACAGAAGTACTGTTTTGGGGGGACAAGGGGCGGGCAGGTGTGGGGGACTCCCTCGTCCTGAATGGGGTAACTGTGCCCCTGAAGGACTAGGTGCGCAGCCTGGGAGTCATTTTGGACTCAGAACAGTCCATGGAGGCGCAGGTTAATTCTGTGTCCAGGGCGGCTGTCTACCAGCTCCATCTGGTACGCAGGTTGAGACCCTACCTGCCCACAGACTGTCTCGCCAGAGTGGTGCATGCTCTAGTTATCTCCCGCTTGGACTACTGCAATGCGCTCTATGTGGGGCTACCTTTGAAGGTGACCCAGAAACTGCAATTAATCCAGAATGCGGCAGCTAGACTGGTGACTGGGAGTGGCAGCTGGGACCACATAACACTGGTCCTGAGAGATCTACATTGGCTCCCAGTACGTTTCCGAACACAATTCAAAAGTGTTGGTGCTGACCTTTAAAGCCCTAAATGGCCTTGGTCCTGTATACCTGAAGGAGCGTCTCCACCTCCGGACACCAGCCCGGACACTGAGATCCAACGCCGAGGGCCTTCTGGCGGTTCCCTCACTGCGAGAAGCAAAGCTACAGGGAACCAGGCAGAGTGCCTTCTCGGTAGTGGCACCCACCCTGTGTAACGCCCTCCCAGCAGAGGTCAAAGGGATCAACAACTATATGACATTTAGAAAATACCTGAAGGCAGCCCTGTTTAGGGAAGTTTTTAATCTGTGACATGTTAATGTATTTTAATATTTGCTGGAAGCTGCCCAGAGTGGCTGGGGAGACCCAGCCAGATGGGTGGGGTACAAATAATATATTATTATTATTATTATTATTATTAATATTATTAATATTAGTCAGATATGTTGTCCCACCCACCACTGACATGTGGCCCCCAGAAGGTTGCCTGTTAGGAAATGTGGCCCTCCTCTTGGTGGTACATTGGTGCCACCAAAGTTCTTGTTACTCCAGTTTAAATAAGGATGCTTGTATTAGTACAGACTTGTTAATAAGCTGCCAGAAGTAACGAGCCTGCAAAATACAGTGTTACCTTGGTTTAAGAAAAGCTTAGTTTATGAACAGCTTGGATTAAGAACGCTACAAACCTGGAAGTAGGTGTTTTGGTTTGTGAACTTTGCCTTGGAATAAGAACATGTTCTTCTTCCTGTTGAGTGTGTTCCATTTGTAAATTGAGTCCCCCACTGCTATGGGAAAGCACGCCTTGGTTTAAGAACGCTTTAGTTTAAGAATGGACTTCCAGAAAGGATTAAGTTCGTAAACCAAGGTACCACTGTATCTATACACCAGTTTGCTGGGGACTGGCAGAGGATGATTGGAGAATTCTGCCCCCTGACTGCCCTCTGTGTTTCTTGCTTGTTGCAGAGGAGGGAGGTAGTGCTCTCCCCCTTCCCTCGCAGCCCTTTCACTCTTATATACAGTACTGTATAGAATTTCATACAGTTGCCTTCACACAGTTCCTTGTTGCCTATGGCTTAAATACAAGGTAATATTGTGATCCGTGGGCTGATTAGCTCCAGCTGCATGCTTCTGAAAGTGTTTGTGTTTTTCACTATCGAATGCTACTGTCAGATATTGTAGCTCAGGAATAGGGAACTTTTCTTTCAGCCTGAGAGCCACATTCCCTTTCAGGAACTGTGTGCTGGGGGTAGGCAGACCCAGAGGCAAAAATGGGCAAAACAGTGAATGTGAATTTCCCTATGTACAGAAGGTTAGTTTCTACAAATTCACATATCCCCCCCTCTGATCCAAGGATGCATTGTAGCCAGGCAGAAAAATTCAAGGAGAGTGCAAGCCAGGGCTCATGAAGGTTGTGGCTCAGTGTGTGTGTGTGGCCTGGGGCAGCACTGGGACCTTAGACTTGAGGTTCCCCATTCCTGTTCTAGCTCACAACACTAGTTGACTTTTGGAACATAAATAGATAATTCCTAAGCGCAGCCTTGTCTTCATTCTGTATTTTCCCTGTTTGGTTTTAGCGTTGTTTGTTTCTTGTGGTATTAATAAATCACACAACCCCCTCATGAAATTTGGGGTAATATTCACCATACCATATGGTGAATCATGAGGTAATATGTGGAAAGGGTGAGAGAATGGCAACATGTGTGATGGCATTCGTTGTTGTGTTACTGCTGAAATTTAAGTAGTGTAAGAGGAACACTTGTGTGCTGGTTCTCACTGAATGAAGAACTTGAACTCAGATTGTAGATATGAATACTGTATATAAATCCTAATTGCTGAAATTGGTACATAGTAAAAAAGAAAAGAAAAAAGGCAAGTTAGAAGACACAGTAGGTTCCATGCAAAGCCAGTTAAGCTAAGATGTTGATCCAATAAGTGACATGCCCCCTGCAATTCCATTATATAGGAATGGGGCAGGCACAACTTGGTGCTGCAAACCAGGCTGTTCCTTGGACTGGGCAAGCAAACAAACACTCCTTGGAGAAGGCTGGTCATGCCTACTCTGGCTTCTCCATGACCTAGACGACAGAAGAGGCATTAGCAATGCTTCTGGAGCAGATGGGGCAGCACGCTCCTCTTGGGAAAGTAAGCTGGGGGCAGGCCCTTGTAGTTCTGGAGGTAAAGCCAGATTCGGAGATGCAGCTGGCCTTGAAGCCGCTGACAAGGTGAGCACGAAGCACCGAGGTGGATGACAGGGAGACAATGGGGTGTGGAGAAGGCATCCCACTCCCCAGAGCCCTCCTCCCTTGATGACTCCTTAATATTCTGGGACTATGATATGACCAGCTCTGTTCCTCTGGGCCCATCCCCAGTTGTCCATGGTTACTCCTACCCTTCATCCTGATCTGTCTGTCTTCTCCACCATGTCTCCTCAGGAACCACAGCTTGAAATGAGGACAAGAGTCCTAGCATTATAACCAGTAAAACTAAACCGCACATCTGTTAAGTTATCAGATAAAACACATTCCCTTCTGAAAGGAGTTTGGGTTCTCTTTCTTTGTGCCCGAGTCAATCTATTCCCCCCTTTTTCTCTCTCTGAAAAAGAAGTTATTCTTAAAAAAAAAAAAAAAAAAGAGTCACTGTAAATTTCCTGGTTCCATGCATTTCCCCCCTCTTTTCTTTTTCTAGTCTTCACTAGTTATAAATAACACATGAAATGACTTTCAAGGTAGAATGCCTCACCTAGACGACAGAAGAGGCATTAGCAATGCTTCTGGAGCAGATGGGGCAGCACGCTCCTCTTGGGAAAGTAAGCTGGGGGCAGGCCCTTGTAGTTCTGGAGGTAAAGCCAGATTCGGAGATGCAGCTGGCCTTGAAGCCGCTGACAAGGTGAGCACGAAGCACCGAGGTGGATGACAGGGAGACAATGGGGTGTGGAGAAGGCATCCCACTCCCCAGAGCCCTCCTCCCTTGATGACTCCTTAATATTCTGGGACTATGATATGACCAGCTCTGTTCCTCTGGGCCCATCCCCAGTTGTCCATGGTTACTCCTACCCTTCATCCTGATCTGTCTGTCTTCTCCACCATGTCTCCTCAGGAACCACAGCTTGAAATGAGGACAAGAGTCCTAGCATTATAACCAGTAAAACTAAACCGCACATCTGTTAAGTTATCAGATAAAACACATTCCCTTCTGAAAGGAGTTTGGGTTCTCTTTCTTTGTGCCCGAGTCAATCTATTCCCCCCTTTTTCTCTCTCTGAAAAAGAAGTTATTCTTCAAAAAAAAAAAAAAAAGAGTCACTGTAAATTTCCTGGTTCCATGCATTTCCCCCCTCTTTTCTTTTTCTAGTCTTCACTAGTTATAAATAACACATGAAATGACTTTCAAGGTAGAAAGCAGGGATCCATTTTGAAATATTCTATAAAATAAAGAGTGATTTATGGCTCCATATGATTTTGGCTGAAAGCATTTGGGCTTTGCCCAGTCATCAAAGTCCTGTCAGGGGAATCTATTATTTATTGTTCGATATGCCGGCAGTGGTGGTAGTACTTTATTTTATGTTTATCTTATGTAAGTATAGTGTTAAGAAAAATCAATTCCAGATACTAATACAGTTTTAAAAATCTATTGTGGCAAACTAACCAAAAGATGAGGTACAAAGTGAAACATTGGGGGCGCCAGTTTTAGCTCCCTGCAAAACACACACTCTCTCACACACACTTTCTCTGTCACACATACACAACCTTAAATATTTTGATTACTACTGAATATTTGGGGGCATGATCTTCCTCAGTTTCATCATAATGCATTTCCTCCTGTAATGTTTTCATAGTTCAAATTTTTGTAAGCAAGTGGGCTTCATTTCACGCAAGCAAATATTTAAGCATCTAGCACAGGGTGGGGGGTAGGGAACTCTCAAAACTAGATGGTGTGAACTTGTTTTTCATATTGTCATACAGCTATTTTATTCAATGCCATACAGATTTGTGAGCTTCTGAAGTAGGTTATTGGCTTAGGTTCTAGCTCTGCTTGCTTGTGATGCAAGGTTAGCTAAATCTCTGTGGAGATGGTTGGCAGCGGTGAGGAAATCTGTGGCTCTTCATTTGTTGCTGGAATACAACGCCCATCAGCCCCAGCCACTGGCCATCCTGACTGGGGCTCATGGGAGTCCAGCAACATCTGGAGAGCTACAACTTCCCCATCCCTGAGCTAGAATTGAGATACGTTAATCGTGGAGGTCTGAAAAAGATTTGCCACTTTGTTGTAGGGCTCACCAGGAAGATTTTATAAAAAAGTGTTGAGGAAGCTGTCACCCTCCAGATGTTGCTAGGTTCCATCTCCCTTCAACCCCAGCCAGCAGCACCAATGATCTGGGGTGATATGAGTTACATTCCAACAACATCTGGAGGGCCACAGTTTTGCCAACCCTGTGTTACAGAATAATGGAAATGTCTCTTTGGCACAGTGGTTCAGTGTGCCTGGCTGTTAATGAGAAGGTTGGTGGTTTGAGCCCACCCAGGGATGGCTGTGGGCAGGAATTTATAAGGAAAAATGTGCAATCCCAGGTGCTCTGTTGAATTTTGAGTCCCATGTTGGGCAAAAGATTCCTGTATTGTAGGGGGTTGGACTAGATGACCATAGTAACCCCTGCCAACTCTACTGAACTAGGATTCTACTGAACTTAATCATATTAGAGCAGCAAAGGAGTCAGTTCTCTAAAGTTAGCAGGAATATCTCACTTGCAGAGCCACAGTCAGTGTTTTCTTTTTGGGGGGGAAGGGGGGTCCATTGTGTAAACCAGTTTTCTGTTTGGCATACTACCCGTCTGCAGGACCCCTTTCTCAACCTACTTTTTGTAGTGTGGGAGATGCTGCAGCTTAATGCCTTTTTGGGCTGTGAAAATAGCATATGATGCCCCGAAGCACCCCTGGTGTGCACTGAACCTGGCACGGGGGCACCCCTTTACATCTTTGTGGGTCAGGAAGAGTTTTTAGTGCAGTGGCCCCCACATTGCTATGGTGACAAGACAAGGAGTACTCAGGTGGAAAAGAGTTGAAGTCTTAGGAACTGTAGTTTGTTAAGAATGTTAGGAATTGTAGCTTTATGAGGGGCCCCTAACAACTCTCAGCACACTTAACAAACTACAGTTTTCTGGGGAAGTCATGGTGTAACAGTGCTTTAACTGGTTGTTGGTTAGTGCTCACCTTAGTGTGTAAAGCCCTAAATGACTCATGTCCCAAATACTTGAAAGAGCATCTTCTTCCCTACAGATCCTCTTGGGCACTAAGATCTGCAGAGGGTAGTTTCTCTGCCCTCAGAGGCTCAGGGGGTGGTGACCTGGGAAAGGGCCTTCTATGTGGCAGCCCCTAAGCTGTGGAACTTCTTCCCCACACAGGTACATATGTCTCCTTCATTATACAGCTTTCAGTGAATGCTGAATACACACCTGTTCACCCTGGCTTTTGACACTTGAGAAAAGTGTATTTTTCGGACCCACCTTATTTTTGTTCATACTGTGTTATATTATGCTTTAATATTTTTTTTTCAATATCAAAACCTTTATTTGCATCACTTACAAACATTCAAAATAAATAGGCCAGTACAATCTCGTCGCCATATCATCAGTACAGTCACTTGCCAAAGGGAAGAGGAGGCCAGCAATCTATTTCACGTCTGTGGGTCTCCAACAAGGGCAGGGTCCTGTAATGTACTTCGGCGGCAAAAGATCAAATAGAGGAACTTAGCTTTAACTTAATAAGGAACTTAATGCTGTGTTTTAATTGTTGTAACCTGCCCTGGGATCTTCTGGTGAAGGGTGGGTAATATATTGTAGTAGTTGTAGTAGTAGTAATGATGATGATGGTGATGATGATGCTTAGGTGTCTCTGGCTCAAGATGCTCCTGACTGGCAGGCTCACTGTGAGTGTCTGGACTCAGCACCTTTGGGGCTTCCAGCACTGGTGACATGTCCCAGCACATTGAGTATCTGGCATGCTAAGTAAAGTCATAGCATCTTCATGCCCACTCACTATGTGGGAAAGCACCCTTTGCCCCTTTTCCACATTCACTGTTTGCTTAATCCTTTCCTGTTCATCTAGAGGCCGTGTCCATGGTGAGCAGCTTGCTGCACCAGCATATGGGCATTTAATAAACTTTGTTTTCAGTACCATGATCATATGTTTGAGTCATACAGTGTTTGCTGCCATTTCGGTTAGGACAGCCTGGTGGAGTGATGTATAAGACAAATCTGAGGCCTGAATTATCAGTTGTTTAAACAGTATACCAGTGATATTATGACTAGCTCTTCTCCTCTTGATCAAACTTTGAACCTGCAACTTCCAAGCTCATTGCTAAATATTTAAAATGCTTCTTGCTAATGTTTTAAGTCAAAGCTGTTTAGACGAACTCAAATTTAGTTGGAAGGTTGCCCCATCCCAAATTGAAAAGGGGTAATTTTGCCTCCTTTTCCTTTACAGTTCCATCCAGCATTCATTTCCTAGATTATAAACTGCTAACATTTTATTAATATTACTTTCAAATCTGACAGCAAAAAGCCTTTTATATTAAACCCGTAAAATAGCTCATAGGGATTTCTGGATGAAAGGTAGCAAATGCAAGGTGGTTGTTACTTGATTACAGATGGTGATTTTGAAATCTTGGTATGCATTGCTTTAAGATTTAAAGGCATTTGAAAAGCTCGCGTAGCCAAACAAGCATAAACTACAGGCGTTGTCTGTTGCAATGCGCCATTCCGAGATACCGGCAATGTGTCAACGAAAGTAGCTGGAAGCTTCGCCCAAATAGTGTTTCTTCAATGGAAATCAATATGCTAATTGGCTCATAGAACTGGGGACACTTGTGTAAGTTTGAAACACTGCTAAAGGAAAAAGGATCCTGGCCTGTGGTGTGAAACTCCCAATGCCTTCAGAATTGTCTACTAGGCAAAATAAACTTTCATCTATTCCTAGCATAGCAATCCTTTTTCTCCTCCCCACCCTGGGGTAAAACCCAAGTGTTAAAATGGTGTTCCATCACAACAAAACAGCCATTGATGTTGGGAACTTGCATTGAACCTTCATAACTCCCCCCCCCCCTTTTGCCAGCTGAGATTAAATCTTCCACTATCTGTCAAAAAGGTAGGCCTTAAAAATGACTAAAAAGTTGCTGAAAGTCTGAATTTCTACCTTAAGGGCACCTGAAGATATGAAATAGATTAGAATGCTTCCTGGTTTCATACCGATTTCTGATCTTGTTATGGAGTCATTTTGCTGAACTTGCGTAAAGCTCATCTACAAGGCTTCGGCTTGGTCTTCTTTATGGTCTTACGTGATAGACAGCTTTGGTGTCGCTTTCCATTACAGTGCAGAAGCAAAAGCAACCCTGTTATGTGCACATAGAACAAGGGTGAGGAACCTTGAGCCCTGGGGCCAAATGCAGCCCTCTGGACTGCTTTATATGGCCCTTTGGACTCAACCTAGGCCATGCCTTCCCCAGGCAGCGCCCTTCCCCACTCCTGCTCTATGCTCTTCTTGAGTGCTTTTGCCTGGCTGGAATGTGTGCCTAAAGGTGGGGGAGAAGAGGTAAACAGGGATGGAAAAGAGAACTTTAAAATATTAGACCCTCTCCATTAAAAGCTCCATGATTCCTTCCTCTGAATGTAGGGAGGATGTGCCAGAAGGGGCAACTCTCAGCTGGTCTGGTATAATAGTGGTGCCCATGTCTCCCTCCCTTACAGGTTTGCCTGAATCTATCATAGCAGCCGCATGTTCAAGAAGTGGCCAGCGGGTTCTCCATGTGGATTCGTAAGTCTTCTAACTAATTGCCATCTTTTGTTACATGTTGTGGGACTTAATGCTTGTCTTCTTGGCATAACAGATTGTGGTTTCACCTTGTATTAACTGTTGTATGATACCTTTAGGGACATTTATTTTTGTTGCGATCACTAAACAACATGATATTATCTGAGACACATTCCCCTGGAATGAGTGTAAGTATCCCCCTTTTCTTCAGTCTACACTGGAGCTTTTGGGTGAGATTCCCTCACCCCTTTCAGTATCTCCTTGGTTGTATGGGACCTTGTGAAGAATGATGGATAAGAAATACTTTAAATAAATAAGTAGGAAAACATGGACTCTCATATGTCAGTTGTTCACCTCTTCCAGGAGTGAGGATGTTTGCGGGAGAGTGTGTGAGAGCCTGCAAATCTCTCCTTAGCCATGGTATTAGCCCGTGAGGGAATAACAATTGAGTATCACCCTTCTCTGAATTGGGACTGGCAGAGGATTAGTAGGAAGGCTCAGACATAGGCAGCACCTAACACTATTTTACGTGTTCTTGAATACACTTAAAATAGCCTTCTGATTTCAAAACTGTGCATGTATTTTCAGTGAATAAATCTATTTATATACTGTTATTCCTAAAGAATATCACAGTGGTTTACAACAATTGTACATATAAAGCCATACAGTAAAAACACTATAAAAGGTTACCATTAAAAACCGGCTAACTATTGTGGCAATATGATTGCTTATGCATAAGCCTGATGGAATAGAGAGGTTTTCAGCAGGTGTTTAAAAGGTGGCACAGAAGGTGCCTGTTGAATCCCTGTTGGAAGAATATTTCACAGTACTGGGCCAATAGCGCTACAGGTTCATTTTATTATTGTCAGTCGAGCCTCAACAACTCAGTGAACACCCAACGATGCTCCTGCAGATTATCTCAATGATTGAGCTGGTATAACGGTTAAATCCAGCCAAATGCAACTAATGGGGTTGCAGCGGTCATCACACTTTTTAGGCTAAGGGAGCTGGCGTTTGTCCACAGACAGCTTTCTGAGTCATGTGGCCAGCATGACTAATGCTACTGGTGCATGGAGGACCGTAATGAGTACCAGAGTGCATGGAAACACCGTTTCCCACTGCAGTTGTACCTTTTTATCTACTTGCAGTGGTGCACTTTCAAACTGCTAGGTTGGCAGGAGCTGGGACAGAGCAGTGAGAGCTCACCCCATTGTGTGGATTCAAACTGCCAACGTTCCGATCAGCAAGTCCAAGAGGCTCAGTGGTTTGGACCACAGCTCCACCCGTATCCCTTGATTGAGCTGGGATATAAGAGTTCAGGCATAACTTGTTCAGGGCTTTGTAAATTGATACAAGGAACTTGAAGCTGGCTGAGTAGTAGATGGGCAGCCAGTGCAGATGCTTTAACAATAGTGTCACATGTTGTTTGCCAGATGCCCCCATCAGCAATCCATATGCTACATTCTGCTCCAGCTGGAGCTTTCAAACCAGGCCCAAGGGCAGCCCCATGTAAAATAATATAATAATAATAATTTATTATTTGTACCCCGCCCATCTGGCCGGGTCCCCCCAGCCGCTCTGGGCGGCTTCTAACAAACACTAAAATACATTAAAATATCACACATTAAAAACTTCCCTAAACAGGGCTGCCTTCAGGTGTTTTCTAAATGTCAGGTAGTTATTTATCTCTTTGACATGGGATGGGAGGGTGTTCCACAGGGTGGGCGCCACTACCGAGAAGGCCCTCTGCCTGGTTCCCTGTAGCTTTGCTTCTCGCAGTAAGGGAACCACCAGAAGGCCCTCGGTGCTAGATCTCAGTGTCCGGGCTGAATGGTGGGGGTGGAGACACTCCTTCAGGTATTGCATTGCAGCAATCAAACTTTGAGGTTACCTCATGAACTACAATGATCAGGCTATCCCTGTCCAGGAATGGTCACAGCTAGTGAACCAGGCTAAATTGGTAAAATGCACCCACAGAGGATACTTGGGCCTCTAATGACAAAGATGTATCCAGGAGTACCCCGCAAGCTACACTCTTGCTCCTTCAGAGGGAGTGCAACCCAAAGTGGTTTTCCAATCTCTCGGTAAATGAGAAATGGACCTGGAAAAATGTATTAAGAACTGTCAGTGTCTAAAGCACTGTCTTAATAATTTGAGTAAGTAAAACGTATCTAATAATTCTCATCTTCTGTTGAAATGCAGCATACAATGGGATGTTTTCCCCTCCTGTTACAGTAGCTATGTGTTTTGAGTCCTTACAGATTGAATTGCATAAAACACATTTCCCACTTTCATTTATACTGGCTGGACAGCTGCCTGTTGCTTCTAAGAGCGTTTGCAAGACAGGGATAGGCCTCCATCAATAAATAAAACTAAAATTTGGAGAAATAAAAGATGGAAACTACCACTTGGATTTGCTCCTCAAAATTTAAATCCATAAATCCTAAACAATATTCTTGGGTGTTATTGCATACGAGAAGGAGGAATGGAATATTGGTCCCACTTGTAAATCTGATCCTCGCTATGCTGTGTAAACTTTAAATCTCTCCTTTCTGATAGGAGTTGGATAGGAAGCATAATGGGAGGGGGGGGGCAGCGAGAAGCTGTGAGTCAAATGAAACTTTTGAAGTACTTTGTGTGCCAGTGCTGCCTGGATTCATTACCCTGGGTGGATCTTATTACTTTTAATCTCCCGCCACTGTTTTGCGTTTATCATAATATACCGCTTATGTGATGATGGTAGATGGTCTGAAGTGGACCATTATAAACCACTGAGTAGCACCTCTGTTGATTTATAAACACTGTCCAAGCATCCCCCATCAAGAACAGCTAATCTTATTCAAAATAGTCACTTCCATTGCAGCCTGGCCATAAATTCCGGTAGTCATGTTTTAAAACCAAAGTTAGCTTCTGCCAAATTGTAATTGAAGGGGGCTCTATTTCTGGGTGCTAGCTATCCGTCTCAATAAAATGTTTTTGGAAAAAAAAATGTGGTTCTTTTTCAGAGAGCTACATTTACTGTAGATATTAATGAGCTGTTGACGTGTGAAATTTCAAGGATAGATGCTAAGTGATTTAGAAAAGTAATTTGCAATTCGGAACGTGAGACTTGGCATTGACTTTAAATTTGAAGTTGTGAAAGTTGAGAATTGAATGCAGTTGTGAAAGCGATTTGTTTATGCATGAAGATCTTTCTTCCTAGTGACCTCCCTCCTCCCCTCCCCTCCCCCTCCCCCAAATGTTCTTGTTTTAGGGGACTTTGCTCTTGTTCGTAAATTCTGGATGCATTGGTGGAATATCCAAAGCAAAAGAAAGGCAGCATATTTCTTCAGGTTGTCTATTTCGTGTCTGACAGTAAAATTTGGTTTATGAGTCTAATCATTTTGTCACAGTACAAAGAAATAAGCTGTTGAACTAGGGATGTAAAACCTCTAGAAATTTTGATGCTGAGGGTGGGGGATTTCTTCCTAGTTCTTTTGTGGGGGCACTGGAGATTTTGGGGGGAAATATAAACATATGCAAGGCTTTCTTTCTTATCAAACTTAAACTTACCGGTATTACTGCTTTGACAACATAAAATGGTTTCTTTATACCTTAGTTGGCATATAAAATTGTCCTGTTTGGCATATTTATGAAATTTACATGGCAGTCTGCAAAATATTGCACGCTTCATTTAGTGGAGCTTACTCCCAGCTAAGTGCACAAAGGTTTGTAACCACAAAGTAAAAATTGCTTTGGCTCCAACCCTTTATACACTTACCTAAATCTAGTTGGAAAACTGGGGGCAGGTGGGAATAGATAGATTCTCCCCACCTCCCTTCACTGCTCTCTAGTCAGCTTACTTGTTCATAGAATCATATAATTCTAGAGTTGGAAGGGACCCTGAGGATCTTCTAGTCCAAATTCCCTGCAATGCAAGAATAGGCAGCTGTCTCACTTTGCTTTTTTAATCAGTTAAACCAGTTGACATAAAATTAAGTTTGGGTATTATCAAAACCTCACTATAGGTGCCTTAGTGAAATACTAGATAGAACAGAATAGTTCCAAGCCAAATTTATCCCTCATTCTTGGAAGGAAAGTCCTTCTTTTTAATATTTTTATTTTCCATTCATTGTTGTGGTAGTGTACCGGTTGTAACATATGAGGGTGTTTACCCGAATAGCCACCATGCCATGCAAATCCACCTAGTTATCTTTGTGGGAGGCTCAAACTTTATTTTCTCCTTTGTTGGGCAGGGATAATCCATAAAATCAGCTCTGATGTACGATCGTCCTGATCTACATGGCAAAAGCCATATGTTGGTCATGTAGACCAAATACTAGAAAAACTCATCCTGTTCCAAATTTCTGATCTTGCCCTTTTTGAGTAGAAGCAATCACAAAATGGCTTTTTGGGCACGCATTTATTCTTATTTCACTGCCACATTAACTTAGATGGCTTTAAAGGGGAGAGGGGGTTAGATAGATCTGTCTTCCTAGTATTTATCGGCATCTGTTGACTATGACAGCTACATGGAACCTCCATTTGGCCTTGAATTTCCTCTTCCCTCGTGTATGTATGGAAAAGCTGAAGAGGTTGGTGGTGAGCTTGCCAGAAGCACCTGATCTTTTCCTCAGTGGCCACAGACTGTTGGACCGTTGGTCTGGTCCAACAGGTTTCTTTTACACTAAAGTTGACCCGGGGCTGCTGCTGCTGTAATGTGTGAAAACGATCAAACGTTGGTAATTCATTGTTTGTTTCTTTTTTTCAGTGATATGAAAAGTTTAAAGACAAATATGAGGTGTACAAAGAAGCTTACTAGCCCTCATACCATTTTGGGATGAGATGGCAATCATCTGCCCTTCCGATCTTGTTGGACTCCAAATCCCATCAGCCAGCATGGCCTGTGACTAGGACTGATGGGAGTTGTAGTCCAACAACAGCAGAAGGGCCACAGGTTCCCTATATCCCTATCTAATAAGTGCTTCAGCCAAGTGATTAGTTGAAATTTAGGATTAGGCCCAGAAGTCCTTTTACATTCTTGCCTTAAAATCAATTTGACCAGGTCAGTAACAAGAGACAGATTATTAAGGTGACAGGAGACATGCACACACACTCCAGAGATCAAACAGGGGAGAGACAAATGCAGGTCGCTCTCTGGAGAAATCATAAAGCAACAGCAACTTCTTCTCAGGCATCCGCAGCTTTGATTTGCTTTTCCAGGACTATTGTGGCATCGAGAGGTGTAACTTTACTAATTGACATTTACAAAAGAACTGTTCTTGCCCCCTCTTGCAAGTCTACTGTTACATTTGCATCAGTGACACAGTTCTTTTGACCACACAAGACAGAAACGTGCTTCAGATGTAACACTAAACCATGGTTCACATTATAGAAGCAAGCATGCACAAGATTTGGGCTTGCATGCTTCCCTCCTCTCTTTCCCCAAATAATCCAGGGAACTGTAATTTACCCTTCACAGAGCCACAGTTCTCAGGTCCCTTAAACAATAGTTCCCATGATTTTGGGGGGAAGCCATGTGCTTTAAATGTACTTTAAATGTGTGCATGCATATGCTCAGTGGGATTTCCTGTGAGCTTGGCTTGGGGTAACCCTTTAGTGCCCTCTGTAACTCCTTGTGCTTCTCTGTGGCAAGCTGAGTATACATTTTGCACAGCACACAAATGCACACTTAATTTGAATCCTTTTATCAGGTAATATAACTCAACATTTCTTTGTGCAACCTGCTTTTTTATTGTTAAGTGGGGACAAAAAAGCTGTTTAACAGCAGCCAACCTAATCTGAGTTGCTTTAAGAGGCTGTATCAAAAATTTAGAAGCCACAGTGCCCATGTTTTTCTGTAGTGGCCCTTTCCCTCCAGATGACCAAGGGCTTTCAGCCTTCTGCAGATTAGGAATATGCTAATGACAGAAACTAAATTAAGAGTTGGAAGAAAACCTGTCCCTTCTATTTTCTCAGCTCAAGAGCAGCCTTTGATGGTGCTGCTGTTCTTGAATGATACAGAGGCACTTGACAGTGGTTATGCACAGAAGGGCTAGGAATATCTTATCTTATTCTTTTGTTCTACAATTGACTCTTTTTGGGAGGGGGGTATCATTTTTAAGGTGGAAAAATGCAAATGTATTTTCAGAGTGTATGGGTTTTATTAAAAACAGAAATAAAAAGTCACCCCCACACTCAAAAAACATCCAGCCCAAAATTCTACCAATGCTACATGTATATGAAGTAGAAACTGTAAACTTTGCTTATTTGGGATTGCTATGGTGTGTTTTTGCTTTTCTTTTAACCTCTTCTGTTCCTGTGTACACATGGAAGCCTTTTTGGTAGCAGAACTTACTCATTTCATTTTGCTTGTGAACCATAAGATCAGACCCTGTGTTTATTTCCTGTTTTTATGTGCTTTTATACTACTGCTTTTACTGACCCTGCATTGTATATTTGCTTTAATGATATTCATTTTTTTCTGTTGTTCACTGCAAAGGTTTTTTTTAAAAAATACTAAGTAGTTTGTAAATTATGTTTAAATAATTGCAATAGAATCTTTGCAAAAATGAAATCTTACTCCATTAGCTATTCATTTTTTCTTTTTCTCTCCCCCTTCCCCTCCCCCATCTCCACAACAGAAGACAATACTATGGAGGAAACTGGGCAAGTTTTAGTTTCTCTGGATTATTGTCTTGGATAAAAGAGAACCAGGTAAGCAGTAGTGATTTTGTATCGTGCTAAATATTCAGCCTTAGGGTTAAAAAATTCAGGAAAAAAATCATTCAATATCTATTTTAGAATATGTAGGTTTTATCAACCATGCTATATCCCATATGCTTTTATATCCTTGCAAAATGTCACCTGATATATCTGATTTCCAATTTCTTGCTGTGACTAGTCTGGCTACAGTAATCATTGCTGTTGCAACTTCCAAGTTTTCCTTGTTTACTGTGCCTTTCAGATATTTCAATAAATTTTGGTGTTAAGATTCTATTGCTGCCCAGAATTTCATTTACAATCCTCTACAACTTCTTTTTTAAACTACAGTATGAACATAGGAACCTTCCAGGTCTGTTTCCTTTGACCTCTCATTTCATAACCACACACACACATTTGCAGGATACATAGACTGGAAAAATTCAGTGTATGGAGGGGGTCTGGTTATAACCCTTACTCCTCATACTGCTAAAGAAAGTGAATTAAATATTTATTTATCCAACTTCTTAACATTTAAATAAAGCCAAAACATCATTTGCTCATTTTTAAAAAAAAGTTTAATGAAACACTTCTGTTCTTTTTTGCATATTCTTGCAAGAAAACGGCTGACCCCTGTGAGGGAAACACCCCCTGGGAAGAACTGATCCTTGAAAACGAAGAAGGTATTCCTCTGAACAAAGCAGACCAAACCATTCAGCATGTTGAAGATTTCTGCTATGCCAGGTGAGTGCTTCCTGTTCTGCAACTAAATGGTGTGTGTGGAGGCACATTTTGAACTGAGGGAAGCCAGTGGGCCAGCTGTATGAGCTTGCTCCTCCATGGTGAAACCTGCTCCCCCAACTTAGACCCGAGAAAGGAAGGTTTGGGGCTCACTGCTGTGGCCACAGCCGGCTTCAGAGATGCCCCAAGCAGTTCGTTTTATTTTATTTAGAATAGTTGTAGCATATCCTTCATCTATACAGATACCAAAGTGGGGTGCAAAACATAAATAAAATCATAAAATGTACAACAATAAAAGACACCATTAAAAAGAAATAGCTAAAAATGTAATTGCAGGCTAAACAATATCAGCTTACAATTCCTGGGCAAACAAAGAAGCTTTAACCTGGTGACAGAATGAAGGCAATTTCTGTGTCTGGCATATTTGTGAGTGTAGGGAATTCTGTAATTGGGGCATCACTATAGATAAGGCTGTCTCATTCCACTGCTTGACAAGCTTCCTTCAGCAGTGGAGTGTGGAAAAGATCCTCCCCAGAAGATCTCAAAGTACAGGCAGGCTTTGATAGGGAGAGGAGATCCTTCAGGTATTTGGATCTGAAACTAAAGGTGAGCACCAGCATCTTGAACTGGACTCAGAAGTGAATAGTGAACTCCTGTAAATTCTTTAGACTCATTGTTTGGCTTCGTATTATGTCCAAAATTGGGCTGACAGAATATCTTGCTCCTAACAAACCACAAGCTAGAACCAAGGTGTGTTCTTGGGTTTATAGTTTGTGGGTTTTTCCTGGAGGCATACATTGAGTTTGGACAGTGCACTTAACCAAACTGTAGCATAGCTCATGGCAGCACACCTGCAAGAAGGCCAGAGGAAGAGCAGAATTCCTTTGTGGGAACCCTTGTGCATCCATGCTAAACCATGGTTTGGCTTAGTGTTACATGTGAACCAATTCACTCACTTCCTGGTTTAAGCGAACCATATCCAAGCTATGCAGACCAGCACTGAAGACAGTTTGCCTGTTACATCAGAACAGGCTCTTCGTCTTGAATAAGTGTTATTTGATTTTATGTTATGTATCTAAAAAATTAAAATTGGAAATAAAAAAACCTCTTCCTTTTAATAACTTAATGTTCGAGGGAGAGAGCTGATCACAGCAGTTCTGACGGTTTACATGCTTCGGTTAGTTTTGCCATTGTTGCTTAATTTCCCTGAACTCCTATGAAGTTGCCATTAAACATTTATTTTAAAAGAATAAAAACAGCTGGGTTGCAGTGGTAATATAGTGCACAAAGCCGAAATGAATGGCCACAGAACAAAGTGCATCCATCAAAGTGGAAGAAAACCATCTCCGCAACAAGCGGTATTGAAAAAGAGGCAAATGGTTGAAAAATAAATAGTGAACACCTGTGCTGCATAAATTAACCAGCTGGTTGGCAATTTTTCTTTTGACCTATCAGAAGGGGTGGCTGTTACGAGGCATTAATAAGACACGTTGGCTTTGAGAGATTCTTTTGTTAGTACCATTAATTAATGAATGACGCTAGATAATGTTCAGAATTTACACCACAATTTGTGC
Source organism: Darevskia mixta (assembly GCA_034641385.1). NCBI lineage: Eukaryota > Metazoa > Chordata > Lepidosauria > Squamata > Lacertidae > Darevskia > Darevskia mixta. The sequence goes on along the minus strand of JAWWNH010000061.1, from coordinate 6,445,243 downwards.
TGCAGATGTATCCTTGTGAATTAGTATTACAGGTTTAAACAAACAAACAAACAAACCTCCGTCTGCACAAAAGATTTAAACTTGGGTGTCTCTCCCCCCCCCCCCAGCCCTGTTTTTATAGCCACAGTTCTGTTGAGGAATTAAGTTTTATACAAAAATATTTTGGTTGTTGTTATGAGGTTGTTGGGAATCCTTGAATAATCACACCGTCAGCAGGTTTAAAAGCTGCAGCTAATGTACTTCTGAATGTAGCTGTGTTCACATATTGTTTTAGAAAGTGATAATTTGATCAGTTTGCATTAAAATGAGAACCAAACTAATTCCTCCCATATCTGTAGTTGGGAGTAGGAGGTTGTTCCATAGGCTTCCTGGAAACTCTGAGTTTTGAGGATAAACTCGAAAGAAGCCAGGGAGGCATTCTGAGAACAGCCTCTGTCTCTTCCTTTTCCTCCCTTTGCCCCTCCCCTCTTAGGGCCAATAGCAGCTTTCAGGGGAGGAATGATTTTAATCGTGGAAAATGTAGAGAGGATCAAAATATTTCTCACCTAGTATTGTTTTCCCAATTCAGTTTGCAGCCCACACCACAGTTTGCAGCTGTGTTAAAATATATATATGACAAAAACCCTGGCTGTCGCATGTAGCCTAACCCCTCAGCCCTGAGTTGAAAATACAGTACATTGTTGCTGGCAACAATATTTCCGAAATAATACATTTAGGTGAAGCCTATAAAGCTGACCTGGGCCGAGTGATGTGATGAGTTTTATTTCGGCCCAGCTCACTTGGGGGCTTCTCTCGCAAAAAAACTAGTGTGGCTGCTAATTAGATCAGAGATAGACATAAGAAGACCTAAAAAATTAAATAGCTTTTACCTCTGGCAACTGGGGGAACTCTGCCTTTTATTGATAAGTACTGAAGTTTTACTGCTGTATCATTTCAGATCACCTTTCAGATAGCAGTTCATTTGTTGACGGCTAGGCTTAAAACATTTACTCGGAGGATTAATGGCTAAGTGGCTGAGATAAAAAGATAATGCAAAATGGTTGCTGAACTCTTCCTCCCCCGCCCCCCACTAATAATGACACTGATTTGATTCATCTCTGCTGGTAGCCTAAACTGAAATCCCAAGTTCAAAAGTGCTAGTTGCTGAGGTAGACTTCATTGAAGTTGAAGATTAAAAAGGAAAATGAGCTTGAAATGTGGAGTGTGGCCTTAGAAGGAGAATGTTAAGGATTTTGCCATTAAGGAAGAAAGGAGGATGCCAAAGACTTGTTACATCTGCTGACCTTGCTCTTTTGACCTCCTTACCTTTATCATGATAGGCAGCCACAAGATTAATGGTCACAGCAGTAAGATTTAAAGCATGCCTTCATTATGTTTCATTAAAGGCCATGGGTGGATTGGTAATAAAGATGAAGATTTTGTTTCCTTATATGTGTGCGCTCGCATGTACACATAAGCCACTTTTAATGATATTCCAAATTATGGCTTTGCACACAATGCATGATGCACAGCTCCTTTTATCCATAGTCCCTGTGGCGTGATATTCTTCCATCCAAGCTGGTCATTCACTTCCCTCAACAAAGCTGTATTGTATTTGTTAACATTTTGTTGCTGGCACCTCCCCACTGAGCCCTTTGTGAACATTCTGTTACATCACAGCAGTTCAGCCATTCAGTGGCTGGGGGTGAGACATGTGCACATGCACCCTGTTCACGCTGTTATGTGGGACTTGTAACAAAATATTGCACTGTGGAATGCTGCTATTCAGAATTCCAGCCGCTTTGCTCCATTACACCATCACTGTCATCTTCTGTCCCTTCTACCCAACAGCAGTCAGTATCCTTTAGCCAATGAGCGTGCTTTATCCTAGTGGGGCTATTTTTCATACTGCTGGAGGCTTTCTCCAAACCGGTTGCTACCACTATCTTAATCGGTTGTGCTGTTTCGGTAACGTAAGCAACGACACTCACACTGAATGTTAGAAATAGAGGAGATGGTATGTCTTGTCTTGTGTATCTGTGTTGACTAGGCAAAGCAGGCATGGCTCTTACAATGTTTCGATCAGTTGGTCGAAATAGCTGTTGTACCCAGAAAGTTGCAAGATAGCTTTGGGAACTGATTCTCATCTGTTCTCTTCCTCTCCCTCTCCCTCCCCTTGAAAAATCAGTCAGGATCTTGCTGAAGATGTGGAAGAAGCTGGTGCACTTCCGAAGGCCCCTGCCTCTGTTGCTTCTGCTTCTAGTGAGGTTATAGAGGAAGTCTCTGCCACCCCAGAGGCTGAGGAAGAGTGCTTTCCTTTGGAGGATCAGCCATCGGGGACCAAAGGTGAAGAAACATTCCCTGACAGTGCTGCAGGAAGTGAACCAAAATGTACAGCTGACCACGAAGCTGTTGAAGTGACCTCTCTGGGGGAGAAACCCTGTGACAATGTAACACCCGGTCAGTCAGTACTGGAAGTGGAAAATAACGAAGCCGCATCAACAGTGGAAGCTGCAGTTGAACCAAGGAAAATTACTTATTCCCAAATTGTTAAAGAAGGGAGACGATTTAATATTGATTTAATTTCTAAGGTAGGGAACTCATTGCCTATGTTTTCTTTATTAACCCTGCACCCTATGTTTGCTTCATTGAAAATATTCCTTTGGAAACTTCACAGGCAATGTAAGATAATTATGATGATACTGGGACCTAGTATTCTGCTCTAAAGAACATAGGTCACTTTATAAAAGAACATTTTGTGGGGGTCTTAAATAGACACACATGCTCTCTTAAAAAAAAATGAACCAAAGCTAAAGTATCTGCTAAAAGCTTGCTTTGCTTTTGGGATAGAACAACCATAAAAAGGGTAAAGGGACCCCTGACCATTAGGTCCAGTCGCTGGCGACTCTGGGGTTGCAGTGCTCATCTCACTTTACTGGCCGAGGGACCCGGTGTACAGCTTCTGGGTCACGTGGCCAGCATGACTAAGCCGCTTCTGGTGAACCAGAGCAGCACACGGAAACGCCGTTTACCTTCCTGCCGGAGCGGTTCCTATTTATCTACTTGCACTTTGACGTGCTTTCGAACTGCTAGTTTGGCAGGAGCAGGGACCGAGCAATGGGAGCTCATCCCATCACAGGGATTCCAAATGCCATCCTTCTGATCGGCAAGCCCTAGGCTCTGTGGTTTAACCCACAGTGCCACCATATTGGGTCTCAAAACAAGACACTTCTTGCACCTTTTCCTTTAGGAATGTTGCTTTGCTGATCAGGGATTTGGGTTTTTGTAGGGAGAACTGTACTACATGTTCTCTGAAAGCTATTTTAGAAACTGTATTTCCAGAAAACAAAAAACAACTTCTACTGTGCTGTCATACTATTCTAACTCTCTTCTACCTTGCTGCGAGAAATATTATTGCAGGATGAACCATTGGGGAGAATCAAATGTTATGATTTGGTACACATGCTTAATGATAGTCATTATTTTTGCCTTATGAAGTCATGTGAAGTTGCAAACATAATACTTGTGGCAGTGCTAAACAGAGACAGGGTCCAAAGAGTCCCAAAACTAGGTCTATGGCTCCCAGATGACATTGGATTTGAGTTTCCCAAACAGTCCCCCCACTGCCCCTGTAGCTCAGTGGTAGAGCATCTGCTTTGCATGGTAGGAGAAGGTCCCAAGTTCAGTCCTCAGCTTCGCCAGGTAGGGTTGGAAAAGCCCTCTGCTTAAAACCCTGGAGAACTGCTGCTGCCCATCCCAGACAATACTGAGCTAGATGTACCAATGGTCTGAGCTGGTATAAGGCAGCTTCCTATGTCCCCAAGATTCCACCTGCTGTAACTGTGTGGGGGTTTGCTGGCAAAGTAAGTCACTCAGTCAGAGCTGTCCCAGATTCTGCAACTCTGGCCTGTTTTGCCCTATCGTGTCCCTGTGAGCTTCCTTTGGATTTCGTTCTAATCAGGCAACCAGCCTCCCACATCTCTTGCTAGGCCTTACAAAGTTCTCTCCTCGAGACTTTGAGAGTGATGGCATTGCATAAGTAACTTTCTTCAGTGGAGCATTGCTTCTTTTTTTAAAAGTTAAGTCATCCATCTTGCACTGTGGTTTTTTACATTCATGTCCTTCCCAGAATGTGTAATAAATTTTTAGCTTATATAAAGTGAGCAAAGGTATTAGAAGATTAAGTTTTATGGTTTTAACTTGTAACCGTTGTGAGCACACTGCTTGCTGGGATATTGAGGAAATGAGGACAGTAGTTTAAGCCTCAAAAAAGACGGAAATTGAGGGGAGGAAATGTATAAAGAATGTAAGGAAATAATGGCATGAGCTTCATGAACCTGCATGGAATCACTTTACTTGCCCATCCACCCACTTAGCACAACCCGGGGAACAAACCAGTAAGCCACCATTAACTAGAGCTTCCCATCACCTGCAAACAGATAAGTGTAAGGAAGTTGGTTTTCAAAACCTGGCTTGTTTGGAAGCCATTAACCCCAGTTACCAATTGACACGTAACAGGACACATTGCAACTTCTTAGTTTGTTTTCCCTGCTTGCACAAAGGGAGGAGCCAAAGAGGTTTTGTACAGGTCAATAAAAGCTAATGCATTGTCCAAATGCAACCAGAATGTACAAGTTTGAAACCTCCAAAAACTGTCAAGTATATTATGCAGTAGAAATGGGAAGAAGATCTCCAGCTATTTCTTGATGGCATGGATAGCTTTTGGAGAACTCCCATAAGATTCTCTATTTTTATTTATCAAACCTAGGGCACTTCCTGACTGTCAATATTTTGGGGTGGGATTCAGTTGCACCCTGGCAAAATTCAGATTGTTCAGTTGATTTCACACTCTTGGGCAACAAACCTACTTCCCCAAATAATCAGATTTTATGCAGTAAGGAAAGTGAAAAGAAAATGCCCTGGGATTACATTTGCTTTAATGCAGCACCACCTAACCTCTACGCAAATAATTTGAAATGAATGCTCATTAAATAGCCAATGTCATCTGATCTCCCTGCAAATAAATCAGGATGAATGCTCTATAAACAGGTTGGTTGGAAGCACCCTGTGTTTCAGGAAGTTTACAGTAGTTCCTAAGGATAAGAATATAGGAAAAGCCCTGTTGGATCAGGCCAAATTCCCATTTAGTTCAACATCCTGTTCTCACTGAGGCCAACCAAATGTCTATGGGTACTCTCCATTCTGGCAATTTTAGTATCTGGTATTCAGAAGCATGTTGTATCCTCTTTGGTTCTGGCTTCAGAACCAAAAATAAATATGTCACTTCTTTTGAAAGGATATTGGGTCTCGAGTGCTCTTCCTCTTCAATTGTCCTCACCTCCAGGTAGACCAAACTGGCATTGGTTGCTGCCTCCCTTAATTTCTGATTACCAGATGGCTTGCAGCCTGCCTGCATACTTTCTTCTGCTCTTTTCAGTTCCTTGGCTGGGATCCCAATCTCTGCATTTACTGTTCTGTTCATGCACAGAGGCTCTTTAACTCACCACAAAACTGCCCTTCCTCTGCAGATTAAGGTGGCCTTTTGAAGCAGCACCCCATGAGGCAGTCCAAAGTAAATACTGCACCCCTGAAAGTGCTTGGAACTCACATATCGGTGGGAGTAAACCATTTGAACCCTAGTTCGTGTGTTGTGGGGCTGGATACCCAGTAACTCTCTATATAAAGCAAGTATAGCCGTCGTGGTACCCTCCACCCATTAGATCACAATTTGCATCATTCCTAGCCAGCATGGCCGGGGATCAAGGACGATGAGAATTCATGATGTCTATCCCTGATGTAGATGACTTCTTCTGCCAAGATTGCATGAAAGGATTTGTGCCTCTCCTCTGACTTCCCCTAGGTTTTTCTCTTGACTATTTCAGCAAGAACCCATCCTTCACCCCCCGCCCCCCTCTCTCTCTCTGCTTCTGGACAACAGTCAAAGCAGCCAGAAACTATGTGTGAGAGAATGTGTGAATTATGTGTCTCCTCCTCCTCCTCCTCCTGGATTTAGTCTGTAGTAGATTCTCCCCTCCCTCTTCAGGTATGACCTGGAAATTTGAAAAGCATGATTCTCCCACTTACTTGGGCACTCGTAGAAAAATCAGAAGCAGCCCTTCCAGGTTTCAACTCCTTGCATTTTACCTTTATTCTCCACCCTTTCTTCACCTTGAAACCTCTGGCTTTGCTTCAAGTGAGCATAGGAGTGAACCTTTCAGTAAGGTAAAGTCAAATATGCAGCAGTTATTGCCTGTAGAGTTATGGAGTGTAGGGGAGCATCCTTATTCCCCTCCACCAAATCTGGAAGAGTATGTCCTTTTAATTTAAGTCCTGAATCAAGTAGGCATGATCCAGCTTCACGCCCACACTGAAGCTGGAACTTTTGTAGTATATAGACAAATTCCAACTGCAACAAAATGTTGTTGTGTATCCTCCATCCTGAAAGCGATGCTGTTGTTCCAGCCAACCATTCTCTTAAAGCTGGGCATTTCCTCTCCTCCTCTTTGTACTCTTTTACTTTTACAGCTGCATTAGGTGGCGGTTTCATTCTCATTGGGCAGTTTTATTTTGTTTTTGCAGGGTAGTGGCGGTTTACTCCTTCTACTTTTTCAAGAATAAAGGGGGAAATCTCAAGGTTCCCCCAAGCATTCTGGCATTTCCCTCTTGTTTTTCACTTGTCCCACTCTGTAAATGCTCTGGCAGCATTTACTACTGTTATTCAAAGGCTTAAGATACAGAAGTAGTACTCTCACTGTTATCATATAAATGACACTTTTAATTTGCAAAAATGTGGAGCCTTGACAGTGTGTTCCTCTTCAACAATGCTAGAAAGAAGATAATTAAAATTAAGATTGTCTTAAAATATATATATATATGTTTTCTTTTGTGCAGTTACTGTACTCCCGAGGATTGTTGATTGACCTCCTAATTAAGTCAAATGTTAGTCGCTATGCCGAGTTCAAAAATGTCACCCGGATTCTTGCATTTCGAGAAGGCAGAGTGGAACAGGTACTGTAATGGACCTAATTGCAAAAGCTGAGCTTGTAATTCATTCAAAAGTGCAAATTTGACTAACATAAGTTTTTATGTAGCTATAATTACTTTCACTCTACCACTTTCTCTGCTATACTGTACGTTCTTTCATTCTTGGACTGGTTTGGATATAATGACCAGACCCTGATTGGGCTCATCTAAGCAGGAACAGCTGCATGTTTTGAAGCGCCTTGAGTAAGATGCTGTCATTGGGACCCCCTTTCTGAATGGGCCCATCTACTCCTCACCACGGTCACTGCTACCCACTCACTTTCCTTCTCCCTCTGGTCCCAATCTTCACAACTTCCCAGAGGAAGTGTACTAGTCAAGTGAAGGTCCATGCTGTATCCACATTCCTCCCCTCTTACCACTGCTTGCATGCCCAGTGGCAGTAAGGAAGAGAGAGAAGTGGAGCCAGGAGGCACCTGGGGTTGGCAGTGTGCCCTCAGTAGAAGCATGGGCTTTGGCACATTCCTAGTGATACCAACTGCTGATGCAGGCCTGGGATCAAAGTTTCAAGCTCACACACACTCTTTCCCCTCCACCTTCTCTCTTCCCCTTGTACATTCCAGTCCTCTCTCACTTTCTTATTCAGGCAAACCATAGTTTGTCAACACCGTGACAGCAAACTTTGGTTTGCCCTGAAACCCATAGTTGGAAACTATGTTTTTAAATGACCTTGTAGTTCTGGTTTGGAGGGGAAGTGCAAACTAAAAGTTTACCAATTCAGATAATAATGGTTTGCCAGCAAAAGGAGTTGGGAAGGGAACTGGAGTGGAGAAGGCTAGAGGAGGGAGCACATGTACCTGAGGTTTGGGAATATGTTAAGGAATTGGAAAAAGAGAATTAATTTGATTGGTGCTCCAGATCTCCCGTTCTCACCAGTTGACTGTTGATATAATAAAGCTAATATTAGCAACAGATTTCCAAATAGTGCAGTTTTCCAAATTCATTATTTGCATTCAGTTGGGAAGGAGGTGCTAGGGCTTATTAGCAGAACTAAGAAAGGAAATGCCTTCTAATGTAACTCTACAGTCAACAGGATGCTGACCGGAAAATCATATAAACCAAAATCATTATAGTTTTTGTGAGGACAAGAGGCGAGGTCAAGGACACAATTGCCCAGCATTGAAACAAGGTTGTTTAAAATGCAAGACCATCACATGAACCAACATCAAGTGTTTGTCTAGAAGAATAGCATATTAGTAGCTTATTATATGGGAGAAGAGAAGTCTAAGAGGCAGCAAACATGAGTTTTTGCAGACATCATGGTGCCCTTGGGCAGAAAAGGCAAGAAGTTTGCATTGATCTGAACACAAGTTTATAGGACTAGGATAGAGCTGCAAGAGATTTCTCAAAAGTTGAGTGATTGCTCAAAAGACAATCCTTAAACTTGTTGAAATAGCTCTTTTTTGATTCATAAAATCAGGCAGTTTTCCTCTGGAAGGAAGGTAGGTTGTGATCCATGCTGATAATCTTCAGAATACTATGAATTGGCTACGCCTGTGTATAATGACTATTAAAAGGCATGACTCATAAGGCAGGTGTAAATGTAATGTCCCCATTCTTCTTTACCATGGCTAAGCAATTGGGCTGTGGGATCACACATTCCTTCCTTCCCTCTCCCTATGTAACCATGATTAATATTAAACCAAGGTTCCCTTTTAATCAGCATTTAAATTTTGAGAAACAAGCCATGGCTCTGAGAGGGCAGGAGGTATTTGTGCCTGCAAGCCATGGGACCAAGGAAGAGAATCCCACAGCCCACTCCAGACCTCCTCTTAAGCATGGTTGAGTTATCTAACCATGATGTTTGCAAGAGATTACATTTTTCACACAGAAAAATCCCGTTTTAAAAGTAATACTAAAAGATAATGGTTTTTTTAAAAAAATTACAGATTTCCCCAGTTCTGTGACATAGATCATTTCCTGGTCCTGACTGTGTTTGGAATGGTGGGAAATGAGCCTCCAAATTATATTTCAGGTTCCATGTTCTAGAGCGGACGTCTTCAACAGCAAACAGTTGACCATGGTGGAAAAAAGAATGCTGATGAAATTTCTTACATTTTGTCTGGATTATGAGCAGCACCCTGATGAATATCAAGGTTTGTATCTATTTGTTGGAACAGGAGAATCTCACTGAGCATTTTCATTTGATCTTTAAATGTCTGCACCTTTTGGCTCTCAGATGCTATACAAGATCTCCCTATTACCTCTGATGTGCTGAAGGAAGCCCCATGTGTAGATGCTTTCCATTCACTTTACTGTTGGACGCTCTGGAGCATGTGTGGAACCTTCCTGATCATTTGAGTTGATGTTGAAGCCTTTGAGCATGTGGAGCTCTGAGCATTCCCCCCCCCCCTTTTAATAATTTTTTTTATTTGGTTTTACAAATTAAAATTTACATTCAAAATCGTAAGTAATAAAAAGGTAAATAAAGATTTACCCAAATCTCTGGGCTTCCCCCCACCCTTCCATGGGTTCTGTTGCTAGTGCTTTTTCTGCTGCATATTTTAAGTCACCCCAGTTATTAAGTATCCCATATATCCCTAGTTCTTGTTACACTACAAGTGTTATTCAAATCCTGATAAAGAGTTCAAGTGTTTACAGGGGTCTCCAAGGTAAATTATAAATTTCCCCCATGCTTTTTGGAAATTCTGGTCTTCCTGGTTTCTGATTTTCCCAGTCATTTTCACCATCTCCGCATAGTCCCATCAGTTTGGCCTGCTGTTCCTTTCTGGTGGGAACTTTGTCTTCCTTCCATCTCTGGGCTAAGAGCATCCATCTGAGTGCATTTCTAATCCAGGCAGTACATTTGGTTCCAAAGCTGTGAGCGATGATTTTGTTTCTTGAGGCAAGAGAGAACAGCAGAAATCAGGTTGTTGGTTGTTATCCTTTAAAAAACATGTTGGGTAGGGAGGGCTTGTATCCAAAACAGTGTGAGCCAGTATGGTGTAATGGTTAGTGCCACTCAGTCATGAAGCCCACTGGGTGACTTTAAGCCAGTCCCTGTTTTTCAGCCTACCTCGCAGGGTTGTTGGGAGGATAAAATGGAGAGAGGGAGAAGTGTGTGTATGACCTTGAACTCCTTGGAGGAATGGTGACGAACAAATGTAACCAATAAAGAAAAAACACGAATCCAGTCCCTAGGCTTAGTGTTTGAGTGTTGCCTGGTAGAGTTCTGAAAGATGCCTGAAGCCTAAAAGATGACTAACACAGTATCTGACATAGTACAGTCCTTTTGTGATAGTAGTATGCCTTGTATTGATTGACTGGCTGGTTTTTGTTGTTGTTGTTTTGTTGCTGTAGTTGTAAATAATTATCCGGAATGACTAATGCTTGACTTTACTTTTATTCCCTGAAACAGGTCACAAGGACTGTAAATTCTCAGACTACTTAAAAACCCAGAAGTTGACTCCCAATCTGCAGCATTTCATTTTGCATTCCATTGCAATGGTCTCGGAGGCTGACTGCTACACCATAGATGGCCTGAAGGCGACTCAGAAGTTCCTCCAGTGCCTTGGGCGTTACGGAAACACTCCCTTCTTGTTTCCTTTGTATGGCCAAGGAGAGATCCCACAGTGCTTTTGCCGGTAAGCAACGTTTTATTTCTTTTCTTTTTTAAAAGCCAATCAGTTGGGAATACTGACTAATCTGATTTAATTCCTTTTAGACACTTAACTGTTTTCATTTCCCTGTGTTTACATGTTTGTATGTGGAAAATAAAGCCTTTTAAGAATTCAACGCTTCCTTAGGGCTTCCTTTGTTTAGCGGTGAATCGTGTGGAAGAACTGAGATGGCAACAGTATATTGCCAGGAGCTTGTGGCTCCTCCCCTCCCCCCCCATCATCACAATAGCCTATGAGGGATACCCCCACCCCTGTGGACTGATCCAATCCCTAAAACTCTAGTACATTGTTTTCTATTATTAATTCATTAACTGGACCTTTAAAATATTAAACTTTAATTTGGAGCTGTCCCTTGGGAGCAGTTAAATGTGGTGTTGCAAGTCATCTTGTGTCTCTCAATTCAGTTTGCAGCCACCATCTATGTGTTTTCCTTTCCTGCCAGTAAAATTTTCTTTTCCTACCTCTCTCCCATCAAGCCTCAAAGCAGCTTTTTGAAGGTTCTCCATAAATATAGAAAGTTGCTGTGTGGTGCAGGAATGACAGCCTTAGGTTGTGATACTTGTTTCTGACAGTTAATGGGTAGCCTTTGTGAAATCCCTGTTTGTGTCCAGAGGTTCTCAAACTGTGCCCTGTGGTCCACTAGCAGTCCTTGAGCTGCACTCAGGTGGCTCATAGAAAGGTTGTGGAACAGCTGAAAATACCCGCACCTTGCTCTGAATTTGGTTGGGGTTTTTTTTCCTGCTGATGGAGATAAACTTCACCAAATGCTGCTTACAAAACCGGACACATACCCATTGCATTAGAACAGCAAGACTACAATCATTTAAGATATTACTTATGTAAGTTCATTGATTTGCATAACAACAAAAGGTGTGTGTGTTTTTAAGTGGTGTGTCAAGACCCATGGCAGCTTTCAAGTGGTCCAGAGGAAAAGTTTGAGAATCACTGCCCTAACATATTTTAAAGGGTGCTTTGGGAAAGTGGCACAGCTCAGAGGTGCTTTGCATGCTCAGCATCAGCTTTGCATGCCCAAAGTCCCAGCATCTGCATGTGGTCTGGAAAAGACTCTTGTCTGAAAGCCTGAAGTGCTGCTACCAGCCAATATAGACATTGTTGCGCTATATGGATCCTGACTCAGGAATATATGGAGCTGCTTTTTAACTAAGTAGGTTCCAGTGGCTGAGAGGCTATACTGCCATTTGGCAACTCCTTGGACAACTAGCTCTAGGCTGAAGGGGGTCCTCTGGTGCATCTCTCATGTCAGCCAGCCAGCCAGCCCCTGTCCTCCTCCTATTTCTCTCCACCAGACATGAAGGGCAGGTGAGGTGAGGCCTACTAGAGGACCAGGAGGGTGGCAGCAGTGGTGCTTCTACAATGAATGCTAGGCTGCTCCAGTTCTGATTGTGCATGGTGCACCAGAGTGACATAGCATCAGGGACATGGTAGGCAATCACAATGGTGGCTGCCTGACACTTATTGGAGTACCAGAAAAGGGAGACCCGGGCACTACTGGCAGCAGTGATGGGCTCTTGGCAGCTGTTTAAGGATGTTGGTGCTGCGTCTGGTAAGAAGGTTAATTGCCTTGCATTAAAAATGAAAAATATTTGTTTAAAATGCTCTCTTAGCGCACGATCAATTAACTTGGAAGGTAGCCGCTTCCTCCTTTAAAGATCTCAACTTGTAATGATTCTGTACAGGACCACCTTTGCCCCAGCTTGTGTTGCTAATTCTAAGCAGCGTTTCTAAGACTTCTAGGATTAGTGTTCAGTCAGTCTTCCAAGTGGTAACATCTCTGCCTATACATCATACCCTACAATTTTTATCGCCAGGTTATCAGAATAAGGTGTCACTTGTCCTGTGATTTCTAACCACCTCTTCATATTCCGTTTTAATGTAACCCTCTTAAGCGTTTCTTGCAGTCAGTTACCCTGTGTGTTCTCATCAAGGCTACTGTTATAAATGGCAGGTATGCATATTTATGTGAATGATTCAAAGACATTTGTAAGTCATATCCTTCCATTCTGAATGAATTCTGCATAAACTCTACAAGGCTCACTTGAACAGTGGTAGTCCCTTGAGTGAATAAGATTGGTCCTTATTTCTGAAACTGCTCTCAGTGAATGGGATTCTTTTTCATGCTGCTATGTAACTTCCATATGCAAGGTTCACATTTTTGTTGTCAGAGCTTATCAGAATGAGATTTATGCAATAGAAACTGGGTTTGTGATTTTGCTTTTTATCCATGGTTTTACAAATACACCATTTCTTTCTGATGAATGGATGTTTGTAAGATCAGTGGGTTGGATTCATAGGCTCCCTTCCTCCATCGGAAAGAGTTTTGATGAGAACCTTTGGATCCAGATTAGGGTTTCTTAATAGAATGGCATGTGAAAATATGCTCGGTCACAGAAATAAAACTCATTGCACTGCTCTTTGCCCATGACCTGGATGACCCTCCATTCCCCAAGGAGGCACCTGCTGATCAGTCTAACTGAGCTGGCACTGACACCTCCATTGCTTAGGACATGGAGAGATCCATGCCACTGCAAAGAGACCACTCAGGTTTAGCCCACCCAGTCCAAAGAAACGTCCCGCTTGCTGCACTGAAGCAGTACCTGTCCCACTAGTTTATAATAGGAGCCAAGGGTGTGGGTGACTTGTTGGATCAATGTTTAGCCTGTTAGGCATGTCTTGCACCTGCTGTGCCTTTGATAACTGTTTTGCTTATGTATTGTTGTGATTTGAGCATTAAAGCTTTTAGTAGAAACATCTGAGTTCTCCATCCAACAGTTATTATGTGGTCCTACCTTGCGTCCCATGCTTTTTAAACATCTGCATGAAACTTCTGGGCTGAAATGATATCTGTATGGTGATGACACACAGCTCTACCTTTCATTCTCATCTTAAGGGAAGTAGACCTGTAGGACTGGGTGGTAAAAGCTTGAATGAATAAAGATGAGATAGTAATAATAATAATAATAATAAATTTTTATTTATACCCCGCCCTCCCCAGCCGAAACCAGGCTCAGGGCGGCTAACACCAGTAAAATCACAACAAAATATAAAAGAAACCATTAATTAAAATACAGGTTAAAAAGTCAATTTAAAATTTAAAATACCCATAAAATTTGTCGCCCTTAAAACAAAACCAAAGGGAGGGAACCATCAGACTGAGTATTACCCAAAGGCCAGGTGGAACAGCTCTGTCTTGCAGGCCCTGCGGAAAGATGTCAAATCCCGCAGGGCCCTGGTCTCTTGTGACAGAGTGTTCCACCAAGTTGGGGCCAGTACAGAAAAGGCCCTGGCCCTAGTTGACCCCAGTCTGACAGCCTTGTGGCTTGGGACCTCCAACAAGTTGTTATTTGTGGACCTTAAGGTCCTTTGCGGGGCATACCGGGAGAGGCGGTCCTGTAGGTACGAGAGTCCTAGGCCGCATAAGGCTTTAAAGGTCAAAACCAGCACCTTAAACCTGATCCTGTACTCCACCGGGAGCCAGTGCAGCTGGTAAAGCACTGGATGAATGTGGTCCCGCGGCAAGGTCCCCGTAAGGAGCCTCGCCGCGGCATTCTGCACCCGCTGGAGTTTCTGGGTCAGCTTCAAGGGCAGCCCCGCGTAGAGCGAGTTACAATAATCAAGCCTGGAGGTGACCGTCGCATGGATCACTGTGGCCAGATCGGGGCGAGAAAGGTAAGGGACCAACTGCTTGATACGTCGGAGATGGAAAAATGCCACCTTTGCTGTGGCTGCAACCTGCGCCTCCATGGAAAGGGAGGCGTCGAAGGTTACACCCAAACTCTTGACGGAAGGCGCTGGCACTAATTGGGCCCCCGCAAGAGATGGGAGTTGCCCCCCCAACCCCATGTCGTCCCGACCTAGCCAGAGGACCTCTGTCTTCGAAGGATTTAACTTCAACCGGCTCCCACGCATCCATCCAGCCACAGCTTCCAAACACCTGGTCAGTGTGTCTGGGACCGAGTCAGGGCGGCCGTCCATCAACAGATAAAGCTGGGTGTCATCAGCATATTGATGACAGCCCAGCCCAAAGCTCCGGACAATCTGGGCAAGAGGGCGCATAAAGATGTTAAAAAGCATCGGGGAAAGGATTGCGCCCTGCGGGACTCCACACACCAAGGAGTGCCGCGGCGACAACTCCTTCCCTAGTGCCATTCTCTGTCCCCGACCTGAGATAAAGGAGCGCAGCCATTGTCGGACTGTGCCCTGAATCCCCACATCGGCAAGGCGGTGGTCCAAAAGTTCATGATCGACCATGTCGAAGGCTGCTGACAAATCTAAAAGAATCAGCAGTCCCGACCCGCCTCGATCCAGCTGTCTACGGAGATCATCTGTTAGTGCGACCAAAGCCGTCTCAGTCCCATAACCAGGGCGAAAGCCGGACTGAAATGGATCCAGAGCCGATGTTTCCTCCAGAAATCCACCAAGCTGTTCAGCAACCGCTCTCTCAATTACCTTACCCAGGTACGGAAGATTCGAAACCGGGCGGTAATTGGATAGATCTAAAGGATCTAGGGATGTTTTCTTTAAGAGCGGACGCACCACTGCCTCCTTCAACTCCCGTGGGAAGGTCCCCGTGCCAAGGGACAGGTTGATAATCTCACCCAGGGGGGCCTGCACCTCGTCTGGACACGCTCTAATCAGCCAAGACGGGCACGGGTCAAGGGGGCAAGTGGTGGGCCTTCCCGCTCGGAGGAATCTGTCTACATCGGTAGGGAGTATCCGATCAAAGTGGTCCAATACTGGACCCGAGGACAGTCGAGGGGCCTCCAGTTCTGTTATTGTATCCAAATTGGCAGGGAGGTCACGGCGGAGCAGCAAGACTTTCTCCGCAAAAAAGCTTGCAAATGCCTTACAGCTATGGGTCAAATTCGTATTTAAATTTGAATGTTCCTCTAGGGTTGTTAAAGACCTGATTGTTCTAAATAGTTGTGCTGGGCGAGAGCTAGCGGATGCAATGGAAGCTGAGAAGTAGGACTTCTTTGCAGCTTTCACTGCCATCTCATAGATTTTCATAAACACCCTATAAGATGTTCTTGAGGCTCCGTCACGAGCACGCCGCCATACTCGCTCTAGCCGTCTGAGGTCCCGCTTCATTTTCCGGAGCTCTTCGGTAAACCAGGGAGTCCGGTTTCGGCGGGGTCGCAGAGGGCGCTTAGGTGCGATCTCATCGATGGCCGTCAAAAATCGGTTATTCCAGTCTTCAACAAGGTCATCTAATGAGTCGCCAGGGGGAGCAGGGTCCCGCAAAGCCTGACGGAATCTATCAGGATCCATCAGCCTTCGCGGGCGAGCCAAAATAGGCTCGCCACCCAAGCAGGGGAGGAGCGGGAAGTCAATCTCGGCTCTCAGAGCGTAGTGATCAGACCATGGCACTTCCACAAAGGGGAGCATGATCACATCTATGCCAGTACCAAAGATCAAATCCAGCGTGTGGCCTGCTTGATGAGTGGGGCCCAAAACAAACTGGGAGAGCCCTAGTGTTGCCATGGAAGTCACTAGATCCAGAGCCTGTGAGGAGGGAGCGGCATCAGCATGGACGTTGAAGTCTCCCAGAACCAGTAGGTTTGGGAATTCCAAGGCCCAGCCCGCCGCCACCTCCAGTAGGTCTGACAGGGTGGCTGCTGGTGCGCTGGGTGGACGGTACACCAGCCAGACAGCCAAGCTCTCCTTGGCGCCCCACATCAGGCCCACACATTCAATGCCGGAGATCGCCGGTACTGGTAGAGCTCTGAAAGCGCAATCCTCCCGGATTAACAATGCTACTCCTCCCCCCCGACCCACAGTCTGCGATTGGTGGAGGACGGAAAAACCTGAGGGTGCTATCTCATGTAAAGAGACTGCTTCACCTTCCCGCACCCAGGTCTCCGTCACGCAAGCCAGGTCAACCCCCAGCGAGACAAAGAAGTCACGCATGGTGGCGGTTTTATTGCCAATGGACCTGGCATTGCACAACACCAATGACGGAGGCGGATAGCTGGCTTCATAGCTTGGAATAAAAAGCTCAGACTATTTTGTTTGAAGCTTAAGTTCATGGAAGATGTCAAGGATGGTCATGGATCGGATCATTGATAAGATGCACATGTTTGGCATGCAGAAGGTCCCATGTTCAGTCCCCCACATCCACTGCTAAAAGGATCAGGTAACAGATGCTGGGAATAACCTCTGCCTGGAGAGCTGCTGCCAGTCAGAGTAGGCAGTACTGGGTTAGATGGACAAATAGTCTACCATGGCATAAGGTGATTTCCTATGTTTGCCACTTTCTGAACTTTGCATTGCTTTTTCATTTTTTTTAAGCAGCATGTTTATCGTTAAAATAAATCGTTTGGTTTCAGCATTTTCTATTCTTAGTTTTGAATTGATGACAGATATAAGGGTGTGGATAGCACCGTTGTGATTGGAGTTGGCTGGTGTGCCCCCCTCCCTTGAGAAGAGAACCTTAGTTTGGGACAAACATCAGTGAGGTGAGATAATCCATCACTTCTGAGCCCTGTTCTCCAGTGATGGATGGATAGATTGGTAAAGTAACTCAATAATCTTCATTTTTTTTTCTTCTCGGGTTATTCACAGATCAGTGAGCGCTGTCGTTAATAAAGCTATGGAATGCTTTTGTGTCCTTGCCCATATTATTTCTCAAGTTTTGACAGGACAAGACTTTTAATTTGAAAATAACCTTTGTGTTGAAACATGCCCTCCTAAGCATACAAAGTCCTTTGTGAGTGTGGCACTCCACGATCCCATGTTGAGCAGTGAAATCCTTTTCGCTAAACATTGTTTGGAATAATTCTAGCATTTAAGAAATAGCTGCTGGCTTGCAGATGTTGAAGCTCTCAGAACTGAACTGGATGCTTGTTTTGAATATATCGGATAAATGCTCTGATCATGATGCAGAAGTTGGTGCTATTGATTTCAATGACGCTTACTCTCATGAAATGAGTGCAGGGTAGCTCAAATCCCATTGAAGCTATAGGAGGCTTAACTGCACTGTTTAGAGCATTTCCATTGAAATTCCTTCTAGAAAGTTCAATAATTAAGAGAGCCCATGTCGTTAAGGGACTAGAATCAACGGGAGCTAGGTTCAAACCCTTATTCAGCTTTGATGCTCCCAGGGTGACCTTATTGGCTCTTATTTCTTGGCTTATTTTTATTTATAACATTTATATCTCCCTTCCTCAGAGGAGCTCTGCAGCGTACATGGTCTGTGTCCCACTTACCCTCAAAACAGCCCATGAGGTAGATTGGGCTGAGAGAAAATGAGCAGCCCAGGGTCACCTGATGATAAGGTTTTTGAACCCGAGTCTCTTTGGTTGCAATCCAACACTCTAGTCACTACACCACACTGGCTCTTGCCTTGGTGGGGGTGGTCCGCCCCGGGTGTCACCACTGCCGGGGAGTGACAAAATGCCAGGCGGCACTCACTGCGGGGCCTGTGGCACGCCCGAGCCATGCGTCTCTCCTGCCCACAGGCTCTGCACTGCCCCGAACAGTCCGCCCACCGCCTCCCTCTCAGCTGTAGGGCGGCTGAGTGGGAGGAGACAGGCAGACTCCTCAGAGGCCCCGCGGAGCGTCCTGCCCCGGCTGGCCCCGCCCCCAGGTGCAGGGCACATGTGCCGTCCCAGGCGTCCGATCGACTTGCTCCGCCGTTGGGTGGGGAAAGATAAAATACATATAATGTTGCATACTCCTTGGGGCAATTGTGGGATACAAAATGCATTGTTGGTTTTTTCCTATTACAGTGGTACCTCGGGTTAAGTACCTAATTCATTCTGGAGGTCCGTTCTTAACCTGAAGCGTACTTAACCTGAAGCACCACTTTAGCTAATGGGGCCTCCTGCTGCCACTGCGCCGCCAGAGCACGATTTCTGTTCTTAGCGGAGTTCTTAACCTGAAGCGTACTTGAGGTACCACTGTATTATTATACTGCATAAAATAAATTAAGGTGATTTGCATATGTAAAATACAGCAGCAGCAAACCTATAAAAACTTGCATGTTTTTACTTTCAAAATAAAAAACCCATAAATTGATGTTCATTTACGTAACCTGTTCTCTGTGGGAGTTGGGTTGCCCACTGAAGGAGAGCGGAAGTGAGGTGAGGAATGGGCTGCCTCCCCACCTCTGTTTTGGGTCCCATCTGCAGTTGGCATGTGGGCCCCCAGCAGATTATCCCAACAAAATGTTGTCCTCAATGCAAAAAAAGTTATCTACCCAGACCTAGGCTTTTGCTGACCTCTATTTAGTTACTTTGTTTTTTTTAATGCTAACTTTATTGGTGTTTTATTAGTAGCTGGATCTTCCTTCGTCTTGCTTTAGTTCCTTTTTTTGTTCCTAAGAGGCTATGGTCACACCTGCACCATAAATTTCACACACTCTTGTACCACTTTAAGAGTAATGGCTTCCCCCAAAGAATACTGGAAACTGAAGTTTGTTAAGGGTGCTGGGAATTGTAGCTCTGTGGGGGGTGGTCTCCTAAGAACCCTCAGCAAATGACAGTTCCCAGGATTCTTTGGCAAAGCCTTGTCTCTTAACGTGTTACAAAAGTTCTTTAAATGCGTGTTGTGATTATGATCTGAGCTGTGCATTAGTTCAAATCTAATCTCTGCTATGAAGTCGCTGAATGCACTTAGGCATGCCATGCTTCCTCATTCTCAGTACCTGTATCTGTAATATTGTTGATAGTAGTTAATACTGACTTACCATGGACTGTTGTTGTAACTAGATAATTATCTACCTTCAACTAGATAATGCGTGTGTGGTGTTTTGAACAACTAAAAGGGCTTTGTTGTTGCTTTCAGCTGCTTTTTGTGAGCATTTTGGAGATCTTTGCTTAAAAAAAGGATATCTATCTATCTATCTATCTATCTATCTATCTATCTATCTATCTATCTATCTATCATCATATTCCCACATGCCTCCTATTTGTTATCAAAACAAAGCTTGTGTGTGTGTGTGTGTGTGTGTTTATGTGTGTGGTGAGTTAAAAATCAAGATGTCTGATAGACATCTGCATTCCCCCCCTCCCTCCCCAAATACTCAGGTCCAGGAGCATCACATCACAGTAGCATAGTCCTCCTGTGGCAAAAGATGCAGTAACCCTGAAGCCCCTTTCTTTCCTTGTAACATTAGTGTTTTAATTAAAGAAAACAACCAGTTGGAGGCAGTTACTTTCTGTGAAATGTAATGAAGATTTATTTTAGGGAGTGACCTTCACTGTATTAGCTCCAGCAGTAATCAGTAGAATTAATAGAATAATCAAATTATATACAAACTCATAAATCACTGTGAATGTGCTGTCAAAAGTTCAGCTATTAATGGGGTCTATTGTTTTGCAGCTGTATTTGAAATTGCAGCTGCTGATTCCTTGGCTTGATAGGAATTGAAATGGCATTTAAAGGCTAGAGATGATTGGGGGCGGGGAATTACTAGGCCAAAATTTTTCGCAACTGTTAATTTAGCTGTAATGCAGTTTGATGTCACCAGGGCAAAGTTGAAACACAGTGCGTAACAGGCGCGATCTTTCAGCAAAACATGAATTATTGGCTGAGACAGTAGCCAGTTAATTAGAGGAGAATCAGTTTAAACGTCTGTCATTTAGGGTTAATAGTATCAGAGTTACCTTGTACTTTGGTTCTAGCCAAATCATCCTATTGTAGAATAAGAAATTGACAAGACAGTTTGCTTGATTTTCATATAGATTTCGACTTTTAAAGAGCATTAGAGAATTAATTCCAAATTGTTTCACCTGTCTTATTTCATATATTTACTACAATTACATACAGTCTTTTTGGCATATAATCAAATAGTTATGGAACAAAGGCAAAAAGGGTGAGATGGGAAGAGGAAAAGAAGCAAATCTGGTACCAGTTCTTACATTGTGTTACATAGGAACCAAATAGAAGTTGATCCAACCAAATTAGTAACGAGGGCTTTGGTGTTTCATTCTCACCCTCTGATACAGCTATATCAGTGTGCTGGTGTAGTCAGTAGATAAGATGGCAAATTGTTTGTTTTCATTACAAACTGAAATGTCATGGCTAGAGCATTGGTCAAGGACTGAGGAGACCCTGGTTGTAATCAACTTTACATCATGCAATTCACTTGGTGATCTGGGATTACCGTACTCACCATTTCTCAACATAACCCAAATCATAGGACTGTTGCAAGGCTAGGTTGTTGTTGTTCAGTCGTTCAGTCGTGTCCGACTCTTCGTGACCCCATGGACCAGAGCACGCCAGGCACGCCTATCCTTCACTGCCTCTCGCAGTTTGGCCAAACTCATGTTAGTAGCTTCGAGAACACTGTCCAACCATCTCATCTTCTGTCGTCCCCTTCTCCTTGTGTCCTCAATCCTTCCCAACATCAGGGTCTTTTCTAGGGAGTCTTCTCTTCTCATGAGGTGGCCAAAGTACTGGAGCCTCAACTTCAGGATCTGTCCTTCTAATGAGCACTCAGGGTTGATTTCTTTAAGAATGGATAGGTTTGATCTTCTTGCAGTCCATGGGACTCTCAAGAGTCTCCTCCAGCACCATAATTCAAAAGCATCAATTCTTCGGCGATCAGCCTTCTTTATGGTCCAGCTCTCACTTCTGTACATTGCTACTGGGAAAACCATAGCTTTAACTATACGGACCTTTGTTGGCAAGGTGATGTCTTTGCTTTTTAAGATGCTGTCTAGCAATGACAAACCTAGACAGCAAGGCTAGGTAGGAGGACAAATTACATGCATGGGACAAAGCTGTAACAAATAAAAATCCAGGAGGTGGAGCTCAATGTAGCACTAAGGAGATAGTTCCATCACCTCAGGTATTTGTGCTTGCCTGATGGAATAATCTCGCCCTCCTCCCCCTGCACTCTGTTCTGAGGGTTTCCTCCACTTTTCAGAGCAGATTTGGAGAAGTCACAGAGGCAACACGGGAAGGGGAGTGGGGGTGAAAGTCCCATTGAGCTAGCAGGAGTCTTTGTGTTGGCTTCCGTTAGCAGCAACATCTTAGTTGCATCCTGCCCAGGATGTCCATGGCTTGTATCCAATTCTAGACCCATGGAAATTAATGAATAGCTTAGTCCCATTAATTCCAATGGGTCTACTCTGAATAGGACTTTGTTGAATATAGCCCTATATGTCTCTGGGAGCCTTTGATATTCCTTAGACTGCAAGATGTTGTTGGCAGGGAGCTACCCTTGCTATTGAAGTGAACAGGAAATCCTGAACACCAGGGTAGCTTTCCAGATGTTGCTGGAGTACAGTTTCCATCGTTTGCAGCCATGGGCCATGTCGGCTGGAGTCTGAAACATCTGGAGGGTCCCACGTTCCCTCACCTTGCAGTACACACAGAGGATGTTAAACAAGATTCCCACCTATGCTCAAATGCCCATTTGCAGAATTGAAGCAGGCACAGCCCACTTCAAGTGCCCACCCCCTGCCCAGATTCTGTTCACTCCCCGTCAGCCCTACACTGCTGGATAGTGTGTGTGTGTGTGTGTGTGTGTGTGTGTGTGTGTGTGATCGTGATCTCCATTTAATAGATTAGCAGGGAGTTACCTGGCACTACTCAGAAATCTGTAGAAACCAAATAAAAATAAGTTATTTTTAAATGAATCGTGTAACTTGTGAGTTTGGACCCGTCATGCAAAAAAGTGGATAAAGTCATGTCAAAGTCACATTTTGGTCTACCATGTTTAATCAAAATAGCTCCTGGCATCTAAACATTGACAGAGACCACTGCACCCACTTTGGGAACTCTTGTGCCAAGTTTGGTGACAATCCGCCAGTAGGACACAGACTTATCCCCCAAACCGAGTGAAGTCATAATTTTGGTTCACCATCTTGATTTCAAATGGTGGCTAGTGACCCAGTGTCAACAAAGACTCCCCCTCCCCCCACCTAGGTAACCCCGTACTGAATTTGATGACAATATCACAAGACAATATCAAACCTATAGAGAACAATCGGAGAGGCGGACAGGTAAACTACTTTCCAAAAATATATAGTAGATTAGATTAAGATACCCACTTAATGTGACCCATCCCAGAGTCTTTAATAATAAGCTATTTTGTGCATAAGTTGTTCACATACTACTCCTCCATTCGTTCAATGCTGATGTCTTATCGTTGTTTAATGGTAAGCCACCTCAGACTCACAGAATTGCAAAGCAGGGTAGGTATTTTAAAATAATATATAATATTTGCCCTTGTGATTAACATGAAACCTCTGGAGTTGCCAGGTTTGGTATAAATACTGGGCAAATTGCATTCTGCCCTTCCCTGAAGCTTTGTGAGCTTTGTGAGCAACTGATCTCAGGGCTCCACAGTTGGAAGGGTGGGCAATGAGTTCAGTTATTAATAAATAATGTAATATAGTGTAGCATAATATGTGCTATATGTGTGTGAAACATACACAGACACATGTTTAAATAAATTTCCAAGTGCAATACTGTGCTGGATATCTGTTCTACATATTGATCCATCTAGATGCTGCATAAAAACCTCTAGGACTGATTTAATTGAAAAATTGACCGTGCCTCATTGCTTCTATTAGATCTTCACTCATTAGTTTACCGTTTTTAGACAAACATTTGTCTAATAAACACACATGTTTAGCTGGCTGTGTTGAATTGCCAAACACCCTGTCTCCAGTTATGTGAGCAAACAAATCTAATTGATTTTCCTATGGAAATGTTATTCTTTTTGAACACACACACACACACACACACACACACACACACTTTTAAAGAAAAAGACCAGGACCTCATTTATTTCTTTGGTGCCTCTTGGTTTCTCCTGAGCATTCTCTTGTGTGTGTTCAGTTTCTTAGCTATTTTAACTCCCTTTCCCTGTTTTGTGATCGTGCTCTCAACTGAGAGAGAATTGTTTGACTAATTTTTTAAAAGACATCATCCATGTGTCTTGATCACTTATGAATGGATCTGATTTTCATCTCCTTTTATAAAATCAGAAGTGAATGGCCACAGAAATACTAGTACAGGAATGCTATTTTAGGGTTAGATTTATTCTGGTAGTGCAGAGAGGAGCAAAGTATATGGCAAATTATCTTGGCCAGCCTGTGCAAGTAGCGCCATCTGAAACAAACTGCTATTGAAAGGTGCTTGGATAATGTTGATTGGATTGCAGGGGCAGGGTGGGGGAGAGGCAGGGGTGGCTGGGGAGGTTTGACGGGTTGAGATGGTTAGTGGATCCTTGCCTGTTTCTTGGCCCTTGCTCAGCTTTGTTTTTTAAAAATCCATAAACAAACTACTGTAAAAAAATTAAAAAATGAATAAATGAAATATTAAATAAGTTCTACCTTCCCATCAAGTGATGGTTTTTTAAGAAGTCTATTAAGATGCAAATTGGCATTTGCACTGCAGTCCTTGACATGTTTACTCAGAAATAAGTCCCACTCTGTTCCATGGAGCTTACTGCTAAGAAAGCATGCATAGGATTGTGGCCTTCATGT
The DNA here is from genome assembly GCA_034641385.1 of Darevskia mixta. NCBI lineage: Eukaryota > Metazoa > Chordata > Lepidosauria > Squamata > Lacertidae > Darevskia > Darevskia mixta. The sequence goes on along the minus strand of JAWWNH010000061.1, from coordinate 6,421,140 downwards.
GGCTTTAGTTACATAACGTACATCATGAATTGTTTTGAATCATTGCAAGCTACCTTGTTTAGAGAAGATAGAATTCATGCCAGCCAACATTTCTCTGATGAAAATAGGGACGTCCCATTCCATAATGTTTTTACTATTTATACCCCACACATCTTACTGGGTTGCCCCAGCCACTCTGCACACCTTCCAACATATGTAAAAACATAATAAAACATTAAAAATTAAGCTCTACCTCTTTTTCAAATTAGAACCAGTGAAGGTGGTGAAGGTCCTGTGTGAGTGCCTGGAGGCGGTTGGAGGATGGATGGCTGCTAACAGATTGATGTTGAATCCTGGCAAGACAGAAGTAGTTGTTTTGGGGGGAAGGGGCAAGCAGGTGTGGGGGACTCCCTTCAGGGAATGGGGTAACTGTGCCCCTGAAAGACGAGGTGCGCAGCCTGGGAGTCATTTTGGACTCACAGCTGTCCATGGAGGTGCAGGTCAATTCTGTGTCCAGGGCAGCTCCATCTGGCACGCAGAATGAGACCCTACCTGCCCGCAATCTGTCTCGCCAGAGTGGTGCATGCTCTAGTTATCTCTCGCTTGGACTACTGCCATGGACTCTACGTAGGGCTACCTTTGAAGGTGACCTGGAAACTACAACTAACCCAGAATGCGGCAGCTAGACTGGTGACTGGGAGCGGCCACCAAGACCATATTACACCGGTCCTTAAAGACCTACATTGGCTCCCAGTACGTTTCCCAGCACAATTCAAAGTGTTGGTGTTGACCTTTAAAGCCCTAAATGGCCTCGGCCCAGTATACCTGAAGGAGTGTCTCCACCCCCATCATCCAGCCCAGACACTGAGGTCCAGCTCAGAGGGCCTCCTGGCGGTTCCCTCACTGCGAGAAGTGAAGCTACAGGGACTCAGGCAGAGGGCCTTCTCGGTAGTGGCGCCTGCCTGTGGAATGCCCTCCCATCAGATGTCAAGGAAATAAGCAACTATCTGACTTTTAGAAGACATCTGAAAGCAGCCCTGGTTAGGGAAGTTTTAAATGTTTGAAATTTTATTCTGTTTTTAGTCCTCTGTTGGGAGCCGCCCAGAGTGGCTGGAGAAACCCAGCCAGATGGGCAGGGTATAAATAATAAAATTATTCTTATTATTAACATTAAAAAAAAACCTTCCCTATACAGGATTGCCTTCAGACGGCTCGGGAGTCAGATAACTCTGTATCCTTCAACATTTCTCTAGTGAAAATAGGGATGCCCTAAGGAAAAGCGGGACATTCCACGATCAAATCAGAAACCAGGACGGCTTCTCTAAATCAGGGACATCCCTAGAAAATAGGGACACTTGGAGGGTCTGGGAATTGGCATTTATTTACATCTCATCCCTCATTTTTTTGTTTTATTTCTGATGTTCTTCTAGGATGTGTGCTGTATTTGGCGGTGTCTATTGTCTCCGCCATCCTGTGCAGTGCCTTGTGGTGGACAAAGAAACTAGAAGGTAAGGCTAGCAAGAATTAACCTTTCTCTCCTTTTTATATAAATATATATACACAGAACTGCAAGATGAAAAATGCTGGAGTCAATTTTTTAAAAATGGTTCTTCAAAGATCTTCCTTGGTATTAATAACACATCAACCTTGATTAAAAGTAATTTGTGTATAGGTCCTCCAGAACAAGGAAAGTGGGTTTAGAATATAGAAACTAAATTAATTTCCCTGCGATATTACTGCAGCCTCCTTCCTGATCACCCAAGCTTGGAAGACAAATCATTTCGGTTGCCGGGGGTCTGGTGATGAGTGATGTTAGTTTTCCTTGTGGCCTTACCTACTCTAATTGATTTTCATCAGATGACAACAAAGCCCTCTGTTATTGCATTTTTAAAAATGAAGCTCACCCAAAGACTCATCAGATTAATCTTTGCTGATAATGCATGTCACTCTAAGAGAAAAGGCTTTAATGAGTTTTTAGGTAGATTGTTGTCATAAACTATGCTGCCCTCTTACTGTAGGATGAATTCTTTTTACAATAGTATCGGGCCTCTGGGCAACTTTTAAAAAAGTTGGATCAGAATTGGCTGATATTTTTTTGCTGTGGGAATGGAATTCACTCCTGTGAAAGGGTCTATTAGAAAGAATGTGTTGGATCCAGACTTACTATGCTTAGAGGAGACCTACCGAAATCAGCGGGATGTCTGCCGTAATGAACATAAAGCCCACTGATCTCAGTAGGTCCACTTTAAGCATAGCTAAGTCTGAATCACACACAGCATCTGCATATGTTGGCTAGACTTGTGACTAAATGCTCCTCAGTGTGTGTGTGATGTACTACAAGCTAGGCTTCCCCCAACCCCACTTAATTAAGCAAGAGCAACTCATGCACAATTTGCTTGCTTGACAGCCTGCCAGCTAAATGCAACAACCATCAGTTAAGGAGAGATAGTAGTTCAGTGGTACTACATGCTTTGTGTGTGGCAGGTCCTGGGCTTGATCTCCAGTTGCTGAAAATATACTGGAAAAACTGGCAGCTCAGGGAGTAAGGCAATGAAAAGTTCAGTGACCTCTGATGTTCTGCTTAGAGAGTCTTCACCTGTAGAAATAGCCTTTGCCAACACTGCCCCCTCCCCCACATTATCTAGTTAAAGGAGATGAGGTTTGCAGGACCAAGAGAGATGTTTGCCTAATACCTTGGACAACTAATGCTAGCAAGCATTGGCAGTAGTGCCTTAGAGAGACCAGTGGTATAAGGACTTTTATGAGCAATTGGTGGAGTAGACATGTCCTTTATTCCAAGTAAGGCAAGTTGAAGGGAAGGTTGTAGGCCTGTTTTGTATATTAAATTCAATTCTTTAAATACCAGAACCAAAAATAGGTAAACAGATTTGCAAAACCACCACATACGTATGTAAGACCCAGTCTCCTCGCATTCCTCAGGAGATGGTGGACTCTCCTTACTTGAAGGTTTATAAGTAGAGGTTGGATTGCCATTTGTCATGGATGCTTAAGTTGAGATTCTTGCATTGCAGGGGGTTGGACAAGATGACTCTCGGGGTCCTTTCCAACTCTACAGTTCTATGATTCTGTGTAGATTCAGTCACCCATGCACCCATACAATTAAGATTTCTACAAACGTTATCCACATGGCAGTGACTGGAGTGATTTTGCTAGTTGTTTCCACCTACAACTCAAGAGAAGAACAGTGAGGTGGGTTAAGATGGCCACCAGTTTAGATGGCTTTTAAAGAGGATTAGACAAATGCATGGGAAATAAGGTTGTCAATGGTTATTAAAGTATTTATTTAGATTTTTAAAATTAGTTAAATTTCTATCCCAACCTTCCTCTCAAGGGAGCCCCTAATAGCTTTCTTCTACCTCCACTGTTGGAAGCAGCACATCCTTCAGTTGGTGAGATTCACAAATGGGGAGAGTGCTGTTGGACCGTAGTTTTGCTTGCAGGCTTCCCATTGGGACATCTTGTCAGCTGCTTTGAGAACAGGATGCTGGAATAGATGGGCCTTTAGCCTGATCCAGCTAGCTGTTCTTACGCTCTTTTGTCCTGTTGAAGATGGGGAAAAGGAAGATTGCTTACTGTTTGCGTCATATATGATGTCAGGTGCAGGGCAGCAAATGTGGGTTTGTAGTCACCACTGATTAGTGGTTCCAGCAACTTCCTTTAAGTGTGCTGTGCTAGGCAAGGCCTTTGCAAGGGCCAGTGATCAGCCGATAGTTAGTACTTGCAAAGCCCTTGCCTAACAGCATGCTTTAGAAATCCATTGCTGCGCTTGCAAGCTGATGTTTTTCCTCTCTATTTGCAGGTGTAGTTTAAATGGAAATGGGCTTGAAAGGGGTACTTTGAAGCTGTGCTGTCAGTGCCAACTGGCACTGATAGTATGCCTTCAAAGAAGCTCAGTCTCAATTGGCATTGAAAGTTAACCCCTTTGAAGTTTCCCCTGTCATAATGACATCAGGTGATTGGCAGGTGGATGGCTCCACCCACCTTTCACAGTTGGCCTACGAGGGTTGGGGCAAGATAAGTATCTGGCCAGCTCCCCACATGGAAGCGGGGAGACTGAAAATAAGAGGAGGATGCCACATCAGCCTCACAGATAAATCCACCCATGTCTTGTTCAGCAGCATTTTTTCACAGTGGCCAGCCTGATGCCTGTGGGAAACCTGCAAGCAGGATTCAAGTACAAAAGGACTCTTTCCTTCTGCGCTTTCTAGCAACTGGTATTCAAAAACATTGCTACCTTCAACTGAGGAGGCAGAGCATAGCCTCATGGCTAGTAGCCATTGATTGCCTTCTCCTCCCTGAATTGGTCTAATTCTCTTTTAAAGCCATGCAAGTTGTCCATCCCACCGCCTCCCGTGGGAACGAGTTCCATAGTTCATCTATGCACTGTCTTTAATCTCCCAGCATTCAGCTTCATTGGATGTCTCAGAGTTCTGGTTTTATTTGTATGAGACATAAACTTTCCACTATTCACTTTCTCCATGCCATGCATAATTTTATAGACTTCTACCATGTTGTCTCTTACTCAACTTTTCTCTAAACTTGAAAGTCCCAAATGCTGCAACCTTTCTTCATAGGGGAGTCACTCCCCTCCTCAGCTCATTTTGCTTGCGCTTTTCTGAGCCCTTTTCCAACTCTAAAACATCCTTTTTAAGATGAGGAAACCAGAACCGCACACAGTATTCCAAATGCGGTCGCAGAATAGATTTGTATAAAGGGATTATTGTGTCAGCAGTTTTATTTTCAATTCCTTTCCTAGCATGGAATTTGCCTCTTTAATCACTGTCACACACTGAGCTGACATCTTCATTGAGCTATCTACCATGACTCCCAAGTTCTTGTCCTGGCCCGTCACCATCAGTTCAAACCCCACAAGTGCATGTGAAATGAACATGCACCACATTACACTTGTTTTCACTGAATTGCATTTGCCATTTTACTGCCCATTCACTTGGTTTGGAGTGGTTACTAGCCATGAATACTGTGCTTCCCATTTGTGGCCTATTCACATTCTGAAAGGGAAAACTTTTTTCCTAGTGTCTGAAAACTTCCTTACGTGCTAATATAGAGCTAACTGTGTTTAGGCTGCTTTATAGATTGATTTTGTGTGCATATATATTTCTGACCCAGAGGTTCGTTCTTAGGTTTGGGCAGAGCAGATTTGGGTAAGATTAGTCCTTCAATGAGATACTGGGGAAAGGTGGCTTATTGCAAAGGAAATGAAAAAAATGTTTGTCTGGTTACCTTCAGTGTAACGCTTATTATTTTGAAGCGCAACTTCCATTTTTTTAGAGGATGTCATGTGACAGATTACAGGAACGCTCAGAAAGAATGCTCTTGTCACAAAGATTTAACTCCGTGCAAGGCATGTCCTGCAGTTTCTCTGCCATTAAATCACTGAAGCTGACATAACATGGAAGCAATGGAATGGCACTTCCTGAGATTAAGTAAAGTAATCATAACCTTTTTATATGAACTGCATCATATTGCTTTCATGCAAAATGACAAAAGGTAGAAGGCATCTTGAGGACTAGCATTAATGGAAGATCAGAATCCCACAAGTATTGTTTCTTTCCTGATTTTCCTGCCATGGGTTGAAAATTTTGGGGGCATACCAAAGCACACATGGAGCTCTTTTCAAGCCGGGTCATCTCATTCTCAACAATGATGTTGAGCACTGCAAGCTCAAGGCACACAAGAGCTTTTCCCAGCATGAGAGAGTGAGACTGAAGCTCCATGTACATCCACCCCCACCCCTAATATTTGTCTCCATATGTGTTTCACTGTGAGCATAGAACATCCCACATGTCTGGTCTGCCCCATTAATTTTAATGGCAGGAATGAATTACAAATACAAAAGGAAACTGGAACATTTTCTTCTATTGAAATGAATGTGGAAGCCCTTGCAGACACAGAGAGCCCTAGGAGCATTAGAGTTCCCATGGCCCTAAGAAATGGCTATGTGAGGCACATAGTAGATCAAGATTTACAGCAGGTATGAGGAATCTTTTGCCCTCCAGATGTTGCTGGACTACCACTCCCATCAGCCCCAGCAAGCATGGCCAATGGCTAGGGATTGTGGGAGTTGGAGTTCAGCAACATCTGGAGGGCCAGAGGTTCCACACACACAATTTATAAGTTTAGCAGTCCCTGTCTTGTCTCTTAATTATCTCTCCAAGCCACAGAGCCCTGGATTATTAAAGATGATGTTTATGTGCCCCAATAAGTGAGGATGTGTGGCTTTATATCTTAAACAAGATGCTGAGAAGGGAAATAGGAGAAAAAAGTTTTTTCATATGCAGCATTATTCTAGTTAAAATAAGGGGGCTGGGTTTGTTTCGTTTTGCTAATGCCACTGGATACCCATCAAATTTGTTGCCTGCTTTGTTTGTGAATGAGAATCTCCTCATGACTTTTGCCTTTAGGGGGATGAAAATTGAATTTCCGCTCCCTATAAGCTTCCTTTCCTTTTTAATTTTGTGTCTCAGTTCTTTTATGCTGCGTAGATCTTGCTTATGTGGCTCCATTTGATAAGATTTAAGGTATTTTAATTTACGTCTGTATATTTTGAGCAGGCCTTACATTAAAAATAATTGCCCGCATTTTACTTCTAGCACAGTTTTAAGTGCGTTTTCCAATGAAACAATCCCGGCCTCCAACTGAAGAGATGTGACAAATGTAAATTTATATTTCCATAGTAAAAAAAAAAGATATAGCAAACACTGTAATTTACATATCTTTCCTGAAATATTGCATAGTGGCTTTGTCAGTGCTGGTAAGTCCATTTCAAGGATGTCGCCCTTAGTCCATTAGTTTGGATAATGAGCCCTATAAAGTACATTTATAACTGGTGGCACTTGGCAAGGAGATGGATTCTAATTTTCATCCTTTTATCTAGACACATTGAAGAAGGTCAATGGAGGGTTCTGTATGATTCATTGTCCTAACACATATCAGATGACAAAGACCTGATAATGTCATTGCATAAGTGTTTTCCTTATTTGAACGTGGCACTAGAAAGAATTCTTTTGCTGATCATCCCTTTTGAAGTAAAAGTAGAAACCAGTATTAAAAGATGTGTGCATATACTCTCCCTTCCTACTTTTTGGATAAAACCTTACTGTATGTCTGACTTGTTAAGCATCACTGAATGAAGGAGAAGGGGGGGGGGAGAGTGGGGAAATAAAGAACTAGTGACTTGCTTTTTTGCTTATTTTGAGTGCTGCAACATGACATTTAATCAACCTCCACTCTTCCCACTGGAATATTCAGAGAGAGGGGAGAAATTGTTTCATAAACAATAGAATAGCTTATAATTAAATATGAACTGTGCCAGCTTGACCAGACTGTTTGTTAGCAGCATTTAAATGAGCAACTCTAAAGTGATCTTTTTTAAAAAGTTAAAATTAAATCAGGATAATGTTGCAAGCTGAATAGATGATCCTATATGTCTGCCCAATTCGGTTTAAGTTATTTCTTGGTTTTCTGTATTTATATGCCATCCTTCAACACCACAATCCCCCCAGGGCGCTTTTCCAATGAGATAGTCTTTTTCTGCAGTTTTACAACAAACAAATAAAGCTGCCCAATTTAAAATGGCAGGTTGCGCTAAAACTCAGAACTTTTAAAAACTTTTAAAGACCTCAGTGAACAATGAGGTCTCCACGTGGCATCTGAACGATCACAGGACAGTGCCAGGTGAACGACTCTGGGGATGGGATTCAAGACCAAGAAGGTCTTGTATCCCCCTACCTCATATTTATTTATTTAGATTATTTCAATTATTTATTTAGAAAGATTTATAATACACTTGATCACAAAGCTCTCATAGCTGCAGTGGTGAGTGGTGCCCATCTGAATTTGTAGGGCAGGAGGCCAACAGTAGGTGGATCCAGAGCCAACAACAGGCACAGCCAACTCATTCTCGTTTTGTCCCCATCCTCTTTACTGCTGAGTTCTACAGCACAGATAGAGGAGGAGGAGGAAGCTGCCAGTCAGTGTTTTCTCCTGGACAGGTTGTAATTAAGATGACAGGCAGGTGAAGGCTGTTTGAGGGCAGACTGAGGCTGATGGGGCAGTGTCCCATTTACTCCCAATGGAGCTGCCTGCATTGCTAAACAGTGTACATGGTAGAGGTGTTCAAAGAAGAGCCTCTTCCAAAATGATGGGGTTTGTCATTGTGAAACGATGTATCAATAATAATAATCTTTATTGCGGTCCAACAACCCATAACATGGATTCAGAATAAAATACAGATTCATACAGACAACCCCCCAGGGAAGGGAGACCGAAGCGTTATTTGTTTAGTCACGGGTATGTTGATCTTTGATTCGTATGGCTACTGAAAGAAACTTTGCCACAGCCACGATGTATCAAATGTTCTAATACATTAATTATTTCTCTTCAGTATTTATATTTCACTATATTTATAACATAGAGATTGGGCAAATTCAGGGAGAAATAATTAAGCCCATTTATAATAAATAAAACATAAGCTATTGCCTGCCTTTCTTTTCTAAAATCAAATCAAAGTAGCTAACAAATTAATAATGATAATAAAATACACAAAGCAGTAAAAACAGCCCAATTACTAAAATCAATTTCTTGTAATAAAACCATTTTGCTTTAAAATCAGAAAAGTCAACTTTAACCTATGCTGAAAGTCCGACATGGAAGGGTTGAAAGAGTTAAGTATGTATAGCCTGGAGAAGAGATGATTAAGAGGTGATACGAGAGCCATTTTCAAATATTTAAAGGGGTGCTGCACAGATGATTTCGACAAAACATTTGGACCAATTCCCAGATGGTGCAAACAGTTCAGCTGTGGAACAGATTGCCTTAGGTGTTGGGCTCTCATTCATTAGAATTATTTAAGCAGGAGCTGGATGGCCACCTATCTGGGATATTCTAGCAGCATGTCTTCTTCGTCACCAGCAGACTGGATTGGGTGTCCTTTGGGTCCCTTCCAACTCTTGTATTTCTTAAAGCTTTTCAAAATAAAAAGTGCTTAGTAACTTGCCTGAAGCATAAAATGAAGGCCTCCTCAATTTGCTTTTCATAAATATGCCTGTCAAAAAGAAATAATTTCCCCTCTATCTGTCCATCTTTCTCTTAACAGGTGCAAGGCAGTCATTGATCATTTTGGTCAAAGAATAAGTGCCAGCTATTTTGTTGTGGAAGATAGTTACTTTTCAGAGGAAACCTGTGCAAATGTGTCCTACAGGTACGTATCAAGACAGAAGAGAAGCCTAATAGGTATTTCATGCCCCTTTCTGCCAGCCTTAAAGATTACAATCACCCATTCCAGGTCTTCAGTTGTCACATAGTGCTATGTGAACTATTATAAAATGAATGCAAGCTATGTATAGATGACCTACATATGTCTTCATTTTCTGTTCCACTCCCTAACTCGCTACCCTTGTGCATACATGTACTGGAGACACCCTCCTTCTTAAGAAATTATGTGTAGTCATGCCCCAAGAGGCACTGCATTCATTCAGGCATAACATCAAACCACGGTGTTGAATGAGACTAGCTCTCATAACCCACCCTCTTGCTCCTCCAGCAGAAGGTTCCACTTAAACTGCTCTTTAGCATATTATCTGAACACTAAACTGTGGTTAATCTTAGCTATGGTTAGCTGAAATAAGCCAGCTTCATAAACTATGGTTTGAAGTTGTATCGTTTCCACAATCCATTTTAATATTAACTGCAGTTTGGGGTACAGATGACATAGCTAACTGTGGTTAATATAAAATGGAAGTGAAAGGTGCAGAATTCCTCCTTACAGTTGTTCTGTGGGTGATTAATGCAAGCCTATTGCCTACTGCAGTACATTATCAGAACACAAAACAATGGTTTATCAAGATCTCCAAACCAAAGGACTATGTGCCAAAATTGGCTTGAAAGCAAGGCTTATAGCATCTCCCAAGGAAATGCATATGTGTATACTGGTGAAGTGGTGGGTTGGGAAAGGCAGATACCTATATCCGTACCGGTTTTCTTTCCTTGGTGAGGCTATTAGTAGCTGCAACTTTTATCTAAATGTTTGATTTCAGACAGGGAAACTCAGAAAGGGAAAGGATAGCACCTCCCTGAGCATTTGTCTTTAAGCTTTGACAAAAAATGTGGGAAGATCTGATCTTATGTGTTACATGTAGCTTGGCCCACCAGCTAAGGGAAAAAACTCTTCTGTATTATATTGCAATTCGCCCTGGCATTTGTGTCCTTGTTCAGGTTCTGGACCAGTTACCCAGGAGAGTAGCTCAGATGCCTCTTGAAGGCACAAAGAATTGAACTTTCCTGCATTTTACACCTATTCCCTCACCCCCTCCCTGACTCTGCTTCATTTATGCCATTAACCTTTGCTGAGGCAATTAATAGCCAGCTAATGGCTATTTAAGAATGTTAAAAAGCTGCCATAGTGCTCTTGAGGGTCAAGCCAATGGCCTGTTTGATCCAGTCTCCTCTCTCTCTCAATGGCTAATACTGGATGCTTCAGAAGGTATTTAACCAAAACAAGGTAATTAAAGGAGTGATACTTCCCCCTACTTTCCTTCTATGTCAGCTCACTGTCTCTATTTATAAGGAAAGTTTCAATCATTGCTTGAACTTTAGGTCAGCTTCAAACATTACTTTGAAGAGCTGAAACGGGAACCAAAAGTCTAGCTGCTCCTTCCCATGCTTTTGGGGTAGCAAGCAAATATTGGAGTGATAAGAACATAGTAAGAGCCTTACTCTCTCAGTAATAGCTGATCAGATGCTTCTGGGAAGCCCACCAGTGGGTTGTGAGGGCAATAGCCCTCACCTGTTGTTGTCTCCCAGGAACTGGTATTCCTAGGCATGCTGCCTCTGCATCTGGAGGCACCGTGCCTTGTACTAGTTGCTGAGAGGCAAGAATGAGGGAGAGCATCTGGTTGGCCACTATGGAGATGTTGGACTAGGTTGGCCTTTGGTCTGGTGCATCAGGGCTCTTTTTGAACGCATTGTGATGTCCAAATAAAAAGAGCCCCTTGCTTTCTGAAAACTTAGTCTTTTAAAAAAACCAATTAAATTTATTGAACCTTGTAGCCATTAAGTTCTTATGGATAAACTCCTGGAGGAGGTCATGCTGGCTGTTTACTATCTCCAGGCAAAATGCCTCTGAATACCAGTTACTTTGGGGGGGGGAGCAGGAGAGGCCTGTTTCACTTACCTCCTGCTTGTGGGCTTCCCCAAAGCATTTGGCTGGCTACTGTGGGAAACAGGATTTCTTACAGATGTGGTACATGCACTTCATTCTTCATCCTCATTGTAGATGAAGATATCCAATAATGTGATAGCCACTATTGATCCGTGCAGAAGTCTCCATTTCCAGTCTGTCATAAGGCTGTTTATTACTCCTCCTTTGCACACTCCTTCTTTACGTGCACTTCTTCAGCCAATTTAAAGCTCATCACATTACATGACACCCCCCCCCCCCCCGGCAGTGGTTTCAGTCTCTTCAGTAAAGAAAACATATGGAACTAGATAAAAATTCTGGCTTGAAGTCCAAGAATCTTAATTACAGAGGTATACTTTCCCCTTGCCTATGCAACCCATTATTTTATCAAAAAAGGAAGCTTGGTCCAATGTGTCTTTTGAGAAACACCATGTTGATGGCCAAATAATCACATGTCCGCCCCACCCCCTTCAGTTATGTTGTGCTGCTTGTTCTTCACTAACATAATGGCAAGATGCTATCCGTACACACTTCATTGATGGCAGAGCTGAGCTGAAAGCAGCTGCGTAGTGAGCCCCAGGAACCATAATCATGATCCAGATGCCAAAAACCAGTGAGTACTGCTGTTGACCAAGCAAATCTACAGCCTGATTTGGGAGTCTTTCTAGTCATTCCTGGTGAGAGGAAAATGAAGGCTAGCATAGGTAGGCAGAGTCACAAGCCCAGGAACTATTCAGGGGAAGGTCCGTAGCTCAGTGGTAGAGCATTTGCTTAGCAGGCAGAAGGTCCTAGGTTCAATCTCCAGCATCTCCAGGTAGGCTTGGGAATGTCCCCTATGTGAAACCCTGAAGAACTGTTATCAATCAGTGTAAACCCCCTGGAGAACCATTGGCTGTTCAGATGTTGCTGAAATGCAACTCACATCAGCTGCAGCAAGTGTAGCCAATGACCAGGGGTGATGAGAGTTGTTCGGCAACATCTGGAAAGTGAAATGTTCCTCGCACCTGGTATAGACAAGTACTGAGCTAGAACCAATGGCCTTACTCGGTATAAGATAGCTTCCTATGTTCTATGTATATCTCAATATAGAACAAAACATGCAACCCTGGTGACTCTCCATGTGGATCAACAGCACACAGATCCATGACTTCTGTCTGCAGCAGCTTCTAATAGTAGCAGACTACTCCAGCAGATTCTTGCACCCTCCACACACTCTGTTTTGTTCAGTTGGTGGTGGCAAAAGTGCCCTTGGCCTTAGGCTCTCCTACTTTTGTCATTTGGCAGTGGTTCCACATTTATAAAGTTCTTATTCTTTTCATATTTGTAGTGGCAAAGATCCAAATAGCTATTTTAGGTGAACATAAGGGATGAAGAACCTGCTGCTCTCTTGGTGTTGGAGGATGCCAACAACACTTGACTATTGGCCATGTTGGTAGGGGCGGATGGGAGATGGAATGCAGTGACACCTAGATGGCTACAGGTTCCCTACCTCTAGCCTAGAGGAATTTTAAAAATACATCAGAACCCTACACCTTATTGCAAGCTGTTGTTGAATGTCCCCTTCATTTCAAAGGTAGTTTGCCATGTGGCATGTTGTGGGAGAAACATAAGCCCAAAGCCTCTAAGTATATTCCCACTAGCTGCACAGTTCTTTGGCTCTCAGTCATTGGCTGTATTGGTTGATGTGTTTGCATATTTCTACACTCTAAAACAATTTGCTATTAGAGTGATTCTGTGATGGGTGAAGTAAACATTATGTTCCATACGGAGTACTGAGTATATTCATTATAACTTGATAAATATTAAGAGTCAGATCTGGCAGCCTTCATATATGCATTCACTTGAGTCATTGTTAATTTCTTAGCTAAGCTGGCCATATGCAAATGTGTCATTAGCAATGTGCAAGCTGGTGGAATGTTAGTTTCTCATGGTGGTAATAGTTATTTTTGGAGAGAGAAAAACCCTGAATCCATATGGCTGCTTTCTTCTTATGTTTTGGTGATAGACCATAATTGCTTTATTCACTTACAGAGAGATCTCCAGAGCAGTTCTCATTACTGATCGGTCGATTTTGAAGGCAAGCTCAGATCAGCAGGTTAGCCCATCCATTAAGCATTGGTAACTTTTCTGCCTTATAAACAGCTGCTTGCTTGTGACTGTATTTTCAATCACAATTCCCATTCATTGTAAAGCCATTTAAGTGCCTTTGTCACCATTGCACGCATTTGCCAGGAAACAGGAGAGTTTTTAAGTTTGAATGCTCAAAACTTGGAAATGGACAAACAAGATCATAGATGTTTGATCAATGAAGTTAATTCTTAAGTATAAGCAAAGGTTATGTGTTGGATCCAGGTTAAGTTAATCACACTTTAGTCCCATTGAAATCAAATAAAGAAGCGGGACACAACAACCTAACCTGTATCTAACCTGCCTTACAGATAGATGGAGCTTATAATCATCAAGTTAGAGATCTGGTCCCACTTCTCTGAACATAATCTATATATCTCAATTATTTTTGGATCTCTATTTTATTGCAATTATAATTCCAGTTTTCTTCCAGCATGGCAGTCTTCAAGCATGTATGTTGGGGTTCCCAAGCAGTCTCCCATCCAAACACATACCAGGCCTAGACAAACAAAAGGTTGCTTGAAACCATGGCCTTCCTTCAAGGGGATTGGTATAGTTGGATGTGATCCCATTGTAGTTTTACAACAACCCTATTGGTAGATTAAACCGAGGCTATGATTGACCTAAATTTGCCAGTGAACTTCTTGGCTGAACGAGGATTTGGACAAATGTCTTCCGGATTCAAGGTCAACGTTCTACACCCCACTGCATCTCTGTATAACTTTGAAATCTAAAACTATAAACTGTAGGTTGTAACAGGAACAAGTATACAGATCAGCCTTACAGATTAGCTTTGCAAATCAGATACAACCAGAGATCCTTTAAAATAATCCTATTACATAAGTACTGTATGCATATAAAGTTGCCTGGTTTAAATTTGGAAAATCTCTGCAGCCAATGTAGATGAAGCTACTTGACTAGGAGGATACAAATAAATAAATTATTGTTGTTATTATTATTATTATAATTATTTCTAGTCTCACTTTGAACGGGACAATCAATTGTAGAGCAAGGGATATGTTCAACCTCCACAAATACATCCCACATGAACAAATACAGTGCCTCCAATCACATTTCCATAGTGGCCATTTCCTTAGTGGACATCATTTATTGCTGAAATCTAAATACTGCACTTTTCTTAAGCAAAACATACCACTGAGAATAGCACAATGGTTGTGGCTTTCAATAAAATAGGCATAATTAGGCAGCAGGGGCAAACATCCCTCAGTCTCTTTTTGAATAGCGCTTTGGCAGACTTGGATTTAAAATATGCTGAATATGCTGGTGCAAAGGCAAAGGGCCTTGCATTGTAGCCTGCAAAGAACTACTAGATGGATTCTTTTGGAAGACTTTTTAAAGAGATTCTGTTTTCTTTGCTTTCCAGATTTCCATTTTGACTGTCCCACCTATGGAGCCAGGTCAGCCTGCTGTCTGCCTCATAGAACTGTGTTCTTCAACCATGACATGCATGAAAAATACATGTGAGTACATGTTCTGACTTTGTTCTTTGTTATTGTGGCAAGAAAGGAAGTGACAACTCTAAGTAGGAATGGCAAATACCCTATAAATTTCAGGAATGTAGCCAATACATGCTTGATATCAGCATGCGTATTTGTCCTGACTTACACTCGTGTGAAATGGACTTGCAAGTAGTAGTAGTAGTAGATACACTCCAGGAACCTGTCACCAACAGCTGCTCTCTGGCATAGATTTCTCTGTGTGTGTGTTCTTAGGGATGAGCAAAACTTTCAATTTCAGGTTCTCTCTGTTTCTCTTTTTTCCCCTAATTTTAAATTCAGTTTTCCACATTTGTTTGCAAATTCTTTTTTATATATAAAAAAAGTTCTCCTGAAAATCTCTCTCTCTCTCTCTCTCTCTCTCTCTCTCTCTCTATATATATATATATATGCAAGCTGTTTTTCCTAATTTGGTGCATTTTTTGTCTGCTGTTTTCACTTATATGCCCTTTTATGGATCCCTTTTCTATTATATTTATTTTTGTGTCTGTTACTTGGGGTGATATGGGAGAAGTAGTACCTCTGGTGGGGGACACACCATGCTCCTTCTGGGGTGGTTTGTCCACCTTTGGTCCCCACCCTGCACTCAGTTCTCACTTGTGGCTCCTGCAAACTGTCAGCATGTGACCGCAGCCACACACCAGGAACAGCTTTGACCTGCCGGCTAGACCAGGTGAAGGTAGCTGATGGGTCTCAAACCCTCGGTGAGTTAGAGACTTCCCCTGCATGCAAAGACAGGCTCTGGTGGCTAGAGCGGACGACCGATTGTGGGTTCAATGGTCAAGAAGGCAGTTTCTGCACATGCTATGGAGGGGCAGATAGGGCTTGCCAACCTGGGAAGGATGCCCATCTAGGAGAAGGAAAACTCTTATCCTCAACCTTCTCTTTCGGGAGTAGGAAAGGCTCAGGAGTAAACCCTACACAAATCTGGAGTGGAGTCCCTTGTATGCCTCCTTCTGGCAACTCCTTCAGCCGAGCTGCTGCCAAACATATTGCTCTGCTTTCCTTTGGTACACGTCAGTGAGGCTCAGATGCGAGGTTTGTCATCTGGGCATCTCAGGACATCCACACACACTGCCCAGGCTAGCACTCCAGAGGTCAGCTTGATGCTGCTAATGCAGCAGTTTGAATTCAGCTCTGGAGGCACACTCGGTTGTCTGTTGAGACAAACAGATGCCAACAAGAACAGCTTAGTTAGAGAATTGTATTGAAAAAAATTGGAGAAATTCGATAGAAGATTCAATATAAAATTATCCCATATCCCCAGTATTTCTGCAATCTTCTGTTTGCACCAATCTCCCAAGCCCTTTATCTGCCAGGCCAAAACCCAACATGCAGCCAATTCTGTTACCTATTTAAATGGTTGCAGCTACAAAATGTAGCAGCAGTAAATGAGATTAATATATATGTATTTGCATAAGAATAGCTTAAAGGAAATGGGACCTTGTTAATACAGCAATAAAGTTTTTTGATGATTTCTGTGTTTTAACAGTATATAATATATTGTATAGAAAAGTAATGACATTCCTGAAAAGGGCTTTGTGGCATTTCCTCTAAGAGATCTCCTTATTAGAAAGGTTTTTCAAATAAACTGCATTGAAATGTGGATGTTAAAGGTTGGAACAAATACTTGCCCTGGCAATTTAATTTCCTATCCATTTGCCTTTTCTTGACAACGGAACGTTTACTATTAAAGTTCTACTCTGAACATAATAAACTAAGGGGGTCTAAAACATAACTGTTTCCAGTTGCTTAGGGAATTTTTTTTAAAAAATAGAACTTCTGTATTATTGGTGGTATAATGATCTTGTGGGGGGTTCATTTTACAGGTAGAACTATACTGCTTGCATAATGGGATGGGGGGTGGCAGTTGGAATAACTACCGGTAGTGAGAGAGGAGAGACCTTTCTCATACCCAATTGCTTACAGTGTGTGGGGGAGACAGGGCAAGTATCACTTAAGGACCCTTCCAGGTAGTGTGTCATCAGCTGTTGTCTCAAAATGCCACAAGCTCACACCAAACCTGTTCATTGTGTGTCCCAAAAAACTGAACATACATTTAGTTAAAGAACTCAGTGCCAGGATAGGTGAGACACCCACTTCCTCTACTTTCCAAGATTAATAAATTGCAAACAATGAAAACTAAGGAAGTTCTGCACTAGTTTGAGAAGTAGCTGTTCTTATGATCTGCCTATAGACTTTGTGTGTTTTTCCCACCACCACCTTTTGTTATTAAAAATCACTTTAATAAGCTTTTATTAAAAAGTCTATAATTATGTATTTACACTTCAGGTCAATTGGACTGCTAATGCTCATTCATTAAAATGACAGGTGGTTAGCTAATTTTTATATATGTATAAAAAACTCTATTATAACACACCACAGGAAGCCCATATCTGCAAGGCATTAGCACTTAGCTTTTCTTCTCTAGTCAATGAGTTTACAACTGTATTGCCAAATGGAGGGTAAACACCCATCACATTCCTCTGCCCTCCTTGCCCCATCTGGTTATGGCTGTTCTCAAACATTTTTAAAGTGTTCCTTTAGCTTCAATGGGTGCAGTGTCCCCCCCCCCCCCCGGTTAGCACATATGCTTTTTTTTCCATTTTACAAACTGTTTGCTATTGTCATGACTATAGCATTCAACTTGGACACGGAGTTCCATGTTCAGATCTCTACCTGGCTATTATTTATTTATATATTTACCACGTAGTGCCAAAATAGTTTTCTGAGCAGTTTACAAGTATATAATTACACAAGCATATGAAAATACAAATATCTATAATTAATAAATGCAATGAAACAATCTGTGAGTTGGCCAGATGTATATGAAGGCATGGTCATGATATAATTGTGTCTGGATTTTGGACAAAGCATAAAGAATATTTCCCCTTTTCCTTTTATTTTTTGGATGTTTGCTGTTAATGGTTATTAACATTGCTGATCTCTTCCATTCATTTATGCAAGATAAGCATGCAGATACACCTGACCTTGGGTCACATGGTGCAGAAGAACAGGCATGTAATTGATGTTGCCCACTGAGTGGAACCAAACTCCCTTCTTCGTGCCCTAAGTACTGAGAGCACTTTCCAACACTAGTCATATTCAGAGTTGACCCATTGAAATCAATGGGCCAGTGTGGTGTAGTGGTTAAGAGAGGTGGACTCGTAATCTGGTGAACCGGGTTTGCTTCCCCACTCCTCCACATGCAGCTGCTGGGTGACCTTGGGCTAGTCACACTTCTCTGAAGTCTCTCAGCCTCGCTCATCTCGCAGAGTGTTTGTTGTGGGAAAGGAGATGGTTAGCCGCTTTGAGACTCCTTAAGGGGAGTGAAAGGCGGGATATCAAGGCCTTCTCCTCTTCTTCTTCTTCTTCTTCTTCTTCTTCTTCTTCTTCTTCTTCAGTCCATTGATTTCAGTGGGTATACCCAGAGTATGACTGATGTAGGATTTCCCTTAGGCCAGTTGTTCCCAACTGGTGGTCCATGGACCCCAGGGTGTCCACGTAACCCATCCAGGGGGGCCTTGGCACCATTCACATAACAAAAACTACCATAGAGATATCAAAATGGGGGGCCCATGGCTTTGCTTTTGAAAATCAGGGGGTCCACAATACATAGCTAATTGGGAACCACTGCCTTAGGCTATACAGACAGGGTGCCCTCCCCAGCCCTAAATGAATTACTCAAAGACCAGCAGTGGCACACTGTATAACTAATTTAGTTAGACCCAATTACATCAGAGACACACTGCCAAGGCGGGGGGGGGGGGCATGCTGATGACTCATATCAGTAATATCACATGTGATCATATAATTATATAGTAAATTAAAGTGAACTTTAATTATCGTGGTTTTAATAGAAATTTTTTTTATGGCAAATGTTATACAAAATAGCAAACACTTCCGTTTTCTCTGCATTTGTTTATTTATTTATTTTTAAAATTATATCACTCTTTTTTATTATTTAAGAATTCTGAAGGCATTTGGGAAGAATAGGTTAAACAATAATAAAGGTTAAGCATTAAAATGTAGATTCCAAAAACTCAAATGATAAAACAAGCAAAGCAAATAAGATAAATCTCAAATTTAGAGTGTGGACAGATGGGGGGGTTTTAACCTGAAAAATGATTAGAATGCTCTGGGAGAGCATCCACAGAGGGTGCAGCAACCAGCCACAATGGCTGTAGTTCTACCTGCAATTCTCACAGTATGACTCTGAATGCCAGTTGCTGGAAATTGCAGGTGGGGAGTGTTTGTTCCGCTTGCAGTTTTCTTTTAG
This sequence comes from Darevskia mixta, assembly GCA_034641385.1. Taxonomy (NCBI): domain Eukaryota; kingdom Metazoa; phylum Chordata; class Lepidosauria; order Squamata; family Lacertidae; genus Darevskia; species Darevskia mixta. The sequence continues at coordinate 6,402,020 of JAWWNH010000061.1, read as the reverse complement.
ACATCTGGCTGGCCACTTTGAGAACAGAGTGCTGGATCAGATAGGCCTTTGGTCTGGTGCAGCAAGGTTCTTCTGCTGTCTATAGAGCCTTCTTATTTGTGACGATCACTTCTGGAGACTCTGCTCTGGGAAACCTTGGAAGGGAATCTAGACTATGGAATTGTCCATCACAAGATGGTAGAGGAACTGGATGCTATTGGGGCATGCAGTGGCAGTGGCCAGACTCAGCATTCGAAACTTCTCTCTTGCTCACATTCAAAATGCAAGCTTCTTTCTTTGAATTTTTTAGGGAAAGGTTGTTGTTGGTTTTTTTTTTTTTTAAGGTTTATCCAGTTCTTTTAGAAAGCAGGGAGGGACAAAGATTGATTTTTGCATATTAATAGCTGAAATAGTGTTTAAGGTATTTTACTCATGACTTGATTTCAGTTGGTGGTGCTTGCTTCTTCTTCTTTTTAATTGTTGTCACCTGGGTTGGAAATTATTTTAAATTGCAAAGCTATGTGCAATTTTAAATGCAGTTCAGGGTGGATTCACATGACCACGTTTTAGTGCAATGAGGAAGTTTACCATGCCATATCACTGCCATTGAATGTTGTTGTCCCAAGAAAGTTGCAGCTTGTTTCCCCCAGAAGAAGACTGACCTGATAAACGCTGCACTGTCTCCACGTGATACAGCCCAGTTCCAAGCTGACCTACACTTTTAACACTAATAGTCGAAATTGTGAATGCCAGGCTGTGAAGCATCCTAAAAGTGCCTTTCTATCCCATTCCAACAGATTTGGTGCATTTAACTTGTTCGTCTATTAAAACTGCTAAAGAAGATTTGGAGCCTGTTGTGGGCCAGTTGTTCACTGAAAGTACAGAAACAGGTAAATGCTTTGTTTTGTTTTACTTTAAAACAAAAGTCATGCTTTACAATCTTTACTCTCAGCCCAAATTGATTAACAGCCATTCCACCACTTAGGTATCAGAAGTCACGTCAAAAGCCTGGCTGATTATGTGTGTGCATCTTTTTATTTACTTTATGTTTTATCAGACAAAACAAGAAGCTAGTTCTATGTGCATCTCTGGATGTGCCATGGTCCTCCTGTGGGGACTGTCCAGGTTCACTATTGTCTGGGGAGGCACTTGCTTTGGAGTATCATGGGACTTAATCATGCAGAATAACAACAAATCACACTATAAATCTGTAGGGCTATTTATTTATGCAGGTATTACTTTTTCAACTCCCATTAGCAGATCAGAGAGACGGTTCATATAAACACTGCAAATCCGTTTTCTATTGCTCCCAATTCATCTCCTGTAATTTATCTTTAAAAAAACAACAACCTGAAACCAAACCAGCATTATACAGATCTGAAAAAAACATCTCGGAATACAAAAAAGTGGTTAGATTGCCACTTAGCATCATCTTGTCCTTTCCCTCCTGCCTCCTTCTTAACATTAATCTTAATGCTTAAAGTGATCTGGTTTTGAAGTGATGTATTGTTTAGAAGCTGCCTGAAATTCTTTTGGAGGAACTCTGTGATCAGGAGGGTCCTCAGGTGCACTGAGGCACTGAGAAGCTAGTTTTCACTGACACATAGGCCTTTTTATCATCAAGATGAGGTAGTGGTCATATTTTAATTAAAATGTCAGAACAAATACTGTTGGAGTTATTGAAAATGAATCACCAGATAAAGTGAGCACTGGGCCATGGCAGGTCAGAGAAGCAAAGTCACCTGAAGAAGAGGACTCTATTCATTTTCTTGCCTAAATGAGGAAGAAGTAACTTCTTTTTTTTAAGAGTACTAGGAACTTTTAATAATATTTTTAAAAGAATGCACTGCATCAGGATTTCTGCTGGTTGACTATCCCTTCCAAATAGATTGGAAAAAGTAAACTGCTCTCTCCTTGAGAACAGTCATTATACATCTGTTTAAACACACACAAACATGCCCCACCCCCCACAGAGAGATTACCGGTAGTTGTCCTGTGCTTGCCTTTTAAAAATACCCTCAAACTTATGTTCTTATCCATTATGAAAGGCTTCTCTCTTTTTAAGCAATGTGAGCATATCATTTGTTTTAAATTTTATTTCAGGTGTGTGTGTGTGTTTCCCCCTCTTTCCTGCCTTAAAAGCCTCAGGGTCGGTTACCGCTTCTTTTCCAGTTGTGTACACATAATTAAAATGCAGAGCAGCAATACTTAATATTCCCAAACAGAAAGCCAATAACAAATCCTGGTTGACTGCTCATGGTCTCTGTGTGTGGGAAATGAAACAAGAGCCCAAGTTCAGATGATACTTGTGTTGTCTGTGACATGGCAGAGCAGGGGAGATGTGCCACAGGAAATTTTGAGCAGGGTGTACCAGCACACTGCTTGTTCATGTTAAACTATGGTTTGTTATAACCTGTGGTTTAATATGATGTGCACTTGGGGCCATAGTGACTGGCCGCAAGTTGCCTAGTGAGCTTCATGCCTAAGTGTGGATTTGAAGCCAGATCTTCTCAGTCCAACATACCACCCTCATTGCTACAGAATTATATATACACACATCTGTACAGGGCCCCTGGAAAGCTATCTGTGTGTGGAAGATACCACCTAAGTAAGATCCTGTGTATGAGGTCAGCCACTGCTTCCTGAGGCAGTAGAGGTTGGTATCCTCAGTTGTTTTGAAGGCGTGCTAGTCTGTGGCTTACTGTATATACAGTCATACCTCATGCTGCATATGCTCTGTGTTGCGTACGTTCAGGATACGCACCGCGGCGACCCTGAAGTCCTCCGCGACGCGCGGGTGTGCAGAAGTGTTCTGCACATTTCACGCATGCACAGAAGCGCTCAAATTGCACTTCTTCCGGGTCCCCCCCCCCCGTGCGTTCATTGATACGCACGCCCAGGTTACGTAGCGCGACCCCGGAATGGATCACGTGCGTAATCCGGGGTTCCACTGTAACAGCCTGTGTTGCCTTGGTTCCATTTTGAGCCCTAAAACCCATACTGGAGTGCTTAAGCAGTGGGCTTGTCCTCCTTAGTTGATCTCAGTGCCCATGAACACTCTCTGCTCTTAGTGAAACCCCTTCTAGGAGATACTCTTCATCTCCTTGAATATGGTTTTCTACCCGGTTTTAGGTTCAAAACTTTCTCAAGGAACTCTATGATTCCCATGGGCCCCTGAATCAATCAGTCTGATGCTTTGTTCACTGTATGCAGCTGTAAGTAACCCCATGAAGGTTCCGTTGTGCAAAGCCATATTTAATAACCAGAAGCAGGGGGCTCTCAGATTCTTTCAGATATCCATTTCAGAGAGACCTATTCCACAACCAGGGTACCAACAACAAAAGGGCCTCATTCATAATCCCCAAAGGTGGGAGAATCTAGAGCACAACCTCCGATAATTTGCCTTTCCAACATTTTGCTGTACTGTGCAAGTCTTGCTGCATTTTAATTCCAGTGAGTAAAGTATTCCCCCTATTGTTCCAGAAAGTGAAGGTGCAGGAGAAGGGCAAAAGCCTCAGATTCTCTGGTCGGTATATTTCAACATGAGAGACTCATCTGGTGTAGACAGGACATCCTATGCCAATTTGCCTCCCAACATCTATGTTTGTTCTGGGCCAGACAACGCTTTGGGAAATGACTGTGCTGTCAAACAGGTAAGGGAGGTGTCCCACGTTTTTCAGCTTTTGGCTGAGGAACTTTCAGGGTGATGGTACACTGCAGGGTTGTAATACCTATTTTGTTTTGTAGGCCAGTCAAGAAATAGAGGCAAGTGGGGTTTCTGCAACAAAATGTTGCAGAGTGTCCACGGTGTGCATGTGTTGGCTTATGTAGACCACTTAGAGGTTATGGATTATTAAACCTGTTAATTAAAATTAAAGTAAGTTAGATGTGACTCAGGGGGCTGAAAAAAGAACAAGCTAGCATCAAAGACAGGAGTGCTACTTACTTTTAGAACTGCAACCAATGTCTTTTGCAAGTACCAGTGGAGCACAAGTTTTCTGCATGCAATTGAGTGCTGGACTTGTCCTGGGAGGAGGTCTGAGAGCAGTAAACTGCCTTTTGCTGCAACCTGAGAGAGGCAGGGGGATTGACTGAGACTCTAGACCCGTGGTTCCCAACATGGGGCACATGCCCCATAGGGGTCAATTTGATTTTTAAGGGGAGGCAATTCGAGAATGAGTTATTAACAGTGAATGGCCTTTTAGGCTTCCTCCATGTGAATAGGAGTTCACTTTTTGAATAATAAGAATTATACATCATGGGGGGGGGGCATTGGGATTTTAGAGATGCTTAGGTGGGGCATGGCCAAAAAAAGGTTGGGAACCACTGCTCTAGACCAATCTATCGAAATTTACCGGAAGAATAAGAAATAAAGATAACAAACTTTTAATAAAAGAATGGAAATGGTTTATTGAATATTTACAGATACATTGCAAACATATAAAAACATTAGCAGGATTATTGTAATAACCTGCAGTTTCATAAGAATATGTATTTAAAGTAGATAATTTAATGAGCAAATTAAATGAATTTGGATATGCAGAAGATATTAAAAAATAAATTTCAGGAACCGAAGAAAGAGGCAGAAGGAAGTCAAACTTTGAAATGTTAAATTGATTGTAAAACTAATGGAATGCATAAATTTCAAAAGCATAAATAAAAACTTGAAAAACAAGAGACTCTAGGCCAGTCTCAGCTCCTCCTTTGACCTACAGTGTGCACAGTATATTGTATTGCAGCGCTGCCTTAAGCTACTCTCTCCCCCACTTGCTGCCCATATAACAGAGAACTACACTGCAAGGTTGTTACATGCTACTCTCACAGCCCAACCTGCTAAATGGGGATAGGAGAAATAGGGAACAGTTTAGGATTGTTATAAACCATTCAGGATTGTTATGAACAAGTCTGACCTGCAGTATTCAATGTTAAATACACCGTGGGGCTGTCTTAAGCCTCTCTCTCTCTCAGCTCTAGGCCCTTCCAGCCTGCCATATGGAAACATTAAACTGCATTTGCTTTGGAATTTCTTTTAGCAGGGCTGTTAGTCACACAGTAAGAGCTGAGTTACAGAGAGTGAGGAGTCTTCTCTATTGAGTTTGGAGGGGGCTATGTGTCTCCTGGATATATCAATTGATTGCCAATGGGCAGCTCTCACTTCCATACCCAGGGACATTTAATTATAGCTTCTTAATGTGAACTGGGAAATGACCTACCCCGGCAATGGGATGGTTCCGTTGGCCCTTTTTATATGCACAAACATTTTCCCACACCCTCTTCTGCTGGCTTATATGGGTTAGAGGAATTGGGGGTGGGGAGAAATGGAACAAAGGTAGACAGCAGAAGAGAAGGATATATAGAATAGACAGCCTCCTCTCTCCTTGTCTGTGCTGTTTCGTTTCTTCCACCCTAGTTCCATTATGATGGAGACAGTTAGTGTGTTGTAGGAAGACAGGTGGGTAGAGGTGATTTCTCCAAGCCTTCAAATTGCCCCCCCCCCAAAATGAAACAATTTTACTTGGGAGCAGGGAGGAAGCTTGGGCGTCCCCCCCCCCCGGAATTAATCTAAGAAGATTTTGCTAGAGTTCACCCAGTTCTAGAAATAAATAAATCTCCAACAGTATCTTTTTTATATAAAAAAGGAGGGAGGAAAATATAATTTATTAATATTATCACAGAAGCCTTCTGCTTCCAATATAAGTCTTTGATCTTCATCTTTTATCCTCTTACCAGTCAAATTATTGCCTTGTAAAACAAAATTAAGGCTACTATTAGCCTTTGAATATACAGATCAGATGTGAGCATTCAGGCTGTGTCAGCTGTTCTGGTAAAAAGCCCATTGATAATGGCCATAGGGAGGGGAACTGCAGCTGCTTAAAATTTCTTGCATATATTCTCACTTGGCCTGAGTCATTTAAAAATTAATGGTTGCTGTAGCCTTGTGAGCTTAAGAAGTTGTGCATGTTATCCTTGCATGCTCACTCGAGCAGACATGGCTGAAAATGTTTCTATGTAGTCCTATCTGGATATCAGAATGTAAAAATATATGCTGCTCACTTAGCTCTCTTCCATTTGAAATCAGTGGGACTTAGAAGTGTTCAACCCTGACAGCATTGTGCCCATAATTATATATATAGCTTTTAATCTTTAACTCGGTGGTAGGTGAAATGATGCGTTTGTCATCTTCCTCCTGGCACTCACGAAACCTTTGAGTCCCAACTCTCTGCCCTCCTTGGTCTTGAGATGGTAAGGGTGGCAACCTTTTTCTAACTTGAAAAATACATAGAGTGGAAGGAGGAAGCTGGAAGAGTGACACTCTTTCCCACTTCCCCTTTCAGCTCTGTGTGCTTTTCAAGGCTCAAATGAATTCTACAGCTTTTCCAAGGGATCTGAGTAAAGTCCAAGTGTGTGCATGCACACATTTTCTTCTTTTTTTATGTTTCTTAGGGGGACATGAGTATGAACGAATAAAGCAAGTACTTGGGTATCTCTTAGGAGCAGTATTATGAACAAGCACGTGGCGAGGCAGATGCGAAATATGGTTTTGTTGCTCGTGGACATACCACAATATGCATGTGGATTGGTTTGTAATCTCAACCAGTAAAGAGGTTAACTAAATGTTTGCTTCCTTCCAACTAGGCTGAGGCCATTTTTCAAGAGATGTTTCCCAGTGAGGAATTCTGCCCACCACCCCCAAATCCAGAAGATATCATCTATGATGGAGATGGGACTCAGCCAGAGGATCCTGGGTTTGGTAATCCATCTGAGGCCAATCCAGAGACTTTGCCTGAGAAAAGCACTGAAGAGAGTGAAAGACCCTCTGAAGAGTGAATGGATGGCAAGGCCAAGACTGAACTCATTTCACCATGGTGTCTGAGGAGGCTTGACCCAGTCCAAAGTGCAACCAACCAACCAGTTTGTCATACACAAAATGTAACCCCAGCAATCCTAGAGGGACTTTACAGAGTTGCTTAATAGCTTGATTTGAGTTGGAACAGGAGAGTCTTGTCCAAAGCCATGTCCTGAAACATAACTCCATTCTTGACTCATTTTTCCTGGAAAAACAGTTTATCAGTTTGTAAATAAGGTGTTCCCTCCTTCCACAGAATTGCAGTTTGCCAAAGTCAGCAGCAGCACAACATATGGAACTCAGTTTGCTCTACAGGAAGTGTGGGGAATAATTCCATTAACTGAAAACAGCTCTTGGGGTAGACTAGTAGGTGCTAGGCTAGCTTCTAATATGTGATATTTTAATGTATTTTTAATTTTTGTTGTAAGCCGCCCAGAGTGGCTGAGGAGATGGGCGGGGTACCAATAAGAAATTAGTATTATTATTATTATAGGCCAGGAGTAACCACTGTGGTTCCCTTCAGTTGTTGCAAGACTATAGTTCCCACCATCCCTGACCATTAGCCATGTTGGTTGGGGCTGATGGAGCTGGAGCCTGAAGTCTGGAGGGAAGCGCACTTGCCACTCCTGCACTAGACACTGAACGTTCAGTTGTTAGTGATCTAGCAGAAGCTCACCAAAAGGAAAAGATTCAAGTTTTTTCTGTTTGTTTGTTTGTCTATTTGGTTTGTTTGTTTGTTTGTTTGTTTGTTTGTTTGTTTGTTTGTTTGTTTGACTGGCTGTGCAGAATATCACATAAGTGGTTTTGAAGCTTTTCTGTCATATACTCAGTAGAAATGCAAAATAAATAGATCTTTTAATAGATTTCTTGGAAATGGTTGTTTGGTAACACTTGGATGCCTGCTCACTGGATCACTTTCAAGAACTGAGCTATATTTCTCACCATCTATTTGTTTTTGTTTTTTCCCAACAGCACAAGTTTACTTGGTTACTGCTCAAAAGTACTGAGCCAAAAGTATTGGTTGAAAAGTACTTCTCTGAAGTGGGGCTTGTTTTTGCAAGTGCCCTCTAAGAGACCCCCTAGCCGCTAATATTCTTTCTGGTTATGCTAGAGTGGGAATGGGAAACCTGTCACACACAGTATTGTTGGGCTCCCAACTCTCATCAGCCCAAGCCAGCATGGCCAATCAACTGGGGTGATGAAAGTGGTAGCCCCAACAGCATTCAGAGGCCACATGTTCCTCATCCTTGAGAGACAGTTGGAAACTGACCTTTGTAAATATATAAGACAATCTGTCTAAGAATCCAATAAGAGTATACAGGAGAAAAGGACAAGAGGTGATCCTGTGCTGTTGAATCTAAAAAGCCAACTATAGATTATGCAAAAATGTTTTACGTTCTTGTTGGTCTTTCCAGTGGTGCTATCTTGCTATTCCCATTTTACAGATGAGAGCCTGGGGCTAGAAACAAGTAACTTGCGTAAGGTCACCCAGAAAACCCAGGATGAAGCAACAGATATATTTACAGTTAATATTTGTAAGAAGAGACAGGCTGTAGTAGACAAACTCAGGTAGCAGAGCTTAAATTGTGTTGTGTAAAGCCCAGGTAGCATTTCAGCTACTGTGTAGCTCACTGCACTGACGTTTTAAAATTCAGCTCCTTAATAAAGGCCACAAATGCCCCTCATGATCAATATGCAGTTTGGGTGGGAGATAGCTAGGTCATTGGTCCGTGATATAGCCCTTCAGTGCTTGAGCCTATGTGATTGCTTTGTGCCGCAAAAGTAAGTTTATTCCATAAACATAACAATTACGTTCAGCACAGTAAAGCAAGATGCAACTATCACTGGCACACAGCCTTTCTGTACAAAAACGGTGGCTCAAATTCATTTCAGTCGCTAGGTAGTTCTTGTGGCGTTTGCAATTAAGCTGTTATTTATGCTGGGTAAGAAAGAGAGTCTGCCTATTTTTCCTTCACCATTGCTGTTCCTATGCATAAATCAGAAAGCATGAATGTAGCCCAATTATATTTGAACGTTTACAAATCAATACGGGAGCCAAAATGAGGGCCTGCTCCCAAGAGCTTTCAAGAACGAAGTTCCTACAGAAAATTTCTTTTCTTTTTTTAATTTGGAAATGAACTTTAGTATAAGAAATTAAAGGTTTGCTTGCAAGCGTGTTTCCATGTTTCATTATGGTTGTGAATATTAATGCAAAATGGTGTGTTGCTTTATTTTGTTACTGTTTTGTGTAGATGTTCTGTTCAAACTGTTTCATGGAACTCTTTGCCATCTACAAAAACAGCAGCCATATTGCTTTTTTTTGGTGGGAGGGCAGATAATTTTGTTGAATTTTTCAGGGGGTGGCAGAAGGTTGGTGCTTAACTAAATACAGTGGTACCTCGGGTTAAGTACGCTTCAGGTTAAGTACGCTTCAGGTTAAGAACTCTGCTAAGAACAGAAATCGTGCTCTGGCGGCGCAGCAGCAGCAGGAGGTCCCATTAGCTAAAGTGGTGCTTCAGGTTAAGTACGCTTCAGGTTAAGAACAGACCTTCGGAACGAATTAAGTCCTTAACCCGAGGTACCACTGTATGGTCATGAGGGCTTTTCTTTTATACTTTTTCCTTAAAAAAAAAAGGCGCCTCTCACACTCTGCCATCTCCACAGGCTCCCTGTCCATCTGCCCTTCCTGGATTGCCTATTGTTAGATCATTGTGTTCTACTGAGACTCCAGGTATGGCCAGGGAAGCTGCACAGATGCAGAGTGGAGAGAGGCTTTAAAAAATGGGTGGTAGGAAGTAAAAGGAAGAATGGTCCCAGGTCACATCGTAATGGGTTGTATCCTGTGCTAGCCCTACAAAGAGCAGACCTATTGAAGTTAATTGACGTGACTAACTGCTCTGAGTAGAACTTAGTTGGGTACAGTCCAAAGTTATTAAGGTTGATCCCAACGCTTACCGGTACAAACTTCACAAAGATCCTCCCACTCCTCCCCAGTTTTCAGGGACAATTTCTACATACACAGCTGACAAAAGCCACCACTGAAAAGATAGCGGCCTTCAATCTTGCTTATAGGCTCCCCTAAGTCATCCAGTTGGCCACTGTGAGAAGCAGGATGTTTTAGGCTGGAGAAGAGAACATTCATGGGAGATGTGACAGCTGCCTTCAAATAGCTGAAGATCTGTCATGCAGAAGATGGAGCAGACTAGTTCTAATGGGTGAAATGGTGACGAATCATATATTAACTAACCATTAAGAGAAATTTCCTTAATGGTGAGAGCTATTCAGCAGGGAAGATGGGAGTTGCATCCAGCTTTGTAGATGCAGAGGTTCGGAGAAGATCACTTCTGCAGTCCTGTCCAATGTGAATCTGATTACTCAGCCTGATCAGAGGAGAGGAATCAGTGGTCCTGATTTTGTTGGATGCCAACTACCCCCCAGCCTCAGCCAACGTGATGGAAGCTGGACCATTGATCCAATATAACAGGTTTTCCCTTAACATGATCCAGGTGGGGCACAAAGGGCCTGTTGGAACACAGGGAGATACCAGCAAGGATCCAGGTTTGGTCTTGCTTCTGTAGCCACATCCTTGGATTCAAGCAGAAATCAAGCACAGCTCTCACTCTGCCTGTTTCTAGCCCAGCTCACTTACATACCCAGGTCTGCCACAAGCTAACACTCCACCCCACAGTGCATATCAGGGGTTAGAACAGCTATTCCCATTGCAATAGGGCATAGGATCAGAAACAAGGGGATAATGGAAGCCTTGGAGCCAGGGCTCATCAGCGTGGCATCCATCTGCACTCACAGAGGCCTTTCCCAGCACTCCCACGGTCCCCCCCCCCCCAGCTAAAATTAGGCTTGAAAGAAGCATTCTACTGTAGCTGATGGAATGGGCTGCAGTGTTGTAATTGGTGGTGGTGGGGCACAACAATTTATCTGGTTTGCAAATGGACCCCACAGTGCTTCTAGAAAAGGAAAGGTGTCAGTACTGTGTACCCTTGAGTACCCCCTGGGGGGAAAGCACTGGGCCCCCAGGCCCCACAAGGTTGACACGGAAGCAAGTCTCTTACACAAATTTCCCACTTGGGAGTCCAGAACCAGGTAAAAGGTATTGCCTGCCCCAACTTTTGATGGTGTGTCAAAACAAATTAGACAGAAGGCAAGCCTCAGAACCCTCCTTCCTCTTTCCTCTCTATGTTGAAGGGGGTCCCTGCCCCTCTCCCTTCAGAGGAAGGGCCATAGCTCAATAGCAGAGCATCTGCTTTCCATGCAGAAGTTCTCAGATTCAGTCTCCAGCATCTCCTGCTAGTACTGGAAATTTTCCCCAGCTGAAACTGGAGAGACCCTGACAATGTAGGCAGCACTGAGGCAGATAGACTGATGGTCTGACTCAGGCATAATGCAGCTTTGGTCTTCCCCATTCCCTAGTTGCTCATCTATCCCTGACACTGATTTGCATCAAGAATGTCATGGCTCTCTAACCAGAAATGAGATGCATAGTAAAAAGAAGAATGCATGCAGGAAAAAAATGTTTTGCTTGTTCTAGTCGCTGCGATGTCTTTTTTTGTTTTAAACCGTTTAAATGCTCAGCTTTTGCCTTTCAGAGCAAATTAAAGACTGCAGATGTTCTCATGCTTTGATTTTACACTACACTGGATGTGTACAAACTATTTTCATGACTTGTTCACATGGCAGATGTGCATTTTGAATGAGTTTGCTGGGGTAGTTGAGTACCCAATGGTTTGCTATGCAAGTATCGGCTGCGCTTTCATTTCCCCAGGAATAATGTGTTGAAACACTCGCTCTGAATTTCATAAATTAAGCATTGCAAAAGAAGAGTTAGACTTGCCCTGGGTAGGTGGAATAAAATAAGGCTGCAATTCTACATTCACTTACTTGAGAGTAAGTTCCACTGCACTCAATGGGACTTCTGAGTAGATAGTTTAGGATTGCACTATTAGGCTTGTTAGTTACAGAGTATATTCAAAAGATAATACAGCTTTTTTAAAAAAGTGATTTATCTGTAGGATTATTAATCAAGTTTGAGAAAGATAAGGTTAATTGAATTTTTAAACGAGTGGCTGTGTTATCCTTCAAGCACCTTGGAGCTCATTCAATATTCACGCCTTTTTATCCCATTTGGAAGTGATATGTTGGGTTTGAATTCTTCCTTTAAAAAAAGAAGTAACACATATAAAATAAAACTTGTGATTATTGGACTATTGATCATTGCACTATTGGTCTAGTCCAGTGATGGCTAACCTTGACACCCCAGATGTTTTGGAACTACAACTCCCATCACCCCTAGCTAACAGGATCAGTGGTCAGGGATGATGGGAGTTGTAGTCCCAAAACATCTGGAGTGTCAAGGTTAGCCATCACTGGTCTAGTCTCTAGTGGGTTAGAATCACAGCTGAAGATGGGAGACACCAACTCTACTTCCCCAATGTTTTGTTTTCTTTTTAAGTAGAAGAAGGCAGGGGAGAGCTGGACTTACTATAGCTGGAACTACGTAAGTTAAAGAAATCCAGACATGTCTGTTCAGATCTTTCCAAATTATTCCAAATTGGTCTTTCCAAATTATTAAGATGTGTACACACCATATATTTAAAGCACACACACACACGCCAAATAATAACAATAACAATAACAATAACAACAACAACAAGAACTGCAGCTGACTTATAACAAAGCTACAATTCCCAGAACCCTTAGAAATTTACCATCCCTTGGATTTGGTAGATAAAGGTAAAGGGACCCTTGACCATTAGGTCCAGTCGTGTCCGACTCTGGGGTTGCGGTGCTCATCTCGCTTTACTGGCTGAGGTAGCCGGCGTACAGCTTCCGGGTCATGTGGCTAGCATGACAAAGCTGCTTCTGGCGAACCAGAGCAGCGCACGGAAACACCGTTTACCTTCCCGCCAGAGCGGTTCCTATTTATCTACTTGCACTTTGACGTGCTTTCGAACTGCTAGGTGGGCAGGGGGGTGCTTTAAATGTATGGTGTGCACAGCCTTAGCTGAAATGGCCTGTTAAAAAACGTTAAACAAAGCAATGAAATTGATTTCTGTTTTTTGGGGGGGTCTCCTGTCTGATTTAATCAGGAACACTTTTTTTAAATAGTTCAAAACAATGGATTAATCAAACTAAACAGGTGGCATTCAACTAACTTTACACCCAGAATAGATCCATTGAAATTAATCATGTTCATTAATTTCAGTGGGTCTATGTTTAAAACTCAGTTGAATATCACCCAGTGTTTCAGCTCTAGGGCTTGTGCAATCAACCACAAACCCTATTCAGACATGCAGACTTGAACTGTGGAGAGGATGGTGGGGGCACACACAATCCCCAGCCTCAGCATCCCCACCCAATACTGAGTCCATTTCAGACCTTTCAATGTGAAGGTGATTCCCTAACACATTTAAGAAGCTCTCTCACACTATCAGGCTAAAGAAGGTCTGAAAAGCATGTGCACATCCTGTCCCCAGCTTATGCTCACATGCGTTCACCTGAATAGAGCTACATGAACAGTGTGCATCCTTCTTGAGAGTTACTCCCAAGGAGGTGTGTAAAGCAGACATGGGGGGTCCTCAGGCCAGAGGCCTGAATGGAGCCCTTCAGTTCTGCCCGGCCCAGTAATCTCGCTGGGCCACAGCCCTCACTGACTTTCCGTTGCATCCTGGGTGGTTTCACTTAGCTGGGATGAGTCTTCAAAATCTGAGAACACCTCTTGTTTGAATGGATGGAGGACAGAGAGGGGTGTGTGAATGAGCGTAGAATCCAGTACAGAGGCTGGCATATGGCCCCCTGGAGGTGACCGAAAAGGAAATATGGTCCTTAGGCTGCAAAAGGTTCCCATGTCTGCCCTCTGGGAGGGTATTGCAGTCTAAAAGTGCATCCTATATTAAAAGGCTGGTTTTCAGGGCTGCAATCAGATGCAGGCAAGCACGAAAGAAGCATGGCTCCGTTGTCAGTGAAGTTAGCTCTTTATTCAAGGAAACAGCATACAACTTAGCAACACTTCCCCATAGGTCTTGCTCCTATGGAGCAGTTGCCAGGACTGAAGGTCCCTGCCTTCCACCCTTTCTAAGGCTCCTCCTCCATAGCTGTCAACTTTCGGATTTGAAAATAAGGAATGCTATGAGGGCGGTGCAATGGCACCAAGTAGCCTCGCCACCCTGCGCTCCAGAGGGCACGAACGGGTGAGCGAAAGAGCGAGCGCATAGACAGCAGGCAGGCTGTCTGTCTGGTTGGGCATGAGGGTCTGGCTGCACAAGGCATGCAAGCTCCACCCCCAGTCAGTCTCAGACTCCTTATTGGCAGCCGAGCAATGCAGCTGAGGAGCCTCCCTGGCCGACAGGGAGGGAGAGGAGCTGCTTCCTTTGAAATCCGGGAAATTTAAGGGATATCAACAATCCGGGATAGCAGAGGGAAACGGCATTGGAATAAGGGAGTTTCCCGCAAAAAAAGGGAGGGTTGACAGCTATGTCCTCCTCTCCCAGATGTTTCCCAAGCAGTCTCAGACTGTGGCTGTGCACCTCTGGCCTCTGTTCTGCTCTTCTCATTACTCTGCAAGTTCTAGGAGAGCAGGGGGGACTCCCAGGATTCTTCTGCAGTCTCTTGACCCACCCCCCTCTGCTTCATCCTCAGAGTCTGAACTGCTCCCTGTCACAGGTTCTTCCCTTCTCACTAAACCCTGTAGCCCCTTACAGCATCCAGCCCCTTCTCCCAATCTTCTGCCTCTGACCTCTCCTCAGTGTCCCACCACCAGCTCCCTGGCTCTGAGCCTTCCTCCTCTGAGGTTTCCCTTGCCGGTTCACCAGCTGGTGCCTCCCAGCACACTCATCGTCACCCAGCCAGTCCCTGACATTGGTGAATTCGAGGTTTGTAATTGTTTTATGACTGTTGAATCAGTCAAGTTTTGTCAGTTTAAATCCAGATTTGGATGTTGTTATCATTCTTCTGCTGCCTGTAATTGATCCTCTATCTCTTGGAAGCCTTCTTAGCCAGCAAATGGCTACATTTTCTCTTGTCTCTCTCTTTCCCCCCACCCCACCAGCCTCCTCAAATGATTGTGCTTTGGGCCATTTGACAGGTAATCATTAGAACTTGAATGCCTGAAGACTAACTGGACCTTTTCCTCCTATTATTGCAAGGGGGGATTTATGTAGGTAACTCCCATTAATGCTAATGGGACTTGCATGTGTAAATTCTCCTTGTGTCAATGACAGACTTGACCCCTGAAAGAAATCCACGCGGCTATTGGTGGGTTGATTCGGAAACTGTCTGGGAATCACAATGAAATTTTCTTTCCCTGAAGATGACCAATGCCGGTTTTTCTCTTATTATCAGGTTCTTAGTTCACAATGGAGAACAAATACCGTAAATGGCTGAAGAAGTAGAAAAATGTATCTCCTTATCTTCCTGTGGGAGGAAAAAATTGGGGGAAGCATGACCCCTCCCCAGTATCCAATACAGAAGTGGCTGGAGAGGAATTGGTGGCTCACCACTGGACAGGGGGCAGAGAGAGCTCTGCAAGGACTTACCCTTATTTACCCTGCAAGGGCTGCTTATCAAACTAAGCTTATGCTTTGTGTTCAGAAAGCCCCAGGTTTGATGCCTAACATATCCAGGTAAGGCTGGGAATGTCAAAAGAAAATAGGAAGCGTTCTGCTGGATCAGGCCAAAATATTCTCACAGTGGGATCTGCCGTTTTATACATATATGAGAATGGGAATTTTAGGTCCCTGTTTTATTTTTGTTTTTATACTTGCTTTAAAGCCACATCCACACTATACCTTTATTATTCCACTTTGAACAGTCACAGCTTCCTCCAAAGAATCATGGGGACTGTAGTCTGTTAAGGGTGCTGAGAGTTGTTAAGAGGCCCCTATTCCCATCACAGACCTACAATTCCCAGAGTTCCCTGGGAAGAGGCCTAGATTGTTAAACTACTCTGGGAATCATATTGTTGCCTGTGTTGTTATCTTACGCTCATTTGGACTTGCAAGAGCACCTCATTTCACTACAACCATTTCCCAGACACATTCTAGGCTGTCCCTCAAAAACTATTGTCAGCCTCTGGAATGATGGGAGTCTGGAGTCAGATCTATCAATAAAGCACTAGGTGGGAGCACAGCTTGTTAGCAATTCCACCATTATCTTTATTTACAGGCTGGCAGTTGCTGCTTATCAGAATGTGGATGGGAAGCCATGCAGGAATGTTGTAAATCTTCATAGCACTTGAGATTTAGAAAGTTGACAGTGACTCATCAAGGAGAAGCTGCTGCTGTTGGCTGCATGGGAGGTCTGATCAAAGGAGACTTTAATAGAAAATGCTTCTCTTGTCATAACTCTCACAGACAATAAATTCCATGCCAGTTGCATACATTGGCAAGAAAAAGATGGGATGTATGCACAATGCATTACCAAACCCAGCTGTGTGTACTCGAGCAAACTCCGAAAAGTTGTGCCTGAAAGTGCTTAGAGAAGGGATGTTCCCCCAAACTCTGTCCCATGATCTCTCTGCTCATGGTGACTGGTTTTCTGTCCAACAGACAGGTTGTGTCTCTTCTGCAATTCCATCATGCAGTGTACAAACATGGAGTTGGGGATATGGGACAAACTTAAGCCTCTTAGGAAACTTAGCTTTCATTCATAGATAGAGATATCAGATTATATTCCTAAGGATATAGAGGTAGGTCAGAAAGGACCTTTTTAGCACATTTATAAGCTGGAGAAACTGTTGAGGACATTCCATGCACTCTAAAACCACACAGCACAAATGATTATATTGACTGCAAGACTAATTTTAGCATGGGAAAGAGGGGAGACACCAACCATGGGCATCATGTTGGTGTGTCCCTTGGTGTAGTGAAATTTCAGAGGTTGGTAGAGATTGGCCAGCAGGGTTGAGCCTATGGAAAGCCCATTGCTATTCTCAATAAGATGGCATGTGCCACTCCCTTAATTTTGAAGAAGTGTTAATTTTGGCTGAGAGTCTTGGAATAATAATAATACTAATAATTTATTACTTGTACCCTGCCCCAGGGTTGCTCCAGCCCCTCTGGGCAGCTTCCAACAGAACACACAATATATCAAACGTTAATTGCTTCCCGATACAGGGCTGCCTTCAGTTGTTTGCAGAAGGTCGTATAATTGTTTATCTCCTTGACATATAATGAGAGGGCATTCCACAGGGCAGGCACAACTACCACGAATGCCCTCTACCTGGTTCCCTGTAAGTTCACTTCTCTCAATGAGGGAACCGACAGAAGGCCCTCTCATCTGAACCTCAGCGTCCAGACTGAACAATGGAGGAAGAGATGCTCCTTCAGGCATTTATTTAAATTGCAGTAATTATTTCTAAATTTGTATCCATACAAATTATTTAGCACATCCAAATTATATGCAAATTTGTGCCCTCTTTTGTCTTCTTTCTGCCCCATGATGCATTGCATAAGTGGCCACTCAAACACACAGTTTTTATTGACAGTGTAATGCTTGAAGACAGGGATAGAAAGCCCCTAGCAAGACTTGTTCTGATCTTGCAAACTCCATTATAATGGTTGCGGGAGTTAATACCTCTTTAATGAGGAATTATATTTTCACAAGCAAAATGCTGAAGTGAAATCCTGATCTAGATCCACCTAAGATATGAGATGTACATTCAATACTCAGTACTCTGTGGGTTCAGCAGGACAGCTAATAAAATCCGGACTCCAGAGATTTCCTTAGCATTGTAATGGACACCTCTTGACCCGCCTTAAGAGGAAACGGCCACCCCGTGTAAAAGACACAGGATGCTTATAGTTTAAGCATTCCCAAACAACAGCTCTTATGTCCAGCTACAGCATGTGGCATAGCTTAAATACCTTCTGACATAGCAATGGCCTTCGTCCTTCATCCTTATCTTCTTCTTGCTTATGTCCTTTTCTCATGGTTCTCTTGCAAATAAACCTTCACATTCCAACCTTCTCTTGCTCAACCCTTCTTACGCACATTTCAGTTTTCATTCCATAATTTCAATAATTTATGTGACAATGCAACCTTCTGTCCAGAGAAGTATCTGGCCCCCACAAAAGCAATGTAGGCAATGCACTCATTCCTTTAAAGTGTGGTATTACTGAAATGTTCTCTGGGCAGGGAATTATAAGAAAGATATCTTTATTAACTTCTTTCTTTGGCTATTCCTTTGAGATACTGGTACATATATTAAGTCAGTCCCCACCGTCCCGATGCTCTCCAGATGTTTTCAGCTGCAACTCCCAGTGTACTGGCTGGGGTTGATAGGAATTGTGGTCCAAAACATCTGGAGAGCTCTGGGTTGGCAAAGACTTTATTAAGGAATGGGCTCAGGAAGAAAAATCAAGTCAATGATAATAAGAAATTGGTCATTAATGTATTTTGTGGGGAAATTTATAGAAAGGTTCCACTATGGATTAAACACTCAGTGTTACTGAGACGTATTTGGGGGGAATCTTATTCCTTAGGTGAGCACATTAATTTTACTGTGATCTCTCTTCCAACTGGGAGTGCTATGATTTAACCTAGTCAAACACAACACATCCTCTTATCTAAACCTTGAGTAAAAAAGGGGCGAATTTTAATTTATGGCATCAGACCCCTCCCCGTCACCTTGGCAACACCTTACAGTAAGGTTACCAGACGTCCCCATTTCCCGGGGACAGTCCCCGGATTTACAAATCAGTCCCCATACAAAATCAATTGAAGTTGAAAAGTGTCCCCGGATTCATTGAAAAAAATCTGCTAGCCTTACAGCACAGACCCAAACACCTTCTTTGATGTGTAGCTCTGTGTGGCCATTGTTTCGTTGTTGTTGTTGTTGTTGTTGTTGTTGTTGTTGTTGTTGTTGTTGTTGTTGTTGTTGTCATTGTCATTGTCATTGTCGTTGTTGTCATCGTCATTGTCATCCAATCTATTTACCACCCTTTGTCTGCAGATCTTAGGGTGGTTCACAACGTAAACATACCGGTAGAATATAAAAGCACAAAATGTAATGGCTTATGTTCAACCAAACCAGCCAGGCTAGTTTTCAGCGGCTAGACCCGGGAATTTCAGTGTTTGGCACAGTTCAGGGGAACTGCTGCAGCCTGTATCTTCCCTTCAATTTCGCAAATATTATCTAAATGCTACCATTTATTCATTCCTAATATTAGCCAGCAGACTCTGGCGCCCCAGCTATAACATTATTCTGATCTAAGTGAAGTAATACACATTACCACCCCAACAAAGGATCCTGCAATCCGTTTAGTCCAGAGTCTAAAGTTGCCTAACTGTACCACTGCAACTTTCCCCATTCCAGAAGTCTCCAACTTGGCTCCATGAAGCCTCTGAGGTCCCACACTCACTGGTTATGTGACGGTGAGGGTGGTTATCCTTTTCTGCAGTGAAAAGTACATACAGGTGAGGAAGGAAGTTGGGAGAATGATGCTCTTGCCCTTTTCTAATTTCAGCTCTAAGTGCTATTCAAGGCTCAGACTAATTCTGCTGGATGTGGCTTTCAACCAGATACCTTGGGAAAGCAGTGTGTGGTGCACTTTCTCGTTCAGTGTCCCTGTGGATTTGCGGGGGGGGGGGCTAATCCAAGAGTGTGAGCAGGATAAAGGTTAGCAGAGGTGGGGTGCAGCACCCATGGCACAAGCTCAAAAGTTCAAATGTGCCCACAGACCTCTAAAGAGGTTGGCAAGCCCTGCTCTGTTCAATGTTCCATTGCATCAAACCAGGGAGAGATTTAAGAGGGCGAGGGGTGTGTCATTTTCTTTATTCAGGTCTTATATTGGCTTGGGAAAGATTGTTGGAGTGGGAGGGGATGAAAAAGCTTAGGTCATTGCCATCAAATCAAATCTTTATTACGGTCATAGACCAGCATTTAAAATCTGAAAAGTGCTTTACAAAGCTAAAGGAGATTAAAACGCAGAATGAATATAGCAGTCTAAAAGGGGCTAAAAATATCCAAGAGGAGAGTCCAGCTTGCATTTTCCCAGCTTCTGCTCGAGGTCTTCATTCCATTCCCGAGCAGAGGAGCTGCTACCCACAGCCCAACACCAGGTTCAGTACACTGGGGAGGTCAGGGACTGAACAAGAGATCCTCTACATACAAGGCCACTGAGCAGTCTCTCCTCCAAAGTAAATGGGGGTGTGGAGCCAGAACTGTTTGACCTCCACTGTCCTTCGGAGCTTTCTGCATCAATCACATACAGATTGACCCTATTGCCAAATTTAGCCAGGGTGAACTTGGGGGAGCCAGCCCATCTCTAGGGGTGCATGTTACACGGGGCTCACTATAGAAACCAAAATGAATCATTAAAATTTGCCTACTCACTGCGAGGTCCACCATATTTACCCACAACCTGGCTGTTTTCTGACACACCACGTAGCAGCACCAATTCAATGGTGTGAAGTGTTTGTTTGAAAGCAAAAACAAACAGAAAGTGTTAATGATACACTGTATGCTAGAATAAGCTGAGGACAGGTGCAAACAATTTTCAGGCTGGAAAATCAAATTTAACTGTAATGATACGTGATAGCAGATGTTTGGTAGACCACATTCTCCGCCCCGCCCCCTGCCGAATCACACATCAATTCCACATTGTTATTGGATTAAAAAAAGGTATTTATTTGAGCATCAGAATATTTAGTTTTTGTCAGTACTTTCAGAGAAGGAAAAGGAAATGAAAGTTATTGAAATCTAACGTAAAATTGTGTTTTATTGAAATGCGTCTCACTTGGGTATATGTTCCACCGAGATGTCGTAATTTATGTATTACTTCATTGTTTAATTGGGACTTAATGCCAGTGTCATTAACATTCTGTGTGTTAATCTGCAAAGTTGGCTATTTATGGGCAGATAATGATGGCAGTCATAATTTTTTGCAGCAGAGGACTTCTGACTGTGCAATTTAATTAAAAATAATTTTTGAAGTAACTGGAACCAGATATTCATTTTTGGCTTTATTAAGGATCCAGCTTGTTTAAGAAAATTATTACCATATGCACGAAGCAGTGTTTGTTTTTTAACCGCTTTTGCTCAGTACAAAATTGGGTTGCTTATTTATATTGCCCATCATTATAGTTTTCCTCTTCCAGGAAGAGCCTGAGAATAAGGGTTATTTTGCAGACCTTGTTCACATTACACAGGCAGTCAGCTCTCAGAGCCATTGTATGCCAGAAGCATTGTGGGAAATTGAAATGGCCTCCTGGCTTTGATCACACACTTGCTGCCCACTGTTGCCACCCCCAGATAAGCCCCCAATAGAGTAGGCTCACCAGAGAAAGATTTGCTGACTGTCAAAGAGCCAGTTCACACCCCACACATTATAATATTTCTGTACCATACCCGCCAACATTTCTCCGATGAAAATAAGGATGACCTATTCAATAATAGTAATAATTTTATTACTTATACCCCTCCCAACTGACTGGGTTGCCCAGCTTCCAACATATATAAAACCATAATAAAACATTAAACAAGTTACCTATACCTTCAGATGTCTTCTAAAGGTTGTATAGTTACTTTTCCCCCTGGCTCAGGGGTCACATAACTCCATACCCTCTTATGAAAGCAGGGACATCCTAAGAAAAAGCAGGACATTCCGAGATCAAATCACAAACTGGGACGCTTCTGAAAATCTAGGACTGTCCCTGGAAAATAGGGACTCTTGGAGGGTCTGTTGTAATTCTGTGTAGCACAGTAATGGGGAAAGAGCCACTCTCCATATGTTACTTATTTCAATTGTTTAATTTCATTCATGGATCACTTCCCATTCGGAAGTGATCAACAATGAAAACATCCTAAGACCATCAACAGCAAAAAGCACATATGAAAACAATTTCCAAAACAGAACTGAGATAGCAATCTCTACTCAAAAGGCTTGTTGAAAAAGGAGGATCTTGAATAGGTGCCCAAAAGCCAGTGGAGATGATGCCTGTTTGATATGTTATGAGAGGATGTTCCAAAGGGCAAGAGCTGTTGCACAAAAAGCCCTACAGAACAGGCCTCCTGTTGAGGCAACATCTGGAGGAGGCCTTATCCTGCAGAACACAGTGATCAGTTGGGGAAATAATGGGTGAGACTATTTTATGCAGATTCTGCTCCCAACCTGCACAGGGTTTTAATGCTGGACTCCAACCCCCATCTGTCCCAGTCAGCATGGCCAATGGTCAAGGATGATGGGAGTTATGGTCCAGCAAACATCTGAAGGACCACAGGTTCTCCACCTGTGGCATAGAAGTTAGCATTTTGCAATCCAATTTTCCTAGCCCAGTGATATATACAAATATGCACATACTAGGTTAAAATGTGCACACCAGCACATAAAGGTAAAGGTAAAGGGACCCCTGACCATTAGGTCCAGTCGTGGATGACTCTGGGGTTGTGGTGCTCATCTCGCTTTACTGGCCGAGGGAGCCGACGTACAGCTTCCGGGTCATGTGGCCAGCATGACTAAGCTGCTTCTGGTGAACCAGAGCAGCGCATGGAAATGCCGTTTACCTTTCCGCTGCAGCGGTACCTATTTATCTACTTGCACTTTGACATGCTTTCGAACTGCTAGGTTGGCAGGAGCAGGGACCGAGCAAAGGGAGCTCACCCCGTCGCGGGGATTTGAACCACCGACCTTCTGATTGACAAGCCCTAGGCTCTGTGGTTTAACCCACAGCTCCACCCGCGTCCCACACCAGCACATATTAACAAACAAAAGTGGATTATATTTTGCTTTGCAAAATGCAAGTGTCCCTAATTTCCAGGGACAGTCCCAGATTTTCAGAAGCCGTCCTGGTTTCTGATTTGATCCCGGAATCTCCCACTTTTCCTTAGGATGCCCCTATTTTCATCAGAGAAAATGTAGCCTCTCAGATCTCTCTGTCTGGCCCTTGGGGCTCTCCCCGGGCCACAACCCCTCAGCAGGTCTCACCCTTCATCGGCACTGCTCTGTGCCTTTCTTAATTGCTTTGCCTTGCTAGAAATTGTCCATCAATTGTAATAGTACTTATTGCTTCTCTGGTTGGAGGTGTTTGTATATGTGCAAACCTCTGATTTTTTTATGGCTGGAATGTCTGTCCCACTTTCTCCCTTGGCTCCTGCCCACCACTGGACTGTGGCCCTTGGAAGGTTATCAATGTGGGAAATGTGGCCCTTGGCCTATAAAGGGTTCTCTATCCCATTAAACCACAGAGCCTAGGGCTTGTCGATCAGAAGGTCGGAGGTTCGAATCCAGCAACAGGGTGAGCTCCCATTGCTTGGTCCCTGCTCCTGCCAACCTAGCAGTTCGAAAGCACGTCGAAGTGCAAGTAGATAAATAGGTACCGCTCCAGCGGGAAGGTAAACGGTGTTTCCGTGTGCTGCTCTGGTTCGCCAGAAGCGGCTTAGTCATGCTGGGCACATGACCCGGAAGCTGTATGCCGGCTCCCTCGGCCAATAATGCGAGATCAGC
Source organism: Darevskia mixta (assembly GCA_034641385.1). Classification (NCBI taxonomy): domain Eukaryota; kingdom Metazoa; phylum Chordata; class Lepidosauria; order Squamata; family Lacertidae; genus Darevskia; species Darevskia mixta. The sequence goes on along the minus strand of JAWWNH010000061.1, from coordinate 6,378,737 downwards.
GCCGCAACTCCAGAGTCGTCCGCAACTGGACCTAATGGTCAGGGGTCCCTTTACCTTTATCCCAATCTACAATGTGGTTTCATGTCCCCCCCCCCCCCATGTAGAAGCAAGATTACCATTTAGGGAGGGTTTCTGTCTTGGTTACACACTCTCTCTCTCTCTTTCTCACTGCTTCCCCCGATAGTTTCAGGAAATCCTTGCTTAGCCTCTTATCATTTGAAGCCCATTGAAAAGTTGTTAAAGTGAAATTTTGCATCCACGTTATGTCTTTTCATTTATTTTCATGAAAATTGAATTACGGTAGCATACCTGTCTTGGGCATATTAACAAAACAATTCATGTATAGAGATGGCTTAGGAACATGTGGTTCTTCCGTGCTAGGAATATCATTTTTTAAAAAGCATAAGCAGGAAGGATTTTTCAGAGATGAGTATATCTCTCAGTGTAATGTTGCATACAGACTGGAGATTGCCTCTCCTATTGAATTGTATAATGAAAAATCAATCAGTTTAATGGTTGACAAACTTTGACATTCAAATAAAAATGTTCCTGGTATTTTCATCAAAGACCTGTAGGCAAAAACTAGATTCAGTGACTTTAATTTATGCAACAGTGAATGTCTGCCAAAACATTGTACAAATGACTGTATAATGAGGCAATAATAACTACAAAGGGAGGGGGAGGGGGGAAATACAACTAAAGGCCAAGCTTCCTTAGTTTTTAAGTGATTATATAAATTCACCAAGCTCTACAGTATGAAAAATCATATTTTCCCTACTGCTTTCTTTACAACTCCAATCTTATTTTGAGAGCAATTTCTCCAAGTCATCAGACATATATAATGTGATAGACTGTGCCGAATTATAGCAAGTTGTGATATTATATGGAGATTTCTGAACACCTTGCAATAATCCAATAGAACGTCTTCCGTTTTACACTGAATTATGTAAACAGAGGGGAAATTCAGGATCATTAAGCACTGAAGACCCAGACCAAAGCCAGTGCAGGCTCCCCATGGCTAACCTGCACAGAGTTCCTCACTTCTGTGGGGGGAATAATTTGACAAACACCAACATCTACAATTTAATGAACGAAATTCTTAGGTACAGACCATATCAAAAGAAGTACATCTTCATGCAAAACATCAGGATTCATTGTCCTGGTTTGCACATAGTGTTAAAGCATGGTTAGCATTAAACCAGGCGATTGTCACTAAATATTAGGAAGGCTATTTCCAAAAGCTGTTCGGCAGTGGAACAAACAGCTTTGGAAGGTATATGTACAGATATAGTTTTAATTTTATCAACATTTAATTGTTTGTTTTTCATGATTGCGTTTCCTATGTTTTTAGTGGTTCTTATTTTTATCACTGTGGGTTAAACCACAGAGCCTAGGGCTTGCTGATCAGAAGGTCGGCGGTTCGAATCCCTGCGATGGGGGGGGGGGCTCCTGTTGCTCGGTTCCAGCTCCTGCCCACCTAGCAGTTCGAAAGCACGTCAAAGTGCAAGTAGATAAATAGGAACCGCTGCAGCAGGAAGGTAAACGGCGTTTCCGTGCGCTGCTCTGGTTCGCCAGAAGCAGCTTAGTCATGCTGGCCACATGACCCAGAAGCTGTACGCCGGCTCCCTCAGCCAATAAAGCGAGATGAGTGCTGCAACCCCAGAGTCGGACATGACTGGACCTAATGGTCAGGGGTCCCTTTACCTTTACCTATTTTTATCTGTAAGCTGCCTTGAGTCCTGTCAGGGGAAAAGGTGGGGGTATAAATAAATAATTAATAATAGTAAAAGTAATGATAGAACTCAGCAGGGAGGAGTATGGGGACAAAACTAGAATTAATTGGCTCTGCCTATTAATGGATCTGGCTCCTCCTATCACTGGCTTGGGCTCCACTTGTTCTTAGCTTTTTCAGCCTTTTGCCCCACCAATCCCAGTGGGCTCCAGCCACCACTGCTCAGGTATGGCAAGGGATTGGGAGGGTTATTACCTTCACATTCTGCTTGTGATCTTCCCAGAAGCATCTTGTTGGCCAGTGTGAGACAGTGGATGTTGGAACCAGATGGACCTTGGGCTTGATCTACAAGAGCTCTTACATCCTGTTCTGTTTTGTGTTGATTGATGATGCTTCATCTCATGAAGGGAAAATGCCTGGAGGAACCAGACATGCTGACTGAGGATTTGCCTGAATAAAAGAAGATTTTAAAAGCCACCACATTCCAACCCCTGAAAGCTTACTGCCTGACATTTGCTGTTTGGTCTCCTCCTTCTGCCATTCACTCATGCATTGGTAAACCAATTCCATGGGATGTCACCCACAGCTGTCTGTTGGATGTGCCAAGTGCATATGATATGACAGGTCTGGTTCACTGCTACATAGTGCCAAATCATTCAGAAATAAAGCGCATAATTCTGTACATGGTTGCTTTGTTGACTCACAAAGGAACCTCTAAAATTAATGTGCTGGTGATGTCTTTGTTAGGTTGATTAGAATGTGTGTGTTCAATGTCCTAGGAAAAGGTGGGCTGTTGACTTAAGCACACACACAAACAAAGCCGCTGCCCTGGATTGCTTCAGTGTTGATCCTGATTTGTCTGCACAAAGTTTGCAGGATGTTGGACGGTGCTAGCTATTTGCTGAGCATTCATTCTAGTTGGTTTTGCGACAGGTTATATGACATTGTATCAAGTGTTATCCCACGCTTTACGACACATTTCCTCATCACCAGATTTCAAATTCTTTTGGTGGTGGTGAGGAGCAGGTTTGTTGCATGAGACTGAAAATCAACTTTAATTGTGCAACCTGAATTTGTCAGTGTGTGACTGAATCCTACCTAAAAATAATGACACTCTGGATCCCCAGAGCTCAGTCCTGCTCTTGGGAATCTCATTCACCGACTGTAATTGTTTGTCCTGAATCCTCCTAATTTCAGATCAGCTTTCATATTTTATACATCTTTTGCAGAATACTTGATATGAATTTTCTAGGTATGACTGTGTGCATGTGTCTCAACACTGAGTAAATGTGTGTCCACCATATATATACACACATACACACATCTCAATCTTAAACTAGTTTGATTTCATTATTTAATTTCTATACTGCTCAATATATTAAATACAGTGCTTTTTTTTTCTAAAAAAACGTTTAGGGGTACTCTCATCTTCCTACTCATATTGAAATACTGTCCCTCAATGAGGTTGAACTTAGATTCACAAAATGTTTAGGGTTATGCGTACCCCTGCATCCCCCCAGAAAAAAAGCATTGATTACATATATATCCAAGTGGTGTGCAGAAAACTGAAGCAACCACTGGTTAAGCATTCATGCCCTCTTCCTTGGGAACAATGCTTTTGTGAAGATCATTATAGAATTTTAGCAAACTCCCCAAACCACAGTTCCCACGATTCTTTGGGAGAAAGCCATAACTGTTAAATTGGTGTGAAAGCAAAATAAGTTTGTAATGCATTATACCAGGTGTGGGGGACCTGTGGCCCTCCAGATATCACTGGACTCCAACTCCCATCAGCCCTAGCCAGCAGGGCCAATAGTCAGGAATGATGGGAGCTGTTGCCCAAGAACATCTGGAGGGCCAAATGCTCCCCACCTTTGGTGCTGACAGGATTGAGTTGGATGGACCAATGGTGTCACTTGATAGAAGGCAACTTCTTATGACCATCTCTGGCCCTTAGCAGAAGCCCAGAGGTTCACCCTAAATCTTGTTGTGAACATGAGAGGATGGTGGAACTTCAGGCTAACATACTTGAAACAGTATGTTACAGCGCAGGCTATGCATGCCTATTCTGATGTAAGCACCACTGAAAAGATGAGAACTTATTCCCAAGTACATGTGTATAGGGTTGCAGCCTATATATATATATATATATATATATATATATATATATATATGGGTTGTGTGTGAAAAAGCAAGAGCTCAGGCTTCTGCCATTCCTTCCAAGCTCCAAAGCATGCTTTCTCAGCAGCAAAACTCAAAACTGCTTGCTAACCTCCCCTTGTGTCAGCAACACAATTGGACAAATTTTCTGTCACCTGCACCGCTGTCAGCAGAACAGGGGAGGAAAAAAAGCACCCTCAAAAAGTACAGAAACATAATTTCAGCACTAACATAAGTATCAAAATGATTTACCTGTCTGTTCTGCTTCACTTTCATCTCAGCTTTCAGGGCCTTCATTCATCAATGTTTTATTTACACGCGTATATCTCATTTTTACACAGTCGCTTTCTCTTTCTCCCCCTCCCTCTCTCCTACCAGATAGCTGTGTTTCGTCCGTGTGGTTCTTCATCCCAGGGACAAGAACAATCCAAGGTTTGCAGATGGGACTTAGCTGCATTCCGTTGGAATTTTGTTATGGGAAGAACAAAGGGCTTCAATCAGCCTTTGCCAACCTGGTGCCCTCCAGTTTCTTTGGTCTACAACTCCCACCAGGCCACCAGTTGTAGTCCAAAATCATATAGAGGGCACCGGGTGGGCGATGACTGCCTTACATTCTGTAAGAAAGGAGGGAAAGGGTCAACTGTGGACCCTTTGCGACTCAGCCAGAGGGAAGGGGTTACTTAGACTTTATTCCCACAGCTCACCAGCTCCTGCTTCTCTCCTCACCAGAGCGAGAAAGAGAGACTCAGAACACCTTGTTTTGTCTTAGTTAAGTAGCACAACACATGCAGAAGGTTCCAGGTTCAGTCCCTGATACCTCAAGTTTAAAGGAACAAGTAACAGATGATGGGGAAGGAGAGTTCTGCCAGAAACCCTGGAGAGCTACCATCAGCCAAAGTGTATAATACCGTCCTGGATTAGCCTTCTTCAACCTTGAGTCTCCAGATGTTGTTGGACTACAACTCCCACCATCCCTGCCCATTGACTAAGTTTGCTAAGCATGATGGAGATGTAGTCCAAATGACATCTGAGAATCCAAGGTTGAAGAACTCTGTGGTGGACAGAGAAATAACCTGATGTAGTATAAGGCATCTACCAAAATTCCTCCCATCCTCCACTTTTAAACTCCAACTTTCCAGCCACACTGGATTCTTTGCTCTGCTCTTGGGGAGTCACGTGGAAGATGGAGCAAGCTTGTTTTCTGCTGTTCCAGAGGGGAGGATCTGAACCAATGGCTTCAAGTTACAGGAAAGGAGATCCAACTAAAGGAGATTCCAACTAAACCTTAGAAAGAGCTTTCTGACAGAAAGAGCTGTTCGACGGTGGAAACGGACTCCCTCAGAAGGTGGTGGACTCTCCTTCATTGGAGGTTTTAAAGCCCTGGTTGGATGGTTATCTGTCACGGATGCTTTAGTTGAGATGCCTGCATTGCAGGGGGTTGGACTAGATGATCCTCAGGGTCCCTTCCAACACAACAATTCTATGAATGCTATTCTATGTATTCTGTCCCAGTACCTGCTAGCAATATGGAACTGTGGCTCTTTAATCAATATACCACCAACTTGCACTAAATCTTACAAGGCAGGACAAAATTGGAAAGATACCACCCCAAATTTCATCATCTGAGCAGCAGTGGTATGATCATGAAAACCATGGGAATATTACAATGCAAACTATAGTGATTCTCCAAGTTAACAGGGTTGTAAATGATTTTTCCCCGCCCAGAAATAATTTAGACATTAATGAGTGCTAAACTTCTGCTAGATTTGCATGCTTTTAAAAAAGAACCTTGCAAGCTGATATGGAAAGGTGGATAACTAAACTGAAGACAGGAGAACTGAACTGAGAGAAAATGAAACTGACTGATTTGCCCATCCCTAATGGTGTCTATGTGGAACCAGAATTGTTTAGGGAACATTAGCTGCCTTCATTCTTCCCTGGTGCAAGACCAGATAGAAGCTCCTACCTACATCCTCTGATGCAAGCATTCATCTATCCATCCTTCCATAATTTTATTTGCATGCCACCTTTCCACAATTCAAATCATGTTCAAGGTAGCTTACAACATGAAAAAAATACATAACTGCAACATAACAAAAGTAGTAATGAACAATTAATAAAACATTTAAAAACACACAACCAAATGGAACCATTTCCACATAAATCACAAGATCTAAGATAAAGATTTTTATTTTTTTAACAGTATCTAGAACAGCAACACCCCCACCCCTGGGAAACAACACCCCAGCCCAAAAGCCTAAGCCTATCCAGCCATATAGAATGTTTACATGTGTTTTAATCTGGTCTTTCGCTTATTGTTGATCTTAATTTTTTTTAAAGTGTAGGGTTAAACATGATATGTAATGTTTTATGTGCAGTACTTAAAAGAAGTGTTATTGTTGTTTTTCTAGATAAATAAAAGTACAAAAAAATTAAAATAAGGGCCTAGGGATTGTCAATTATCCCAATGCCTTTGCTTCACAGGGGTGGCAAACCCATTGCCCCCTCAAATGTTGGACTCCAGCTCTCATCAACCTTAATGAACTAGGTTGATGTTGAGGCAGCTTTCGTCCAGCAATATCTAGAGGGCTGCAGGTTCCCCATCTCTGCTTTACAGTCAACGTTGAGAAGACCAAAAGGCAATAGGTTTAATTTTGTGGAAAACCAGGTAAAATACAACGAGCATGCTTTTCTTTACTTTACTAGGGGAGGGGAGCACTTTTTTTAAAAAAAAAATCAACATATTAAATATTAATGCTCAATATTCAGGAAAGGATCCCGACATACCTTATTCATTCTTTCAGAAACAATATGTGAAATGAAACACAGGCATCCTTTTAAGTTCACTCTCCTCCAAATTTTGCAAGGCAGTATGCATGCAAAAAAAAAAAAATAGAAGTTGCTGAATTGCAACTCATTACCAAGCTTAAAACCATGGAGAGACCTGGTCTGAACAAAGACATTGGATTCTTATCTCATTATACATGACAAAGCTTTTTTAACCTTCTCACCCCTTGCTTTTTCCTGTAAGACTAATTGCAGCCGTTAACAGTCGTCAACAGGTTTACCACAGCTATCAACCTTTCACCCATTTCCACCACCCCTCTGAGTAATACCCCTCCCCACCCTCTCACTATATATCAGGGTCTGGTGACTTCTGTTTCAGTGTATCTGAAGAAGTGTGCATGCACACGAAAGCTCATACCAAGAACAAACTTAGTTGGTCTCTAAGGTGCTACTGGAAGGATTTTTTTTATTTTATTTTGTTTTGAAAAAAAAATATGTACAGGAATGCTAGTATTAAGTGAAAGTATGCATAAAAATGTACATATTAGGGAAGGCAACATACAGAAATGCATATATTGGGAAGACATGATTTGCCTCAGAAGCTTTTGACATTACACCAGGGAAGAACAAGGCAGCTAATTCTGCAGGAACTATCATGGTTTCACATGGACACACCATACAATTTCTACCCTTGTATTAGATCTTGAGAATATTTTGTAATCTGCTATGGGAGCCTCTTGAGGCTGCAAAGTGGAATATAAGTATGAGAGAGAGAGAGAGAGAGAGAGAGAGAGAGAGAGAGAGAGAGAGGGAGAGAGAGAATTTAATACCATCCAATTACTTTTTAACATAAGAAGCTTCCATATACTGAGTCAGACCATTTGCTCTACCTAGCTCAGTACCCTGACTAAAAGTGGCTCTTCAGGTTTCAGGCAATGGTTCTCTCCTAGCTCTACCTGGAGATGCCAGGAATTGAACCTGGGACATTTTGCATGCAACATGGATGCTCTAGTACTGAGCTGAAGCCCTTTGGGCTCTCTACATTTAGGCTCTGGCTGTTCTGCATTGTTTCTCCCACTCCCAGATGTACCTTTAGCCCCTTCTCACAGCAAAATTCTTGAAGCTATGCACAATGCTGCCTCAGGCTCAAGAGATGAAACTATCAGTGGATTGTGCTCATAAACCATTCATCCATCGGCAGGAGCAGCTGATGACAGCGGACAAGTTAAAAATCCAAAGTTGAAGGTATTAAGAGTTCCTGGACACATTTTCCCGGAGCATTCTAATAGGATATGAAGACAGTTGGGCATCACTTATATGAGGCCTGGAGAGCCATGATTTCCTTGATGGAGTGTCCTCACCAGGTCATCTGTGGCTTCGCTTATGGTCTCTGCAGAGAAAAACTACCTCGCCGAAGCTATGAACATTCCCAGAAATGAATATGAGCTCTCGCAGCATAGAAATGAGGGAGTTCAATTTCTGCAGCACCATTTTTCTCTGTCCCACAAGAGAGGAGCTGCTGTGATAGATGTGAGTTGCAAAGCCAATGCTTGTTCCTCAAGTTCTGTGTATGCCGACAGAATGCTGGAGCTGCTGCTCTTGCCCTCGGGGTGCAATCTCCACCAGGTGATGCAGGTATATTATTTCCTGCTATCCTCTTTGTTAAGCAATGCATTTTGGAACCATACCAAAACAATGGTATGGTATATGTGTGCGCTTAAGTTTAGCATAAGAAAAACTACTACTGCAGATAATTCCCTGCCCTCAGTTTATGAGTAGGATTAGGTAATTTCTTGAAGCATAAGGTTATAAATGACCATTAACCACAATTGCTATGTTCTACCTCTACTGTTAGGGACGCGGGTGGCACTGTGGGTTAAACCTTGCTGATCAGAAGGTCGGCAGTTCGAATCCCCACAACGGGGGTGAGCTCCCGTTGCTTTGTCCCTGCTCCTGCCCACCTAGCAGTTCAAAAGCACGTCAAAGTGCAAGTAGATAAATAGGTACTGCTGCAGCGGGAAGGTAAACGGCATTTCCGTGCACTGCTCTGGTTCGCCAGAAGTGGCTTAGTCATGCTGGCCACATGACCTGGAAGCTGGCTCCCTTGGCCAATAATGCGAGATGAGTGCCGCAACCCCAGAGTCGGTCACGACTGGACCTAAAGGTCAGGGGTCCCTTTACCTTTACCTCTACTGTTGGAGGCAACATGCCTCTGAATGCCAGTTTCTGGGAATTGCAGGGGGGGCAGTGCTGTTGTGCTCTAGTTTTGCAGGCTTCCCATCGGGACATATTGTCAGCCACTTTGAGAGCCGAATGCTAAATTAGATAGGTCATTGGCCTGATTCAGCAGAGCCCTTCCTATGTTTTTATATTAGGATTCATACTTACCAATTTAAAAATGAGGACTAATCACATCCAAACTTGGGCAAAGTCCTTGCCAGGATGTGTAACTATCACTTTACAGACCTGATCCTCATTATGTTTTCTTAATTCCCAAATCCATGTAATGACCATTGCAACCCCTCTGTTAACATAATTATGAGAAATACTTAGTCTGGGTTAACACAGAAGACTGAGTCACCAGGAGATCTAATTCACTTGAGTACCAAGGAGCTGCTGCAATGATAATAATCCATTAATGGTACACATTGCAATTATTATAGGAGATTCCTTCCTTAAGCAGTCGTTACAACTGCATGATTGCCAAACAAATTGATTCTGATCGCTGTTTTTCAGATGGGTACCATTAAGATGTCATCATCATTTGACTCTAGGCGTGTAGGCAATGGAAGGTGTTCTTTTTTTAATGCATTAAAATGTTAAATATATTTAGGACTGCAGCCCTTGACTAGACTTTTGTGGATACTTGCAAGACAGCAAGTTCTACCGAATCCAATTAGATAGTATTGTAGTGCGACGGGGTGAGCTCCCATTGCTAGGTCCCAGCTCCTGCCCACCTAGCAGTTCAAAAGCACGTCAAAGTGCAAGTAGATAAATAGGTACTGCTGCAGCGGGAAGGTAAACGGCGTTTCCGTGCACTGCTCTGGTTCACCAGAAGCGGCTTAGTCATGCTGGCCACATGACCCAGAAGCTGTACGCCGGCTCTCGGCCAATAATGCGAGATGAGCGCTGCAACCCCAGAGTCGGACACGACTGGACCTAATGGTCAAGGGTCCCTTTACCTTTACTGCATTAAAAAAATTTTTTTTGCAAAAGGTCTTATCTATTACTACCTATTAAGGTTGGAATGTGTGAAAAGTAAGCAATTCCAAGTAGACATGAAGATGCAGAATGAGTGATAAAATCTAGCACTGTGGAGTGTTACCTTTTATGTTACCCTACATTCATTTTCCTCCCCCCTTCCCGCCCCAGTTTTCAAACCCACCACCATCAATAGTCAGTCAGTAGTTCGTGGCCACTGAGCAAAATAAGCTCATTTTGGCTTTTAGTTACTGGTAAGCTTTTCCATTGCTGCTGTTTTACGTTATCAGCCCCTCCAAGTGTCCCTATTTTCCAAGGATGTTCCTGATTTAGAGAAGCCATCCTGGTTTCTGATTTGAACCTGGAATGTCTTGCTTTTCCTTAGGATGTCCCCATTTTCATTGGAGGGGATGGATCCAGTTACAGGTAGGTAGCCATGTTGGTCTGCCGTAGTCAAAACAAAATAAAAAATAAAAAAAATTCCTTCCAGTAGCACCTTAGAGACTAACTAAGTTTGTTTTTGGTATGAGCTTTCGTGTGCATGCACACTTCTTCAGATATCCAACCCCTGAGCCGTCTGAAGGTAATCTTGTATAGGGAAGTTTTTTTTCACGTCTAATGTTTTATTATGTTTTAATATATGTTAGAGTGGCTCTAACTCAGGATGAAAGGGAGAAACGTGCTAAGAGGAATGCACGCTTGGCAAATCCTCACCATGATCAACTCCCACCTGGAAACCTATGTCCCCACTGTGGAAGAACATGTGGATCCAGAATTGGCCTCCACAGTCACTTACGAACTCATTGTTAAAACCGTGTTCGTGGCAGACAATCTTACTTGGCTATGAGTAATCGCGAAAGAAGAAAAGTGGCTGGGGCAACCCAGTAAGATGTGGGGGGTATATATAATACAATTATCATTATGGAATGGGACATCCCTTTTGTCATTAGAGAAATGTTGGAGGGTATGCAATATTAGTTTTATTCTGCTAGGGCTACATTGCTTTGTTAACTTTCGTTGGGGTATATAACATTATAATCTGTGGTCATTACTCTTGCCTGAAATTTGTCAGTTGTACCCAAGTAAGTTCTACTCAGAGTAGAACTTAATGGAATTAAGTTAGTTGTGTTGATGCATTTCAATGGGTCTACTCTAGAGCTTTCCAAACTGTGTGTTGCAACATGTTAGTGTGTTGACTGCAGTGCGTAGGTGTGTCACACAAATGCTCCTCACGCTCCTTCCGGGACTAGAAAGGGGTTAGTTTAACCTCTGGTTTGCTAGTAAAACTGAATTACTGTGTCGCGAAATGATGCATGTCTAAAAAGTGTGTCACCAGCATGAAAAGTCTGTAAAGCTCTGGTCTACTCAATTGCTCAATACAGCCCTATAGAATTGTAATTTTATAAATTGCTCCGAGGGACAGGGTGGGGATTTTGGGTTCCTGTAGATGCGGTTGGACTCCAGCTCCCATCAGCCCAGCAAAGCAACATCCACGTCCTAAAGCATGGTCTCAAAATGTATTAAATTAAAAAAATGAGCCTACACCAAAATTGCTACTGGGACAGAGCAAACATAGGTACAGTATATGTAAAAGGAAGGTGTATTTATAAAAGAAGACATAGGGTATGGATGCCATTCAAAGAGTCTTCGGGCACAGTATCAGTCTGTTTTAGAACTCCTGGATTCACATATTGCCTCCGAGTTCTCGGTTTCCTTATCTGTTAAATATGATTGAAAAGAATGTTGTGTCTGGGCAGGGGGGAAGTTCTGAAGATGAACTCATTAATGCAGGAGACATTCAGACACCATGGTGATGACGAGGAACATTCAAACAGCAACAAGGAAATGAATGGTTCTGTAGCCTGTGCGGGGATTGGATGATAAGGCACGGGGAGCTGCACATTGAATGATGAAGATGAAAAGAACTATTGAATAGCTGCCTCATTCACTGAGCATCATCCATCCTCGGTACTGACGGGCAGCCAAGCTAGCACCGAGACATAAAAATAGGACGTTGTCATGCAATTAAGTATGGCTTCTTGTAATATATACAGATGGAAACAATGGTTGGGTTCCAAATGCCACGTCAATTCTTGCAATGACCGTCACCATTTGAGAAGAGGACTTTGCAACCCCAGTTGCTCTTGCTTCCGAGATACACGCTTGGTTAATTTGGTTAACTGTTGTGCTTCTTGGTTATCCCGGCAAACATGTTGGGTGCGATCCAGCCAAAATTAAGTACTTTGTGCTCTCCCGAAGATATCAGCAGCATGTAAAAGCGCTTCACTTTTGCGGTATTGTGCTCAACAGATTTAATTCTGCCATTCCCAGAATGCAGAGAACCAAAAGGTTTAAAGTGTGAGGGGGGACACTTTCTGATAGCCGAAATAAAATTTAATACCACTTGGAGAAATTTCCACTTCTGGCTTGAATCTCAAATATATATATTTTGTTTAAAAGTTTGATATTAAGAGATAGTTGATGAAGTTCTAGGCAACAAATGTGAAATATCAATTTATCAGGAATTCTTTGAGGACTTTGGTCTTTGTGAAGATGGAGTGGCCTGATCGCTTCAGCTGATGTGTGTGTCTGAATATAACTATCCAATGGGCTTCACACATCTCTGAAAAGCACAAAGGACGTAGTTTGCTTATGATTGACTGGGGTCACATCCACATCATACATTTAAAGCAATCTTGAATCACTTTAACAGTAATGGCTTCCCCCAAAGAAGAGAAGAGAAGAAGAGTTTGGATTTGATATCCTACTTTCTCACTACCCTAGGGAGTCTCAAAGCGGCTAACATTCTCCTTTCCCTTCCTTCCTCACAACAAACACTCTGTGAGGTGAGTGAGGCTGAGAGACATCAGAGAAGTGTGAATAGCCCAAGGTCACCCAGCGGCTGCATGTGGAGGAGCGGAGACGCGAACCCGGTTCACCAGATTATGAGTCTACCGCTCTTAACCACTACACCACACTGGGAGCTGTAGTTTGTTAAGGGTGCTGGTATTGCAGCTACATGAGCTGAATAAAGTCTCTCAGCACATTTAATAAACTACACACAGGTCCTGCTATCCACACTCTTACTATCCAAAAATTCACTTCTCTGCACATAAAGAATTATGCCCAAACCTCACTATATGCACTGCAGATTCACTTATCCGAATAACAGAATTGTTTACCCATGCTTAGATGGTCAGCAGCAGCTATTTTCAGGCAGCAACCATGGGGAGAGGGAAAGAGAAGCAAGACTGGATGAATCAGGGAGTAGGAAAGCTCAGACAAATAAGTTTTTTCCCTTTGTCTTTTTGCTGATGGCTACAGTCATTTCAGGAAGACGCCATGGAGCGAGAGAGGAGGGAGATCAGGCAAATCCCACATGAGAAATATTTCCATAAGAAATAGTAGAAATCATGGACTTGTTATGTGAACACTCACCTAACAAACAGCTTCCACGGAACACACTGCATTCAGTAAGCAGGAACTGCATGCCAGGATTTGAGGAGTGGGGGGAACATGACTGCTAAAGTGGTACAAAAGTGCTTTAAATGTGTGGTGTGGGCATAGCCAATTTTCCAGTTGCTGTATGTGGTCAAGTTACAAAGTCTTGAGATGCTCCTGGACTCAACACTGATATTTAAAAGGCATCGTATATATCTTGCTAAGAATGTCTTCTTCCACCTTTGGCTAATCTGTTTTGCAAGGCTGGTTGGCTGCCAGGAGGGATGTCTCAGGGTTGGTCCAATGCCTACTTCAAAAAGATGTCAGGTAAGGCTTTAAAACAGGAGTGGGAAACCCATGGTCTTCCACATGATTTTGGGCTCCATCTCCCATCAGCCCCAGCCAGCATGGCTGATGTTCAGGAATGAGAGGTTGCTGTAGTTTAGCAACAACTGGAGTGCCACAGGTTCCCCACTCATCCTTCAAAAGCAAGCAAGCAAGCAAGCAAACCAACCAACCAACCAACCAACCAACCAACCAACAAACCAACAAACCAAATGCAAGTTTGTTTTAGTAGCAGCTTGCCAATTTGCACCTCACCCAGTTACTATTCCATTCTTAAATATATATTTATCTTCCTTTGCAAACACTGAATCTGAACTGGTGCTTCCTATCTAAAAAACCAATCCTGCTACATACTGACCCCTGCTGGGAAAAACAAAAATATCTGCATTTTTCTTTTTTACTGGCAGACTAACTTTACTTTCTCTCAGTTTCTCTCTTCTTCTTTTTTTCAATCTCAGTTCACTTCCTCACATTTCCAGATCAGTTTGCAATTTTATTAAAAGTCCGCATGAAAATTCACCAGATTTCAGTGTGCATTTCTCCTAATAAGCATATGTTTGTGTGCAGTTTTTGCAAGCAATTTTTGCCTAACAGAATGCATTGTTTGCATGTTATTTTCACTAAGGTTCATCCCCCCTAATATACACAATGAATAGAAAATACAAATAAAAATCACTGCAGCATTAAAACATGTAAAACTGTTCCAGAATGGAACAGAACAATGTAAATTCAACCACCACCACCACCACCAAAGCACCTTAATTGCTAAAGGCCACATTAAAGAGGTGCATCTTCAGCAGGGGTGGCCAACTCCCAAGAGAGTGCAATCTACTCACAGAGTTAAAAACTGGCAGTGATCTACCCCCTTTTGGGGGGTTCAGGTCAAAGTTGTTGAGCTTTTTTAGGGAGGAGGAAAGCCCCATTTTTGGGGGAGTGCAGGGCATTTTTTAGGGGAGCCAAATTTGTTTAGCTTCTTTGGGGGGAGCCAGTGATCTACCAGTGATCTACCACAAATGTCCAGTGATCTACCGGTAGATCACCATCTACCTGTTGGACGTGCCTGATCTTCAGTATATGGTGAAAATTGTACAATGACAATGCTAGATGCATCTCTATGGGCAGGGAGTTCCACAGTTTTGGTCTGCCACAGAGAAGAAGAAGAAGAAGAAGAAGAAGAAGAAGAAGAAGAAGAAGAAGAAGAGGAGGAGTTTGGATTTGATATCCCGCTTTATCACTACCCAAAGGAGTCTCAAAGCAGCTAACATTCTCCTTTCCCTTCCTTCCTCACAACAAACACTCTGTGAGGTGAGTGGGGCTGAGAGACTTCAAAGAAGTGTGACTAGCCCAAGGTCACCCAGCAGCTGCATGTGGAGGAGTGGAGACGTGAACCCAGTTCACCAGATTTGAGTCCACCACTCTTAACCACTACACCACTGTTTCTCCTGGAGAAACAGTGTTTAATGCCCAAGCAGGCTTCTAGGTAGTTTCCTCATGTAAAAACCAATTACACAAACATTCAAATATAAGCACCCATGATTAAAATATGTAACAACACAGTTTAATTAAATCATTCAATATTTTAAATTTAATCCTTTGCATTACCCCACATACACATAGTATCCAAATCAAACCTTGTTCCAGTAAACACATTTGAAAGGTGATTAAGGGCTCGTCCACACTTATGCTTCTCCCATGCTTAGGAGGCAGAAGGCTGAGCAGTTTTCTGCTTGACCTGTGCTTCCTAGGCACAAGTGTGAGAGGTTGCTGCCTTGCCCCACTCCTTTCCAGTGCCAGATTTACGTATAAGCTAAACAAGCTATAGCTTACCATAGGACCCCACTCTCTTGGGGGCGTCCAAAAAATTTTAAGGAAAAAAAAACCTGGATGTACATTTCCAAAATACAAGATAAAAAACAAATAAAATAAAACCAACATACAGTTAGAGCTTAATAATTATTTTGCTATTAATATACTTCTTAATTGTATTTCACTATTAATATACTTCTTCTTGAATGTATTTCAGTTCAACAATTACTTTGATAAAATACGTATTTTGTTATGTGCAAATGGATTTAGATACCTATTAGGTCCATAAATTACCATATAGCATATATTCAACACAAAAAAACAGCGACAATTTGTTGTTGACAAAGGACAGCTGGACATATAAAGGGCCCCATTACATCCAGTAGCTTAGGGCCTCATCAAACCTAAATCCGGCCCTGCTCCTTTCCCAGGGAAAACCTGCTCTTTCCTGATAAATTGGAGCAAACATTAGCCTACTCTGGAGAAACACAATGGCCTGGTGGGCTGTGTGGAGTGGGGAGTGATCCTGTGAAATGTTCTTTTTAAAAAGTGTAAGAAAGGGAACAAATAACTGCTTAAACAGCCCGGCAGAGGGAGCTATTTTCTTAGTTTTCACTTGAGACAGCACCTAGTCTTGAATACCCAAATTACGGTACTGATTCTCAGCATGTTATGTTAAATTGGGGGTTATCCCCCTGCTAGCTGACTCTTTAAGATTTTGTAATATCTGGGCATTACTTAAAATTAGCACTCCTTTTTAGAGTAGTTGCAAAGGATCTAGTAGTATATTTCTGAAGGTAAATATGCTCATGTGTGCAAAATCAAACATCATATTCAGTTTTTATCCCCCCCTTAAAGCATTACAATTTTACTTGTTCTCACCAAGTCTACCCAGAGTTAAGTCCTACTGAATTCAATGAGGCTTACTTCCAGGTAAGGAGGGGTTTAGGGATGCAGCCCAATTTTGTTTTTATACATTATCTTTTAATCTGGTATTTTATTTGGTTGCTTTCTTTGTGGTGTGTTCAAATTGTAACTACCCTAAATACCAGTGGAAAAAATCCTGTCTATGTATGTAAATGCACACATAATCAGCACTGTTCTTTCAAGGATGGAGAAGAATATTTTTAAGCAAACTGCAATATTTTACACCCCCCAGACTAATTCATGGATTGGAGATATCCTTCTGATTTTGCACTTCTTCAAATTTGATGCTAGGGATGGGGGAGAAATTTGATTCAGTTCATGTTTAAAGGTAATCCTGCCTGACCCATACTTTTCAAAACAATACATATACTGTACTGAAAGGCATTCACCCTTCAAAGTTTGCCCTTCTCTGAATTTTGTGTTGTCATTCTCCAGACAACCAAAATTTACAAAAGTTTGCATTATGTTAAGGGAAAGTGTGCTTAAAATGCATATATTGGTGAAAATAACATACAAAAATGCATTCTGTTAGGAGAGATTGCTGATTATGTACATCAGTGAAAACTGCATACGAAAAGGTATGAAAATGTAGGAGAATTTCTGGGGAATTTTCATGAAGAGTTTTAAAAAGAGTTTAAAAAAGAGTTTAATCTGAAGAAGTGTGCATGCACAAGAAAGCTCATACCAAGAACAAACTTAGTTGGTCTCTAAGGTGCTACTGGAAGGAATTTTTTTTATTTTATTTTGTTTTGACTATGACAGACCAACACGGCTATCTACCTTTTCCTTCCAAGAATGAGGGATAAATTTGGCTTGGAACTATTCTGTTCTATCTAGTATTTCACTAAGGCACCTATAGTGAGGTTTTGATAATACCCAAACTTAATTTTATGTCAACTGGTTTAACTGATTAAAAAAGCAAAGTGAGACAGCTGCCTATTCCTGCTTTATTTTTTATTTTGTTTTTAAAAAACAAATTCACAAAAATTCACAGACAAGTGTGAAAACTGGAGGGAACAGACTTATGAATCAACACATGTGAAACAGGCATAGAGTAGAAAGAGACTGATCCATCCACCCCTCTAGTTCACAGATCTCTTGCCTCTCTCCATTTAAATGAACGAGGCAGGTGGCTCTTGTGATCCCTCACCTGTATTTGAGAATGCCAAAAGCAATGGTTCTTTTGCTGGATCTGAATGCAAATTTTAAAAGCAATGCTATTTTAAATTTGCTTTTACCTGTTCTTATACAATAGAATTTATGTTGTATGGCTCTTCCTGTTGTTCTTTTGGTGGTTGTCTGTGGATTTCTTTTTTATAAAAGCAACCATCAGTTTTAATACATTTTTAATTGTAATGTATTCTTTTTTATTCATGCTTTATGTCCTTTGCAAAAATTGTGAGTTGCTTGGAGACCTTTTTATGTGCAGCATGTGACTAATAACTGCAATCAATAATAATGATGACAAATCAGCCCCAAGACGATGGGTCACAGGAAATGCTTCCACTTACAGTTCCCAAAGCCCTTTACTCAGACCCTGAGTTTTTGCATTATTCAGTCTGATTTTCTTCTTCCTGTATGCAAGAAGTATAATTACTGAATGAATGAATGAATGAATCTTTATTTGCGTCAGCCATCAGCCATAGCAATAAAACAACAATACGATATACAAAGAATAGAAATAAAAAGTCAATTATATAAAATACATTTTAGGGTTTCGCATCAATAGTCAAACAGTGGATCTTATTCTGATTGCCCCAGCTAAAAACCTTGCAACTTTTGCTGTCACCTGCTCATCTCTGCCAAGAGAAAGGACACTGTGGCAGTGGTTGAGGGACGTGGAATGGACAATAAAAGAGGAGTGATAATCTCATTCCTCAAGTCTTTATAAAGAGTGGAAGCTAGAAGGGCATGCGCCACCGATTTGATACTGCCATCTCTGAATGTTTCAGTGTATTAATCACTATTGCACAACACGTGCCTTGTGTTACATTTCTTCTCCCATAGGGCTTCTGGCAAGAATAAGGCAAGAAGCACATGAGCAGGGGCAGACTTTGTCAATATGGCAGCCTGAGCTAAGTCAACCCCCCTCTCCCCACTTCCTATTTTCACAATAATGGGTTGGTACCCATATTATTATAGGTGGAATAACTTCCAGAAGTTGTTGGGTTCTGCCATGGACTGGCTGGATGATGGTGGGAGACACCCACTGGGGAACCCCCAAAAGATCCCCAGGGGAAGAAGGCTCAGAGCCAGGGGACTGGTGGTAGGATGACGATGAGTGGTGAGAGGGAGAAGAGGGAACAGACTGAGAAGAGGAGATGTCAGGAGCAGAAGAAGTAACAGGATTTAGTGAACAGGAAGAGGTTGGGGCAGAGTGCAGTCCAGAATCAGAGGCACAAGAAGAGGCTGGAGAGGAAGGGGCCAAGAGGAAGAGATCAGGCAGGCTGCTGCTGAAGCCAGGGAATCTCCCCCTCCTGCTGCAATGGGCAGCTCCCCTCTCCCCTGGTCTCCCAGAACCCAAAGAGATATGAAGAGGGCAGAGAAAAGACAAGCAAAATGAAGGTGCCTCATAGGGAGCTGTGGGTACGTTTTCAGTCTTCACAACTGCCTCACTGGGGCAGGATCTACCCGGAAGAGTTTCTGTGCTCACTAAGCCTGACCTCCTGAGCGATTTCATTTCTTTGAATAAAGAGTTAACTTCTCTGACACCATGTGAGTTATTGCTGACCTGTTCCTGACACCCGCTCTGACAGGCCCCAACCCCTTCCAGCCCCAAACAGCATGCTCAATGGGCAAAGCAGGTGGGAGTTGTAGTCTAGCAATATTGTGAGGGCCACGGGTTCCTTAACCTGGCCCTAGAGTGTGTAGCTCTTTCTGGCTGCACCGGCTCCTTCATATGTTGTTTCAACAATATAAGCTCATATGTGGGGATAGCATGGCGTACGGCAGGCGTGGAGAACACTTTTCAGCCCAAGGGCCAAATGCCCTTCTGGGCAACCACCTGGGAGCCACATGCCAGTGGTGAGCAGGGTCAAAAGCAAAAGTGGGCAGAGCAAGAAATGTGGCTATTGCATTTGTGCTATAGGCTAGTTTCTATGCACACACCCTATATCCATCCAGCCAAGCAAGAGCCATTATCAGAGCTTAAGGACACAACCTAGCCAGGTGAAAACACCCAAGGAAGGGTGCAAAGGATATCTGGTGCAAGGTGTGGCTCAGGAGGGTGTGTGCCCTGAGATGTTCTGAATGCCGGATTGGGAGGTCCATTTGGCTCTTATACACAATGTTCCCTATCCCTGATGAAGGGTTCCATCACTGAATGTGGACATTCTGCAGGTCCATGGATGGCTGTGTGTGGACAAAACGTGATCAGTGTGTGGTTGAGTTGTGAAAATCTGTGGTGTGGAGGAGGCCTTGTGGGAACAGGTCCTTCAGGCTCACTGTTTGATGTTACCGCACTGAAGCTGTGCCTTGCCCTTTTGATTCTGCTGCTGCAGTTGTTTGAAGCATACAGATATTTATCACTGCGTTCTCCCAGCTAGCCCTAATTTCCATTATACACACCCTGTGGCCCATTTTCTTCGTGCTAAAATGCAAACACACACACACCTTAGGGATTGGCACATAACAGAGCATATCATGTAACTGTTGGACCACCAAGTTGCCATACAGATTTATCAAGGCTGCCGATGGTAGCACAGTCTTTTTTCTTTTAAAAAAAGAAGAAGTTTACTAAGTGTTCCAAAATTCCACACGTGCATTTCAATACATAATAAAAACTCCCCCTCCCTACCCTCTTTCCCATAGTGCTTCTGTTTCTATCCCTGGTGCATCCTATCTTACCTTAACAAAACTATTGCAATCTTTAATCCGTTCTGTTGCTCATTGGTCAAATCCCGCTTGCGTGCTCATCATATGATACTATTTCTTTAAATCTGAAGAGGGTTTCCATTCTTCCACAAAACCTTCGTCCTTAGGTTCTCTTATTTTAGCTGTTAACTTTGCCAGTTTTGTGTAGTCCATCACCTTGCTTATCCATTCTTCTCTAGTGGGCATTTCTGCTGCTTCCCACTTTTGTGTGTAAAGAGAATCCCAGCTGCAGTTGTAACATATGGCAGCAGAATCTCAGGGAGACCTGAAAATGGTAGAAATACAGGATCAAAATCGGGCTGCATACGCACCATGCATTTAAACAGTGCCTTTTTCAGGGGGTGGGGGAGAGTGCCAGAACTCACTTCTAGTTCCTGAGTCCACCCCACCCCAACCATGGCAAGCGCCGCCAGCAAGACAACCGGGGTACACATGGCCAGCAGGAGAGTGTAGTGCATAGCGGGGGGAAGCACATCACATGGTGCGCCACCCACTCTTGCATTCCTCGGGGAGCAGGGTTTGCGTGTTTCGGCCAGTCCTGGGGGGGGGGCAGCCAGGCCCTGGCGGGGCTTTGCTCAATCCCCATGTGACTGAGCATCTCTAGGAAAACTAGGTGTTAGTACTGAGTAATGGTAAGTACCGCCAGGAAAAAAACCCACTGCATTTAAAGCACATTAAAACCACATCCCCCAAGAATTCTGGGAGCTGTAGTTTACCCCCCCACTACACTTCTTAGCTCCCTTAACAAACTACAGTTCCCAGGATTATTGTGGGGCTGTGTACATTTTAATTCTCCATTTGTAGGTTCACATATTAGGTGCAAGATTTGGAGACATTTAGCTCCCTTTTTGTTTTGCTTTTACAGAAAAATGTCTGGTTTTCACAGACCATATAATATGGATATGTGTTCGGAAATGCACTAGTAAGGCTTTACCTTTTAAAGAAAGAGAGTTACCATTAAAATTTGATATAATTTTGAAATATTTGATAAATCCAGAACAAAACCATAACGTTAGTTTTGCTAATCGGACTGGATTTCTAGCTTATCCTGTCTTTGGAATCAGGTGAATTCCAGTGTAATTATGTAAAGCTTGTTATATATTTAATGTTGCCCTGTTTGTTATCTTAAGCCTTAGACGCTGCCACCCAGAAATATAGGTGCAAAACAATGAATGAACGGGTTCCTTCTAGAATCCACACTCCTGCCTTTCCACACCCAGTTTCACAGTACAATTGAAAGCCAGTGTGACACACTCAAGTGTTTTTATTTTGACTTGTTGGGGGAGGTGGGGAAAGCTAATCTGTTTCTTAAAGGAGGGTTTGGGGAACCTGTGTCCCTCTAGGCGCTGCTGTACTACAGTTCCCTTCATCCCTTACCACTAGCCATGCTAGCGAGGGCTGATGAAGTCCAGCAACAACTGGAGGGCCACAGGTTCCCCATCTCTGGTTTAAAAGATGGCAACAGCGGGTTACATGAGAGCCAGTGCGGTGTAGTGGTTGAGAGCGGTAGACTTGTAATCTGGTGAACCGGGTTCGTGTCCCCACTCCTCCACATGCAGCTGCTGGGTGACCTTGGGCTAGTCACACTTCTTTGAAGTCTCTCAGCCCCACTCACCTCACAGAGTGTTTGTTGTGGGGGAGGAAGGGAAAGGAGGTTGTTAGCCGCTTTGAGACTCCTTCGGGTAGTGATAAAGCAGGATATCAAATCCAAACTCTTCTTCTTCTACATTTCTGAACTAGTTTCACCAGGAGACCCAGGTTCAAATCCCCCACTCAACCAGGAAGTTCACTGAGTCGCCCTGGGTCAATCATTGTCTCCCAGCCTAATATCCCTTATAGGATTACTCTGAGGGGCAGTGATAGAAAAACTATGCATATTACCCTGAGCTCATTGGAGGAAGGGGCAATATATAAATAAATTAACCCATGCGGGCCACTGGGATTTATTTTGACACGGCAGATACCTTTGCTTAAAAGGCAAGCCTCAGCTCTGTGTCCAAAAAAGGGGGAAATGCTTGCCTCTTTGTCAGTTGGAGCTGCAGTAGGGAGCACTTCAGATGAAGCTCAAGTCTAAAATAAATTATCTGGATTTCAGCCAGTATGCTTTAAAAACCATAAACTCAAAGGGTAGTATTAGTGTCTTGACCAAAAATGTAATATCATCATTAACATCTAATTAAAAAGAATGCTGTTGCTAATCATTTCCTTTCATTTCCTTTTTTTAGTTTAAAGTCAGTAGAGGCCCAGTGGCTACCCTCGGGATACAAAAAATAAGAATAAAAAAATGCAACATTGAGCCGAACAGTCATAAGGAGGTGTGAGGGTTCAATTAAAAGCTATATTTATATGACAACAGGATGTAATAGCGCTGATTAACAACCTGTTTTATAAGATATTTCAGCAACAATTTAAGCTGGCAAGTATTGAAGCTGTCATACAGTATGACAGGACAAGGGTTCATAACATTAAGCCCTAAACCATCAGTCCCAGCTATGGACGGGTGAGCAATTTGATTCCGCTCGCATTTGAAGGCAAACATGCCTCATTCACACTTCCCAAAACAATACATGAACTGAGACATAGCCAACCTTCAAAATTTTAAGTTTCTGAATTTTGCAATGTGACTCTCAAGTAAAGCAATTTGAACAAAAGGTATAGACTAGGATAAAGCGAGCAGAGTTTTGTGAGTTGGGGGGCGGGGCGAGGGTAAGCTGTATGCCTGAGTCCATTCCAATTCCTAGCTACAACAAGGATTCAATTGCTAGAATAGCCAAGGAAGCTTGGCTATGGGTTGTTAAGGTAACAAAGGAAGTTCTGTGCACCAAATGGGTTGACCTCCTCCCTCAACTGCCTGTTAGTCTGAAAGACAAAGGTCAGAGTTGAGAATGGTGTGTGTAAGCTAGAAGCTAAAGCAGGTTACAGGCTGGACACCTGAGAGACAGAGACAGGCCTAATTTCTGCTGGAATCCAAGGCTGTGGCTATGGGAGAAACAGTGCCTTCTTGGGGTGTTAATGCTGGGAGCCCCTCCATCAAAGGCTCAGGTTGTACATATGTGTCAATAAACCATGTATCCTAAGGACATCACAATCTCTGCCATCCTCATTCTTAGGAAACCGAACCCTTGGTAAGCATCTGGAAACCATGGAATCTCACACCGCTCAGAGATTGGGATGGTGTATAACAATATAATTGTGTATATTCTTGAAAACTACATACAAAAATTCACATGCTCAATGAAAATACTGCAACAACAACCGCAGGGCATGAGGGAAGAGAGAGGAGAACTGAGAGGGAGGGAGGAGAGGGAGTAAGAGGCTGTACTGTTTGTAATAATGTGAAAACCCTAATAAACTATAAATTAAAAAGTGTTGCAAAATAGTTATATAAGTGTTATCAAAATTTACTTTTGGGAATGCCAGGTTGTCCTCTGAATATAATTCATCCAGTGAGCACATGGCAGTTGTAAGAGGTTTCCAAATCAGTACAGTTTTGATAGGTTCAGGTCACCATCTTGATTCCGAATGGTATCTGATGATATCCAATTGTAGACCAAAACCTGCACCCTGATCTCAGCTGCATCATGCCAAATTTGATGATGATATCTTAAGAGGTGAACAAATCAGTGCAGTTTGTGATGCTTCGGTCTGCCATATTGATTCAAAATGGCATCCAATTGTAGACAAAAACCAGCTCCTTCATCTCAGGAATCACTGTGCCAAATTTGGTGGCAATACATTCAGAGATGCCCAAACGCATAGAGAATCGATAGACGGACGGACAACTTTTCATTCTAAAATATGTAGTAGAAAATGTAGCTACTATTTTTAGAAGGGCACAGTAAGTTGGCTTGCAGTTCAGGTATGCACTGACCCTATCTGCTTTCTTCTGCTGGAATTACTGAATTTCATTTCATTGCATGATCAGGTCAGATAAAGAGTGTTGGAGGTTTTGAGGGTTTCCCCCCCTATAAACTATGTCCTAAAAAGAAGTCTTTGGAGAAAATAGAAAGTAGCGCTTGAGTTGACTAAGAATTAAATATATGCTTCTGCTTCCATGGGAAATGTGTGTGTGTGTGTATGTAAGAAGTGTGGTTGTGTGTGGGTTTGGCCTTGCCTATTTTTGAACTTGGCTCAGCCCATTGCTGAAATGCAGCACCTAACAGTTTTCCTCCAGGGTAACGCGGACCTCAGCCTGAAAAAGTTTCCCAGCCCCTGAGCTAAACTATCTCAGTTAGCAGGGCTATAAAAGACCTTTCTGAGCCCTTGCCAAAGAGCCCTTGCAAGTCAGATTTGACTAATATGGAGCTAGCTGGACGAGTGGTTTGACTTTGTGCAAGGCAGCTACATCTATTGTCCTCTGTGAGGAGCTGAACTGGCATCCTGGTGTGGTTGGCTTGCTTTTTCATGACCTGCTCCATTGCAGTAATAACAAGCCTTGCTCCTGGCTAAGATAATGCTAAACCTGTTCTATGAAAGTGTCTTCTTCTCTAATCAAGAGATCTGGATAAAACGGCACACCTTGAGATGTGTTGCGTCTTTCTGTTAATAGCAGGCGGGTAAAGGGTAATTGTGCTTGGAGAACGTTTTTCTTTTCTTTATTTTTTTTAAAAATTATTAAGCAAAATTAAACAAAACTTGTTGTCCATCATTATAATCAATACATTTTCCTCAGCTCCCCTCTCTGATTTATTTATACATTTTGTTCTCTGCATGTTATAAAATTGTACATATCATCACCTTATCTATCATGTGTACTACTAATAAATTTGTGAATGTTTATTCAAAACCTGCCAACGAGTCCAAATCATTTTGTTGTCTTTTTAAATAATTTGTAAAAAGTTCCCATTCTTCCTTGAAGTCACGATTGCCCTTCTCATGTAGCTTATATGTTAATTTTGCCAATTCTGCATAACTCATCAATTTTTCTTGCCATTGCTCTTTCATCGGACAAAAGGAGAATGTTTTTCGAGGGGAGAAAACATTGGGAATTGAAACTATGAATTGACTTTAACAGCAACATAGCTTTAGCAGTTGTGCAGTTTTATCACCGTCTCACAATCAGTCAAGAAGAAGTAGAAAAGGAGGCCTAGATCCCCAGACTCCCTTGAGCCTTGGGTGGGGAAGACAATTAATCCTGCTCATCTGTCATCCTTCAGATGAGGTTGCCTCCTCTCCCTTCCCTCCTTGCCTGCCAACATGGCAGGGCATTTATTATCAGTTAAGCGAGTCGCCTTCTCCCCATCTCCACCTACAACCAGTCTCTTGCTTTCCATCAGAGTCCCTTAAAACTTGCTCCACTCTTCCAACAGCAGGGCCAGACTGAAACAGCTGCCTCAGGCGGCAGAATCCCACAGGGCAGCACCCCTCGCAGGCACCACAGCTGTCCCTGCTGCTGCAGCCATGCTATCATAGTAAAAGAGGCTTCGGAGGAACAGGGGAGGCACCTTTCTGTTTTGCGTCAGGTGGTGAAATAGGACAGGATGGCCCTGTTCAGTGGTTGGCAACTGGTAGCCAAATGTGACCCATAATGGTTTGCTGCTTGGCCCAACAAGAGCAGATTGTTCCTTCCTTCCTGGGGTGTGCCACTACCACCTACACCCATTGTCTCCTCCACCTACCATGGGCTAGGTGTTTGTCTGTGCCATGTGCAGCCTGCTCTTCTTTTTCCACCCTCCATTATTGGTGGTGGAGCAGTGCAATTTGCCTAACCCTCACCACTCAGGAAATTTGGTTATGCATTGACTACTGGCCATTCCATGGACTAGATAAGTGCCTAGCAATTCCAGTGATTATGGGGCATCTTGCTCTTCCTTACTCCACCCAGGGATTACCTCACCAGTTTAAGGCATAAGAATAAAATAAGAGCTCTGATACATTCAGCATCCTGTTTTTCACAGTGCCTCCAGGAAGCCCTCCAGATGCCTCCAGGACCTCAAGCAGAACCTGAGGATAATAGCTATCTGCTGCTGTTTGCATTCAGACACATGCTGCCTCCAAACCTGGAAGTAGCACATAGCCACAATGACGAGTATCCACTGATAGCCTGATCCTCCACAGGTTTTGTCCAGTCCAGGGATCACCAACCTTTTGGGGCCAGTGGGCACCCTTGGAAGTTTAAGAAACTACCATGGGCACCTGTCTAAAATTGGCTGCTATGGGGGCATGGCATAGCACAAACTATTTTCAGTTGGCATAACAAACTTTGGCTGCTGTGAGGGAATGATATATAATGCAAAATGCCTGCCATAGCTAAAATGCTGCTTCCATGCCCCTTCCATCAAAAAGACCCTGGACATCTGCCACCACACTACACTCGCAGAGAGAATCTCCTTGCACCTCTTCTCTATTCAGAACGGATGATGCCCTGTCCTGGCATCCAATGATGTAAGGACACGTTTAGGGCAGTGTGGGGAATCTGAGACAGTGCAAACAGGAAGAGCAAACTGTCTCGCATTCATTTTTGGAGGGGATATTACTGACACCTGTGGGTGTCATAGGACATACCACACTGGGCTCAGTGGTGCCTGCAGGCATCATGTTGACAACTCCAAAGCCATCTAAATTGGTGGCCATGACCGCATCATATAGTTGAGTCCCAACTTCAGATAGGGCAAAGAAGTCACATACCACCAGGAACTGGGTGTGCTTTGGCAGTGACTGGACTGCAGGAAGAGAAGATGAAGGATCACGGTGTGGGGAAGACTCACACATGGCCTAGTATGGGGGTTGTATGCAATCATGAAGGATATGGTCACCAGTGTCTCTTAACCCTCCCCTGTCAAAGGCAGTGGCTTCTGAATTGCTTGAATCAGCAGGAGGAGAGGGAGGGCTTTATTGATTAGGTCATGCTTGTGGGCTTCCTTCCCATAGGCATCTAGTTGGCCATTGTGAGAACAGCATGCTAGACTTGATGGGCCCCAGGCCTGATCCAGGAGGACTCTTCTTATGATTGTTTTGGACAGCTTCACACATGTCCCATTGAAAGCCCAGCCAGATCTCTAGCTGAGGGTCCCCAGTCTAATTGCCTAACCACAGGAAACATTTATGTGTTAAAAAATATGGCATATGGTTGTGCTTTTCTTGAAATATAGCTCTCTGCATTTGGCAGCAAACACAGTTGCTTCCAGCAGGCACGGAGGGTGTTTGTTATTCGTCCCCCTGCACTCTCAGCAGGAGGCTTCTCCCTCATCAGATGGAACTAGGAGTATTACTGGCACACTCCTAGGGAAATGCCAGTGAGTGATAACAACTGAATGCTCAAAATGGGTGTCCTTTCTTATTATTCTTTTTATCTGCACAAAGCTCACTCTAAGGGGGGGAGGCATACCGCTTTCAGGTGGCTTAAGGGAAATAAGATTTCACTGGCAATTTGACTAATGAGATCAATGGAATAAGGCTCAGTTCATAGCAGTCATGGAATGGTTTGTAGCTCCACAGCAAAGCACAGGAGTTGTGTCCAAAAAGTTGTAGGTTAAATCCCTGGGAGCTCCAGGTAGGCCTGGAAGAGACCACTGCCCTGGAACCCTTGGGAGCCACTGTCAATCACCATAGACCAGTGGTGGCTAACCTTGACACTCCAGATGTTTTGGAACTACAACTCCCATCATCCCTAGCTAACAGGACCAGTGGTCAGGGATGATGGGAGTTGTAGTTCCTAAACATCTGGAGTGTCAAGGTTAGCCACCACTGCCATAGACAATACTGGGCTAAGCCAATAAAAGGCAGGTTCCTGTGTTCTTTTCTCTGCTATTAATGCTATTCCCCCTTCTTTCTACTTTATTATTAATGCTTTATTTTGTTATTTTCCCTCAAAGGGAACATACTGGGTTCCTGTTTTTGGGAGAGCAAATTGGGGCACCCCCCCATCCCGCTGACACCATTGCTTGCCTGTTCGCCCTTCCCTTCCCCCTCCTACATTTGCCCACTGGCCTCTCCTCCTCCACAGTCTCCTCCTCCTCAGCCACAGGAAGCTGCACTGATCTGTGTGGCATTGGGAGACACTGTGCCAATCAGCACGGCCTCTTCTTCCACCACCATTGGCACCACAGACAGAAGGAGGAAGAAGAGTGGTACTGTGTGAGTCAAGGTAAGTTTTCCTTCTGTTTTTTGGTCCTGTGTTCTGGTGTTGAGCAGCCAGAGCACAGGAGTCAAAATGAGACACCCAGGACTGGGGTCAGGTTCTGACAATTCAGGATGTCCCACTTAAAATGGGACACTTGGAGGTATGGTATCCCCCCTCCCCTTAAAATTCCATAGACTGTTTTCTAATTTAGTAAATTTCAGGACTTGTTTCGTGAACCTGTTGTGGTCTCAGTCTTGCCTAAATATTGACCAAGGGATCTGGTGGCAGCTGGGGATTTCAAAGGGCAAGAGTGGGGTGCATAGAGGGGTTCACTCTGGGTTAGCTGGGAGCACTCTCCCATCAAACGGCACATGACCAGGATAGTTGGGAGGCGGCCATCACAGATACCAATGCAAAAATGGAAGAATAGCATGCAAAAGATACTTTGCTCCAGATGATGCACCTGTACCCAATGGTTTGATTCCTTAATAAAGGTATTACTGTCATGACCCCTGACATGACCCCTTTTCACTTTTCAATTTCACTTTGTATGAAATTGTAAGGCATTTGTATACTGCCTTTCTATATTGCTATACATAAGGAGGTTTACGACAACAAAGATCACAATCTTATAATAATCTGACTCAATATAAAAAAATCACAACAACATAACTTTAAAATAAACTTATATCAAATAAAGTAATATTCAACAATCCATTAGAATATAACAGTATACAATAAAACCAACTCTCGAAATATCGGCAAATAAGAATTAAACAGAAATTCATTTGTACCCATTACAATAAATCATTACTAAACTATAATCTATTAAAAAATAGCAGCTAGTCACAATGCATAAAATACTGCAATACATACAGAAGCATTTAAAAGGGTCAAATTGAGAAACAAAGACACACAATTCATAATAAACAGTATGTAATACATGCAAAATAGTAGTTGTAGCAGTTCAGGGCCTTTTGGGTGGCAGCTCCCCATTTATGGAATGCACTCCTCCAAAGGCATAGCATGGGTTGCGGGCGCCGAGGGCCACACAGAGTGGGTGGGTGGGAGGGAAATGGACAGAGTATGCATTTGTATTCAACTGTCTAACAGTGTCCACGTCACCCAGTAGACCGCAGTTGCAGAGATAAGAAAAGGAGGATCATTCTGTTGTCTGGAGAGGTCACTTCTTGGTTCGCATGGAGAAGCTGTTTTTTTCAACAATTCCCAGTGACAGAAGCGCTCAGCTGTATTGAGGGAGCACCAGGTGTTTCGCACCCCTAACAATTGTGCGCCTGGGGCAATTGCCACTGTGCTCCCACCATGCTATGCCCCTCCCCTCCCCTGTGAAGTGCACCTCTCTTCTATTGACATTTAGACAGACATTTAGACTCATGAACTTGAGATACAGAGTCTCATGCTCTACCAACTGAGCTATCCCAGCGTCTAATTTTTTTTTACCCCAGATGGGACTTGAACCCACAATCTGCGGCTTAGGAAGTCTTAGGTGACTGGGGCTCCACAAGCTGTGACAATGTCTGATTTTATTTTATTTAAAAGAAACACTTTTCTAAACTTTTTGTGTTGTTGAGCTGTTTTGTTGTCTGCTGCTCAAGGCTTTTTTAGGAGGAAGGATGGGATAGAAATTTAATAAATGAATGAATGAATGAGCTGTTTTGCAAAAAACAACAACAACAAAAAAACACCACCAAACAAACTGCCAGCCCACTTTTTCACCTTAATTAAGAGGGAATGATAACTGTGAATGAGATTCTTCCTCTGTGGAGACAGTTAAGTGCAGATTTGTTTAAGAAAATGTTAATATCAACACAACACTTAGAACATCAAAGAGTGCAATAAGCTGAAACTTGCCTAGGAATGTACCTAGCTTCACCCTTTGATTTGCACTATTAAAGGAAGCTAATTGAATGATGTGAGTCACACATTTACATAGAGGGAATGGCATCTTACAAACGGCAGTTCCCAGCTTTCTTCGATCCAGGAATTTTGGAGCTCCAGGTCTAATACCAAAGTTGTCCAACCTCCAACCCCACCCTGGGTTTGGGAAGCCCTTGAGGCCCAGTGCTCTCTTGGCCCATCCAACTTGGCTCCATCTCTTGTTGAATCCTGATGGAGCCTCCTTCTCTTCCCCCCATCATTCCCACAACTGCTCAAACAGGCACTGCCCTGAGGGGCTGGTGTCAGGAATGCAATCTCATTTGAATAGCTCTCCAATTTCTTTTTGATAATGTTGTATTTTATTACAAACACAGCTGACTGCTAAATCACTCAGTCTACTCCCTGTCCCCACTGTGGTCCAGCTTGGGTCCCATCCACATTGTACATTTAAAGCACATGGCTTTACCCCAAAGAATCCTGGGAACTGTTGCCTACACCTCACAAATCTACAATTCCCAGCACCTTTAACAAATTTAAGTTCCCGGATTCTTTGGGGGAAGGGATATGTTTTAAATCAGGCTTCCTCAACCTCGGCCCTCCAGATGTTTTGAGACTACAATTCCCATCATCCCTGACCACTGGTCCTGCTAGCTAGGGATCATGGGAGTTGTAGGCCAAAAACATCTGTAGGGCCGAGGAAGGTTGAGGAAGCCTGTTTTAAATGCATATGGTGTGGATGTGACCATACATGCTCATCCTACTCAGAGCAATCCTGTTGATATTAATTGACACAACTAACATAGATCCATTTATTTCAAGGAATCTACTCTGAGTTGGATTTGGTTGGATACAACCCATAGTCCAGCACTGGATCCAGCAGCACTGCCATTTGGGGTCCAGGTAGCTTCAGGGGACAAGGAGTGCCTATTGCCAGTTATGACCAGTTCACAAGCTTTGGCTTTTCCTGGATTGGGATAGCCTTACCCAATGCTTTTGCAACCTTGTGATGAGATTGCTATAGTGCACTTTATGTGGACCTTCCCCTAAAGATGGTCTGGAAACTGCGGCTAGTGCCAATCGCTGTAGTCAGAGTATCGACAGGTGCTTGGGCACGTAGTCATGTTACACTTATTCTATGGAATCTGCACTGACTGCCCAGTTGCACCAGCAGGAAGTATGTGGCAGAGGCTACACCCATCACAAAGAAGTGACCAATTTGGCACATTGTCATTGTACCATGGAGCTATGGTGCATCAGAGGTGGCAGTTAAAAACAACAACACTACAGCATCTTCCATATGAAAAGTTTGCTGGAAGCTGTGGACCATACAAGGATTGCCACATACATATGCCACATGAACATCCTAATTTTTTTGAGGACTCAATTCAAATCAAATGCAGGAGTGATTGTGATCACCCTGATACCGTTCCTCAGTGCACAATAAAAAGGACATCTGGAGAGGTCCCACATATACAAAAACAGTAAAAACAAATCACACATCTAAAAAGCAAAGCAAAAAGTAAAAAAAATTCCTTCCAGTAGCACCTTAGAGACCAACTAAGTTTGTTCTTGGTATGAGCTTTCGTGTGCATGCACACTTCTTCAGACAAAGAAGGAGCTGTCGTCATCATGAACAAAACCAATTACATCCAGGAGGCTCATAGACAACTTTCCAATACCGCCTTTTACATAAAATTGGACTCAGACCCCACACAAGAATACAAAAAAGAACTGAACAAGATTGTTAAGGAGCTACCCCCACACACCCAAGAACAGATCCTCACAAACACACCAGCAGAACCTCGACCAGGAACTTTCTATCTTCTACCTAAAATACACAAACCAGGAAATCCAGGACGCCCCATCATCTCAGGTATTGGCACTATCACAGTGGGTGTCTCCGGTTATATGGACTCTGTTCTGAAACCATATGCCATTAGTGCTCCCAGCTACGTACGTGACACCACAGATTTTCTGAGGAAAATACAATCTTTAAATAATCTTCCTAACAATACTATATTAGCCACGATGGATGTGGAATCTCTGTATACCTACATCCCACACAACGATGGTTTACAAGCTATAAGGAACACCATTTCCTTATAGCAATTTCAGATCCAGTTTAGATACCGACTAGGATAAAACTCTCCACTCAAAAGGTTTGTTGAAAGAGGAACAACTTCAGCAGGTGCCCAAAGGACAACAGCAAGGGCACTTTTCTGATATGTAACGAGAAGGAATTTCAACATTGCGCAGAACAGACCTCCTGCTAAGATGAGATCTACAGGATCTCATCTCCCATGGAGTGCAGTGATTGGTTGAGAATTTAAGGGAGGAGACAATCTTTTAGATATCCTGTTCCC
The DNA here is from genome assembly GCA_034641385.1 of Darevskia mixta. Taxonomy (NCBI): domain Eukaryota; kingdom Metazoa; phylum Chordata; class Lepidosauria; order Squamata; family Lacertidae; genus Darevskia; species Darevskia mixta. The sequence goes on along the minus strand of JAWWNH010000061.1, from coordinate 6,346,141 downwards.
AAGTTGTGTACAGCTTTGTGTTCTGGTACCAACACCTTGAACTTAGCTCAGTAGCTAACTGGCAGCCAGTGCAATTCTTGCAGCAGCAGCATAATATGATGGTGATATTCTGCCTCCGTGAGCAGTCAAACTGCTGTATTTTGCACTAGCTGCAGCTTAGTCAAACTCGAGGGTAGACCCATCACAGTGGACAGGGCCCTCTTTCTTGTTGTGTCTTTCTTGTAGTATGGAATTCTCTTTCCCAGGAGGCATGGCTGCTGCAGTTCCACTGTCAAGGAAAAAAAGAACATGGCTGTTCTCATCCAAAGGAAAGGAAAGCTGAATGAGGCTACATGGACTTTCATGCCTACTTTGTTCTTCTAGCAAGATGATGGTGGATGCGACAGGGGAATATTTTGCTTATTCAGTTATTTTTCTTTTCAAGTAGCAGAGAGCCATTTTAGGTGATGTTCTGGAGGAGAAGAGGAAACTCAGAAAGGTGGGGGTATATAGAAGGGGTCCCCAGCTTTTTGGGGGTTCAACAGAAAGTATTCATTTCACAGGGAATAAACACCATCTCCCCCATAACAGGCAAAACTCCTACACAAATGCTCCCAAACAAATGAAACACAGACAAAAAAGGCCACCCCAAAAGGTACAAAAAAAACCAACCAACCAACCAACCAACCACACACACACAACTCAGTTTTTAAAAAGTGAGAGGAGTAGGGGGCTTTTGCAGGCATCTGGGGGGTATCTGAGGGTGCCAAGTTGAGGACCCCAGAGCCATAGGAATAATTAGGTTGTATCTTATGTAAGAATTCTTCCCAGTTGGGTTGCTTGTAAACAGCTCCTGCCATTTCCAATGTTATTTTCATTGTGATTCCCAAACCATTGGAGGTAAAGTTGGGACGAGTGAGCAAGAGCAGGTCTGATTTATGTTCTCTTGATAGTGCAAGATGTTCTTCAGCAGCTGTGGACAGGTTACAGCATGCGCCTAATTATATATCACACAAACATGTTACTGCTGAGTTTCTATAGGCACGGTTCCAGGAACAACATGGGTTTGTACCAAGTAGCAAAATAAATGGCACCAGTGAAGTGTGAGAAATAGTCATTGAATACCGGGCAGAAATCACTCCCCTTCTGTACGAGGTGTCACGTGTGCCTCATTATGCATTTCATAAAGCAAGAAAAATGGGTATAAGAGTTAAGAAACGGGACAGGCTGGTTTCCTGGTAAGAGTTAGTGAAGCAGGACAAAGTCAGGAGGAGGAGATCCATTTCAGTTGCAAATTCCTCTACTATGACACTTTGTAATCCCACCTGCAGGCCCACTCAGAGGTCGGGAGAGGCCCAGATCACTTCCAGTTTTTGAGGGCCACAACAACAACAACAACAACAACAGCTCATGAAAAGAAAATAGGGTGGAGAAGAAAATAAGAAGAGTGATATATATAATTTGATTTTTTAAATTTATTTAACACTCTTTTCTGTTTCCTGTGGAAATGCACTAATTATTCAGGGGTGGGGTGGGGCAGCTAGCTTCTGTGTTCTGTCACAGTCGATATTAGGCATGGCAAGACAATTTGAACTCTCTTGAGAGAATGTGTCACATTTTGGTCTGTTGTGCTTAAAAAACAGGTTGTGAAACTGATCAAATACCAAAAAATTAACAAGGGCCTAAATTTGAGGCTCCTTTGGAGTTTAAGGCCCTGAGCCGAATGGCTCTCCTGACCACCATCCTCTGATTGGCCCTGATGATCTGATATTCTTGAACCAACACATGAAGGACCAGATGTTGGGGGAAAGCAATGGAGCCAGAAAGAGCCACACACTCTGGGGCAAAGGTGGGAAGCCTGTTGCCCTCCAGGGGTTGCTAGACTACATCTCTAACATTTTTTGACCATCGAGAATGCTGGCTTGGGCTTGAAGGGGTTGGAGCCTAACAACAACTAGAGGGCCAGTTATACGGATGCTAATGATTGTGAGTTATGCATTAGTGTTAATATAGATACACATCTTTTAATATGCATAGGCAGATACAGTTGGATGTACTCCAGGGATGGGGAACTGGCGGACCTTTAGATGCTGATAGGCTCCAACTCCCACAAGTTCCAATCAACTTGACCACTGGTCAGGGATGATTAGAGATAGAGTCCAGCAATATCTGTATGGGTACCACTTGGTGCAATCAGCCTACAGATCCCCAAATGAGGAACAGATGAAGCTGCCTTATACCAAGTTGGGGCATGACTGCATCTAGCTCAGTATTACCTGCACGGCAGCTTTCCAGCATTTGAGGAAGATATTCCCCCCAGCCCTACCTGAATATGCTAAGGATTGAACCTGGTACCTCCTGCATGCAAAGCAGATGTTGTACCACTGAGATTCAGCCCATGTATTTTTGTATGTATGTATTGAAAGGAATTAACATGCATTATAATCTAAAACAGTAAGTATCTTCTACTTCTCTAAAGCCACTTTTACAAGTTTTACAAGTCCTAAATATAACATAGTAATCTATTCTGGTCAATATTAATAAAGTTTACCTTAACAGAGTTATTTCTTATCCCAACAGCAAGGTACTCAAGGAATTCTCAGATCTAAAATCAAAAGACATTCAAATGTGCCCGTATCCTCTACCCGTAGGACAATGACCACGCTGAAGGAGTGCCTCTCCCTAAATAAACTGACATGGACCCTGCAATCACCCGGGACCCTTTCCCCTGTGCATCTTGCATGAAAGATATGGATGGTAGCAACAGAAGAACAAGCCTTTTCAGTGGTGGCTCCCTGCTTGTGGAATGCTGCCCCTGCCTGGGGAGGCAACCTGGTGTCATCTTCATCTGTTTTTAACTTGGCTTCTGGCCCTTAATTGAATGGTTTCATGTATTTGTAGTGTCTTTTAGTGAGGCCAGCTCTTTAGGACACATCTGTATAGATCTGTTTTTAAGCTGTGCGTGTTGTAATGTTTATACAATTTTTGTAAATCACTTTGCATCACTTTGTATGGAAAGTTAGTACTGTATAATAACAATAAAAACAACAATAATAAGCACCAAGCGCCATAACATTCTTTAACCTCCAATAAACTGCAAAGAATTCAAACTACATTTGGCCAAAAGCCATCTCAACTCCTGTGAACATATAAAGGACACATATGAGTGCAATTCTCCCAGGAAGGACAGAGAAACCTTCATATATCATATTGGAGCAACTCCTAATCACCAGTTCAATGGAAGTCTGAAAATCCACATCAATTAATTGTCTAAAGACCTCCATCTGGGCACCGTCATAGTCGCTCATAGTCAAGTGGGCCAACGAAAAACTTACACCCTGCCTATCAGGTTATGTAAATAATTATGTTAGTTGTGTAACTTACTTTAACTAGTGAGATGAAGAATGTAGCATTTGGCAGAAGCCGAACTGCAGTATAATAGGAGCAGCATTGATTGCGATGAGTACACGCTGGAATGGAAATTGTTGCCTTCTTACATCCCTGTTCCCCCTTCCAAAAAAGGCTCCGCCTTTCGCCAATGCCCAGGTATTCCTTTCTGCACAGAATCATAGAAATATAGAATTGTAGAGTTGGAAGGAACCATGAGGGTTCTCTAGTCCAGCTCCCTGCAATGCCAGAAACTTTTGCCCCAATATGGGGATCAAACCCACGAGTCTGTCTCCCTTTCACTAATTCATCTGTAGAGCTGCTACCGGTATTTCTTTTACCCCACCCTCTCAGCTGAGCCCTTATCAAGTTGGAATCCACAGAAAGCAAGGTCTTTTTGCCCCAATATGGGGATCAAACCCACGAGTCTGTCTCCCTTTCACTAATTCATCTGTAGAGCTGCTACAAGTATTTCTTTTACCCCACCCTCTCAGCTGAGCCCTTATCAAGTTGGAATCCACAGAAAGCAAGGTCAGAGTGCACAAAGAGAGCTCATCTCCCTCCAGAAAGGAGGGAAAGGAGGTGTGTTTACAAAATTCTAGGCTTCTGTGATCTGGCATGTTGTGTACACACCTGTGTAAATGGATCTCTCCCTTTGAAACTGTCTGGTGGCTGGTTTTTAATTAAGTGGCTGTTGATCCCTTGAACCCACCCAACTATTAGGGAATAGTTTAAGTGAAGCAAAATTAATCCTGGCCTCAACAGACAAGCATGGACTATGTATATATTTTTTCTTCTTCTTCCCAAGAGCTCAAGGGTGTCAGAATTCATGCTCTCTCTGCCTCACCACAACCCTGTTAGGTAGGCTAGTTCTGCAACAACTGACCTAAGATTGCCTACCAAGCCTTGCACCCAAGCAAGTACTGAACCTAGATCTTCATCTAAATTCAGCACTTAAACCATTGCACTGCACTATACTGGATCCCATTCACATTGCTGTGTGTGGGTGATGGTAGCCGAGACTACATAACACAGGTCTTGAAAGACCTACATTGGTTCCCAGTACGTTTCCAAGCACAATTCAAAGTGTTGTTGCTGACCTTTAAAGCCCTAAATGGCTTCGGTCCAGTATACCTGAAGGAGCGTCTCCACCCCCATTGTTCAGCCCGGACACTGAGATCTAGCGCCGAGGGCCTTCTGGTGGCTCCCTCACTACGAGAAGCCAAGTTACAGGGAACCAGGCAGAGGGCCTTCTCGGTAGTGGCACCCGCCCTGTGGAACGCCCTCCCTTCAGATGTCAAAGAGAACAACAACTACCAGAAGACATCTGAAGGCAGCCCTGTTTAGGGAGGCTTTTAATGTTTAATAGATTATTGTATTTTAACATTCTGTTGGAAGCCGCCCAGAGTGGCTGGGGAAACCCAGCCAGATGGGCGGGGTATAAATAAATAATAATAATAATAATAATAATAATAATAATTATTATTATTATTATTACTACTACTACTACTACTATTTTGTCATACCAATTTTACTAGCTTGTAAACCAAAGGAGAGTCTTTTGTTGGGCCAGCCCTGTCTTTAAGGCAGCTACCTCAGGTGGCAGATTGGAGGCGTAGAGTGGTGGTGAAGTATTGAGGGACAGGGTTAAATGTGCACCAGCTACAGTAAGCCCTGCATCCCCTTAGCTAGCTTCCTGCCCGCAAATGCATTGGAGGATGCTGACCCATTGATAGGGGTGGGCCACTGTCAATTTCAGTTTCTCCTTTTCCCATAGTTAAGTTCAATTCTTCATTTTTCTGCATCAGTGTGCAATTGTGTGTCCCCCCCCAAAAAAACGGCCTTCCAAAAATTCACCAGCATTTAACAGATACAGATAATTTTTCTTACATATACTGTTGCTATGAATAATAGAAAGCTTGCACAAAACAGTAACATAGGTTAATCCAATATATGAATATGTTTCAATAAACATGTTTGCAAACGATTACATTGCTTATGGAACGCTGTTATTCCTCTCCTTAAAAACTATTAAAACCTTATTGAAATCTAAGAAAAGTTATTAGAATAATATAAGCATTGTTAAAGATTTCAACATGAACATAAGAGCACCAGAAGAGGCTGCAGAATCAGGCCATGATTACTAAAGTTTTATGATACTGCTTTAGATGTATGCTGCAGGTGGGGACTTTGGTGTAGCAGCAACATATCTTGGACCATCCCTGAGTATTCCCAGGAAGAATAAAGAGGATTGCTCACAGGGAGTCCCAGTTGAATATGGGACTATTCATTTTGCTCCTAGCATGGCTTGGTGGAACCATCCTTCCTGAATTTATTTTATCAATTGGACAAGGGATGTTTGAGAATTCTGACGAAAACAGAGACCGGAGTGGAAATTGCAGGTGCACTGTTATTCAGTATTTGCTGCTGCTGTTTTCAGTCTGTAATTGATAATGCTTTCCCCTCCTCATTTGCACTGCATACCCTCCAACATTTCTCCGATGAAAATAGGAACATCATATTCCATAATGCTAATTTTACTATTTATACCCCACACATCTTATTGGGTTGCCTCAGCACTCTGGACAGCTTCCAACACATATAAAAACATAATAAAATATTCAACATTTTTTAAAAAATTCCCTGTACAGGATTGCTTCCAGACGGAAAAGCGGGACATGTCCCAGAAACTAGGACAGCTTCTCTAAATCAGGGACACCCCTGGAAAATAGGGACACCTGGAGGGTCTGGCATTGTGTTTTCTTTGCATTGCAATTAATGGGCTGGAATGACATAATGCCAATGGAATTTACTTAATTTACTTACCGTATTTTTCCGTGTATAAGACTGTTTTCCCCCTAAAAAATAATGTCCAAAATTTGGGGGTGTCTTATACACGGATAGATCTCCCCCCATTTTCTTAAATCTGAGTCCCCCAAAATAAGGGGTGTCTTATATGTAGGGGCATCTTATAGATGGAAAAATATGGTAATTGCTTATGTAAGTTACATGATTTTGCCACAGTGGACAGCAAGGTGAATAATGTAGTTTTTGGTGGAAGATGAACTGCAGCAGCGTGGAAACAATGCTGTATGTGACAAATAGAAGGTGGAATAGAAAACATCCCCTGTAAAATGTTGCACCCTTGATTGCCCTGGTAAGGAAAGGGAAAGGCAGGGGCAACCCAAGGCACCTTGCTCCCTGAGATGAAGAACAAGATGTTGTCCCTTCCCCATTCCTTGCACAGAAGGTAACTTTAGCACCTCGAGAATAGTGCTTCTGAATCTGCAGATGTCAGATAGTAGTGGACATCATTCAATATATGTTGCATGGCACATTATATGAAACTACAAGGGCAAAATATTTAAATAAAATTCTATAGCCAACCGCCACCCTCGGTAACATTGATAAAATTAAGCATCTGCTTAATTTTGTGGCTAAGCCTGCCATGCTTAATATAGCTATGTTTGCAGTAAAAAGGCTCATCTCAGGAAAGCCTACGAGTCTAGCCTTGCAGCCTGAGATGTATGCCACATGTGCAGGCATGTTTTATGTATTACATGTGTTTTATTACAAGTGTTTTATTATGCTGTTTTTATTGTATTTGCTTGCCTGTTAAAATCTGTTTGCTCATTGGGGTTTTTGTTTCTTTGGCTATAACCTGAACTTAGTTGACCAATAAACTTTGGAATGGTAATGAAACAGCACCCTGCACCATGGCCAGCTAATTAGAGAATGCAGGGGGTTCAAACTTAGGAACTCAGCGGGTTGCTGCTTCCACCTCTCTGCCCCCCCCCCAAGATACACCGCCTGAGGCATCTGTGTTACTCTGGTCATGCCCACACCATTCATTATATGTCTCTCCCTTACCCCCACCCCGAAGAATCCTGGTGGACTGTAGATTACATCTCACAGAGCTACAGTTCCAAACACCCTTAACAAACTACAAACCGTCTGCTGTTCATGTTTTTCTAAGCATGCCATTTACAAAGTACGGGGCAGATGTGACCTCTGTCTAATAGTAGAGCATGGAGGAACCATATGCTCTGATGACATAACAAAACAGGATGTGCCATCCTATGTTGTAAAAGAGGGGAAAGAAAATAATTCAACGCAGGGATGCCATTTTCTGCAGCGATCTTCTCTCATCAAGCATAAAGTGTAGATCTGCCTTAAGCTACGAACCTGTGATCATCGCTAGTCTCGAATATTGCATTATCAAAAAACTTTGTGCCTGTGCGTGCTAAAAACTAGAACTACAGAAAAGCCATTTATTTGACTTGGCATTTCTTCTTTTTGTAATGCCATTATGTGCTAAAAGATTTCAAGTGCAAAATTAAGTTTAAATATCCCAGTGAAATCATCCAATTTCATATTATTTTCAGTAAGCTAAGTCATCTTATTTTTTATTTTATATTTTGCACATTTTATGCTATACTGCTTTTATATCAAATGCTTATTTCTTTTGGTTCATTTACTTCCTCGACATTGCGTACATTTTTGTATTCAATTATTTGCAGTAAAAAAGACCAGACACAGAGATAACGGCACTTTTGATTGAAATGTAAGCTTCTGGGTGGGGAGAGGAAGGGGGGGAGGATAAATGGTAGTATTATTATTATTGTCTCAAATGTTGTCCATTCATCGAAGAACAATAAAGGAAGGTAATTTTGGTAGACCATAATGGAAAATTGATCTCATTGAGAGAAATAAGTCCTCAGAAAATAATTCATGGAAAGTAATTTGTAAAGTGCTCAATGGGTATATAAAGAAAAATATGTTGAGATCCACAACATTTTATACTTTTAAAAAATCTAATAATACTAAGAGAATAAACTGATCCATGAAAAGTTGTGATTATAAGTCTTCTGTGCAATTACTTTGAGTTATTGAGTGAGTAATGATTCCAACTGGCAAGAGTTACTTTAGGAAATGCGAGTGCTTTCATAGTTCCAAGCAGAATGAAGTTGTGCTTTCAAAGGATAAAGGCTAAGGATGAGGAACCTGTGGCTTTCAAGGTGCTGTTGGACTCCAACTCCCATCAGGCATGGTCAGCAGACCCTGACACAGATGAACAGTCCAGAGGAAAAACAGTGTTTATAGTTAGTGATGTGAAAAATAGGTAGGGATGGGGGAATTGGTTCAGATGACATTGAAAAGCTAAATATTGCAGGGATAGCCTAACTTCTGTTGCCCCTGCTCTGGTTAGATTATTGCAATGTGTTATGCATGGGGCTGCCTCTGAAGACAGTTTGGAAACTTCAGGTGGTGCAGAATTCAGTGGCCAGGTTGCTCACTGGCACAAGATGGTTTGAGCATATTATACCGATCCTGGCCCTACTACACTGGCTGGCAGTTAGTTTCTGGGGCCAATTAAAGTGCTGATTTCGACCTAAGGTAAAGGTAAAGGGACCCGTGACCATTAGATCCAGTCGTGACCGACTCTGGGGTTGCGATGCTTTATTGGCCAAGGGAGCCGGCATACAGCTTCCAGGTCATGTGGCCAGCATGACTAAGCCGCTTCTGGTGAACCAGAGCAGCGCACGGAAATGCCGTTTACCTTCCCACCGGAGTGGTACCTATTTATCTACTTGCACTTTGACGTGCTTTCGAACTGCTAGGTGGGCAGGAGTTGGGACCGAGCAATGGGAGCTCACCCCGTTGCGGGGATTCGAACTGCCGAACTTCTGATTGGCAAGCCCTATGCTCTGTGGTTTAACTCACAGCCACCCGCGTCCCGATTTCGACCTATATAGTCTTAAATGGCTCAGGACTGCAATACCTTAAAGACCACCTTTCCCCATATGAACTGACCTGGACCCTGCAATTATCATCTGAGAAGCTTATTCCATGTGAGGTCCAGAGGGTGGCAACATGAAAACAGGCCTTTACTGTGATGGCTCCCTGTTTGGAATGCTCTCCCCAGGGAGGCTTGCTTGGCACCTTTCTTCAGACACCAGGCGAAAACAGGCTTTAATCAGGCTTTTGACTGATTAACATTCTATGTCCTTTTAATTGTGTTTGTTGGAGGAGGGTTATTGATTTGATTTGTTCTTGTTTTTATTATGTATTTTGTGTTTTCATTTTGTATTTTCATGCTTTATACAATAATAAATCAAAATAAAATAAATAAGTAAAAAGGCAAATTTAGCTGCTTTGGATTTTCCAAACGGAAATGCAAGGGTAAACATAGGATAAACAAGGATAAACATTTGCTGTTCTCCAGCTTTCTAGCTGAGTAATGACTAAAAAATGCATATAGCAAGTAACTATTGCTTGCTATATACATATAGATGTATATATTAGTGGAAATAGCATATTTAAATGCTTAATGTTACAGAAAATTGCCTTGGGGTTGTCACTAGCGATGGAAGGATCTGTCAATTTTGTTTCACTGATTTTCTCATTTTTCCATTTTTAAATTCAGTTCTCCACATTTTGCAGCAATTAGAACTTTTTCATTTAAAATGACTTTGTGAAATTTTATCAGCATTTTAGTGAGAATTTCTCTTAATAAACATACTTTTGCCTGCAGTTTTGACACATTTTACAATATAATATAATGCCTATTTATTGTATGTTATTTTTATTAGTATCTTCATCTTTATGCACACATTCCCCTAATATATGCAGTTCTGTAAATGTTGCTTGATAGGAGAACTGCATTGCAAAATTCGGATTTGGTTCACATATTACTTTGGCAAGCGAAAATTCAACATATTCAGTTTTACATGCAAACTGGATTGATTTTCTTCCCCCACCCATAACTGCAACACAGAGGAAGGCAGAAGCTGGTTCTCTTCCACCCAAAGGGCAGGACTAGATCTAATTAGCTTGTTATATGAGGATACATTTCAGTTGAACATTAGGAGAAACATTTTAATGGCTAGAGAGCATTGTTTGGGTTGTTATATTTCCCTTGGTGGTGGGGGCAAAGCCTAAGTGGTCATCCCATTTAAAAAGACCTGTTATGTTAGGCAGACCTAAAGCCCATTACAGTCCCTAGCAAACGTCCCAAAATGGAACCTGGTCAGTAAAACTAGACAACACTTGTTACCCTCATTGTCTTTGTCTCATATTTATTTGTTTAGAGAATTTGTACCCTGCTTTTCATCCCCAAAGGCTCCATGAGGCTGTCCCTACCTGCAGGCTTGCAATATAAAACACACAATACGCAAGGAAAAACGGGCATTGATAGCCTAAGGTGGGAACAATGTTGTGGGAACTATGTTAAAGTTTATGTGGGAAAGGTACTGTTGACTATGATGACACTCATCCGATTATCATCTTGGGGTAACAGGCTATACAGGTTTTAGAGAGAGTTTAAAAAGCCTGAAAAACCTGTTTGAGATGAGATTATGGGAGGTACAAAAGAAACGTGTGTGTAAACGATGGACAATAATGGCTCCATGTACCACTTCAAAGCTCCTTAGAAGCTGGAGACAGTTTGTAAGTAGAAGGTGCCTTCAATGTGCAGGGGTACTAGGTGCTTAAGAGCATACCCTGCAACTGTCATGGAAAAACTGGGACATCCTGTTTTTCCCCTGTGAGACCATGGTAGCCATTTTGGGCGCTGTGCCCGAAAAAACGTGCTTTTACCCAGGCCACGATCTAGCATGGATCATGTGACTCATGCAGGAGTGTGGCCCTGGATGGCGGCATCCTGGTTTTTCCCTGCATCGCGTTGGAGGGCATGTAAGGGTTACCTCTTGCTAGCGTCTCGCTCGGGGTGGCAAGCACTGGACCATGATCCTCCACCCCTTAGCTTTGATGGAAAAGGTGAGTGCCAATGCAGGGGAGCAGTTATAGCAGCCACTGGTCCTGCTAGCTAGGGATGAAGAGAGTTGTAATCCAACAACATCTGGGGACCCAAGATGGAAAAAGGCTAGGTTAGACTGGGAGGCCTTGAGCCAGACATTGCCTCTCATCCTTACCTAGCTCACAGGGTTGTTGTGAGGATAAAATGGAGAGGTGCAGGAATGTGTGTGCCACTTTGATAGTCCTCAGAGGAAAGATGGAATAGAAATGCAATATAATGGATGAGTGAATAAAACAGGAGCAACAGCAACAGCATTTGCTCCTTATCCTTCCTAGAACTGCCACTCACTTGTATTTGAAGGATGCCTTCTAATAGGGAACTATGGGAAGAACAGGATACTCACAGGGCTCTTTTTACTGGGCAGCCAAACACCTAAATGGGCAGTTAAAGAGAAAAATGGGTAGTTCAAAAATTCAAGTCCGTTGTATTATGTGAGGTGACATAAAAAGTGACTGATCACAATGCGAAAAGGAAACTAAGTAGTCATAGAATCATAGAATTGTAGAGTTGGAAGGGAGCCCTGAGGGTCATCTAGTCCAACCCTCTACAATGTAGGAATCTCAATTAAAGCCTGTGCTGCTTGCCCAAAACAAAGCGGGAGGCCTGGTGGGCCAAATTTGGCTGAAAGCCTTACGTTCACCCTGACACACTTTGCTGGAACCCTGTGCACAATTTCCATTTTGTCTTTTATTGCAGACCTAGACTTAGTCCAAGCTCCTTTGGAACCCCAGACCTTTGATGAAGCACACCCATTTCTTCTCCCCTTCCCAAAGACACTCCTTGTGGGTTCCATAGCTACTGCTGGATGCTTCTTGTGTGATGCTTGACCAGGACACTCTTCTGCATTAGCGTTGCCTGATTTCCCAGTTCTGACTATCTTCTCCCACTCTGTGGAGACACCTAAATGTCACTGAAGGGATTCTAAGCAAGAAGGGATGTGCGAGGAAAATGCACTTGTGTTCTGTAAGCTGTAGCTTTGTGTGCAAATTACAATTGCACACCAAGTGGGCAGTTCTAAATTTTTCATTAAAATCCCTCGCCTACATATGAGCTTCCAAGCAGCATCCGGTTAGCCACTGTAAGAACGGGATGCTGGACTTGATGGGACTTTGGTTCTGATCCAGCAGGACTCTTCTTATGTTCTTAAAAGTCACAGGCATCTCCAGTTAAAGGACTTAGATAGAGAGCGATATGATAGGAAAGCAATACGAATGGTATGCTTTCTCTGGCTGTGGAGGTACCAGTTTCTGGGCACAAGCCAGCATGGATTTTCCTATGTTCTTATCCCCTGTGGGCCACAGTGGGAGCAAACAAATAGGTAACCATAATGACGAGGCGCAGCAGCCAGGGGGCTCTTGATGGTGGCCTTCCTGTTAGGGCGTGAACCTTGGAAGATGCCTGACTAGGGCAACTCCTGACATCACTTGGCATCAGTTGCTGCTTGCAGCTAACTTCTCCCCCTCCTTTATTTTCTGATCAGTTTTCAAGCAAAGAAAAGAGAATGTTTAATCTTTGAGGAAGGCATGCCTGCAGTTCACCTTCAGAGATATAGCCAGAGGGATGTGGTCTTTGAACAACATGATTCAGTTTCAGTATAGGCTACGCTGCTTGCAAGAAAAGAAAAGTCAAAGAGGCAGAGAGAGAAATCATACCATACCTGTATGGGTGTGAGTGAGCGCTCAGAAACTCCCTTTCCTTGACCTACATTGGGTTAAACATCTACAGAACCTCCTTTGTGGATCCTCTGTTCTTTTAATTCTGAAATGAAGGGTTGGTGCCCACCCCCCCAAAAAGCTTTTTTTTCTCCTGGGGGATCAGTAGGCAACAGGGTGTGTTTCTCTTATTCCTTGGCCTTTGGGATACCACTAGCTTCTTTTTCAGGTCTGACACAGTATAACTTGATTTGGTCTTCTGTTAACATTTGCACCAACAAACCCTTCTTTCCAACAAATATTAGAATACCTAGGGCAGTGATGGCTAACCTTGACACCCCAGATGTTTTGGAACTACAACTCCCATCATCCCTAGCTAACAGGATCAGTGGTCAGGGATGATGGGAGTTGTAGTCCCAAAACATCTGGAGTGTCAAGGTTAGCCAACACTGACCTAGGGAGATGGATTGGATAGAAGAGGATTAATGGTTCTGCAACTGGCTGGACAGGTCTAGCCCGGTACACTTTTTGTTAGTCAAATATGGCAATATGTTGCCTTGGGAACCAACTGTTAGACTATAGTTGAGTTCTCTTCTGAAAAGAGAGAACCACTTGGGAATCAAGGATCAGCTTCCCTGCTCTCTTAGTTGCAGATTGTATTGTTATGAACTTGTGGGTGCAGGACAGCTATGATCCCTGGATCCAGTAAGTGCTAGCATTTAATCAAGGCTTGGGGTATTAAACAGGGTGTCAGACACCGAATCCCTGGACCTAGCAAGTGTTAAGGGAGCCAGCGTAGTGTAGTGGTTAAGAGTGGTAGACTCGTAATCTGGTGAACCAGGTTCGCGTCTCCGCTCCTCCACATGCAGCTGCTGGGTGACCTTGGGCTAGTCACACTTCTCTGAAGTCTCTCAGCTCCACTCACCTCACAGAGTGTTTGTTGTGGGGGAGGAAGGGAAAGGAGAATGTTAGCCGCTTTGAGACTCCCTAGGGTAGTGATAAAGAGGGATATCAAATCCAAACTCTTCCTCTTCTTCTTCTTCTTCTTCTTCTTCTTCTTCTTCTTCTTCTTCTTCTTCTTCTTCTTCTTCTTCTTCTTCTTCAAGCCAGGCTAGCTGTGTTCAGGTGATTGTGTGAGTGATAGGCCATTAAGAAATCAAAGGAGAGGGGCCCTGTGTTTAGGGCTGCCACTACCAGGATTTCAAAGGCGGAATTTATGTCTGGGAGGAATTTCTGAAAGGTGGAGCTTTGTCCATTGAAAAATCGTGGGTTTTTGGTGTTTTAATAATAGTAATAATAATTTAAAAAGCCCAACAACTTTGGGGTTTGTCTAAAAAAAACCTCAACAACCTTAGGGATGTTCTGGTTTTTACTTTTTGAAATATGGCAACTCTACCTGTGTGAGACTTGCAGATAGCGAGAAGGACAAAAGCTAGAGTTCGGGGTTGAAAGTGTGTGTGATGTGACCTAGAGGGAAAAGTTGCAGGCTGGAAAGGCAGAGAGAGAGAGAGCCGTGACTGATTTCTTCTTGCGTCCAAGGCTGTGGCTATGGGAGAAACAAGCCCAGATGTCTAAAGGAGTACCTATTCCTATATAAAATATCTGAAGGAGCAAGACCTTGTCCTACATAAATGTGTCTTTGCATTAAGATTGCCAGAAGAGGCTCTTTCTCATAACTCATCATTAGGAGAAGTGTATGCACAAAAGAAAGGGCTTTCTTTGTGGTGGCTCCTCAATTATGGAATGTTCTTCTTTTGGGCACCAGGTTAAATCCTTTTTATTTGCCAAGGCATTTTAGATCATAATATTTTTCGCTGATTTAACCCCCCTCCCCCATTTTATTGTATCATGGAATATGTTTTATAATGAAGTTGCAAATTAAACTTTCTTTGTATACCACCCTAAAATGCATTTAAAAAATAAAATAAAAGAATACAAAGTAAGTAAAACTGAAGCAGATATCTGTCACATCTCTAACAGTGAGTGCTGTTTGTTTGTTTATTTGTTTTAAAACATTTTTATACCTACCCTTTGTCAGTACTACAAGGGCAGCTCAAAATGAAATACAATTTCAAGAAAATCAACACACGAAGCATATCACACTCCACAGTATATTAGCCAGTATATTAGCCAATTGCGATCCAGGCTCAGTATTAGCAAACTACAATGCCTGGTTGCATATGTAGTTAAAGCAGCCCTATTGATGCACACACAACAAGGTATTAGCAGGATTCCATCAGTACACAAAATCTGTGGGGGTGGGGTCACTAACATTTTAATCTGAGAGTTGTTGGGGAGAATGTATTAAAAACCAAGTCACAATAACCCTGAAGGGTTGGGCCACATAAGTTGTGCTTATGGTGGCTCCCTGCACGTGTCCACTGGGACATTAGCCACGAGAAGAATGTGACGTGATGAACATCATTGCAAAACCTTCTGCATCGGACGACTGGCAGCAAAGAATTCCAGGTTTTGCTCATAACCTATGACTCAGGGCTAGCTTACTCAATCAAAAACAAGCAAGTGGTAAAGCCCTTCCAGAGCGGCACCACTTGAGGATGCTAAGGGGGGTGGGGAGAGATTCACATGCTAGACTACTGCTATGCACTTTGTGTGGGGCTTCCCTTGACCTTAGCTCCAAAGCTGGTACAGATTCAGCAACTAGGTAGATGACTGGGGCATCCCATCAACACCTGGGAATACCTCTCCTCAGGGAGCTGCAATGCCAGTATTGCTACCAGGCACAGTTCAAGGTTTTGCTTTTAGCAATAGCAGCACTAAACAACTCAAAACCTCCTAACTTAACAGACTGCCTCAACTGCATATTTCCCTGCCTGACAATTACACCTCAAATGAGGAATTGCAATGAGGACCACATGCCCCAGAGGTGCACTTAGTATGAGACCAGGCTTTTGGTATTGCCGCTCCAGCCCTCTGGAATCAGTTACCAACTGAAATTAGATATAAACATATGGTGTATTGATGTTTAGGCAGCTGTGAAAGATATTTTTGTTTAGGAAGGCTTACCCTGAAGTGTGACCCAGTTATTTTATAGAATGTTAATTGAGCAATTGTAGATATGGTTTTGCTGATTTGAGTTAATTGTGCCTGCAATCTTTTGCATTTTATTTTATTGTACGCTATTTTCGCTAGCATTTGGCTTTGAAGCAGCTTACAAATCTGCAATTAAATAAATACTTATGGGTCCATGTTGCTAGTATGAATGGGAAATAAATTTAGTCCATTTCTCATTTAAAGGTTAATATACCTAACTTGTTGTTTCTGAAATAGTGCATGAACTGAAAGACAGGAATATTTTGAAATGCACGCTTTCCCAAATTTTGCAACACAGTTCTCCAAACCAGTAATGTGAGTAAAGTGTGCATTTTTTAAAAAAAAGTATATATTAGTGCAAACAGCATAGATATTAAGGTGACATGCACACTAAAATGCTGACAATTTTTCATGAGGATTAAAAAACAAAATATCACAAACTGATGCTCAGATGTGGCGAACTAAACTTAAGATTAGAAAAATGAGAAACCAAAATTGACAGATCCACTCATCTCTAGTTGCTAGTTGCCTGCTGATATGTCCACCAGCCCCCTTCTCTCAGCAAAGGTTGCTTAGCAAAGGTGGTTACTCAGCACAGATTTTCATTTCCTTCCCACCCCATGCATTGCATATACTGCACTCTCCACAAATGCAGTCAAAACAATCCTGCACAAGAAATACCATGCTGGCTCGCAACTGCTTTGAAAGCTGACTAGATCAAGGCACAAAGCAGACAAGAAACTGAGTTTCTCCTTCTGTGTTTACTCAGCAGTTTCTGTGGGCTTCCAAGTTCTATGCAGCCTGCATTGCGGCAGAAGATTGAGGTAGCCTTGCAGGACCAATTAGAGGCCTTGCAGGACCAATTAGAGGTAGCCTTGCAGGACCAATTAGAGGCCTGAATTGCAGCAGCGTAGCAAATTATGTTTGAATTTCAGTGCTGCCTAGGCATCATCTCATTTGCGGATTTAGCGTAATTTATTTTATGAGATATGAATCAACAAGCGTGCATTATGTAACAGGTGTAGGCCTTTTTATATTCCCTCTCGGTTAGTGATGATGATTGCAGACTATTATTCTTTGATCCTTGGTGGGTGGAGTTTCTGTGAAACCAGTTTGACTCCCGATTATACAATTATTTCTTCTACTCATGCGGCTGAAACAGTGCTCTCAGATTCCTCCTGGGTACAAAGCACACAAATACTGGGAAACAGTCAAACGTTTGAAAATTCACTCCTGTGCCAGCTGTCACTTTGTGGTGAATGGTTCATGAGTAGCACAATCTTTGCACTCAACCTGATCATACACTCTGGAGCCAGGAATTGGTGGGTTGACAGTGACATGAAATCTGTCTGGTTTGACAAGGTTGCCCTTGGAATATATGTACCACCCCAGCCCACAGTGGGGAGCTGTGAATTTTCAGCATGTTAGTGAGTGATGCAATTAGATGATTATAGACTCTTTACTTCAAATTGCAGTATGTCTGCCCTGATGTGTTTAAAGATCCTTTTGCTCATTCTGCTGAGTGGGGCCCGAGGCTTTTTGCCCCAAAGTCCTGTCCTGACAGCTTCACAGATGACAGCTGTTGGGTGTCTGTGAAATCTTAAATGCTGTAACATGGGGGCAAGGCAGTTGTACATGAAAAAGAGACTCACAACACCGTGAACACACTTTGAGACTCTAAACAATGTCTCTGTGCACAATTAAAACACACTGTTCCACACAGAGAATTCTGGGAAATGCAGTTTCTTAAGGTTACTGGGAATTGTAGCTCTGTGTGGGGGAAACTAATCAAGATTCAACATGGTAGGGTCAGAGAATGTGACTGTGCGTTTAATTTTTGAAACACCTCACAAGTGGGTGGGGAAGAAGTTCCTAGAACTACATATTGCAAGGAGATGCATTTTTGAGATTCCTCATCAGGTCCCAGAACACTGTGGAGATCCTGATGAAACAGGAACAGGGCAGTTAAAATGTGCCTGCACTCACATTTTGAAACTGCCTGAGGATAAGGACTTAAGCTGAGCCATGCTGAATCAGAGCAAATGTCCAACCAGTTCTGGCATCCTGTTTCCAACACTGGCCAATCAACCATCTTTGAGAAGTGCAGCCTTCTTTCACTGTTGCCCTGCTTCAGCTACCAGTATACACACAGACTCTGAACTATGTAGTTGTCTTAGCTGATAGTCAAGAAGCAGGACCTGCGACACAATGCTGCAGCACAAATTGTTCTTGTTCAGGGCCCTCCGTTTTCTTGGACACATAATGTCATTCCCCCTCCCCAGCCAGTTTGCCATTTTCTTACAGTCAACACCCTGTGGCTGCTGAGCATGCTCAGTCTTCGATAGGCTACTCCCCTCCCCTCTTAGTGTTTTTGTCTAAGGATTTCCATTATTATTATTATTATTATTATTATTATTATTATTATTATTTACATCTGCAAACCTTGGGTTCCCCCAAGCTTGCCAGTACCTCCTTCTTGGGGTTGGGTGGTGCTGTTTGGGCAACACAGGCAGCAGCACTCACACCTGAGGGAATAATAAAAGGAATTATAGACCTATAATCCCATGAATTTCTCTTATCCGCTTTACAGCCTTCTAAGCTAATGGGCACAGCCCACATCTTGTAGCACTGGATTTTATATGCCATTGATATGTTATGTAAAAGTACTTTCTTTTGTCTGGACTAAATCTACTTCCAAACAATTTAATGGGATGAGCTCCACATTCTAGTATGGGGAGAGAGGGGAGGGGGAACCCTTCCGTCTACCCCCCCTTTCCCAAAAGCATAACTTCATAAAAAGAGGCCTTTCTCTGTATCCCTCCCCTAAGAGAGGCTCAGAGGGTGACCCCAAGGGGCATGGTCTTTTCAGTTGTGGCTCCCCCTGTGTGGAATGCTCTCCCCTCTGAGGCCCATCTGCTGCCTTTGTTGACATGTTTGTGATTCCAGGAAAAGAGTTGCCTTTCTCCCAGATCTTTGATGGTTTGGGTTGATTCTGTTTTACTGCCAGTGCAGTAAAACTTTCTATGGCTGTAATGGGGGGAGCATAAGAGAGGTGTTTCTTTGAATGGAGGCTGGGTGCAGGATAAACAGCTCCCTCTGCCACGAATGACCCAGGAAAGGATGGACAAGGCATAAAGATGTGCGGAGATAAACCATAAGAGGGGACAACTTTTGAGATTTCCCCTCACAGAGCTATAATCCCTATAAATGAAAGGGACTATGTGATGTATGAAATGTCTCCCCCAGCCCATGTCCATGCATGTGCACCCTTGCACAGATAGCTGTGCACAGACTCCGTCTATTTCACACCCTTTGTTTTCTCTCACCTGCCATGTTTCAAATATATATTTCACTGAAACAGGGCTTGCATTCCAGCTCTGTAGTAATGGCCAGTAAGTCTGCCTGTACCTCATCAGAGGTGGATTTGGGGCAGCATTACCAGTTCCGCCACGCTAGGAACCAAGCCTAGGGGGCGCTGCATGGCACTGCAACAATGACATAGTGAATTGAGCGGAACAGAAGGTGAGAGGCGAGGGGCGCTGAATTTTGACTGTGCACAGGGTGCTGCTGAAATGCAAAAGACCAAAGTCCACCCTGAACTTATACAGCGTTTGTCGACAGTACCTGGTCTGCATCTGGTTCCAGCTCCAACAGACGCCCCAAGTGGCACCCCAAACACCAGAGGAGGTGCACAACACGAACTCCCCACAGAATGCAATTCCCAATATGTGGCTGGAATTTTGTCTTAGAGAGATGTGTGTGGGGTGGTAAAGGCAGAAACGGTCAGCAAACAGAATTTTTTTTGACACCTCCTTCCCAAGCACTTTCCCACTTATCTTCAGCCACTGCTGATCCTCACCTCCCACACAGTACATTTAAAGCACGATGATGCCACTCGAAAAACAGTAATGTCTCCCCGCAAAGAATTCTGGAAGCTGTGGGTTGTTAAGGAAGCTGCAAGATGTTAGGAGACCCCCATCACGAAGCTGCAATTCTCTGCGTGGTTTAAGAGCCAAACGCTCGGGTCCTAAAGGAACCTGGCGCTCAAGTTGCTAAGAGCTTTGTGAATTAACACAACAACCTTGAACCTGGCCTGGAGTTGAGCATTTGGGCAGGCTCACATTGGCGTAAGTCGTCCTTTGGTTGACTAAATGTACTGAAATACATCCTGAACGATGACTTACGTAGCTAAGAAGAATTCCATACTAATCACCTTAACTCCACACCCTGGTGCGGATGGGTTTGTAACCATCTTCTGTCCACATCACCTTTCCTTTGCTCTTCATCCTCATTTGTTCAGCTTGTGTTAAATCTTCTTGGCTAAAGCAGAATTTGAAAGACAGGAGTGGGTGGGTGGGGAGTTGGAGCATACATAGGCAGGGCTGCCTGCTATTTTCTTGTTGTTAAGACACGCCCCCCCCCCCCACTCTTTGAGTGCCATTCAGCATTTCTGGGCATCGTGCCCATCTGTGTCCTTCGTCTCGTAATCATTTTAAAACATGGACCAGGAAACAGCAGTGTACTTTGTCACCCAATATTCCTTCTGACCGGCGTTTGCATTGAGTAATTCTTAACATCATTGGCAGTGTAATTGCAGCAT
The DNA here is from genome assembly GCA_034641385.1 of Darevskia mixta. Classification (NCBI taxonomy): domain Eukaryota; kingdom Metazoa; phylum Chordata; class Lepidosauria; order Squamata; family Lacertidae; genus Darevskia; species Darevskia mixta. The sequence goes on along the minus strand of JAWWNH010000061.1, from coordinate 6,325,650 downwards.
TCCAAATGAATCTACTAACTACACACAGAGAAAGAGAATATGAACCAACATAATTATTCCAGGAAGGGGGGACGGACTCAGGTCAACCTTTGCACAGCCCTATAAAGGCCGAAGTTGTGCCTCTTCACATTCAACTTGCAGTGTTTGTTTGTTTTAGAATACAAATAGCAGGAAGAGGAGAGGGGAAAATGTAATTTATTTACTTTAAGGGGAAATCCACCTGTTCGCACCATTTTCATCAGAGAAGGGATTTTGCTCCACATACAGCCAGGTGCAAAACAGTGCCTCAGGGGTGTGGGTGTGGGTGGGTGTGCGCACGCACACACACACACACATGTGTGGTCTACTGAACCACATGACTCTTAGTGGAATGACCTGCGTATACAAGTACACACCTAGGTCAAAATTACTGCAGATCAGGAATTCTAACAGCATAATTTAGAGAAGAGGAAAAACCATCATTGGGGTTCTTGCTATTCTGACAACCGGGGGGCTGTTCAGACTTCGGTGTGCATTTTGCACAAGAACTCATTAGATTTTGGTGAGATCTCTTACAATTTTGGTGAGATCTTGCAGGAAACTGGCACTGCTTCTCCATCTGATTACTGGCAGGTCGCACTTGGGGAACAGAGGCTGGAGTCTGACTCGGGAGAGGGGGTCAGCGATTTGTACCAGCCAGGGGGCAAGAATCAGAGGCAGGAGAAGATTCAGAGCTGCCCAGTGTCACCCATCTCTAGATGCCCTACGACCGTTTTGGATGCCGAAGCCTTTAAGAGCTGCTGCCTCACAAAGAGCTGCTGCGACTTTTCTGACTGCAACCAACAGCCCTGGGGTGGTTTTGCGTTGCTCTGACCTCAGCAGGGTCTCCTCCCCGCTGGATGTGGCTCCTCGTGTCACTCCGACCTCCCCTCTGCTCTGCGACCCGAGACTGAAATTGTGGCAGCCGTCATTGGGCTATCTATGCAGGCACCCATCCCCTTGGCATGCGTGCACCCATCCAGGCCCCAACCCGTTTCTCTGGAGTCCATATGATGTCACATGCGTGACATGTTAGGTCGCCCAGCTGAGCAGCCACAGTGCATATTTTGTGGGTGCCAAGGCACTCAGCGCCCCCCTCCCCAAGATGGTGCCTTTGCTGCAGGTGTAGTTTTGCACATTCTCAAGCAGGAAGACAACTGTGACACAGATGTTACAGGTCACTGCAGCAGCTCACTTGCCATTCACATGTCTCTTGGTCCTACACACACTGAGAGACAGTGTTCAGGGCCTTCCCCTCACCAACACCTCTGTTTACAAGTCCTGGTCATGAGCTGGCAGAGGCTGCAATCACCTAAATAGAAATGCTGCTGGCTGCTAACTCCTCCTCCAACTCACATCCTACCGGTACTAGGGGGAAAAATGACAATTTTTGTGTACTGAAGCATGAATGATGAAAGATAAATAAAATATATTTGGTTTTTGCATGTTCCTCCCCAAAGCTGGTATCTTGAAGGCAAGATAATGTCTGGCTATGAATAGGTTCTAGTTAAGCAGAGTTGTAATTGGCTGAAAACACTCAGAACCATTCTTACTACTGATGACTAGTGTGTTGGTGTGCCTGTTTTTTGCCCCTTTGATTTCTGCAAGCGATGACTGCAGTTGGGTATAATAAGCAGACTGCAGGCTCTTAATATATTTTCCACCTGCTTGTTGGCACAGAAGCTCATTGCCTGGCTTTAGGATTGCCACTTTTGCCTTTGGGAACCACAGACCAGACAGAATTTCAGGAGGTGAAGCATTCCTGTTGTTGCCTCTCCATGTTAGGAAAAGCTTCACTTAATGCATTTGTGATAATTTTTGTTTTTTGTCTTTGAGAAAAGTAAAAAGCACACACAAAAGAGTCAGATGCCTTAAAGGCTTTGGTAGGGCTGTAAAAATTTTCCCATGTGTGAGAACTCTCTTAAACAAAAATCCTGTCCTCTCCTTACAACAGCTTGTGGCGTTGAGGTGCTGATCTTGCACAAAGTGCTTTGCCAATTAAAGGGTGTTGGCTGGATATGATCTCTCCTACTCCAAAAAAATAAATATATTTTTTTTAAGTGGCCTGTTCCTGCGAGCCCAGGTGAAATGCATTTGCATGGGAAGCTCAGAGAATGGCCTTTCCTACAAATTTGAGTGGCCTAGCTATGATGCAGTAGGGTGAAGCTCCCAGCTTCAGGTGGCATTGTGAGGAAGAGGAAAATAGATGAACTGGTGTCTGAAGGGTCTAGCAAGACTTTCTAGAGCAGCTGTGGGTAATCTTGGGCCAGCCAGATGTGAGCTTCCATAATCCCTGGTCATTGGCCATTCTGGCTGGGGCTGATGGGAGTTGTGGTTCAGCAACATCTGGATGGTCAAAGGTTCCCCACACATGGATTAGACCAGGGATGGCCAACTCCCAAGAGACTGAGATCTAATCACAGAGTTAAAGACTGGCAGTGATCTACCCCCTTTTGGGGGGTTCAGGTCAAGGTTGTTGAGCTTATTTTTGGAGGGAGGGAGGCCCATTTTTAGGGGTTTTAGGTCAAATTTGTTGAGCTTTTTTTAGGGGAGCCAAAGTTGTTGAGTTTCCTTGGGGGGAGCCAGTGATCTACCAGTGATCTACCACAGATGTCCAGTGATCTACTGGTCACGATCTACCTCTTGGACGTGCCTGGATTAGAGGATCAGCACCAGAAGGGTGGGGTACAATTTTGGGTCTGCTTCAGATTATATTGGGACAGCTGTATCTGCTGAAATTTTCTTTTCTTCTTGCATTTAAAGGCAAGCCTAAAGGATTCGCACAAAGCAACATGCAAACCAAAACAGAGCTGTCATTCGAAACAGGCACATCTCTGATTTTGCAATGCAGTTCTCCAGCCAAGGAGTGTGTAGAAAACAGCATGTGCTAGGGTAAAAAACGTGCAGAAAAATGCATGTGTTAGTGGGAAAAAGATCATTCAAAAATCAGTTTTATTGGAAAATATTGCTTCAGAAAAATTGTGTATGTTAGGCAAAACTGCACATGAAAATGTGTATATCAGGAGAAAGTCACACTAAGATGTCGGTGAATTTTCTTGGCCATATGGAGGTGCCAGCAGGGATTGAACCTGGAATCTTCTGCTTGGGGTCTCAAATGTAAGCATCGCCCAAAATTTGCCCCCCTCCCCTGCCTCTCACCTTCCATTCTACATCATAGTTGTGGCGCCCCTGCGGTGCCCCTGAGGCTATAACTCCCATCAGTTCTAGCAAGCATGGCTAATGGGAATAATGGGAGTTGTAGTTCAGCAACACCTGGAGGGCCCAAGGTCCCTCACACTTGACATATTGCGTAACGTAACACTATAGCCACTTAATTCACACCATCCTTACCTTGCCAAATAACATTTCTCTAGCAGTCTCAGGTAAACTGCATATGAAAAGGATACACACTTATTATGGGATTGCTCTCGTGTGGCTTTAATGAATACTATAACTAATTTGCATTGCCTGCTTCAACATCGTCTATGGGGATATAATAACAGTGCAGCCATTGCATGCTGATAAATTACAGTACAGATATGGTTATTATGTTACCGAGACAAAAAGCTTGCTAGAGGCGAGACTGGTGTTATTCTACCCTCAACAAGCACATTTTAACAGCTGTCTTTAAAAGCTGACATGAGGCAGAAGCCATTGTCAGTCTCTTGCAAGAATTCAGGGAAAATATACGATAGTAATAATTGGTTTAGGTATGTAATTTTAGGGTATGATCTTAATGCTTGTGGGGGGTGGGGTGGGGCGGCTCTTTAGATAGCAATGGGCCTTCAAAATGCGGTAAGCCAATCCTGCTGCACTGGGGGGAGGTTGCTCATTTGCTTTTTAAAAAAGATTGAGCAACTCTTATTTCCTGGCCTAAATCCAGTGCAAGTGGTTCTCTCTGTTTTGCATCACTCCTTCCAAGAGCAAATTCAATGTCCCCATGCCAACAGGATCAGGGCCAGTGGACTTACCGAGAAAGTGACACTACAGTGGTTACAAATGCTTCAGGTCACAGACTCCGTTAACCCGGAAGCAGTACCTCGGGTTAAGAACTTTACCTCAGGATGAGAACAGAAATAGCGCGCAGGCAGCGTGGCAGCAGCGGGAGGCTCCATTAGCTAAAGTGGTACCTCAGGTTAAGAATGGTTTCAGGTTAAGAACGGACCTCTGGAACGAATTAAGTTCGTAACCAGAGGTACCACTGTATCAGTAAGAATCACAGGATTTTAGAGCCAGGAGGTACCTCGAAGGTAATCTAGTTTAACCCACTGCTCAGTGCTGGATCTGCAGTGCAGAATAACTCTACAGTATCCCTTAAAATATTTCCAGCAAAGGCGAAACCACCATTTCCTAAGATAGTTTGCTCCGCTGCTGAATGGCTCTTGCCATTAGTTTTCTAATGAATAGCTGAATTCCCTCCCATTTGTTCTAGATATATCCTCTTGAGGAACAGTGAACAAGTCTTCTCTTCAGATATTTTAGGACCACTACCGTGTTTCCCCTATTTTAAGACACCGTCTTATATTTTTTTTCCCTCAAGAAAACGCACTATGGCTTATTTTGAGGGGATGTCTTATTTTTATTACGTAAGCCCAGCACAGCCTTTTCCAGAACTGTGCCTATCACTATGGCTTATTTTCGGGGTACGGCTTATATTTCGCAAATGTGAAAAAAGCCTGCTATGGCTTATTTTATGACTATGTCTTAAAATAGGGGAAACAGGGTAGCATGTCTCCTCCCTTAACCTTCTCTTCTCTAGGATAAATATTCCAAGCCTTTCCATTGTTCTTCATGGGAACTGGTTTCCAGACCCTGTTTGGCCTTCTCTGGACATGCTCCCATTCATCAATGCCCCTCTTAAAATGTAGCACCCTGAACTGGACACAGTACCCCTGATTCAACCTGACCAGTGCTGAGTGTGATCTGGAAAGTAGGCATTCTACCAAATGACGTTTATTGGGTGTTTGGCTGACCCCAAATAATCCAGTGAACTTTATTTTCCATGTTCCTGGGCTATATGGAGGTGCTCCCCCCTTGACAGGGCCTTCTTGGTGGTAATTCCGTCTGTGGAATGCTTCCCTGATGAGGTGCTAGTGAAACTCCAGTCCTGTTTACCCAGACAGTTGATGGCTGATAGATACTGGCCATGGCAACCTTGAAATTAGCAACTGTGAGGGCATGTGATTGCTTGTGAATTTCTTTAGATGTTCTAAATGTTTTGAATTGTTTTCAGCTGCTTTTTTTTTTAATGTTTTAAAAGTTTTTGTTTGTTTCCCCCCAAATTGCATTGTTTTAACTTTTTGATGCTTGCAACCTTGGGCTCCTTTGGAAGGAAGGATAGGCTAGAAATGTAATATAGAAATAAAAATATGTAGCTCATAGCAAAGTAACTTGGAAGAATTAAGAATATTCAGTCTGCTGAATCTGGTTAATGGTCCATGAAGTCCTGTTCACACAGTCAGATGCCCATGGGAAACCCATATAGAATTCACTGCCACAAGATACTACTCAGAAGGCTTAGAATAATAGAATTTTAGACACTATTTGAGTGGCAGTGCTCACCAATTTTTGCAGGGGGAGAGGCCCCCTCAAATATTTTATTGGGGGAGGCGAAGGGACCTCTGCCCCTTGGAGTGGCCCCTAGGAGTTGGCTCCTATGCATGGAACTTTCCCAAATGAACTCAACCGACAGCTAAGCTTAAGCAGTCCTTATACGGGAAGAAGAGTACAGTATTACACGCGATGCGCAAAATTGCTTATAAGTTTGCATCAGAAGCTGTTTTGTTTTTCAAATGAAGCGGCACCCTCCCACCCACCTAGACTGGGGAAGAGGAGCGGCCCAAATGATAGTGGCGAGTGCAGGACAGCTGCACCGTTGACCTTCGCCTGGAGGAAGAAGGTGGAGCCTTGCTATTCACAGGGCGGATTTTTGCCAAGTGGGTGGGCGAGTAAAAGGCATGAAAGTGTTGTTGTTGTTGTTAAAAGAACGGATTCTTTGCCAAGAGTGAATGAACGAAAGAAGTAATTTATTGATTTGTAAGAAAACCCGGTAACTCTAAATAAAACCGTATTAATGCAAAGGAAATAAACGGGTGGGGAGAGGCGGGGTGGAAGCGCCTGTCGGCTTTCGTATCCGCGCTTCCAGCTGCCTCCAACAGGGCCAAAGTCCCCTCTCGCCTGGCGCGGAGGCAACAAGAGCGTTGCCTGGGCGGGTGCTTGCTTTGGCACCTGGGATCCTGGCTCCCTGCCCGTTTCCCTCCTGGCGGTCTGGCCTTGTGCCCGGGGCGGAGCGGACTCAGGTGAGCTGAGCCGCGACGGCGCGGCAGGCGTGTCTCTAGCGGCGAGGGCGGCCCATCCTGCTAACCCCACGCCCGGCGCACCTGCCCGGCCAGTGCCAGCCCGCCAGCTTCCCTCGACGGTCCTCCAGCCAGAGCCAGCCATGTACGGCATCCAGCAACAAACCCAGGCGACGACGCTGCCGCCGTGCATGCGGCCGCTGCAGCCCTGCTACACCCCGCCGGCCCCTTGCTACGGGCCGCCCGCGCCGGCCCCCTGCTACGTGCCGCCACCGCCAGCTCCTTCCCGCCCTTGCTTCGAGCCTTGGTGCCCGCCGACGCAGCCCAGGCCGCTGCCCCCGCAGACGTGCCCGGCCCAGCCGCCGGTGGTGACCGCCAGGCCCTGTCACGAGCCGTGCGCCCCGCCGTCGGTGTCCCGGCCGCTGCCCCAGCAGACGTGCCCGGTTCCTCTCCCTGCCACGCTGCCCCGCGCGCGGCAGAACCGCCCTGCGCCGCTGCCGATGCCCCTGCAGTGCCCAGACCCGGTGCCCTGCTCCCAGGACGGCTGCCACAGCGGAGGCAGCGTGGTCTACGAACGCGTCCGGACTTACAGCAGCCCCGGCGGGAAACGCGTGCAGCTCCTGGACCCGCCCAACTGCTTGCCTCGTGCGCCCTCCCCCTTTGAGACCACCCCGGGGTGCCAGCACGTCATCTGGAGCAGCGACCCCCCGCTGCAGGTAAATGATTGTTTTTCTTCCCGCCCAGTCGAAGGGCGCTGGCGTCACTCGGAGGGTTATCGGGGGCTTGGTTTGCGTACTTTACTATTTTCGGCCCCCACCCCGCTTCCTCCGTGGCTCATTTTTCACGCGTTACGCTTAGCAAATGCACTCCCCTCCGAGGTAAGGACAAACGTGGCCAAAAGGGCAGTTGCTTTCATTTCCCTCTCATCAGTTTACTTGTCCAGTATAATTTTATGAATTGGTCTTTTTATTGGGGGGGGGGCATAGGAGCCAATTCCTTGGGGGACGAGGTCCATCAGCCCCCCCCCGTAAAATATTTGAGGGGGCTGCCCCCCCGAAGTTGATGGTCATTGCCATTCAAATGGTGTGTGATTGATCATATGGGGCAGGCCTTACCTGCCCCCTCCCGCCCATATTTTATTCAAGTTGGCACCCCTTGTGGGGGTGGGGGAGGTTACTGATTAGAACGCAGCTGTGTTAACCAATGAGGCTCACCCTGCTTCCCAAGATTAATCACTTGCTAACTTTAGGGGGCACAATGTTCAACACCAAAGAACATTTTTGACTCACCGCACCCCCTTGGGTTGGAGGCTCATCTCCCTGTCAAATTCTACATTTATAGCCTTGGTCTGTGGTGCTTTGCTTGCTGGAAATTGTCCCTGTGTCTTCTTTGAATTTAAGGACCATTGAATTCCATGGGACTTAATTCCCAGGGAGGTATCAGTAGGATTCAGAGAACCGTAGAGTTGGAAGAAACCCTGGATCATCTAGTCCAGCCCCCTGCAATATGCAGCAGTCCTGTATGGGGATCTAACCTGCAACCCTGGTGTTACCAGCGCTGAGCTGTATCCAACCGAGCTATCCCATCTAAATGATTGGTCCATTCATAACTGCTGAGTGGTCACAGAATAAATAGCATTTAAGAGCTGTGATTCCTGCGTTGCAGGGAGTTGGATTATTATATGACCCTTCCTTTCCAACGCTACAGTTCTGTGAGAAACTGCAATCTGCTTACAACCAGTTCAGTTTCTAGTTTTCATTGGTGACTTGACACAAAATATATTTTCACAAACACAACTTTATTCCAGGGGTAGTGTGTGTGTGTGTGTGTGTGTGTGTGTGTGTGTGTGTATGTGTGTGGTAAAGAGGAGCTGAGTCCATGTGCACATTTGTATTGGAAACGATTCGCCTCCCACAGGCATGAGTGGGAGCAAGAAGCCCACAGGCCTTGGTAAACACACCTGCCTGCTGTTTGCCTAGGGAAAAGCAAATTCTGTCTGAGCCAGATCATAGGGTGAAGTGGTAGGGAAGATAGTGTCTGTTTATGTTGATGCGCCAACAAGATATAGTAAGCTGTTGACAGTGGGAATTATTATTATTATAGAAACATTTATATCCTACTTTTCCTACAAGGAGCTCAAGAGGGCATGCATGGTTCTTCATTTTGCCCATTTGATTTCTCCCAACAACCCTGTGAGGTAGGTTAGGCTAAGAGACATCAAGTCACCTGGTGGACTTCATAGGTGATAGGGAATCGAATCCATTTGTTATACTCCAGCTCCCATAATACCTGGCTCTCTTGGGTTCAAACATTGATCTCTCCCAGCCGTACCTGGAGATGCCGGGGATTGAACCTGGGATCTTCTGCATGCAAATCAGATGCTCTACCACTGAGCTATGTCCTTCCCCCCCCCCCCTAAAAAAGGAGTTGAACATGTTCTATGACCCCCTTCTGGATTTGTGTCTGGACACACCTTTGGGGAAATAACTTTAGGGAACATAATATTTGGTACAGAGGAAGTTCCATTTGTTTCTCTGGAACAACTTGAAATATCTTTTCCTGTGAAATGGATAATCTGTATGTGTTGTGTTATCTCCATGATCAGTGGACTTTGGACTATGATAAAAGCAACATAGTGTTTTCACTAAGAAGGAAAGGCAGGACAGTAAGAACAGCATGAAAGAAATGAGCATAACATAGACCAGCTTTCCTCAATCTGCTCTCTGCAAGGCGTTAGCCGTGCTGGCTGGGGCTGATTGGAATTATAGTCCATCAACGTCAGGAGGGCACCAGATTGGGAAAGACTGCTATAGACCTTCAAGATACACTAGTTCCTTAACATTGAATCCAAAATAGTAACCAGAAAGAAGACAATCCTTATATCTTTGATGGTGGCTTTTTTTGGTTTATAGTATATTCCAATACTAAAAAACAATAGGGCCAATTTTCATCTAGATGTAGAAGGTGGAACTGGGAGAGTATGATGAAATTTACAATTACTTGCAGTAGCACAATGTTTAAAGATTGCTCAGGGGACAGTCCATTCAGGGTTAGCTGCAGGGCTTTGTGATTTGCTAACTACATCTAAAGGTTTTGCCGGCGCAACAGTTTCCTTTTAATGCAACCACCAATGAAGATAATTGGATTCTGACTGATCTGAACAATTTTATCCAAATCTGCTTTTTCAGAATTGCTACTGTTCATAGGATCAAAGGAACCTGCCTTTTATTGAGTCAGACCATTGGTCCATCTAAGCTACAGGTTGCCAATTCTACTTGCTTAGCCTGGTTTCCACATCACGCCAAGTCAGCCATGTCTTAGCTCAGTAGCAGAACAGCCAGGGAGGAGCGAAGTGGCTGCAATCGGCGTCCTGGGAGCCAGCATGCTCTCTTGTTCATGCTAAACCATGGTTTGGTTTAGTGTAATGTGTGAACTGACTGGCAGTGGCTCTACAAAGTTTTTAGATTGGGGGGGGGGGCTTTCCCCAGCTCTGCCAGGCGATGCCAGGGATTGAAGCTGGGACCTTTGGCATGCAAACCAGATAACCCTGCTGTGGCTATTAGTTAAAATCAGGGGGCACGTACTCAGTATACTTTGGAAAGTTAGTTCCTGCTAATTCCAAAGGAAATGATGTTTTGTAGGCTAAACATGATTTAAAAAAAACCAACTTGTGTAGTTGTGTTGTGCCAAATCAGCTTTTTGGGCTGTCCCGATGTTGCGAGGAAGGAGGCATGTCAACTCTGGCTGTCAGGAAGGGTTTTTCGTTCCTCCACAATTGGCCTTTTGGATGGCAGCCCACTCCATTTGGAGAAAGGGAAATCATTGAAGCTGGTGACTGGGGAAAGTCACAGACTTTGGTGACATCCGCGCCATACATGTAAAGCACCTCCTTTCAGTGTGTGGATATGACTTCAGTTGTTCGCAGAGGCCAGGGGAAGGTGCTGTTTAGTTACCTCACCAGCAGTTCTCTTGCTCTTGCCCAAGCCATCCTTTTCCACCCCTGCTTCGCATTGCCCACCCATTCATTCCCCACCTGGGTAATTCTTGGCAGCTGAATCGTCTTATTGCACTGAATTCTTGTGTCATTAAAAAAATTACACAGAGCACAGCAGACTTGAGAGAAGAAAGCATGTGTAGAGTTGACATTTGTGCTAAATATGGATCTCATGGGGACATAGGGAGCTGCCTTATTCTGAGTCAGATCCTTGGACCATTTAGCTCAATATTGTCTGCGCTGATTGGCAGTGGCTCTCCAGGCCTTCATGGAGAGTGTTCCCCCCCCCCCCCCAGATCTACCCAGAGCTGCTGGGGACTGAACCTGGGATCTTTTTTTGCATGTTAGACAGATACTGTGCTACTGAGCTAGTCTGCAGCCTTTCTTAACATCTTGGTATGTTGAACCTGTCCATCTGTAATCTCTCTCTGTACAAGCTGGGCATGAAACAAAACCTGTCGTAGATATTTCAAAACCTAACATTTGGCATTTATATCCCATTGTCTTTGCCCCTTTTGGCCAGTACTCTGGAAGGAGGGAGTCAGCTTGCTTCTGACTGAGCAACTGGGCATAAATGCAGCTTGTGTATCATCCTGTATATATTAACAGAAAAATCATTCTCTGGTTCTGGATCTGTCTGAAATGGCACCGTTCAAGCACAATAAAAAGGAAATAGCAGCAGTGAAAAGCCCTACTGTTTGCAGGCTCTCTGACTTTAAGCGGGGATGAAAAACAAGGGAGATAGAATGAGATGGATTATCCTGGAATAAGGCATGTCTGACGGGCTGGGACCCTGAAACAGATGCAGTCTGCACTGTGACATTTCATACCCTCCAACATTTCTCTGATGAAAATAGGGACATTGTAAGGAAAAGTGGGACATTCTGGGATCAAATGAGAAACTGGGATGGCTTCTGTAAATCCAGGACTGTCCCTGGAAAATAAGAACACGTGGAGGGTCTGAGATTTTGCTGCACCTCTTGCTTGTTTTCATTCATAGCTCTTAATGTACTTGACCTTTAAAGATATAAGAAGCCGTACCTCAGTTATCACAGTTATACCCAAACCACAAAAATACCTCAAACAAGTTGAATCATAAAGACCTATTTCATTGATTGATGTGGCTGCTAAATTATTTACAGGCATACTGGCCAGTAGGCATTCAGAAATTTTACCCAACTATGTCCACCATGATCAAGTCAGATTCATAAGTTAAAGATCCATAGCCTTCCTATTAGAGGAGTTGTCAATACAATTTTCTGAAGCCCATAACCTACTGTTCTGCTGATGCTGGATACAGTCAAGGCATTTGATTGTTTAGACTGGCAATATCTCTTTGAAATTCTACATTCCTTTTGTATTAGTGCATCCTGGGTTGATATGCTTTATAATTTATACTATGGGTTTGTGGTCCAAGTTTTAATGAATGGGGAATGCTATTCAACATTTCCCATTGACCTGAGCATGAAGCAAGGATGCTGACCGACTCCCCTACTTTTTGCCCTGACCATGAAACCCTTAGCTTTGGCATTGAAAGCAGAAATGATGCAAAATGTTTTTGAATTATTTGGATAAACCCTTATTATCAGTATGTTCACAGATGATGTTGCACTATTCCGTTCTGATCCTGAAACCTTGTTACTTGCTATTATGCACCAACTTGCTATATATAGCAGGATATTTGGGTTCACTGATAGCTTCACTAAATCTGAATTGATACATAACCTGCCAAACCAACAACTGCATTGGCACAAAACAACTGGCCTGAAACTCTGTAGTGCTTACTTTAAATAGCTGAGAGAGAATGTACTGAATAATCTGTCTTAACTAGAGAAATTGAACTTTTCTGACTTGCTAAAATATTTAACAACTAAGCTCAAAAATTGGTCAAAGCTAACAGTCTCATGGTTGAGCATAGTTTCTACAACAAAAACGATGCAATTTCTGCACCTTCTTTACTTATTCCAAGTCTTACCAACAGCAGGGCTTTTTTTAAAAAATTGGAACTCGCTGGAACTCAGTTCTGGCAACTCTCAGGTGGGCGCCATTGCCATTCTAAGAGAGCAAGAGAGGCGTTCATGGTGAGTTCTGGCACCTCTTTTTCTAGAAAAATAACACTGCCAACAAGCATACCTGTATCTAATGTGAATAATTGGCAAAAAAATAATACTGAATTTGATTCATGCAAGCAAGAGGCCCCGGCTACCTCATAAAACCCTTTAGAAAGAAGTAAAGCAATGCCTAACCTCAAATGGCATACAACTAATAAGCTCTGTTCTCCTTGTATGGGTATGTTTTGTTACTTGAAATTAAAAATCAATTAAAAAGAAAAGAAAAGTCTAATATTATAATCTGTGACATGTTTCTGCATTGCAATGGTAATATCTAATCCCAGTTATCAAACAGAAGGCCCTTCATCGACAACACTGATGACCCTAAAGAGATACATACTTTGGTGATGTTCAAAACATAGGGTTGTTTGCAACTAAGTTTTGCTCCGTGTAGAACTATTGAAATTAATGAACCTGGTCATGCTCATGAATTTTAATGGATCTGCTCTAAGCATTGCATACAATGTTTAATGTACAGGATGTATGAAAATGGCATTCCTTAGTACACTAATCCCATTCAGATAAATAGGATCTGGCTTGCCTGCATTGCACCTGGCAATGTGGTAGGTACAGTTTATGCCTCTGGCTCATTAACCTGGAACTAGTCTAGGGCACTTGGAACCACTTCATTTATGGTGTGTACAAAAACGTACAGAAAACAAGGAGCTTTTAACCCTTCCCCATCTTTGCCATTGACAAAGCTGACACCAACTTCAATGCTGATTTAATCATTGTCACTGTTGAACCTTCCCTCCATGCATTAGGTGTCTGCCTTTTTCTTGAAGATCATTTGGCAACTTTTAAAACACACACACATATACTATTTGCTCTAGGTTGGAGGAATGGGTTTGTGGCATCACAGGTACCAGCCAGTCAGTGCTTAGACAGCTCCTAAAAACAGACAAAACCTGTTTACCCAGCTCAGTCTTGGAGACAAGTCTGAAACAAAATGCAGCAGGTGTGTTTCTATGGCTACTAAAATAAGTTTTCCTGCACCCTTAAAATGAAGTGTTGTCTTGGAGAGTTCTTTGTTTATGCTCTTCTGTTGTGTCTGGAAAAATCCTCACCCGGTGACCCGGGTGTCTAAAAATTCTATGAATTTGAAACTTTCTGCTCCCCCAACCCTTTTGTCGCATTCTGATCTCTGCTCCCATCACAAGAAAGAGAGAGAGAGGGGGAGAGAAAGAGATTTATAGAAAATCAATATTTCTGGTTGGCCTTTGTCACTGGAGCTTAAAATGCCAGAGTTGAACATTTTTTGACATTCTAAAAACTGAAGATGAATGCTGTCTCATTACAGAAGTAGTAAAGGCCATCCTGAATCTAGTTTCTGCTTATCTGAAAGAGAGCATTTGAACAGAAATCTTGTCAGTGCTATAGACTCAATATATCAAAACTCTTTTAGCACAAACCATGGTTTATATATCAGACCTAGTCATATCTTGTAGATGTTTCCCTACTGTCATAAGGAACTTACAGCACGATCAAGAAATAAGTCCCAATGTATTCATTGAGGCTTCCTTCCTAATATGTGTGCTTAGAATCACAGCCTTCATTTATGAGTGTTTTTCCTATTTTGTACTATTATTACTGGGAAGAGGGCTGTAGTTCTGCTAGAGCAACTGCTTTGCATGTAAAAGGCTCTAGCTTCAATCCCTGGCATCTTCAGGTAGGGCTGCCTAAAACCCTGGAGAGCTGCTGCCAGTCCGTGTAGACAGTACTGAACTCAATAGACCAATAGTCTAACTCAGTATTAGGCAGCTTCTGTGTTCCTAATTTATCTTATTATTGCTCCTAATATGCATTATAAGGCAGCTTCCTATGTTAATAACATTATATTATACGCATTATAAGGCAGCTTCCTATGTTAATAACAACAATAGAATCTCATTGCAGCTACACTTGTGACACCTCAGGACCAACCCAAAACATTTTGCTGTCTAGAGCAGAGAAGCAATGGCAAATGGTGCCAACCATCCCCCCAGCTCAAGGTGTATAGTGCCCAAGGCCAGCCAAATCATTTTCCTGGCTGAGGTGGAAAACCCACAAGTCCTCCTCTTGGGGATTAAAAAATACAACAGCAATTCAAATAACTAACAATCTGCTGCCTTTTCACGAGCCCCAGAAATCAGCTGCCTGAGGCAACCATCTCACTCTATCTAATGGTAGGGCCGGCCCTGATACATTGCGTATAGACACTAGCTTGTGGCACAAAGCCGAAACTAACACTTATCCCTCTACCCGCTTTTCCCCTTAGTCTCCATAGTGTGGTGAGTGAAGTGTGTTCTTCTCATCTACCAGAACTCCAAAGCCCAGCCCATTCACAAGTATATGGTCACGTGGCTCATCTAGCACAACCCCTTGCAATGCAGGAATATTTTGCCCAACATGGGGCTCAAACCGACAACTCTGAGATTAAGATTCTCATGCTTTACTGACTAAGCTGTCCTGTCTGTCTGTCTTCTTTAGACCACACTAGTAATAGTGCCCCTGGCCCTGCCCACAATTGGTATGTGACCCTGGAAAGATGACTCAGAAGAAAATTTGTCCCCCATCCCTGCCTTAACTGCCACCCCTCAGGATGGCAACCTGTTTGGACATCACTTTCTATCAATCCCCATTTGAAGGCATCTTGCATGTTTGCCATATGCTATTGCCAGAAAAGATGGTTTATTTGATAGGTAACTCACAGAATGTTACCTGTCACCTGGGGAGGAACTGAATGCCATCAGTATTAACTGGCTTCTGAGTTTCCACAAAATGTGCCTGGTCTGCTCAGGAGGAGAGGATTAGGAAGGAACGGCTTGAGGTGGTTGCAGGTGAGGGATCAGCGCTGGTTCTTCTCCTTGCATTGGCAACATTATTCAGCCAGGTCAAAATTGAAATGAAAGGAGTGGAATGCAAGTCTCAAAGCTCAGAGATGTTGTCCGACTAGTAGTGCCAGAAAAATCTCTCTTAAGAACAGGGAAGTGAGGTGATCGGTTCGGAGTGTCCTTTCTATGTAGTCAGACTGCTACTTTCTTTACCGTTTTGAAGGCAGTCAGTGTACAACTATCTTTGGATTATGTCAGTTTCGAAAACAAGTTGGGGATCAGATGCTCAGACGCTTGGAGCCAAGAAAACTATAACGCTAGGAAGAGAAAGGAAAGACTAGTTTTTCAAAGACAGGGTTTTGTTTTGTTTTCCATGTGAGGAAGCATTTAGTACAAGGATGACCAGGACTGGCCAAATACAGTCATACCTCGGGTTACGAATGCTGCGGGTTGCGCGTCTTCGGGTTGCGGACCGCGCCGAACCAGGAAGTACCGGAACGGGTTACTTCCGGGTTTCGGCGCTCACGCATGCGTAGAAGCACAAAATGTTGTCACACACATGCGCAGAAGTGCCAAATCATGTCATGCGCGTGCGCAGACACGGTGCTTCAGGCTACGAACGCTGCGGGTTGCGAACGTGCCTCCTGCACAGATCACGTTTGCAAATGGAGGTATGACTGTACATTTTGGCACCTGAGTACCACAAAATGGTGCTGCCCTCCCTGCCAGAGAAGAAAGGATGTGTGAAGACCTACATTGGGAATAAAGGGGGAATAAAGATCTACATTGGGTTCTGCTGCCTCTGTGGTCACCTCACCTTGCCTCATGAGTGGGATGGCCAACCTGGAGCCCTCCAGATCTTGATGGACTACAGTTCTCATCATCCCAGACCAGCAACTATGCTGTCTGGGGCTGATGGGAGTTGTAATCTGACGTCATGTGGAGGGTACCAGGTTGTCTACCACTGATTTAATAATATAACCCTGCTCCTACCTTGTGTCCTGAAGTGATACAGTTCCAGGAGATTTGTATGTTTTACATAGGAATGGGCAAACTTGCCTCTTGGAAAACATAATTGTCTCAATGTTTGCCAAATCCCACAGTATATACTCAGCTGAATGGTTGCCACCTCCCCAGGATCCTGTAATAATTTTTTTTTGCATGAGAGAGAGAGAAAGAGAGACCCATGCTTGGTACAGACCTGCTAATTTTGAAACCTATTAGATTTGACCTTCGAACCATTTTTGAGTTTGGGTAGCATTGTTAGTTTTACATGGGTGGGCCTGCTCTAGGGTATGGATGCTGCCTCCTTGGTTCTGCCTTAGTTTTTTGAACCTGCCATGTTGTTGATCCACCCCTCAGACCTAGGCTCCCATTAATACAAAAGAGATGATCCCAGCCACATGTGGAAAGGACATGGAAGACCACGGCGCCACATGGGCTAGTCCCGCCAACATGCCTCGTGACCACACCTCTGTTCCTTCAAATCGTGCCGTTCAGACTCTGCTCTGAATATGTGGGAGGGTTAGCTGCTGGGCATGGTGGTGGAGGTCTTTGTGAGAGTAGCCCACAAGCTCCTCCTCACGGGCTGTTTCAATGATGGGAGGTCATTAGAGAGTTAAACCAATGCGTATTAATTCCCTAGCATTCTTTTAGAGTGTTGCAGTGCTGGGATGGAACAGCCGAGCCTGATGGAATCAGCTTTGTGAGAGAGGCTGCCTCTGCCTGCTCGGTTGTGATCTCTACCTGTTAGGCGAACCTGTTAGACAGAACAGATGGGCTGCGTTCTGCCAGCCCCACCCACCTTACCAAATGTTATTTGGGCCACTGCTAGTCACCACACTGCATTTGCAGTCTGAGGGGTGGTGCCTGAGCAGGAATTGCCATCTTCCCAGCTGCCCAGAGAGTCTTGATTCCCTCACACTGCAGGGGCTTACTTCAGTGGCTGTAGAGATTGTCTGGACAGGTCACTTCCTGGTTCGTTTGGAGGAGCCGCTTTCAATGGAGCCCAGCAACTGAAGCTGTACTTAGGCAGTACTGGGTGCTGAAATTCTGTGCCCCCCTAACCATTTTGCACCTGGGGCAACTGCCCATGTCCCCCCCCCCCCACTACACCAGGGACAGGGCATCCTTTTGGTTCCATGGGCCAGATCCTTATGGGGTTTGGGCTTCCGGTCCAAATCTGAATGGTGCAAGGTGCTACTAAAAAGAAATTTATTCCCCTTCATTTTAGCGGGGGGGGGGGGGGGTGAGATGCAAACCGCTCCTTTAATCACCTAGGAATGGGTCTGCCGGGAATCCTTCAGAACTGCTCAGTTTGGCTGCCCTGGGAACAGGCACACACAGTCATTGCAGGATTTAACCTCTCCCTCCTTCCCATTAGGTGACATCATAAGTAATGGCAGCTGATGGGCAGCAGGGCTGGGCAATATCTGGTTTTCAACATCAAAATATAGTGATTTGATGTTTTCAACATCAAAATGTAGTGATTTGTAGGTGTTTCATGTTGCTGCAGGAGGCAGGGAAGAGCTGACTGAGGTGGAATTACAAGCAAGGGCTGCACACACAGGACGAAGCATCGGCTTCCTGGTTTTTCAAGTATTGTGATTTTTTAATACCACAGACACGATGTACCGTATTGGCCTTAAAATAAGTCGCACTCCCCCCCCCCCAATTTCTGACCATGAAATGTTAAAGTGTGGCTTCAGTTCGCGACCTTACAAAAATTGGCTTTTATGATATCGCTGCTGAAACAGACATACGGTAAAACGGAACATTTGCTATTTACTGGTGTGAGTGCCTGCGGAATTTTAAGGGAGCGGCTTATATTCGGGTATTGTCTTTTTCTCTCTCCCCCCCCCCCGCATGAATTTTAAAGGTGCGGCTTATTTGTGGGTGCGGTTTATATTCGGGCCAATACAGTACGATAAATTGCAAAGTCATTTTTTTAAAAAAATGGTTATCACAATTTGATCTAAAACTTGATATCAGACGATATATCGATTTGTAGCATAGCCCTAATGGGTGGGATGGCTGTGGTTGGGAGAAAATGGACTTGGTATGTGGGAAATCTACACTGAGTAAACAGATAAGGCACCCCTTCTCATCTAGTTTGCCCTTAAGTGATCTAACTTTTTCATAAATTTCGTTTGCAAAATTCTGATGGCCATTAGACATTTCCTGGTACAATCATATGTGGGACTCAGTCCCTCCTGTGAAATAGCTCTTAGCTGACTGGAATCAGGTTTGGCAAAATTGAAGCCTTCCTTACTTTGGGAAACTGGCAAGCACCTTCCTAGTTCAGAGAAACACCCCGCAGGGCTTCTTAAGTATCTTATTCTCTACAGGATTTGGAAACCCATCCTTCTAAATCTCCGAAGATTAGACTTTGATTCAACTTTAATATCTTCTTTCATTCCCCGCAACCAATATGAGCTTGTGGGCCGATACAAGACGGGTTCAATAATTTTTGCAGCTTACTCCGCTTAAGCTGAGAAGCTTAAAAGTATGACTTCTTTATTTCCCAGGCCCCTGAGGCTACAGGGTGCTGTCTGGGCAAGTTTATGAGGATCTGCTGAAAACTGTTTGCTTTGAGAATATGAATGAAATGTTTATTACTATTACTATTATTATTATAAAAAATACCTGAGTGTGATACAGGCTGTGTACACACCATACATGGCTACCCCTAAAGAATTTGGGAACTGTAGTTCGCACCTAACAGAGCTATGATCCTCAGCATCCTTAAACTACAGTTCCCATTATTCTTTTGGAGAATCGGCCGCAGTTTGAATTTAATATGATGACTGACACCTAATTTGGCCAATGGGGCAATTTAGAGCAGTGGACTGGAGAATTGGGTTGTGCTTCCCTTTAATCTTTTAGCCCCTCCAGAAGTCCTTTTTTATGTGTCCTCATGATGCTTTGTGCTCATGATGGTATCAAGGTGGTTATGGGCACTCCTGCTTTCAAGACTCTTTGCAGCTGCAGAAGTTTTGGGGTGGGAATACTGTGTTGTTTCCCACCAGTGTATGTCCCGTGAATTGCTCCCGAAATCCTGTAACTTTTAATACCACAAATGAAGGTTGTTGTTGTTTTGTCCCAGGCTGTTGTTGTGCCATAGTGCAAGGGTCCTGCTCTAGACGCAGTAATGTTGGGGAACCATCATAGAACAACTAATAAAGCAGAATGCTGTGTGGACAGTCTGGTACAAACCCATCACTAATGCACTATGGTTGTCCTAGTGCCATGTTGCAGAATATACCCGAAAAAGTAAAACACAGAAAATGAAGTCCTTTATAAGGAGGAGGTGGCCAGACTGGTTCTTTGAGTGCGGTGGTGGGAAACCTGTAGACCTCCAGATGTTGATGGACTACCAACTCCCATCATCCCTGGTCATTGACCATCCCAACTGGGACTGTTGGGAGTTGCAGTCAAACAACTTCTGGAGGGCTGGGCTGCAACTCCCATCTTCTCAGGCCACTGGCCCTCCTGGTTGGGGCTGGTGGCCGCTGGAATTTAGCAGCATCTGGGGGGGCACAGGTCCCTCACCCCTTCTGAAGCCCCTTAAGGAGCATTGGCGGAAGTGGAAGGCAGCTGGTCAAATTCAGGGTTTGGTCCATTCTTTGTTGCCACCTGTCTGTCCCCGATATGCAACCACTGGAACATATATCTCGTAATTTATAACAGTTAAAGCAATTGCAATTACAGATAACCTGCAACTTCTGCGTGTTTAACACGTGCAATTTCAACTTTACGCAGTTTGCTTACCAGGCTCTGGGAGGCTCTCATGAGATCTTAGATGGTCCCGCAAGATCTCACACAAGAGCCGTGAAGGCAAAGCTCTCTGCCTTGCATTAAAATTGCTCGCACTGGGGTGGTTCAAAAGGAGTGATTCGAGTATACACACTTTTGCATATAGGCGTCATCCCTGGAAAGTAACGCCTGCACAAGGTGCAAGTTACCTGTATATCTTTTAAACAACATAGTGTTTATTGGAAGAGTCCTAAGCAAAAGACAGGCCTCTGCCCTGATAATTTAGGTTTTAGATACTGGGCAATGAAGAGAGAGATGGCAAAAGGTGAAGGGGCATAACTCAGTCGTGGAGTATCTACTTTGCAGGCAGGAGTTTACAGGTTCAATCCCGGGCGTCTCCAGGTGGGGGTGGGAGAGAACCCTGCCTTGGAACTCTGTAGAGCAACGGTCCTGAGCAGAGGTCTTTCACATCCCCTGATTACTCAGCCTGATCAGAGGAGAGGAATCAGTGGTCCTGATTTTGTTGGATGCCAACTGCCCCCCAGCCTCAGCCAACGTGATGGAAGCTGGACCATTGGTCTAATCTAACAGGTTTTCCCTTAACATGATCCAGGTGGGGCACAAAGGGCCTGTTGGAACACAGGGAGGTACCAGCAGGTTAGGATCCAGGTTTGGTCTTGCTTCTATAGCCATGTCCTTGGATTCAAGCAGAAATCAAGCACAGCTCTCACTCTCCGGCTCCTGTGACTTGGTCCTTTGAACGGGAGAAGCCAAGGACTGAACCTGCGACCTCCTGCACTACAAGCTTGTGTGCTGCCTTGAGCTTGGAGGCTTCCTTGACCAGCATTGTCAACAAACTTCCTGCACCCAACTTTAGATTACTTTACTTAATGCAAACTTTTATCATCATTATGGGAAGAACTGTGGGAGGCAGGGGGGGGGGCATCTTTGCACCTCTGTGACAAGTCAGTAACACTCCTACCTTTGAGGTTTTCTAATTTATAATAATTGGCATTTAGTTAAGATCCTTTTCTGCAGTGAATTATTATTCTGACTCATCTGTTATAGGAGGCAGCTTGAAAAGTTGCTCCAGGCTCTTCGCACAGTGTGTGTGTGTGTGTGTGTGTGTGTGTGCGTGCTTGAGAGAGAGAGAGATGCACTAATTCTGTGTGTGAGATCAGTTGACCTACTTTGAAATGGCTGTTATCTAATAAGGGACCATGCCTACTTGCAAAATATATATGCAACAAACAAGGTCCTTGCTTTTAAACAATAGTTTGAAGGTTGGAATGAGTCATGGCAGCATAAAGAATATCAAATTTAATTTGGGGGCATGATCCACCCAACATTAAGCAATGGAGAAGCATCACAGAACAAATTAAAATGGGGGGGGGATCCACTCACTATTGCACTATTGCACTCACTATTGCACTATTGCACTATTGTATCAAGAACACAGAATCATAGAGTTGGAAGGGGTTCCAAGGGTCATCTAGTCCAACCCCTGAAATCCAGGAATCTCAACATGTGTGTTGAAGAATATACCAACAATAAAATACCAGCTTGGAGGGGCCTTAAAGCTGCCCTCAATAAGTTTATCAAGTTTGCGCAAGGAATGCAATGTCTACTTTCTGGTTGTGTCAACTTCTTTTCATCACTGAATTTGCAAAGTGATTTCTGTACATAGGCAAGAAATGTATTGCAGGGTAATGCTCTTTTTACAACAACCCTTAAATAGCAATCCTGTCTACCAGAAGTAGGGGTGCATGTGTCAAATCCACACATTCCCAAACATTATGAGAGCCGAAGTATACCCATCCTTGGAAATCTGCACATATTCAAATTTTGTGATGCAGTTCTTCCAACTAAGCAATTTTTACAAAAGGGATATTTTAGGGGAAGTGTGCTTAACAAATATATTAGCAAAAATAGCATGACAAAATGCATTATATTAGCAACAACAACAAAAAATGCTTGCAAAAATTACCGGTACTCAAAACTGTGTGACACATAAAATTGTTTATTACAAGACGATTGCACTAAAATGCTGATGAATTTTCAGGAGGTTTTTTTAAAAAAATGCAAATTGCTGTAGAAAGATGAAGAACTGAATTTAATATTGGAACAATGAGAAACAGAAAAACGAAATTGACAGCACCTTCAATCCCTAACCAGGAGTTACCCAACATGGTGCTCTCGATATGCTTTTGTTATTTATTTCATATATTTATATACCACTTAATTTTAAAGAAAGTCTTAAGCAGTTTACAAAATGACCAATGCAATACAGTGGTACCTCGGGTTGTGAACTTTATTTGTTCCGGAGGTCCCAAAACCGTTCTTAACCTGAGGCGTTCTTTCACTAATGGGGCCTTCCGCTGCTGCTGGGCCGCCGGCACACAATTTCCGTTCTCATCCTGTGGCAAAGTTCTCAACCTGAGGTACTACTTCGGGTTAGCAGAGTTTGTAACCCGAAGCGTTTGTAACCTTCACTGTATGTTTGTTTGTATTGTATATAAAATTCAAAATTTTAAAACTTTTAAAATTCAAAATTTTTAAGTTTTAAAGTGTATTTTATATTTGTATTTTTAATCTGTGTTTTTATATTTGTATTTGATTGTTAGCCGCCCTGAGCCCGGTTTTGGCGGGGAAGGGCGGGATATAAATAAAAGTTTATTATTATTATTATTATTATTATTATATACAGAGCCATTGAGAAACTACAATATAAATACAATGCAGTACAATATTCAATAACAAAGTAATAAAACGATGCCCTCTTGAAAAGAAAAGCAAAATTATAGCAGCACATTTTGAAAACAACTTTAAAACCAAGGGCCCTTTCCTTCTGCTGCCTTTCTTTTGACAAGGCACATCCTGACTCACAAAAATGCAACATTCACCCACTAACAGTTACACATCACATGCCCAAATTCTGCCATGCATTTACACAAATCATGCAGTACCTACTTCTCACGCTGGCTGGAGCTGATGGGGGCTGGGGTCTAACAATAGCTGTAAGGCACCACATTTTCTACCCCTCCTATCTCACTGGGAGAAAGCTGCACTGAACTCAGTGGGGCTTAGTGTCTAAATCAGAGCTTTCCAAACTGTGTGTTGCGACACGTTTGTGTCGGCTGCAGTGTGTAAGTGTCACTGGCGTCGCAAGGGGGGCGGAGGGGGCGGTACGCCCCGGGTTCCACGCGGGGAGGGGGTGACAGTTGGGCAGGCCCCTCCCCCGCTCCCGCGGCACCCTTGCAAGCCGCCGCGCCCAAAGCAGCAGCGGCGGGGCACCCCCCCAGCCGCCGCATGCGCGATCGGCGGCTCGGGGGGGGGGGTGCGATGCCCCGCCCCCAGGGGAAGCCTTCATTCGCCGCCCCGGGTGGCGAGGAGGCTTCCTCCACCCCTGGTAAGTGTATCACATGAATGCTCCCCATGCTCCTCCTGGGGCTGTAAAGGGGTTGGTTTAACCTCTGGTTTGCTAGTAAAACTGAATTACTGTGTCATAAAATGATGCATGTCTAAAAAGTGTGTCACCAACATGAAAAGTTTGGAAAGCACTGGTCTAAATGGATATGCATAGGGTAGTGCTGTTGACCAATTGCTAAGGGGTAATCTGCTTGCTTGGTTTCAAGGAAAGGCATTGAGGATTCCACTCCCCTTGGAGGAGTTCCATTTTACTGCACAGCCATATTAAACGTTTACCTTCTCTCTTCCCTACAGGAAGTCCAATCTCCGTCCTTGAAATTGTCTCCTTATTCCCAAGGCAGTGTCCGGAGGGTTATATTGGAGAATCCTGGCCAGGTAAGAAAACTTTGTTGCTTTCATAATGGTTAATATTCTCCAAAAGCTGGGTCCAAGCTGTTATTGGGGTTTGGCAAGGTTTGATATACTTTTGCAAGATTTATACTATTATTACAGGGCAGAGTCACTGTTTGCAAACCCTCAGACAGGTTCATTCAAACACTTATATTCCCTTTCAGCTTTTTCCTTTTGTGCCAGTACTTGCACTTTGACATGCTTTCGAACTGCTAGGTTGGCAGGAGCAGGGACCAATCAACGGGAGCTCACCCTGTTGCGGGGATTCGAACCGCTGATCTTCTGATTGGCAAGCCCTAGGCTCTGTGGTTTAACCCACAGCACCACCCGCGTCCCTTAGTTAAGGGAGAGGAGGAGCCAAATGCTAACTAAACTCGTAGCAGAACCAATGAAGTAGATCTTGCTTCTCTCTCTCTCTCTCTCTCTCTCTCTCTCTCTCTCTCTCTCTCTCTGCCAGATGGAGTGTTTTAAATTGAGGAGGAGATCCTCAGGCCTTTAGCCCATATCACACCCTCAGTACTCTCCTGAGGCCACACCCCTCACAACCAATGCCTCTTGCTTGCCTGAACAGAGGATGGAGAGTAGAAAGAGGCTTTGTGTACATACAGTATAGAACTTCCTGTCTCTTGTGTGGGAGAAATGTAACCTAAAGAGAAGAGTCATATCCATTGTTCTACCTACTTTTCCCTCTGGTGCCTCCCACTGCTAGAAGGTGGCCCCCAAAAGACTGCCCATGGGGGAATGTGGCCTTGGACCTGGTTTTAAGTCATGGCAACTCACTTTCTGTTATTTTGCTTTTTAAGAAAGCTGAAGCTGCTCAAAATTCCTCCATGCATTATTATTTTTTGCCTGCCTAGAGAGCTGGGTACATAAATATATGTGCTCGCTAGGGATAGTCTCATGAGAAAAAAGTTAATTACAACTTTGATTTTAGATTTGACTGCCATTACTTTTTGTTTTTCCCCTAATCACCCAATTTAACTGTTGTTGTATCTATTCATTATGTTACCAGTTAATTTTATGAAACAATGCATTTCTTTAAAATAATGAATTCCCCCACTCCCGCAGAAAAAAACAACCCCAGCATCAGGAAACGGTCCTGAGGGGGAAATGTTCTGCTCAATATCGCTGTACTCCAACTTAACATCTCCATCTGGAACTCAAATAGAGACAGCCCCTTTTATTTCTTAGTTGCTGCTGCTGATTTGACTCACACAAGTGCTGTTATGCAAATGTGTAATGGTTGTTTTATATTTGCAGGAGCCCCTGTCTCCACTTCTGAGAGATGGAAATAAGGTGATATATGAAAAGACAATAAGAAAATATGAACTGCTAAATCCAGATCAGGTAAGAGTCCCTAGCTTTTAAGAGGAACCCTCACCAGAAAAACCCCAACCTCATAACATTTAAAAGTAGTCATTTCTCAGATTTCTAAGGTTTGCTGTCAGAAGCCAATAAGAACAGAGCTAAGTTTAAGTTGTCTGAATCCCTAAATTGATCTGCTACCCCCCTCCCCTTTCACCATTGTTTGATCTTCTGGACACAAAGAAGCACCTGTTCCTTTTCAGACTTTTCAGTTCTGCCTTTGCAATGAACACTGTCCCTGCGACAGATGAATGGAAACCTTTTTAAAAGACTGAATGGATAGTATTGTTTTTGAAATCCCCATTTCCCCCAGGAGTATAATGTTCCAGGGAAATACTTTTTCGGAGTTTGTTTCCTTGTGGGACAAAAGGGTACTGGAGGTGTATTTTGAATATCTATCTATTCCAGTAGCCAAGGAAGCAGCAACTGGTCAGAGCTAGGGCACTAAAATAGCTTTCATCAACCTGGTGCACTCCAGATGTTTTGGATAAGAATTCTCATCATCCCCAGCCAGTACATCCATGCCGGCTGAGACTGATTGGAGTTGTAGTACAAAAAATTTGGAGGACACCAGGTTGCCAAAGGGTGCATTAAAACAAAACTGGCCAGGAAGATACAGCCAGTAAGAACTAATCACCAGCTTTTGAACTAGAAGTAGAGTCTTGAATTCCTAGCTTGACAGCACCAAATGTTTAATTACACCTACTACAGCCAGAGAAAATGTTTGCAATCTGGGATGACCACATCAGAGTCTTCAGAGTCTGTATGTTGACCAGGAACCTATATGTATTTGGTTGCAGCACCAATCTGGCCAAAAGCCAGAAGCAAGAGAGTAAGAAAATTTGGTCTCAACTAGTGTTTTTGCAGTGGGACGCGGGTGGCACTGTGGGTTAAACCACAGAGCCTAGGGTTTGCTGATCAGAAGGTCGGTGGTTCAGGAGTCTTGACTCTCAATCAAGGAACTCTAGAACTAAGACTTCTCTAGCAAAGCATTGTCAGTGCCATGCTCCAGTTTTCAAAGGTCATCTGAAGAAGCCATAATGGAGATAAAAGATTAAGATAATGGAAAAAAGCTCTCATGTTGGATTCCTTACAAACTTGTTTAAACTTGAAGTGTGGGTGTGCCCTCTGTATCAAATGAAGCACATTTGGCTACTCAGAAGCATTTAAATAACTAGTGGTGATGTTTCAAATAATGTACTAAGGTGCAAAAATGCAAATACTTGGGCAAAGAGTGCCTATAAATACGTATATACAAACACACATATACATACCCAATATAGAATATAGAAAATGGAATATGGAATATAGAATGTGTGTGTATGAGTGAGTGTAAGTGTAAACATTATAAAATATATACAAATATATACAAAATGTATAGATACAAAATATACAAAGATGCATTGTATTAGGGAAAATTGCTTTGCAAAAAAGTGTAAATTAGGCAAAAATGTGCACTATAATGTTGGCGAATCTTCACGAGGACTGTATGAAACATTGCAAACAGATGTGGAAATGTGGAGAACTGAGACAACAGAAATAAATTGAAATTGACAGGTTCGCCCACCACTAGTTATGACTGGGAAGGGTTTGAGTGCAATGCCTCAGTCCTAAATGAATTCTGTTTCTTTTAATGAAAAAGCAATACCAATATGGCCTCCAGTCTGACCAGTGCCAAGTCAGCCAACCAGTGGAACATGTCCAAGTGGTCCAGCAGTGCCAGCAAACCCAGACGGGCAATTGCTATGACGTAAGTCCCATCTGTGTCAATGATTTCGGAAGTGGGAATGTGAAGAAGGTCACCCTTCAGACCTGCGAACCGGTAAGAATGGCGCCTCTTTAGAATAGACTTCAAGTTCTATTCTGCTTGTTTCTTTTTGACTTGAGTCTTCTGAAGCTGCAATGTGGCTTGATGATAACCAGGCAGAGACTTGCGTGGGAATATCTGAGAAGTGGCTGTATGGAAAATCCCAGCCCAATGAAGCTTACAGTGGTTAGGCCTAGTCTTTAGATATAGTGGTCTTTGCTGAGAAATACATAAAGATGTGTATTCTTGGTTTGCCTGCTTTTTATTTGCTATACTGGGACCCCGTGCAAGCATAGTTTATTCTTAAATAGAGAATAAAAGATGTGAATAAAAAACGCTGGGCCTGACAATTATGCTCCATGACTATATTGTCTAACAATACCCAATGACAGAAGAGCAGTTTTAACGACGTTTTAACATTTTACCCTCCAAGATACTAGATGGGAGATTTTTTGAAGTTGCCCCCAAGGGCAGATGCTATCCTTGTAATCATTTAGCGCCTGGGGGTGATGGGGTTGTACTCCAACAACATCTGGAGAGCACCAGGTTGGTGAAGACTGTTTTGGAGCTTGAAAGAGTCTCCTGTCTGTTGCTTTGGGGGGGGGGCGGGGATCGGAGAACATTTTCCAGGTCAATATTTAGGAGACCCTACTGAGTACTGAGTGTGGTGTAGTGGTTAAGAGCGGTAGACTCGTAATCTGGGGAACCGGGTTCGCGTCTCCGCTCCTCCACATGCAGCTGCTGGGTGACCTTGGGCTAGTCACACTTCTTTGAAGTCTCTCAGCCCCACTCACCTCACAGAGTGTTTGTTGTGGGGGAGGAAGGGAAAGGAGAATGTGAGCCACTTTGAGACTCCTTCGGATAGTGATAAAGCGGGATATCAAATCCAAACTCTTCTTCCTTGTGAGGATTTGTGTGTGTTTAATAATTCCATTGCCTAATAGGTGGCAATATAACTGAATGTTGTAATATCTCTTAGACCTGCTATGATTGTTAACTCTTAGCTTCTCACTTTTGTTCTTCTGAGGTTGCATTTAGAATTACAGTTGTTGCAGTGTAGAATTCTGTCCAGCATTCTGTCCAGCAGATGCTCCCTTGCAAGATACTCCAATCCACCTCCCCACCCCCCAGCTGAGTTAGCATTCTATAGCTGCTGAACACACTCAGTCAATATTGGGTGGTGGGTAGGAGGAAACAAATTACTGTTTCTGCAGATCTTGGGACCAGCGTTCGAAATTCGCCAGGTGCATTTTACACCTGTTATAGGCCACTTGCAACCAAGTAAAGATGCCCGGATGTCTCCACCATCTGGAGGTGCATGCCTGGAGATTCTTGGATCTTGACTGTTTTCACACACTAGCAACAACACATCCTGTAGAATTCTATCAGTTAAATTTCATCTATACAGTCAGAATGAATTTCAGGAACCAAAAAGTTTTATTGAAAAATATGACTTTCGAAGCTTTGGGCCCCAAAATTGCAACTGGACATTCCATTTTGGTGACTGTAACCATGGTTTAAGGAGCCATTTTGCACCTAGCTTATATATCTGAGTTTCTGACACTGCTTGGGATTCTTTTGAGCATGCTAATAACCTCCTCTCCTCTGCATGGATAGTGCGGGGGTGGGGGGTGTTTGTTTTTTGCTACATAAAGATCCACACTTGCTATTAGCATCTAGGATAAAAGCTGGCTCTCGTTTTCTCAACAATTTTGCTTACGGTTGCAACATGAGTAATGTGCAGCTGGGTAGCACAGGACCACTCTTGCCCTGAGCTTCTGCGCTGATGGTATTGGGAACTAGAGTCGAAATGTGTGTTCCTTTGCCTCCAGCAAAAGGCAGGCAATTTTGCAAGTACCTTAGCAGAAAAGTGCTGTTAGCCACAGAATTATGAAACCAAACGTACTAAAGTGGAGCGCTTGTGGGCAGAGATGAGAAAACTGGATTCTAATATCATTAGGACATTCCAACAGGCCTTAGGCCCCCCCAGGAGGTCAAATGCACATTGTGGGAACAGCTGGAATTGAAGCTGGTGGCTTTCCTAAGCCTATACTTCTGCTTTTATTCTGGTGTGTTTCGGGGGTGGAAGAGAAGAAAGAGAGTCTAATAAGGATGAATCATTTTCTTCTGTTTTGTCTCCTCTCTCACACACAAAGTTTTTAGCTGACTAGGCTTCTTTCAATGAGCCCCTGGGGGTTCTGGCTATAGTTCTTTACCTTTGCATCTTCTCTGCACCTTTCTCCCACAAAGTTGGAGCTCTCATCCTCTGAGAGTAGGATTTTATTTTATGATTTAAATTTTTTTATAGTTCACCTTCCAGGGTACACTGCCCTGACAAGGCACAACAAAAAATAAATAAAACACATTAAAAATATAAACAACAGCCCATGAATACAGCAAATTAAATATTTAACCATTAGTTTTAAGCTAGCAGCAGCTAAAGAATATTAGACACAGGGCATTAATCAAATGCAAGCTGGAATCAACATGCATGAAGAGTCCTTAGGTGTGATGAGCCTTTATGTACTTCCCAGAGGAGGTGTTCCAGAAATTCCAGAAATGTGGGGCCACCACTGAGAAGACCCCATTCCTGACACCAATCCTAAGGGTTTTACCAGCAGACCAGAGAGCAAGCCTTGGATGCTGATTTTAAGAATAGGGCAGGCTCATATGGTTGCAGGCAATAATTAGTCATAATGATTTTAAAGTGCATGCAGGTCCTTTTAACCTCTAGCTCATGCACATTTTTCATTCTGTATTGGCTGTGGTGGTCGTATGCACTGTACTGCTTCAGACTGCCATTTCTATTGTGTTTCCGGTTCTTAATTGAATAACTTCTTTTCCGACCAAGACTCTTTAAATGGAGATTCTTATACAGTCTGGGTATCTGTACTGAATTTGAAATTGTTTTAAAGTATATTTTAATTGTTGACATTTTTCTGTTAATCACATTGGGATGTTGCTGCTGCTGTTGTTTTAAAGAACGATTGCAAATGCCCCAAATCATTTCCCACACTCATGGGCAAAGCGGTCTTTTATTGTCTCCCACCAGGTGAAATGTGTTTATGAAGTAAATGATCAGTTGGACTCTCGGTTCTTTGGCGAGCTCCTGGCAGAACTGCACCGCAAGAGCAGCGAACTCTATAGCTGTTTACTCCAGCATGTCGAGAAGCTAGGCGGAAGGTAACTTTGTGGCGCCTACCCCTATCTCTGGCGCTCTGGGAATCTTAGGAATGTTAGTCAGAGTTTTATAGATGGAAGGAGGGATGATCAGTTTAGCTGCATTCTGCAACTCCATTCTGCTTGCAAGTAGTTAACCATTTGATTGCCTTTTTTTTTTGAGAAACTCTATGAATTTAGAAAGCAGGAGGTCACGAATTCTGAATTTGAAAATGAGTCCCTCCAGTTCTGCAACCAGTCACACAATCCAAGTTTCATGATTGAAGCATGTTCTGAAAATTTTTGTTTGATTGTATACATGTCAATCATTATGGAGCCCTTCTGCAAATATGCACAGTTAATGAACAGTTGGACTGTGTGCATGTGTGTGCGTGTGTTTTGAATGGTGTGTGTTTCTTGTTTATAAATGTATGCAGTTTGTCTGCTTCTGTCTGCATTTGCAGCTATAGGAACGAAAAGGTTATATTTAAGAATGAAAGCTTACCTGTATCTGAATCACCCAAGAGGACTTTAAATAAATGTTGAAAACTTTACACAGCTGGCTAATGAAAATTATGTGCATTTGGAAATACTATGTACTAGTGATATCCTGTTTTTCTTACAGGAGATATGAAATTGACTCTCTGAATCAAGTAAGTACTCTTAAAGACACAACAAATATCCTGAACTTGTACAGACATTACCTAACCATTACATTACCTACCTTACACCTGGTCAAGAACCCAAATATAAATGAAACCAGGGTTTTTGATTGCTTGAATTAAGCCCTAGCCTGTGAAGGGATGTGTGGAGACACATATAGTAGTAATGCCTACTTGTCAAATTGGAAGCAGAAAGGCTGAAGAGGTAGGGAAAGTGCCTTAGCCATGGTTTCTTAACGCAAACCATGGAAAGCAAAACTGTTTCTCACCCTGGTTTGTGATCAGTCATTAAACCATGGTTAGGTGTTCAAACTAATGCTTCCTTAAATGATTAAGAAGCCATAGATGGGTTATATATTCTACAACATATTTATATCATAATACCACTTTATCAAAATGATGGGTAAAAACTATTTGAAGTGACTCTTTCCACACTGAGCAGATTGAGTGTGCAAAAGATTTAGTGGTCACCATGCTCTTAGCAAGTTGTAGATAATGAGCTTGCCAAAAGTATACAGACTGTGTCCTCCATTGCATGTTAGGCCTGTAACCAAACATTTTGCAGGAAGGCTGCTGTAAAGGTGATGAATACTTTAATTGCTTAAGTCCATCAGTTGCTGAAAACTTGTGACATTTTCTTCTTTGCTTGGTTGAAGAAAAAGGCTACATTGTCTGAAGTTCTTCACAAGGGGCTCCTCCTTTCAGTACAATCCCTAAGTGTGCTCTTCACTAATTACTGAGGTGCAAGCTCTCTAATGAGGGTGAACCACAAGGTCCCTTGATGTCTCAGAGATACTGCACTTTCCAGTCCTCACAGCCCTTTTACCAGAAGAATCTAATTGTGTTGGGTGGAGTTGCTTCACTAGTGTCATGGCAGGTGGGTTGCTGTTGCCTACTAGGAGGTACAAGGGTGTGGGGAGGTCAGCTAATGCAGATGCACCAGCAAGAGCACTATATTGGCTCTGCCAGGGTGTTTGCACCGTGCTGCCTTCTCTCTCTCCCTCCTAGCAAGCAACATAGACTAACCTGCCAGAGAGTTAGCATAGTGGTTCTGCCCCACCTGGCATTTAACTTTAATAGGCAACAAGAGTCTGTTGACATTCTGCTTTCTGTGTATTTCAGTTGCTCATAATATTTTGTCCTTGTTCCGTGACTTTTTTTGCTGCTATCAATATATAAGAACCAGGTCTAATACTCACTCTCTGTCTTTTTGTCTCTTGTTTCTAAATTAATAGACGGAAGATATTGAGAGTTTGATTCCTAAAGGGATTTCTGAATCAACAAAGCAACAAATCCGCTATCTCCTGGAGGTAGGGCATTCCGTATGTGGGCGTGAGGTGGAAAGAAATCTGCAAAAACTAAAAGGGAATGTTTGCCTGGCTTTTGTATTGTGAAAACACTTTTTTAAAAATACCGTCGTTCTCATTTGCAGCGACTTGTCTGAACAAATCAACAGATTCCATTGTGGATGCTGATCCATGCTTTACATGTGTGATTTGAAAATGCCAAGTTTCTCCCAAGTCTTATTTTGTATTCTTTATTTTAACTTCTAAGCATACAACAATCAGAACATATTTTTAAACAAGCAACAGCGAACTCTGGACAAATTTAATATTATAATCAGGAATCAGATATTGGCTAGAAAGAACTCTTTCATGCATGCATGTGTGCATATAATAGGCAGGAAGAACACTATATCTTTCAGGGGGTGCTGGATTACAAGCCTGTGTAAATTCTATAAATCAAACCAATTCGCAACAAAAGTGCAAATAAAATAAAAATCAGCAAGGGTCTTACCTACTTTGATTTTTAGGGATGTACACCAGCTAGGGCTGGTGAATCACTCTAATTCACAGTTTCCAAAACAATATGAGGTTCAAAACACAGCTATTCTTTCCAATTTGCAGTTCTTCAAATTTTGCAACACCGTTGTCTTGCCAAGTGCCAAGCACAAAAATGCGTATACTAGGGTAAAGTGTGCATAGACATGCATGTATAAGTGAAAGTAACATACAAGAATGTACTTTGTAAGGGGGAAACACTCTGCAAAAATGTGTACATTGGATACAGATTTGCCCATCTCTTACAGCAACCATAAGATATCAATTCAGATCCTGATTCAGTGCTTTGGACAACACCCTGATTTGCTTTGAAGCACTCCAGACACAGATATAGATTGGGTTCTGAATCTGAATCCCATTTTTGAAAAATGAAAAGTTATGCCTCTCTCATTCAATATTAAAAATGATGTAGACTTTTTAAATTTCCCCATGATATTGAATGGGCTATTTTATTTTTCTTCTTTCTGGCAGAACTCGTTGAAATTGGCTTGCCTTGTATAGCTCTTACTAAGAGGATAAAACTTGCTGCATCCCAGACAAACAGATGCAAGGGTTTGGTTTTTTTACGGGGCACCTTAAACTTATTTTACTTTGAATTAATGGGTTGTATCCAGTGTTAGTTCTACTCAGAGAAGAGCAATTGAAAATAGTAGACTTTGCTAACTTAGGTACATTAATTTTAATGGGCTTATTCTGAGTGGAACTTAGTTGGAGTAACTAGATTATTTTGCTTCTCCAAAATGACCCTGAAATTTACTTTTCCTTTCTCCCCCTCCTTCTTTCCTAGATGAGAGTAACAGCTGATAAGTCAATGAGGCTTGTCCTTGCTACATTCAACAGCCTTCGAGAAGAGCTTGTTCATCTTCAGGATGACTTAGGGGTGAGTGACTGTGCTGTCCTGGTTAGTCTGTGTCCAAATGTATTTGATTAGTTCATCAATTGGTATACAAGATTGGGATTCCCAAATCTACTTAGGGTGCAGCCACCAGAATTGTTGACCCCTGCCCCTGCTTGCATGGCAGACCCTTCTCCTGTACACTACCTGCTTTTGAAACCCTGACATGTTCTTGATAAACACAAATTTTCCTTTGTCCAATTGGGCAGAGGCAAGTGACTTCAGCATTTCCAAATGAAACTTCATGTTAGCTGTTTCTTCTCAAGCATTTTGTAGGAACTTGTCATCTTCGTTTTTGGGTGATCAAAGCAAAGGCTACGGATGCTTTATGGTACTCTCTGAGAGTGACCTTTAGGCACGCACTGTAGCAATTCCTCAGAAGCGAGTCCTTTGCTGACAACTTGAGCTTGCTTCCTCTCTCTCCTCTTCCCTCCTCTTCCCTTTTTCCTTTAATGCTGTTTCTTTTAGATTTGTGGGCAAGGGCTGCTTTGTTTTAATTGATTGGATATAAGCCACTCTGGGAGCTTTTTCAGCCGAAGTGCAGAGTACAGATGTTCTAAATAAGTAAATAAAATACATACCAAAAGAGAACCCTTGCCCCCAAAAGGTTGCTAGTCCTCCCAGCTCTTTTTTTGGGATACAGTCCCCTTGGACCAGTATGTGATGGAGTTGCAGTTGCTGGTGGAACAGTAGTATGTGCCCCTATTCTGCTGTCCTTCAAACTGTGTTTTTGAACAACTTCCTGGCTTCCTGGCTACCATTCAAATCACCTGAGAGATTTTTAGCTTTGGGCCCAGTAAGGAGGAGTTTCAGGTTTGTCTCTACACATTGCAATAAGCATGTTAGTTTCCCCATTAGAATTCTTGGTCCTGCACGTCCACAATCATAGCAGCATAGGCCCATCTGAATTTTCAAAATTATCATCTGAATTTTCAAAAAATAATGAGCATTTTGCTTTCACAGAAACTGGAAACTGACAAAGTGCTGCTTGAGAAAGACCTGGCTTTTAAAGAGTCCCAAGTAAAGGAGTATGAAACCCTTCTGGAGTCGGTGCGAGAGAATAATCGCCAACAGCAGGTAGGTTTGCATGTTTATCGGACTGAAACAATAAATCTCAGTGGACCTGAGTTGAGCCTCAGGAGCATGTGGCAATGTTAAGAGTGCCTTCCCTGAGGATCAAAGTACCTTGGTGGTAGGGGGTATGCAAGGTACAGCATCCCCAGTGGTAAATTGCCCCCAGGTTGTCTAAGCTTACCTGCTTCCTGCCATGTGTGTTCACAGCAAGCCCTCAGGGAGTACACTCTGAAGTGCCGCTCGCTGGAAGAGCAGCTCCTCTCTCTCCGGCACAACGATGGAGACCGAGAGTTCCGGCTGAAAGACCTGGAATACAGCAAGCGAGCCTTGGAGCAAGAAATCCAGAATCTGAGACTCCAGGTAAAGGCAGGCCTTTGTTTCTATTAACGTGTGGCCTAATGACGATTGACTGGGCCTCCCCAGCCTTAGTTCAGTAATCCAACCCAGGCACAGGAAACCTTTTATTGTTATTTTTTGTCCTGCCGAGGGCCTCATTCACTTGGAAGGAATGAGGGTCAAGGTTGGCGTGCTGGCACTTGGGGGTGGGGGGTGGGGCAAATGCCAATATTAGTAGGTGCTGGAGCCCAAAATGGGTGGGTCGCCCTTTTTGGTCTCTCACGCACTTTCTGCTGCTCACTTCTTAGGGACGGAGGAATGCTGCCTTCAGCATAGGCCCGTCGAGCTCAACATTCCCTGCACTCAAATTTGGAGCTATACTTGACAATCTGATAACGTTGACAGTGCTTACTTTGACTTTGTGATTTTAACTCACTTGCAAAGTGCTCGTTCTGTGTACCTTATTTCATAATTTTGTTGTTCATCTTTTAACTTTTGTCTGTTGATGTAATCGTTCTCTCTGTTTTATATACATTATAAAATGAAATACTGATAATAAACTTTGCAGGTGGGGGATGCTGCCCACACTGACTGACAGCAGTGCTCCAGAGTTTCAGACAGTGGCACCCCCAAGCTTTATCTGAATGGGGTGAAAGTTGAATCTCAGATCTTCTGCATGGAAAGCAGAGCATGCAAAGAGAGCCCTCCTCTCTTTCTCATTCTGCCACCCTGTTTTCTCCCTCGTTGCCACCCACATGAAACTGGGCTTGAGAGCTGCATGTGGATGAGAGGCTTCAGGTTGCCCCCCTGTGGTCTAAGGGCTATGCTGCAACCATGAGCCAGAAATCAGTGAATACTTGCTGTTTTCTGGCCAAACCAGCAAAGTAGCCAGGATATGCAGAGAAGCCTTTTATGGCCTTCTGGTGATGAGAATTACACCATCCTCTGCATAAGAACACAAGAAAAGCCTGGCTGCTCGATCAGGCTAATGGTCCTTCTGGTCCAGCATCCTCTTCTCAACAGTGCCCAGGTCTAGGGATTCCTGGTTCTAGCCACAGGAGCTTCTGATGCCTCCAGCTAATTAATAAAAAGGGAACGTGGTGTGGTTTAAAAACAAGTAAAATCTATCTGGTCAGCAGACAGTTCTAGGCTGCATGTAGCAATAAAAGAAGGTGAGAAGATCCTGCTGGATCAAGCCAATGGCCCAACTAGTCCAGCATCCTGTTCTCACAGTGGCCAGTCAGATGCATGCGGGAAATCCAGCAACTGGTATTCAAAAGCATCACTTCTTCCGCCCATGGAGGCAGCCATCTTGATTGATAGCCACTGCCAGGGATAGCCTTTATCCTCCATGAATTTGTCCAGTCTTCTTTTAACACCTTCCAAGCTTGTGGCCATGACCACCTTCGTTAGGAGTGAACTCAGTGAGTTCATGCGCCATGTGAAGAAGGTAAAGGTAAAGGGACCCCTGACCATTAGGTCCAGTCGTGTCCGACTCTGGGGTTGTGGCGCTCATCTCGCTTCATTGGCCGAGAGCCGGCGTACAGCTTCCAGGTCATGTGGCCAGCATGACAAAGCCGTTTCTGGCGAACCAGAGCAGCGCACGGAAACACCGTTTACCTTCCCGCCAGAGCGGTTCCTATTTATCTACTTGCACTTTGACGTGCTTTCGAACTGCTAGGTGGGCAGGAGCTGGGACCGAGCAACGGGAGCTCACCCTGTCGCTGGGATTCAAACCACCGACCTTCTGATCAGCAAGCCCTAGGTTCTGTGGTTTAACCCACAGCGCCACCTGGGTCCCTATGTGAAGAAGCACTTTCTTTTATATGTCCCGACACTTCCAACATTCAGCTTCCTTGGGTGTCAACCGGTTCTAGAGATGCCAGAGAGGGAGGTGAGGGAAATTTTATCAGTTTTGTGATGGAGCTATTTCCATGTCGGTGAAAGTGACCCTGCTTTTTACCATCTGTGC
Organism: Darevskia mixta; assembly: GCA_034641385.1. Classification (NCBI taxonomy): domain Eukaryota; kingdom Metazoa; phylum Chordata; class Lepidosauria; order Squamata; family Lacertidae; genus Darevskia; species Darevskia mixta. Next base: position 6,288,733 of record JAWWNH010000061.1, on the reverse strand, counting down.
CGTTTGCAAAAGTCGAACTAAATTAAGCATTTTGCTCTTGCACAGGCTTCCTCTAACACTCCAGGCCAGACCACCGTTGACGAACTATCCAGCCGCTATGTGGAGATGATCAACCAGCTTAGAGAGGATAAGGACAGGGAGATCCGCAACCTCAGGGTATGTCAGCTTTCCTTGTGGGAAACCACAGGGGGAGAAAGTCCACATCGAACCTCTCTAAGCACACGTCTGTGTTTGTACAGCTCAGGGCCACAGTGGATGTGGCATCGGGAAATCAGTTATTGAATTGCCTGCTTTCCAAAATTATTCCTACTATTAAAAAGGTTAATGGCAGCCACTGGAATGCTATTAACCTTTTTAATAGTAAGAATAATTGACACTGGCAGTGTTGTTTAGCCCTGTCCCTTTATATCATTTTTGCCTTTTAAATTGTCCTCCACCTGAAGCTGCTACCTGCTCCATGGAACAAATAGCAGCTTCAAGGAAGAGAGATTTTAATCAGGGGGGTGCATTGAGCGAAGTGGGTCGACCTCTTCCTTATGCACAGCCCTAGTCAGTTTTAAACACACAATTACTATAGCACATTAGAAAACCCAGAAGGACAGCTGAACCACAAATCTCCCGATGTCACTGGGGGTGTGAAAATTCTTGTTGCTGGCAGTAGCAGCTTATTAATAGTTGTTTTTATTCTGAGGGTCGTAAGACTCTGGGTGAGTGTCTTCGGGTCCAAAGGCTGAGGTATTTTTATTTAGATTAATTTGTTTTTTATTGTATCCTATGCTGAATGTTTCAAAGAAAATACTTTTTTTTTAAAAAAGGTGGGGTACCAGTATTTTAATAAGCAAAAAAATAAAGATTCCCAGTGTTAAAAAATAACATTTAAGTTAGTAGTTTTGCTTGTTTTTGCAACAACAACCCTTGATAAAAGGGGGTTAGTATTATTGTAACCACACTGCAGAGGAGGTGAGATTCAAAGTGGAGACTCCCTGGGCTCTAGCTACATTCACTCTGGAAATCCTGGCTTTCCCATATTCTCCAGTTCCATTCCTTGACTTTTTATCACTTGCCTTTTAAAAAAAAAATGTTTTCTTAAAAAAATAAATAAATCTGTATCTGAGCTACCTTTTTGAGACTCAACATGTGTCCTGCTGTTCTTGTTTTGTAGTCCAAATTATGTGAATTCCAGCGGGATTTTTCAAGGAAGCAGGGGAGTGACACTGACCTCCAGATCAGACTGCAAGACCTGACTTTAAGGCTGGAAGAGAGAGATGCCACATTGAAGCAGTTGGAAGATGTAAGTAGCACTGCTTTGCAGACCGTGGTGCAACAGGCAGCTGTTTGGAACTGCCCAGGCAGTCTCCCCCACTTTTATTTTTATTATTATTAAATTTATTTACAAACCTTCATTCAAGGATCACAGGGTGGTTCACAAGACAAAAACACAAAAATACAGAACATGGTAACAGACCAATACAAAAACCCCTCCCCAGTTCAAAAGACCATAGGTTGTTTAATTAGCCAAAAGCTATGTTTTAGGAGCATAGAATCATGGAAATGTAGAGTTGGAAGGGGCCACAAGGATCCTCTAGTCCAACCCCCTGCAATCCAGGAATATTTTGCCCAACGTGGGGCTCGAACCCACAACGCTGAGATTAAGAGTCTCACGCTGTACCGACTGAGCTATCCAGGAAGCTGCCTTCTACTGAGTCAGACCATTAGTCTGTTGCTTGGCTGTGGTACACCTAGGTTTCAGGGAGGAGTCTCTCCCAGTCCTACCTGGAAATGCCAGGGATTAAACTTGAGAACTTATGTATCCAAGGCAGATGCTCTACCATGGAGCTATGACCCTTCCCCAAAGAGAGAGTTTTCCTGCTGCCTCTCTTGATTCCTTAACACAAGCAGATAAATCAAGGAATGGCCCATGTTGCATGATTTGGAGTGCTTTCATGATAACTGCTTGGTACTTTGAGTTTCCAGCCTTTTATTTATCCACATGCTCAGCAACACAAGGTTTGTATGTCTGCATGGAGGTTGACAGGCACACCAGTACAGAGCAGAAGTCTCAAGAGTTTTCCATTGCTTCAGTCTGCCTTCTTCTCCTTCCTTGTGAGATAATTTAGCATTTAGTAAGCATTCTGTAAACACTCGTATCCAGCCTTGGCTCAGTGATAGAGCATCTGCTAGCACAGAGGAAATCTCAGGGTCATTCTTCAGGCAAGACTGGGAATGTTCCCTATCTGAAACCTTGGAGAACCATTGCTAGTCAGTATTGATTAGTGTGGGGTCTGGCACCCAGCTTAACACCCCAAACTCATAATAATACTAAGGCAGATGGGCCAATGCTCTGGCTTAGTCAAAAAAGCCCAGTTAAGAATGTTATTGATATAAATGTGTTGAATGATATAAGCAAAGCCCACTAAATGATAGCAAACAGAATACCACTATGTAAACAACGCGGCAGTTTCCCAAACAACACACAGTGAGATCTCTAGGATTCAAACTCATTTTGTACTTGTTCAACAAATGGGTGGCAGCTATTAACCTCTTATTGCTTTAATTTCTTCTTCCTGTTAAGGAAATGCTTTTGCTGTGAACCCTGAAAACATATTATTGTAAAAATCACCCACTGCATAATATGGAGTATACAATATAAGACCATGGCCCAAAATATAAATGGAATACCTATTGAATTATATTATACATGCATCTCAATGCAACCCCTGATGTTCCCAAGGTGCCTTAGTTTGGCCTGGTTTGGCCTGTGGTGTGTGTGTGTATCAGCCTACTAAGCCGAGAAATACATAGGTCTTGTGCCTCCGTCCTGCATCCTTATGCCATTCCTTCCTTCCTTTTCTTCCATTCAACATTTCCTGACTAATTAACCACAGTTCAGCGACCTCTTGATCAATATCCCGATATGAAGTGTTCTTTAGTCATGACAAGCTTCTACCTTTCGAAGAATTGGATTTTACTTGTGGTTGTCACTGTGTTAATGCTTTGACAAAGATTTTTAGTGAAACAGCCTTTTTTAAAATAAATTAATGAATCTCTCTCTTTCTCTCTCTCTCAGGAAATCTTCAGATTGAAGCAAGAAAAACTAGCAACCAATACATCCCAAGGAGTAACAAAGACTATCATCACTAAAAAGTAAGGGCACTGCATGCAACTCTTTTTCTTTCTGTCTGCCTGTCTCTCTTGTGCTGGAGGTGTGTGCAATGCTTTACAGCAGGGGTGGGGAACTTTGAGCCCATTTGGCTCTCCAGGCTGTTTGGGAGAAGCCACACTCACCCGCCCAAAACCTGATGTCACACATAGAGCTGGCACTTATCAGCTGATTGTCAAACTCTTGGGAACCCCATGCAAGGAATTTTGGCAGGTGGGCAGGACATCCTACCTGTCAGTCATGTGATGTCATAATGGTGTCATGTGACTGGAAGGCATAATAATAATAATTTATTATTTATACCCCCACCCATCTGGCTGAGTTTCCCCAGCCATTCTGGGCGGCTTCCAACAGAATTAATAATAATAATGATAATAAAAAATTAAAAATTAAAAAGCAATAAAACATCAGTCATTAAAAACTTCCCTAAACAGGGCTGCCTTCAGATGTCTTCTAAAAGTCAGATAGTTGTTTATTTCTTTGACATCTGATGGGAGGGCGTTCCACAGGGCGGGTACTACAGAGAAGGCCCTCTGTCTGGTTCCCTGTAACTTCGCTTCTTGCAAGGATGGAACCACCAGAAGGCCCTCAGAGCTAGACCTCAGTGTCTGGGCTGGATGATGGGCGTGGAGACGCTCCTTCAGGTATACTGGGCGGAGGCTGTTTAGGGCTTTAAAGGACAGCACCAACACTTTGAATTGTGCTCAGAAACATACTGGGATGACTCTGTCCATTAGTGAAATATAATATAAATCTGATAAGGATCTGGCCCGTGGAGCCAAAAAGATTTCCCATTCCTGACCTTACAGAACATAAGAGCTACAAATCCCAGAGTGGTCAATCAGTCCTTTCAGAGAACTCTTAGAATTGTAGCTCTGAACTGAATGGGAGAGTGGGTCTCCTAACAGCCCTCAGCACCTTTAATAATCTACTGGTCTCCAAATGCTTTGGGGGAAGCCAAGACTGTTGCCATGGTATAAGAGTGCTTTAAATGTATCGTGCGGATCTGATGCCAGAATGTTTTGCACACTATATGTGGTATTTAAATAGCAATGCTGATAGATCCTTTTGAAATTCCAGGTACAGGAATCAGTATCCCATCCTTGGCCTCTTGTCTGATGACTACAATGTCACATCACCTGTAAAGGAATCACAGACAATTGTAATTGAAAAAACTGGAGAAATGTGGAAGCAGGTAAGTCATCCCTAGTGGAATGTTTGTTCCGGAAGTCACTTAAGAAAGATGTACAACTCCAGTGACTGTTTTTCTGAGCATTATTAATTCTCAGAAAAACAATTAATTTAATTAAGTAATATACTGCTTTAGTGCCAAAATGGCTTCTAAGCAGTTTACAACTATAAAATCCATACATCAGGGCTTTTTTTTCATCGGGAACTCACTGGAACTTAGCTCCAACACCTCTCAGGTGGTCACCATTGCCATTCTAAGAGAACAAGGGTGGCATTCGTGGCAAGTTCCGGCACCTCTTTTTCTAGAAAAATAGCACTGCCATACGTACCCGGTAATTAAAGTGCACAGTAAAACAATTCCACTGAAGCATTCATACGCCTTTAGTTAAAATGTAAATAAAGCAAGCCAGTTAAAAAGTATGACATTTAAAAAGCATTTAAAGCAATAAGATGTCAAGTTCAAGTTGTGGCTGTGCTTGCCTAAACAAATGTGTCTTCAGGACCCAGTAGAATGCCATGGGGCCTTTCGTATTTCAGCAGGGAGGGCATTCCACAACACTGGTACTACCAGTTAAACACCTCTGTTACCGTATGCCAATATTTATCAGGCCATGGCAAAACTGACGGGGTTTCATTTAGTGATAATAGTGCCCTTACTGAATGGGCATAGTGGGTTCCCCACAGTTACTTTTTGTGAGGGATATTCCAGGGTTGCCATATTTCAAAAAGTGAAAATCCAGACACAAACATTGTTGAGTTGGTTTTGGTTTGCCAAAGTTGTTCAGCAAAAAATGAAAAATTGGCAAAAACGACACTGCCGACATGGGTTGCCATATGTCCAGATTTTCAGAGACATTTTGCCGATTTCCGCCTGGACACTGCTTCCTACTACAGTATTCTGGATAAGTCTGGGAAATTCCGGACATATGTCAACCCTAGGATTTCCCAGGTGTGGGCAACAGCCCATATGCCACATTTCTTCATGGGCAGCCATTTTGGATCAACACAGGAAGCTGCTTTATACCAGGTCAGACCAATGGTCCATCTAGCTTGGTAGTTTTGACCAGCAGCCGCTCTCCAGGGTGCCAAGCAGGAATCTTTCCCAGCCCTCCCTGGGGATTGAACGTTGGACTATTTACACGTAAAGCTCTGCCGCTCCGCTACCACAGCCCTTCCCCCAATACATTGTCCCGAGACATTGTTTTCAGATTGCTGGATATTGTGAACTGGGTTGTAATCTGTGTCACTGGCTCCTAAACTTTATAGGATGTGGCGCCCTGGGCTGGGGTGCTGAGGTGAACAATTGGCAGAAATCTGGGATGGCCTCCCATGTGCAGGTGCTTTCTTGGTCCAACAATGGAGCACTCACGAGCCCTCCCAATGGCATCTGTAGACAAGAGGTAGTGGCAGTGCGGGGAAATTAGGATATATGGAGTGAGACCCAGGTTTTGCCAGCAAAGACTTGCTTGTCGTGGATGTATCCCAGTACAGAAAATTTGTGCCAAAAATTAAAAGGCGTATTAGTCCTAAATCTTGAGAACAAGGTCCAAATCTTGAAAGTCTGCCCAGCTAGTTCCGCATACCCAATGGGACTTTGGGGTTGTGTTCTTAAACAGCAATTCCCTAGGCTCCATGGCCAACTGCTTTTGAAACCTTGGGAGTTCAAAAGCAGTTTGCAAAATGATTTCAGAAAGACTTTGTATGCAAAATCAACAACAACCCCAGCTAACTAAACCCACATAAGAGCAACATTTCCAATTAGATGTTTGAAAACCCTGGGGTGTGTTGAAGTTGCCCTTTGCATGCCAGACAAGAAATCTTTCGTTTTTCAGTTGATTTTTCTTTCTTTCTTTCTTCAGAATGTCGCAAAGTGCCCTTTGCAGTGTAACAGTTTATTTAAACTGATTAGGGCACAAAACCATAGCTTCTTGCATTTGCTGTATGAAACCTGAACTTTCAGAGTAAATAGCAAATAATTATTATTTTTAAAATCTAATGAATGTATGCAGATGTAGAGCATGAATGATAATGTGTTTTCTTCGTTTTGCAACAGGAGGCCTTTACGGCTGATTAAAGAACTGCTTCCTTTCTTTCAAGTATGAACAAGTTCCCTGGACAAGCCACAGCTGATCAGAGGAGTTCATGTGCAAATGAATGTTGTTACATTATTTTTCTGCTTTTCTTCTTCTCCTATTGATTTTTCAAGTCTGATACGCAAAACAGTCACGGTTAGGGGGAAAATGTTACAGGCACACTAAATAATTGGGGGTGTGTGGAATGGGGGTGCCTTGGCCTTGATTGTTCACATATGAGTGGTTTTCAAACAATCTTCTTCCTTCAGTCTTAATTGTATTGGCAGATTATTGGAGAGTATTGGAGATACTCTGGTGTGTCTTGAAAAGGAGTTTGAGGTGTATGAGTTCATACAAGGGACTGCCAAGTTTGTCCTCCCCATTGACCCATGGGAACAGAGAATGTCACTTAGAATGTACCCAGTTCACTGCAAAGGTGAGTAGCAGTGGGTGAATGTTTTTTCAGGAAAGCTCATAAGATGTTAGGAAGCTGCCTTGTACTGAGAGCATTAGTCCATCTCAGTACTGTTTGAAGTGATTTCAGGTGGGATGCTTCACATTCCTACCTGGAGAGGCCAGGAGTTGAACCAGTTGATCTTCTAAGTGCAAGGCAGATGCTCTAGCACTGAGCTATGAACTGAGCTTTTCATCAAAGGATGCTTGTGTTCCCTCAAATGCGATGTGGCAACTACTATAGCAAATGGGTCTTTTGAATGAATTCCCCACCCCCTACTGCCCTGTCCTATAATCTCACTGAAAAACAGACACACACAACTCGTTAGGCTTTGGATAAAATAAGAGTTTCTCCTCTCCCTCCCTCTCTCTCTTTTTTCGAAAAGTTCAGGTGTGCCACTTTTGAAATTAATCCATCATGCTGGATAGTTAGCAATGTCTGTGGGTTGACTTCATCACTTTGGAGTGCAAGGTCAATTGGCAAAACTGAACAGTCAAGGTTGAGTTGTATATAGTAAACTTGCTTGCATGATTTTCATGGTGTCAAAGGGCAGGGGGTGGGGTGTCCGACATGCTGGGGTGTGTGAATTGACTAGAAAGGACCATTTCCCATGGTAGATATCATGGTCAACTTAAGTTGGGAGATTATTAGCAGTTGTCATTCAGAGAAAATAACATGATGCTTATGCCCATTTTTCAAAAGCGACTTGGAAATGGTGTGATCACCCAGTGACCATATTGGGAGCTTTAAATAGTGTAGAAGTCACACCATGCTCTCCCTCGAGCTAATGCTAATGAGGACCCTTCTCCAACTTGCCTAATCTGGGAAGGTCACAGCTATAGGGTAGTAATTGTGGGTTGTTGTGTCCACAGGTAAAACTTGTTAGCCATGCACTTAAACCTCATTGATTTTTCAATCGGATAGAGGGGTGCCTATCTCCATTTGGGCAGTGCTCATTGTAAATACAAAACCTGTGGGGCAGCATAGCAGGAAGGGTGTATATGACACTTCCCTAGAATCAGCCTAATGATGTGTTTGATGGCAAACACTCATACTGGTGTGTCTGCCAAAATAACATCATGTTTCCTGATTCACATTGGTGTTGCAGCTAGTATTCATGTGGCTGTTTAGCTTTTCCATAATGCCAATAAGTGTTAAGCACAATAATGTTGTCACCACTGCCATGATCACTCTTGCAAGGGGATGAGGTGGGCTGATAAAAAGAATAATGAAAATGTGCTTTCGAGGAGTGTGGCTGGTGATTGTTATATCCCAAGGCAACTATCTTGGGACTAAGCTTTTAAGCAGTTATTATCAAATTTGTTTTACCAATTGTGACTGTTATTATTATCTTGATAGCATATAATTTTCTGCTTTGCATGTAGAGCTTTTTTTTTTCTTGTTCAGTCCTCTATACAGTACTGAAAAAAAAATGAAACAAACCCCGAGTTTTGCCCAGCAAAGTTGTTTTGTTAACAAAATAACTCCAGTTTTACTCCCACCTAAAATATTGGAACTCTGGATCAGAGTAAACTGTGGTTTACTGTTGTAAATCATCTCAATTTCTGATCCACAACTAGCATATGCTTTCCCTACCCTTCAATTTTGCATTCCCAGGCAGGCTGCAAAAACAGGTTAATCCACCCGAGATGAGCTTCCATTTATGCTTCGTTGGCTGCCATCATACCTTGCATTGGCCTATTTATTGGTAAAAATGAGGGCAGCACCCAAAATAGAAATCAGAGAGAGAGAGACGGAGAGAAACAATCTGTAGGAGGGGAAAAAAATAATCAAGGTTTCCATTTGAAATGCATTAGGTATTTTCTACTTTTTTCCAGAACAAACTTTAAGATTTGCCTCTCTCTTTTTAAAAATCTTTATTTAAAAAACTGTTTTCCCAGATTCTGCAAATTAAAGAGGCATACCCAAGGAGCACCATCAATTAGGAACCCAATAAAATGAACTAAATTGGACAAGAGCACTTTCCACACTCTTGAACACTCTTGATCTAGCTCTGAGGGCCTTCTGCCGATTCCCTGTGAGAAGTGAGGTTACAGGGAACCAGGCTGAGGGCCTTCTGTGGAATGCCCTTCCATCAGATGTCATGACTTTTAGAAGACATCTGAAGGCAGCCCTGCTCAGGGAAGTTTTTCATGTTTGATGTCGTATTGTGTTTAAATTTGTTGGAAGCTGCCCAGAGTGGCTGGGGAAACCCTGCCAGAGGGGCAGCAAATAAATAAATTATTGATAGTATTATTTTTATTATTAGTATTATTATTGGCACACTTCCCAATCATTTCATTAGAACACCAACTGGAGATGTTTGTAGCTCAACAGCAGAGGTGGTGGTGGTTATGCAGCTACAAACTAACACTTTACTAGGTTTTTGTAGGGATTTCTTTTGTGGGTACATGGGCGCTCCCTTCCCTCTCCCCTTCCCTCTCTTTTCTCACAGCGTGATGGATGTTTGTCATTTTGGGAGCTGACACACAACAGTCTGTATCTGTATCAATAAGCCCTTAACAGTTTACAGGGGGCAAGCCTACATATATCTTTGTTAAAACAAAATAAATATATTTGTAAGCTTGATTTCTTAGCTGTCGCCTGAAGTTTTTAGATTATTGGTGTATGAAGTTGGTAACTCTACGAGATGATATCAAGTATGAAATGTTCTTTTTAAAAGTAAATTTTATTTTTTTAGTTGGGAGCGGGGAGGATTCAAGTCCCCTGATTTTTTCACATGTAAATACCATGTGCTTCAGTGCAGCAGTCTCTAGCAGTAATGGGTTCACCAATGAGCAGAACTAACTTGCCTGCAAAGCGCATTTTTCTCCATTTCACTGGGTTTGCCATACACATATCATGAAATACCTTTTTACCTGGAGCTTAGTTCTTCCCATTGAAGTATATTGGACAGGCAGTATCTATACATACAAAACCTCTTGGCTATGTGGAATAGCCAGAGGTCGCAACATTGCCTAAAGGGCTAACATAATGGACTTTAATATGGAGAAGAGGAAATAATGGATGATGGGCAATATGACCAAACCTTCTGGGCAATTATTGCTTTTTTAGAATGGTGTACAAAAGAGACTAGAGCTGCACTGAAATTCCCGCCAGGGACACAACAGGTCCCCACTGGGTTTGCCATACACATATCATGAAATACCTTTTTACCTGGAGCTTAGTTCTTCCCATTGAAGTATATGGGACAGGCAGCATCTATACATACAAAACCTCTTGGCTATGTGGAATAACCAGAGGTCGCAACATTGCCTAAAGGGCTAACATAATGGACTTTAATATGGAGAAGAGGAAATAATGGATGATGGGCAATATGACCAAACCTTCTGGGCAATTATTGCTTTTTTAGAATGGTGTACAAAAGAGACTAGAGCTGCACTGAAATTCCCGCCAAGGGACACAACAGGTCCCCACAGGTTTTCACAATGCAAGCTGATACACTCCTAAGGAATCTTGGGGAAGCCATCTCATCTTATCTCCAGAACTGACACATCTAAAACAACAAAAAGATGAGGTTGTAAATCACAGCTCTGAAGCAATTAAGAAATTAAAGGACTTCCCTACCCACCCTTCAAATTTTATTTTTACACTGTATTGAAGCTAGTACATACAATTCTCCCAAGTTCAGTAGGTGTTATGGCACAGCCCAGAGCTATGTAGCTAACCTCCCCTTAGAAACATGATTTAGTGCTATGCTGATGTGGCTTCTTGGGCAAAATCAGTTTACTTCTCAACCTTTCTAAAGTTGGTTCAGTGTGTGCTACTCAGTTCAAAAAATGGTTGGGAGAGTTGGAACATGGCGTATTCACTCTTTTTGCCCTTTCACACAAAATCCATTCTCCCTGATTGGTCCTAACTATGTATTATTTCTGCAGGTATATTTTTGGATTATTATTTTAAAAAAATTGGAAGCTAGGTGAGGAGGGATTTATGTCTATTTTCCAGGAAAATACAAACAAAAAATGAACTCATTTTAAAAAATGAAACAAAACACCACAACCCAATGTGTCCCAAAGCATTTTATTCATACTTTGCATACTTGTTTTTTCTAAATAAACTATCTTGTATGTACATATTTTTGAAACTTGGAATGTTTTGTTCTGGGTTACACACACACACACACACACACACACACACACACACACACTTTCCACAGAAGCACAAACTCCAGTACCAGAATTGCTGCTGGAATTTGAATACCGGGGAATCGATATTCTATTAGTGCTAGGACAATATCACACTGTGGCAGAGAATTCACTGAACCCTGGTTTGGAACAGCTAATTCAGTTCAACTGTGCCTGCAGTTGATGGCTCATGTTGCCCTGGGAAGGGAGGATGGAACTGCTGCACCTGAGGGGAAGAGCCTGTTCCAGAATTCAAAACCCTGGCTGGAAGATTAGGAAAGAAGCTGAATCAGCGTCTACTATAGCCTGTCACCATCTTTTTTGGAGCTCCTTTTTTTTTTTTTTTTTAATGGTCATTTGTAGTTCCCTTGCAATTAAGATAAAAAGAAAACAAAGAATTGCCCACCCCAGTGTAAAGCTATATAACAAATAAGTCATACGCTTTGGTCATTTATCAACAAGATCTTGAAGAGCCACCACAAGTAAGTGCAGGATGGATTGGGTAATAGTCTGAAGCCATAAAATATTTGAATGACACATTAGGGAACCAAAGGGCGGGGGGGGGGTGTGCAAAGGCTTAAGCAAAGGTACTTTTTATATACCCCACTGGGTACTTTTGGAGGGTATACCTCTATGTTATTGCTACATCACAGTGAAGATTTGGTATCAAAAGTGATCTCGGTTTCAAAAGTGGCTTGCCAAGTGGGTTCTGTGGGGCAGCTGTTTAAGAATATAAGCCCAGGAAACATCTGGAAAAAGTTGTGCAGTAATCTGAATCTTGGCCTAGTTTGAAAAAATACATTTTTTTTTGTATTAACGCTTGATGAAATAGATGTGCAGAGATGTTTTGGAAGCTGCTATAAAAAGTCACTTTTCCATCAGTGATTTGGTCATTCTAACTAAGGCTCATGTGCAAATTAGCCCTTTTCCTCAGTGCATCTCACTTCTACGACTCACTGGCTGATGAAAGGGAGGAGTTTGAAGGCAGAGTCAATTTGAGTATTGCAGGATCACATTATGGAAAGCACTAGGAAGCAAAATTAAATGTTAACATTAGAAACATGGACCAAGCACACACATCCTGATCCTAAATATGCTTCAAAATTTACTTTGCAGCAAGTCTCACTTTATTGGCGCTTATTTTCAAGTTAAGTTCATTTAAATTTTAGGTGCAACTTAATATAAAAACAGAACTGGAATTCTATTTCATAATAAAATTAATGCACTCCCCCTATGTTGTGTGGCATTTGCCAAGCAGAGATATCATTAGTACTTCCTTTTTGGAGCACTCACACAGATGCAGCAAGCTGTTTTACCCTGCTATGTTTCTACCGGCATTGATCCAAATCAGAGCAGCTGTTCTATTACTGTTATTTTGAACAGCCTTGTTCCAATACTTGCACTATGATCAGAGTGCAACCATGGGACCAAGCTGCCTGCTTCCACACAAGCCTGCTAGTAGTATATGTGCATGCATAAACTCACATACAGTGCACACTCAGGAGTGAGGTGATGCCATTTAGTCAACAAGTCCTTCAAAAACACTAAAGGGAGGGGTGCAAGTACACTTGTTTACACAGGTACATACTGTAATACCACATCATAATGAAGCTTAAAATGAATTTAGTTGTACTTTTTGTCTGCTTTAAATATCACTGTTCCAGCTCTCAGTGAACTACTGCAGATTCAATGAACGGCCAATATTGGTTCACTCAATAGAATTTAAGAGGAGGCAAGAGTGAATATGAACACAATTTTAAAAATCACACACTAACAATTAAATGAAAAAAAGTCTTAACCACCATCTTTTTCTGTAAATGAGAGTTCTGTTTTTGCACACTTAATCAATTACATTTTTTTTTAAAAAATCTGATGCTTACTGTGATTGTGACTTTGAAGTCATCTACTCTTACCAGTTATGTTTTAATTAGTGTGTATGGTTTTAATCAGTGTGTATGGTTTTAATCAGTGTTTTTGTAGTTGTTTTGTTTTTGAGTGGAGTGCCCTATCTGGGTGGATGGAGCAGCCAAATAATTTCGTTGTCCCCGAAGGGGACAATGACAATAAAAATATTCTATTCTATTCTATTCTAAATCCTCAAAAACAGTGATCAGGTTGTCAACAATTAAAATTTGAACTAAATGATAAATAAGCAAAACAAATATCTAGCCTGAGCAAGGAATGCAAACTTTTTCAAGAAGCTTGGAGTGCAAGAGATGCATTTTATTGTATGCTCATTACAATGAGTAACACATTTTGAAATAATAGTCCCACATAACAGTGACAATCTTATTTTACATCGTATACATCATTTTTTACAGCCACATAAAACACAAGGTTCCCCAAAGTTAACTTTCTGAAGTTTAGAAATATAAAAAAAATTTATTCTCAAGGAACTGATTCTCATCTGGTGCAAAAACAAGTATGAACATTATCCGAAACACAAAGCCACAATATAGTAGCATGAAGTAAAGTTACAATTTATTATGTGAACAGCTGTGTGCAAACATGAAGCAACTTAAAAAAAAAAGTTTTAAAAAAGTACACATTATATGCATAACATTTATGAACAGTTTTTAATTATTAAATAGCCCTAGACCAGCTTGTTATATTAAGCGCCATTTTGATTTGCAGCATGCTAACACAAAGCATTGTTTAAAGGGATGCATATTTCAAATGTATACACTGTAAACTGAAGATCCACCTCCAAACTCTAGCGGCAGCATATTGTTCTGGTTAAATACTGCATATATAACTTTCTTACAGATTGAAAATGCATGTTTATAGTATGGTATATGTTTTGTATGAATTGATTAAAAGGTGCAATTTTCATTTCTATATGGAAAGATTTTAAATTTGCAAGGAAGGGCCACAATAGTCCACCTTGCCAGGAACACTGCCCCCTAAGATTCCCTAGGCATTTCCAACTCATGTAATCTTGATATTCTTTTTTTAAAAAGGAAAACAATAAAATAGTAAGAAAAACAGTGCCAAATCATAGCACCAACAGCCGCAGCCATCAATTTTTTATTCTTTTTTTAAAAAAATATTATAATAGATTGGCCAAAAGGAAATTTTTGTTATATGTGCCATACTGAACATTCAACTGCAGTTTTCAGATAAAAAGGGAAATTATATACACACACATCTTCAATCCTAGTACTGAACAACACCTTTTGAGCTCAAAAACAATGCTGTATTTTTAACACCATATCCTGCAAGAAAATAGGTTAGCAGCTCTGGGAAAAAATGTTTAAATATTGCTCATTGAACCTAAATAAAGGAAGGAAACTATGTTTCCTGGTGAAATGTGTGTTTGCTTTAACAACAACAAAAAAGACAGATCTCAAAATCTAACCAATTCTTGTTTTCCATCACAGTTAAAAAAATGTAATGACAAAGCAACTGACTTCTACCTGCATATTGTAGACTTGCCATAGCAAACATTTTTAAGAACTCCCACCCCCAGTTTTCATTAAGGATATAAATGGCGTTATTGATAAAGGGCTAAGATAACGGTCTTAGTATTTTCTTTAGCTTAATTATATATAACACTTTAAACAGAAGACATTCAAGGTCTCTTTCCGCAGCTTTTCAAACATTCATCTCTGCATTTTATAGTGTTCTTTAGGTTTAGATGAGCAACAATCATAGGGCTATGAGATCCTGTCAACCCTAATACTTTTAAAGACTTGTAATACAAAGAATGTAAAGTTATGATTTAATATCAAGCTTTGAAACCAGGAGAAACAGTTCATGAGAGTTTTCTTCCCCAATTAAGCAGATCACAGTTTCTAAACCGTTTTCTTCTACAGCTCATATGTTACATTAGGGCCTCTTTGTGATGCCTCATTATATGCTGATTTTTCTCTGATGGTCTACGGAATCCCTTTTTGCAGTACTCACACCTGTGCGGATAGTCTTTTGTGTGTATTGATATGACATGCCGCTTGAAGCCTGATGCATCTGTAGTGCTATACTCACAATACTGGCACTGATAGACTTTCCTTCCACTGTGGGTCTTCATGTGCTTCTTCAGTTCGGTTTGTTGCCTAAATCCTCTCTTGCATCTTTTGCATTTGAAAGGCAGGTCCTTAGTGTGAACTGAGAGAATATGCCCACTAAGTACAAAAGGATCTGAAGTCTTAAAGTCACAGTGCCTGCACTGATGTACCTTTTTACCTTTATGCGTTTCACTGTGCTTCTTGAGCTCCGATGGACGGTGGAAACCTTTTTCACATACCTCACATTTGTGAGGAAAGTCCTTTGTGTGAACAGATATTATGTGCCGTTTCAGGTCACTCGAGTTGGTGCTCTTGTGGTCACAATGTGGGCACTGATGAGTCTTATGTCCTTGAAACAACTCTGTGTGCTGCTGGAGTTCTTTCTCATCTGTGAACGCCTGCGGACAATGTTCACATTTAAAGGGCAGGTCAGTACCATGCTTGGTTTTGATGTGTGTCTTCAAATTGGACTGATCAGCACAACGGAAGACACAATGCTGGCACTGGTAAGGCTTCTCCCCTGTGTGGGTCCTCATATGCTTTTTGAGCTCAGAAGGATGGCGGAATCCTTTCCCACACTCAACACAAACATGAGGGAAGTTCTTGCTGTGAACCGCAAGCAGATGTCTATTAAGCAGTCCTTGCTCTGCTGTCTCATAGTCACAATATTTGCACTTGTGCAATTTAGGTTCCTTGTCCCTTAAGATCAGTTTATTTGAACTCAGTGGGCTTGCTTCTCTGTATCGCCTGGTGTACTCTGTGAATTCATGCGTTTTGTCAACTTTGTTGATGAGCTTATGGCTTTCCAAATGATTATGAAAGCTTACTTTCTTGTTAGTTGTAAAATCACAGTCTGTGCATTGATATTTCTTCTTAATCATGTGATCTGGGTGGTTTTTCATATGCCTTTTCAAGAATCCCCTGGATTTAAATTTTTTCCCACATATGTGACAAGGGTAGACGGTTAAGGGCTGTCCATCAGGACCTATTATAACAGCTGTTTTAAACAAACAGAAAATATTATGAAATAAATTGTAACAAGAAAAAGAATGATTCTGACATCAATGAAGCACACCACAGTATCATTTTTTTAAAAAAACACCAATCAAGTAATGTTTTGAATAAAGAACAGAGCAATCCAAAAGTGGGAGAGTGAGAACTAAAGGCAGATTAATTGCTTTTTCCTATGACCAACTAGGTTCATGCCAGCGGGGGGGGGGGAGTGTGTGGGACCCCCACATTTTGCCTTTTTAATGTTCCTTTCCTACGCTGGGATTTATTTATTTTTAAGTTTCCCTCCCACTGATTTCAATAGGATATCAGTGAAGTGGGAGTGGGTTGAATTCTGTGGACATTCTCAGCACATTTGTGGAACATTCTTTTCGCCATTTTCAAAATCTGTGCTTCCGCAGTCTCAAAGAGGAGGCATACAAAGTTGGATTGCCCTCTTCTAGGGCCAACCTCTCTCCCATTCACTAGAGAGGAAGATCTTAAGAATCCTATTACGACTAGAATTTGTATTTATTGTTTATAATTCTTATAGTCTTTTCACTTTCTATTATTCAACCATATTTTCAATTCTTCATAATTTTGTCAACATATGCTGAAATTTACTGCTGATAACAATTAAACAAATCTTCACTTCTGAGGATTCACCAAGAGGCACTGAAATTTAACACTTTGACAAAAGAGACTGAGGAATGAAAGACAGTTCTTGTGTCCAAAGCTGAAGCTAAGAACTTCAAACTTAGCAAGCTTCTAGCTGGACAAGTTCAAAACACTTGTCATCAATATTTGGGCTAACAAGTATGGCGATTAAGTCCTAAAACAATACCGGAAAAACAACAACTTTACATGGATGGCTTTCAGAGACAACTGACCACCTCAACCAAAATTCCAAAGTCAGGGTAGTAAAATATTCCAAAATGAAAACGTGTGGTGCTAGAAGGATGACGGTTAAGTCTATTTCCCTGGATCACTTTTTGTTTGAAAAATGGCGTGGGACATTTTTACCAACACATTAAGTTGGCTGGAACAAAAAAGCTTCCTAATAAGGCATGTTCTATGCACCCTGGTGTTTAGAAGCACACACAAACATCTCCAAGGTTTGGGTATTTATATGTATTCCTGGATGGTTTCTGTTTGACATTTTTTACTCCAGTATTTTACATTGGCTAGGGTAAAGAAGTACTTCTATTGAAAAATTCAGTTGATTTCCTTTGAATTTTTATGTGGAGACTTTTTATTTTTGTTTTCAGAAAGAAAACTGTAAATGTAAGTGTTTGAATTACCACAATATTGATTTCTGCTGTGCAAATGACTATGTCCCATAATGACTACACTGTAGTCTAATATTGTGTAAATTCTGCAATGAAAAATGCACTGAGTGGTGGTTCTTTGCTCTTGCTGATTTTTTTTTTTTAATAAATCTTTGTGCTGGCTGTGCACAAGCTGACAGTGCAACACAACAAAGAATAATCTCTTATAAATTGCCTTTTAGAAATTTCCAATCCACAAGCCTCCTACTATGTTAATCTAACAAGAACTTAGCTACTACAGAAATACTACATGAAATTGTAGTATAAGAAAGTCAGGAAATCCTCTTCTGACTATGCAGCTAATAAGATGAGAAAACTGGATGAAATCGTAAGGTATCTTTTCCCAAAAAAGAAAAACTTCTAATGCTGTAAGTATACAGAATCAACTACACTTTTATCTTCTAATTTAAGAATGCTAAAAGCTACAGATAAGTAGGTAAAAGCTAGCCAAGGAAGTCGTTTTACCTGTTTGCCACTGCCTTGCTTCCCCTCTCCTCCTTTTCTTGGCTCTCTGTTTAAGCAGTCTGTTTGTGCTAATGCTATCACAGATTTGCAGGTATTGTGTTGCATTACCATTTTTGTTTTCTAATCTTGCATCCAAGTTGGTTCCTGATGTGAAAGACCAGATACGCATCACAATGTTGCAAGAGGCTCCCTTATAAGAGCTTATTTTGAACATTGAAGCTGTTTAGAGAAAGGACCATCTGTTGCAATTGTGTTTGCACTGAGGTTGGGACAATGGGATTCTGCTTCATTATAAGATGCTAGAAATACACACTGGATAATAGCCACATATATTTTCTAATACAACACATAGAAAGCAATGATTTGCTTTTGTTTCTATTCATCTTACATAAGCTGTTCTGAAGCTAAGTCTGTGAAGAACAGGGGGAAATACTTTGAATTAATAAATGAAAAAAATGTCAACCAACATCATTCTCACATTCAGGCTATGCATGTTACTAGGAGTAACTCTCAATGAATTCATTGGGATTTATTTCTGAGTCGACATACTTAAGGTAACATATCGAAAAGAACTCCTATAATGAAAGATTCACCGGATCCAGCATTGGGAATAGAGGAGAAAGGCACAAAAATTGCTCCAGCATAGCTTCTTCTTGCTTCCTTTAGCATTTTAATGGACTATTTCATCCAAAAATGAAACAGAGGTAGCTGCTTGTAAGAGCGGGTGCCAAGTTTAAAAGAAAAGAGGGTTTGTTTTGGGAATGTCACAGCAGGGCTATTGACAGCCCTACGCAAGGAGCTGGTTAATATAATAATTGTGTTTTCGTTTACATTGAATTATCTGCTGTATTAATATTAATGTGCCAATTCTTATATGGTTGCTGATGAAGCCTAAATGTAGTTCACAACATCTTTGCAATACTAGACATATGAGCAATTCTTCATCTACTGACCTGTTGTTTGACAGTCTTCATACCTCCGGGGAAGTCTTCTATCATCTCCTAGGGGAACAGGTAGTTCATTGAAACAGTTCACACATTCCAACTGCATGACAATTTCAAAGCAGTCCAACACAGAAAACAACTAAGCTAATCATTTCTATTTCCAAGTTACTCTTTTACCAACCCCCCAAAAATCTCACACTAACTTTCACTTTAGATACATGATTTGCTGTCAGTTGCTTCAAAATAAAACTTACTAATAGTCACTGCTTTCCAGGCATTCATCTTTTTTATGCCATAAATGTAGTGTCTACATTATTATTTTTCATTACACACAAAAATAAGTAGTAACTAGCCTTTAAATCAAAACAAAATAACAAATAAAAAAATCCTTCCAGTAGCACCTTGGTCTCTAAGGTGCTACTGGAAGGATTTTTTTGTTTTTTGTTTTGACTATGGCAGACCAACACGGCTACCTACCTGTAACTAGCCTTTAAATGTTTGTATGAAGCTATTCTACAAAATAACATTTGCACATTAGTTCACAGCATTAAGAAAAACACCATACAACTTGTTAGCACTGAGTCTCTGATTTGTAAGAATCATATGAAGCAGCCTTACACTGAGTGTGACCATTGGTCTTTCCTAGTTTTGTCAACTTTGGACAGTAACTTTCTAATCTAGGGTATTAGATAATTGTCTTTTTTAGCATCTTCTACTTGAGATCCCTTTTTAAAAGAGATGCTGTGGATTTAACCTGAGACCTTCTACAAGCAAAGCATATTCTCTACTACTGAGCTATTGCCCCTTCCCATAGGAACATAGATATGTGCACACATTGCTACAAATCAGCGGTTGTTTGGCAAACCCTCTGTATTTCCTTTGCTACAATCTTTTATTCCAGTGCAAAGATTCAGACAAGGGTATATATAGAAGCAGGAACTAAACAGAATGAGGAAAGTTAAAAGTTTAAAAATTATGTTCTTGCTCAGCCAGTTGTGAGGACATGGGACAGGATGGAAGACATAACAGCAGCCTATATTGCAGCAGACTTGGGCTGCTTAAAAGGGGAAATGTTGGCACTTTAAAATACCAAAAGGGCAAAATATAAGAGCCTTTCTATTCTGGAGACCATACCACAATTCTGACTACCAGAATTAAATTGCTGTCTGCCATGGAAAGTGTGTTGGCAGTATTTGTGGACCTCTGCTTTGTACTGTGGTCAGATAGCATATGACGTTTGTCACATTTGTATCACCATCTGAATTTGCCATCTAATGAGGGGTTGTTGTTTTTTTAAAGAAATATATATTTGTATTTTGGGGATCTGGGTTTCAAATGCTTCTCTAATTTCATTAGGTGAATTCAGTCATTTTTGTAACATTTTTAAAGAGAATGGGTAGCATGGGATAAACCTCAAGAGGCCTAGGAGCAGCACTTTGAAGTCTAAGTGTAGGTGGGCTGACGATTTCCTATAATTACAAACAGAATATGCACACACGTGCATGAAAATGGGTTCTTTGAGCAAGTGTTTGAAGTTCCCTTACTATTATTAAATATTAAACCTTAAGACTTAATTTTGAAAGCTTCATTTCAATTGCCACATGAACTGCTAAAGGCAGAAAGCACTCTGGAGAGTCTTTAAAACGAATCCATGGTCCTCTGTACAATATGTTTTATTATGCTTTTATGTCCACTAAATGTTAAAATTATTATTTGGGCAGAGATGGGTTAGGGCAATTAGAAAGGAAAGAAGGGACTCTCATGAAGTCATAATCTAGCATCTTACCATAAGCAGCAGCCCATGCAACAGGAACAAAAGTTTTATTCACACCAGTGTCTTCAAGCTGTGCATCGGGCAGTGATGTTGCTTCTTCTTCACCAACAATAACCTCCATGTAAACTTCATCAGCTATTTCAGCACAACCTATATTTTGTTTTAAAGGGTATAGAAATTAATGACACTATATATGCCATTTTCCAGCTTTGCTCAATTAATTCATATTTGATTTAGTACAGTTATCTCCTAAACCAGAATCTACCAATCTATTTGTGAAAATCCAAAATCAGAATGCCAGATTCATGAAATTGCTGTCAAGAGTTTCCCCTCTATGTTCAAGACTACAAACTGATACATATCTCAAAGGAAAGAAGCCCACTTAACTTGGTAGGGGTTGTTTCTCAGCAGGAGCAGACAAGCGGGGAGGGGCACACCTACATACCTGACTTCCTATTAGTGGGGTCAATGTGTGCATACCAGGAGAAAGCTCTGGTGGGGAGGTTGGTGCGGTACAGGCTGCACCTAGTTCTAAATAAAAATGCTTAGGATCGCATTTCAAAGAAAACTGTCCATCTATGTATCAGATCACAAGTCCATGGTGTGCAATATAGTGCAAACAACAGCACACATGACAAGGTTTGCAATGACCTCTCATTTGCAGTTGATTGAATTTCAGCTTGTTTGTGGACTGATGCACATAACTTAGGCGGGGTGTGTGTGTTAGGATCTCTATCCTCATTTGAAGTATAAAATAATCATATAACAATATAGGGATAAAATCCCTTCATGTTCACAGTAGTTGGGGGGGGGAGATAAATGACAAGATTACTTTCTTAGCAACACAAAAAATAATCCTTACTAATATCTTCATCCTCCTGAGAGGAATCTTTAACAGCCATATAAACCATCTTCTCTCGCTGTACTCTGCCAACGCCTCCTTGCTCTAGAACTCCAGCTACAGAATGCCCATTATGAAAGTCACTCTCTGTTACAATTTCTGTTCCACCTTGAAGAGAATAAGTAATTTTTATTTGATAACATTTTGATAGGAACAGTAAAATGTTTCATTTCTTTTCTGTGTGCTTGATGAAATAACAAGACAACAACTGTCATTAGGGGGGCAAGACAGCACGGTGGGACAGCTTTTTAATTTCCATTTAGCATGACAAATTGTCATGGGTTGGACATATGGGAGAAAGGGCATGGGGAAAGGGGTTGGGACTGGAAGTTGAGTGAGATAGCCAAGGCAGAAGCTAGGGGTACTATGGGCAGAGTTTTCATGGTTTTGTTTTGGTATCTTAGTTATTTTAGATTCCCTTATGAAAGACAATGGAAGGAATTTAATTGGAAACCACTACGAAGAAGTATTTGTTTTACACAATGTAGGCAACTGGATTTTGTAAACACTACAAACTAGCAACACCAGAAGTTGTGATACTTACCTATTTCCACATCATCCTCAGCTTCAGCTTTAAATATGTAAACTTTAATGACTTCAGAACCAAAACCATCATCTTTAGATACATCATCATGTGAAACCTCAGTGCTGATTTTTAAAGGTGTGTTTCCAATATGGTCTAGCTTTTCCCCAACATCATCCACTATAAAAAACAAACAATAAAAAAACCAGTTAGAAGGAAGCAAGAAGCAAGTATTAGCAATGTTGCTCAATTGTTCTAAGCTCATTTATGCAAAATGGAACATGATTCGCAATATAAAGCTGGCATGCACACCAATCACCTTATTTTGCCTGTTTTGTGAATATTTCACATATGAATAATTTGTTTTTACTGTTTTAATAAATTTCACCACCAAAAATTACAAGCACACGGTTTGTCGATTTTTAAAAAGAAAATTAACACAGTATATATTTGCTTTGCAAGATTTTCAAAATATCAAACAAATCCAAGATGTGGCTTGCTTTCCAGAGTATAGCATTCTGAAAGATGAACGAGTGACAGAACAACAGTATAAAATGTTAGTGAGTCACCCTGTAAGGGTGATGTAAGACTCCAGGAGAGATGTAACACTTCAGATTTATAGATCAGAACAGGATAGCATTATCACTCCAATATACCCCTTCCCAAAAGGCATTATTAAACTTATGCCTAACTAACCTTAACCATGGTTGGTCTAATGAGGGTTCGTTCTTAACTAGAGTATGCTAAACAATTCTAGATATTGATCCGTATGAGTTGTATTCAACTAAGTCCTACTCAGAATAGACCCACTAAAATTATGTATGTTAACTTCAGTGGGTCTATCCTGAGTAAGACTGGTGTTGAATGCCACATTATATCTTGTTTAACTATGAACTATGCTTCAGGCCAGTGCCAATGTGTGTCCAAACCTGAGTTAGACTTACAGTGCAAGCGCAGGAAGAATGAAAGAAAGCATGTGATATGGCCCTGCTTCTCATCTCTTAATCATGATTTAAGAGATTTGGAACATTACTTCTATATTGGGCTTAATTCTGAACTCATAAACAACAACAGCATACCAATTATTCCCTTTCAATACTATGAGCAGTATCATCAAGTCAAAGTGCTTTGAACTAACAAAATTCAGTATAATTTCCTTTGCTGGAACTTGGAATTAAATGCCCAATAGGACACCTCTCTGCAATTGGTCAGCAATAGGCAAATAGAGCTCATTTTCACACAATACATATTTACATGTACTAATGATATGTAACACTTGAATTTAACAGTGCAAATTTGTGTGTGTTCATATTGCCCATGCTGGATGTCATTTAATGAAACCTGCTAAACAGCAGCAGTATTTGGTGCCATTGATGAAAGTGGTATTTCAGAAATCTGTGAATGAATCAGAACACTGCTGGAGCAACTGAAAACACAACTAAATAAAAATAAAAAAGCTAAGCACTATTTTGTTTTTAAATTTATCAGTAATGCTATGGTAAATCATTTTTTTAAAAAAAAACTTCCTTGACTGAACAGTTATTTTTAAATGGGTGCTTGGTTTTTTTGCAAAATGGGCATTATCCATCCCTCCTTATGCAACTTGCTTGTGTGAGAGGGCATCTCTGTGGCATAGAGTAGCCTTCCCCAACCTTTGGTCCTCAGATTTTGGAATGCAATCTCTATAATCCCCAGCCTGCATGACCAATGGTTGGAGATGATGAGGACTGCAGCCTAACATCTGGACTCGAGGCTGAGAAGTTTGGCAAGCATAATGGTAGCCTTTTTCTTCCATCAACTCACAGATAGGTACCATGCTGATCAGAGTAAATAGTGTGCATACTGAAAACTTGGGAGGATTGCCTCCAATATGCGCAGGAAGTGAGGATCATGCCACCAGCGCAAAAGAGAGTTGTTCTTTCAAAAATATGGTTAATAAATACCTCCTTAACTACTCACTTAATGGAAAACCTAATCCCAGATTGGAACAATGAACATTTTATTCTTCTATAATAGTCCCTTGTTTTTAAAATGCAAAGTATTTATTCTTCTTTTTAAAATTACATGGATCAGTATAACCAGTATACCTATGTCACAGTGGGATTTTTAAAAGGCAATATTCTCTATAGAGAATATTGGTGATTAAAAAGAAATGTGGCTTGTGGCTAGAAAGCCTAAGAATTTCAGAGTACAGTATTCATTAACAGTGAAGCAATAATTCAGCAATCAGATGTGTACTCAAATGTCAAAACTAAAAGATGGCAAGCATGGATAAAATGCGACATTTTAGAAGATAACATTAGTGCCTTGCCTATTGTTTTTTTCTTCTGTTTCCTTCTTTCATGGTTCTGGTTGAAAAACCCCGTTTGATGCAGAACAGCCCAGTTCTGCAAATTCTCATGCACTGGTTTAATTTTAGTCATCAAAAATAATTCCCGGACAACAAGTATAAGGCAATAAGAACATAAATGTAAATCATAAGACAAAGAATGCCATAAAAATCAAAGTTCCTGAGATGCTAAATGCATAGGAATAAGCAAAAACAATATGACAATGCTCTCTCTAGCTGAGGAAAAAAAGTGAAGAAAAATGGGCAGGCACACTTCTAAGCAATTTTTGTGAAGTGTACCAGTCTAGTTGCTCCTACCTGTTGGTGTTCTTAGCCAATGAGTGAAATCAGAGCTGTGACTGATGAGTTGTTTGGACACCAGGCAACATAACTGCTGTTTCACCCTCCACTTTAGTATTTTTCTTACTTCTGTCTTATTTGCTAGTCCTTGGATCCACGCAACTGCTGTTCTGTTTTGTTTTGCTGCCTGCCAGCCACACAGAGCAATATGCAGGCAGCCACTTGAACTGCTTAAAAAAATGTGTGTTGGGAGTAGAAGAAGCAACTCCCCAATAACTGCCTGTGGGCCATATGGAACAACTTTTTGAAAATGTGAGGAAAGAAATATGGGAATTCTGCTGATGCCACAGTTTGTTTTGCTGCCTGCTGTAACATGCAGCGGACAGGTGCTTGAGAGGCCTCCACTGAATACAGGCGTGGGTGTGGATATGATAACCCTTTTCTTGTTTCTGCTGCATGCCTTACAACATGGATTGTCCCAAAGTTGTGGGGTAGACTCATTGCAGAGGTGTCACAACAACAACAAATTAATTCTAGCTATTCCCAAATTGTGGGAGCGGTAATGCTGAGTCATTATTTTTATCATCACATTTTTCCTGATTGTTTCCATGTTGTTGTTGGTCGGGGGGTGGCATTTCAGAGGCATCATTATCATCATGAACGTTTCCTCCTGTGTGGTGCCTAGCAGGGATTGTTCCGAAGATGTTTTCACAAGGGAGTGTTCCGTGCAAAGGCAGAAACATTAGAAGGAGGAGGAGGAGGAGTTTGGATTTGATATCCTGCTTTATCACTACCCTAGGGAGTCTCAAAGCGGCTAACATTCTCCTTTCCCTTCCTCCCCCACAACAAACACTGTATGAGGTGAGTGAAGGCTGAGAGACTTCAAATAAGTGTGACTAGCCCAAGGTCACCCAGCAGCTGCATGTGGAGGAGCGGAGACGCGAACCCAGTTCACCAGATTACGAGTCTATCACTCTTAACCACTACACCACACTGGCTTTCTTACTATTATCATCTTCTCATACAGCCCTAATTTTGAAAAAAAAAACTTATAAATGACAGTCAACCTCAAGCATTGCAATACTCTAGTTCAATAACTACTCTGGTGAGTTTTATATTTATTTTCTGTTATTTTCCTTGTCTTTCTATTTTTTCTATTCAATGCAGATAGCCAGAAAAGAAAAGAAAAGAAAAGAAAAGAAAAGACTTGCCAACTAGCATCATGTCTATTTGTGGCTATGTATGTGTACGGCTGGCTGCAGTAATTTATAATTATTTCAGGATTGAGTTATATTTTATTTTCCAGTTCTAATCTATAGCAGCACACCAGCAACAAACAACATCCAAGACTTAACAGCATTTGGAAAACTAGAAAGCTTTTCATAACTTATTTGCTAACAAACTAACACAAAATAATAGTCCCCCCCTCCCCAATTTTTGAACCATGTTCTATTCCTGTCTGGTTTCTTTTTCTGCTCTTTTGGAAGTGCCAGCCATTTTCTGACTGGTGCCCCTAGCACCTTCTCAAAATCCCAAATGTTCCCTCAGGCCAAAATGTTGGAAACCAGTGGTATGCATGTCATCCAAACCAGAGAGGTGAAGGTATCTCCTCTTTATTCACCAAGGTTGTTTTACTGGTGTGGATTGTAGTTAAAGAGGAGATATCTTTTTTTTAAAAAAAGAGAAACTTTTGTTGATTTTCGGAAAAGGAAATTATTAGAAAAGGAAATAATCTCCAAAAGTAAAATACAAAATATAACAATACCACCAAAAAAGAGGTAATTAGCATCAACAACCTCAGATATGCTGATGATACAACCTTGATGGCAGAAAGTGAGGAGGATTTAAAGAACCTTTTAATGAGAGTGAAAGAGGAGAGCGCAAAATATGGTCTGAAGCTCAACATCAAAAAAACTAAGATCATGGCCACTGGTCCCATCACCTCCTGGCAAATAGAAGGGGAAGAAATGGAGGCAGTGAGAGATTTCACTTTCTTGGGTTCCATGATCACTGCAGATGGTGACAGCAGTCACGAAATTAGAAGACGCCTGCTTCTTGGGAGAAAAGCAATGACAAACCTAGACAGCATCTTAAAAAGCAAAGACATCACCTTGCTGACAAAGGTCCGTATCGTTAAAGCTATGGTTTTCCCAGTAGTAATGTACGGAAGTGAGAGCTGGACCATAAAGAAGGCTGATCGCCGAAGAATTGATGCTTTTGAATTATGGTGCTGGAGGAGACTCTTGAGAGTCCCATGGACTGCAAGAAGATCAAACCTATCCATTCTTAAAGAAATCAGCCCTGAGTGCTCACTAGAAGGACAGATCCTGAGGTTAAGGCTCCAGTACTTTGGCCACCTCATGAGAAGAGAAGACTCCCTAGAAAAGACCCTAATGTTGGGAAAGATTGAGGGCACAAGGAGAAGGGGACGGCAGAGGATGAGATGGTTGGACAGTGTTCTCAAAGCTACTAATATGAGTTTGGCCAAACTGCGAGAGGCAGTGAAGGATAGGCGTGCCTGGCGTGCTCTGGTCCATGGGGTCACGAAGAGTCGGACACGTACCAGTATTCCAGTGGTCAAGTGTAATTATATTCTTCACCATTTCTTGCCCATTTATCCTATATAAATGTATTCTATCAAATAGTAACTATATAGGGTGGGGGAAGCCACGAAAAATATTCTTATCGCAAAAATAATACCTTCAGGTAAAACATTAGTACCAGCATTATTGTAACACATAAAAAACACATAACTTACCTCTCTTTCTCCCCCAAACACATCTGTTAAAATTTTTAAGTCTTGCCTAAAAGGCAGCAGCGTTACAATAGGCAATATAATAATGAAGTAGTATCTTGATATGATCATCCAAGATTCAAAGGTGTGTACCACACAACAAAATTAACACCTGCTTAACAAAGTTCTTTAAACATAATAAAGTTTGCATCCAGTGATAAAATGTCTGCAATGCTAGGATATTTCAATTGAATATAGTAATTTCTGCTTTTAGAATGTCTAGTGTTGCAGACAAAACACCCTTCCCTGTTCAGGTGGTTTAAGCAGTGGTGCAGTGGTACCTCGGTTTAAGAACAGCCCTGTTTAAGAACGATTTGGTTTACAAACTCCGCAAAACCGGAAGTAGTGTCCCAGTTAGTGAACTTTACCTCGGTCTATGAACAGAATCTTAACTGTGGAAGGGCACCGGCGGCAGGAGGCCTCATTAGGGAAACCGCACCTCAGTTTAAGAATGGTTTTGGTTTAAGAACAGACTTCCGGAACGGATTAAGTTCATAAACGAAGGTAGCACTGTACTAACATTTCTTTCCCATGCATGCTGCCTTGAAAATATGGAACAGTGACATGGATTTAGTCGCATCCAAACAGAGGAGACATTTAGGATACAGTCCTACACACACTTACCGGAGAGTAAGCCCGACTGAACTCAGACAGGATTACTTCTAAGTCAACTTGATATTACATTGTTAAGCTCTACTGAAAACAGCTGCTTGAAAAGAAAGCTTTTCAGCTGGAACCACAGGAAGTCAGGAAATAACATACTGTTTCTGAAGTAGTTATCAATGTTCTGTGTTATTTTTATTTATTTAAGGTGTTTATATATTGCTTTTTGGGTAGACCTCACAAGTGGTTTACAAAAGATTAATTTATCACACTGTTGAGTTTTTTTCATTTTTTAAAGCCCTTGTTACAGAGAAATGTTAGAAAATATGCTTGCAAAGGTGCTTAAATATTGGAAACAAGGGGTCAAATAAAAATGTGGCAAACGTGTTCACATTTTTCAACTCTTGCAAGGTATTTTAAGGGATGCTACCGTGTGTGTGTGTGTGTGTGTGTGTGTGTGTAATATTTCAGACATTACAGAAATGTACTGTATCGATCAATCATAGCTTGACATCTAAGTTAATTACTTATGTCAATTCCATTCAATATGCACCCTTCAGATTCCTCCTTCAACAAAAATATACCTAGGTGTAACAAGGAGACTTGCACAGACATCAGTAGAATTATATACAGTAGATATGAACTAAATGAAGAAATTTCAGTTTCATGCATTAATAATCCCACAACTCTCCTCACCAAAATTTTCATTCATAATAGCTGCAGGACTTTTACTTTCTGGTCTGGTCCACACAGTAAACCCATTAGTGGAAGAAACTGAATAAATCCTGCAAATTCCAGGTATATTGTTGCTCTCAGCACAAATAATTGTGAAGGGATTGTTTGCAAGAGAAATTCTGCAGAAAAGCCTGTTTACCAAAGAAGAAAAAGGGTAATATTTGCCACCTCTAACTTACCTTTTCAGCTGTTTCCATATGTGAGATGCTCATTCACTGTAGATTGCCAGCTCTCAATTCATATGATGTCTCAGCATACACTATGTTGGTGATGTCACACCCAACACAGAAGTCCATGAGATGTATTTTTACAGTTGTGCATTTATTAAGTAAGTTTAAATTTGCTTTACCTAGTTTCTATCTCAATAGAGGAATGTATTCATAATTTCAGCAAACTATGCAGCACTATATTGCAGGGGTAGGTAACTTCTGGCCAGCATACGAGATGTGGCTTAGCCACCCAAATAATGGCTCAAAGAATAATTTCTGAACATGTGGTCTACAGCATGACCCACAATGTGATTCTAAACATTGCTTGTAAGAAACTCCACTACCATTCCAGACTGCTGTGATGACATTACTAGGGGCGGTTGAATCCTATTAGAATTAAGGCTGCCTTGCTAAGGGAAGTTGCGTGGCACCAAGAAAAAGTTGCCAACCCCTGCTATTCTGTAGTAAGCAATAAGAATAAGATTGGACCCTGTTATTACTAGTTGTTTTTATGATACTTTTTTTTTTTACTGTTTTCATGTCTGTATTTTTGTATACTACTTAGAGACTTTCAATTTTAAGTGGTTTAGAAATTGTTTTAAATAAAATAAATAATAGATCAAGGGTCAGCAACCTTTTTCAGCCGTGGGCCGGTCAACCGTCCCTCAGACCATGTGGTGGGCCAGACTATATTTTGGGGGAGAAAATATGAAAGAATTCCTATGCCCCACAAATAATCCAGAGATGCATTTTAAATAAAAGCACACATTCTACTCATGTAAAAACACCAGGCAGGCCCCACAAATAACCCAGAGATGCATTTTAAATAAAAGGACACATTCTACTCATGTAAAAACACACTGATTCCCAGACTGTCTGTGGGCCGGATTGAGAAGGCAATTGGGCCGCAACCGGCCCATGGGTTGCCTACCCCTGTAATAGATTTTTGAAAGAAGCTGGTGGTGGAATATTACGTTACCCCTAAAGAACAGCTGCAGTGGGTAGCATAGGATCACCAATACTGTTCATGCAGGGCCATCATATGGATCAAGAGCTAGCAATCCACTGTGGGTGTTTGAACATCACAAACATAAAAAACAAAAACAAAAAGATGTTTCATTATTTGTGCGGGGGGTTTTTTTAGCTTACACAAACTGATGTCTTCCTTGTAACAATTGTCTGCTTTTTAGTTTCCCGCAGCAAAATCAACAAAGGAGTCTTGGCAGCACCTTAAGGGCAACACACACAAACATCTCTCTAGCTCAGAAAACCCTGCATGCATCTGATGAAGTGGGTCATAATCCACAGAAGCTCATGTCATGATAATTTTGTAAGTCTTTAAAGATGCCACAAATCTCTTGTTCTTACTACATGATCTTCAGTTCATGTACCTTGGGAGTCGAACGGAATCCATTCCGGAAGCCCGTTCGACGTCCAGAACTCCAGAACATTCAGAAACCAAAGCACGACTTCTGATTGGCTGCAGGAAGCTCCTGTAGCCAATCAGAAGCCGCAGAAGCCCCGTCAGATGGTCAGGTTCCAAAGAATGTTCGCAAACTGGACCACACACTTCCAGGTTTGCGGCATTTGGGAGCCAAAATGTTAGACTTGCAAGGCGTTTGCCACTAATTCCTGTAACTGCCCATTATAAAATTAGTTTTTTGTTTGTTTTAAAAAATAACCTTTAAAAATGTCTACTTATTTAACATTAAAGTATTCCATTAGAAAATGTGTTCTAAAGATCGCAAAGAATTGAAGTGTCGTATGTGCACTGCTATGGAAGTTTTTTTTGTTTTGTTTTTGGAGATTCTTTCATAAGAATTGTCATTTAAGTCCTCCCAACCATGGTTCCCAGAATATATATATATATATTAGAATGTTGTACTGTTCCCATAAACCACTTTAACTGTGAAAACAAAATCTCACTGTGAGGTGTATTCTATCCAATCGTCTTCTTCTGCTGATAGAAGGCTCTTTGATCTAAAAGGTTTCTGTTAGCAGAAAGGGAAGGTAGAATTTATTTTCTCAAATTCTCTTTCCTCTGCAACTCCTCCAAAATCTGCTCAAGAGTGCTGGGGAACCCTTTGGAACAGTGAAGTAGGAAGTGTGAATAACTGCAGGAGAAGGGGAATTTACAGAAATTTCCATTTTGGCTCATGGAAGCTTCTTCTCGATCCAACAGTATTCTTTAAGCAGAGGGGTACACTAGCCACCTACTGCTACTAACTAGAAACCATATTTAAGCAGTATTGACTATTTTACGGTCGTAATGCTATTTCTTCCAAAATTTTATTGGGAAAATTATATTCAAACTGACAACCAATTATACTTCATAACCTCTCATCACTAGATCACTTCTAGTCTGAACAGACTCAAATGTCATATAAACCTTAACTTACAAGATATCATTAAGTAGTCTTCAGATGTGCTCTTGCCATCATCATCATCTTCAGTCTTTATAGTAACTGTAGAACCAGGAACAGTGCCAGCTGCCTGAATCACAGTTTCTGTATCTGAATTGGTTACAAGAACCTCTTCTGAAACCATTGTGGGAGAATCTGCTCCTGACACAGAATCCTGTACCACATGTTCCAAATGTCCATCAGGGCCCGTAACAAGATCAGCCACAAAAACCTGATCAGGAACTCTAACAGTTTCTGTTATTAGATCTGAAGTCAAAACATGATCACTGGTATCTAGAGCTTCTTCAATAGCTACATCAGCTTCCAATACAGATTCAGGAACTATCACCCCTTCTGTGACGACATCGGTTTCAGTTATGATATCAGGTCCTTGGACAACTTCAGCTGCTAAGCCATGATCAAGAGTTATTCCATCATCTGTGACAACATCGGAAACGAGTACAGCTTCAGGAACTGACACAACAATATGATCTCCATCAATGTGAGCAGTACCAGCCATTCCAGCCACTATGAAACAATTGTAAATGAGATAAAGTATTAATAGTTGTATTGCTGTAGCACAATACTATGCATCTAAGAAATACATAGAATGAATGCAGTCAGACAAACTACTCTCCTACCTTTCATTACATTTAATTTTAGTTTAAGGAGGGCATATTAGGAGAGTGTTCTGTAGTTGAGCTATCCTCCCCATAGGTAGGATAGATGACAGTAGCTCATGTGAAGTCTGGTCTTCTGAAGGGGAAGGGAGGTTTTGCTTGCAAATATTTGATAACCATATTCAGAAAAAATGGTGACATTCAATAATGTCCACTTGCTTGTGCAACAAAATTCCACTACCACAATGAAGT
Organism: Darevskia mixta; assembly: GCA_034641385.1. Lineage (NCBI taxonomy): Eukaryota > Metazoa > Chordata > Lepidosauria > Squamata > Lacertidae > Darevskia > Darevskia mixta. The sequence continues at coordinate 6,256,535 of JAWWNH010000061.1, read as the reverse complement.
TTTTGGTTTCTATTCTCCAGCCCCCAAGATCTGTTTCGAAGAGTCATCCAACCCTCTGGATCATATTTTGGGTGCACATGAGGACTGCAGGGTGAGGAGACAAAAGAGAAGTCCCACTACAGGAGCAGACACCCTCTTGTGCTATCCTAGATATCACCCAATGCTTAAGGAATTCAATTAAGTTGTTTAATTATATCATTATGCAATTTTGTTCAACTTTGGCAAATATTTGTGCTATAGTACAACACACCTACTATAGATTAAAAATCAATACATTCAAAGAACCTACTTCTGAGTATACATACTTAGATTATAGAGCAATTCTATACACAAGAAGCTGGTGTAAAGCAAGCAAGTATAAGTTAACCCTATGTAAAGTTATACAAGATTCAAATGCTATTCAGGAGCATAGTTACTGCCCTAAGTCTGGCAGAGAGAAAACAAGCCTTACAAATATTTTTTGAGATATAGTACCTTTTTTGCTGGCTTGACTTATGCCAGATCACATGACAGAGCTGAACAGGTTAAGATCCAGTCTAAGTTTCTCTAATTCTGCACACATCATGTTACTTTTGCAGGACTTATGCCAGCTTAAGATCCACTGGGCTCAGGTCAGTTGAGTTACAGCTGAGCTGGGATGGGGGAGTTAAACTGGTGTGCAAAGAATCCTCTATAATAAAGTGCCTGTGTCCGTACGTACTTTCCATGTGTCAGTGGAAATCGCAACTGCGCATGCGCTCCACTGACACATGGATTGGAGCGCAGAGAGGAGGAGCCTGAGGTTGGAGCGCAGCGCGAGCGAAGCGCTTGCGCTTCGCGAGCCTCCGAACCTCTCCGCTTCAGCCACAATGGCAGCCGCTCCCCGTGCGCTGCTGCTTCTCCCCCTCCCTTCTTTCTCCCTGCCTCAGCCGCCCGTGGCGGCGGTGGGGAGGGCAGCCGTCGCCGGGGCTGCTGGTGGGGCAGCGGCAACAGGCGGCTCCGCCATGGTGGTGGCTTGGCCGCCTGAGGTGGGGAGAAGGAAGCGCCTCGGGTCCCCGTCGCCGCCGCTAGCGCCCATTATTAATGGGCTTAATTCAACTAGTGAGATGGATAAGCCAGCATAACCTAGCTGTGCTGGAATCTCCCGGATGAGCTGAAGATTTGATGGATCCTAACCCGCTCATCTTGGCAGATCTTGCTATAGAATTGCTCCCCTAGTATATGGAATATGACTAATTAAAAAATAATTTTAACTCTCTACTGCCATCTAATATTGTGGTTTTCATTATTTCAAAAATTAAATACAAGAATATTATAAACAATTGTTTTGGTAATATTTTGGCAATCTCAATGTAAAGATATCGTGTGTACTGCAGTCCATACACATCCCCCATGCCTCTGGTCTACTAAGCCAGTAAGCCAGCAATACTGCTACACAGAAGAGGAAGCCAAAAGTGTCAGCCACGTACTGTGCTATACCTACTCTCAGGCTCCTGTCCTACTATCTATGCCATGTTTTGCACCCATGCCAAAGGTTATTCATTCATTATATACAGCAGGTGATTAGCAAACAGTCAAGTTAAAAATAAAAGTTTGTTGTTGTTTTACCAAAATCCTGCATAATCATAGTGTGAGGCATTTTGGACTCCTGTGTCTGCAACCCAAGACTTCCACCACCTGGATCCATAATCCTCTATGCTCATTCACGAACTGAGAAAAGAAAGTGAATAGAAATTACCACTTGTAGTAACAAAACTATCTTAGAATGTGTTTCATACAGAAATCAATGCACACATATTTAGCAAGTGCATGTGTGCATCTTCTTCTTACTAGACTTTACACCAAAAGTCAATATCAGCATGACTCCCCAGCCTCTCCTGGTAGGGCAGGGGAGATAAAATAATGAATACATATATTTTGTGCTTTGACAGCTAAGGATTTTTGTTGCAGTTTTTGCATTTATAGAGTGTGAAATAGTAGAGTCATGCAACAGGTGTGTAAGGCCACTGGGACAAGGCTGCAGCAATAATTTTACCACCACATAACAAAGACCATTTCAGGTTCTCTGTCCATAAACATACCTGCATATTATGATTTTTAAATAAAAGCTGCAATTCACTTCTGAAAATCTATTTCTAATTTCAGGATTTTCAGAACTTAATTATTATGAAAACCCATTACATATCAGCACATACAATACTACATTTCAGTTTTTCATGGGACTGATTCATCTTATATTATTTCAAGATTTTTTGCTAATAATAGTGAATTCAAAATATTAAAAATGTTCTGGGTTTTGTCTTTGAAGAAAAAACTATTTTTAATGAAATCACACCAATGAATTTCTTGCCTTTTTATTTTAATTTTGGAGCTTTTAAAGGATTTTTTCATAATACATAATAAAAATAAGAACAAAGACAAACAAATTCAACCTCCCGCAACACATTTAAAACAGCATCGGGTGTCAATCAGCCATAGGCCTGGCTGGAGAAGAACATTTTCGCCTGCAGCTTAAGGTGTCTAACAAAGATGCCAGCTGAACCTTCCCGAGGAGAGCATGCCAGAAATGGAGAGCCACTGCAGAAAAGGCCCGTTCTCGTGTTGCCACCATCTGGACCTCTTGTGGAGGAGGCATACAAAGAAGGGCCTCAGATTATCATCTCAGGGTCCGGGTAGGTTCACATGAAGGCAGTCCTTGAGGTACTATTTGACGCCAAATAAACTGTCTACAATGTATAAGAGCATGTCAAGCAAATCTTGGAAATACTGGAGGGTTGTTTTTACGTATGAGGCAGACATGTGAAAAAGCCATGGGATTTAGGGAAATGATATATAATGAAAGGAAGATGTTAAAATTGGTAATCCCCCCCCCAAAAAAAACCACCTGAGGGATAATTATTGGGGATAATATGTTATTGGGGACAAATGTCCCAAAGAATATGATTAAATTATTTATGTGCACAATAACAGCTGCCAGAATCCTATATGTACACAATTGGAAGGAAGAAAAAGTCCCAACCAAAGAGGAATGGGTTGCAAACCTAAAGGACTATGCAGAACTGGTGAAGTTGAGAGTGAGAGACCAAAGTGACCAACTTTTTATTGAAGAATAGAAACCCTTTTTGCAATATTTGAGAAAGAACTATAGTCAAATAAAATTATAGGCAGGATGTGAACTATGTATGAGCAGTGGATTGAGAATGACAATAAATGTAACAAAGGAAACATGTATTAGATAGTTTGACATATAATACAACAGAATATGGGTGGGAATAAAAACACCAGGGTGGTAAGGGTTCGTTTTACAAGAGAAACATATCTTGAATTTGAAGTTAATGTGTTTAAGTTTTTAAAATTGAATAAAATGTATTATTACATAAAAAAGGAATATGTAGCACCTCACACAGGTATGAATCAATGCATGATATATCCCTCAGCATTGTTAATACTTGTGCCTATGTTCACCAGAATCCCGTCCGCTCAGTGCCTGAATGAGACAAACTGGAATCTTCTTGATTGCCCTACCCTTCCTTTCTAATTATCCTTTAGTCATGGTGGGTCAGTGTGAGAAAAAGGATGGCCTAGATGGTCCAGTCAAACAGGGCCCTTCTCTTACATTTTACTAACCATGCTCTAACCTTGTGGAGCAGAAAGTGGCAACCTGCCTTAGGCTGAATAATCAAGGCTTCCATTCATTGCCCACATCCCAAGAAGTAACTTGGGGGAATGGAAGATGATATCATGTGATTTCAGGGGTTTATGACATATTCATTTATACCTTAACCTTCTGACCACACACACAAAGGATAATTTCCCCTTATCTTCCAACAATGCATGTTTACAGGTAAAATTAACTGAGCAGGGCCTGAATAGCCTGGTTCAGTACTGTATGAAAAGGAGTGCCACTCGGAGGAGTACCCAATCTAGCAGATCAGGACAAGTGTTCCCTACCCATGTGAGAAAGTGAGTCTGTTATGCTTCATTTTTATATGTGAGAAGAGCGAATGACAGTGACAGGAGACCCACCAAAAGTCATATTCACAAGGCTCAGAAAAACCTGGAGCTAGCCCTGGTTCAATGGGGGCTTGCTCCTAAGAAATGTCCACAGCAAAGGGTAGTCAAATATTTCTGTTAAAGGGCCACATCTGGGTACTGAAATTGCATGGTGGGCAATAAATAGCACTGCAAGCATTCCACTCATGAGGGATCCATCTTTTTGCAAGGCATACAGAGTCCCTCCTGGGCAAGACCACATCCCTGTCAACAGCAGTAACTGTGAGTCACTCAGCTGTTAGGCAGCCAATGTTTGCAGGTAGTTTTTTTTTTTTTTTTTAAGTGGCTGCTGCAGCTGCAATTGTCTCGCCTGCCACTCTCCCAACCAACACAGCAGATGAGCCAAGCAGGACTAAGTCAGCAGAGCTACCATTAGGCACTAATAATAATAATTTATTACTTATACACCGCCCATCTGGCGGGTTTTCCCCAGCCACTCTGGGCGGCTTCCAACAAGAGATTAAAAATACATTAAAACATTAGTCATTAAAAACTTCCCTAAACAGAGCTGCCTTCAGATGTCTTCTAAACATCAGATAGTTGTTTATTTCTTCTTAAAGTGTGGAATTACAGATACTAACAAAGAAACACCTAAAATTTGTACAATTATTTTGTACAAGCAGATATTTTGTACAATTAAATATAAATGGAAATGTCCAGGACAAACATATATGGAAAAGGACTTGACCTACCCCATGAAGACTGTGGATGCAAAATTATACTTCCCCAGGTAAAAATAAACTATGTTTGCTTGCAGCAAGAAATCTAGGTCTACAGCCCTACTCAATGTCAGCTGCACTTATTTCCCACAGCAAAAAAAGTCTGTTGCAGCGGAACACAAGATCAGATGTTTTTAATCATATGCATCCGATGAAGTAGGCTCTAGGCCATTGACGTTTATAGCATAAATCTGCCGCATCTTAAGGAAGTCAAAAGATTGAGTTGGGATTTTTTCTGAATCGTTTCCCAGTAAACCCGAACAGGCTAAGCTCTGCAAATCTAAAGCACACGGGCGAGTGAGTTCCAACTGAACTTAAAAGTAAACATGCAGAGGAGATCGGACTGCTTATGAGAATCAAAAACACATGTTCGAGACCAAGGCGCGTAGCTTTGCCACCTAAATTTATATGTTTCATTTCTAAAAGGCTTCTAGCTTGCTATTCCTCAGCGCGCAACAGACAGCTGGGGAAATGCGCGTGCATGGGGCGGAGACGCGCATACTATATACAAACACACACAAAAACACACACACAACCCTCCTCTTCCTCTCGCTTCCAATCAGCGCCCGTGATGAGCAAACAATAAAGCGGCGCTTTGGAGCCCGAGTCGGGCAAAAGGGGGTGGGGTTGTACCCATCCTTCCCCGGGGCGGTGTTGCGCGGCCGAGGGAGGGCAGGGAGCCAGCGGTGCCTAGCGCGGGGCCCGAGGAAGCACGGCAACGAGGGGGCCCGTCGGCTGTGGGAGACAAAAGACTCTCTCGGGGAAGGCGGGAGGCGGCTTCCACCAGGGACAGCTCCCCTAGCAGGAGCTGCGAGGTGGGAAAGCAACGCTTTCCCCGCATCGCCGGGCCTCGTCTTCACCGGACTGCCGCCGCTTCCTTCTCTCCCCCCCCCCTTTTCTGTCGCGCTTCTACGTCCCGCGGCACTATGAGGCGCAAGAGGGAGGACGGTTTGTCTGATGCTACAGCCGCTGGGTTTCAGTGAGAAGAGTTCGCGGGCGGGCGTGTGTGTGTGTGTTTTAAGGAGCTTCGGTAAGGTGGAGGGAGACGAGGGCCTCTGCCGAGCCGCGCTTCTCTGGTGCAACGAGCGCCATTTTGTTTTCCGCCATTTTCTGGCCGCCTTCGGGCCCGGCCACAGCCCTGGCCGAGCAGTATGCAGAGGGGGAGAAGCCCGAGCGCTCGCTCGCGGCCGTCTGGCTGTGAGGCGCGAGCCGGTTCATACGCTTCGTATTTTTGCTTCGTTCGGTTTTTTAAATTTAAAAAAAGCGGTTGTTTGGATGAGCGGCCCTGTAGGCCTTGGGGCGCGGCCTGCTCCGGGGCCTAAGCGGCCTGCCGCCTCCTCCCCCGCCGCCTCCCCGTTTTTTAAAAAATAAAATCGAATTTCTGCCTAATTCCCTTGTCGCGAATGAGCGCATATCCCCTTCCCCGCTTCCCCCCACACCGCCGCCGCTCTCCTCCTCACCTTCGCTTGGCGGGCTCGGGCCCGAGCGGGTGGGGAGTGCAGGCCCGAGGACCCGGCCGCCTCGGCTGTCGCTTTTCGGGGCCTGGCATTCGGGGTCCGCCAGGTCCGAGGCCTGCACCAATCACAGGCTAGGGCTAGGAAACGGCAGGCGGGCGGGAGCGCGCGCGGCCTGCTCACTCGCAAACTCACTCCCCCCTCCCTTTCTCTCTTCACCCTCGCCCCCCCCCCCAACGCAACCACCAGCAGTCTCGCGGCCAGCCGTTGCTGGAACAGACGTCACCCAGGCGCAAGCATCAACCGCGCGCACTCGCGCGCCCCCCTCATGTTGTTTAACCCCCCCATCTCTCTCATCTTCTGAGACCCTGCCGCCGCCGCCGGTGTCCAGAGCATGCGTAGCAAAAGCGAATGAAGCTTTCTATATGCCAGTACTTTCCTTGCCATTAGTTGGCGGGTGGGGGGGGGGGGAGACCAAGCAAAACAAAAGCCAATGAAGAGGCGCCCTGGATTGACTGCAGTGACGGGGGAGGGGGGATCACGGCCATCGAAGATGCGCGAGCGCTCGATGGTTCGTCGCCTCACGCCATCGCTGACCAGAAAGGAGAGGGGATGTGGTCTTTTGACGATACCCCAGAAAAATAAATGAAGATGGAAAATAACCGACCTAATTTTTATTTTTTTTTTGTGCGGGGGGACGGGGACGGCAGGAGTTCTGATCTCGAAACCCGCCCCCGTCAAAAAAACAACGGAAACTTAACAGGTCATTTCAGCACCGTTACAATAAACGAGAACTGAATTTGGTACCTCAAAACGCGTCGAATGGTTATTTCAAAAAGGCAACAAAAGACATGGCAGGTGTGTGCCTCCCCCCTAAAAAAGCACAACTGAGTTTCTCTACCGTTCTCTTTTTCTCATGTACAAGTCTTGATTCTTGCTCCCCCAACTCGTTTGTAAACGTCGCCATGGTTGTATCTGGCCAGCCCTTCCTTTAAGGAATCTTTTGTCTCCTCAGCGGTTGGCAAAGAGGTTGCGGCTGCCATCCTAACCAAGAGCTACTTGGGAGTAAGCCTTGTGGAACCCAGTGGGTTTGCTTTTTAAGTCGGCAAGCCTTCGGATCGCACCCCAAGCCTCGCTGAATATTTAGCTGGGCTTGCTACGGACGTATACGATTGCGCTGTTCTCCTTTACTGGAGAGTTTCCCATTTGCAGATAGGAAACAGCTAATCACCCTGAACCCAGAGTATTTTAGGCTGTAATTGTCGACACACTAAGTACGTTCCATTGAGATCAAAGAATAAAGTTGGGAGGAACCCCAAAGGTCATCTAGTCCAACCCCTGCTATGCAGGAATTTCAACTAAAGCAACTGTGACAGATGGCCATCCAAACTCTGCTTATAAACCTCCAATGAAGGAGACTCGGACCAACTTCTGAAAGCTTTTGCCATCATAAAGTTCTTCCTAATGTTTAATCAAGAGTCTCTTGTAACTTGAACCTGTTGGACAGGAGCAGGAGAAAACAAAGCTTGCGCCATCTTCCATGTGAAAGCCCATGATTAGACATTTGAAGATGGCTATTGTATATCCTCTCAGTCTCCACTTATCCAGGCTAAACATGTCTAACTCAACCATTCCTCAAAAGGCTTGGTTTCCAGACCCTTGATCATCTTGGTCACCTGCCCCTGCACATATTCCAGCTTGTCAAGATCCTTAAATTTCAGCACACAGAACTAGACACAGAAGACCAAGACACAATAGAGCAGTACCAGTGCTATTTTTCTAGAAGGTGCCATGAACTACGCACCATGAACTACCGGTACTTGCATGAAGGAATTGAAGGGATCCTCATCAAATTTGCTGATGACTTCAAAATGGGATGAGCATTCCTTTCAACTCCTTCATCCAAGTAGCTTTATAAAGACGTTGAACAAGACAGAACCCTATATCCCACTTGTTTGTGCTATTAATATCCATTTCAACACATAGCAAATATATTCCCTTCCACTCCATTTTATTGATAACATTTGAATTCAAGTGTGAATGGATCATATTTGTGATTTTTTTCCTATCATTTCTACTGATAGAAAATGTTATATAATGCTTTCAAAAAATCTGATCTGTATTGAACAAGTACTTTGTCCTGAATATCCCACCAATGGAAAACATCAAGAGAGGGGAAAAAACCTACTTACTCACACAGTCACGATTTTATGTACCTCTACATGCCCCCATTTACCTTTTTTTCTGAACTAAAAAGCCCTAAACACAACCTTTTCTCATATAGGAGTTTCTCTAGCCATCAGCAATTAGCATGATTGGGAATGGTTCAAAGATCCACACTACAGCATGTGGTCTACTGGCAAGACTCCCTTGGAACTGCTATAAAGAGACAGACTCGCTGAAGGGGGGAATCCATGGAGAATATCCAAAACCGGGACTCAAGACTCATAATCAAGATAAGGAATATGGTGATACAATCAAGCTCAGTACACACCATGCCAAATTCTGTCCAATGCTCCAATTTTTATTGGATCCCTGGCAAAGGTCAATTTTGCTCTGAAGTAGCCAAGTGAAACTAGGTAAAGCTAACACAATTTTAAAAAACCTCACTGACAACTGAATGTAACTGAAACACATTATACACTACTTGATATACAAAGCATAATAGAAATGAAAATTGTAAATGATATTAAATAGAATTATGAATGATACAAAATTCATATAGAAAATGGAAACAATGGATATGATTGGCATATGGGTTAAAAAGTAGCACTGACAAAGTAAATGCAACTCCTATACCTGCAGCAAATCTAGTTGTGAAATAATTTGAAGTTCCTAGCATATTAGAGCAGTAAAAATTCACTTACCAAACGTAGACCAGACCCTGTCCTTAGCACAGGCAACGCACACAAAGCAAGGCAGATATCAGCAAGAAGAAAGAAAAATACAGATGTCACCTGCTTCGCTCCCAAAAAGTTAAAGGAAGAGCGCAAGGACTGGGTTTCTTTTTAATTGTTGAGCAGGGGGAGCAGGAGGGTTGGACCTTTCCATCAGTTTCGCTGTCCATAGGGGTGGACCAACATAAAACCCATATGAATGAGCAAATGGGAACCTGGTTGCATAAGCAGTCCCCCCACACAATAACCTTTGTTAAACTTGCAGAGTTGGCTTGCAAAAAGCGTTATACCCCCACATTGTTTGGGTTACATGGCTGCTTTTCCACAACTCTAATCAGGCTGCACTGCCAAGGTCTTCATGAGCTTTTTTATCAGAAGCAGCAAAAGTGTGCACAGATCCAAGCAGTTTCCACAGGAAAGACACAGACTGGCATAGCATAATCCATATTGATCCACCATGGCTTATGTACTGTGTGCATAAAATACACCTTAACTGCTGGTTGTGATGCATATGGAGGTTCAGCAGGGCCTGGATTAACAGTCCTGATAACCTGTTAGGCTAAGGCCTAACATGGATAGCACAACCTATTGGATCAAATTGTCTGATCCATATTCAGTGAGCAACACAAAATAACATAACTACTCTCTGAAATGTTTAGCATCAGAACATCTGCATCAAAATACAAACAACCTGAAAGCTTTCAAATGAACACATTTTACGAGGTGAAGATAAAGGTAAAAATCAAACAATGAACACCATGAAAATGAAATAAGTTACCGGATCCAGGGTCTTGGAGGCACTGGTGCCCAATCTCACTTATGGCTATATTGCCAAAAGCCCAGTTCTGGAAGCGGGATTGGTCTTAAATTATACAGAGTACATTCAGTCTGATATCTAACAAAATGCTCGTAGCATTTTGCAAAATATTCAGATCAATCCCATCCCCATTGCAAACAATGCAGTCCCAATGGACCTTTCCAAACCGCTTCTACTGGTTGACCAAACATGGGGCAAACTGATCCTTTATTAGCTTCCAGGGCTTGTAACCCATTTGTCTTAATAGCATATCTCATATCCTTCAAGTGTCTCAATTTTACAGGGTCACTCCCAGAATTCTGGAAGCCACCCTGGCTTCTGATTTGATCCTGGACTGTCCTTGTTTCTCCCACCAGTGATGCTGCCACCAAGATCGGGGAGGAGGATGAGCCGGCGCTTCTCCCAAGCAACAGTGGCGGCAGCGGCTGTGAAGAAGCACCCTATTGCCTCTCCATGGCCACTGCTGGCTTCCTCGCTTGGGCAGCTCATAGCAGCTGCTGGAGAGTGGATGAGGAGGAGGAGGAGGAGAACAACTAACAGAACAAATAACACTAGCCCGAGGTACAAGATAAGGATGTCCCCTTTCCCCAATTTTATTTGTATTGGTCATTGAAACTCTGGCCATTGTAATTAGAGAAAATGGAAATACTGTAGAAAATGAATAAGCAATAATGGAAAAGAGAAAATAAGCTTATTTGCAGATGACACCTTGCTAACAATCGAGAATTGGTTGGTAATAGGTATGCAGGTACAGTAATAGAGTCACATTTGAAATTTTTTTTTTTTTTAGAAATAACAGGGTTGCAAATTAATTGGTCCAAATCAGAGATGATGATATTTAACTATGATGAAGATGAAAAACAAATTTTTTGAAGGAAATAAAAATAGATATCAAATTAAGAAATGTAATAAAGTACTTGGAAATAAATATAACAAAAATTTAGAAAATTTAGAACAAAAGAATCTTAAATTAAAGAGGGAAATTAAGGAAAAGCTGGAGGAATATAGGAAAATTAAGCTTTCATTATTTAGAAGAATAGCGATAATTAAAATGAAAATTTTGTCTGGAATAATTTTTTAAATTTAGATGTTACCAAATAAGATATTGGAGACAGAGCTAAAGGGTTGGCAAAGTATGATTAATAAATTTTGTAATGGGGATAAGAAACCTAGAATTTATACAAGAAGATGGTATAAACCCCAGAAAACAGGTGGATTGGATCTCCCCAACATAAAGTTATAATATATAGCAAATCAGTTAAGATTTATCATAGATGGGATAACAGAACAAGGAGAGTTAGAATGGTTAGAGAGTGGTACACAGGAAATGATGGAGAAGGTTAATGAATATATTTTTTTTATCAAATCAAACAGGCAATAGTGGCAGAATATTGAAAATCCTTTATTAAGAAACATCATTGAGATATGGGCTAAATATAAAGGAAAATTGATACCAGCAAATTCCCCACTAACTCCAGTGGTGATGATAGAAGACTTCCCAGTAAATTGAAAAAAGGAGATTGAAAAAGAAGTGAAAGAGAAGAAAATACTTAAAAGAAAGGAATGGGTGGAGAAAATCAGAAGCAAAGTAAAAATAAGAGAAGCCTGAGTTTAACTGTAACCAACTGGAGCAATGGACAAAGGAAGTGGTTAAGGGAAAACAAGAAATGCAAAGAATATATATGCCAGTAAAATTTGAAAAAAATGATTATAAAAATGGGAGATAAAGAGGAAAATATAGTTATAAAAGGGAAAACCAGTGACATTTATAAAATATTAGTAGAAATGGAGGATCAACAAGATCAATTAAAAGAAGTGTGGGGAAAAAAGACAACAGGGTACAAAAATAGTCAAAGCTTGGGGGGGGATATGTTTCTGGCATCAAGGTACCTTGTTGGAAAGTATGCAGTATCTATTTTTGGTTTTACAAGGGGCACCATATATTTGATGCATGATTTCTCAAGTGGACCATAGTTTTCCTTGAATATTTCCAATTTTCAAACTTGGCACAAAAGTTCCTGAGGTCAGGGACGCCTAATACTGCTGTAATATGCTTAGAATTATTTCACAACCAGATGGAGGGAGATAGGAGTTATTTTGTTTACTTTAATTGCTTTGTCAATGCTACTATTAAATTCATTTGTCAGTCATATCCACCTACCACTTAATTAATAATATTATCATTTACCCAATTTATATCCGTTCAATTTTATATTTTTCCATTTTGTATGTAAATTATATTTCCTTCCGATACCTCTTGAGTAACACTTTGCCTGAGAAAAACAGACCTTGCTTCCTCACTGACGACATACACACATTCCTCCTTAACATGGCCTTGAACATTACTATCTGACATCTGGCCCCAGTAATCAACAACTCAGCCTCACTGGTGCGGTTTGCAGAGAGTGAAAATGAAACCTCTAGAATATTTTTGGTTTATATAATATACATTCTCCCCCTCTAACGCTGCCAATCTCCCAGCGTCACTCACCCTACACATTTTGCCAAATTTAATCCTCAATTTTACATACAACCAGTTCATTAATAAATAAACACAATCCATATCTCTTCTTTTCTGTCTGAAAGTCTCAGAAGCCGTCAATACACTGTGGTCCATCCTGCCCCGTTCACTGTTCTTATTTCCAACTTCAAGCTTCAAGAAGGGAGGCTGATGTAATCTCAACAAAATCCCTATCTCCTCTCCATCCTCCCCCTCCCCAACTAATTAATTTTCCTGCAGTCCATCCTGCCAGGTGGTCAGTTCCATTACATCCAACTCCACTGTTTATTCTCTTTTGAGTGCTTAACACACAGTCAATCCACTTGCTACCAATCTTTTATTCTTTACTACAGTGGTACTTTGGTTTACGAACTTAATCCGTTCCAGAAGTCTGTTTTTAAACCAAGGGCGTGCTTTCCCATAGCAGCGGGAGACTCAATTTACAAATGGGACACACTCAAAAGGAAGCAGAACATGTTCTGCTTTCAAGGCAAAGTTCACAAACCAAAACACCTACTTCCGGGTTTGCAGCGTTCTTAATCCAAACTAAGCTGTTCTTAAACCAAGGTACCACTGTATTTTTATTTCAGAATACAAAGTTCCAAGGGGTGGTCAAAATCCTTCAAAAGTCCCTCAAGGTTGTTACTCTCCTTCTTCTTTCAGGCAAAGTCCTTAGTTATAAAATAAATCCAACACAAAGAGGTATCTTTAAAGTCCACTCTTCCCGAAAACATTGCATTCCATTGCTTTAGGGGAGGGTAGATAACGCAGATCCCCCCCAAAAAACCATGACTTACAACATTGACTTCCCTTCCCCTCCTTACACCATTCAAGCAAAGCAGAAATTAGCATCTTTCATTCTTTCCAAACCTTTCCAAACAGATGATTTTCTCCTCCAGCATAAATCAGGATCTTTTTAGCGGGTTGCCTCTTCACTTCCCAATTATGTCCAAATTCAAAGGTATGCCACAGCTCACCATGGTAGCTTGCTGGGGCTGTCCGTGGATGGAGCAATTGAGCCCCGCGCCCTTACCTTTTCGTCTGGGAGATGGGGATTTCCATCCCCGCCCACACACAAAAAAAGCATTAACGAAATACCGTGGGTTGTGCCCTTTTGATACCCTCGAAACGTTAGGGGAGACATGCCCCTTACCCAGTGCTTTTTTTTCTAAAAAAATATATCAATGTTTAGGGATACTCTTATTTACCTACTCATATTGAAATACTGCCCCCTCAACAAGGCCAAACTTAGATTCACAAAATGTTTAGCGGTATGCGTCCCCCTGCGTCCCGTCCCCCCAGAAAAAAAGCACTGCCCTTAGCCCCCAATAATTTCCGTCTGGGAGCTCAAAAACTGCCAATTCTTTTGGGCAAAAGCTCAACAACTTTGCCCAAAAGCTCTAGAAAAACTCATGGCAACCCTAGAATAGGAGGGAAGCTGAAAATATGTCCTCCAAACAACATAAAAATAACTAGGAATTGATTATTAATGGCTTTTGTTTATATCTGCACAAACATAAATGAGGAGAAGCCGCATATTTTGTCCAGTGCATTCTCTGCCAGCCAGGAAAGGGCAGATTCAGGACCAGGGCAGGCCCAATACATTTTGCTGCTTGAGGCAAATCAGAAAATGGTGCCGCCTGGCCCCACCATATCTCACTCTTGCAGAAAAAAAGCATTTGCGTAGCTGGGAGCTGGAAAGGTCCTTTCAGAGCTCTTTGCAGCAGCCTGCAGCCTGGTTGGTTTTGAGAGACAGAGATGCTGAGCACCATCCACAATTGTGGCTACTTCAAGGCTCCCCTCCAACTTCCCAGGGTGTCTGAACAGAATTGTCCCCCTCCCCATAATAAATAAATAAATAAATAAAAGTGGCTGGACTTCACAGCTCTGCTAAAAAATATTCCACCCCAGTGTAAACCTGTCTCCTGTGCACACTCCCCCCATACATACATACAGTATATTTATACTTTTATCTATATCTATATCATCTATCTACTTATGCATGTGCATAAACTAATTTTAAGTGCACTTTCCTTACAGGTAGGGGTTGATCTAAGAGAATAAAAGTGCCCAGAGAGGGTAGGACCCACATTATTTGTTCAGAAATCCATATGGGACCAAAGGCTTTAAAAAGATTGGCAACCCCTGTTTTACAGACACAAGTACAGGTTGTGGGGGAAAGTTGCAGAATGTTCTAAAATGGCAACCCCATTTTAGTCATACCCCATGACTGAGTATGTATCCATCCAAGGTTCAATAATACCAAAGAGAAAACAATAAATAACAACAACAACAACACCTCCCATCTGACGGGGTTACCATAGCCACTCTGGGCGGCTTCCAACGAATTAAAACACAGCGAGACATCAAACATTAAAAGCTTCCCTATACTGGGCTGCCTTCAGATGTCTTCTAAAAGTCAGTTGTTTATTTTCTTGACATCTGATGGGAGGGCGTTCCACAGGGCGGGCACAACTACTGAGAAAAAATGGATCCACTGAATACCAATTATTGCTAGAAGAACAACATGCTATAGAGCAGAACATAAGAGGCTTTGGACAGGAAGAGGTAGATTGGTAGGTTCATTTATTAAATAAGGAAGATGCTGCCCGAATAGACTTCTCATTTTAATGGCTGTGCTGATTAAATATTTGCTGCATCTTGATAGGTATGTATTCATTGGGTGTGGCGTGCGATAAAGTCCTCATGGAGAAAGTTAGAGGTAAGAGAGCACCCATAAAAGGCTGCACCAAACAATGGAGGACGATTCTGCAGTTGCACGTGTTTTCCATACTTAGTAAAAGTTCCTAGGTGTATCTATCCTGTTGGTGCCCAATCCCATAGGGCCTTCCAGCTCTTTGACCATTCAGGTAATTCACTGGTTGATGGCCATACTTCTGGTACTCAGGCCGAGGAACCACTGATGCCCCGGGTCTCTGTAAGGGAAAGTTAAAATATGAAAATTGGTTGGTGCATTGGAAGGATTCCCCGCAGGAAAGGATAACACCAGGCACTTGCTACAGTTCTAGCAAGACTGTTTTCTCCCCCCCACTTCCCACAGGGCCACCTACCACCAACTGTAATTTGCAGCAGGGGGAGAGAAGCACCAGGTGACTGCTCTAGACAGTGGCGTTGCAACGGGAGAGCGGGGGGCGGTGTGCCCCGGGTGCCATATCTGGGGGGGGTGACAAGAAGGCACCCCGCGGGGGCTCGCCCCACCGCGGCGGCGCGAACAGCCATCGTCCCGCCACAGCTGCATGTGGAGGATCCTCTGTTCGCGGCTGCAGCCGCAAATAGAGGATCCCGGCGCTGGTGGCAAACCGCTATGTACGGCGTCGCACACATGTGCTGTACATAACGACACCGCACATGCGCTGTACATAGCAGTTTGCTGCCGGCGCCGCTTGAGCACTGTACGGGCGGTGGTGGGATCCCTCAGTCGCCGCTACAGCCACATGTAGAGGATCCTCCGTTCGCAGCTGTACCGCCCGTATGGCGCTGGAGCGCTGCCGCCAGCAGACCATTATGTACAGTGCATGTGCAGCGTCACTACGTACGGCGCATGCGTCGTACGTAGCGACGCCGCACATGCGCCCTACGTGTCACAACGCCTTCGTTCACCCCTGGCTCTAGACAGACTCCCCCTCCTGCTACAGGGCCACAATTGCTTCTGGGCTGTGGATACACTTTCTTAAAGAACCATGGAGAAGCAAAGAGTTACAATGGCAGAAGAAAGGAAGTGGGTAGGTGGGGAAGTAGATTAAGCCCCGGGGCTGTATCCACACCATACATTTAAGGCACACACACACCCTCAGGAATTCTGGGAACTGTAGGAATTCTGGGTAATAAATGACAGGGGGTGGGGATGCACTTTAAATGTATGGCTGTGCACACACCTAAGAATCAGGAAGAGGAAATGAGTGATGTAACAGACAGGCTCTCATAGTTACTTCTAAGGGCTCTTTCCAAATCCAGGTGCAAGCAGTGGGTTGTTTTTTTTCTTTTATGTTTTGTTTTTTGGTCCTTTGTTTTGTCCCACTGCTTCCCCCTGAAAAAACAACCCTGTTTACTGCTGAATTGGAGCAAACAGCAATCCACAGAAACCTCAATTGCTGTTTGTTCTGATTTAGCGGTGAATAGCAGGCTTTCCTGGGGGAGGGGGGCCCCACAGCTTGGACACAGACCCTGGAAACTGCAGGTCTGTGCCCGAAAGCATGACGCAGAAGAAAGTCTGAATAAGCCCTAAGGCTTGCTGAACACCTATGTAGTAAACCTGATACATGAAGGCTTCACATGTGCTCCATTTCCAGTTTCCTAGTGCAAATTTTATCAGTGGGATCTAGGGAATTGTGAACAGAGTTCTGCTTACAGATGGGGGGTTGTTCCTTTTTCCTACTGCAGCCCTGAGAAGTAACCTCTGAGGACTGGGAATGATGTGGCATCTGGGGCAGGGCATCCTTGCCCAACCTGGTGCTTTTCAGATGTTTTGGACTTCAGCTGCCATCCTCTCAGACCATTGGCCATGCTGACTGGGGCTGGTGGTAGTTGCAGTCTAAAACATCTGGCGGCACCATGTCAGAGAAGGCTAGTGTAGCGGGGTCCCACTGGAAACTGAAGAGAGAGGTGCCTTCCACTCATGCAGAAAGCTCTCTGAATCCTGCCCCAGTAAAAACAAACAAACAAACAAAACAAAAAACAAAAAAACCCCACTCCTTGTATAACTGAGATTATTTGTACATACAGGAAATCGTTGCATGGGCATAGCAGAAAATGGGTTTATGTCGTCATAATCCACATCAGGCACCTCACTCTCCCAAGACTGATCCACAAAAACATCATCTTGGTATGGAACAGCTCTTCTCAATGGCTGGTGAGGCATCTGGCTATAATAATCAAATTAAACACTTTTTAAAAATGCAAATATAAATTTCTTATGAGCAGATAAATGCAACAAAGAGTTCTGTTTCGAGATAAATATGGCACAGTAAACCATTAAGGTGCTGCAAGTCTCTGGACTCAGCTATACAGCTGCAAATAAAACATTTTAAATGTGTTGTAAAGTGCAATATACAAATGTGACACTATATGGCGACAGAGAGCTATGCCAAATTCAATGTATTTTTCAAAACATTTTTTAAAGTATTTTCACAGTGGTTTTTTTTTTTTTATATGTTTGTAGATTTGACCTCTGTTACATTTGCTGCAACAGAATAACATGGCTACTTCTCTGGAATACAGATCTAGGCAAAATAACATCATGATAACCACTTATTGTATGCACTGAATCAAAATGAATGGCCTCAGTTTTGGGACCTCAGTTTTCACAGCAGTTTAGCCCAAACCATTCCACTTGACTGCAGCAAAAAGAAAGATGGGAAGCAGGGCCCAGTCCGTTGGCTCAGCTGAGAGACCAGCTCCATCTAGCTTTTCCTCTCCCTTAAGCAGATCCTGTCATTACAAACTGGTCATTATAGGAAACTGCTAACAGCCCTGTGTCTCGGTTTGCTTCTTTCCCTCCTCATCCCTTTTCCTGGTTGCGTAATATGAGCTCCTGCAGATCACAGGCACCACCACAGCTTCTGACCTGCACTCATTCATACAAAGGTCTGAACATAGAATGAACATGCAGCCGAGGACCCTGTCTTTTGCGGGTTTTCTGTACATAGAGATGAGGTAGGCAAGCAGCTCCTATGGCAGGAGTGGGAAACCTTTTCATCTCAAAGCCCACAATGCCTTCTGGGCAAACTTCCATGGGCCTCATGGTGGTGGTGGCAAAAATTGATGCATGTGCAGTAAGCTAGTTTCTATACACACACACCTATATCCTCTGTCCAGGCAAAAACACTTAAGGAAGGTACAAAACAAGGCCAGTGAGAGGTGTGGCTTGGGAGGAGGTTATATGGCCTGAACAGCTGGGGAGGTTGCAGGCAACTGGATAAATGTTTATTGGTAAGAAAAGCAAACAGAAAACATGGGACTACGTGACAAATATAAGGCATGTTCTAAACTCCAAGTCCATACAAATTCTAACTGGCCTTGAAAATGACACTGAACAATGGAATCTTCTTCCTCAGGAGAAGAAAGCTTTCAAGTAAACGGAGGGCAAATTTCAGAACAGTTCAAGATCATTTTACATTTGAAAATATATAATGGTTTCCATCATTGCCGAACAGTGTGCACTAGCAGGAAAAATATATCATCATTGTGAAAAAGTTTGACCAAAGGACATCATACCTGTAGCCTCCGGTATGTGGTGACTGTATTTGTTCATGAGGGTAACTTTGGAGAGGGTACCTGGGAAATTTAATATCTTGTGCTCCCCCATCATCCTATACAAAAGAAAGAGAAAAAAGAAAGAAGTGGGAATTAAGCAACAAAGTGACTTCAGTTTTGTTATTTTAAAATGTTTATTATGAAAAAACAGATGATAAAGATGCAACCCTTAAAAAGAAATATGCAACCCCCCAAATAATGAAGACAAATAATGAGATAATATATCTACTGTTACTCACCAGCCTTCATCAACCGTATGCCGTCAAGATTTGGGACCCATGCTGACTGAGGCAGATGGGAGTTATAGCCTAAAAAATATCTGGAAGGCACCAGGTTGATGAAGGTTGGTATACAGAAAATCAGAGTGAAATAAAGACCAATTGCAAACATATCATGATAGAGTTAAAAACAAACAAACCTGGTTGCTGTACCTTGTCCTTCCTTTATTTCATATTGCAAAAACCTAGAAAATACTGCCATCTACACATAAATGATTTAAGTTTCTGTTCCTTAACTGTATATTGGGGGTGGAGAACCTGCGGCTCCTAACTCCTTTTGGCCCTAGCCAGATGACTAACGGTCAAAGATAATATTAGTTGTAGCACAGCATCTGATGGGCTACAGGTTCTCCATCCTTGCTGTACAGGAATGAATGAAAGAGTCAGTGGCTTTCTCTCCCACAGAAGAAATACATATGGTAAGAGCTGTTTGACTGTGGGACCAGTTACAACCATTACAACCATGTACAACCATTGGTCAGGGATGCTCTAGCTAAGGATTTCCTGCATTGAACACAAGGTGTTATTGTGGTGGTTGTAGTTGTGGTTGTGGTTCTAAAAAAACTGTATCATACCAGACCATAAAAGGGCCACCTACCTGGTATTTGCAGAAATGAACTTATTTCCCAGCTTAGCTTCCAAACTATCCCTATAGCATACAGTATTTGGCTGGCAGATTTTCTAATAAGATTTTTTTTTTCATAAGTAGAATTGAAGGCCAAATTGAAGATGTGCTGCACTTTATTCTTTTGTCCTTTACAAAACCTACCAAGTGTGACACTTCTTCTAGCCTTTTAGACCTTCTTAGAAGGCAAACGAGACATTTTCCAGCTAAGATGTCTGCTGCCTGATGTAAACAAGTTAATTAGCTGCAGGATAGCAACCCCAGAAAAGAGAAGAGGCGCCTTTCAGATCAGTGCTAAATGTTAAGGGAAGTTTTGAATGAAATCCATGCTTTAAATGCTATTTATTCGTATTATTGGGGTTTATCCATTTTATGCGATGAATAATCCTCCCCCCTGTGCTTTACACATATGTATTTTATGTTTATGTTGTAATGGCCATTGACTGCAAAGAGTAACAAAACTTGAACTGGACTCTTGGCACTGCAGCAGCTACTCGTTGCTACAGATTCCTCCTCTGAACCCACCAGGAGTCTTCTAGGCCTGGTTGGGATAAAGGAGGACAATCATATCACAGCTTCTAAGCAAACAGAGTCCATTTGATGTCAGCTAATGCATATGCCCTAATCTCATCTTACATATCAGACCTTCATCTATTGCAGAGTGGATAGGGGAAGAATGCCTTTCAGAAAAAGGCTGCCAGCTATTTCCCTCATTTACAAAAAATAATGCAAAACCCAGGGGCATTTCAAAAATAAACAATGCCATCCACTGGATTAAACAAAGCATCCCTTTTACCACAATTAAATTCCAAGTCCATAATAAGCAAGCAAGCAAGCAAGCAAACAAACAAACAAACAAAGGCAATATTTTACCTGTCTTCCTTGTGAATAAGAGGCAGATCTCAACCTTTCGGCCAGTTTAGGAGCATATTCTGAATTACGCTGTGGTTCAGGTCTCAGCTGCCTTGCCTGAGTACTGAAAATATATAAGAGTCAATGTGAATGTGATCCCGCAATTCCTTCCTTCCTTCCTTCCTTCCTTCCTTCCTTCCTTCCTTCCTTACTTCCTTCCACATACATATAGAAATTTAGTACACTGCTGGCAAGGAGGGGTGAGGACAGGAACAGCCTGTCCCGTTTCACCACCTGAGGCGAAACGGGAATGTGCTGTGCCCTGCCCCCACTTTTACCACCACTGCCAGAATACCCACTCCCTTCTCAGTGGTGTGTTCCTCTAAGCATTGTCACTTGTCTTCTATGTACAGGGGGCAGCTGTGCACATGCGAGAGGAGGGCTTTCTGGCACCAGTGGAAACAGTGGGGCAGGTGAGGTACCACCACTTGCACTTCCTCCTTTTTTAAAACAAAGTAATAAGAATAAATAAAAATGTGCACCCCACACCTGAGACCATTCCATTGTATCTATCCAACCTCCCAAAATGTTAACACCTATTGCGATGGTTTGACCCCTTTCCGTTTCAACAACTGTTAGCTCCTTAAACATCCTTTGCAAAAAAAAACACCCTGTACATATTTACACTCCCACCACATGTGAACATGTCCCGATTTACTGGCATCCCCTCCAACACTGAATATTCCTTGTTATTTGATTTAATCTTAATGGTGTTAAATACCATCTCCATACTAACTTATAGTAATTTTCTTTGATCCTTATTGACGACATTTTCAAAGCGTGTTTCTCCCATATTTCCCTCCGGCTTTGACTATTTATGTGCCCTGTTGTCTTCCCTCCCACACACTTCTTTTAATTGATCTTGTTGACCCTCCAGTTCTACTAATATTTTATAAATGTCACTGGTTCCCCTTTTTATAACTATATTTTCTTTTTTATCTCCCATTTTTATAATAATTATTTTTTCAAAATTTGTATATTCTTTGCATTTCTTGTTTTCCCTTAACCACTTTCTTTGTCCATTGCTCCAGTTGTATACTGTTAAAGGACACGGGTGGCACTGTGGTCTAAACCACTGAGCCTCTTGAACTTGCCCATTGGTGTATCTCTAGCTGAGCCGAGGATGAGGGAGTTAAGATGGCATAGCCCTGTAGCCAGAGATCTGCTGCATCCTAGCCTGTTCATCCTGGAGGACCTTGCTGTAGGGTTGTTCCATAAGCTTCTCATTTTCCCAGTCTTAAATTCCATTCTCCACATTTCCACAGCAATTCTTAATTGATTGATTTTAAAAAAATAAATCCTCATGAAAATTCCCCAGCCTTTTAGTGAAGTTTTCTCCCAATGAACCCGCTTTTATGAGGTTTTGACATGCTTGCAAGCTGTTCGAACATACATTTTATGCAATTTCCCCATACTGTATATATTCACTAACACATACATTTTTATGCACAGTTTCTCATACATATCTTTCAGTTGGAGAACCACTTTGCAATATTTGGAGAAGTGTGAATATCGATGGACAGCTGTGTTTTGATTCATATTTCAGTTTGAGAAGTGTGAAGTCCATTGTTCTCCATTAAAATACAAACAGCATCTAATTTCTCATTGACTTCTACTTGGGATCAAACTAGGTAAGTGTGCATAGACTTGCAGCCTACAAAGATGTTCATTTGGGAAATAAAAGATTTCCACTGCAATACATACTGACTCACCGGCTTCGCTTGGCTTCTTTCTCTGGCTTGTCCTTGCAATACCGGACCCATTGTGTTGTGACAGCAGCTGCAAAAGACAAAGCCACTGCGGGGAAAACCACGACTAAAATCAAGTCCAAAGTGTTCCAAAGCTCCTCGCATTTGGCACCCATGTACCAGTAATTTTTCCAGCCATTTTGGTAGGAAGGGCACCTATGGATGGAATCAAGCAAAGCAACATCAAAATAGTTTGCGCCAACCCCCTAATAGTATGATTACAACCCATGGATCTTAATGCTTTTGTGCTGCGGTGCTGTCGAGTGATGTGTGGTCAAATTGGGCAGGGCTGCAATTTTTTACCTTGCTATTTTCCTCACAATGGAACTTGTTTGTCCACGAACTGCATGCTGGGGCCACATGGCCAGTATGACTAAAGCGCAACTGGCACATGAAGGACCGTGATGAGTGCCAGAGTGCAAGGAAACACCGTTTACCTTCCCGCCGCAGCAGTACCTATGTATCTATTTGCACTGGTGTGCTTTCAAACTGCTAGGTTGGCAAAAGTTGGGACAGAGCATCGGGAGCTCACCCTGCCACGCAGATTCGAACCGCTGACCACAGAGCCACCTGGCTGACCAGTTCGTGGTTTAGACCACAGCACCACCTGCATCTCTAATGGAATTTGTACAGCACTTTAGGAAAGTGTGCCATTTTACACATGTGTAAGGGGTAAAATGTAGGGTTGCCATAAATCCTCTTTTTCCAGGACATGTCCTCTTTTTCAGGGGGGGGGGGATTCTGCCTGGGTGGATTTTTTTAATTTGCCAAAATGTTTGGGGGTACAGGAGTGGGCTACTTTTTATGATACACACGTAGTACTAGACAACCAAGTGCAAAACATATACATACTGTGTGAGTTTTGCACGATGCAGGAAAGGACCAGGTCTTTGCTTTTGTATATTATGAAGGGACATTGTAGAATGCGTCCGCTCCCACACCGAGTGTATGTGCGGTGAATTTTTTCATAGGGAAACAGATGGAGCCAGAGGTGCTAGTTTGCGAGGGGCATGGAGGGGGGCGCGACGTCATATGTGTGACATTGTGATGTGCTGACGTCGTGCACATGAGCATCGCGCCTCCCTCCCTAAGCTGGGCAGAAGATTCCCAGGTTTTGTGAAGGACAAATATGCTGGAGCCCTCCTGCCTCCCTCCAAAAGCCGGATGGGCTTTGGGAAGATGGCAGGACGGATCTTGGACACTTCTGCCTAAGCCAGGCAGAAGCTTCCTGGGCTTTGAGAAGGAGGCACCGGGGGAACATTTAGGGGACTAGCCTAGTCCCCTTAGTCCAAAGGCCGCACGCCACTGCCTGCAACCCCTCTCCCCACCCCACTCCAGGCACCAGCAAATTTGTGCTCTTTTTTGCCCTTCAACATATGGCAACCCTAGAACTCAAATGGACTCTCTCCCTCTGAACCTTCGGATTCTTCCCATGCTACAACCTCTTTTCACAGACCACACCCTTCCTGGCACCCTCTGCACCCTTCTCGGCTTCTTATGCCTGGTTGGAAAGTGTCCTTGAGCTAGGACAGCACCTTTTGCATGCTTGGATTGAGATGAAGGGTGGGGAATGTTGCAGCTTCTGACATTTGCACAGCTGGGGTGTCACCTACTGTAGAAAGGTAAGTGACATCCATGGCCCCGCTCACTGTGGAATCTGGCTTCTTTCTCCACTGGCATGTGACCCCCTGAAAGTTGCCTATGGGGGGATGTGGCTTGGGTTGAAAAAGTTCCCCACCCATGGCTTAAGCACGTGGTGCCAGTGTAGACGGATCTCCAGCCATGGCAGTTGGTGCAGTGGGGCTGCACCACTCATCTGACCTCCTTCTGGCTGCACTGATGCTGCATACCAGGATGGAGAGGCAATGGGACAAAGCTAATTCGGCACAGCTGCTGCACATCTATGCCATGCCATCCTTGCTACAAGCCTCTCTCTCCCCGCCACCCCTGCCATGATATGCAGCAGTGAGGCAGACAGAGGGAGGTCAGGTGCCCAAGCATGGTCTTTCCCCACAAAGCTCAACCAAACCCTAAAAGGAAGGAAAGTAACTTACTTACTTGCAAAAGGGAATTTGATCTTTACAACCACAGGCAACTCCTTCTGGGCAGAAATCACTTGCACTGCCTGGACAATCATCAAGGTCAGCCACATTGGAACAATTGGCTAAAAACAGTGGTGGGAAAGTTGAGCTGCATAACAATGTCACATTGACCGTAATTTAAGATACCAATAGAGATAATTTGTGAGCATATTCTAATGATGTGCTGCTTTGTCCCTGAGTTGTTTTGCAGGGGTATTCAACATGCCACTTGGCCCATCGCTCAATATCCAAACCTAGTTTAGGGAGCTTTCTAACTGTTGCTATTGCTAGTCAGAAAAACATAAGAACATAAGATGATTCCAGCTGGATGAGGCCAAATACTTACCTAGTCGAGTATCCTGTTCTCACAGTGACCAGACAGATGCCTAGAGGAAGCCCTGGTTGATCTCTTGCACACCATCTTGAGATCTTCCAGTACATCCTTATCTATGTCTGTCATGCCTACCCCTGCCTGACAGCACAATTCTACCCATATTTCTTCATAAGTAAGTCCCATTGTGCTCAATGGGACGTATCCCCAAGTCCAGGGGCGAAGAACTTGTGGCCCTTTCATACATTGCTGGATTTTCATCAGGTCCAGCCAGAATGGCCAATAGCCTAGGATACTGTATTGGGAGATGCAGTCCAGCATCCTTTGAAGGGTTGCACAGTTCCCCAGCCCTGCCCTGAAATCGTAACCCAACCTACTGCGGATTAATATTGGACTCCTTAAGTTCAGGCCCCATGTGCACCACATGTTTAAAGCAGTGTTATACCACTTTAAACAGCCATGCCCTCCCCCAAAGAACCCTGGGAACTGTAGTTGGTTATTGGTGCTGAGGAAGACTCCTATTCTATTTACAAAGCTACAATTCCCAGAGCGGTTTAACAACTAATCGCTCTTCCCAGGAAACTCTGGAAACTGTAGCTAAGTGAGGGGAATCAGTCAGGAGCAGGGACTGAGCAACGGGAGCTCACCCCGTCGCAGGGATTTGAACCACCGACCTTCAGATCAGCAAGCCCTAGGCTCTGTGGTTTAACCCACAGCGCCACCCGTGTCCCATCTATAACCAGGTCTCATCTATAACCAGCCCCAAATCTTTCTTACGATCTGCAGCTTCCGTCGTCAGCCAACCCTTGGACAGCACGGCCAGGAGAAGGAAGAGAGCACGAGAAGTTAACATGGTGGGATGCTGTTTGGAACAAGAGTTAATCCTCTTCTCTGGGACTCTCCTGCCCATCTGAGATTTTCCTTCAGTTTTGATTTCTTTTTTTCTTCTTTCTCATTATAGCAGACCAAAGGTCCTGGATTTTGAACTTGTTTTACAGCATAATTCTTGTAAGCAATTACTAATTAACTTTTCTAAGGTAAACCTATTTGGATCCATTTTTTTTATATAAATTACAAAAGAAATAAAATATTTATAAATACATATACAATTCCATAATACCACACATCCATACACAAAAAAGTCAATGGTGGTTTAAGGAGCACTACATAACTTAATAGCTATCCTTGGTTACTATTCTATTTTGAGCGGGAGATCAAATTGTATGAGTGAAAATAATATATGAACGTTGAACATGGAGTTTTTGTTTTCTATTCCAATTCTCTCTCTCGCTCTGTGTGTGTGTGTGTGTGTGTGTGTGTGTGTGTGTGTGTGTGTAAACACATCCTCCAATAGCTCTTTTATAACATACAAGTTAAATCAACAATGCTATATTCAGTGCTTTTTTCTGGGGGGACGCAGGGGTATACATACCCATAAACATTTTGTGAATCTAAGTTTGGCCTCATTGAGGGGTAGTATTTCAATATGTGTAGGAAAATGAGAGTGCCCCTAAACATTTTTTTTGGAAAAAAAGCACTGGCTATATCCCATATGTTTTTATAGCATTGTAAGATGTCAGCTGATTTACATAACTTCCAATTTATTGCTATTAGTCTGGCTGTCATGAGTATAACTTCTGCTAAAAAGTATTTAAGGAAAGAAAAGGAAAGCAATGGATGTAAGGCACTGCAAAGGCAACGGTGTGGGATACAGGAACAGAAATAGCAATGGCCAGGTAAGCCTTGAGTTTAGGATTGTAGCCTTAGTTGGCTAATCTGCCTGTTAAAAAGTACCATGCAATACCAAAAGTACCCCCAGGAATTCTTGATACTGGCACCATACATTTAAAGCACATCCATCACATATGTAAAGCACATGGCTCTCCCCAAAGAATCCTGGGAACTTTAGTTGGTAGCTGTTTTTTGGGGGGGTACAGTTCCCAGGATTCTTTGGGAGAAGCCGTGTGCTTTATATGTGTGATGGATGTGCTTTAAATGTATGGTAAGGATCTGCCCATCGAAGAAGGAAACAGTATGATTATTGTGACTTTTCCTGACCTTTACACTTTTAGTTTGAGGAAATGAACTGATTAAGTTGAGAGCCTGTGATTTAGATAAGGCTCTCTTGAATACTGCTCACATGATGCAGAATTCATCATGCGAAAGACTGGACTGGATGAATCCCAACCCCGGAATTAAGATTGCCAGAAGAAATATCAACAACCTCAGATATGCTGATGATACAACCTTGATGGCAGAAAGTGAGGAGGAATTAAAGAACCTTTTAATGAGGATGAAAGAGGAGAGCGCAAAATATGGTCTGGCAAATAGAAGGGGAAGAAATGGAGGCAGTGAGAGATTTCACTTTCTTGGGTTCCATGATCACTGCAGATGGTTACAGCAGTCACGAAATTAGAAGACGCCTGCTTCTCGGGAGAAAAGCAATGACAAACCTAGACAGCATCTTAAAAAGCAAAGACATCACCTTGCCAACAAAGGTCCGTATAGTTAAAGCTATGGTTTTCCCAGTAGTGATGTATGGAAGTGAGAGCTGGACCATCAAGAAGGCTGATCGCCGAAGAATTGATGCTTTTGAATTATGGTGCTGGAGGAGACTCTTGAGAGTCCCATGGACTGCAAGAAGATCAAACCTATCCATTCTGAAAGAAATCAGCCTTGAGTGCTCACTAGAAGGACACATCCTGAAGTTGAGGCTCCAGTACTTTGGCCACCTCATGAAAAGAGAAGACTCCCTAGAAAAGACCCTGATGTTGGGAAAGATGGAGGGCACAAGGAGAAGGGGATGACAGAGGATGAGATGGTTGGACAGTGTTCTCGAAGCTACTAACATGAGTTTGGCCAAACTGCGAGAGGCAGTGAAGGATAGGCGTGCCTGGCATGCTCTGGTCCATGGGGTCACGAAGAGTCGGACACGACTGAACGACTGAACAACAACAACAACTCTTGAATACAATGATGGTAGCACAAGTATCACAAGTGCACAGGTCCTACTCACCCTGAGTAATAAGGTGCTCAACACATGTCTCTTCCTGTGAATGGAAGGCACCACGATCTGAAAAACTGCCATAGTACTTGCCTGTCAGAACAGAATTATGTTTTAAGTTGGCAGAATTCTGGCTGGGGATAGTGGGAGTCCTTGTGCAAAACATTTAGAGAGCATAAGGTAAAGGGACCCCTGACCATAAGGTCCAGTCGTGTCCGACTCTGGGGTTGCGGCGCTCATCTCGCTTTATTGGCCAAGAGCCGGCGTACAGCTTCCAGGTCATGTGGCCAGAATGACAAAGCCGCTTCTGGCGAACTAGAGCAGCACACGGAAACGGTGTTTACCTTCCCGCCGGAGCGGTTCCTATTTATCTACTTGCACTTTGACGTGCTTTTGAACTGCTAGGTTGGCAGGAGCAGGGACCGAGCAACGGGAGCTCACCCCGTTGTAGGGATTCGAACTGCCGACCTTCTGATCAGCAAGCCCTAGGCTCTGTGGTTTAACCCACAGCGCCACCTGGGTCCCTCAAAATGCAAGATAAAAACAAGTAATTAAGTAAAACAAACAACAGCAATTTCCGCTCCCGTTTCTGTTTCTTTCAGAATTCTCTGGCATCCCTTATCTTAGTCTTGAATAAGTAAAATCAGGCGCAGTGCTAAAGAAACATATTCTTGACTACTCCACAGATTTTCCATGGACCACCTGAGTAGAGCTCACAAGCCACTGGTGGTTTGTGGGCCACTGTTTGAGAACCTCTGCCTTAGGTGACTGCAAGGGTGAGGATGGGCCTAAATATCTCCCATTAAGATTTGTGAACATGGAAAGCTATGATAATAGTTGACCCACCTCTGTGTTGTTTCTTTGAGTCCTTCTCCTTCCCACCTGTGCAAAGCAATTCACTAAAGGGGAGGAGATTACGGGAGGTAGAGAATTGTGACACTGATCCCATTGTGACTCTCCATATGATCCACATATGCTTAATGGTTCAACCACAAGGTGGGATGGAAACTGGGCAGCAGCAGGAAGTCAAATCCCCACCTATGTAAAGGGGGAAGGAGAAAACAAGGTGGAGAACGGTGGGGAGGAAGAACATCTTTTCCCCCTCTTTTATTTTTTGTGACTTGGCTAACAATAGCCGTTGGAGATGGTGAATGAAGTCAGTCCCCCAAGGAGAGGCCCAGCAGCACTCAAGCTCCCTTGTGGGAAGTGATCAGCATCCTTGCTGCTTCATGTTCTCATGATGTCTCGCAGCAATCTGAACCGCTTCCGGGTTCGTCCAGCAGAACCGCGGGACTGTACAGAAATCCTGCGTCTCATCAAAGTAAGCGGGGGGGGGGGAGAGGCTGTAGGGAAGGAAAGTTCGATTTTTAGGCCATTGGACACATTTGGATTTCTGAGCTGAGTTGCGTGGGTGCCTCCCTTTCTGTCCATCTCTCCCCTAGTCCCCTGAATCTGCCCATCCCCACCCAAAGACAAGAATAGACACGCACTTCCTTCTTCCAAAATATCAGGGTAAAAATTGGATCAGAGTAAAAAATTGGATCCAAGAGAATTAATCTGAGCACTGAAAGAGAAAGTGAGAAAGAGCATCACTCTCCCACTCTTTTCTCAAGGGAGAAAAGGGTAATTACCTTCGCTACCTGATGGCCAAGAGGGCATTGGGCTGAGGGCCACCATGAGGAGTTCTCCAAGTTGCCATTGTATTCATTGGCAACCCTTGGGCTTGGGAATGTCATGAAACACAGTTCAATCCTATAAACTGCTAGACTGGCAGATGATTGCGGTAATTTTGGAAGGAAGGAAGGAAGGAGGGAAGATTTAAACATTTTTAGGATCATAGATCATCCCAGAGTGGCTTATAAGAAAGGAGCCACTATAAAACATTATAAACTAGGCAATTAAAATAATACAGTGGTACCTTGGGTTAAGTACGCTTCAGGTTAAGTCCGCTTCAGGTTAAGAACTCCGCTAAGAACAGAAATTGTGCTCTGGCGGCGCAGCGGCAGCGGGAGGTCCCATTAGCTAAAGTGGTGCTTCAGGTTAAGTACGCTTCAGGTTAAGAACGGGCCTCCGGAACGAATTAAGTACTTAACCCGAGGTACCACTGTACATAATTTGTGAAAACTCTTTAAATACTGTATAAAACAAAGAAGGCAGCAGATAGTAAAGCTACATAAAATCACCACAACCAGTCACATAATAATCCCCAATGCAAAACCAATGCCATTTACAAAATTAACAGGTTCATTTTACACAAAAGCTGACAAGAAAATAAAAGTCTTTAGGGGCTGTAATGCCATGGGTGACACTAATGAGTGTGACTTCTGCTGCCACAGCAGCAAGCATGCTCTGCTTCCTGTCTCTCCCGGTGAGGCCGTTTGATGGAATGGCTTCCCCCAGCGGCCAGCTGAGGGAGGGGGGAGGGCTGACGGTGCTGGGCTATTAAAGAACAGCCAAGTTTATTTATTTTATTTCATTAAATTTATATCCTCACCCCACTTTCCTCTAACAGGCTCGAGGTAACATGCACCCTTCTTCTGAAAACAACCCTGTGGTGTAGGTTAGGCTGAGAGACTATGACTGTCCCAAGGTTGCTCAGAAAACTTCATGGGGATTATGAACCCTGGTTTTTCAGGTTCTAGACCACACTGGCTCTCTGTGGTTGGTAATCCCCATTGACCTCAGCGGGACTTCCTTCTGAATAAACATCCACAGGTCTGTGCTGTTAATGGTTGCTAAGAAAGACAAACCACTCCTCTTTGCCCATGATCATTGTGATCCTGCTTGCTTTCCCTCCCTTCCACCCACACCCATATGCATTTTATCTATTTTTTACAACATGCACAAATAACACATTTAACATCACATCTAATTTAGCCCTTTATTTGTTGCCCAAATGCAATCAAGTAGATAGCCAGGCAGAAAAAGCAATCCTTTAATTAGCATTTTGAAAAAAATGGATGCAGTTTCTATGATTTCTGACCCCTCCACCACTCCCTTCTACTGGTTTTAAACCATGCTATTCTGTCAGCAGTTTTATCTATTTATCTTCCTGTTTTAAAACTGAATTGCCCCTTTAATTGTCATTAGCTACCAGTATTCCAGTGATTAAGGCAAGGTGTATATTTTGCAAACAGAACAGCTCTTAGGATAGCAAATGGTGCACCTGTAGCTTTCTGTGCAAAGAGCTCTTGCTCTGATGCTCCAGGACATTTAAAAGCTGGTATGTACCAGTTCCTATTAAACAAAATTGGATATGCGTCCTGTTCCGTCTCAAAGCAGGGTACATATTAAAACATATATTGAGCTGGAAAACTAATCATGCAATTTGCCTCTTGAAATATGGAACCAGAAATTGTGGTTTGTTGCTTTCAGAGAAGCTATGTTATCTGAGCTGTTTCCAAGGAACAGGCACAACAAGTTGCATTATGCAACATATAGAAGAATTTTATCTCTCCTACCAACAGAGAGGCCTTGGGCTGATCTCTGCCAGTGCCCTAGGGAAAACTATGGATTACTAACTGACGTAATTTATCAAGAGTGCTGGCACTACCCTTCGGACTTCCCTGAAAAATATTTTTTGGACTTTGTCACCTTCCATAAACAGGGGCCAATCTGCAGCAATGATGGAGGCAACCCAGAGTTAGATGTGTGTTTGTTTTGGCATATTTTGTTTTGTTTGGTTTTTTTTAGAGAAAATCTGGAATGTGTGTACTGTATATTTTTGAACTTCGTATAATTTTTTTTTTAAAGGAAAAGAAAACCAATCAATACAACAATAAGTCACCCAAAACCTGAACAAATTGACAATCCCCAGAGTTTTTCAAGTGACTCTAGGAAGAGACTTAATATTAGTAGATGAACCGGCGCTTGTCCCAAGCGACGACAATGTTGGCAGCTGCGGCTGTGAGGGAGCACCCCTTTGCCTCTCCATGGCTGCTGCTGCCAGCTTCCTTCCTTGGGCAGCTCATGGCAGCTGCTGTAAAGCATGTGAGGAGGAGGAGGAGCCAGAGAGGCTTCCACCACCGAAGCACAGCCCTTTGTGACATGTTGGCTCTGAGGGGCAGGCAGAGGGCAGGACCACCCTGGGCAGTAAGAAAGCGGGAGTAGAGTGCAAGGAGTCGATTTTTCTTTTAAAAAAATGTTTTGTGTGTTCGTGTCTAATTTTGCCCCTTTCTAAAAATTTACTTGTGTGCGAATTTCTTTTTTGTACCGAAGAATAAAATAAAATCGGGATTAAGGGGTTTTCTTAGGACAGTGTAGGGTGCGTGTGCTGTGTCCCATTGGTCTTGTGGTGGTGTCACCTGTCCTTATTCTGATTGGAAATGCTTTAGAGGTGGGGCACAAAAAATGTAGGGTGGTGGGGAGTGAGAAAAGCCCTTATTTTTGTTTGAGGAAGGGTATGCTCTCTAAAAAAGGGACCCAGGTGGCGCTGTGGGTTAAACCACAGAGCCTAGGGCTTGCTGATCAGAAGGTCGGCGGTTCAAATCCCTGCGACAGGGTGAGCTCCCGTTGCTCAGTCCCAGCTCCTGCCCACCTAGCACTTCAAAAGCACGTCAAAGTGCAAGTAGATAAATAGGAACCGCTCTGGCAGGAAGGTAAATGGTGTTTCCGTGTGCTGCTCTGGTTCGCCAGAAGTGGCTTTGTCATGCTGGCCACATGACCCGGAAGCTGTACGCCGGCTCCCTCGGCCAATAATGCGAGATGAGCGCCGCAACCCCAGAGTCGGACACGACTGGACCTTATGGTCAGGGGTCCCTTTACCTTATGCTCTCTAAATGTTTTGCACAAGGACTCCCACTATCTGCAGCCAGAGCTAGATTTGTAGTCCAAAACATATGGAGGTCACCAAGTTGATGAAGGTTGATCTGAAGGTTCCAACGCCTTCCCCAGCATGCTCAGAAACTGTCCCACCACACACCGCTTTTCAGCCCCACTGACATTGAAGCTTTGTGCAATATGTGAAAGAACCCTGAACTACCCATCTAACCGTGGTTAAGGAGGAATCATGTATTCTTTATGCAAGCCACCACAAGGAAATGAACGATACAGCTTGCAGATTGTGTTCCAGGGACCCATGATGCTGCCATTATATTACTTCCCTATAACTTGCCTATATTGTCTGGTACTATCTGCTGCAGGCGGTATCTCCGTGGCAGAACAATTTATCAGCTTAGCTATCTGAGTGCCTTTAAACTGGAGACGGGGATTGAACTTAGCACCTTCTGCCTGCAAAGCCAGGGTTCTGCCACTGAGTTATGCTAAGCAGCAGCAAGTAATAAGAACAAACAACAGACTGTTAGCAAGTTCCACAGAGAAGAAGCAGCAGCATCTTATTGCTCATGGCATGGAATATTCCAATGATTAATATCAATTATCAAGGTCTCTGCTTTGAAGGGGTTTGCTCATAAATCTGTTCCATCCTGTTTCCATCTCAATCTGTTGTTTAAAACTTGCACACACAAAAATAATATTTCTTTTTAATTTATTTATTGGAAGGTTTGTGCAGTGGGCAGCTTAGAGATGCATACATGTGATAAACAGAGTCTATTGCTTACAGCCCAAATATTTATGGAGCAAAATAGTAGTAGTAGTAGTAGTTATTATGAAAAATACATAAATAGAAGTATGTCATAGAACAAATCAGCCTAACAAATATTCATTGACTTGTTCTGATACTCTATAAGGCTCCTAATTTAAAAAGTGGGTAAACATTATCCTGTACAGCATTACACCAATGAATAATTTCAAAAGTTCGGATGTCCCAGGGTTGAAAAACATAAACTCTCTGTTCTCATGGTGATTCTTTGTGGCCTCTGGCGGGAGGGGGAGTGACAGAGCATCTATTTTCTGTCTCCCCCTTAATTTCATGGTACAGGTGCTTGGGTGGAGCTTGCTGTTCTCTCCCTTTACTTGCCTTTTATCAGAGGCTCCCACGTCATGCTTTCCATTCCTTGTTTGCGAGCACCAGACGCAACTGCAGCTTCCAATTAGCCGGTTGTTGGTATTTGCAAACCTGTCTTTGCCCAAAGACACACGTGGTGTCATATATGGTATCAAATTTTGGGCAAGTTGCTGCGGCTAATGAGGCCCATGAGCCAGAAGGTCCCACCCAGCCCAGCTCTGGCACCTTGGAAAGGAATCTAAGCATCCCTGTCACCATCACTTTGCTTGTGTCAGTGGCACAGCCACCAGCCTCCCCAAAACTTGCCAGATTCTGTTTCTGTCCCAGTTTCCCTGTTGGGGAGTGGTCACCAATATTCAACCTTGCATGAGAATTCTTCCACCACTCCTGGTTTCACAGAGGAGAAGGTAATCAATGGCTACCAGCCATGGCGGTTATGTACTACCTCTGAATCACAAGGGGGGTAGGAGGATATTGTTGCACCCAGGTCCTTTTTGTAGACTTCGCTGAGGCATCTGGTTGGGCACTATGAGAACAGGATGGTGGGCCACATGCTCTTCTTATACTCATGTCAAAGTTCTTCTCCTTTATTCACTTATTTACATTTATTAAATCAGTATACCGCCCTTCATCCAAAGATCTCAGGGCATTCAGAGCATTTCTGCCTGCATGGTGGAAAGGCTCCCCTTTGGCACCGGACACACCTCCCAGGCAGGTATTCCACACAAGCACAAGAAAGGCTAGTGCGACACCTGCCTGCCTGGCCTCCCACTTGTCCATCCATTCCCAACAACAGGGACTGGTGGACTGGCTGGCTGGGTTCCCTCACCCACTTGCTTGCTTAGTCCGCCTCAGCTCCTGGTATAACCAGTACTCTCTGGCCAGTCCCAGAGGCACCATTCGCCTGGGGAGCTTGTAGCCAGGGCGGCTGCAACAAACAGAGGGCATCAGAGAAGGGAGGGAAGGAAAGAGGGGCAGAGTCCAGTGTCGCTTGGTGCCCCTGACTATCATTCCAAGGCACCCCAGGGTGCCACGACTGGTTGAAAACCACTGCTCTAGGGCATCCGATTGGTCATTTTGCGAACAGGATACTTGAATAGATGGGCATATGGCCTAATCTCTCAGGGCTCTCCTTATATCAAGGAGCTGACCTTCACTAACAACACTGTCCCAATCTTTCATAAAAGGTAAAAGGTAAAGGGACCCCTGACCATTAGGTACAGTCGTGTCCGACTCTGGGGTTGCGGCGCTCATCTCGCTCTATAGTCCGAGGGAGCCGGCATACAGCTTCCGGGTCATGTGGCCAGCATGACTAAGCCGCTTCTGGCGAACCAGAGCAGCGCACGGAAACGCCGTTGACCTTCCCGCCAGAGCGGTTCCTATTTATCTACTTGCACTTTGACGTGCTTTTGAAGTGCTAGGTGGGCAGGAGCTGGGACCAAGCAACGGGAGCTCACCCCGTTGCAGGGATTCGAACCGCCGACCTTCTGATCAGTAAGCCCTAGGCTCTGTGGTTTAACCCACAGCGTCACCTGGGTCCCTTTATCTTTCATAGTGTTGTTGTTTTTAAAGTCTGCTTTGCTATTTTTGTGATATTCTGGTTTCTTCTCTTGGCAGGAACTAGCTGCTTATGAAAACATGCCTAATGCAGTAAAAGTAACAGAAACAGGTAAGGTAGATGCCTAGCATGCTAAATTTAGGAGGCTGCTATTTATTTTACCTCCAGGCCTTCTTCAGAGCGTAACATGCGATCAAGTCCTCTGCCCTGTCCCTCAGGTGAAGAATCACACAGTTGTTGTTCCAGTACAGTTTACAATTTTAAAACACTAGAACAAATACATTATATAAGGTGGAGACTGACATCCTCTTATGCCAACTGGGAGCTGATGGCCTGGGCACCCTCACTTCTGCCTCCCCTCAAGGCAGGCATGTCTTTAGCAGTAGCCCCTTAGGGAAGGTGGTTTGAGCTACGGCAAAAGTTATCACAGGCTGATGATATATATGCTGCATGGCCTGGGCGCTTCCTTTAAGTCCTCCTCAGAAGCCAAATTCCCACCTCTATATACAACCAAAGTAAATGTGATGCCTTTGCACTTAACAAGCTGGTTTTTATATATTTATTTATTTTTAAATACAAATTGCATCTCCTGGTGGCAGGATGCTGGTGGTAATTGTAGGATCAGAGCAAGAACTGAGATGGAATTGAACCAGTTTCCATCCTTGCTGTGGTCCTGATATGATCGTCTTTCTAACACACACACACACACTGCAATTTGCATGGGGGGGGGGGAAGAAATCTTGCACATTGTGCAAATCCACATTTCAAGTGTAATTTGGCTCACAGAAAACTAATGTGAGGGAAGATGGTTCTAGCTCAAATGACCTGACACCTTCTGAATGGTTTGGACTCCAACTCCAAGATGTTTGGAGGACGCTGCGGTTGGCTAAGACTAGACAAGTCTAACATCTCCCCAACATGCCGGTTATTTACACGCAGGGATTTTAAACCCACCGGCACCTACCTACCCCTGTTCAAACAGATTTAGCAAAAAGGTTGGTGTTCATGTGGTCTGGCCTTGCATCAGATCTGCATATTGGTGAAGATGCCTGTTTTGGCCTTTGATCTTTTTGTGCCAACACAATTCACATGTTGCTGTCCAAAGAAAAGAGCCCCAACAATACAATTTTGCCTGGGTGAGCCTCTGATTTCACACCCTCCCAGTCCATTATGGCTGCTCTCCCACATCCGCCCAGAATTCTACTTTGAGAAGATGCTGGTGGCAACATTATTATTCATTTTTATTATTTATTAAATTTGTATACTGCCATTCATTCGTAGCTCCCGGGGCGATTTGCAACATAAAAATACAAGATACGCCCCCCCAATACATAATAAAAACAAGGCCAAACCAACAACAAACCCTAACCCTCCCTCCCTTGCACCCCACCCACCCTACCACCACCACCACCACCACCACCACTACTAATCTTAGTACTACTTAGTACTACTACCTATTACTAATCTTTTATCTTGGGACTATATTTTAGTGCTTTATTCAACTATCTAAACATTTCAGATTTGCTTCGAGATGGTTTCGGATCACGTCCTTTCTTCCAGTGTTTAATAGCAGAAGCAAATAAAGATGATACAGTGGAGGGTAAGCTTTCAAGAAAACAAAGTTATCATTTATTTGTATAACTAGGCATCCCATAGAATGAGTGCCAACACTGAAAATGCTCCACCTCAAGAAGCTACCCACTGGACTGCACCTGGTGGGGGTGCCCAGAGAAGGACCTCAGAAGATAATAGGGTCTAGGTAGGTCGGGGTGGGGAACCTGTGGGCCTCCAGAAGTTGCTGGACTACAACTTTATCACTTCTGGCTATGCTGAATGGGCTTGATGTGGGTGAGGGGTCCAATGACATTTGGAGGGCCACATCACTGGAAATGCTGAGGCTCACAGTTCAGCTGCAACCTTCTAAGCCTCCCTATCTGAACTTGTACGGTACTCTCATCATAGCAAATCCCACCCTAGCTATACCCCTCCCTGAGGGAATGTAGCATTAAGCTCCTCTTGCCTGCCTGCCTGCCTGGATCAAAAAGTGTGTTTGTGTGTAGAAACTAACCTAGGTCATTTTTGGCATCCATTGCTCACCTATGAGTATAAGGGGTGTTAGGAGACGGGTAGTACATTGTGCACGAAACAAGGATCCCCACTGTCCCCCTTCCTATTCATGCTGGCCCTGGAACCTCTAGCAATCCGAATCTGGGCAGCCCAACATCAAGGCAGTGGAAATAAAAGGCAAAACCTATAAATTTGGGCTCTTTGCAGATGACCTAATAGCCACAACACCAGACCCCATCAACACAGCAACCATCTTAACTAAAGAACTCCACACATTTGCAATGGCATCAGGCCTACAAGTAAACTTTGCAAAATCTGAGGCTATGTGCTTCAACACTCCCCCCCATATCCTAAAAGAATTCATCAGCATCACAAAGATAAAACTCTGCCGCACCAAGTTCAGATACCTAGGGGTACAGATAACCAGAAACCACAAAAAAATATACCACCACAATTACAAACCCCTATGGTGACAAATTGGGACGTGGGTGGCGCTGTGGGTTAAACCACAGAGCCTAGGCCTTGCCGATTAGAAGGTCGGCAGTTCGAATCCCCACGACGGGGTGAGCTCCCGTTGCTCGGTCCCAGCTCCTGCCCACCTAGCAGTTGGAAAGCACATCAAAGTGCAAGTAGATAAATAGGTACTACTCCGGCGGGAAGGTAAATGGCGTTTCCGTGCGCTGCTCTGGTTCGCCAGAAGCGGCTTAGTCATGCTGGCCACATGATCTGGAAGCTGTATGCCGGCTCCATCAGCCAATAAAGCGAGATGAGCGCCGCAACCCCAGAGTTGGTCACGACTAGAGCTAATGGTCAGGGGTCCCTTTACCTTTTTTATGGTGACAAATTAACAAAGGCCTGACGAGATGGAGCAATACTAACTTCACCCTCAGATAAAATAGTCATGATCAAAATGTTTACCCTTCCAAAATTAATCTACCTATTCCAAACCCTTCCAATCTGGATTCCACCAACCCAACTCCACAAATGGCAGAAAAAACTACACTCGTTTATCTTCTCACACGAAAAGCCAAGAATAAGCCCCAAACACCTGCACCTCCCCACCTCAGAAGGAGGATGGGGAATCCCCAACATAGATCTATACTACATCGCCAACCAAGTGCGCCCCATAATCCCATACATTCTAGAAAATGTATATATTTTTTAAAAAATCGGCTAAACATTAAAGGTCTGGCAATAGCTTCACAATCCAAAAGAGGCTTTTTGATTTGTGTTCTGTTAGTCACAAATACATACCACCCTGCTGGATGGCAAATGGTGTTTGAATCTAATAAATGTTTCAAAAGCAATTCTTGGCATATCCTGATGGGAGGGAGAATGGGTCAACTGTGCAACAAAAACAAAATTAACACACACCCCACCAAGAATATGAAGATATTTACATGATCCTAAAATGTGAGCCCTTTGATCCTGGCCTTTTTTAGAGCTTAGTCAGTGGTTGGGGAGAAGGTATTTGGCTTAGCGCAGTAGTGCTGGGAAAGAGAGGTACCGGTAATTAACCTCTCAGTTTCCTCAATCCTTCCCTATGTCTGAGCTATTAAAATGCTCTCTAGGGGGGAAAAGACAAGTGCAATATAGGCTCTTATTTGTCTTTCCACCCACCAAGGTGATATCACTGCATCCAATACAGTGGTGGTTAATGTCCATTGGGACTGGTAGGATGGAAGGCAGGGAGACCAACAGAAGGTGTGCCAGAGTAAAAACAACAGGCAGAGCCAGAGCCAATGACAGGCAGAGTGAACTAATTTTGCTATGTCTCCATCCTCCTGGCTGCTGAGTTCTACAAGGGCAACAATGGGACTATGGGAGGGAGAAGTTGAGAGGCAGTGCCACAACCTGGCCTAGCTGCAGTTAAGAAGGTAGACATGAGGACACTAGCGGAAGGTAGACTGACCAGCCTCTGCTGCTCTAATAGTCAACGCAGGTACTGAGTGCAGAGAGGATTGGAGCCAGTGTGGTATAGTGGTTAGAGTGTCAGACCAAGTCCTGGGAGATCAGGGTTCAAATCCCCACTCAGTTATTAAGCTCTCTGGGTGACCTTGGGCCAGTACTATGATGTGAAAATGCGTCAGGACTATTGGAGTCCATCAACTAGGACCAGTTGGACACAGCAGAGTGCGTGCAGTCCTTTCAGGAAGCTTTTGGCTGCAAGGTGTTGATAGAACAGGATGACACAGGAACTCACTGCCACTAGTAACTGGATAACTATGTACAGCTTTATTTAGATAGAGCAGTTTCCACAGGTTACTATATACAGACTTGGATCTTAGGAAAATAATAAACAAAGCATAAACGAACTCTTTCTTCTCACTATCTCTCTCTCCATACAACCTATTCCACAGAAATCACACCATCACACATACATATGGTTACTCTTGCCTTTATAGGACTCTCAACCTATTATAACGCTGTTACTGAGGCCCATGTTACCAGGCAGATTCTGAGATAGTCTTGGCCTTCAGGCAACTCTTAATTGCTTAATGTGAGTAGCTGCAATTCTGCATGTAGGCATTTCAAAAACTCCAACATACTACTTCATAGGGTTGTTGTGGAGGAGGAGCTCCATGGAGAAAAAGGTGGTATATAAATGTAGTAAATTAAATAAATAATAAATTGGTGGCAGTGGGACCACTGAGAACAAAGGAAAGGAGAAAATCTCTGCCTGCTCAGGGGGAAGACAGAATTATTAATGGGGCTTCTGAGGCACAATTGCATCATTATGTTGGTGTGGGACTATTTTGGCTTTGTTACTGAAAATGTTTTTAATTAAAAACATTGAAGTGGCTTTTCCTTATAGCAGTGTGGTTCTCTTTCATTTTATTGTATTAAACAGTAAGCCCTTTTATATTGAGGATATTTGATTTGCTTAAAAAAATAACAACACACGGTTTTGTTGTTTGCTTCCCTGGCTCCTTTGCAGAGCCATGACCATATATATATGTGCCATTACCAAATTCAGTAAAATTCTGGTCTATTTATGTTGAAATGATCATTTAAAAGGAAGGTGTAGTATATAATGTTAATCAGGTAGACCTGTTGAAATTAATGATCATTACTAAACTAAAACAAATGTGTGCACTCTGAGTAGAACTTAGTTGGATACAGTCTAAGATGATTAACTAATTCATAATTCTCTAGCTAATTGACAGCCTTACACAATAGTGGTTATTTCCTTATAATAGTTGTTTTGTGTCTCTCCAGATACCGACATTGTAGGGTTTGCTATGTATTACTTTACTTATGACCCTTGGATTGGCAAGCTGTTGTACTTAGAAGACTTCTACGTTATGGATGAATATAGAGGTAAAAATAATACTGTTTGCACATAATAAAGTGAGAGGTGGTTGGGCTGAGACTGGGAAGACCCAGGAGATAAAGTCCTCACCACTTAGCCCTAAAGCCTAAAACTGTGGCCCCCAATATATTGTTGGATTCCTAGCTCCCATCAGCCCCAGCCAGTTGGGCAAGGCAGTTTGCATTTAAAGGGAGACATACCTAATTTGAACTTTCCAAAACAAGACGCAAACTGAAACAGTCATCCTTTGAAATTGAATGACTGAATTTTGCGATGCAGTTCTCCAACCAAGGAAGGTGTTCAAAATTGCATATACCAGGGTGAAACGTGAATAAAATGCACCTAACTCCCGCACCAAGCTGGTGCCAAACATATTGCTTTCTGTTCCTTTGGACCATCAAGACCATACACACTGTCCAGGCTTGCTTAGTGAAAAATGAATCATGTAAGGGAAATTGCTTTTCAAAAATGTTTATACTGGGAGTTTTGCACTGATTTGGAATGTGAATAACTGAATTTAAGATTGCCCAACGGCAACTAACCACAGTGGCTTCTGAAGAACCATTTTGTCCTCAGGAGAGGGGAGAATAGGATTTCAATATTGAGTTATTTCTCATTTTGCCTTTTTTGTTTTATTGTCTAATTGTTACTCATGCTTATTGTGTTAATAATTTTACGCACCCAGCTTTGTGGGGCAGTATAGGGAAACACCTTAAATACCGGTAAATATTTACATTCTACATTGAGCTACTATCAGTAACCTGGTGCCCTGCAATGTTTTGGACTACAACTCTCATAATCATTGATGATCAGCTCTGCTAGCTGGGGCAAGGAATGGGGGGGGGGAACTAGATTCAGTTCACATTTATAGGCAAAACTTCCTAATTCACATTTTCTGTAACAATACACAAACTGAAATGCCACAAGCTTTCCTTGGAGATTCACACTTCTCTCAATTTTGCACTACAGTTCCCAAGCCATGGAATATGTGGAAAAATGCATGTGCTAGGGTAAACTGGGCACAAAAATGCATATATTAGTAAAAATAGCATATGAAATGCAAAGCTATATGCTAGAGAAAATTGCATACAAAGTTGTATATATGAGGGGAAATGCACAATAATTCATGAGATTTTTTATTTTTTTTAAGTGAAGTGATGTGCCAATGTGGAGAACTGCACTTGAGTGTGAAAAAATTAGAAACCAAAATTGATAGATTCACCCATCCTTAGTTGGGGCTGATAGGACTTGGGAGCCCAACAAAATTTGTAGGGCACCAGGTGGAAGAAGGCTAGCCTTGCAGTTCCATTTCCTTTCCTTTCCCCAAATACTGTAATGATAAATGTACAGGCTTCTTTAGCGGGACACGGGTGGCACTGTAGTCTAAACCACCGAGCCTAGGGCTTGCTGATCAGAAGGTCAGTGGTTCGAATCCCCGCGACGGGGTGAGTTCCCGTTGCTTGGTCCCTGCTCCTGCCAACCTAGCAGTTCGAAAGCACGTCAAAGTGCAAGTAGATAAATAGGTACCACTCTGGCGGGAAGGTAAACGGTATTTCCATGCGCTGCTCTGGTTCGCCAGAAGCAGCTTAGTCATGCTGGCCACGTGACCCAGAAGCTGTCTGAGGACAAACGCCGGCTCCCTCAGCCTATAGAGCGAGATGAGCACACAACCCGAGTCGTCCATGACTGGACCTAACGGTTAGGGGTACCGTTACCTTTTTACAGGCTTCTTTGCAATTTCAAAGAAATTTAATTTTTTTGAATGTGTATACAATAATGCATTAGATTTTACCTGTAAATATTCCTATTTTGTTCATGGCTCATGGCAAAGAAGATAAAATGGCATATTGTCAAAGCAGGCAAACTGTTCACATGGGTATGTTTCAAGTTTTGGCATCTGAGGTTTTTCTGAACTGTGTTTTGGCAGGTTGGGGTATTGGAACAGAACTTTTAAAAAGATTAAGCCAGGCAAGTTATATTTTCCTGTCTTCTATTTACTTGTATGTATTTATTTTGTAAGCTGTATATTCAACAGTACAGACTTAAATCTACTTTAGTCAAAAAGCTGCTGACATATTAAATTTGACTGAGTCTTCTCTAGCCTGGTGCCCTCCACATGTTGATGGACTACAACTCCCATCACCCTTATTGCTCAATCTGGCTGAGGATGATGGGAGCTGGAGTCCAACAGCATCTGGAGGGCTACCAGTTCCCCAGACCTGGTTTACATTATTCAAGTCAGCTATGAGAATCAAGAAGCAAAAAAGAGGATCAACAGGGTATCAGTGGTTAGAACCTCTAATCTCATTCACACAAGCAACAGATGAGATTGTAAAAACTGTTGATACAACTGTTTCACGCTTCAGACTGCAGGTAGGGGCTTGCATATGCAGGAACATGCATGAAAAGTTCCTGAATTTCTAACAGAACACAAGGTGAAATGTGAGTTAATAGTAGAGTGCAGAGGCTAAAAAAAGGGCCAATGCACCAACAAAAATATATGTAGATTGTAATAATTTCTTCCACTCTGGAGAAATTCACCTCACCTGGAGTGCTGCATCTAGCTCTGGACACTGCAGCAGTAATAAACTGGAACAGAGAGCAATACAGCAACACAGAAAACCTACCTTCTACCAAATCTTATTACTGGCCTATCTCAGTATTGTCTATACCGGCTAGCGGCCGCTCTCCAGGCTTTCAGATGGGGGCATTCCCAGACGTACTTGGAAATGCCAGAGGGTGAAAGGGGAACCTTCTGCATGCAAAGTGTATGGTCTGCCACTGAGCCATGGCATCTCCCCCCAAATATGGTGAGGGGCCTGCATACCATGTTCTATGCGTTGGGCTTAAATCTGGAGGACAGGCATTTTCAAATATCTGAAGGGATGTCATATAAATGAAGCAAAATTGTTCTGTGGAACAGACTCCCTTGGAAGGAAGTAAACTTGAAAACTCCCTTGGAAGGAAGTAAACAGAAAACAGCCACCTATCAAGAATGGTGTAGCATTGGATTTACTGCATTGGCATGAAGGGGACTAGACTAGGTGACCTTTGAAATCTCTTCTAACTCAATACTTTTGTAATCCCTCTGTACTAATAAATAAAATCAGAATTTTGCATATAAACTAGATGTCAGGGGGAGGAGTTATAGACGAACACTCTCACTGTTGTGCTAGCTTTCTATGTGTGAGGAAGCTTTCAGTATGAAAATACATTGAACCATGTGATCCTCACTTGTAGTCTGAAGGGGTGCCGACAGTTTTAACCATCTAATCATTTGTATGAATGAAGTTTTTACTTGCATTCCAACTGGTGACTCAGCTTAGTTCTCCAGCTGTGACACAATATCCTCTTCCAGAAGGGCAATCCTAATCAACTTCCTTTATTTGGGAAGGGAGTGGGTGGAAAAAGAGGGAAGAGTTACAGGTTTGAAAAATATTCCCATGTAGAAGTTACACCCTAGACTAGAACTTACCTCAAAAAACAGATTGGATGTTAAGTCTTCTCCTTGAGTGCTTATGATTGGGATCATACCAAAGTATGATTTCTTACCTGTTTGTGATGTTCACCTTTCAGCTGAATGGGGCAGGAACCATCCTTTTAATATTGGTGCATGAACACTTTTTAGATAAAAATTCCTGATGCATTGTTTTTAACTGTTTGTAAGCTTTGTGCATTTTATGGATGTGTAAGTTGCTTTGAGACACTTGTGAGTGGAAATGAAAACAATTATAGGCATCTTTAAATAAAACAAGGAGAAATTAAATGGTGGGAGTGCAATGTACCACCACAGCTACTGTACATAACAACTGGCTCTGAACCAGAAAAGCACTTTGCCAGCTAAAAGATTTTATAGGAATTATTAACAAATTAGTGACTAATTAATAACTTATATCCAAACCTCTGACCTTGTATTAATGCTTAAAAATGCCAAAGAACATGAGAACAGCAAAGAGCTTTAAGTTGTCCCAGTTTAGATGCAGGTATTATAGTCCTACAACTTTCTGTGCAATCCGTGAATGCAGTGGTTCTTGCACAGAAAGCCAAGTAACCGTGCTTTCTTTTACTCCAAGTTTTGTTTCTGCATTTGCTACAGTAATGATTTCAAGCAACAAGATTAACTGGCAGCTTAAATATAAATGGTTTAAAAAAGTAACTCCCACAAGAGGTAGTGATGGCTACCAACCTCATGGCTTAGAGGGAATGCATAGAGGGAAAGGCAATAAATGGCATAGAGCGGGCATGTACAACATGTTGATCGTGATTTACTGGTGGAACCTGAGACTGATTATGGTCGATCGCAACGTTCCTGGGGGGACTTGAGGGAGATGCTGCCCTACTGCCTCCGAGGGAGAGCTGGTGTGTGCATACGCTGCCAGCTTGCTATGAAAGAGAGGGAGGAGGAGAGAGTGCCCCGGCTTGCTATCCTTCCCGCTGCGCTGAGTGCTGGCGGTGGA
Organism: Darevskia mixta; assembly: GCA_034641385.1. Lineage (NCBI taxonomy): Eukaryota > Metazoa > Chordata > Lepidosauria > Squamata > Lacertidae > Darevskia > Darevskia mixta. Next base: position 6,211,564 of record JAWWNH010000061.1, on the reverse strand, counting down.
ATGGGATGCTGCCTGAAGGAGGGAGGGGGGAGAGAGAGAAGCTGGCTCCTCAGATCTGTGCAAACCTATATAAAAATATAGTTTGACTTTTCTCGCTTGTTTAGTTACTTCTCCATCTAGTAATTAGTTGGATCTGTCATAATGATATCCAAACAATAACTACTGTATCTGTGAAATAAAGATCTATCTATCTATCTATCTATCTATCTATCTATCTATCTGGCTTCAGAGGGTGGTAGATCACTGCCAGTTTTTGATACTTTTTTTTAGATTGGAGGCAACTTAAGCTTGGATGTGCCTGGCATAGAGGGAAAGGCAATAAATGGCTACCAGCAATGGACCCCCCTCTCTTATTTCCCCAAATGCTATTGCCTGTGCTTACTTTTCAGATAGCAATCGAAACCAACTGCTGCTGCATGCATTTCCTTGTTGTTGTTTGGAACAAGCCATCTATAGAGTACTACATGAGGCGTGGTGCTTCAGATCTTTCCACTGAAGAAGGCTGGCATCTCTTTAGATTTGACAAAGAAAATCTAGTCAGAATGGCTTCTGGAGACTAAAAGAAGGAAGTCTGCCATCTTTTTTATCACTCTCAAAGCTTGGAGTGCTCATCAGGCTTGCAATGAAAAACCTCACAAGGGGAAACTTCTGGTTAACACAGTGGCTTCAAAGCAGAGTGCAGATAGCAAGAAAAATTAAAAGAAGCATGCGTGTTTTATGATTCACATGACTTCGATAAATTGCTTTACTTTTTCTTCACTTCAAATTCAGCCTGAATTTTATGGATCAGTTTAAGCAAAGGTATACTCAACTGGTGACTCATATGGAGAAAGAACACAGGTGGGACATAATGTGCTGACCTGGCCAGGAAACCTCTTGCTTTTCTTCAAATACAAAAATAGCTGGTGCTCTAGTGTGTTAGAGCGTGCACAAGCTTGTCCCCAGAAGGAAGAGCAGGACTTTGTGGGAAAGAGCACCTGCCTTGCATGCAGAAAGTCCCAGATTCGATCCCTGGTGCATCCACGTCAGAGGATGCCAAGGTGGGAAAGGCTGCCTTAGACAAACCATTTTCTCTCAGCCTCTGTCCCCCGATTTCCAGTGACTTGCCTGTTTATAAAGGTTACAACTAGAGAATGCATGATACACTTTAAAAAACTGTACCTATTTTAGGTATTACCATTAAAATCACAGGCTTTGCATACAGTCCGAGATTCAATCACCAGTTTTTCTGGGTAGGGCTGGGAAAACACTCTTGTCTGAAACCTGGAGAGCTCTTGCCAACCAGAGTACACAATCTGAACCAGAGAGACCATATTGTCTGACTCAGCTTCCTCCTATGTTCCTGTGGTTTTGCACTTTTCCTACCCTTACCCAAAGCAGTACCATGACATTTGTGTCACATGGCTTGTTGCTATATCACCAATACTGGAGAACCAAGGCAGAGTCTCAGTACCCACATAAAGCAGGGGGGCGGCAGAAAGTAGATCAGTATCTACTAGTAGACCCCAGAGTGACTTTTCAGTAGATCAGCTAGAGTTTCAGCAACTACCGTATTTTTTGCTCCTAGAGGAGGAAAACAAGAAACATTTTTTTTCCTGATTTTCCTCCTCTAAAAGGCTGGGAGGGAGGGAAGAGAGAGAGAAGGAAGAGAGAGGGAAAGAAGGAGGGAGAGAGGGAGGGAAGAGAAGGAAGGAAGGAAGGAAGGAAGGAAGGAAGGAAGGAAGGAAGGAAGGAAGGAAGGAAGGAAGAATGGGTGAGAGAGAGAGAGAGAGAGAGAGAGAGAGAAGGAAGGAAGGGGTGAGAAGGAAGGAAGGGGTGAGAGATAGTGGAAGAAAGAGGGAGACGCTCTGACGCTCGCAAGAGATCGGAGCCAGGGCTGAGAGAGGCACCGGCTCCGATCCCTGCTCTGGCCTTCGCTCTATAATGTGCACAGATTTTTCCCTTCCTTTTTAGGAGGAAAAAAGTGCGCGTTATGGAGCAAAAAATACGGTATTTTAACTACAGCAATGACAAAATGACACCCCAAGTTAGGCTGTTGCATTGCAGAAAGCTAACCAGGATTGTCATTGTGTGTGAAAGGACTATGCACTCACTTCAGTTTTAGCATGAAAAACAAATGTGTTGGGTCAGAATGTGCTCAGAAGTGCCCTGCTGTTTAATCCTGTATGCCTTTTTTTGCTGGCTCTCTTTGGTAGATCTTTTTGGCTCAGGCGCAACTTCATCCGATTTTGTATCAGGAATAGAGTAGGTGGGTGTGACTTGGCCAAAATGGCATTGAGGTCAAATAATAAAACCTGACAGGACTAATCAGCCCCAGAGGCTGGAAGTGGAGAAATAGGAAAATACCTGCATTCACAACTGCGAACATAGCCTCGGCATCTTCCGCAGGGGTTTTATGCAAACTCCCTCTTCCCCACTACACATGGACTGTAGAAAGCAGATGAAAATTCATGTCCTGTATGAAGCTACAATCACACCTCCACAGCAAGCAGTTTCAGAAATGCATTTTTAATTATATATATACCTATATATCAATAAACTATAATTATCAATATGTTTTCCCCTTTTCCTCTGAATGACAGCAAGTTTTTAAAGGCCAGCATATTAGCAAAGTGCTACAGTGTGGAGCAGTCACATCTCCTGGACTAAAGATAAGCCCAAGGAAAATAAGTTTAAATATTTCTCTTTTCATTATCATTTCATTATCTGTGCAGGAGTGGCACAGAAATCTATTTCTCCAAGTGATTTATATTAATAGCCAGCTTGACAATGCCAATCTCATCTGAAACCCTTTGCCTGTCTCGTGATTTCCAAAAATTAAAAGAATTAAAAGAAACTTGTAGCAATAAGTAATAGGAAAAAAATGATACAGTGGAAATGAAGGGCAAGTGAACCGGCTGTGCAGTTAAAGATCAGGTTGAAGAATTACCTGATCAAATATCACCATATAGATCACAACTTGCCCCATTTTAAAGTCCCATCATTATTGTGTTCCAAAATTTTGGGAGTTTGTGTTGTTAGCTTCTGGTACTGTACATATCCACATCTTCTGGGCTGGACTGGCCATGGTCCATGAGGCTGGGGTCTGGTTTAAACTTTGTTGCCTTCAACACATCTGTTAAGTATAAAAAGGTGTTAGTGTGTGTATGTGTTTGGCACTGTCTTGTCACTTAAGATATTCAGGACAGTTCCTGGTTATTCATACCTGATCTGACAATTGGCGGTTTCGCTTCAGCTATCAAAGGCGGAAGTGTCTTCTCTGCATGAAATTGCATTTGTGATGATTTCACCTTTTCTTCTGATTCAAGGGCTATCTTCCGAGCTTCTGAGACAATATGGTCTGTTCCTGGAACTGCTCCCAGTACTTGCTGCTGTTGAAATAACTAAATTGTAAAATAAACCTGATATTGCCAAATCTAAATTTAGACAGAACACTCCTTGTAACATAGGAAGTTGCCTTATACTAGAATCAAATCAGTGATCAATCACCCAGTATTGCCTACACTAGCTTTCAGCAATCTGGTGCCCTCTGGTGCCCACTTCTCCAGCCCCAGCTCTGGTGCAAAGCATCTGGAAGACACCAGGCTGGCAAGTACTGCTCTACAAGGTTTCAGATGGTCTTTTCCAGCCCTACCTGGAGATGTCAGGGATTCAATTCTGGACCTTCTCAATGCATAGACTGTGCCACAGTCTTTCCCCCAGATTGGTGGCTTGTCTTTTGCTTAATATTGCTATGTAAAATGTCATGCACATGGATAGCAGTGCATTAATAATAAAATAATAGCAAACTGGCTGAGGAGCCTCCTTGGTTTACAAATGAATATGGCAGATACAGTGACTGTGCCCATTAGAATACTTTCCATTGGTATAATAGGGTCCATGTTTCATAACCCTGTCTTGTTTAACCATTATGTCTATGCTATAAATATTTCTAGTCACTACCTTCCATGCATTCATATGCCCATGGTTTATTTATTTTGGTTTTACTTTATGTCTTATTTTTGTTCGACAGTGATCTATAGTTTTATGTGGGCAATGTATAATTGCCATCAGATACTGTTTGATAACACTATTTTGCAGAATTTTGTATAACAATTTTAAATTTAATAAAAAGTATTAAAAATACACACAAATAATAGCACAAATAATAGCAAAAAGGATGTCTCTTAACATGTGCAGAGTATCTTTCAGTCTCCAAACCAGTCTACTATAGTATATTAAAATCTGTTGCACGTTTGGAAGTTCAAAGGCTGAAAAATAATGATGCTGGATATCTGCAACACTATTGTTTTTATGCATGCGTTTCAAACACAATGTAGATCGAAGAAAGATAACTAGCCCATGCTGCTAAAGGGTAGTTTTTGGAAAAGAACCTACCTGAGTATCTTTATCCTGGGTGAGTAGAACTTCCATAGTGGACTTTTTGGTCCATAGCAATCCTATTGTTTCATAGGTTTTATGGCTTGCAGCATAGGCCTTTCCACCTATTACCTAGTTTAATTTTAGAAATGTTATTGTACTGAACAACCAGTTTTAAAAATATTGTTGCATAGGCAAGGCTAACTGACTTCTCCAACAAACTGTGATTCAGCCAACAGTGAAAGAAAGAACAAACTTGCAATATAGATGGCAATCTATTAGTGCTTTAAACTTTAAAGAATTTTCCAATTTAAAATGCTAAAGTGTGATGAACAAGTGACAAGATTTTTAAACAATAAAAACGAAAGCATTCATACACCATTTAGTAGAACTCACCTTTGCAATAATTACTGACTGAGCTGGATAGCAAACAGATATGGCCAATGTGCAGAGTCCCAATGGAAAGCAAATCTTCTTAAATCTAGATCCTACAAAATGAATGAATCAATCAACCATTTAAGGCAGTGACCGGGAACCTGCAGCCCTCCAGATGCTATTGGATTACAGCTCTCATTAGTTCCATCCAGCATGGCCAATGATGACAAGGTCCTATCCCAAAGATAACAGGTCGTGTAGCCCAGCAACATGTAGAGGACTATGGGTTGCCAGTCTCTGATTTAAGCAACATTAAGCAAAAACAATTATATTGAGAAGGCTAGGCTCCACATTGGCTTCCAATATATAAGCAATATTTTTATATAGACAAGTATTCAGTCAAGTGAACTATCTTTAGCTGTATCAACACTGCCCACCTCTTCTGTTCTTTGTGGGAATGAGGCTGTAAAAGCATCTGAATCTGGATACAGTTACAGACTAGGCAAAAGGCTGTACTATGTACTCCATTGCACGCATCCTCATGATTCTACTTACAGTGGGGTAGGTGCACAGGACAGCAAGCTTTGTAACCATCTGCATTTGGATCCACATTCCAATGTGGCAAGGAAGGAATACACACACACACACGGCTCCATTCACCAACCCCACCTCCCCCATTATCTTCCCCCAACATATGACTAATTCTCCCTCCCTCCCTTTGTATCTCACCCACCTGCTCCCTTGCCTTGCTCACCAGTTGCTAAACTGTTCTGTAAAGCACTCTCCTTCCTCTATTGAACCTGACTGCAAAAAGGTTTAACCAGGGGTGAGGAGGCCACAGCGCAGCTTGCTAACCCAGTATAAGAAATAGGTGAAGGGCCTCCCTACCCCTCTGTTAAACCTTGCTACAAACACATTTAATGGAGGGGGATAGACACTTTGTGCCTCTCCCCATTCATTAAACAGCTTGCCTGGGTTGGCTACTGTTCTGTTGATAGCATTCTTGTTGAGATACAACAGGTGCTCCACTATCTGCGCTTTCTGCAAACAACCGGAGACTATTTTTTGTTTTAGGAGGTTTTCTCAGTTGGATAAATGGGTCTTTGCCATAAGTGTGTATTTTGTATGCTCTTAGTTTTGTTTTAATTGTAATGGGGGGGGATTGTGTGTATGTGTTATAAACTGTTTTTGCTGTTTTTAATGTGAATTGTTTTGACATGCCTGTACAGAAGGTGATTAAAAAATTAATACTAATAATAATAACAACAACAGTAACTTACGAGCATGTAATCTCTTACCTTTTCTTGCAAGGACTAGCCCAGTCAGTCCTGAAACTGTAATCAAAGCAACTTTGGGAAGGAATTCTGGAGGTGGATTCTTCAGGTAAACATAGGCATCTTAAAAAACACACACAAAAAACAAGATTTGCTAAGCTTGAATATTATTTTCTAAGAATTAATAATAATAATAATAAATTTGAAATTGCATGTAGAAATGATTACTTCATATGAATTCAAACTTTGTTAATTGTGCTGTATTTACAGCGGGGCAAAATATTTATAAGAAAATGTAAAATATTTATAAGAAAATTTGGAATGTCCCCTCATTTTAAGAAAGTTTGCAATTTGCATGGCCAAGAACAAAGAAATGAAAGATTTAAGCTTTGCACATACTCACTCACCTTTTCCAAACTGTACAGATGATATTATCCCATTTCTGACAAAGAGATAAGCATCCTGCACAAACAAAATAAAATACAATTTTCCCCATCTGATATTTATGCAACTGTCTTAAAAACTCCTAACATTTATCAAACAATCATATTGACAAACAGTTGGAGACAAAACGCTGGAAATTTTCCCACTTTGTAATTCAACTCTTTGAATTTAGTATGACTGATTAGCAAGTGGAACATGGAGGAGACGGAGAAGAGGCAGATTTAAGTGCAATGTTCCTGAATCACTTAACAATGGGGTGGAGACCTGTGTCCAATTCCATCTAGAATGCTCAATGCTCAGGGATGATGGGAACTGTAGTCCAGCAACATCAGCAATAACAACATCACCTCTTAGGCAGGGCAAGAGAAAAGCAAGTGTTGGATTGAGCCCATGACTTTCCCCAACAATTTAATAGCTAGTAATGAGAAATTTTTCACAGCTATCACCTCTTTGGTGGTGGGGCAGGAGAAGACTCCTATTGTGCTGCTCCTGTGGATTTGGAGCCAGTATATACGATGCAAGTAGGGGGCAAATGGTGCCATATTTTAATAATCCCCTGCTCCCAGTGCTGCAAAATATTACTGTAGCAAGGTTGCAAACTTTTTTGGATCCATGGCCACATTTGTAAGTCAGATAAACTATCAATGACACACACCCCACAACCAAATACCCCCACAACTTTTTCTATTGGCTACAAAATAATACTTCAAGCCTAATTTCAGCTAGCAGAGGAGCAGGGAACCTCATGGGTTCTGGGGAAGGCCTTTGTGGGTGCCACATGGTGACCCTGCTATAGCATGTGCAGTGTACAACATATTCAATATGAAACTTTTGATCTCTTTACATAGGAAAGTTATTCAGCTAGAGAAAAACAAAAAGCAGCTTTTTAAATTTACACTGTGGTACACATTGCATTACCAACAGCAACTCATCCAATGTCAGATGGAGCAAGGCTGTGTAAAAATCACTCCCCCTCCCACATATACTCCAAACTGAATAATGGCTGGGATCCAAGAAGATACTTTAATTAGGTATGCCCAAGGCCTTATGTGTGTGTGGAATTTTGAACATGTCCCCTTTGAAGAGCAGACCCCCATACCAGGTGCTTATGAAACTTCTGTTTTGGAAGAAGTCTGCCATACCTTTTATTTGGAGGGGGGGTAGTTTTTGTGAATCACATGTCCAAACTCAGTTGGGCCTGCAAAACTAGTCACATGGTGCTTTGGATCCAGGCCACAAATAATAAATAAACTTAGCCTTTCCAAACCATATGCTGTTAAGACTAACATTCTATTATTTTATTGTGCATTAATTTCTCCATGTTGTCAGCTGTCTGATGCCTGTTATCAGACAAACAGATGGGATATAAATACAAACAAAATAAAATACAAACACACATCTCCCTTGCTTTCCATCATAACTACTGATAGATGAACATAACAGGAAATTGTTATTTCATTGCATTAATCCACTGCTATAGCACAAGCTACATTTATAAGGTGTTTGAGGTTTTCTGATATAGCCATTTTGATACATCATATTTTCTAGCACCACCAGAAGATGTAAACATTCTTATGCATCAGCATCAATTTTTAGGTGGACATCTTATATTTCTTTATTTAGGACAAGTTGCCTTCTACCTGGTGTTGCTCAGGAATTCCAAGAAACCATAAAATCTTTTTTAAAAGATTCAGTCCCCAATCTTGATTTAAAATGGCATTCAACTGTATCCAAACATAGATGAAAAACTGCTCCTTGATCTCAGGAACTAGCACAGAAAACTTAAGTAAGATATCTTAAGAGGTATACAAATGCATAGTGCAACTTTCTAAAATATGTAGCAGAGTCTAACTGCATTCCTGTAGTGTCTGGGAGGACATCTTAGGGGACAAAGTTTAATCAGACTTCCCTCTCTGAAAACAGAGAAAGAGAGGTCTGCCCTCAGGAAGGAAGATCCGTAGTTGGAAGCCTTTTCCCTGTGGTTGCTGAAAGGTCTGCAGCTGGTTCCTCTCCAACCTCAGAGAGGCCAAAGAGGAAGCATTCTGATGGCATGTTGGGGATGTGTAAAGAAGGAGAAATTACATTTACTGCTCTCTCGTTGATTTCAACAAGAGGCAAAATGTTTTGGAAAAGCCCTCCCCAATGCTCTACCTTCATCTGCCTTAGTTTTCCCTCCCCTGCCATCTGTTATTTATTTCAGCTGAAGCTCTCAGTGCAGTTTGCAATATAATAAATATAATACATACATTTAAATAAATACAATAAAAAGAATTATATACATATTGCAGGAACGAATAAGGCATAGAGTTCGGGACATCACAGTGGGAAAGATATTGTGTGTTTCACAATGATACATTTCAGTTTATTTTGCACTGGTGTTTTGTGAACAAAACTTGGCACTGAAAATTTATTTTGAATTTACACCACAAGAGGTCACTACACTCCAAGCTTTGAAACAACAAAAATAAAGAGAAATTATTGACTGGTGGGCATAAAAAGGTTGGTGCAGATAACACAAAGCAAACCTAAAGCAGGAACATCATTCTTACTCCTAACCTTTCTTCTACCAAAAGGGCAACTTCTTAGTAAGAGTGCAAAAAACAGCAAAGACTTACATGGTTGATTTATTCAGTTTTAGATTCCCAAGATGTTTCCTAGGGGGAAGGTTTTTTAAGAGTGTTTGAATATGTTACCGGGTACTTCTCTTCTTAAGGGTTTGACTAAGAACTCTGAACTCAAAATGCACTGGAAACCCTGAAATGAACTAATTCATAAAAATCTTATTCCATGCTGACTCCAATTTATCCAATTGCTCACTTATGGCAAGACATGTATGAGAATTCTTGATCTATTAAATTAAGTAATATTCTTACCTTGCACCCACTGACATAGTAACTTGTTGTGTTTCTTACTGATGAAATCCTACTTTGCAAGCGGCCAGGCTTTTCATCGATGTATCTTGAATTAAGAGGTGGTGCATTATAAATATGAAGCTGGAAGGAAATGTGGGGATAGGAGTTATAACAAAGCTTCTCTTGGGAAAACCATGAAAAGGGAGGGGCAATCCACATACTTGGAATGAAATTATTTTATCCATTGCCTCAATCCAGCAAAATTTGACTGTGTAGTACAAGACTTGCATGATTAGAAGAGTTGTTCTACATCCACAACTACTTTGAATGCTATCATCTATTGGATAAAAAGGTAGATCCAAAGACTTCTGTGTGTAAGTCGGCATGCATGGTCATTAAGTGCCAGTAAGTTGACCCTGACATTTTGCCATGGATATGGATCATCAGGGAAATGACACACACACAGGCACCTGAGCTTGTCATCTAATGCAGTGGATTCTACTTTCAGAGAATTCCTTCCATTTCAACATGGCTGTTGAGGTCCCCAGCACATCTAGGAACATGGAAAGTGGCCTTATAATGAATCAGACCCATTGGTCCATCTAGCTCAGTATTGTCTACATTGACTGGCAATGGCCCTTCAGAGTTTCAGATAGGGTCTCTCCCAGCCCTACTTGGAAATGATGGGGACTGAACCTGGGACCTTTTGCACGCAAAGTAGATAATCTGTCACTGAACTATGGCCATCTCTACCACATAACACCTGTACACAGCACAGGGTTCAGGGTTGTGTTCTGGGGTACTATGATCAGCTGAGCTAGCACCTAACTTGAATGAACCAAGAGTTGTCTTTCAAATGCATCCAAAACCCCACTGCATCTGCAGGAGAAATTGGTAGTGTCAGACAAGCAGTTTTTCAGTGAAGCTTGCCAGCCATTACCAACTTTCTCATTGACGAACCTAAAGATCCCTCAGAACACAGTTTGAGAACCACTGGTCTACTGCAGATGTAGCCAGTGTGGTCCCCCTCACCCCCCGATATTGTCAGATGCCAACTCCCACCAGTCCCAGCCAGCATGGCCAGTGGCTGTGATGCAAGTTTTAGTCCAAAAATACCTGGAAGGCACCATAACTCTTGGCCTAGTGCTATCTCCATCACCCTTGAGCAGTGCAAATAGTGGTGCAGATTACCACCAGCTTCATGGTGCAGATGGGAATGCTCACTCTTGTATGAACGCTTCCGAGTCACACAGAACATCTTGCCCAATGTGACTGCTGTGCTTTGGACCATAAGTCAGCAGCGGTTCTCCTGAGCTTTAAGCCTCCAAGTGGGGTGGAAATCAACAAAATAATCTTCTTTAGCCCTACATAAAGAATATGTAGAGTGGGGAGCAGGAGCACAGCAGCAGGCCTCTATGTGCTGGTCTCTATGTGCTCTGTGTACCTAACGTACAGAGTGCAGGAGACGTTAGAGTGTATATATGTAGGCTCTGTACACAAGATATGATGAATGTGTTGAGGTCAAGAGATGGTAGTGGAGCTTGTTGCTGCAGTATACTGCCCTCTTTTTAAGTTCATCATACCTAGATAACAACCATGCATAAATAAAGCAAACCAAATCTCCCCCCCCAAAAAAACCCTATGCAGTAATACAAAAGCCACAGTAAATTTAAGTACAAATGTGATTATGTCTTCCAAGTGGGACTTGCAACAAAATGTTGCACTGTGGAGTGCTGCTGTTCAGAATTCCAGCTGCTCCACTGCATTGCCCCTGCCCCTGGTGTCCCATACCCTCCCTATCAATTAGCATTCTGTAGACACCGAGCATACACTCAGTCCTTATTGGGTTCTCCCTCTCCCAGGTTTGTTTTTTTTTAAAATGCAAACCTTTGGGCTCTCCAAAACTTGAGGGTATCCCCTTCTTGTGTGAGCGGTACTACCTTGGCTACATAAGAAACAGTTCTCAACAAATGAACATTGAAACTATAGAAGGAATGCTTCTCTTCAGCTTTAAATTATATTATGCATTATATCACATATTTGCATTAGATTATCTTTTCAGTCCTCCGTTTTTGGATCATCTGCAATGGTAAGTGATGCAGCATCGATAATCATCATCAACAACATTTTTATTATTTTACTATATCACATGTTGCATTCTGTTATATAGTTCTGTTTCCTGTGAAACAAAATTCAGAGGAAAGCCTTCACTGCACCTACTGTAGGTGCTTCTGCTCATTCAATTTTTAAAGAGGTCATACAAATCCTACCTGATGTGCCTTCATGCGATGAGATTCTGGTTCCTCTTCAGATGCAGCATGTACAATAGATGCACCTGCCAAGGCTGTAGGAAGAGCTACCCATTTTGCTATCTGGTGGGGTAGAGGCCAAAAGAAAGCAAGAAAGAAGCTGAATCACTGAATAGCAAATGAATGAATGAATGAATGCACATGTTCATCAATATTCAGACCAAGTTCAACAACAATATCCATTAACCAGCTAAATCTGCTAAAGAGTATAAGCACAATAAATTATTATTTTCATACATCTGATATAGGAAAATACAGAATTGAAAAAAATGTATACAAAAACATTTTAATAAACACAAACATTCTCACTGCAACTGGGGGGGGGGTAGGTGTAGAAAAGGTTTCCAAATTGCAAATGTTCAGGTTGTTCAAACTAATCATTTTTGGGTACCAATGAAGTCGCTTACTGTAATTTATTGAACTGTTTCCTTAAAATACGCTTCTCAGGAATATTACTTGTGATGTGGTCCTAAGCTCCTTGGTGCAGGGACTCACATTTTAAAAAAAAATTTGTCACTGTGAAGCACCATGTGTACACTGAAGATGCATTATGCATTGTCTGCTGCAATAAAGTGCTGGTAAAATGCAGGATCACTGTAGAAATCCTTAGAATTAAAAAATACCTAAATTAGCTCCCTGTAAAATAGCTCCTTCAGGTCCTGTATACCTGAAGGAGCGTCTCCACCCCCATCATTCAGCCCGGACACTGAGATCCAGCACCGAGGGTCTTCTGGCGGTTCCCTCATTGCGAGAAGCGAGGTTACAGGGAACCAGACAGAGGGCCTTCTCGGTAGTGGCGCCCGCCCTGTGGAACGCCCTTCCAGCAGATGTCAAGGAAATAAGCAGCTATCCTATTTTTAAAAGACACCTGAAGGCAGCCCTGTTTAGGGAAGTTTTTAATATTTAATGCTGTATTGTTTTAATATTTGATTGGAAGCCGCCCAGAGTGGCTGGGGAAACTCAGCCAGATGGGCGGGGTACAAATAATAAATTATTATTATATTATTATCCCAAGATGAAGGAAGGGACACAGCTCAGTGGGAGAGCATCTGTCTTGTATGCAGATGGTCACAGGTTCAATCCCTGATGTCTCAAAGGCAGGGCTGAGAAAGAAAGCCTAGAGAACCACTGCAATCTGTGTAGACAATGATGAACTAGATGGACCCCCATGAACTCACTCAGTATCAGACAGCTTCCTATGTTCATATTTTAACAACAACATTTAGTGGCAGCAAAACTGCCTTAAAGGTATAGGCATGAATGAGGATGCTACACAGAAGTCTGCTCTCTAATGCTCAAATTGCGTTTACAGAATCTAGCAAGAACGTTTTCATGTTTAAAATATATATTCATTAAAAAGATCAAAGTTTTGAGACCTCAAGAAGACAAAAAAAAAAAATGGAAAAGAGTGAAAGAGCATTGCTCAATTAGACCAACAATCTGTGAAGCCTGATCACAGAAATGTAGAGTTGGAAGGGACCACAAGGATCATCTAGTCTAGTCCATGGGTAGGCAAACTAAGGTCTGGGGCCCGGATCCGGCCCAATCGCCTTCTAATTCCAGCCCGCGGACGGTCAAGGAATCAGTGTGTTTTTACATGAGTAGAATGTGTGCTTTTATTTAAAATGCATCTCTGGGTTATTTGTGGGGCCTGCCTGGTGTTTTTACATGAGTAGAATGTGTCCTTTTATTTAAAACACATCTCTGGGTTATTTGTGGGGCATAGGAATTCATTCATTTTTTCCCTTCAAAATATAGTCCGGCCCCTCACAAGGTCTGAGGGACAGTGGACCAGCCCCCTGCTGAAAAAGTTTGCTGACCCCTGATTTAGTCCAACCCCCTGCAATGCAGGAATATTTTGCCCAGTGTGGGGCCTGAACCCATGACCCTGTGATTAAGAGTTTTATGCTCTGCCAACTGCTTCCAGAGAGACCAACTAAGTTTGTCATTGGTATGAGCTTTCGTGTGCATGCACACTTCTTCAGATATACTGTGTATCTGAAGAAGTGTGCATGCACACGAAAGCTCATACCAATGACAAACTTAGTTGGTCTCTAAGGTGCTACTGGAAGGAATTATTATTATTATTATTATTATTATTATTATTATTTAATTTTGTTTCGACTACGGCAGACCAACATGGCTACCTACCTGTAACTGCTTCCAGAGAGTTAAGCAGCTGGGCAAGAAAACAGGAACTTTCATCCAGTGTTGCTCTGCAACTAATAGTACTTACTGGTACTCAATATATACTGAATGGAAATGATAGCCTATGAAATTGTCATTTGAAAGCCATCTAAGCCAACAGCCACCACCACTTATTGTGGCAGTGAATTCTACAAATTATTTGTGCATCTTTGGCTGCGCACACACCATACATTTAACGCACATGGCTTCACACAAAGAATCCTGGGAACTGTAGTTTACTTCTCAGAGTTGCAATTACTAGCACACTTAATTGTCTCTAGGATTCTTTCAGGGAAGTCATGTACTTTAAATGTATAGTATGTATGCAGCCTGTGTCAGTTACCTTCTCTGTGCAATATGCTATCCAATCCCTATTATGTTGCACCTCTGGAAACTACTTCCTCCAAGTGCTGCATCTCCTCTTCCCCTTTAATAATCTCATTCCTAACTGGAAATGTCTCGCGTTCTCACCTCTTTAAGGATGAATTGCCAGTGGAAATGAATTAGCATAATAAACCAATTTTACTGCATTTCTTATCATGAGTTAATGCTTGATAAGCCCCATAGTCACGTTACAACTTAAGGAAGCTGTACAGGATTTTAATGAAGGTTTTATTACTGAGTTGTATTTATTATTTCCCACACTAGCCCAGTTCAGACATCATTGCAAACCACTGCTAATGACTTACCAATAATGTTGATATCACATGCACTTTCATTTTTCCCGTGTGTGATCAACAAGCCACAATCTCCGAGTTAGTATTATGTATGAACTGAGAATTGTGGTTTGTTTCACTCAAACCATAATTGGCAAGGCAGCAACCAATACCTGGCTTCATGATAAAGTTTGTTTGTCAAACCATTAACCATAGTTTACAGTGAAATGCAAATACAGCCATTGAGGAATGGAGCCGAATAGCTGAATCTAAGGACACAAAGTTTAACTAATTTGTGAATTAAAGTCTCCTTCCAACAGAATCCATTTCTGGCCATCTTTTCCACATATCAACATTATTATTTATTTGATTTCTCCATGTTGAGGCACAGGTGGGCTACAACAATTTAAAAATAAAATATTAAAAAGGATTAAAACATGAGATGATACGAGTTGTAGTCTGGCAACATCTGGAGGGAAACATGCTCCTCATTTGTGATGTAAAGTATCAAGCTAGCTACAGCAGAAAAAGAAACAGACAATGAAGCAAACTGACCGTGTTGCAGGAATAGACAGAGGGGCAGACAAATGAAGCACAGGGGGAAAGAAAAATGGAAAAATTAGATATTTGATGGAAAAGCACAAAAGAAAATGGCATTCTGAAATTATACAAGGACTGTCAACTGTGTGATTTCTTTCTTTCTTTAAAAAAAAAGCATGCAGAAAAGAGGGGGAAGTATTGTCCATCCCCTAAGAGCAATTAACTCTCACACTTTGAAGTCACTGAACATTAATGAGCAGGAGCAAAGAAAGAGTATTAGAAAGAATACAGCAGAATGAAATGATTAACTCAGGAGAAGGCGCATGTGTGATTAATGTGGTAAACGTTCAGAATCTGACTTATAAAGTGATAAAATGCTCTCAGCCAAATTTTATCTAGTCATTTAAATATCAAGTGTGATAAAAATGTATCATTGTATCCAGAATTTGCCTGCAAGATAGGAGATTTCTCTGTTCTTTTGATGTTAAGGTGCATAAGAGTGGCTGAAACTCGAATATATAATTTATAGCTAGAGGAAATAAGTTCACATTTTATGTTTCTTGGGAGAGCCGAATAATGAAATAAGTACTTAAGGGATGAAGGACAGAAAGCATGTGAAAGAACTCTCTGCCCAGATACCCACTCTCTGCAACTTGTATCTTCCAGAGCCACAAGTATGCAAGAGCTGTGGCAAGATAAAAGCCACATCTGCATCATACATTTAAAACACTATGATGCCACTTGAACAGACATGGCTTCCCCCGAATAATTGCAGGAACTGTAGTTTGCTATGGGTGCTGAGAATCATTAGGAACCCCTATTCTCCTCACAGGGTGACAATGCCCAGAGTAGTGTAACACCAATCCCTCTTCCCAGGGAACTCTGGAAACTGAAGCTCTGGGAATACATGCTTCACACACTGCCATTAACCCAGGTGGTTGTAGAATAAAAAACAGTCTTGTGCACTGTTGTGTCAAAATTGCTCAAATGTCTATTTTGTCACATGACAAACATGTTTGGAAACAGCAGCCCTCAGGGGGCAGACTGTGTGGAAGTGTTTTTTTAAATTCAAATTGTTAAACAAAGCTGTATTTTTATAACACACATTCCACTGTATGTAAAGGGCTAGGAACTCTGCTGTGACTTTTGGAATTAGCTCAATTCTTGAATGACACTAATTGCTCTGCTTTGGAAGGTCTACCGAAGTCAACTGTGCAACGACTAACAAAATAATACTGTACATCACTTCACTGCCCAGTAATTATTTTGAAGCAGTTTATTGAAAAGAAAGATTTATTCAGAAAATAACTATTAAAATGGCACGGCTCAGCCAGATCCTGCCTCAGGGGATGACTTTTTTTTTAAAGCTGCATTTGGGAGGGCTCAAACAGGAGCAACATTTAACTACAGGGTGGCTAGCCCCCCCCCTTTTTTTTTTGCTTGAGGAGCTCATTGAAGTTTTGTCAACCCTCTGAGGGCAGCATGCCATCTATGGGCTTGGCCTAAATGGCCAATACACATACCACATATATACAAAGGGAGGCTCACACATTCATTCACTGACACAGGCAGATAGCATTGCCCCACACAGCTCTTCCGTTGATTAGCAGTGGAGCAGGAGAGCTTTGCTTCCATCGCTGGACTGTGAGGAGAGGACCCAAGAAGTGCGCTGGGGATTGAAAACCTTCACTTACCGGTACCTTGCAAAGAGAGCCTCTTCTCCCCTTGGGGTGGTACCAGTGAAATAATGTTTCAGGGCTCAGGAAACAGGAAGAAGTGCACCTTCCTGTTCCCTGAACACTATGACCTTCATGCCCCACACTATTTTTATTTATTTCAGAGCTTTCCCAACTTTTTCATGTTGGTGACACATTTTTTAGCTACACACTGCAGCTGATACATGAATGTGTTACGACACACAGTTTGGAAAGCTCTGATTTATTTGCTTAACAAAATTTTCATACCACTTAGCTGTAAGCAAAACCTTTACAAATAATAGAAAATATACATTAAAATTGTCAATAAAAATAATCAATAAAAGGTTTATAAAAATGCAAAATGAGTAAGGGGAAGTTTGACTAAACAAAAAACTTTTTTTTGTAGGCACCAAAAAGTGCCTGCCTGCTGTCAATGGGCAGGGAGTTCCAGAATGTGAGAAGGAGCTGCCACTCAAAGATCAGTTCCTTACAAGTGCAGAATGAACATTATGTGGTGCTCGAGGGAGAAGAGGTGCCTTTGCAAGGTATGTTGAGCCAGAGGCACCCATTTTTTTTTGGAAAGCTGGCAGCCCTTCCAGTCCCACAGAGGAAACTCCACAGCACTACAGTGGGAATTACATTATTTTTTTTAAAAAAAATCTTAAATTGGCAAATCACTGGGGATCTTGGAGGACATACCCACTCACTCATCCTTTTGGGGAGGAATAGATCCAGTCTGCATGCTGTAAATTAGCCACTCTTGCTATATGCCAATAGCAAACTCATTCTTTGATTGTGGATCCCATATACCGTATTTTCCGGCGTACAAGGCGACTGGGCGTATAAGACGACCCCCAACTTTTCATGTTAAAAAACAGAGTTTGGGGTATACTCGCCCAGCCCGGGCTCCGTGGTGGCTGAGATGGCGGCAGCGGCTGGAGCGCGGGGAGAGCCTCCCCTCTCGCAGCACAGGAGCCCATCGCGCTCACTGCCCACGCCCAGCCTGGGCTCTGTGGCGGCGGCGGCAGCTGGAGCAGCGGGGAGAGCCTCCCCTCTTGCCACACAGGAGCCCGTCGCGCTCCATGGCGGCTGAGGCGGCACACGCACCCAGCCAGCGGCGGGGCAGAACCCCGCGTCGCGTGACGTCGCCTGGAAAACTATACCCGCCGTACAAGACGACCCCCAATTTTAGAGAAGATTTTCCAGGATTAAAAAGTCGTCTTGTACGCCGGAATATACGGTAGCAAAAAATGACACCATCCAAACACAAAAGGGAGGTATCAACAGCATGAGGAAACCTCAGGCCTTATAGATGTACAAACAACTTTTAGGTTTGGGTGGGAATCTTAAAGATGTTTTAAGGTACATACAGTATTATAAATGTGATGAAAACATTTAAATTTTAGCATGAGCCCCAATAATTTAAGACCAGGGTTTGAAGGTTTTTTTTTCTCTATTTGAAAGTCTGATCACAGATAGTCTCTCAATTTCAAGATTTGTATCTGGAGGGAGCAGTTATTCAGAAGAACAAGATGGAGATGGAACCACACATGTTCAGATACTTTCCTCATCTTAACAACTAGTCCTTAATGTCCAGCAGTTCTAAGAATTCCTACATATTTTCCCACTAGGGAGTAGAAGGAAAGCGACAGCACAGATTGGGCACAGGAGGTGGCACTCTGCACCTGCTCAGACACTCTTTTGTCTTCAGGACTATGCCTGAAACTCAACAGCAGCTTTACAAGAACCTGAGAACACTCAGATTTCCTCGCTGAAGCTGCAGCAGTAGGAAAAATGCAGAGTTGGGACTTTCTTTTTCTTTTTTAGAGTTGGGACTTTTAAGAGCAAAGGCAGCCAGAATGGGATCTGCTTTGCTTGCTAGAGCCGATAAATCCACCAGCCAGAGCCAGATGCAAGAGAGATCGAATAAGAGAATTCCGAGCCCAGAATATATATATATTTTAGTGTCATAACTGAATACGAGTTCCACACAGTCAGACAGTTCATGGATCCATTCATGGTTACCCAAAGTCCTATTCATTTCAGCTGTGCCAAAATGGAGAGTAGTGGGATGTAGTTTTGTGACTGTTACTGTTAAACAACCAAAAGCAAACATACTAATAATATAACAATAACAATGCATTGCCAAGCCACACCGAGCTCCACCAGCTGAGCAGTGTGGTGGTTGCAGCCTTTCCCAACCTGGAGGTGTCCAGATGCTTTGTACTACAATTCCCATCAGCCCTAGGCCACTCAGGTGGGGAAAAGCTGGGTGTCAGACCAGCCCCTGGGAGACCAGGGTCCTCACTGGGCCGAGTATTGTCTCTAAAGAGTCTAAGCTATCTCACAGGGTTGTTTGTGGAGATTCAAATGACATTGGGTGGGGGAAGGCAGAGGGAGGGGGAGAAAGAAACCGTGTCCACTACCTTGAGGCTACCTGGAGAGCGGGGGAAAGCTGGGCCATACATGCTATGAGGCATGGAAGCGGGGGCGCTCTGCACATGCTCAGGCGCCCCTCGCATCTCCACCACCGCATTCAAGAAAGTTAAGGCGTCCTTAAAACGAAGGGAAAAGCTCGCCCTGTATGTCACCTGTGCCCTTTAAGCGCTGCCCACTCAAAAGGAGGGAGCCTCACGAAGCCTTTCCTGGGAGGGGAGGCAGGGCGGGGGACGGGGCAGAAGGCAGGATGATAAGCACGAGGGGAACCACTCACCTTAGCCGCCATTTTGGCTCCTCCTCCTCCTCGAAGGAGGCGACCAACCGAGCGCTCGCGACCAACGGCGCCAACTGTCAGAGACGTCAAAAAACAGCGTGGGCGGGACTAAACAGGATAGCGCCGCGGGATTGGCGGAGAGGAGAAAATGACGCGTGCTTTCCCCTCCCTCTCCCGGTGTTGTCGGTATTTGCTGAAGGGAGACGTTAAGATTTCGGTTGTCCACCAGCCGCAAATGTTTCCTTTTGTACAAAGAGGGGCGTTGGGATGATGATGATGATTAGGCGGGGAGGAATAGGGCGCTGCCTAACTCAGCGTGAATACTAACGGCTCCCTCAAGCTCATTGCTGCACCAAATACAAATAGAAGGAAAGGGCGTGTGTCAGTTTTTAAATTTGTTTTAAATTTGTATTAATCTGGTGACAATTTGTAAAAAAAAAAAAAAAAGGAAAATCCAAAGTGTAGCTGTATTTTAAGGAGGCCACTAAAGTACCCAGGCAACTCCTGACTTCTTTTGCAAGGGATTCTGGAACACACCTTTCAGAACATTCATTATTTGCTTCCCACATTTATACCCATCCTTCTACCCAGGAGCTTAATATGTCATGCATATAACTCCATGTTATCTTCACAACAAACTTTTGAGGTGGACTGGCCTGAGAGTTTGACTGACTAGGATGACCCAGGAAGCAAGGTTCAAACCCTAATAATTAGGATTCATGTCTACTAAACTGGTCCAACAGTCCAAGTCAGGGTAAAATGTATTGCACTAAAATTGTATAGCCATGTTGGCTTTGGAGTACACAATTCACCTGGGTCAATTTAAAAACAAACCCAACTATTGTGACCCAAGCATGTAGAATTTCTGCTCTTCATTTGCTCAGATTTGTAAACTGGGAATTATGTTTACTTGTTCCATTATAATAATAGGTACAATTCTCAGTGGTTTAACACAAAAATCCCTCTTCCCAGGGATCTCTGGAAATTGTAGCTCTGTGGTTGCAGTAGGAGTCTCCCAAGAACTATCAGAAGCCTTAACAAACCACAGTTCCCAGGATTATTTGGGGGAAGCCATCTCTACATAAAGTATGATACTGCTTTAAATGCATGGTGTGGCTATGGTCTTGGCCTCTTCCATGAAGTTGGACAAAAACTGGTCATTAGTTGTATTCTGCTATTCAAAAGAGACCCTTTAAGTGGCAGGCCTAACAGCCCATAGGCAGCCCTATTTAGGGAAGTTTTTAACCTGTGATTTTAATGTATTTTTATATCTGTTGGAGGCCGCCCAGAGTGGCTGGGGAGACCCGGCCAGATGGGCGGGGTACAAATAAAAGAATTATTATTATGATAATCTGAGTGATTTCCTTATTTCACCAAATATATTTCCATCACAATTCTTACTCATACACCTGCTTTGAAACCCTTTCGGTATGTGGCCCTGATTCCATGACACATTGATAACTATAGCTGCACTGAATGTTCATGTGTAGATATTTTCACTGCAAAAGTGTGGCTTGGTTGCTGCTAGTCCATGGCTGATGGTTTTCCTGTTCCAATGCTTTGGCATAACTTGTGAGTGTGTAATTTTCCACAGTAATACGGTTCCAGAAGATTGAAGATTGAGTCATGAACATGATGCTGCCATGATGCCAAAGTGAGGGCAGGAAGCTCCAGGTTAATTTTGAATCTGATTTGTGACATTGCCTATTCTGAGTGGCTATATGGTAATGTTACAAAGCCAATGTAGAGTAATAATAATAATAATAATAATAATAATAATAATAATAATAATTTATTTGTACCCCGCCCATCTGGTCGGGTCCCCCCAGCCACTCTGGGCGGCCTCCAACAGATATTAAAATACATTAAAATATCACAGGTTAAAAACTTCCCTAAACAGGGCTGCCTTGAGGTATTTTCTGAATGTCAGATAGTTGTTTATCTCTTTGACCTCTGGTGGGAGGGCGTTCCACAGGGCGGGCGCCACTACCGAGAAGGCCCTCTGCCTGGTTCCCTGTAGCTTTGCTTCTCGCAGTGAGGGAACCGCCAGAAGGCCCTCGGTGCTGGATCTCAGTGTTCGGGCTGAACGATGGGGGTGGAGATGCTCCTTCAGGTATACAGGACCGAGGCCGTTTAAGGCTTTAAATGTCAGCACCAACACTTTGAATTGTGCTCGGAAACGAGTATCCTCCCAACTGTTTCAACCGCTTTGTATTGTCCATATCTGCAAGAGAAGAGACATTGAAGGATGGCACAAAGCCTAAATTATTTGGTTTATATAGGTCTGGTTTGGGGAAACTTTTTCTGAGGGTCACATTCCGTTTTGGGAGTGGGGGTATATGCCAATGGTGGGCAGGGTCAGACGAGTGTATGGAGTAATACATGTTATTTTCACCCTTTTAAAATACAGCAGGATGCTTTCCACCTCCATCGCTCTCTATCCATCATCCAGACACACTTGAGGTACTATCAGAATTCAAGAACATGCCACTGCCCAACAAAAGCACTCAAGGAAGGCGCAAAGCTAAGTCAGTGAGGGATATGGCTGGGAAGAGGATGTGGCATGGGGAGAATCTTGAGGGCTAGGGGGAGAGGGTTGGAGGGTTGCATTTGCCCCCCTGGTCTGAGCTTCCCAACCCAATAATGTTTTTGAATTTTGATAACATTTCTGGAGTATTTTCTAAGCATACATAAATATCTATCTGCTCACTAATTTTTAATTTTTCTGGTGAAATAGACTCTACTCCACTAAATTTTATGCCAGAATAATCTGCTAGACTGCACCCATTTATCTGGTAGTAAGCCCCATTGGATTAAATGGGAATTACCTCTGAGTAGACATGTATAGGCTAACACTATTAGCCTATACATATAACCTCTTTAAGGTGCCACAAGAATGAATGAATTACTTTATCATGGTCACAGACCAGCATAAGCAAAACATCTAAATAGATAGTATAACAGTATCTCTAAGCGGATAATTATTAAATAAATGGGAGCAAGAACCAAATGTAGATTAAAACATATACATAGAATACTTGATTAAGCATAGGTAATGGATGAGTAAAAAATGATAAAAATTAAAAGAGATCAGTTAAAAACAGCTGTATGGGGTGGGGCTTCAGAAGTGCGGATCTAACAATATGGGCCTTCAATTTAGGACTGATTTGTAGCATAGACCATCCTTCAACAAATATCTACCATGGCAGTACAAAGTCTGGAGACTAAATATGTGACTTCTGGGCCTTCGTCCTGTAGTAATAGGGAAATGTAGTGTTGTTCTGAATGCCCAGGGAACTTATATAGGATGGGCTGGATAAACCTAGCTCGAATGTATATGTAATACTGGCAATGAAGAAGGGCATGCTCCATTGTTTCCTGCTGCCCAGAGCCACATGGGCATTTCCTCTCATATGGTATCCTCTATAATAAAGTGCCTGTGTCCGTGCGTACTTTCCGTGTGTCAGTGGAATTCGCAACTGCGCATGCGCCCCACTGACACAGGGATTGGATGACGGGAGAGGGGGGCGTGTCCGAGAGGCAGCGGCGGCGAGGGAGAAGCTCGCCAGCAGCGGGCGGAGCGGGGTTGGCGGGGCCTCCGTAGGTGCGCGGCGTGCAAGCGAGTGGCGGCTGTTGGGGGCCGCGGCGGCAGCGCCTCCGCCGCCAACAGACCCGCCTGGCTGGCCTTCAAGCTGCATGGCTTCGGGGGAGAGGCGGCGCCGTCGCCTTCGGGGCAGCGGCAAGCCAAGAAACGGCCTCGCCTCAGGCCGCCGGCTGAGGCAGCAGAGGCCACCGGCTGAGGCAGCAGCGTCAGGGCCGAGCGGGAGTCTTGGCAGGGCAGCTCCAGCTCCGTGCAAGGCGGCGGCAGTGACCGAACTGACGACGCGCATGCGCCGCCGCTGCCTCTCGGACACGCCCCCCTCTCCTGTCGTCCAATCCCTGTGTCAGTGGGGCGCATGCACAGTTGCGAATTCCACTGACACACGGAAAGTACGCACGGACACAGGCACTTTATTATAGAGGATCCACTGCTAGTTTCCATAACGATTGGAAATCATCTTTAATAGTCAGGGAAGCAAGGCCGCTCGGAAGGGAGGCTAGTCTCAACCAGTGATTAAGAGTGGCTGGCCTTGATTCTTATGAATCCAGTTTCAAGGTGTATTGTAGCGTTGGAGACATATTTAGGTACTTGTAGGACAGATCTTAAGAATTTGGATTGCACCAATTCTAATGGAGTGCAGTTGGCAAAGGGGCCTAGTTGGGCACCATATAACAGTTGTGCAATCGATTTGGCCTCAAACAATTTGAGGGCTCCCGGTATGTAGTGTCCACCTTTGGATCTAAGGTACCTAAGAATGGCGTTAGCGCTTCTCTGAGCATTCCCTGCAATGTAGTTGCCATGGATTTTTCTACTTCCTGATGTGTGAAGGGCTATACCCAGGTATTTAAAGCAGGGGACCTGCTCGATCTTATGACCATCAATGTACCATACACGTAATTTAGGCCTCTTGGCAAAGACCATGATTTTGGTTTTCTGATAATTGAGGTTCAATTGGCTCTCTTTGCAATATGCAGCAAGTGTTTTCACGGCTCTTTTAAAGTTTATCGTTGTTATAGAGAGGATTGCAGCAGCATCTGCATACAGCAGCACCGAAATATGATTTCCTGCAAGTTTTGGAGATGGAAATTTATATTGCGGAGATAAGGGATTGTATCATTTATACAATAATTGAACAAGGATGAGGCCAGTATGCATCCTTGTTTGACTCCTTTCTCGGTTTCTATTGCATTAGATAAGTGGCCCTGGGAGGTCCAACACACTTTTAATGAGGTCCATTCATGTAACATGCGTATTAGGTATAGTGTCTATCTATTGTGGAGGTCTCCAGTTTTCCCCATAACTTTGTTCTGGAAATAGAGTCAAAGGCTGCTCTGAAGCTAATGAAGGCCACATAAAGAGAAGCAATATTACTAGATGAGTACTTCTCTATTAGATGTTGAAGAACTAAACATTGGTCGATGGTCGAACAGCCTTCTCGAAATCCCGCTTGCTCATCTGCAAGGATGTTTTGTTGTAGCAAGTCTTGCGTAGCCTTCAGTTTGCTTATTATGTTAAGAAGACTGATTGGTCTATAGTTTGTAGGATCATCTTTTTTTGCCTTTTTTATATATTGGGACAATGATTGAAAGCCCCCAATCTTCAGGAATATATCCATAGGTGTCTATGCCAGTGAAAAGTGAGGCTAAAATCGGGGACCAAAAGGCCAAATTATTTTTGATGGCCTCTGCGGGTATTAAATCTGCACCTGGGGCTTTTCCGTTTCAGTTGGGCTACCAGACTGTTGATCTCTGACGTTGTTCCAGGGGTCCATTTTGGGAGGTCCAGAATACTTTCAGGGCTTTGGCCTCTCCCCACTGCTCTGTCCTTGTAAAGTTCTCTAAAATGTGACTCCCAAGTCCTTGGCATTATATAGGGTTCTTCCATTAGTGGTTTGTTTGGTTATTTATAGCATTCCAGAAGACGGCAAGGTGCCACAAGGCTTGTTGTTAGTTTTGCAAACTTTGTAGTTGGAGTTGGACCTATAATTCACTATAGTTTTAAATATGCATCCAGGTATTAAAACAAAAATTAAAAGGCATTGCTGAGGCAAATTAAAATGATAAACCTTCCACAAGATTCCTGTAGCAGTTCATTATGTGTTTTCTTGCCTGGCTGAAGCATACACCAGTTTTCCTTTTTTAAGGATACAAAGTATTAAGGAAAGAAAGAGCCCTCAAACATCAGAGAATTCAGTTTATTGAAGTCCAAATTTACAACTGAAGTTTTACAACTTTTTCCCAAAACAAAAGCTACTTTTGAATTTAGGAAGAATAAATGTCCTTTTTCAATAATGTACAGTCTATATAGTTTTTTTTAATAAGTTAATATCTTTGAAAAAAGAGCAATATGTTCCTTTTATAATGTTGCAGTGCAACTTACAACTTACAAGTCTGTGCAATGTACCATGAGGTATATGCCCAGTGAGCAACACACAGTGAAATTTTTCCATTCATAAAGTTTCATTGTAGACACGCAAAAAGTTAACAAGTTAATCTGTGGTAGAAAAAAAAAATGCAGCCAAATACATTAATTCTAAAAAAGGAAAACAAAGGAAAACAAACATTCATAGCCTATATAAACTAGTGGATCACTTTCCAACATAAGACAAGTATAAAATTAAAAAGACTTTGGTGAAACTGAAAAACACACATACAGACACATAAAGAAACCTGTATTATCCAGGGGTTGAAATTTAGTTTTACCTATCTGAGGCTGCAATCCTGTACCCACTTACCTGGGAATAAGCCCCAATGAAATCAATGGGACTTACATTTGAGGAGAAATGTATAGGATTGCGCTGTAAGTCCATTTTCCATGTGCATCCATGAAAATGAAGGCTCTTGACTGCTAAGGGATGAAAGTAGAGGCAGCCCATGAGAGAGACCTCCCCCATCACAAGTAAAGATGAAGGATATGTTCTGAAGTTTTCAAACAACAAGGCAAAACATATGAATGGGATATTCCCTGGTTAATGATTTAACATCACATTTTGGTTTTCTTTCATGGCTAAATTAGGAAAATTACAATAGGTTGGAGTTAAAAATAATAGCTACAATATAGATGTACAGTTGCTTAAAGCTTTCACTTTTTAAGCTCCTATGCAGGAGGGTTCCCACAATATAACATTTTTCTTTATCACAGAAAATATTTC
Source organism: Darevskia mixta (assembly GCA_034641385.1). Classification (NCBI taxonomy): domain Eukaryota; kingdom Metazoa; phylum Chordata; class Lepidosauria; order Squamata; family Lacertidae; genus Darevskia; species Darevskia mixta. Next base: position 6,185,406 of record JAWWNH010000061.1, on the reverse strand, counting down.
TAGATGACAGAAGACTCTTAGAAATAACCAAGCACAACATAAAGTATGATAAATAACAGTTCTGCCTCTAATATATATATATATATTTCCTTATATATACATATTATTGTGTAAACAAAAATGCTTCTAAGACTGGTTCTCCGTGATTTTTTTTTAAAGAATACAAGGCGCTAGAGATTTTTTGTTGTTTGAAAACAGTCCAAGTGAAAGTTTGGTATATAACCTCCTATTGCTACAGAAATTGTTAAGAATGTTCATATTTACAAAAGAAAGGCCATGGAGAGACCCCAAAGCATAGTCAGTCACAGATGCTGACTTTAACTTAGCAGATTTTTAAAAATACACTTATATGACCTCTTTTTGGCAGGAGAGTGGTTTTACAGAGAGTTGAAGGTGGTTTGAAAAGCTTGGTGTTCATACTAAACAGCACCATTCTAAAGCCCCTGGAAAACATGGTTTGGAGGATTGTGAGCAAGTGTAGTATGTGTGTGCTACTTCCTACAAGAGACAGGAAAAACAAATAGGTCTCCTGTTTGAACCAAACTACAGGCAGGCATAGGCAAACTCCGGCCCTCCAGATGTTTGGGACTACAATTCCCATCATCGCTGACCACTGGTCCTGTTAGCTAGGGATGATGGGAATTGTAGTCCTAAACATCTGGAGGGCCGGAGTTTGCCTATGCCTGGTTTACAGCAACATCCGAAGTAGCAAGGTGAGGTTTTAACAATCTGATTCCTCCCATTACCTCTGACCATTGGCCATGTTTATGGGAGTTGGGAGTCCAACAAATTCCCCACTCCTGCTGCAATTAAACTACCATTTACCAATCTGGATATCACAGCAGCAAACTGTAGCTTGATTTATAGAGAAAGCAAGAAAGTAGTCCTGAAGAGGAGTCCTGTAAGGAAATAGTTTAGAGCAGAGGTAGCCAACATTGTACCCTCACCTCCCAAAAGTAATCAAACTACAACTTCCAGCAGTCCCAGCCAGCACCTCCAATGATCAGGGAAGGTGGCAATTGTAGTCCAACAGCATCTAAAGGGCACATGCTGGCCACCCTAGTTTAAAGGATTGTCAGAATCTGGCTATTGATTGTGTGGTCTTGATCCACATTGGTGTTTGCAATCCTTTAAGTGGTTTATCAATTGCATTCTATAGTGGTACCTTGGTTTACAACCATAATCTGTTCTGGAGGTCCAGTTTTAAACCAAAACAGGTTGTAACCCAAGGTGCGCTTTCGCCAATGGGGCCTCCCCCCAAAAATTGGTTGTAATAAAAAAAATGGGTTGTAATCCAAGAAAACAGACACGCACTTCCGGGTTGTAATCCAAAACAGTTGTAATACAAAGCAGTTGCAAACCAAGGTACCACTGTATATAGCAACCTGGCAATAGTAATTATCTCATCCTGCTGCTTGCAAAGTGTTTTTTTTTCAACCAAGGGAAAATTGGGTCCTATTTGGCCCAAGATTCCTGTCTCTTGCCACCTTCAACTCTCTTCAAAACCCTCATGTCCACCTCTAGTCTGAGATTTCTTTTAACAGTACAGCTTGAAAACCAGCCATGTAGTACTAGTGCTTTGCTACTTCAACCCCTGAATATACAAAATAATAATAAATTACTACAGCCTACTTCACAGTTTATATGCAGGTAAAGTGCAAGCCATAGTACAAGGGTGTCATACATTTTCTACATGTAAGCATTTTTCTTTTTTTCTTTTTTTTAACGGCTCTCTATTTGTACAAGTCTTGTTATCTACTTAGTAAATTAGGCAAGAGTCACCTATGGCCCAGCAAATTAATGGTGTTGACAACGATATTTTTGTTGTAGTACAGTTTCAGTGTCACATGTTATAAAGATTCTTCATACGAGTGCAGATGGGTCTCTCCTGCCCCAGTTTCCCAGCTCCTTTTGAGTCACGTCTGCAGCACAAATTTAAATCAGTTTCAAACCAGCTCAGGTGGCATGGCTCACTTCCAAAGAGCACACACCATTATAGTTCTGCAGGCACATCCGCAACGGTTAAAGAAAGGACACTCCTTACAAAAGTGTAGTTTACAGGATTCTTTGGAGAAAGCCAGGGCACTCAAACTGATTTGAAACCAGCTGCAGAGTAATTTATAACCGAGACCCTAACTGAAACGCTTCAGGTTTCCTTTCTTCAGTATATGTAATAATCCACTAATTTGAGGGGCAGAGTTCCTTGGTTGCTTCCAGCAAAGCAACAAAGCACTCTACCTAATCTTTTCAATATAAATCTTTACCATCAACTAGTATGCCACATACTACATATGTAGTGGCATTATTGCACACAACATAGTGCTTTAGTTACTTAACTTCATGCAAAGTGAGTGCATTTTTCAGTTTAAAAAAATAGTTATCTTTGATTTCACGTTTGCCTGAACTAAAGTGATATCTATCAGGAAGTCCTCCAGTGCAAGACCCTTTGATATAAGCTATGCAGTAGAGCACAGCAGGGCCTAGCAGTGTGTGTCTGATGAATATTAAATAGCATGCTGTTGCATCCAGACAAAGGCTGCATTCCAAACCTCCCCCACCAGTGGGGCTGTATGGAGTGGCAGGCCCACCACTGCATGGCAGACGTGGCAGAAGAGCAATCAGGCCCCATCCTGTCACATGAAGGCAATGATATCGGTTTGGGAGCCAACTGGCTGAGCCCCACCCTTGGAACTCCCATTCAGGGGCTTCCTGCTGGCTGCTGACCGGGGTGATCCTGCCAGTGATTCCCCCTCCTACCTGCATGTTTGGCAGCTTGCGGGAGGCCAGATTAATCAGGAGAGCTGGACAGAGGTACATCTCTGCTCAGTCCAACCACCTTTGCCCACCCTGGCATAATGGGGAGGGGACTAGATTGTTCTGCCCATTAGCTGCACTTAGTTTCCATCAAAATCAATGGGACGTAAGTCATGAGAAATTTGTCCCTTTCAATGGGAACTAAGTACAGCAAGTGTAAATAAGGCTGCAATCCTATAAATACATACCTAGAAATATGCCTCATTGAGCTCAGTGGGGCTTAATTCTGGGAAGTCATAGACAGAACTGTGTAGCTAGTGCACTAAATGTAATTGGATACAACTCATGGTCTCTTTAAGAAGTAAACTTACGATCTTTTACATCCTTTCAAAAGTGTGATCAACTTATTTCTGGAAAATAGCATTTCTTTAAAAACAACCAACACCCAGGGTTTATTTTCTTTCTTTTAAATGCCATTCATTTTATTTCAGGGAAATTAAATTTAGATTTAAGTGTGTATACAATATATCCTATGGAAATGAACTCCCACACGCTGAAACTAAAGTATTTTATTTTTATATTTGTTAAATGAAGGCTGTTAAAAGGAAGAGAAATTGCTAAGGTAGGCAGCATGTCTAGAAATGTACTAAATCAAAGAAATCAGATACATCAAAATCTGGCAATTAAACCTATAAAAGAAAGATCTGCATAGATTTAATGACCATGATTTATTAGGAGGACTGACAATGAAATTGGCAAGTAGTTATTGTATAATTTTGAAAGATTCAGAAGGCGGCTTTGGGAGACCCCACTGTAAGGGGTAAAGTCATCCAACCTTCATCCTTGGGATTCACCAAAATTGACTACCTTCAGTTTCGCAAATACTACCTTTTGCAGTTTTAAGCTTTCGTACATTGCTCTGAAAGCTGGGCATTTTTCCTAGAACAAAAGCCAGTAAACCCAGGAAGTCAGCATCTTTGGGAAAAATATTTGTTAAGGAATTGGATTCTAAAGCCAGTTTCATAAAAACATCAAACCATGTTTTTTGTAGGCCGACAGCAAGTGTTGTACCTTTGTTTACCCCCCCCCCCAACCTTTTCTCAACTACATGGTGTTTCTCTTGTGGTTTATTAACCCACTTGCCTGGTCTATCTGAACTGGAAAACTGTGGATTAACCCCAGCCTTCAAACCAGGAGGGGTTGGGAAGCTTTGACTTTCACTTTCAATTAACCAGCAGTTTGTAGTTATATTTGAACTCTTACTCTTAAGTGTCTCTTATTGAAAGAAGTCAGCTTGCAGTTGACTTGTTTTAGTAAATAATAGTTAAGACTAACCATAGTTTATCTGAGAGCTCAGACATAACAGTAAACTACATTAGGCAAAAAAGAGGAACCAAAGCTAAGCTTCTGTTCACCTGCTTGCATCCATGTTGAAGAGGAGAGGGGGGGGGGAGTGACAAGTCCATATATTGGGTTCAATGTGTGTTACTGATAACTTGATGTCAGTGAGTATTGATAAGGCTGCTTTCTAGTAGCGTGCTCCTGGTGCCCAACAATATGTATTGATACATGTGAGTGTATTACATGCCAATGTGTGCAGCACAGGATAACATGCATAGAAGAAAAAGCATGGGTGTCAGATGAATGTCTAGATTCAGCATAATTAAGGTTTATTAGAGTTACAGGGCCATCTTCAGCCTAATCTGTTCAACAAATCCAGTGTGCAATAGTTACTGCTGAAGGGGATGGATGATGTTTTACTGTAGAGGCTATCATAGCTGCCAGCTCCAGCACCGCAGAGCTTGCAACTAGAACACTCTCTATTCCCCTGGACAACTGCAAGTGGGATTAATATGTGTTGCCTTATTGCTTCCTGCCATATGTGAGGTAAATATAAAATGCAGCCTCCTTTGGGTCCTAGCTCCCTCCTGCCATTCTAGCTCTAATTAAGATTACTCTGGCTCTCACCATCAGGTAGGTCATTGCTGGTCATCCTGTAAATTTGGGAAAGGAAGTGCATCCATGGATGGTATAGTACCAGTGTGAAGGGGCCCCGAACAAAATGCCCTCCCTGAGCCCTGGCGGGTTTAGCTGGCAGCATTGTAGGAGCAGGGCTCTGAGCAGTACTGAGTGGTTGCTATTTAAATTTCTCACAATGCCCCAGAGTTATACTTAGTTGTGGGGGGCATTGTAGGGAAATTAAAATAGCACCAGACTGGGGGTGGATGGCTTCTGTGCAAGCATCTGTGGTGTGCCCTACTGGGTGGCCCAGCAGCTGCCCAAGAATTCTGGGTTCTGATGGCAGCCTTGAAGATATGTATGCAACTAGTGATGGGGAGGGGGAATGAATACAAGAGATTTAAAGGCAAAGGTATGAGATTTGACAGTGCACTGGAACCTCTTTAGTTTGAAATGTAAGCCTGGTGAAAACAACCCTCTCTGAGGTCTTTGTAAAGCCCTACACATTCAAAGGGAGGAACGCTATGGTTCAGTGGTACAGCATCTGCTTTGCATGCAGAAGGCCCCAGGTTCAATTTCTGGCATTGGGAAAGATGAGACCATGGAGAGCTGCTGTCAGCAGTGTGGACAATACTGAGTTGGATGGACCAATGGGCCTGACTCAAATATAAGGCAACTTCCTATGTTCCTACTGTGGCCCCTTTGTTATCTGGGACTTGCACGATTCCCAATCTTACACACACAGAGAGACACACAGACACACAGAGATACCTGCAGCACAAGGAGGCAAATGCAAATATTGCCATCAAAGCAACAAAGCAAGCTCTCTAATGATGAGTTCGCTGAGCTCAGACCCCCTGGAGAAAATAAAGAGATCTCTGCTGTCGACCTACAAAAAGCCTTGCTCCACTTCATGGAGCCCCAGGAAAGTAGAGCCACTGCCAAGAAAGTGAGGAATATTCTTTGGTTAAAAATAGTACTGGCAGCAAGCCTGGATAAAGACAATTAGGGATGGATTTAGACATTTGTGTGTTGATAAGCTCATTTGGGGTAACATTTCTTCCTTCCCCAATGGCAAGGGGGTGTCTCTGTCTGGGCATGCCGAAGACTATTCCCAAAGAGAGAGTGCCACTGTGTGTTGGATGTTTCAGACAATCTATCTTGTGTTTTTTTTCAAGGTATTTTTTATGGGAATAGGATGCTGAAACCCTAGAGCAGGGGTGGTGAATCTCAGGCTCAGGGGTCACACCATGAGTGTTTTGGCCTGGCTGCAATGTCCTAGAACTCTGATAATGCCTCTAGCTTGCCTGGATAGAACATACAAAGAAATGTGTGTAGAAATTAGTATACAAAGGTAAAATGCATATATGTTTCTTTCCCTACTTTTTCACCTGGCTCCACCCATGTGGCCCCTGGAAAGGTGCCCGGAAGGAATGTGGCCCTTGGGCAGAGCAAGATTTCTCACCTCTGCCCTAGAGAGTGACAAGCTTGGACTACTGCTTCAATGCCACAAAGGGGCAGAGCAGGAAAATTGGGATTCCAGCTATCACTGGTTGAGTTGGAAACCTGCTAGGCAGGGGCAGAGCAGTTGTAAGGTGTTGGTGAAGAAACGAGAGAGACAGCAAGGTTTAGGAAAGGTGCTGCAGCTTAAGGGCACATTCACACCACATATTTAAAGCCCCATTATACCCTTTTAAACCATCAGGGCTTCTTTCTAGGAGCTGTAGTTTGTTAAGGGTGCTGGGAGTCATTGGCCCTCACAGAGCTACAATTCTCAGAGTGGTTTAACAACCAAGCCCTCTTCCTAGGGAACTCTGAAAAGGGACATTAACAATGGACAAGCTGCCTTTGAAGGAAACCCTCTATGATTGATCTTCTCATTGAGGAATTCCCCATAGGCCACCTAAAAACCCAAGATGGGATGCAACTGTGTACAGTACAGCAGGTGTAGGTAGACCTCAGATTTACAGGACCTTCTTAGTGCTTTTAATAGAACCTTAAGGTGCACCAGCTGGAGCCACATGCTCAGGTTGGTGTCAGTGATCTAATGTAGCGCATGATCCACACATTTCGATAACCTGCATACACTTACACAAGTTACATCTGAGTTACTACAGAGCAGATATTCTAACTAATATGCAGATTGTGCATATGTGCGTGCAAGCCTTTTTCTGTTGCTGTTGTTGAGTAATTGGTAAACCCTTGCAGATCTGCTACAAATCTCCCAGAGATTTAACAGTAGATGCCAATCTATTTTCTGTCTGTGAAAAATGGAATTTCACTTTTAGGATGCAATATGCAGCTTACAGCTAGCAGTGGCAGGGCTTGGTGGAGTGGCAGAGCTACTGCTGCAGCCATAGTTTCACCATTTGCACCAGCCAAAGTAGAAGGGAAGGAGAGGAAAACTGACCCTTTGTTACACTAGCTTCCAGGCTAGTGCAGCAAAGAGGCCTTGATCAGAACTGTTGCCATCATGTGACAGCCGTGGGAATGGTTCAGGATCTAGTGAACAGTGTGCTAGCCCAGAAGTGTCCTATTTTAGGGGCTTTCCAATGGCTACCACAAGCAGTGACTTCTGCTCTATCGGCATTTGGGCAGGCACACTGGGATGCTTCTTGACAGTGAGGCTCTCACACTGGTGGATGCCAGCAGAACCAAGCAGAGCTGGGTGAAGGGGTACCTCCACCTCATCAAAAAAACAAAACAAAACCCCAGCATGTTGGCTTGGGATTTCTGTTATCTCATGACCTCACTTGATTGGGCAGCCTTCTAGCTGAGTTCAGTTATTATTCTATAACCTTTCCTTCCTTCCTTCCTTCCTTCCTTCCTTCCTTCCTTCCTTCCTTCCTTCCTTCCTTCCTTCCTTCCTATTATACCATTTTAGTTCTCAAAGTGGCTTTTCACATCTGATGACATTACTTACTTCCAACTTGTCCCTGATTTCAGGGGCCGGGGCCTAGTAAATCACTGTTCCTATTCTTGACATTTAGGGAAGCATTATTAAATTTCTGATTGCTAGACTTGGCAATAGGTGTTTGTGGGATAGATCAAGCAATTAAGATAGGTACCATGGCAGGCAACAAAGTTAGCCACCAACCCACTTGAAACCTGATGAAAATCCGCCCCCCCCACCTGCTGTTTGCATTAGAATGAAAGATCCCCTTAATGCCAACCTTCCTCCATGTGCAAATAGCAACACTGATGTGTGTGTGTCAGGATTATGGCAGGGAGTGAAAAGGATAAAATTCCCCTTCTAGTGGCAGCTATTTACACTTTAAAAAAATCCATATCTGCTAAATGCCAAAATGCTAGCAAGTTTGGTTCCAGCAAGCTTGGAGTAATAAGCAGGTGCATTTTCTTTCTAGTGCATAGGCAGGTAAGTGCTCACACTTGAGCACTAAAAGGCCCCATACAGGGCACAGCTTTCAGGTTCACAAGCTAGATCTGGTTAAATCAATTTTGAATTGGCAATAGCATATCGTAGGACAAGGAGTAGCTTCCTAGTGGTGCAGCAATACAACTGCTAGCCCATTTGTAAAACTAAGCAGGGTCTGTTATGGTTTCAAATTTGATGGGGAACTTAGATGTAGGGGGTTGGACTTAGATGACCCCTGGGATCCGTTCCAACTCTATGATTCCTCCACATATACCCTTTTTAAAGCATATTTTAAAAACACCCTCCTGTCATTCACATTAATGGAGCACGCTACAGAGTAAATGAAGACAGAATACAGTAAAAAGAAAGCAAAGAAAAAGAGTGGAGACCTCAGCTATGTGCTATTGTACCAGGGGGTGGTCTATGCATACGTATATCTCACAGAAGATGGTGTTATTCTGAGGAAGAAGACTGGACTGTGCTACTTCAGGCAAGTGGAGGACCAACCAGCATATTTAACTCCTTTCAACCAAAACCTTCCTGCAAATACAAACTGCATAGCAAGTGGAGTTTGCTATGGTCTGCTAGTCATCTCCCCATTCTGCTTCATTTGTAGCATCAGCCACTGGCATCCTCAGGCAGCTGCTAGAGACTCAGCAGTGCCCACTGCTGACACTAGGCCTGGGCTCCCTTTTCTTGGTGCTCTAACAAGAAAGCCCACCCAATGGCTTTGAGTCACTGTTTAAATTTCCTGCAGTGCTTCCAAACACTCAGATACTGTGCTGCAATGGGGTATTGTGGGAAACTCTAAGGGTGGCTTCTACACTATGGGATTTCCTCCAAGGCACCACAACTCATTCGATCACCATCAGCACTACTGCCCACCACCAGGTAAGCCTGCCAACATATATGCTGAGGCTCAAACACAGGCAGGCCCCACCAAGAAGCACAATGCTGAGGCCATCCTCAGACATGATACTGATTCTTCTGTCTACCCATCCTGATCAGACTTTATTCACATAACCTCCCACCTCTTCTGGCACTATGCTCTCCAAGGGAGTCTATTTCACACATTCAGCTGAGTGTGCCAAGAAATATACTGCTTCTATGTTCATGTGTGAACAGGCAGTGCTAAGTAAATGTGTTTAGTATTAAAGGGTTAGATTTCCAAAGAAGGGTTTTGAAAGAATATCAATATGTATTGTGTATCTGTTTAAAAGCAGTCATTCCTTGCTGGAAAGAATGTTTGCATTAAGGATAGCCATTGAAGTAGTCGCCTCCAGATATTGCTGGACACTGGATCCCCATCAGTCCCAGCCAGTATGGCCAGTGGTCAGGGATGATGGGATCTGTGGTTCAACGACACCTGAAAAACACCTATTTTTCACGGACAATTCATCATAAATTACATGTATTATTGTCAACAGTGAACATTTTTAAAAATAGGAATCCCATTCTTTTCCATAGGCTTAAGTCATCCAAGGCAATGCTGCCGATCAAATGCTCTGTGCGGAATTCAGTAAACTGGCCTTAATCAGTGCATAATAGGGATTGTGCCTGCATTCCATACCCCTACCCTTGGTCTCCACACATTTGGTGCATTAAAGAGTGGAGAACACACAGCTCTCAAGATATTGTTGGGCTCCAACTCCCATCAGCCCGAGCCAGCATGACCAATGGCCAGGGATGATGGGAGTTGTAGCCCGACAACATTTAGAGGGCAACGGGTTCCTCACACCAGGTCTATATGGGATATATGCATGTAGAGTATTAGGTGAATATGCCCAGCAGAGGTACTCTTTAGAATGTAATGTTTATGGGGAAGGGTTACACATTACTGGTCATATCTGTGCACATACACATCATCTGGACATTAGGATGGCGAGATGCATTGCTATTGCCACACCATGCTTTGAGTTTACCCGCTCTGCCAAAGGAAACAGGTAAGCAACATGGGTATGGCATCCCACCAAGCCCTGTTATTACACATTCCCCAACTCTTTTCTGTAGGCTGTATGGGGTTTCCGTTCAAAGCTCCCTTCCGAATGAATGGAGACTCTACAACAGTCTGGAGAGTGTGGTGAAGTGCTTTTAACAGTCTTCATGTAAACAAGTATACTGCAATGGATTCTAAACTTTTGAACTAAAGCAGATGGTATTTTTTTCCTGGCTGCGAGGCTCACCTTTACTTATGGTTCTATACTGTCTTGCAGCGCTTACTACCAGATCTGTCCAAGACAAGGGCATGGTGGCCCATCCAAGGAAACAAATCTGGGGGTGCCAATTAAGGGCACGAAGCCTGCAATCCTATATGCACGTACCTGGGAGTAAGGTCCATTTACATCAATGGATCTTACTTCTGAGTAGATAGATATAGGCTTGTGCTGTAACTGGTCAGTTATTTAGTTTATTTTTATATCTGTACCACCATTTAGATATTCTGTGTCAGGTATCAAAATGTCTTGGACCATCTCTGCTCACTGCTAGCAGTCTATGCCAGTACCGGAAAAAGGCTTCTGTAGGCCCTTTGGGAGAATGCTAACAAGGTTAATCTGGGAGGCCCCGATTTCTCCCTCTCTCTCTATAGTGAATCACTATAAGTCCTGAGTACTTCCAGTGGTCTCTTTGTTTCTTTTATTCCAGTAAACATTACTTGAGTCATAAATACGAATGATTTGCTTAACTCCGTCAGACACTGTACATATAGAAAACAACGGTTTTCAGTTCAGACATTCCCCTCCCCCCCTTCATCCTTTGTTTTGAGGCAGCAATAGACAGTATCGGAATCTTGTGGTTCACAGGTCTGTGGCACTAAATTCACAGTGGATAAACGCCGACAACTGGAATAGCTACCATCTTCTCAGATTGAGGGCACACATCTTGTGGACTACCCCATGATGGTGCAAAAACAACCGGAAGCTGCTTTAGGTAGCAGCATCACTGTGCGGGCCACTTTGTGTGGCCCCCTTCCGTACCATGTGCATGAGCACGCACTCCCCCCATACACATGTGCGTTGCCTATGCCGGTTCTTCCTCTGAAAAACAGGCACGTTATTATAAAAATAGCACAGCGTTTCAACGGCATGTACAGTTTACGCCTCAAGAGGCAAAAGGGAACGTAACATTTTCCTGGATATAGACGCTATACATTTTAAGGCACACCAAAAGGGTTTAAGCTTACCATTTCCATGCTACTTGAAACCTTTGTTATGCTCACAAAAGACAGTAGCAACGATTGACTGGAAATGCTGAACATTTAAATGTTCATTCCCTAGGAGTGGCCAATGCTTTTCTTTACTTTTCTTAATTTTTTTTTGTTTTTTTGTATGCTCTTAAGGTTTAAAATGTCAATTTGGAAAAAGAGAGAGAGAGAATAAATAAATAAATAAAAGAAATATATGAAGATGGGCATTTCAGAGTATTTAAAAAATAATAATATTTCATGTTACATTTTATATATATAGATATGGCTACATGCAGTACATCTACATATATAAAATAGTAAGAGAGCTCTTTGACCCATACTCAACTTTAGTACAGTACTCATCAATATAACTGGGGTTTCAATTATGCCAGTGAATACTTCACTTCTTCTTTCTAATGCAGAACCCAATCAGCAAACAAACAAACAGAAACAAAACAAAACAAAAATCCAATAAAGTAAAATAAAATAAAAATAAGACTGTCTTAACATGCAATGCAATAGGCATCCTGTGGCTCGAGTTTTCTTATCCAATCTATTTACAATACAGCTGAGTACATTATTTACACAGGTTACAGTGTTTTGTCACAATGGATTTTTCATGGTCCCCCCACTAGCTCACTCCGCCCCCAAGTGTTCCCAGTGCTACATCCTGTCAGACGTGCGTTTCAATGAAGGAATGAGTGTGTGTCAGCAGAGGGGTTGGAGTTGCAAGTTCAGAGGCTCCGTTTTGGGTTTTCAGAACAGCGCTGTACTCACAAATGTCCAGGAAAAATTCATAGTTCTTCACTTTCCATTCTTTGAATTTCTTGGATGTCAAGTTGGGATCATGGAGCAGGTTATTGATCACTGCAAGATCTCCTTCCTTTGCCTGCCAGAGGTTGGAAAGACAACATTCTGTTTAAGTGCGGAGTCATACGCTTGTCACAGTTCCAGGTAGGGTTGGGTGTATTTGTCTATTTCGGCTTCTCTTAATTTCTAATTTTCCCATCTTACATTCAGTTTTCCACATTTCCTCATCAGAATGAATATTTCACCCCCCAACCCCCGCAGGTCCCTCATGGAAATTCATCAGCATTTTAGTTTTGAATTTTTACAAAATGGTTTCCCCTAACATAAGCCATTTTTTTGTATCTTACTTTCAGTATTCTATGCTTTTATATGCAAACTTTACCCTGGTATATGCATTTGTGTGCACATTTCTTAGCTTGAGAACTGTACTGCAAGATTCAGAGAAGTGTGAATTTTGAAGGATAGACACGTTTCATGTACAGTATTGTTTTGGAAAGTGCAAATTATGTAGGGTTGCAAACTGAACCCCATTTCTTCCTAATCCCTATTTACACATGGTAGTGCCTGACATAGTTGAATGGACTTTGGTTGCAGATGAGACTACTGTAATGTAAAAAGGTAAAGGGACCCCTGACCATTAGGTCCAGTCGTGGACGACTCTGGGATTGCAGCGCTCATCTCGCTTTACTGGCCAAGGGAGCCGGCGTACAACTTCCGGGTCATGTGGCCAGCATGACTAAGCCGCTTCTGGCGAACCAGAGCAGTGCACGGAACGCTGTTTACCTTCCCGCCAGAGTGGTACCTATTTATCTACTTGCACTTTGAAATGCTTTTGAACTGCTAGGTTGGCAGGAGCAGGGACCGAGCAACAGGAACTCACCCCGTCATGGGGATTTGAACTGCCGACCTTCTGATTGGCAAGCCTTAGGCTCTGTGGTTTAACCCACAGCGCCACCCGGCTTAAAAAAGCATCTGAAAACATCAGCTGGTGAAAAATGCAAAGGACTGCTGGTAGTAGTCTGAATTGTGAACATATGTACCAATTTTATTGGCTGCTAATTTGTTTCTGGGCCCAGTTCGAAGTGACAATTACTGTTTGGGACTTCGATATCTGAAAAAGGCTCTTCTGATATGACCTAATTATCTTTACAGACCAACGTAAGTGGGTGACAGAAAAACGCCACATACGTTAATTGTGGCTGCCATTAAAATGAAGGTGACATGTTCATATGTACTTTGTGCACAAACTGCAATCTCTACTGGCTGATGCAAATAAATACCTATCTCATCTGAGGTGCAACAGATGGGCATAGGGGTAAAGAGAAGGCGTGGAGAACCGTTAGCCCTCCACATGCTAAACTACAACTTCCATAATCCCAGACCATTGGATATGCTTGCTGGGGCTGATGCAAGTTGTTGTTCAGCAACATTTTTACAACATTTTTAAGAGCCAAAGGTTCCCTGCACCTAATATAGAGCCTTCTCAGTGGTGGCACCCTGGTTAGGAAACTCTGTGCCCCATCAACACAGGAGTTACCCAATACCAGGTTAGGCTATTGTCTACCCAGTATTGTCTATTTTGACTGAGCAGAGGCTCTCAACAGTGTCCAGGAGACTGGTCTTTCCTATCACCTGCTACTTCATTATTTAACTGGAAATGCTGAGAATTGAACCTGGGGTCTTTGTCATGCAGTGCATGTGCTCCATCCATTTAGCCATGGTGCTCGCGCCCATGCTTACTTCCTCCTATTTCACTTTCACTATGATTAGAGCAGGGCGAACCAACATGGTGCCCTCCAGATGCTTATGCACCAAAACTCCCATTGGCATCTCTTGGCCACTAGCCATGCTGGCTGGGGTTGATTGGACTTAGAATCCAACAACATCTGGACAGAACGACACTGGCTGTCCCAGTGTCAGAGAATGCTCTTTGAGAATGTGATACCCTGGTTCTTGGAATTTGTTTTTGTTTTTTTAATTACTGATAATATTATTCATTGGTTATCACTGCTGGTTACGACTGTTTTGTTTATGGTGTTTTAGTGGTACATTATGTTTTCAAGATGGTTGTCGAGGGTCCCACTTGAAACAAAAAGGCACAACAGAAACATTTTACTTAAGAAATAAATAACACCCAGGTGAAAAGAAAGAATCCTTTTAAAAGGAAGGCTTTCTGTTAACAGGCATGAGGTATTACATGATTTATATAGTTGTAACGGTTTTACACTGTTTGTTCCTTCCTTTTCAACCCAACCCATCAAGGGTTAACTCAGACTCTAGGCTTGACTGACTGAACATTCCATGAGGGGGGGCGGCTGACTGTTGGAGGAGAATGGGCAGCCGTTTATTCAGTTGAGAAGGGGCTTGGAAGAGGGATTGTGGGGTGGTATAGGAGAAGAGGCTGAGGGAGTAGGAATAGGTTAGGGAGATGTATTGTTATCGGTTATATGTATAAAAACAAAGATATTTACTCTGAAAATTAAGTCTGTACACGCTAAGCCTGACTGCAACCATTACGATTTCAAACAATAAAGAAATTACATCTTTAAAGTGCCAAACATGAATGTCGTCTGAATTACTGTCCAGCCAAAGTACATGAAAGGCCCAGGTGGGGGATACCCTTTAAAAGACTATACTTTCCCTCAATACGGATCGGAAAGGTAGTGAGTACGGAGGTCGCTGAGAGGGCTAAAAAGGGAGAAACGACCCAGGTTGTCACTAAGTTACCTCAGGGAAGAGGCAAGCTTGTCAGTAGGGGTCCTATAGAGGTTAGACCCCTGTTACTGGACACAAGGGGGAGTTTCTCATATAGCTCAGGAATAAAAGCGTATCTGGTCACGGTTAAAGGCTGGAAAGGACCTCTCATTGTTTTAGAAGACTCTCAAGAGTTAGAGGGTTTACAGGAAGGGTCTTGGTTGCAAAGGCCTTTGTCGTTACAATAGTCATCCAATTTTGTGGTTACTTCATTATGCTTTTGAGACTGAACAGCTAGTGAAGTTCAAAATGGTTTCAACAGTCTTGTATATCTCTGTACACAGCAGAGAGCAGAGTCAGTCTGATGCAGGGAGTTGAACTTCAGAGTCCCCACTCAAACCAACACTCAGCCAGTGAAGTTTTCTCTGTGATCTTGGTCCAATCCCTTCTCTCTCCACCCAACACACTTGGCAGAATCATGGTGAAAATAGCATGGGGGTGGGAGTGGGGTGGAACCTTACATATATTACTTTGAAGTCCTTGGATGAGGGACGGGATTCAAGAAATCAGCAATATGCAAAAGGATATTCTGTCCAATAAATATTCTGAAATGTTTGTCAGGTTTATTCACAACAAGTTTTACAGCATTACATTGATCTTCCATGTTGACGCAATAACATACAGAGGCCTGGTTTGTACAACATGGTAAGCTGGACTATGGCTTACTGGTACCATGGAAATGTTCTGGTTCCCAGAGAGGGAGCTCACTGCCACCCTTTGCTCCTTCCCCCAGTCCTGTATTCTCAGTGTGGCAACTAAGCCAAAGTTGGACTTAATGTGTTTTCTGAACCCTGGTTGTTGGTTAAGCTCTCTCCTCCTTAACCCTGACCTGTAGGCAAAAATAAGGTGCAGGAGAGATCTTAAACATGACTCCAGGTTCAGACAACACAGTAAGGCAAACCTTGGCTTAGCTGCCATGCTGTGCAATTTCAAAATGACTGGGGAGGAGCAAAATGACTGTGTTCTCCTCCCTGGGAGCCTGTATGTTCACATTAAGCCATGGCTTAGCTTAGTCTTATGTGTGTATGCAGCTGCAGCATAACAAGGACAGATGCTTACTTTTAAAGTACTCTTGAGAACTCGGATACGATGAAGCTTTTCATTGATAGCAGGGTCGTTGCTTCTCTTTACAAAGGACCTCCGGTATTCTTGCTTGGTGGAAGGGCGTTGCTCTCCAAATGCTGACAGACTAGCTTGCTCCAGAGATTTGTACAACTCATGCAGACCATCTGCACTCTGTGGTCGCTCTTCTGCGTTTTCTGAAAGAAAATCCAGCTTCCTTTATTTGTGCGTGTAATAACGACATACAGTGACAGAAAACAAGAAGAATTTATGCCAAAACAGGACAGTTATTGTTTTCCTGAAGCAGTTGTTCAGTCTGCCTGTAAACCGTAGTAGTCTGCACTGGAGGCTAGTCTATGAGGGCAAGTGGCACCCTGCCCCACCAACCTTGGCCCACCCCCAGCTAGCTCTTACCTGCCTGCCTTCCTAACAACTAGTTCAGGAGGTGGGGTTGGCAATCAACGCCTCCCCCCTTAGTCTCAATGCTGCCCCTTGTAGAACTCAGTGGCAGTGGGGGAGTGGGATTTGGGAACAAAATTAGGCACCCATCTGAGCTGTACATTAACAGAAGCATCATTAAAGTGTCATGGCTTCCCTTACAGAATCCTGGGACCCCTATTTCCCTTACAGAGCTAAACTTCAAAGAGTTCCCTGGGAAGAAGGCTTGACTGTTAAAGCACTCTAACCTCCTGCCTAGTATTGGGGCCCATCTACCTAAGCGCTGTCTGCTCTGACAGGCAGTAGATCTCCCCAATCTCACCCGGGTACCCTCAACCACCAATCTAGGAGACCTTCTTACCTTCTTCACACAAGCTACTTTGCTTTTTAACAGGCAGCTTTTCTTCAGATCTCTCTTCTGTTATCCCACTAGGTTTTACGCGGCCTTTCACTCGGACATCTCTGTTTCGTGGGAGGCTTTGACTACGTTGCTTCTGGGGTCTGGCATGAGAGCTGTGGCCTCTGTGGCACTCCACCAATGGGAAAGGGCCATCCTGTTCATGGTTGTGTCGTCTTTGGACTGGTAGCGTTGCTTGTCGCCGCCTCTCTGGTGATGACCCGGGTTGTCCGCTCGTGTACTCTGGGTCAGGAGGGACAGTCTGCAGAAAATGGAGCCCTGAACTGGTCAACGGGGTCTCAATGAGATCCTGCCAGGAACGCCTTTCTCTGTAGGGAGGTCTGCAACCTGATGAGTGTGTGCTCGCTGCTGGATCCTGCCGGGAATCTTCCGCAGAGGAATGAGAATAGGTTGATTCACTGGAGAAGTGTCGTCCTTGTTTAGGCTCAGGGAATGGGCTTGAAGAATTCATCTGGAAATAATTAGAAACAGTCCGTTATATGACACAGTTTTGGGAACACAAAGTAAAAACCCAGTGTGTGCTGTACAATAAAACCTACACTCCTCTCTTTAGTCATTCTGTTACCAGTGGGATAGTTGATGCCCTCAAGAGTTGCTTCTGTCTTGGTAAGAAATCTAAACCTGTGGCTCTCCAAATATTGTTGGACTCCAACTCCCATCAGCCCCAAGCCAACATGGAAATGATCAGGGATGATGGATGAGTTGTAACCTGGAGGCCACAGGCTTTCTATCCCTGATCTAAAGCCTTCTCCTAACCACATGAGTTACTGTGGCAACGTGGTTGGCAATAACACAAGGAATGTTTAGCCCTCTTCAAAGTCCACTGAATGTGTCATCTGAGCATCCCACATGGGTGGAAATCTTGCGACATCCTACTGCTCACTCAGGAGCAACCACAGAAGCATCAACGGTGGTGGCAACTGCACATTTTAAAGTAACATCTAACATTAATGCAAACCAGCAGATTTGACGTGCGGATCTGAAAATCACAATCACTTCCCTATGTAGTCGTTGGATAACATTCTCAACCACTCCCTATTCTTGTTTCAACACAGGTTTTTAAGAAGTTTTTCTTGAGATCTACTTAATGTAGTTGCAATTCAATGTTGCTTTGCAGGGGAGATTTTAAAGCTTCCTCAGAAGAAGTCAAAACTGGATTTCTAGTTGTTTTCTTTTCTTTTTAAAAAAAGAACAAATGTTCCAACAAAATGGGGGGCAAGCAACACATGAACATTGTAGTGGAGAATTCTTTTTTCTTTTTTTAAAAGGGACTGCTGAACATTATCCAAATTCTTTCAGCTAAGTTCTGAAAAGGAGAAGAGAGAGAAAATGAAGGAAAAAAAATTGGGGAAAAACAGTAAGGGAGGGGCTTAACCTGCATCCCAGTTGATGGAACAGCATCACATGGGTGAAAAGTCAGTCTGAGCTTCACCCATGTGATGCTGTTGCCTCAGTCATTCTCCCTTTGGTTCAGGCTGTGTGAGGACCACATCATTCACGCTGAAGAAAAATCTGAAAGAAAAATACAGAAAGAGTCCTATCTGAACTTAAAAAACACAGGTAAAAGGAAAGGAAACTAAAAAGCAGGTTGTACGCATTCGGTAGAGCTATTCACCAACATGCTTATTAACCACACAATCGCTATGGCTTCAAACAGTTTATTTTGCAGATTCGTACCCTGCCCACCTCTCCCTCCAAAAATGTCAAGATACATTTGGCAAATGAAAGAGTGTATCATTACCAGCACTTTCTACACATATACAGCCCCCCCTTATGTTCTGGGCCCCCATGCGCATAAGTGAGATTGTGTAAATTATGGAGCACCCTCTAAAAAGCTTCTAAATGCCTATTCCCCATTCTCCATCTCTCCAGTACAGACCAAAACATCTGGAGTTGAAGCTCTGGGGTTTGCTGGAGGCTGGGTGCAAAAGCGGCTGCGGCTGCTGTGCTACCCTGTGCATCAGGCTGGGGTGCCAGATGTGGCCCTCCAAGTATCTGTTTGGCCCTCAGGATCCTCCATGCCATACTCCCTATCCCAAGCCACACCCCACAGTGGCCCAGCTTCATATTCTCTTTGAGTATTTTTCCTTGGCTGGAAAGTGCCCTCTAGCTCTGATAGTGCCTTTTGCTTGGCTGGCTGGCGGAAAGAGAGAGGTGAGTGTAGTTGTAAAGCAGCCTGTTGTGGGGAGGTAAACATTACGTTTGTTGCTCTGCCCACTTTTGCTTCTGCTGTCACCCACCACTGGCATGTGGCCCCTTGAAAGTTGTCCAGAAGAGAATGTGGCCCTCTGCTAAGCTATCAGTGAACTGTTTCCTCTCCAGGCATGAAAAGAGAAATTCAGAGTCATGTTAAGAGTTGCTACCTGTTCATTATTTCTTTTATGAACTGTTCTTACATCAGGGGCTTTTCGCATAATTAGGAAACTTAGCATTGGCAGAATTTGCCTGTGTGTGTGTGTGTGGTGTGTGTGAACTGCAACTTCCAAGCCAACTTCAATCAGTTCCCAACGTCAATTTTTTTTAGCTTATTCAAAGATCAAAGGAAATTTTCTTTTTTAAAAAAATCTCCAGATGGTTGGAATACTGATTAACTGCATAACATTATGCATGCTTACTCTGAAATAATTTTCACCGAGTTAAATGGGACTTACTCCTAGTTATTCATGCATAGGATTGCAGTAGCTCCCATTTTCCCCCACCATCGGCCATGCTAACTGTGGCTTGATGGGAGTTGGTCTCCCACATCTCACTGGAGCGCCACCAGTTCTCCAACCCTGAATTACATTAGGACGTGTATCCTTTTACCTGTCCTATGGGAGGAGGATATCTGGTTGCTGCAGCTCAGACAGCATGGCTCTTATAAGCCATTGTTGTGTTCCTATACCAATAGTTTAGGAACTTTCACCACCATAACTAAGTTTTACCGCCTGTGTTTTCTGACCCATATATGGAAAAAGCACATGAACCTGACCATTGAAGGGTTTGTAAGTAAACAATTTTTTAACGTACCAAATGTGTAGTCCTTTTCTATGCTAATTATGGACTTTGGGTTGTGTGGGCAGAAACCAGTCCGACTGATGGAAGACAGCTAAAGCTGTTTGAAATTATCTCAAAGTGAGAAATTTCATGTGAGAACCAAACACATTGGGCTGAAATACCACTAGATGTGTGAGGTGATGCATGATGGACTTGTTAAATTGGCCTACTGTCATACCAAAGAAATGACAGCTGACATATTAACCAAGCCACTTCTGATAGCACTGATACCTTTGAGTCAAGATGCGTCTTTGGGTAGTTCATTAATTGTGCATGCAATTGTTATATATGTCTGAGAAGGGGTCTGTGGGATAATCAACCTCACTTAACCAACATATTTAAGTCTAATGCATGAAGGGGTCAATACCATAGTGTAAGCTGTCATGCTAGGCTGAGCTAGGTTACTCCCTCTCTCACCTTGGAAGGAAGGTAATGTAATCAAGTCTATTGTTGTAGCTCAGTCTACCAGAGAAAATCAGTGTGAGAAGAGGTTTTGAACTGGTTGCGGCATCTCAGACCACATGGCTCTTACAAGCCATTGTTGTGTTCCTATACCAATCATTTAGGAACTTTCACCACTGTAACTAAGTCAAGTTTTACTGCCTGTATTTTCTGACCAAAGTATGGAAAAAACACAAATGTGGGGTCTTTTTATGCTGGGGGAAGAGGGGAACTTTGGAAGGAACTCACAAGGGCATATTTCCACACTGTACCTTGCGATATACTTCATGATTTAAAATCTCTACTGGGGTTCTCTCACCAAAGAGTACTTGGTCAAAACCTGGATCTTGGCATCCAGGGAATTCTCTTTTTATACCTATCTTTTCCTTGCCAACCAACACTCCTATTTTCTCCATGGAATGCCCCACATGATGCCACTGCCTTGCTGAAGCTAAGCAAATCTGGCTATGGATGGGAGGCGCCCCTGTCCCGGGAACCACGTGCCTTCTGCCTTGAGATCAACAATGAAAGAAAAGTGAGAGAAGGAAGTATATAAATAATTGTAATGATGTGACTAGATAATACTGTGGGGTCATGCTCATCCCTTCAGCATCCTATTGCTTTGTCCAACTGATGTGATCAAAGGACCAGACCAATAGGGTAACCATGTGTGGGGTTGAACGACCCTCCTGGCAACAGCATCGGTACTGTTTACCTGGATGGGGCAGGGGGGTATCCAGGTTGGGGCTGTGCAGGTTCAATGGCAGCATTGGAGCAATGAAAGCAGCCTTGCCAGTGCACGCACTTGCACAGCTCCAACCTTGCTCCATCCACCTACCCCTGCTCCATCCCCATCCGTTAAACAGCAGCAACGCAGATGTCAGGAGGGCAGTTCTGCAGATTTACCCTACTCCACTTTCCATTACTGGCCCAGATGGCTCACCATTCACCAAGTTAAAAGTCCATCAGGGCTCCTAAGTCCATTAAGCATCACTGAGCATATGGGAATTTCTGCATAAAATTCAACAAAGCCAGAGCTTTGTTTTTTCTTTATCAATATATTATTGTTTAGCACTATTCTTGGTCCATTAGGTATAGTCATGTAGAAATACTTATCTGCTCTGCTTTACTTACAATGGGTTGAATCCCGACAAAATTCTTTGAGGTTGGGTCCCATTGGAACCAATGGGGCAATTTAGTCATGGCACCACCAGTTTCGGTTATTTCAATGGAAACTATGTGCAACTAACTTAGTCCGCATCTAACACAATGTCAGTAGACACTCTTCCAAAAGCCAGAAGGATTAAAAAAAAAAATACAGCCCAAGGCTCAGAAGTAGCCTAGTGCATGCCTCATGTAACTTACCGAGGGTGTTCGGTGGTAGGTGTCGCAAAGTGTTATGGGTGCCTCTTGCTTCAGAGTTAATGAGCCATCAATATCTTCCTGGTCACTTTCACTCCAGTAATCTGCTAAAAAGTGTTTGCATTTGCCATTGAAATGAGTCCTACATTAGGGAACATTTTTCAAAACACCACAGTAAGCTGTAGCTTACTGTGTAGCTATGCAATCTGGTAATTGTCCCCGAATGTGCAAGTTAAAAAAACATAAGAGCAGCTTGTTGGATCAGGCCAATTGCTTATCTAGCCCAGCATCCTGCTCTCACAGTGGCCAAGCAGGATCCAAACACCAGAGCACTCTGCCTTGCTGTGGTTTCCAGCAACTGGCGCACAGAAGCATTGCTGCCTCCAGCCGTGGAGGCAGAGCAGAGCCATCATGGCTAGCAGCCATTGATAGCCCTATCTTTGATGCATTTGCTCAGTCCTCTCTGAAAACCCTCCAAGTTGGTAGCCATAACTGCCTCCTGTATGTGTTGAGTGAGGAATTACTTTATTTTATCTGTTATGATAAAACATTCAGCATCATTGCATATCCATGAGTTCTAGTGTTATGGGACAGAGAAACCTCTCTCTTTCCACCTCCAGGCCATGCATTTGTGTATGTGCAGGCTCTTTTTTGTGCTGATATTCTGAAAGGAGGTTACCAGAAGGGACATAGACATAGGGGATACAGCCAGCAGGGGCAGCACGGTTCCCTCATCTACGTGTTTATGGTTACTTGAGGATATGCGAATCTGTCTATTACAATTGTATTTGTAATTTGCATCACTTCTACCTGTTTTTACCAAGAATACTAACCATTCTGTTCCCACATTTAGGTGCAGTACTAAGCTAGTGATGTCTATTAACTCTGAGAGATCTACTCTGAGTAGGACTAGCATTGGGTATAACCCACGACCTCCAAAAAAAAACTGGCTTAAATGCCTATTTTCAATACATTTGTGAACTTCCTTACAACGTTTGGAGAGGTGGGAAATTCAATGGATACATAAGCTTTGATTTGCACACACACACATATATGTGAGAGGTATTTTATATAGGCATTCACAAAGAATGAATTCCTAAAGCATCCCTAAGCTCACTTGTAAGCAAGCATGTTATGGGTCATGGATTCTCTACCCCATTCTGTACATGTGTCTGTTCATCCAGACAGATGTCAAAGAATAATGGTGGCCTTACCTTCATCAGGTCGGATATCCTTGTCATCAGGTGTATAACCAATGGCTGCAAGACCCAAACGGTTCATCCATCTGATGATACAATAAAGAGACAAGGCATTTTAAACACACAAATACATACCCTGCTACAACTGTTCATTTAAAGCATTAAAAACCTGTTCTGAAAGAGAAACAGTTCCCAAGAAGGCTGGCAGATCGATACGAAACAAAACAATTGGCTTTAAGCAGTGGCCTACAGTCCTTTATCATATAAAAAAAAATAACAAAAAAATAACAGAAGAGTAAAGAAAGCAGATGAGAAAATGATACATTTCAGAGTGCTAAAGACTACTCTGTCACCACCACTGTTTTGCCGTTGTTGGTTTAAGTGCCATTCTCCATTTGAAAATGAATACAGTGCTACCTTGGGTTGTCGAACGGCTTGGCTCCCAAACAAACCGGCTTCCAAACGCCGCAACCCTAGAAGTAAGTGTTCCGCTTTGTGAACGTTTTTTGGAAGCTGAACTTCCGATGTGGCTTCCGGTTGAATGCAGGAAGTTCCTGCAGCCAATCAGAAGCTGTGCTTTGGTTTTCGAACAGTTCCAGGAGTCGAACGGACTCCCTGAACGGATTCGACAACCAAGGTACCACTGGACTGGACTGGATGTGGAACAGTATAGCTGACTTTGTGAGGCAGGCATAATTTCCAGTTTTTAATTGCAACTGTGACATTATACAGATTCACAGTTGTTCTATTGTTTGGTTTTAAACTTTGGTTTGTTTGCTTTTTAAATTTTTTCTCACTGAAAGCAATGCCATCGGTCAGACTTAAAATAAAGGGGGGGGGGTTCCTATGATGTGGGGCAGGCCTGAGTTATCAAATACACTCCCCCACCCCAACAACTTGGAGGATTGCAAAGAAAACCAACCAACCAACCAACTAACAAAGAAATATTCCCTTAAGCCATTGATTATTTAAAGGGTAGAGTGAAGCTTGCATGCCAGAAGTGTAAAAGAAGAGGATTTTAATCCTCCTGTGGTTTGCACTTGTCTTTTAAGCTCAAAGAAATGCTCGTTGACAGTGATGGCGTAGAGTGTTACTCTTCATTATTTTTTCATATATCAAAACAAGCGATCAAACCCACCCCCCAACCTTATAAACTTGAAGTTCTTCAGTGCCTGAATCTCAATCAGATGCTACAGTTTCAATACTCATTCACTTTCTTCCCTCTTTGTATGCCAGGGATGCTACCAGTTTTACCTAGAGATGCTGGGAATTGAACATGGCACTGTCTACGTTACGACCTTTCCCCAATGCTCAACTAGATGCTGAGCGAATGGCCTGACTCATCTGTGCTTCTTCCTAGGTTCCTTTCCTTCAAAATAAAAGCCGGAAGACACAAGGCAACTGTACTGTGTCACATTTATCCCTTGGGGGCAAATTGAAACAGAAGAGAATTGTAATAAGCTGCAAACGAAATTCTGTCTCTCTTTCTGGAATGGGGCAGGAACAGTTTCAGATGCCTGGAGTTGTGATGCTGGTGAGACGAGAATTCATATTTTCCCCTGGCTGGCACCCCAATGACATAATTATTCACCTTCTCTCCCACCCTGTATTCCATGCAATGGTCACTGTCATTAATAGCAGCAAGGATGTCTCTTAACAACACAATGAACATCACCCTGAATTGAAGTTGTTCAAACCCGTTCCATTTAAACATTCATCACTTGCATAACCCCTGTTTTAAAACATCTGCACAGTTTGTTTCCAGGCCCAATTCAAAGTGTTCACAATGATGTTTAAAGCAAGGGCAAGAATAGGCGTTATTTCACCTGGTTCAAAGACCCAGTTTGGCACCCCCTTCACATCTGCATACATACACACACAGGTTGGGGACCTCAATGATGCCCCCTCTTGAGGCTTCACCGAGGGCAAAAACAAACAAACAAACAAACAAACAAACAAACAAACAAAAACACCAGCTAGCCCCTCCGTAGCTATGACACTGTTTAAAGTCTTAAGTAACTTAGACCTGAAATATCTGAAAGATCACCTCATTCTCTACAGACCCTCTTGGGTGTTAAAACTGGCAGAGGGGGCACTCTTGGTAGTTCTGCCAGCCTAAAAAAATGTTGGGGAGGGTGGCAGCCTGAGAGAGGGACAGCCCTTAAGCTGTGGAATAGCCTTCCCACAGACGTACATCCATTGTATAAAAAGGTAAAGGTAAAGGGACCCCTGATCATTAGGTCCAGCCGTGACCGACTCTGGGGTTGTGGCACTCATCTCGCTTTATTGGCCGAGGGAGCCGGCGTACAGCTTCCGGGTCATGTGGCCAGCATGACTAAGCCGCATCTGGCGAACCAGAGCAGCGCATAGAAATGCCGTTTACCTTCCCGCCAAAGCGGTTTCTATTTATCTACTTGCACTTTGACGTGCTTTCGAACTGCTAGGTTGGCAGGAGCAGGGACCAAGCAGAGGGAGCTCACCCCGTCACAGGGATTCGAACTGCCAACCTTGTGATCAGCAAGCCCTAGGCTCTGTGGTTTAACCCACAGCGCCACCTGGGTCCCTTGCCATTGTATAGTTTTCATCAAATGCTAATGAAACGCCTTTTCACCCTAAGCTTTCTGTCCTGCATATTTCTGGACTCATTCCAAAAGGAATTGGAATTGCCACAAATCTCCCGACATTCAGCTTCACCGGAGTTCAGGTGTACCACGCAGATGCCCATATGAAGGGTTTTTAACAGCCACTCTTACCAGGGACACCAGCCCAACATCTCTAAATGAACACATATTTCCTGAGCCTTTTCCAGTTGTTGTTCCTGATGCATTTTCCTTTATATGCAGGAGGGCATTTCTTATTAAAACATCATTTGATTCACTTTGCATCCCCTATATTGTTATGCTGGGGCAGGGGGCGGGCGGGAATGATTTAACAGCAAGGGACTCATAGCGCTGAAGGACAATTTGATGTCAAAACATTATTTATAAATCACATTACGGAAGGCCAATATGGTTTGCAAACTGTGCGTGACTCGCCATTTATAATGTTAGGCAGCTCTATCTAGAAAGCACCTCAAAACAGGGGCGCTCACGTGGCTGTAATTGCTTTGCAAAAGAATAGAACTGCAGTAGAATGAAGGCTTGGAATAAAATTACAACAAAACTCTTCTCCCCACACCACCCTGCAAATAGTATAGTAGGAAAGCTTATTAAGACTGCTTGGGTGGTTTTAAAAGAGAACATGTAACAATATTGTCTGTTCTGAACACTTCCTAAAACAGAAGCTCAACATGAAAAATGAACGGCTGATCACCAGCTGATCACAAACAAGCTTGCCGAACATCCAAATCAGCCCTAGGCATGCACCCAGCAAAAGATCACTGAGGAGACTCTTACATGTCAGGATTGTGATCTAGGATCAGGGAACCACGGCTTGGAGGCCAGCTCTGCACCTCTTCAGTGTTCCTTATTTGTAAAGCATGGGAAAGGAACCTCCAGTCTTTAGGCCAAATTTGGCCCAGCACAGGTCCTGATTTGGCCTGCAAGATTGCTTCCCCCACTTCACACCCACCTGCCCCACACCTGATGTCCTATGTGAGATCATGTGTGGGGCACCTATAGATGCAGGTGGATGGGCTGCACAAATGAGTTCCCCACATGCAGCTGATCCCTGCAGAAAGCAGGGTCAAAGTCACCACCAACAGCTGATTCAGGGAGAGATATTGTCCCGATCCAGGCCATAATGTCTCAAGGAGCTTGGCAGATACTCATTTCTTAAGTTTTCCATCAAGAAGAAAATGTATACACGGGGAGACTAAGCTGCCAGTGCAAGCAGGAATAACAAGCATGCTCCTTTCAAACATATAAAGTCTTTGCAGTCTGCCTTCCTCACTGCTGCATCTGTCACTGTTGTGGCATTTTAAAAAAAGTAAATGAAGATCACCGACAGGAGAGATGCTCTATGTGTTTTCTCTGATTTGATAATTTGACATGATTTTGCTGATCTCATTTCATGCGGTGCCTGCTTAGGTTTGTCAAGCCAACAACAGAGGAATAAGCCCAGGACAGCTTAGCAGCTGAGAAGTGAACCATAACAATTCATGCTTTTGTGTGCATGCCTTCCACCTGCTTAATGGACTTTTATGAAAAACACACACCTCTTTTCATCCTATTAACTTTTTTTCCTATCCAAAGCCACTATAACCCCTTACCTTAGTGCCAACACTAAGCTTTTCACACTTTCTATGGAAAATCCTCATTTAGAGGAAAAAGTAGACTACTGTAATGCAGTCTATGTGGAGCTACACTTGCGCCTGGTGTGGAAGCTGCAGCTAGTGCAAAACACTGTTGCTAGGGTGCTTAATAGGAAGACACTCTGATTTACACATATTATGCTGGTGTTGAAAAACATGCATGGGCTGTCTATTAGCTACTGAGACAAACACAAGCTTTAGTTTCTGACATTTAAGGCCCTGAACAACTTAGGAGCATGATACCTAGCAGACCACCTTTGCTAGTGGTACCTCTAGTTACGAACTTAATTTGTTCCAGAGGTCTGTTCTTTTTTTTATAATCTTTTTATTGAATTTTCCAATACAAATCACAGCAAAACACATTAAAATTATTCCCAATTACATTTCAAATTACAATCCAAATTAATTATACAATTCCCAATTAAATGAAACATTCCAATTATGCCTAATTATTATAATAAATTTTTTATATATGGACTTCCCATGCCTCGGACGCCGGAGCTTCCCTGATCACCTCCATCAATTGCTTTTCAAAATTCTTTCCAATATTTCCACAGCCGCTGATATATGCCAGCAAGCAGGCTAAATTATAATAAACAATGTCTCTGTGTGGATGAGGTCGATCTTCTTAATTCCAAATGCCACATTCCGACCATCGCCATCTTCTCGTCTGTTCTTAACCTGGAACTGTTCTTAACCTGAGGTGTGCTTTCGCTAATGGGGCCTCTTGCTGCCTCTGCGCCGCCGGCACACAATTTACATTCTCATCCTGGGGCAAAGTTCTCAACTCAAGGTAACTCTTCCAGGTTTGCGGAGTTTGTAACCTGAAGCATTTGTAACCTGAGGTGTTTGTAACTCGAGGTACCACTATATAGACCAAGATGATATTTAAGGTCTTCAAAGGAAAACATGCTGCTGTTCCATGATGCTGACTTGGTGGCAATGTAAAAGAAGCAGGCCTTCTCAGTGACAGCACCAAAGCTTTCACAGACCCTGACTGTTAAGTTTTATTATTGTTTTGCACACTGTCCAGTTTTATTTCTGATATACAGTTACATTTTCCTTTCATCTTGTTCTGAGGAAATTGCTGATAAGGCCTTATACAAACAGGAGGCCAGGTGTGCACTCACAAACACTCACAATACCCATGCAACATCCCTCCCATGTTCAAAATGCAACTTTAGCACCTAGCAAGGCCACAGGTCCCTGATGCTAAAGGTACAGGCCAAATGGGGCAACCCTGTTGAAAGGAATATCCTGGCACACGAAGCACAGTATGATTAGCTTTTGTGTGTGCTGATTGGGTATCCCATCAGAATAATTTATACAGTGGACGCTTGGGTTGCGAACGCGATCTGTGTGGGAGGCGTGTTTGCAACCTGCGCTGCTGCGTCTGTGCATGCGCGTGACACAATTCGGCGCTTCTGCGCATGCGCCGAAACCCGGAAGTAACCCGTTCTGTTAATTCCGGGTTCGGCACAGTGCACAACCCGAAATCGTGCAACCTGAAGCGGCCGTAACCTGAGGTATGACTGTAGTCAACATGAAGCCACAATCAGTTATAGCTCTGATGAACCTGTAGGATACACCTGTTCCCCAATAGCTGTTTGTCCCATTCACTGTTTACATTTTTACAGGCAAGGTTAAAAAATCTGGATCAGCGCCTGGTTCGAGGATGTCCTGGGCAAAGTGCCCACAGCTGTTTTCTGAATCCGATAGGAACCATAGGCATTGTTGCTAGTAGCCACGGATAGTCAAATTCACGGGGAATCAGGCTAATCCTCTTTCAAAGCCATCCAGGTTGGTGACCATCACTACATGTTGTGGAAGTGTATCCCAATGCAGGCTGTTGTGAAGTACTTTATTTTTGTCTGCCCTGAAGCTCCCAAACATTCAGTTCTACTGGATAGCACCGGGTCTGAATATTACGAGAGGGAAGAAAAAAACTCCTCCCTACCCGCTTTCATCACACCTTATTCATAATCTCTATGTCATTCCTTAGCCACACACCGCTGGTGCCCCTGCTCAAACAATTTTGCCAGGTGGAGGTGCACAGCAGCAAACAGCAGCAGGGACAGGTGGTGGTAAGCAGCAGCAGAGGGGTGGGTGAGAACAGATGGAACTGATAGATGGCAGCCGCTCCAGCCTCCTCCTACTCTGCCAACCCTGGTACTGGCAAGCATCCACCCAAACTACAACAGCCATGTATTCTACCACATCGATGACAGTCCTTTGCCGGAAAGTATCCTGCAGTTGGGAGGGCTGTCTGGTCTGTGAGCAGTTGGAAGATAAAAAAGCCCAAAGTAGGGAAAGCAGGAGGGGACTTGAATTTGCCCATCAGCAGTAAGCACCTGGGCGAGAGCTGGGAGGGTTCACTTTTCTGAGTGCGGAATAAGGGTTAAGGTATAATGGTGATAAGCCACCCTCAGATCTTGAATAACGAAAGGTGGTTCAGAACTTGAATAAAGAAAATTTGAAAAGAGAGAAATAATAATACCTCCAAGCTCTTTAACACTATTATTATCTTCTACTGCTTCTTTCCTTTTTCTTTTCTCTATTTCTCTCTCTCTCTTCCTTTTTGGTTTCTTCCCCATCTATCTCTCTTAGATGGGTTTGGCTTTTATTGTACAGTGGTACCTTGGGTTACAGACACTTCAGATTACAGACACTTCAGGTTACAGACTCCGCTAACCCAGAAATACTACCTTGGGCTAAGAACTTTGCTTCAGGAAGAGAACAGAAATCGTGCGGCGGAGGCGCGGCAGCAGCGGGAGGCCCCATTAGTTAAAGTGGTACCTCAGGTTAAGAACAGTTTCAGGTTAAGGACGGACCTCCAGAACGAATTAAGTTCTTAACCCGAGGTACCACTGTATTCTATGTTGAAATCAATAAAAATTGAATACACACACACACACACACACACACACACACAGTGAGCAGCTAGGCTGCAAAAGAACACAGGAAGCTGCCTTATGCAGAGTCAGGCCACTGGTCCATTCTGCTCAGTATCGTTTACCCTGGCTGAAAGTGACTTTCCAGGGTTTTTGACAAGGGGCATTCCCAGCCTTACCTGGAGATGCCAGGGATTGAACCTGGGACTTCTGAATCAAAAGCATATGCTCCAGCACTGAGCTATGACTCTTCCCTAAAGCCGACTGAGCAGGCACATAGGTCTCCTATTCACAGTGTTCCCGACCATACATAGGAATGTAGGAAACTGCCTTAATACAGACTCAGATCACAACTGACTGGCAGCAATTCTTTAGGATTTCAGGCATGAGTCTCTCCCAGCCCTGTCTGGAGATGCTGGGGTTAGAACCTGGAATATTCAGAAATCTATGTCCTATTTTTTTTTGGCAATATGCAAGCTGTCCCCCTAGGTCAGGCGGCTACAGCTGCCACTATCTTCATTTTCTCAAAATGCTTCTGGGGACTTATGGCATTACATTGGAAGCGGAGATCAGAGGCATCAAGGATGGAAGTTGTATCTACCTGGCTTGGTGCTCCTCAATACCAGGCTCTAATTCATATTTTTAAAAGCTGAATGCTAGAGTCAGCTGCAGTGGGCCCTGGCATTTTCCTAGAGATGCTGAGTATCTGTCTGTCTGTCTATATGTATGAATTCTTGGAAGTCTGGAACAATCCCAAAGCGGATTTTGAACATGGTGCCCAGTAGTCTTATTTTAGGGAAGCTATCCTGGATATAACATAAGTGATTTCACATGATCTCTCCTAACAGCCTTCCGTTTTGCAAAACCTTTTATGCCTCTCAGTAGGGGGAAAGCTGCACATTCAGAAAGGCAGCCCTCCTGCCAGCCATGCAAGTCTCAAAGGGCCATGGATAGTGTACAAAAATTCCTGCAAATCCAGCTAACATACACTTATAAAAACCTTTGCAGGAAAGCAGTGATGATCACTCAGCCTGCACTGGAAATAACTCAGGGTTGTTATTTGCAAACACATACATAAATAATAAAGAAAATGAAGACATATTGATCTTGAATTGGTTTCCTTTAGGGCTGCGATATCGCAACATCTACCGTTTTGCACATGCATTTATAGAAAATAATGCCCACCACGAGTTAACCCACTGTGTCCAATTTGGTAAAACAACACTAGTACAGCAATGGCACCTACCACTTAAGAGACATTCATATGTCCATATTGGAATCAGAACTCACAGAAACTAAAAGTCTGTGCAGTTCTACAAGTCCTGGGCTCCACATAGCAGAGAGCCTGGTTTGTTCCCCCCATGTGATAGTGGAGAGGAGGGAGCCAGGCTTGTCCCCGGGCCCATTTATGCAATGGCTTCAACTGGCAACCATGTTGCCCGGGCAGGCCTTACTTCCAGGAACCAATCAGCAGTACTGCTTGGCTCTTGGGAAGAAGGACATAGAGAACATGCTCCCTCTGGTCTGGCAATCCAGGCAAAACCAACAAACGAAGGTCTGTACATGCCTACAATTCCAAGCTGAAAGGAGGCACCCCATGGCTTAGAAGACTCGGTAATAATAACGATAATGACAACAACAGCAAGAACGGTTCTCAAAATTAGTTAACTGTTGTTGCAAAGCTTGTTGTTGTTTTTTTAAAAGTGTTTTTCCTTTCTGGTCTTTTCAACAGCTCACATCTGTTTCAAAATTGCAGCCTCCCCACCAGGGCTTTTCTGCTATTTTTCTTAAAAAGAGGTGCTAGAGCTCACCATGAACTTCTCCCGTGTTCTCTTAGAATAGCAATGGTGCCCATCTGCCCCCACCCCCAGGGAGCCAAAGCCTCTTCTTCCTCCTCCTCCTCTAGCTAAGTGTCCTCTGATGTCTTCTTTAGCACACTATCTGTAGGAGGTAATTTAAAGTGCTAATAACTTGCTGCTCTTCTTTACTTGGGATGAATGTGGGCAACCCCTGCGCTCTGCTTTTTATTTTTAATCTCCCGTTTTGATTTTTCTTTAAGCGACGACAAGAATCGCAATCTTTGCTGATTTATTCAAGTATAATAATTGCATGAAGAGTGTTACGCCAGGAAGGACCTCTCATTTCCAAACCTATTTGTGGTTTTTGCTGTTTGTCTCTCTGCACAAGGCACTGAGTGACCGAGGCAAACTAGAAACAAATGTATTAATTTCATGACTAATTCATTGCAGAGAACATCAGTGTGCTTGTGCAGACCTGACAAAGCAGCATGGCAGCATTAATTTTGCAAACCAAACTCTGTCTGCAACAGTCAGAACAGCAGGAAGGGTTCATTGGAACAACTATGTGAATTGCCAGCGAGTCCCCACTCGTTGGTATTTAATCCTTTCATGACTTGCGCCCAGTGCAGATATAGCACAAGCCTTCCAGCAAATCATACACTGCAATTTTGAGACCAGTTTTTTTTTTTTACATGGATGCACATTCCTAAGAACACAAGAAGCTCCCTGCTGGAACATACCGAAGGGGTCATAAGAACATAAGAAGAGACATGCTGAATGAGGCCAACGCTCATCCAGTCCAGCATCCTGATCTCACAGTGGCCAATCAGCTGCCTAAAAATTATTTGATTACAGTGGTACCTTGGCTCTCAAACTTAATCCGTTCCGGGAGTCCGTTCGACTCCTGAAACCATTCGAAAAAACCAAGGTGTGGCTTCCAATTGGCTGCAGGAGCTTCCTGCACTCAACCAGAAGCTGCGGAAGCCACGTCGGACATTCAGCTTCCGAAAAGTGTTCGCAAACCGGAACACTTACTTCCAGGTTTGCGGCATTCTGGAGCCGATTTGTTCGGGAGCCAAGCTGTTTGAGTACCAAGGTACCACTGTATTTGCATTTAAAAATACAATGCACAGAGCTGGTAGCATTAGGAGTTTCAATCAAAGGGACCCAGATAAGTTAAAGCAAGAGTTTAGGTAAGTCAAGTACACAATGCAACCACACAATCACATTCAGCCTGTTGAGAGCCATGGAAATCTCAGCACAGACGGAGGAGGAAACAGTAACGTTCTTTCGTCTGCTGCTCTGAATACATCAGAATAAAATTACTCTAGTATAGTATCAATGTTTCTTACCTATTCATTTCTTCCAGGCAGTCAGTAGCAAAGTAGAAACTCTTAATTTTGGGGTGGCAAGCTTTGAAAGCACTGTGAGGAAAGCAGAAAGAGGGAAAAGATAACCGTCTTGAAGTTCAGAAGGTATTTGGGGAGTTGAACTTTAACAGCAAGTTACCCAGGGAAACCGATATTCTGAGAATCCTGTGCTAAGTTCCCTTTGAATATGATGTCAAGTTCTTTCCCAAATTAGAACTTGACAAACAGATGAATAAGAAGTCAGGACTTTAGCTCTTTGTCTTTAGGAATTTCATCTTGAGTCCCACCTCTCAGAGGATACAGTGGATACCCTGCCCATAATGTTAATTTATGTGGAATGGTACCATTTTTTCTTTTTGTATCCATGTGCATAGTAAATCTATGCCAACAATTAAAGGGTTTTTTCTTTTTTCTTTAAAGGAAAACAATCCAAGAGATGCATCCTTTCCGGCAATTTTATTGCAATTACCATGCAGTTTGCATCTCCCTGGTCACATGCTTCAGGTGACAGACACAGCCCAGGTTCAGTGAAATGCCCCCAACACAGCCTGTGATGTCCTGTGCCCCCCTGGGATGTGTTGTTAATAGGCATTTGATAGTTAACCTTTTTTCTTGGGAGTTGTGATCAGGTGTATGTGGGTTGGAGAAGGGCGAGGGAGGCTTCTGTCTGTAGCTTTTAGAATTTGCCCATTATTTGTAACACTTGTTTTTAATCTTATGCGTGTTTTGCATTGTTAGACGCCTTGAGACTTTTTACCAGGTGTCTAACAAATTATATAAAAGCTAATGGTGATGATAGGAGTGCAGTCTTAAAGCCTACAAAATAAAGGACTCCTACTAGAAGTAAAAGTATGAGAGAGGCACTAAGCAGTGAAACTAGCATCTGCCTCTCTCCACCTCCCCTCATTGAACAAAGGATATTTTAGCAGGGCTCTTTTTGTTCCTAGCTCAAAGTTCAGGATGCGTCACTGACTAATTCCCTTTTCATAACACTCTCTTATTAAATGCCTTAGGATGGCATTCAAAGAACTGGTTTCCTGCATTTTCATTATAAACTCATCAGACCAGGTCACTGCCAGCTTTACATGTAACACCCTCCAACGTGTGACCTTTTAGGAAATGAACTGGAAAACCCTTTCAAAGCAGCCACTTGCTGTTTGCACAGCAAAGTTTTCTGGTTCCTCTCCACCCCCGACCCCATACCTCTCTAGCTTGTATTCCCTAGCACTATAGCTCTCTGATGGCATTTGCAGGTAGGGGGACAGAACTAAAAAGCTACGTCTGAGTCGTTGGTCCTCACTGGTGAGTGAGCTGAAAAATGGCTCACTACAGAATTGGCTCTGTAGGAATGGAAAATCAAGAGCTACAATGGATAGGTGTGACAAGGATGGGGTGATATTCTAAACGAATGAGTTTGAAGCCCTGGTTTCTGTTTCTTTAAGCATTTTGCCAAGACTGATGCATTTCAAAGTGGCAGGGATTTACAAAGCAATGGAGATGCCACTGTGATGGAATTAGAAGAGTAAATGAGCTACTAGCTGATGTTCTGATCTCTGTCCTTCGAAGCTAGCCAATAAAAGGCACCCCAGCCTTGTCATTGTGTGTCCTCGGCCATCAAAGAGACCTTCGTCCTGCTGACATTTTCTTCCTCATACAGCTTTCGCCGCACAGCGCATGCTTCCCAAATCCAGATATATCCCACAAGTCCTCCCTGTGGTGAAGTGGGCTTACTTGAATAAGACTGGCAACATGAAAGGCAGCCCGCGTGTGAGCACACAACTCAATGGCACTTTCTTTTGAAGCCAACCAATAATAGCTTCCTAAGGACTATTATTGGCTTCTCCTCATTATTTGCTTAGTGTCTGGATGTGCTGTGCTGCAAGGAGATGGCTCACACAAAAGAAGAACAGGTCTCCAGAAAGTGTAGGAAACCGGGAATCGGCACTTGCATCAAATGACTTGTTGATTTGCATTTCAGATACAAGGAAGGGCTCCTCTGAGCTTCTTTCCCATGTCTGAAGAGGTGTTCCTATTGAACTCTCATAGAATCATAGAGTTGGAAGGGACCATGAGGGCCATCGTCCAACCCCCTGCAATGCAGGAATCTTTTGCACAACATGGGGCTCAAACCCACGACCCTGAGAGCAAGAGTCTCGTGTTCAGGGTGAACTTTCTATATTGTTTATGGTAATGAAAGGATATGGGCAATAACCTGCTAAACTCCCCCCCCCCCCAATTAGTCAAAACATTCTAACTGGAATGGATCTGATCGACACTTTTCAAACTAAATGCTTGGATCAGAACTTGGTTATTCGCCAGCTCCCACACTTCCCAAATGCTCCAAGGTGGTTCTGAAGCCCAAAAAAAGATTGTTTCAAAATGTGTTATTAAAATGTGTATTTTGAAAGAAGATAAATATGTAAAGAAGTAAAAATATGTGTTTAAATGTAGATTTCTGTGCAGTTTTTTTTAAAGGAAAAAAGTTGCAGAAGGGATAGCTCCAGTCAGTTGAGCAAGAGATTCTTTATCTCAAGGTTCGAGCCCTACGTTGGGTAAAAGATTCTTGCATTTCAGGGGGTTGGACTAGATGACGCTCATGGTCCCTTCCAAATCTCCAATTCTATGTCAAAATGGGACAAAATGGACTGATGAGCGAGCACATGTGAAGCTGACGCGGAGTGGAAACAGGCTTATCTGTCCATCCTTAAAGAACAGACAACAAAGGAAGGGCAAGTCTTAAAGATAATGGAATATCCTGTCAGTGTGCACTAGATGGCAGACGTCTGCTGTTTATTTGAGTTGCACAAAGCAATGCTCTATGAAGTGCAATTGCTCAGAGAAAGAAGGGGGGGGGGGGAGAGAGAGCAAGCTGCCACCAGGCGTGTGGTTGGGTCCTTGCACCAGAGTGGGTGTAAGCTGCCCTGTTGGGCCAGCCCTGGATTTTCATGTGCCTGATCCTGCGAGTGTAATATCACCAAGCTAATGAATGTATGTTGAGAACACAACATTTGAGAAGTATATTGACAGATCAATATTAGATATGCAGTGGTCCCAGTGCTGGCCCCATCAGACAAGGGACCCTCAATGGGACCTTGCAACATGAAAGTGGTTGTGTGTGCAAGCCAGGAATTCTCTCACTCTTAAATCATATTCCTATGGTGTGGGGACTAACAGGTCGACAGCAAAAGTGGACCCTGCAAGCCCCTGTGTCTGCAAAGAGATTTGTACTGCAAGACTGGAAGGATGAACACCCACCATCTATTACCCAGTGGTCTGAAGATGTCACGCTCGAAAACATAGCTTGTATTTGTCAGCCTCATTCTGAAACCCATTTGGGCATATGAACTGCCTATGTTGCTTGTGTTTAAGTTGGGATCAATGGACTATTCTTACTGTTAATGCCAGCTGATGATGTTTCTTTTTTCTTTATATATGCAACCTTTTAATTTTATTTTAGATTCTCTCATGCTCTTTCTTGACTGTGGTTTGCAAAGTGATTTTTTAATTTTATTGATGGGTAGTAGCAAACCCCTCATCTTGTCTTCCTTTTATGTCAGTTCCACATGTACTGGGAAAAACTCATTTGCGATACTGGCGACCAATTGTGCTTTTGTGACAACGTTCTGATGCAGTGTCGTCCGACTGCTGCATCTTCCTTTCTTTTTCTAAGCTACACTGCAAAAATGGGATGCAGCAACCATGTTATTGTTACTATTTGATTTGTGTGGGTTGTTAAACATCTTGCAAAGCTGCAGCTCCCAAGAGATTATCCTGCTATCTAGGGAAGTTGGATTTCTGGTCCTGAGATTTCTGGCTGCCAGAGGCAGAAGCGTGATTCTTGCAGATTTTCTCTCTGCTTTGCCTTTAGGCCTGTGCAGTGACCTATTTCTCTCCCTTTGATGTGCTACCAAATCAGTGAGTGAATGAATGTTTACTTGTGTATGAAACACAGGTCATTACATCAGATGAAAAACCAATACAAAGCAGTGACAAATCTGGTCTCCAAAATGTTATACCGATTTCTAGATGCTGCTAACATGCTTACCCACAATTCACTATAAAACAACAAGTTCCACAGGCACCACCTGTTACCATACATTTAAGCCATTATGATACCACTTTTAAACAGTCACAGCTTCCCCCAATAATTCTGGGAACTGTAGTTTGTTAAGGGATCTGAGAGTTGTTAGGAGACCCCTATTCCTCTCACAGAGCTACAATTCCCAGGGTGGTTTAAAAATCAATTCCTCTTCCCAGGCAATGCAGATGACTGTAGGAGGCACCCTAACAACTCTCACCATACTACATATCCCAGAATTCATGGGGTGGGGGAGAGTGATGCCTTTTTAAGTGGTATATTAGGGCTTTGAATGTCTAATGTGAATGTGGTCTTAGAATATCTTATCTGGGTGCCAGGCACGGAAACTGCTGGGCTGACATTTCTGAGAATTTTCTTTTTTGAGTTCTATTCTGCTGGACAATTTCAACAGATAAGGTAGTGGAGAATAGGGAAGGATTGGCTGAGGTTGTGCTTTGCATTTGGAAGGTTCAATCCTGTGTATCTCCAAATAGGCCTAGGGGAGTCTTGTGCCTGAAACCCCGGAGAGCTGTTTTCTGAAGACTTTACTGAGTTAGATGTACCGAAGATGTGAAGAAGCTTCTGATGTTCCCATTTTTGGGGATCTGAGGATCCAACCCAACATAAAATATTGCTGAAGGGGCTTGATCCCCTAACTCCTTCTAGCCCTCCTCTCAGCCCATTGCTTATGAACAAACAGTAAGTTTTAACTGAGTTTAAAATTTCCCAGCAGGTAACATTTTTCACCTCCATTCTCTGCACGGATTGGCTCTTTCATTTGCAGGCTCTTTTGACTCATACTTACTGTTTCCTCCTGCACTCAATGGCTCTGTCTATCCTGAACTCTGGCAAACTGATGAATCCTTCTGCTTTTTCATCCTATCATGAAAGAAAGAGAAGAAATACAATTGGCAAAGAGCAAAAGGTTGAGCGAGGAGATTCCATTCACTCTCGTTATCCTAGATACTGAGTTGCCAGATCACTGAGCAAAAAGCTACGGTTAATAATGAATCTGTTTGCGGATGACCTTTAAATATGAGCACTTTCAGTGGGTAGACGGCAAGTTCGAAACTATTAATAACTTAGTGCTTCTCAAACATTTGCACTGTGGTATTTTTTTCCACCCTTTGTGTGATGGATAGTGCTTTCTGAAGTAAAGTTCTGCTGCAGTAAAGTTCTGGCTTATGCCACAATCAAAACCAGAGTCTATTTTACTTTATATTTAAATTGGTATCTCACCTTTTCTCCAAGGAAGTTAAGATAAAGGAGTTTTCATTAAGGGAGAGCCAAAGACAGTTACTGGTTCTCTGGACATTTTCGTACATACAAACATGCACGCTCCACTTTTAGCAATATTTTTGTTTTTGTTTCAGCAATTCAGTCAAAAGTGTTCATTGGTTTGGGAAGCATTATTCTCACTTACAATTTGCCCTCAGTGATCACACTGCCAAATCTGAGTGGCTGCATAAATTATTACATTTATCGATTTTTTTTGCTTCTTGAATGTTAAACAATAACACATATACAACTCCTCCCCCCTTAATAAAAATGTTGCAGTGCAGAATACAGCCATGTTATATAACACATCAAAAAAGGAGAGGATCTAGAATATCCAATATAACAAAAAAGTACAATATCAGAAATCAAGCCAGCCAAAATATTTTATATGCTGTAGGAAACTGCCTGTTGTCCACCTTGTTCATTTAAACGTATAATAAGACAGTACCATGCTGTGTAGCATTCTGATGTCAACTTGTCCACTATGTGACCCCTGGCTCAACTATGGGGAATTGACTGTCTGACTGCTCCAGAGAGCACTGCCTTCACTCTCAGTTGGCTTTGCTCCCCTTCACCAACACCCTTACAGAGTCAAATCTGATTGACTTTTTAGTTTCCGGTGGGTGTGGAAAGGTATTCACTTTGTGAGGAAACCTTCCAACCCTAATACCAAGAAGGTGCAGGAATCTGGAAAACTTCCGCAGCTATATTTATTTGTGTACAACAGGTCAACAACTCAGCATAGCAGCTAGGACTTGCTACATAGGCTAGACTAAGACTCCTACTGAGATGTGCAGGGAACCGCACCCAAAGAGGAGAGCTTCTTTAAAATGCCTCCAGAAAAGGAGAGCCTTCTCCCACCAATCCCCCAAGAAAGTCTGCTCCACTTACGAATAACTCCACTACTAGGAAGTTTCCCCTAATTTTTAGCAGGCATTTGCTTCCCTGCAATATCTTCTGATTGGTTGTAGTCTTATGCGTTGATCCAAAGGTGAACTGTTCCGGAATCTGTGGGAACGCCATCTTGGTAGTCAACCCAATGTTATTGGGCTCCAACTACCAACCCTGGATGAGATCTTCATGTCTCGCTGCTTGAAGAAGACACACAATATCCTGAGAGATCCCACCCACCCTGCTCACAACCTCTTTGCACTGTTGCCTTCTGGCAGAAGATACAGGACGATGAAAACTCGAACCACACGTCTTCTGAATAGTTTCTATCCAAGAGCTTTGATTGCACTAAATAATGACCTCAGGGCCAGTAGTAAGAAATAGCAAGCAGTGAATAGTAAGAAAGGAGATAGGTTTTAGGTTATGTTATGCTTTTAATAGGTTATGTTACATTCTGGATTATGGTATGTTTTAATAGATTATGTCTTAATAGGATGAGAGTGTTGGAGATATGTGTAAATGTGTAAGGCAAATCCGGTCTTTGGGTGCTTGATTTTCGTTGTTGTGTGTACTGTGTATATACGGACAATGACAATAAATTTATCTAATCTAATCTAATCTAATCTAATCTAAGATAACCCCACAATTAATTGGTAGCTGTTGTAAGAATGAGCTCATAGATGTTTATATTTACTTGCTTTGATATAAGCTAATTGGCTTGCTTTGATGTGGCCCTTATCTGTGGAGCTTGGGGTGCTGGACTCTGGCCCAGAAAGGGAGACTATCTGTAAGATTTGGGTATGTGCCCCCTATGCCTTCATCTAGTCAGGTGCCATGATGGGAAGTCCCGGGCAAAGTGATATATGATGCTTTGTTTATAATGAATGTATGAACAACATTTGCTTGGGTGTGGACAAGCCATCTCCTTGCTGCGGTGTCCATCCCATCTGGCAGACCTGGCAGGCTTCTTTGCTGTAAGTCTACTACATCTTTCTTTAATAAAGCACTTGAACTGATCCCTCTGATGTTTTTGACATCCTTCTTTGGTATCCCTGCACCCAACCACTCCCACAAGTTCTCATTTGGGCCTGAGGTTCAGAACATCCTACCCTCTGCAGCAACAGAGACCCAGTCTGCTGAATCTTCTGTGTGACTGCCCTTTAGGTATTTGATTTGAAATAGCACGACTCCACTTCGTTGTCTCTTCTCCAGGCTAAACATACACTGGCTCTTTCAACCATCCCTCATAGGACTCATTTTCCAGACTCCTCACCATTCTGGTCTCCTTGCTTTTAACATTTGAATAGGCTCCAGTTTGTCAATGTTGGGAAATCGAATCACAGTTCTCCTGCATCATAGGCTGTTTGTGCCTCAGCTGCTTGCTCTCTTCTGCTTGGGTCTTGGCTTGCAGATGGGAGCCAGCAGCTGGGACCCCTGGCAGTGTTTGCATTGCCCCTTTCCTGAAGCTCAGCTTGAAAGGGAGTTGGGCAAAGGCAACACTTACTACATTTACTTCAGAGCAGCATGCATGGTTTCCTCCACACACATGCCCCATTTTATCTTTACAACAACCCTATGAAGCAGGTTAGACAGAGATTGTGATGGCCCAAGGTCAACTAGTAAGCTTCGTGGTCAAGTCATAACCCAATCCGGTGTCACCCTAAGTCTAGGGACAGGGAACTTCCAACCCACAGACCTAACTAGGCCTAGCACAAGCCATAGTATGGTCCACAGAACTGTTTTTTTCCGAACCACCCACAATGGTTCCACACCTGAAAGGGGGAAAATTTGCAGCTATAGTTTGAATTCAGACTGCACCCAAAAATTGATTTCAAAGAGGCTCATGATGGGCAGGGGAGGTAAGAATCTATCCTACTTGCCAAATCAGGTTCCTTAACCTTGAACACCTGCTTCCCACATAAAAGTTTCCAGAATCTGATTCGGTATAAGGCAGCTTCCTGTGTTCATCATAAGATAGACAGCTGCTTTCGTGGGTGGCTGACATCCTCTTAACCATTAGAACGGAGAACCCAAATATAAGCCTGTCTTTCAGCATCGAGAGCTGTTAATTTCCCATGGAAGTATTCAAATAACACATATTTACTTTTTGTTTAATGCGATTTTTGCTCACACTCTGTACGTGCAGGCATCTCAGAAAAGCAATCGTTCACACTATGGAGCGGGTGCTGTTATTGCCCACTCTAATCTGAGAATAATCTCTGGCTGCAGTGGTACAAGCCGAAACAGAAGACAGCTAACTATCTTTGCTGAGTGATCACAATGCCAGGTAACCTCCTTATTAATATTCAAGTTGCAGGTAAGGAATTACCTGATAAAAATCTAAGCTTTCCATATGGAAATAAATCTCACCTTGATATTCCCCTCTCCCTTATTTTTCTTTTACTCAAGACAAATTCATTTAATCATTCACTGCCCTCTCATTGAGAGCTGGTACAGTTTGGTGGCTCAAAAGAAGAAAACACATCATGCACCCTATGGATGTTTACCCAAAAGTAAGTCCTGCTGTGTTCAGTGAAATTGACTCCCAGTTAAGTCTATAAAAGACTGCAGCCTGAGCTATGAATCAGGATGTTAGAGTCCAAATTTCACTCCAGCCAGGAGCTTTATTTGGGGACCTGCATATGGCCAATGGGCCTCCATCCCCTGAGGACCAATTCTGACTGGCTAACACCACAATGACATCAGGTGACCTGTTTTCCTTTGCCTGAATGGTTTGAAATCAAACTGCCCACATAAAGACACAGCACATTGCAAACACCAGCCACCAGCTGATTGGCGGTGCCTGCAAAGCCAGGATCTGAAGGGATCATGCTCTTTACCTGCTTCATGTCAACAGCATATATGACATCAGGTGTAGGGCAGGTGAGGATGGCTTGGCTCAAATAATCTCCCACACTTTCCCCCAATATCTGCATTTGGTAGATGGTTTTGAGTTGGAGAACTGCATCACAAAGTTAGGAGAAGCCTGTTCGTTTCAGGAAGTGTAAATGAAGTAGGTTTGCATTATATTGCGAATTGAACCAAATTTCTCCCCTATCCCCACTTTTGGGTAGACATGGACAGGATCACACTAGAAGTGTGGATGAGCCCTTACACTAGTCCTGTGTCTAGGAAGCCCGGGTCTAAGAGGTTTTCCACTTTCCCCACCACTTTCCCCAGGAAAACCCACTGTTTAATGCTGAATTGGAACAAACAGCAACCCACAGAAAATAAAACTGATGTTTGTTCCAATTCAGTGGTAAACAGTGGGTGACCCCGGAGGAAAGTGGTGGGACAAACAGACGTGTGGACAAGCTGATAGTTGCTATTTGGTCTCGGGAGCATTTGCATGGCTGTATTAGCAGATACAGTGGACAAACAGCACCGATTTTTTCCACAAAACAGCACTGCCACCATGCATCACTCACTGAACTAACTTACACATAGGCAACTCATTTTAAAAAGCGGAAATCCTCTATGTACAATTAAATGCAGGCCCATGCACTGATCTGCGAAGATGCATGGGAAGTAACATTTAGATTGGCAAATTGGAAGGATTTATTCAGCGCTATTCTAATGTATGCATACATGCATACATATGCCCAACTCTCACACTACTTCCTGCATGTGTTGTTTAGCAGGGTCTGAGTCCATTCATGTATGGAGAACTTCCACAATTAACCACTGTAAGCAAAAATGGCAACAAAAATGTTGCTGCATAGGGTGCTCCTGTTAGGGAGGCTTCAGCAATTCAATCTGCAAATTCTGATGTCAACTGACCTGAACAGCACACCCTGGACCCTGACTAATGTGCAGAAAGGAATCTAATTATCCTTTAGATTTCATGGTTCTCCCAAGCCTTGGGATGCAGCTCTCAGTTCAAAAAATGTACCAAAAATGTATTTTAGGATAAAACGTACCTGTAAATATGTATTGTGTGAGAAAATATGTTCAAAGCCACATATTTAAATACACATTCTCACGATTTTGTTTTCTATTTGCAGATCAGTGTAGAAGCATGATGGAACTGAGTTCTAAATGAACACAAGCATCGTTGACATTGTTCAGGATTGCAGCCAGTATATTCCATTCCATTTCCAAATCTACCTTAGTTTCATTTTTCCTCCTTAGAATTATCAGCACCCCCTGATCAAAATGCATGCTCAGTCCTCACTGGCCTCTTTGGGGTGACAACTCCCCTTCAGAGCCCACCCTTCAAATATTTTTGTACTTCTGCAAGGTTTGGGGCTTCCCCAAGCCTGCTGCTATCCCCAACTTGTGCAATGATGGCGCCATTTTTGCAACATCAGGACCAACACTCTGAGAACTGAGATCACTGATAGCATATATGAGTATGATGAACTTGTCTACACACACAGCAACAGCTTAGAGTGCACCTCATTTCTTCTTCTTCTCCGAGGGCTGGAAAGCACGGGGCCCAGCAGTTTCTCACTTGATCCATGCTTTCTTGGCATAGGTCTAAGTGGGTTTCTGCTTGCCTTGCTCCGTTCCCAGGGAAAACCTGCTCTTTAGTGCTAAATCGGAGCAAACATCAATCTGAATTGCCATTTGCTCCGATTGAGTGCTAAAGAGCAGTTTCCCCTGGATGGAAAGCAGCGGAACAAGAGAAAGTGTGGCTGAACCCTAAAGGTAAGCAACCGGATCTCTCTGCCCGTATATTCATTTTGGGATTTTTCTTTTCTGCATTGTGGTAGGTACTCACATTCTGGTTAGTGTACCAGTAGAGGGAAGAATCCTTCAGGACGAACCAGTATTTTTTCCACTTCTGGGTGAAGTAACCTTTGGCATCCTTCTTCTTCCACAACCAGCCCTCGCAATCTCCATGCCCCAAGTCTTTGCAGGAGATCCTTCGTCTGCTGCTGTTGTTCAGCGAACCTCCTTGAATGGAAATGGGAACATGAGAACTTCCAAAAACAGGAGAGAGGGCAAGTGTAATCCTTAAGGGTGGCTGATAAAAATGATATAAGATTCTCAGCGGAACCCTTTTAAATAAGAGGGACATTCATATGCAATTGAGAAATCCTTTCAGCATTTTATCCATCTGATTCATGGCGTTCACAGGGTGCAAAGGGCAGTCTGCCACATTTCCGAATCAATGTACATGCTTTTGTTTCCCTAATCCTCATTATTTATTCATTAGCATTTTGGTGCTAATTTCTCTTGATATACAATTTTTTGCAAGCAATTCCCCTAATGCAGTTTGTTATCTTTATACATACGTTCATTTTGGCGCACTTGCTCCCAATATATGTAGTTATGTACATATTTTGCTGAATGGAGAATTGCA
Source organism: Darevskia mixta (assembly GCA_034641385.1). Taxonomy (NCBI): domain Eukaryota; kingdom Metazoa; phylum Chordata; class Lepidosauria; order Squamata; family Lacertidae; genus Darevskia; species Darevskia mixta. The sequence goes on along the minus strand of JAWWNH010000061.1, from coordinate 6,140,746 downwards.
TTGAAAAAATTGGAGAAGTACAAATATTGAAGTAGAGTTGCATGTTGGTTTGTGCATTGCATTGGAAAGGGAAATTTAGGCAGGTTTGCATTAAAATGTAAACAGAGCCAGATTTCTGCAGACAGGGAGGGGAAAGACCCCTGTTTAAAACCCCAGAGAGCAGATAACACTGAGCTAGATCCACCAAATGGTCTGGCAGTGGTATAAGGCAATGTCTTACATTTCTAACAACTCTGTGGCATCTGTTAGTTTCATGGCTGAAAAGGGATTTGAAAGTGGGTCTCCACAAACAAAATCAGATTCTATCACTATACAACTAATATAAGGTAGGACAGTATTATTATTTTCACTTTTTGTACAGACAGGAATAGGGGTGGGGGGAAGAAGGAAGGAAAGCAGCATACCTAATCGAAATATATTAAAACATTGTCCAGTAGCACCTTAGAGACCAACTAAGTTTGTTCTTGGTATAAGCTTTCGTGTGCATGCACACTTCTTCAGTTGGTGAAGGGTTATGGCTCAGTGGCAGAACACTTGTCTCGCCTGCAGAAGGTCCCAGGTTCAATCCCTGCCACCTCCAGATAAGACTGGAAATGTCCCCATCTAAACCTCACAGAACAGCTGCCAGTCTATGTAGGCAGTATTGAGCTAGATGGACCAATGGGCTGACAAAGTATAAGGTGGCTTCCTAAATTTGTGGCTGGGGTTTTGGAAGTTAGCACCTGCCAGCTCACACTCAGCGATCAATTTTTTTATCAAAATATTCACTCAGCGACTTCTTGAACCCGACACTCGTAATATATGGGTGGGCTGTCTGAGTGTGTTAAATGAATATTGACATCAAGTGATTTCTCCAATTAGATTTATCAGTTTCCCAGCACATGGGCTGCACTGCATTGCTGGTTTGACTTCTCTTCCAATTTGAAACCGAATTAACAAATGTAGAGCAAGGCTGATCTGGACACAAATGTCTGTTAAATGCTGTTAGCCTCTCTCGATTCCCGATTTATTTATATAGTTCACATAACATCAGAGGATGCTATAGATAATGGTGATTAAAAAGTGTTGCGACTTCTCTGTCTGATCTCTTTTTAACCAAGTAAGAAAGAATGGTCAGTGTATAACAAAAGTATTTTTCAATAAAATCTGAGTCTAATTCACAAGGAGTACTTTGGCTTTATAAGGATGATATTGGATGCACAATTCATTTTCAACATTTCAGTGCATCCGACTTCATAACTCTTAACATTTTATTCTCCCTTTCTTTCTCTATCACCAGAAAGAGACCCCCTGCCCCTAATATTCATATCACTTTCCCTTAAACGCCTTGGGCAAATTTAATTAAAACATTAGACTATTCACTGTGAAAAATTGAGTTTACATTGTTATATTAATTATATTTGTCCTACAGCTGTGAAGCAGAGTCAAGAATTTAGATCACATTAAATTACTACCCTTTCTTCTTTGGCATCCAGCAGCTAAGCTCTGAAAAGTTTATTCCTTTCTTGAAGTGACATTCCAGCCAGTTTTAGAAGAACTGCAGAACATATAAGCTGGAACTAAAGGTTTAGGGTCTTGACAGCTAATAACAACCATCTTTCCCCATCTCTGTTCATTGAGATTTATCATCTGAATACCTTCTGTGGCTGTCCTTGTCTTCTGATGTTAAGGTGGGTGGTGAAAGGGACTGGACTCATTTTGCCTAATCTTTGGAACATGCTCCCAAGAAATATCTGCTGTTTGCTTGACACCTCTGTATTTACCAGTTAGAGGACAATCCCATTCATGCCTACATAGAAGTTAGTCCCACTGAGTTCAATAAGACTTACTTCCATGTAAGTGTGTACAGGATTGCAACCTAAGGTACCAAGTGAATTACGCGCTCTTCCTAATGCGGTTCTAAATGCAAGGTGGATTTGAACATCCAAATATGACTTACAAGGTGCCTTATGCTAAAGCTCTGCAAATGCAGGGCTTTCCCCCCACAGGTCGGAACTCAGTTCTGGCACCTCTCAGGTGGGAGTCATTGCAAGAGAACAAGGGAGGTGTTCATGCTGAGTTCTGGCACCTCTTTTTCAAGAAAAAAAGCACCGTGCTATAAATGTAATGCTTTCACAAAAGTGGAACCTTGATTTCCAAGTTCTGTAAGGAATATGTAAGCACATGAATAATTAAAACAACTTACCTTTGGGCCATTTCTTGCTTTTTACCCTCAGGGAAGCATAGTGAAATGACTGGAAGAAAAGAGAAAGAGAAAGAGAAAGAGAAAGAGAGAGAGAGAGAGAGAGAGAGAGAGAGAGAGAGAGAGACTGGTCAGTTATTGGCATGTGGAATGTTGAGCAAAGCCACTGTAGACTAAAAGTCAATGCTTCATAATGGCCACATACATTACTGCTTCCAGCTGGGATTCCACTCTCCCTCTCCAAAATGTTTGCCATTCTTAAAAAAACCAAACAAACTTCCATGCCAGCTGTTTAATAAGAATTACAGATATTCTAACAACGGAAAGGGTGAAGACACACATAATACCAAGTGTGGTGGAAGTGGCTTGAAAATCTGTCATTGTCATGGAGGCAGGCAAGACTTGAGTCAGGAGGAGGAGGAGCCTATAGAGTCCTTGATACCCATATCCCCTGCAGAAGGTCAAGCCCTCCTCCCCTTATATTCAGCCTGAGGCTAACAAAGTAGAACAGGGGTGGGGAACCTCAGGCCTGTCAACCTAATGTGGTCCTCCAAGCCTCTGTATCTGACCCTCAGGACTCTATGCAGGTTACTGTCCCCTCCGCAGCCACACATCTCTCTCCCAGGCCACACTGGTCCAGTTTTGGTTAAGCCTGTCTGGGATGTGTCATTAAACTTTGATAATGCATGTTGCTTTGCATGATGGAGAATAAAGAGGTGTGTATGTGTGTAGAAACCAGCCTGCTGGACAAGGAAGGAAGTTTTCATTAATTGACCCACCCACTTTCCCCTCTGCTTCCACCCACTACTGAACCCCCAAAAGGCTGCCTAGAAGACAATGTGGTCCCCAGTCTGAAAAATATCTCCCAGCCCTTTACTAGAACCTGAGGCTCATGAGCCAGGACCTAGATGATCCTATGAAGAATGATCCTCCTCCCCCAAGGAATCTATCACACCAAGCATCTCCCACTTCACAACTACTATTCATTGTTTCAGTGAGCACAATGGGCATGAAGTGACAGTAAAGCAACAAAATGCTCAGCTCCAAGTCAGAGGGCTCTCCCTTTATGAAATGCCATTCGTATTCCAAGGGGGTGAAGCCTGGGAGGAATAACCCGGAGTTATAATCCCTCCATTGGGATCACTCAGAGCTATCTGAGGTCCTGCAACCATGACACTGCCTGCTACTTGCTTGGCTACAGGATCCTCAAGTGCCCCCATATGCCTTCTGGGCTACACTTATTAGAAGGAAGAGACCAGTTTGCTGTCCTGCACAGAAACGCCTCAGAATGCAGTGAATGCGCTTTCAACCTGGAGCTGTGCTAAAATCTGACCTCCAGTTTCTTTAAAGCCCCCCTCCCCTTCTGCATGGAAGAACATTCAATTTGCCTGCCTCAGTATCAGGACACTTCTATTAAAATTCTGGTGGGTTTTGAGCATCTCTTACTGTTGCTACATGGCTAGGGTCACAAGTGGGAATGGGATATACACTTTTATTTTCAGGAAGCACTTCCATAACACTCTGCAGCCTCCTTGGGTGCCTGCACTTCCTGACCTGGAACTTCCTGACCTGGAACAGCTAATTCCTGTTGTTTTCATCTTGGCTTAGATGAAGGGAATGCATCTGGGAAGACTGCAGAGTGCAGGCGCTGGTGAGATGGTTTGTACTGGAATCAACAAGGGATACCCACATGACCTGAAAGTGTTGCTGTGTAATGCCAGGTCAATGATGAACAAAACCACTGCCATCCACGACCTGATTGTGGATGGGGGACTTGACCTGGCATGTGTGACAGAGACTTGGTTGGATGAGACAGATGGGCCAGTCCTTGCCGCTGCTTGTCCACCAGGTTTCTCTTACGCACAGCAACCCAGGCCATCTGGGCGGGGAGGGGGGGTTGCAGTGATTTTTAGGAAGTCATTAGTTTGCACCAGGCGTCCTATTGGAAAGACCAAGTTTTCTGAGTGCATGTTCTGGAAGTTGGGCAATAGGGGCAGTACAGGATTCCTTTTGGTGTACCGACCTCCCCGCTGCACCAAGGATTCCCTGCCCGAGCTGCTTCAGGTCGTGGCGGATGTGCTCCTGGAGACACCTAGCCTGGTTGTCTTAGGAGATTTTAATATCCACGCCGACACGACCTTACAAGGGGCCGCTCGGGACTTCGTGGAAAGCATGGCCTCCATGGGGCTGTCCCTGAATAAGTCTGGCCCAACTCATAGCCGCGGACATGCCTTAGACCTAGTGTTTACCTCTATGGATGTTGGTGATCTGACACTAAGTAAAAGCGATACAAAAGAAGTGCCATGGTCAGATCACTTCCTGGTGCAACTAGACTTCTCCGCGACCCTTCCCCTCTGCCGGGAGGTGGGACCGATTCGGATGGTCCGCCCCCGCCACTTAATGGATCCAAATGGTTTCCAGAGAGTGGTAGGGGATGTTTTATCCCATGTTGATGGCCTTTCAGCTGATTCCCTGGTGGCCCGCTGGAATGTGGAGTTAACCAGGGCTATTGACTGTCTGGCTCCGAAGCGCCCTCTCCGATTGCATGGAGCCCGGACAGCTCCGTGGTTTTCTCCGGAGCTGAGGGTGATGAAACAGTCGCTGAGACGGCTAGAGCGCCGGTGGCGGAAAACTCATTCTGAATCAGACCGGACACGGGCTAGAGCTCAACTTCGAGCCTACCAAGTGGCAATGGCAACGGCAAAGAGAACTTTCTTTGCCGTTTCTATTGCATCTGCAGAAAACAGCAGCAGGAGACTCTTCCAGGTGGTTCGCAATCTAGCAGAACCACCTCCGTCATCTGGGTCTGATAGGGACCCCAAGATCTCCTGCAATGCTTTTGCAATGTTTTTTGCAGATAAAGTCGCTCAGATTCGGAAGGAGGTAGACTCCACCGTGGGAGCAGAGCCGGGGCGGGAGAGTGCTAGAGCCCTGTCTAGTCATGTTTTATGGGATCAATTCCAATCTGTTACCTCCGAGGATGTGGACAGGCTGCTTGGACGAGTGAAACCGACCACCTGTCTTCTTGATCCTTGCCCATCCTGGCTAATAAAAGCTAGCCGGGAAGGGCTGGGCGATGGGCTCCGCGGGGTGGTGAATGCCTCTCTCTGTGAGGGAGCCTTCCCAGACCCACTAAAAGAGGCGGTTATTAAACCGCTTCTTAAAAAACCATCTTTGGATGTGGCCAATATGGCCAACTATCGCCCAGTCTCAAATCTTCCATTCTTGGGCAAGGTGATTGAGCGGGTGGTTGCTGAACAACTCCAGGCACGCCTGGAAGAAGCGGACCATTTGGATCCCTTCCAATCGGGGTTCAGACCTCATCATGGGACTGAATCTGCCTTGGTCGCACTGGTTGATGATCTCCGGCGGGCTAGGGACAAAGGTGAGAGCTGTTTCCTAGTTCTGCTGGATCTCTCAGCGGCTTTTGACACCATCGACCATAACATCCTTCTGGACCGCCTAGAGGGGTTGGGAGCTGGGGGCACTGTTATACAGTGGTTCCGCTCCTTCCTCCTGGGCCGTGTTCAGAAAGTGGTGGTGGGGGATGAGTGTTCAGACCCCTGGACTCTCACTTGTGGGGTACCTCAGGGCTCTGTCCTCTCCCCCATGCTTTTTAACATCTATATGCAGCCGCTGGGAGAGATCATCAGGGGGTTTGGGCTGGGTGTTCATCAGTATGCGGATGATACCCAGCTCTACCTCTCTTTCAAATCAGAACCAGTGAAGGCGGTGAAGGTCCTGTGTGAGTGTCTGGAGGCGGTTGGAGGATGGATGGCGGCTAACAGATTGAGACTGAATCCTGACAAGACAGAAGTACTGTTTTTGGGGGACAGGGGGCGGGCAGGTGTGGAGGACTCCCTGGTCCTGAATGGGGTAACTGTGCCCCTGAAGGACCAGGTGCGCAGCCTGGGAGTCATTCTGGACTCACAGCTGTCCATGGAGGCACAGGTTAATTCTGTATCCAGGGCAGCAGTCTACCAGCTCCATCTGGTACGCAGGCTGAGACCCTACCTGCCCGCGGACTGTCTCGCCAGAGTGGTGCATGCTCTAGTTATCTCTCGCTTGGATTACTGCAATGCGCTCTACGTGGGGCTACCTTTGAAGGTGACCCGGAAACTACAACTAATCCAGAATGCGGCAGCTAGACTGGTGACTGGGAGCGGCCGCCGAGACCACATAACACCGGTCTTGAAAGACCTACATTGGCTCCCAGTACGTTTCCGAGCACAATTCAAAGTGTTGGTGCTGACCTTTAAAGCCCTAAATGGCTTCGGTCCAGTATACCTAAAGGAGCGTCTCCACCCCCATCGGTCAGCCCGGACATTGAGGTCCAGCGCCGAGGGCCTTCTGGCGGTTCCCTCGCTGCGTGAAGCCAAGTTACAGGGAACCAGGCAGAGGGCCTTCTCGGTAGTGGCGCCCGCCCTGTGGAACGCCCTCCCTTCAGATGTCAAAGAGAACAACTACTACCAGACCTTTAGAAGACATCTGAAGGCAGCCCTGTTTAGGGAGGCTTTTAATGTTTAATAGATTACTGTATTTTAATGTTCTTTTGGAAGCCGCCCAGAGTGGCTGGGGAGACCCAGCCAGATGGGCGGGGTATAAATAATAAATTATTATTATTATTATTATTATTATTATTATTGTAGAAAGCTAGGAAGGTCATTCACAAACAACACCCTAGAGAAGTATGGTAAGCATGACAAAAATCCTGTACCCCACCCATGAAAATTTCAATTATTCTTTATTTAAAAAAAACCTGTCCCCTTTCATAATTTTTTAAAGCAATTTCTTTTATCGCTACCTGATGGAGAATGGTCAGGGGGAAATGCAAGAGAAACTTTCAGGGTGGAGCTATTGCAAACCACTCGTAGAGCACTTCAGAGCATATGCTTTGCCTGGTCTACACACACAGCAGGGCACACAGTAGAACAAGGTGGTAGAATGCTGAGGTTGCAGAATGGACTGTGCCACTACAGGAGGTGGGCTATATTTTCAAATTGCCCTTAGGGAGTGGGCAATTGGAAACTGCCACAAACACCAAATGGACTGGGTAGTACCTTTTCCCCCTGGTGTGTCTCGGAGCTTTTTATTGTTTTTTGAAGCGGGGAAAATTAAAAATTGGTATCCACACCTGTAGGCTGAAATGGTACAAACCAATCTATCACCTCATGATTCCAGTCCTCACATTCTGGTACATGTGTAGACTAGTACTAGATTTTCACCCTAAAACTGCAGCCGTGAATGTATAATAGATGGAATAACTTGAATCACATGGGATTTGTACCTTTTCATTCCTCAGTAAATCATTCAGACCATGACAGGGCTGGTTCTACCCAGTGAGCCCTGAAGGTGGTGCTGTTTGAGTATGCAGAGGATATAGATAAATTTTTTAATGTATTTTGTTATGTTAATCTATTGATATGGTCTTATTATGAATGCAAACCACTTCGAGATCTTTTAAACAGTAGAAAAGAAACAACGTCTTGTTTCCAGTGGGAGGCCAACTGTGTGGCAAGAAATGCTGTTTTGCCCCCACAGGGTTCAGTTATTTAGTGATAGCAAATCTATGTACTGTATTAGAATTAGGTAGAAGGCATAACAATGCTTCCCCTTTAAGCAAAGGTAGTGCATCTCCCCCTTTTTAGACCCTAAGGCAGGTTGCGAAATGTAGGCACAGCAATATTCTACTTTCTGCTGGCTCTGCCAGAGAGCGGGACAATACCTCCCTTCCTCCTTTGTAATCTAGTGGCAGTCTAGTTATGGCAAACTCAAGAAGAAGGGCGAACTCACTTCATCCTTACAGAACTCCACAGAGAACTTAATAAAAAGCTTCTAACCATCTTCGTTCAGAGCCATAGAACAGCCTATTGGAATGTGAGTAATATTTCTACACATGCCTTAACAATCTTCAATAAATCTATGTATGAGAGCTTTGTGGAGTTGTGTTAATACTATCCAGAAAGAGAGAGAAATTGGAACAGATGCACACCACAAAAAGACGGCCTTAGGGAGGTAGCAAGCATGTACTGGTTTTTCAAGGCCTTTGCCTGTGACTTTCAACAGGGCACCATGGTTGAGTGGATCGGCCCGGCTACATGCTGTTTTTCATTATGTCCTGTGCAATGTGTGCCTGCATCAATTTTAAACCAACGCATGTTTTCTACCTGCTTTTCTGGTTTCAAAGTGAAGTTTGCAACCACAAAGGGCTAGAAGAAAGCTGATTTCATTTTTTTCCAGTGGAAGCTTCCACATTGCAGCAGAATCAATAAGCAGCAGCGACCGCCCTGCAATCTGTTTGAGTGCACCCTACACAATGCAGTAAATTTCCATGAGCAGGAATTATTTTGAATAAATCAAAATCAGACAGCAGGAGGACATAGACAATCACATCCAACCTTATCAAGAGCTCATGAATTAACTCATTTTTCAGACTGCAGAGCCGCAAGCCACACACACAGACACAGACACACACAAACACACACACACACAGGAAAATGTGCACAGTGCCTGCAGAACCGACATAGGAAGAGCCCTGCTGAGTTAGATTGAAGGCCCATCCAGCCGAGCACCGAACTCCCCACAATGGCCAACCAGATGCCTTTGGGAAGCTCACAAGCAGGGCACCAACACAACCAACCAACCCTCTTCCATTGCTGCTATGAAAAATGGTCATAATTCAGTGGTAGAGCATCAGCTCTGAATGCATTGAGTAATCCAGTTAAAAAACGATCAGGAAGCAAGTAATTGAAAGAAAACTTATGTCCAAGACCCCAAAGACCTATTGTTTTGATTCTAATATTGTATTGGACAGTGTGAATTATGCAGATTCATATTTAGATGTGAAGTGAATCAGATATGTACCCCCCATCCCTACCCTTATTACCTATTTTGAGAGCTCTCTTTAATGGCGAGCAATGGTCATCCCCCTTAGGAATCGGTTCTACCACCTTGGCTGTTACTTGGCTGAAGACAGACTTATTGGCTGCTTTTGGTGGACTCTGGTCCAGATTCTTTCCATTGAGAAAGCATTGCAAAACATAAAATAAACATCTAGCCTCAGATAATGACCCAGGGACAGCTATGTGTTGCTTTAAAGGAAGTAAGCGCCAACTTGGATGGCTTTAAATGGGATTAGACAAATTCATGTAGGACAAGGCTATCAGTGGCTACTTGCCACAATGGCTGTGTTCTATGTCTGTTGTCAGAGACAAGGTGCCTCTGAATACCAGTTGGGGCAACCATAAGTGCTTCCCATAGGCACAGGTTGGTGGACTAGATGAGCCTTTGGCCTGATCCAGTACGTTCTTCTGTTATGTTCTATGTGAGAACATTAAAAGTGTTGTTCCCAAATAAAACAAACTTAAAATTCAAATTTTCCAGAAGTCTTCAACAGGCAAGATATTGTACAAAACAGGAGTTTATGTACACATTTACGGTATGTATTGCATTTATATCTCACTTTTTCTCTTTCCAAGGAGCTCAAGGTACACACATGGTTCTATTCCCCCTCCTCTTACCCCCACAACAACCCTGAGATGTTGGTTAGGCTGAGAGATGGTGACTGGCTCAAGTTCACCCAGTGAGCTTCATGGCCAAATGGTGATTTGAACCCTGGTCTCCTGTGTCCTAGTATGATTTTTCCTTACCCCCCCCTTGCTTTATGTAATGTCTTGCCTGATGAGGACACCTGGGGAATCTGAATGATTCTGTGACATTCTGGTTGGCCAATAGTTGTGGGCTTTGGAGAATTTTCTTTTTGTTCTTCTGTTAGAGAACATAGAAATAGAAATACTTTATTGTCACTGTGCCACATGTTTACAGTGAGAAGACGTTTTATAGCATTCTTCTGGCACAAATAACCATGTAGAAAGCCAGCAGAGATCATTGCACCCGTGTACTATTCTGTCTTCTCCTTTTTTGTCAGAAAATTCTTCCCTGACCATCTAGCCTGAAATTTAAGATAAAAAAGCAGAAAGGAAGGCATCTCAGCCGTGCAAGCTCTGTACATATCCATCAGAACTCCTAAACTAACTTGAGTTCCATGGAAGATGGAACTCAACAAGATGGCACTATTAGCCTCAGACTGATGGCTGGAGCACACAAATGCTCTGCTTATAGGACACGGGTGGGGAATCTCAGGGTCATGGGCCAAATGGGGTCCTCCAAGTCTCCTAATTTTGCCCAATCCACATCCCCCGCTGGCCCTGTTGCACCCCCACCCCCCGAGTGCTTAGGCCTGGCAGGAACATCCCCTTCAATTCTGTTAATATTTTCTTGTCAGGATGGAAGAAGGGAGTGATGAATATGGGCAGACACTAGCCTACAAATTTATATTTGTTGCTCTACAATAGTTTTTAAAAGCATTAAGACAAAATACAACAACCTAAAACCAATAAACAGCAGCATAAATATATATAAAAGGTGGGGGGGAATCAGGAATTGAGGGGTCTGACATAAAATAGGGTCTGATCTTATAGGTCACGGAAAGCCTGGCCAAATGTTTTAGTGATGTATTAGTACCAACTGGCCATTTGAATCAATGCAAGAACAGGCCGTTTGTGTGAAAACCTTTTAGGGTCCTTCCCTAAAAATTGCTCAGCTATAGCCTCCTGCTCTCCCGACCCCTGCTTGAGTAACAGCAACGGTGGGATATGACTGAACAACCTCAGAAACATGAGCCTAGCATGACTGTCACGCCTGAGTCACTGAACCGCATTGTGTTATGGAAATGGCTCAGGAAGCACATCACTCAGGTGACCACCTTAGCTTCAGAGGACTTGGGGGAAAGCAGTTACTATGAAAGGAGTGGGGAGCCTTTTTTGTGCGTATGCCTTTCTGGGCAAGCTTCCAATGTGTCAGTAGTGGGTGTGTGGTTCATAAATGCTTTTAAATAACTAAGTTTTATATGGCGTTGGAAAGGAAGGGTCCAGGGTAGAAATCATATGCAGTTACCTGAAGCCCTGTCCAGCATTTCTAGTTAAATGAACTCAGTTAGAAGGATTGGGAAAAACCTCCTCTGCCCGGGACTCTGGAATGCTGCTGCCAGATCACAGTCATAGAATTGTAGAGTTGGAAGGGACCATGAGGGTCATCTATTCCAACCCCATGCAATGCAGGAATCTTTTTGCCCAACATGGGGCTCAAACACAACCTTGAGATTAAGATGGCCCAGTGGCCTGACTCAGTATGAGACAGTTTCAGATCAACTAGTGTGGTGTAGTGGCTAGAGCATTGGACTAAGACCCAGGAAACTAGGATTCAAATCCCCACTCAGCCATGAAGCTCACTAGGTCATTCTGGGCCAGTCTCTCTCTCTTAGCCTAACCTATCACAGGGTAACTGTGATCATAAAATCATGTACGCCACTTTTGAGACATCTGGGAGATGAGAGCCTACTCCAAATTCTATCTGTCTTTTTGGTTAACTGCAGATCTGTGGAACTTACACAAGTTCACAATACATTCATGGAAAAGACCAGTTCAAAAGGATTTCATGGTACGGCCCAACACAACTCCCTTTCCAACTTTGGCAAGTAAGAACACTTGAAACTGGAATTATCCAAAGTAAATGCAACATTTGGAACATCTGTGAGATGGTTTCCTTGTGGTGTAAAAGATTTGTACCCGAGAAAAAATAAGCTCCATTGGAACCAATTGAAGGATTTCTATTCAAAGGAACAAAGGCACACCCCCTCTCTGGTTTGTTGTAAAAGACTCTGAAGATGGTGAACAGGCCAGCAAAAGAGATCAGAGAAAGCAGAAGGGATTAGTATGTCTAAAAATAGGAGTCAATCAGCCTCATTCTTCTTGTTTTCCTTCCTGCACACTGAATTATATTGTTCAAGGGAACATAATTAAGGAGGACTTTCTGGGGATCATAGAGGAGTCTAAGCAAGTTCATTGAGCTGTGAGTTAGGAAAATGCATGGGAAATTATTTTAAAAAGCCACCACTGTACAATACAGCATGATGGTCATAATGCAAGGGAAGGGCATATGCCTTGGACATACGTGGTCCTATTTCTTTTACCTCCAGCTACTGGAGCTCAAATAGCAGAACACTGAAAGACCACACCTCGGAGAGTTATTAACTGTCAGTAGGTGTGGAAGAGACATTCCGTTTTGTTTGCATTTTAATGAGAAGCTACCTAATTCACAATACTGAACCAATGTGCAAACTGAAACTCAGCTGTCCTTCAAAATCCACACTTCTCTGAATTTGGCAATGCAGTTTTCCAACCAATCAATATGCATAAAAGTGCATTTATTAGGGGAAAGGATATATGTTAGTGAAAGTGACATACATAAATCCATTATGTTAGGGAAAATAACTTGCAACAATTGTAATAAACTAGATGGGCCAACGGTCTGAATTGAGTATAATCTAGCTTCATGCTGGCATAAAAGAGCTCACGGTTTCAAACTGCTCTAGAAAACAGGAAGGGGTGTGTATCTGAATGCGAGATAGAGCAGTATACTTTATGGCTCCTTCTAAACCACAGCAAGTAGCACGTCATCAGTGCCTAGTGCCTGCAATGCAGGATGTTGAGTGTGTGGTTTTGGTTCACACACGGTTTAGTTCCACTGGCATCATTTACTCCTCTCCCCTCTGCCACATAGAGAACTATGTAGGGCTGGAAAAATGTATGCTAAGTACTCTGCTGGGTATGGGCCAGTCATAGAGGGGACACAATTGCTGTATGACATTTAGCTGGAATTTCCCAAAGTGACGAAACACCCATTTTGCACCTTAAATGCTTGCTTTACAACTTTTCTCTTGCGTGGCTCAACAGAAAATGTGTGTTTGTTTGCTGATGGGTCTAAGCTGTAATGAGACATCTTTTGAGACATCTTCATGGCTGCCAGACTATTTTTCCTGTCAGATTTAAAATCCTAAATCAAGGGCAGCTTAGGTTGCTGAGCTACAACTCCCATCAGTCCCAACCAGGACAGCCAATGGTCAGGGGTGACTGGAGTTGTATGTCAGCAACATCTGGAAGGCTGCAGCTTAGCCATCCCTGTCATGGCCAACCTGGGTCCCCAATATTTCAAGGAGCATCTGCTCTACTGTGCTCCTTTCACACTCACCATGGCCACTCAAATCTAACAAGAAAGCCCCGTTCTGGGAACCATCAGCAGAAGATGCTAGACTATCTCAGCAAGGAGTACCGGTAGGTACTTTTCAGTGGTGGCCCCTATTCTTTGAGGGGTGAGAGACTGTTGACCAGCAGGCAATGGTAGGGTTGCCATATTTCAAAAACCCAAAAGTTTTTGAGCAAATGTTAGGGGAAACTGGGCAATGCACACAGTGAAAATAACATTCAAAAATGGGTTTTTGAAATAGTAGGGAATATTGCTTGCAAAAATGTGTATATTTGGAGAAATAAATAGTAAAATCCTAAGTAATTTTCATGAGGACCTTTTTTTAAGCAAGCTGGTATAGAAATGTGCTGAACGCAAGACTGAGAATGGTGTGAGTTATAGTCCAAAACATCTGGAGGGCATCAGGTTGCCAGAATGGTTTATCAGTCAATCCCTCTTCCCAGAGAGCTCTGGGAATTACAGTTCTGTGAGAGGAATAGAGGTCTCCTAACAACTCACAGTACCCCTGGCACATGTCAGTCCCCAGAGTTCCTTGGGGGAAGACATGACTACTGAAGTTGCATCATAGTACTTTAATTGTATGGTGTGGGTGTGAAATAGCAGCAGTCACACGCAAGCTGCATGGTTTTCATCAGGACCGCAGTGGGGAGTAGTACAAAGGGTTATTCCCCATTTCCAGACACGCTGCCATCCCAAGGAAAACGCTGCCCTCACACCTGCTAGTAATTGCTTTGCGAAAAAATTAGATGCAGCTGAAAGTGATGCACAGAAGTCCCAAATGCAAAACAAGCGCAGAGAAAGCCAATGAACGTGACGCACAATCTTCCCTTATGATCAGATAAGTGATGATTTTTAATGTCTCGCAATGTTTGGCTGAGGCAGCTAAGGAAGATAGTAATTCATAAGGGGCTAGGAGCACTGTGTTCCGATAAGGAGGAAAGAAAATAAATAAATAAACATTATTTGTCAATCTCTTATCCACAGGCTTCACAATTTCCTACAGTGCCTCTATCAAATCGCATAATCATAACTCAGTATGCACAGCAAGAATGGCAAAGCTTTTTTTATTATTATTCTGATAGTTCTTCGTGCAATTCTGAAAACCATTCATTGAAGTTCTACAGATATCAATGAGCTGAGCTCGGACTGTTCTGGAGTAAGCCACTCAAGGACATAGATGTGCTTAGCATTTTTTCCCTGACATTGTTAAATCTATGCACAGGGCAAGGGAACGAATTAATGTTTGCACTGAGTTTGAGCCCTTTTCCATGCTGTTTCTACACTAAAACATTTCCACAATGCTGATCACTGCCTCTTATGGTGTAGAAACATCCATACCTTGCTGCTATAAGCAAAGTTGCATTTCCCTCCTGCAGCTAAGGATGGGGAAGATTTGATTCATTTTGCACTTAAAGGTAAATCTACATAATTCACAATATTCTAAACAACATGTGCTTACAAACTTAGCCAGCCTTTGAAATTTGTGCTTCTCAAACTTTTGCAGTGCAGTTCACCAGCCAAGTAATATCCACAAAAATGCATGTACTTAGGGGAAGTGTGTATAAAAATGCAGATACTATTTAAAAACACACTTTGTTAAGGACATTACTTTGCAAAAAATGTGTGTATTAGGGGGAAACTGAATACAAACATGTATATTAGGAGAAATTCACCAATTACTTTTCATGGGGAATTTTTTAAAAAGACTTTGCAAACTGCTGTAGAAATGTGGAGAACTGTACTAAAGACTGGAAAAATTAGAAATGGCAGTCAATCAAAACTGACTGATTTGCTCATCCCTATCCGCAGTTGCATTTTCTTGCTCCCTGTTTTTTTTTAAATAGGGACTTATAATAATGGATTTCAATGTAACTTGCAGTTTTGCTCTATAAGCCCCATCCCTGCAACTTCAGGTGAAGAACTGGCTGCTTCCCAGTCCAGGAATAAAGGGGTTAAAGAGATGTTTGCTTACCTCATCTCCCCCAGAAGAGAGTGACTGGCTGAAGTTAAGAGCTTTCTATTTCTTGCTCAATTCAAAATTTGGTTTAAATCTATCAAGCACTTGCTGACCTAGTGAGAACATGTCATTTGTTAGAGTCTTTAAAATCTTCTTAACCAATAGTTTGATTCCTTCACAAAGCCCTCCACTGACTCTCCCGTAAGTTTCCCAAGTAGTTTAGACCTACAGGCAATGTTGGCAGAATCTTAACGGATCACTTCCTAAGCGGTAACTTAAAAAAAGCAAGCAGTAGCACAACCTATTATCTGTCTGGAAGCTGAATCTGCATCTATAAATGACAAAATTTACTCTCAGATGCAAGAGATTACTCATCCCCTGTCAAAAGCCACACAAATCAAGTCTGAAGAAAATGAATGCTATCAGCAGCTGCTCTCAAAGTTTGTGCCTTGTTTGAAATCCTGAATGCCTACCTAATTGCGCACTTTGCTACACAATGTTGCTCTCGATTACTTAGAATGGAGTTTAAAATGCAAGACGTGCACTGCAAAGCCAATGGAACTGCCAGGCCTTCTGTTCAGAGTATTCGGCGGTTCAGCTAATTACCCCACGTTCACTCCATGAAGAATAGCCCAGAGGAAGGGGGGGGACCCCCATAAAACTCTTAGCAGCTTCCTGGCAAGCAGCAATAACAGCTCATGAACACACACCCCTTGCTCTGACTCTTCCCAACAGCATCTGGACGTGCATATTCAAGGAGCTAGATTAGAGACCCAGGGTAACCACAGGAAATGCCTCAGCAAAGCCAATCCAAAAAGCAAGGGAGAGAGATCTGGCAGAATGGTCATCTAAACAGCTGCACCGTTTTAAGCTGCTGGATCCAGCTTTTTGTGGGCTTCGGGGCTTGTATCCAAAGCAGCGCTAAATCTCTTGCTCCATTAACACAACAATTAACCTTTACACAATGAAACTCCTCCCCTCTCCTCCTCTTACAGCCCCCCTCCATTTGTTCTGAGGTCCCCCCCCCCCCGCAGATTTGTGGAGGGTGCAGGTTGCACTTGGGATGGAGAAGAGGGGGAAAGGTTCTGTTGCACAATCATAAATCCTTGCACTAATGGAACGAGGGTGGTGGAGACCACTCTTAGTCCCGTCCCTCCGCCTCATTCTTCCTGTCACTCAACTGAGGCAAGCCCTACTTTGGGGGTTCTGTCCTTGGTAAAACACAAGCTCTATTTTGCTGCATAAAGAGACACCGTTGATGCTTTTAAAACATCCCACCAGTGCACAAGCACACACAGTGGAGTTCCTTTCAATTCCAGATCCCTTGTCCAGATCTCTAGAACTTAAACCTGAGGAGCAAAGGGAGAATATCTCTCATAGCTCAAGTGCACCATCACCAGGCAAAAGCATATGTGTGGACACAAAATGCCACCACCCTTTCCCTCCAAACTCCTTTTCCGCCTCGCCAGAGAGTAAAATGTGGCTGAATGTGGGTTTGAATTGCAGCTCTCCTATTAGAAGTACAACCAGCTGGATCTATTGTGAGGGGAAATGGAGGGGGGGGGAATTCTCCCCTCTCATAAAACCAGGACCCAGAGCCATCCAACAAAGCAGAACGGCAGGAGGTTCTGTAGAGACAAAAAGCAGCCGGCCATCACAGTCATTGTTAAAGTATGGAATTTGCTACCACAGGCATACATAGGACTGCAGATACACAATTTGCCCCTCTATTTTTATCCAGGCAATATTGCATAGCAAGTGAGAAGTTCCTCAGCCAGGGCAGGAATGGGGCGACACTGGAAGTTAAATGCTCCCTCTCTTCTTCCATGCCAAGTGGGCCCTAACTGCAGAACTATGCCTTGGCCACCCCTGGGTGCTGGCCATGCTGCACTGGAGATGGATCCCATGGGTGGCATCCACTTGCACAATGGAAATTTGATTGCACAAGTAGGACTTACATTTGCTTTCCTCATCCTCTTGACCTGCTCTGTGGCATGACAAGCTAGGGAATGCAGCAAACTGAAGTTACCCCAGAAAGAAACAAGCTGAACCAGTGCCCTTTTGCAGCAGAGGGATCAGCAGCAGCCTAATCACTAAGAACACCTGTGCTGCAAGAGGCTGCTCTACTTAAAGGGGCCCAGCCTTCCCTAGTAGTCTCCTACTGTAACAGGGTGGGGAAGGCACAGGCTTCTGCCAAGCATGGATCCTCTCAAATTGGCCTGATTCAGTTTGGGATTGGGAGCAAATCCAGTGCACAGCCATATTGGTGGCTTCAGAATGTAGAATGACAGTTGGAAAAGAAAAGAAAAAAACACAGAAAAAAACACAGAATTGGGCAGAGTATGGAATGTGCAGCTCAGAGGGAATCGATGGCCAGATCTCTGAACAGCAGCTTTTATTTTAGGAGGGAGGACACACTGCACCCATTCTGATGCATGCCACATCTATTAAGGTGTGCCAGCAAAATGGAGCTTCCATGTTCAGAAGCGGTTAGCATCCATCTATCTCGATAGACAATGAACCTCTGGAGGCTGAAGTCAAACAGCTGCGCTAGCAGCACCAAAGTGACCTCCTTGGGGCACAAGCCTGGGCAGTATGTATGAAGGTCCTAGGCTTCCCAGACCCTTCCCCTCGGCCTCGCTGATGTGGTCCAAAGCAATGGCGTCGCAAGGGGGACGGAGGGGGCGGTACGCCCCGGGTTCCACGCAGGGAGGGGGTGACAGTTGGGCTGGCCCCGCCGCTACTCCCGCGGCACCCTTGCAAGCCGCTGCGCCAAAAGCAGCAGCGGCGGGGCACCCCCCCAGCTGCCGCACGCGATCGGCAGCTCGGGGGTGTGTGTGCCGGCACTGCTGCTTTTGGCACGGCGCTTCCTAAGGGCGCTGCGGGAGCAGTGGTGCCAGTTTGGATGGAGTGCGCACGTGAGACTTCGCACGTGCACACTCCATCCAAACCGGAACCGCAGCTTCTGCGGCGCCCTTGGGAAGCGCCATGCCAAAAGCAGCAGCGGCGGCACCCCCCCAGCCACCGATCGCGTGCGGCAGCTCGGGGGTGCCGCCGCTGCTTTTGGCGCGGCGCTTCCCAAGGGCGGCGCGGGAGCAGCAGCGCCCTGGCGACGGAGTGCGCATGCACGGCATTCGCGCTTGTGCATTCCATCATGACGTTGCGTCGTGACGTCACGACGCAATGCCACACCGCCCCGCCCCCAGGGGAAGCCTCCGTTCACCGCCCCCGGTGGCGAGGAGGCTTCCTCCGCCCCTGGTCCAAAGGAAAGCAAAGCAATACATCTGGCACCAGCTTGGCTGCAGGAGTTGCCCAAAGGAGGCATACAAGGTACCATCCAACTGCCTTAGGGACTCCACTCTATATTTGTTTAGGGTTTACTCCATAACCTTTTCTTCTCACTGAGATGTCCCATGAGGCAGCAGAGGTTTAAGATCAGAGTTTACCTGCTCCTAGATAGGTTACCTTCCCAGGCTGACGAGCCACATCTGCCCCTCACTTCTCTTTACGGCATGTGCCTTCTTGACCATTGGACCCACTATTGGTCTTGTCCACTCAATCTGCCAGAGCCTGTCTTCACGTGCAGGGAAATTCCCTAAATCACAGAGAGTTTGAGACCCAGCTGCTACCCTTACCTGGTTTAGACAGGCTGTTGAAGCAGTCTCCTGGGGTGTGGCTGCTGTGGCACACTGATAGCATCTAGGAGCCACAGGTGAGAGCTGAGTGCACAATGGGGACCAAAGGTGGACAAACTACCCCAGAAGGAACACAATGTGTCCCCCACCAGAGGTACCAACCCACCCCTAACACCACATACACCCCTCAGAAGCAGTATTCAGAAGCAGAATATCTCTGATTAACAGATATTGGGGACGAACAAAAAGGGAGCTGCTATACCCATGGGCTTGTATCCAATGCAGCACTAAGTAACTTGTTCAATTACAAAATGATTTATGCCTGCACAACCAAACTTTTGCCCCTCTCCACACCACAGCATGCCCCCTAAATCTGTTCTGGGTTTCCCCCAAGCCTTCTGGAGCAGATATTAGGAGGGTGCAGGGTGTGGGTGCAGAAGAAGGGGGAAAATTCAATTGCACAAGGGCAAATTATCATGCTAACGGAACAAGTACATTGGATACTGCCCATTATGGCCCATTCTTCAAAAGTTTTTGCTGTTGGGAACAAAAAGCTTCACTTGATTGCTCTCTGGTGCAAGTAATCCAGCTAAGCATTTCTTATATACTCAAGGAATGGCATGGCTTACAAATCCATCATTTCAGCAGAACATTGCAGGGTGATAAGCTGGGGGGGGGGGAATCTACATTAGCCTTTGCTTGAAAAACAACACACATAACACTGGATTGTCAGATGTGCCCACCAGCATAGACACAAATTTAGAGACAACTCTATATTATCAACACACAGCAATGAATGATTTCTCTTAGGATAGGACAGTCATTTAGCAAGGAATTACCTTCCTCATGGATGTGCCTCCTTGTCGCTCAGTGGCAGAACTCACATACCTGCAGAGAGATTGAGGGGAAAGGAAGAGTCTATAACTTCAGACAAATACAATCTGAATGAATAATAAATATGGTTTATTTGCTCAGTGACTGCCTGATTTACTTGCCTGCCTGAGCATGGGGCTTATTCACCTAGCACGTCTCTCTTACACACAGTCGTTGATCCGAAGACGGATCAATGAATAAGTAGGTAGTTCTTAGACCCGCTCAGTAAGAGCCACACAAACAACGGCTCCCCCAAATCAAAGAAGAACAGGGTCATTCAAAGTCTTCTGAGCTATTTAATACAACGTGCGTTGATTTGGTCTGTAAAGCAGATTGCAAAATCAAGGAAAAGTCTGCTCAAAATGCTAGCTTTAAGAAAAGCTTGGCAGAGAGGGAGATCAGCCTAAGAAAATGTAACTGGTTCATTGGAAAGCATCTGCTTTAGCAATCCTCAAAGCTGATTAGCTGATCTCTATTAATGCTAGCATTAGGGGCTGGGGGTTGGGAATGAGAAGGTGGAAAACAAGTGTCTCCAGAAAGAATTGAAGCCAACCTGACATAGTTAGGAACATGGAAAGCTGCATTAGTACTGAATCAGACCCACTGGTCTATCTAGTTCAGCACTCTCTACTCTGACAGGTTTCCAAGTCCTGCCTGGAGATGCTACAGTTTGAACCTTGGACCCTCTACGTGTAAATAATATGCTCTACCAGTGAACTATGGCTCTTCTGTAGGAATTAGAAGTGTCATAGCTCAGTGATACAGCATCGGCTTTGCATGCAAATTTCCAGACCCTGGCATTTTCACAGAGGGATAGGAATGTCCTCCACCTGAAACCTTGGATGGCCTCTGCAAGCCACCACAGATCAGGTGTGGGGAACCTTTGGCCCTCTTGATGTTGCTGAACTACAACTCTCATCGGTCCCATCAAGCACAGCCAATTGCCAGGCTTGATGAGAATTGCAGTTCAGTAACATCTGGAGAGCCAAAGGTTTCCCATACCTGCCATGGTCAATACTGAGCTAGATGAACCAAACGTCTGACTCAGCATAAGGCAGCTTTCCAATGAGCAAATTTCTTCAACTCCTTCTTGTATTGCACCATGAGTTTGCTTCCTCTTGAGCCTCTGTCCCACTCCTGAATTCCAGTTTCACTAGTATTCCTGAAGTTAATTCCACAATCAGAATGTGGTCAGTTTGTAGTGGCTTTTAGTTCTTTTGTATGTATGTGTTAGTAAAAACCTACAAGAAAGCAATCCTAATGCAATCCTATATATAGTTGCTTCACAATTCTTTTGGGTGTGGTGTTTTACTTCATGTGCAGCATGTACTCCTGCCAAACTAATTTTGACAGAACTGTACATATATATGATGGCACAGATTGCTTTTTTTGCAGGGTTTTACCGTGATGCACACATGAGGAACACATAGAGTGTGGGAAATTGTTCTATATAGGAGTCAGAAATTAAAAACAAAAACAAGCCAGATTATTGGAGGATTCCTAAAGCATTGGTTCTATTTTGGAAATGAGACTAGTCAGTTTGGAACTCCAAAATCCACAGGGAGTTTTGGATGTGGAGAATTTTGCAAGCATTCCAACACAATTCTATTGTGAACCTAAGCAGATTTGACCAGGTAAACCTGCATGGGAGACAGGGAAAGGCAATTCTGACAATTTTGGTTTCCTTCAGTTTTGCGTTTTTCCATTCTTAAATTCAGTTCGCCACATTTCCAGATCAGTTCATATTTTTCTTCAGCATATTAGTGTCCATTTTTCCTAATAAGCATGTATTTGTATGCATTTTCCCCTAATGAACACATTTTTGCAAAGCAATCTCTCCTAATATATGCATGCTTTTTGGTAAACTTGTTGGCTGGAGATCTACATTACAAGATTTAGAGACGGCTGTGTTTCGGTCCACATATTGTTTTGTAATGTGTGAATTAGGTAAGATCGCCTTTAAATGCAAACATTTCTATTTTCTCATCCATCCTAGTGGGAGGCCCCATGCAGCCACATTTGCAGGCCTTTCTAAACAAGAAGATATACTGGGAAATAAGTGAAACAAACATACAGATAAATCCTCCAACATGACTCTGCTCTCTCCTTTTCATTCTAGCAAATTCTCTCTGTCTGAGTCTCTGGCTATTCATAGCAGAATCCTTCCTAATATGAGCATCTTGCGCCTTTCTGCCCCTCAAGTAATTAAGAGTTCAGTTATAATAAATATCTGCAAATTGATGCTTGTCCAAGGGAAAGCTATTATTGAAGTTGCAACACCAATGGTGTTGAAATAGATGGCTTTTCATGCTTCCTAAAATGAAAGTCTCTAAGTTGATCCCTCTTAAACATTTCAGATCATCTGTATTCTCAAGGCTAATTCAGTGTAATGCAAAAATGGCAAGCTTGTTTCTAAAGGCTTTATCTGTACTGCAAACATAGGAATGGAACTTTGGACAGAATGCCCTCCAAGACAGAGACAGATTTAGGGCAACACAAGTGGTTCCCCCACACAGGGAGCTGGGGCCAAGGGGGTTCCTTTCCACCTTCTTCCCAAAGCTTAGTGAGGGCTCTGTCAGAGTCCTCCAGCCTTCTTCCCAAAACCTAGTTAGTACTTGCCTAGCTTTGGGAAGGAGACAAGAGGGCTCTAGGACTATGCCAGAGCCTGGTGCCTGCTTCCCAAAGCCTGGTGCCTCCCTTACCTGGCTTTGGGAAGGTAGCACATGGGCTAGCGGGCAGGGGTCATCATATTTTGGCCTCTTGCAGGGTGCCATATTACCAAGGTGCACCCCTAATGAAGAGAGCGTATTATGTGGAAGAAATGCCACATGCCACTAGGGACATGTGGGGGTGGGGATTAGATTCAGTTCAGTTTAAAGGCAAATCTACATAATTCACACTTTCCAATACAAAGTCCAAACCAAAACACAAGCATCCCTTGAAATTCATACATCTTTGAATTTTGGAATGCAGTTCTCCAGCCATTCAATATGTACAAAAATGCACATTGCCTGGGTAAAGTGTGCATTAAAATGCAAATGTTAGTGACATACAAAAATGCAATAGTGAAAACCGCTGTGAAAAAATATGGATATTATGTAAAATTGCTTTGCAAATATATAAATAATAGGCAGAAAACGCACTGTTCACTTTATTACTGAAGTTGCAGAACAGCATTCAAGCATGTATATTAGAAGAAATTTGCACTAAAATGCTGATAAAGTTTCATGAGGACTTAAAAGAAAAAAGAATTTGCAAAGTCATTGAAATGTGCAGAAGTGAACAATCTTCTGGAGTTTTGTTTAAGAAATCCAAGATTACATGTGCAAGCTTTGGCCTGAATGATCCTATTTCAAACTGCCCATAAGGTTGCTAAAAGTTTTTGTACAATCCTGCCTGGGTGTTTTCTCTCCCTTGTTTCTGGAACCGCTGATCTGACCCATCTGGAATCTGTCAGTTTCAATGCTCAACCTCATTTTTTACAATCAACACACAGCTGCCCTCCTGACTGGGCAAAAGCCTGCTGAGGCAAAGGTTTACTGCATGTCACGAAACTGGAATAACATGAATCTTTTTTTTCTCTTTTTTTTGCGGGGAGCAGGATTTTTTCTCTCTCTCTGCAAACTTCCAAGTAAAGAAATGGGTATGCTTGGCTAACAGACTGCTGAAAGGCCTAATCGTTTGGAAAATACAGAATGTATCCATGAACAGTTTCAAGCACAGTTTTTTTCCCTACTCGGAGAGCACATCCATGCAGGAAGTGTAAGCCTCGAATAAAACAAAGAGATCATACAGGTAGACACAACAAAACACATGCTTCTGCAGGAAAATATGGTGGAAACATTTTGTTCATTTTGTAATGCGTGTGTAGAAAACACCAGTGATCTTTTTTTTATTCATAAAACCATCACTCGAATTGTCACATGCATGATTTGCATGTGACATTAATGCACTTTAACCCCCATCTAGGCAGAACAGGTCAGATGGTCCTGAGAGCCTCTAGCAAATAAATATGTGAATATTGAGGATATTAATATTATGCATATGGAAGCAAAATGGATGAATAAAAATGGACTCTTCTTTGAAATATTTCCCCCCCAGTTCAAACATATGCTTCAAAAGTTTTACTGCAGAACTTAACTTTAAAACAACTTGAAACAAATAAAGTTACATTCAGATAGATGCATAATTTGTATACTTGTCCAAGTATAAGGCACTTTACAAAACACATTGCATCCGGAGCTAAAAATCAAAGCTCTCTCTCTTATCCATTTCAGCTTCCTGGAGAGAGATTAGTATTTCCATTCCCTTCAGTAGCTTGAGAACGAAGATCCATTCCACCCAAGATGGAAGCCCACAGATTAGCATATGCATAGACTTGTAATACAATCCTTTTTGTGTGATTCTGAGTTCATCCCCTTGTGAGTGAGGCACAGAGATACAGCCCCACTTAATGATTAATGTTAGGCTCTCTCTTCAGTTCTTCTTTAGCTTCAATGGAAATTCCCACGCCGTGCTTCACAGTATACGCATAAACACTTTGGAGTTATTTCCCATTTCAACGTACATTAAACAATTATACTTAACAATTGGCATATGTGTTCCTCGCCTTCCAAGATCTTGCCTTTCTGAAATTACCTGGATTTGTTTTTGAAGCAGGATCAATGCATTAGAAATTGGATACTGGTCCTCTGGGAATGCTTACGTCTCTTGTGGGCGTAAAGAACCGGAGTTTCCAATCCTAGACTCTAGTGCTGGAGCCCAGCAATCTTACTACCTACATGAGGGATGTGGGCCCCTCCAGTCCCCTCTATCTGGCCTTTGGGACTTTCCTCAGAGCACACCTTTCTCTGGGCCTGCTTTGCACCCTACTTGAGTGTTCTTGCCTGGCAAGAGCATGTCATTTGAACTCTGATCATTCTTCCTGCTTATCTGGATGTTATTGTATGTGTAGAAACAATCCTACTGTACAAAGTTAAAATCAACATTTGCGCCCTGCCCCTTTTTGCTTCTGGCCTCACTTTCTGCTGGCATTTGGCCCCTTCAGCCTAGAAGGGAATGTGGCCCTTTGGCTGAAAAGGACCCCCAGCCCACACCATGGCAGCCAGAGGAATGGAGAGCCTGATCTTTGTTGTGTTACAGCACCACCACTGCAGGTGCCTAGGTTTAGTGGTACTGCATCTTCCAGGAAGGCGAAAGGTTCCCCATCCAGGGGCGTACCCAGGATCAAAACTAGGGGGGGGGGCAAGCCATGGTCGTTCAGGTTTGCTTTGAACGGACGCTGATCATTTTTGCTTCTGGGGGGGCAGCTGCCTTCTAGGGGGGGCAGCTGCCCCCCTTGCCCCCCCTGGGTACGCCCATGTCCCCATCTTTGTGCTATGTCAAGGAATGGTTGCAGAAGTCCAAGATGTTGCCATGGTGGTTAGCGGTGAGGCTTTTCAGAGTTCAGAACTGGGGTATCCTGGGATGGGCTCATAGCATCTGACCTGAACTTTGGATCATGCGATGGAGCCTGGACATTCTTAGGTTCCCCGACATCCACATATTCCACTTGAGCAACAGAAGCTGCTTTGAAATAATGGATCAAATCTGCAAAGCAGGTGGCTTCTGGCCGGTGGTTTGATTAAAGGGACACAACTGCAGTCATGTGCATTCCCAGGCGCCTGAGATTTCTATTTCCTTTGCCTGCCTTTTTGGTGTTAGCAGCAGTGGGAAGCAAAAGTGCTAGCTTGCTGCTAATTTGGCTACAGCCAGCATTCTTTAAGGGTCAGCAGCCTGAGGGGCTGGTGGAGGGGACCCAGCTGTGACTGAGAAACTTATTTTGCCTCCTTTCTACTTCCTGCAGCTTTTGGACTGGAGGGCTGCTGAGCAGAAATACCAATGACTCAGTACATTTCTGGTCAAACAGAGAGGACGAATGCATTTTGTTAGGTTTTTCCTCTGAAGGGTTTGTTTGTTTGTTTTTAAAGGAGGATAGAAAGCTTGTCATATGATGGCAATTAGAAATACTACTATTAAAGCTGCAGTCCTGTACACTGTTACTTGGGAGTAAGTCTCACTGAACTCAATGACATTTGCATCTGAGCAGGGATGGGGAACTCTGACATTTGTTTTGGTTTTGGTTTCTCTTGTTTCAGTTCTCCTCATTTCCACATCAGTTTGTGACTGATGTCCTTTTGAAAGCCCATCAGCATTTTAGTGCAAATTTCTCCTAAAATGCACATTTTCCATAATATACTCTTGCAAGCCAATTTTTCCTAATATAATGCAGTACACATTACTTGGCTGGAGAACTGCATGTCAAGATTCAGAGAAGGGCAAATTTCAGGAGATGGTTCTACAGTGGACACTCGGGTTGCGAACGTGATCTGTGTGGGAGGCACGTTCACAACCCGCAATGTTCGCAACACGCAGCGCCGCATCTGTGCATGCACGGGTTGTGATTCAGCGCTTCTGTGCATGTGCAAAGTGCGATTTAGCACTTCTGCGCATGCGAGAGCACCGAAACCCGTAAGTAACCCGTTCTGGTACTTCCGGGTTCGGCGCGGTGCACAACCTGAAATTGCACAACCTGAAGTGGCCATAACCCGAGGTATGATTGTATTTAGGTTTGTGTATTCTTTCAGAAAAGTGTGACTTAGGTAGGTCTTGCTTAAAATGTGGACTGAATGCCTCCCCCATCTCTGCATTCATTGGATTGCTCCGTGGTTAGATTGTTTTATTGTAATCCTATAAACTGGAGCAGACATTATGTTTTCTGCAGTGATACCACTGGGAATGGCCTCCCCATGACAATCACCTATATCTCGGTCATGACATCTACATGTTCTTCCCATGAGGATCAGCACCATTCCCTAGTGGGAAGGGGAACATCAATCCAGCCAGCCAGTTCTTGTGGTCAGGGCCAACTCAATACATTTTTCTGCATGAGGCAGAACAGCAAATAGCAACACCACCTGCCCCCCTCCACCCCACCAGACGCACAGTGTACATGGCTGGCCAAGTTATTTAGCACCTGAGGCAGAAAGCACCACAAATGCCTCTGCCTGGAAGCAAGGATACAAAAATAAATAAATACATTAAATAGTGAACAAATATGTGACCCCAAACCAGACGTCCATTCATTCTGCTTAATAATAGAGCCAGCCAGGGTTTGTGGGTAGGACATCTGAGCACCAGGACTGCAATCCTCTTTCCTCACCTTGGTGGGTCCATTTGTGGAATGACCTTCCCTCTGATGGTGCATCTCACAACATCTAGGTGTGCTTTTCAACTATCACTCAAGAAGCATCTCTTTACCCAGACCTGTGGCTACCACTTACATCACTGTTCTGTGCTGCCCTTTTCTTAATTTTGTTCTTGCTTTGCTTCATGGTATGATTTTAATGATCATTTGAACCTGTTTCATATATATATAAAATCTCTTGGGACCATTTGATGGGATATAAGTAGAAATAATAAGTAAATAAATGCACAGAAAAGCTACAGTAATCAAGGGCAGGTTTCAATATCTGGTCAAATGAGGAATCATCTTAACAACATCTTGGGAGACATAGGCAAGTTGTGTGCTGGCTGAACGAGCTTCCCATTGCATGCTTATAAAGAAATCTTAATAAAGCTCTGATTGCCATGCTAAAAACGAACAGCAAGTGCTTCTTGTTCATTTGAACAGCCACATAGTGGCAATCCACCAAACGCACACACGGGTCCTGTAAATAAATGTATTAAGCTGACAATAAGGACAAGCATTTACGTAATCACAGCGCCAGTATTTCTTCAGTTCACCCAATGTTAATTAGAGTGAAAAGGATTTTTTTTAATAATAAAAAAGTTGTTTCATTTAAACAACACAGCGGGGCCCCTCAAGACGTGTGCATAATCCAAGACAGAGATTGTTTTGTGTCTCTGCCTCTTCAACAAGGTAATTTACATTTCCTATTAAATAAATAAAACGAGATGAAGAGAAAGTTAGGAACAAATGTACTGGAGTCTTCTGACAACACTCAAGAGCAGACAGTGCAAGAGTGGGGGCACATGGCATGACCCTGACAAGGACTATCCTGAAAGCAGCCTCTGCGTAAGAAGAACCCTCCTGGATCAGGCCAATGGCCCATCTAGTCCAGCATCCTGTTCTCGCAGTGGCCAACTTAGATGCTTGTGGGCAGGGCCGGCGCTTCCATTTAGGCCAACTAGACAACTGCCTAGGGCGCCAAAATGGAGGGGGCACTGGCCAGCCTGCCCGCCGCCGCCCCAACCAGCGGCGGAGCGAGCAGGTTGGGGTGAAAACCGCGGCGGCAGCGCCAAAATGGAGGGGGCGCTGGCCAGCCTGCCCCTCGCCCCCCGCCGCCGCCCGGTGCCGTGGACCAGCGGCGAAAATTGCGGCGGCGCGGGGCGCCCGGCGCGTAGGACGTACGGTGCCCCGCCCCCTCGTCTAGGGCGCCAGAAACCCTGGCACCGGTCCTGCTTGTGGGAAACCTGCAGGCTGGACATAAGCACCAATATGCGATTCCCAGTGACTAGTAGTCAGAAGTGGATATTCTTATCAAAACTGTGCATGGACCCCCTGATCTGGGGCCTGATCTTGCACTTTGGGGTGGCCCTGATCCAGATTCGACAATGTATTGATTCAGAGGAAGAGCTCTAATGGTTAAATGTGTGGTTGACAGAGGGAAGGGAAAGAAGGAGTAACTGTAGGTGAACAGAGTTGTGTTGCTTACCTGATTTCTCAATGCCACATGCCGCAAGGCTGGATTACTGCAATGTGATGTATGTGGGGCTGCCCTTGGGCCCACCTTCAGAAGCTCCTGCTGGAGCAGAATGCAGAAGCCAGATTGCTGATGGGGGCATCTGGCCAACAACAGCGGCACTATTCTGCATTGGCTGCCCATCTACAACCAGATTCAAGGCCCTTGTATTAATTTTAAAATCCCTGAACAATTTAGATTCAGGGTACCTCAGGGACTACCTGAACCAGCTTGATCACTGATATCATCTGTAAGAATGTAGCTGGAAATTCCCCAAGTTGGTGACGCTCATTTGACAACAAAAAACTGTGCCTGCAGTGCCAATGGCCCAGTATTGTGGAATACTCTGCCAGTAGAGATTTAGTGGGCCACTTTCTGTGCCAACTTTTAAATGCCTGCTGATAACTTTTCTATTCTGCCAGGCCTATTCAGGCATCTTTCTACGACAGCTGATTTCTGACTTTAACTTTTTAAATTTATTTCGTTTTTATTACATGGTTTTATGTGCAATTGTTGTAAACTGCTCTAATGTTACCATATTGGCCTGAATATAAGCCAAACTTCCTCCCCAAATTCCTTCCGTGAAAAGTTAAAGTGCGGCTTAAATTTGCGACCTTACAAAAATTGGCTTTTATGCACCAACCATTTCAGTTTTAATTATGGGGAGGGGGCTGCAGCGGGAAGATGGGATCTCCTCTCAGTCCTCCTTCCATGCCTCTGCAGGTTCTTTATGGACGCGAGTTCCCACAACCTCACAAACCCGGATCCCTTCCTCCCTCCGTCTTCCTTATGGGCAGAGCAGGAGCCCGAAAGCCTAGCCAGGAATTCAAGAGGGAGGCTCCCAGCTTTTGGAAGCCGAATCACGGCTCTGCCACCGCCCTTTGCCCCATCTCTTTCCATGCAGTGCTGTTTCCATTCCACTGCGGTTCAGACAAAAAGCTTACATTACTCATCTCACTGTGTGCTGTGGTGAAATTTTACATAATCAAGTAAGTGTGGTTGTGGCACTCAGATTACTGGCGAGTGCCTTGCAAATAATTTACAGTGGGCTTCCAAAAGGTCTAAAATGCCATTTCCTGGAGTAGATGTTAACAGTTCACAGACAATATGAAAAAGCTGCACTGGACACCCGAGGATGTGATGGAGGCAGAGAAATGGCCCTTCTCACCTCAACACCACAGAGTAGGCATGTTTTTTCACTTGTGCTGTGGTTGGCTTCACATTTTCCCACTTGTGCTCTCGTCATCATCCAGCTCCACAATGGCAGAGAGGGAGCTCAGAGAGACAACCATGTCACCTGATGTGCCTGGCTCTTCCCCAGCATGGCAAGGGTTTCAGCAGGGCCACCTGCTCTTTCTACTGGAAACTCCCCATGTGCGTTCAGAAATCCATTGGATTCCATTAGTGTCTGGGTGTGGACCATCTTAAATTTGTCCACCAGATTATTGAATAAATAAGGGGCCAGGTTTATATGTGAACTCTTTGGAATTTTTGTCCATATATGTATTGCTGTGAGTTTGTGGGTGCCAGATTTCTAATCCCTGGCTCCGGCAAGTGTTAAAAGCTAATCTAGCCATGCTAGCCTCTTGGCTGATGTGCCATTAAGAGAACCAAGGGGCTCATGTGAGATAGCAAATGGGTGGGGGTCCCTTCCCTCAACAGATAAAGCCAGAGTTTAGAAAGGCAAGGGTGTGATGTGACCTAGATGCAAAAGCTGCAGGCCTGAAAGGCAGAGAGGCAGAGCAATGGTGGATTTCTGTTTGAATCCAAAGCTGCAGCTATGGGAGGAAGAAGACCCTTTTGGGTCTTGTGGTGAATCCTGTAAACAAGCCATGTATCACGAAGATATACGTGCCTCGTTTTCAAAAGGAAACAGAAACACTGGGTAAGTGCCTGGAACCCCTGGAATCTCGAAGTGCTTGAAGATTGGGGTGGCGTGCAACAATATGCATTACTATTATTATCTTTGCTAATTTAAAAACTGCCATGTTTCTATTTACTTCAGGGGGTGTTATTGGGTTGTTTTTGTTTCTATTTTTTATTATGTATTTTGTGTTTTCATATTGTGATTTTATGTTGTAAACTGCCCTGAGACCTGTGGGTATAGGGTGGTATACTACTGCTACTACTACTACTATCCCAATGCTGCCTGAAGACACCAGGGACCAAAACTGAGACCTTCTGCATGAAAAGGGAAGACCACTAAGCTACAGTTCTTCCCCAATCTTGAAAAGTTGTTTTGTGACATGTTTGTTAGTTCTAATAAATTGGAGGTGGGAAATCTGTGGCCCTCAAGATGTTGATGGACTCCAACTCCCATCAGCTCCATCCAGCACGGTCAATCGTCAGGGATTATAGGAGTTGTAATGCAACGGCCTCTGGAAGCCCTTTGTAATAAAAGGGATTACCCAACTATGGATTTTGAAATGATTCTTAGGGCACATACACAACACAGATTCAATGCACATTTAAAGCATATGAATTCTCCCAAAGAACCCTGGGAACTGAAGTTTGCTAAGAGTGCTGGGGATTGTAGCCCTGAGAGGAAAACTACAGTTCCCAGGATGGTGGAGGGAGTCACATGCTTTAAATGTGCATTGAATTTTCTTTAAATGTATGGTGTGGATCTGCTAATATATATTTCTTGCCACTTCCAAATTGCACACCATCCATTACTGTATTTTGGACATAAAACTTCAGAGGCGTTTCCTTTTATTTTTCTGGAAGATTACTTGGGGATTTATTTTAATGCTCTATTTGTGCTTAGAAGCTCGCCTATTCCCTTACAGAACTAACGTCTGCTAAGAATATCTGCCAAGAGTTGTAATGATGAAACTTGGCCTGATAAAACGATCCCTCTCACCCTATGCTTGGGGTTTTCAACTTTTGACATTGAACGCAAGAAGTAACATAATGCCCAGAGTGTTCGATACCAAATGTTTTTCTTTCTGCCTTAATGGGCCCATGATTGACTACGCCACCCGTTCAAAAGAAGAGGCAAGGCAAAGCTCTCTGAAGGGCAGGCAAACAATTGAAATGTATCGACCCCCAATTTCATTGTACACATTTTGTAAAGGCAGAACGTGGGCTGCAGATGAAATCACTTGCAGGGGTATAGGGGGGAAGAAACATGCCCCCACCCCACCGCTCTTCTTGGATGCAGATGTGGGTAAATGCTTAACCTCTGTTGAATTTGTTGAGATTTAGCCCCCTTGGGCCCATTCAGAACAACGAGGGTACTTTTACAACAGATAGAAAACAGGAATTTAGAGCACCTGAGAATGAAATAACATAGAACCTATGAAGAGCATTATTGGATCTGACCATAGGTTCATCTGGGCCAGAATCTTGCTGAACTCCTTTTGGAAAGCCCACCTGCTGGTTGAAGGAAATAGCCTTCTTCCCACAATTGCTCCCAGGTACTGGTATTCAAAGGCAGGGTGCAACTGAGTATGGAGGTTGCACAGAGCAGGTGTTGGGAATCTTCTTCAGGCTGCAGCATGCTTGTGGAAAGCTGTGGAAGGCTGCATTGTAGCAGCAGGTGGGACGAGATGCGCACACAATAACATGCTCTTTACCCACACAGGCACAATGTTATTCTCATGGAAACAGAGACATGTACTTGTTTCTTTGCAATTCCACTCTACACAAGTTGGCACGGTGTACATTGTTGTTGTTATTTTAAAAGCCTTCCAAAACCATTTCTCTATTCCAACTGTGCATAGACAAAAGGAACTCAATGCTCCGAAAAGAATGCAAATAACGTTAATCCACAGCTGAACAGCAAGCCCTGCCTTGCAGTTTAAAGACCCAAATGCCAAATTGCGCACACACAATTGCAACATGTATGGGGAACGTTCTGCAAGGGAACGAGTTGACCTCCACTAGGACATTTTACCCTCTGCTTTGAACTTCTTCTACCAGTTCCTCTTGCAGAAGCAGATGCCATTAGACACTTTGTATAGCATCAAAACCTTTCTCCCTCTCAGCTGCTCTCTGCTGAAAAGAGGGAACAGAGGCCACTTCAAATTCAGCTGCAGGCAGCACCTGGGCTAAGCATTCCCCATTCCTGCTACAGAGGTGTGTGTCAGTGTGTAGCTTGGCCAAGATGCCTTTATGGGCTCTCCTCCCTAGGTAAGCCCACCTCTTCACCACCGTCATTTCAGTCCATTTGCTTCCCTTCTCCTGCTGGACCAAATCTGTGCCACGACCCAGAAGCGTAAGGCAAGCCAGTGTGGCATAGTGGTTAGAGTGTTGGGCTAGGACCTGGGAGACCAGGGTTCAAACCCCCCACTCGGCCATGAAGCTCACTGGATGATCACCAACTCCTAGTTTAACTTACTTCACAGGGTTGTTGTGAGGCTTACAGGGTTGTTGTGAGGGGGAGAACCATGTAAGCCACTTTGAGCTCTTTGGAGAGAAAAGGTGGAATATAAATAGAATAAGAAATAAATAAAATCAGTGAAGACGCATACACCTTCTGTGTATACACCAAGCTGTGGGCCTTGGCAGCTGCTCATAAATGCTGGCTACCCCTGAACTTGCTAACTCTACACTTCTTTAAAAGCCCCTTGACCTGTTACATTCACTTTAAGTTACAGGTTATTAGGTAGACATCCATGGGCCAAATATCAGCTCCATTATGTATCCTTTGATGGCATGAGTCAATCTTAACATAAGAACATAAGGATGTAAGAAGAGCCTGCTGGATCAGGCCAATGGCCCACCCAGTCCAGCATCTTATTTTCACAGTGCCAGACTGGACGCTCGCAAGCAGGATTTGAGCATAAGAGCCCTCTTCCTTCTTTAGTCTTCAGCTCTCTCCCCACCACTTCTGGCATCTACAGACTTACTATACAGGGCTTTTGTAATGTTTATTAAGATTATATACGTAAAGTATTTCAAACAGATGCGTAAAATGAATACTAAGCATCGCCCTTTATCAATGAAGCTTTTTTCCATTTCCATGTCATATATGAGATTTCACCCCTTCTCTCCCTCAGTTAAAATACTCTGGATACTAGCCCAGGATTAGTGCCAAAATAATATTGGCCCACAGGCTTTCTTGTCTCTCAAGAGCAGTAAAAAAACAAAAAAAAAAAAACAAAAAAACAACAACACCCATCCAAATTTTATTTAAAAAAGTATTATGGGAAGTGGTCAGCCTCCCATAAGAACATAAGAAAACCCTTACTGGTTCAGATCAGTGGCACATTTTGTGCTCCCAGTGGCCCACCAGGATCCTAAGTGCTTGTGATTCCCAGCAACCAGTATTCAGAGGTAGACTGCTTCTGATGCTGGAGGCAGTACACAACCATTATGACTAGTAGCCGTTGATAGCCTTAACCTCCATGAAAATGCCAAGCTCTGCTTTAAAGCCTAACAGTCCAGTGGCCACCACAGCAACTCAAGGGAAACAGCCCCTAGGTCTGCTTGTGAAATACTTTTAAAACCCTAAATGCATTTACATCATGACCAGTTGCAGATCTTGTTAAAAGCAAGCAAAAATAGTCAGAAGGTGAGGGGGGGGGGAACCAAATGGTTCGTCACTGGACGTTAAAACAAGGAAAGAAAAAAAATGTTCAAACATGTAGCTGGCGCATCCCATGTTGTAAACATCTTAGAAAACATTAAGGGACGCATCCAACTAAGTTACACTCAGGACAAACCCACTGAAACTAATGGAGCTATGTAAGTCATGTCCATTATTTTCAATAAGACTGTTTTGCATAGACTAGCATTTGATAAAACTGTATTTTTTATTTTTTTAAATGTCAGCTGTGATGCAAAGATCAGAATAAATGAATATTTGCTCCATGCTAAAAATCCATTATATCTTTTTGTTTCAAAATTAAATTACCAAAGAAAAAGAAGAAGACTAAAAATGGTTGATCTCCAGTGTCCATCTCTTTCTCATGTAATCTTTAATGGCCCACTTCAGAGAGGTTTTTTAATGCTGTTCATTATTGGCTGCATGCTATTTGACAAACTATGCAGGGCTACCTTTCACAAAGTGCAAAGTTCGCAAGGAACTGAAAATCACAAGCACATTTTCGAAGCTCAGTTAGGGCAGCAACTCTCTAATTACAATTTGAGTAGTAAGAAGGCAAAGAATAGTTACCTTTCAGAATCACCACCGACTGCCTCTCCTGCTCTCTGCAGAAAGGAAGAGGAGAAAAGAAGAAGAAGAGAGTGACGTTTAGCATTTCGGGCTTAGCATTTCGAGAAGAAAGAAAGAGTTCCCGAACATGATCAAAATTACATTATCTCCAAGAAAACAAGGAAACAGAACAAACCCCAAACCACCACCATGGCCCTTCTAACAGGAAGGAAGCTGAAAAGTTGCACTCACTCTGAGCAATGACTTTACGCGAAAAATGAAATACTGACCGCACAACGTAGAAAAACCAGAGATGTAATGGAAATGCTTTTGAGGCTGTTTCATTTTCATTTTTAATCTGGTATAGATAATTTTCAATAAATTCAGCAAAAGGTCAAGCTAAGGCAATCTGTACACAGGCTCTCTTACAATTTTTAGTAGATAGACATTGTGTGTGTGTGTGTGTGTGTGTGTGTGTGTGTGTGTGTACGCACGCACACACACACACGGCAGATTATACCTCCGGGGGTTAGGGAGCATTTCATGTCAGGGAAATGGCACTATGGAGAAGGATTAACCTCCCCAGTATCACAATTTTGGTCTAAAAGAGATTCTTAATCTCAGTGTTGCGGGTTCAAGCCCCACCTTAGGCAAAAGATTCCTGCATAGCAGGGGGTTTGACTAGATGATCCTCATGGTCCCTTCCAACCCTATGACTATGAATCTGGCCCTCTTCTTCCCACAGTCCCTCCTGTTATTATTATTAATTATACACACACACGTCTTGTCTTGTTCGGCCCTAAAACTGGCTTTTGTCTGCCACCTGGTTGTCCGTCTGTGATCTTGTCCAGACACTACCTGAGATGCTTTTGGTGTCACGGAATGTTCAGGATCATTCTCATTGCTATAGGGAAGGGACTAATTAGGCTAAAAAACCGAGTAGTGAACATTCACAGAACCCTAGATGTGGATGTGTATCGCCATCAACTCAAGGAATGCACCCAACCATGTGCACCTGTATGAACACTGCAATGTGAATGTGTATGTATACTCAGGTGCAAGTTTGCATTTGTATCAGCCATATGTGATTGCTTCCATGCACCAGTGTCCCTTGCTAGAGGAAGTTAGAGTAGCCAACTTTGGAGAGGGCAAGCAGAGGAAACTGTGTCCGAGAGAGTCTTCTGGGAGGAAAACAATTTGTAAAACATTTTAGGTGTCCACAGACAATGTAAAAAGTGTGGGGTGTATGTTTGTTTTTCAAATTGGGAAAATGTTTCCCCCTGCCCCTTTCAAAGTTAAGCATGCAGGAAAATGATATAGATTTTGAAGCCAGTCAAACAGCTTGAAAGCCCAGGCAGACATGCTCTAAAAATTGTCATACCATTTGTCTATTTGCAAACACTGGGGAAATGTGTGAACCATTTTAAAACTGCACCCTGGGACTTTTGCAAGTCAGCCGTTAGCAGTCACAACAGTGAATGGTAAGGCGCTTTGTTCCCCCGCCCCAAGATATGTTTTCAATATCGTAAGATTCTCGTGTGTAATAGCTGTTGCAGTTAGTTAATGTTGAGTGGGGCATATGGCTGAGAAGCAATGTGCACAATCCTAGAAATATTTCTGGAATTATACAAGGGAACTTCTGAAGTCTTCCCTGCCATAATGCAATGTAGGGGGAGCTCAGCTCTGGGTTGCCATCTGCTGGTGCACCAGATAGCTTATGGACCCTCCTTGCTCTGGCAAGTGAACAAAGTGCTAATTGAGGCTTTCAATTTTGCAATGAGAAAAACCAGTGCACAGTAATGCAGAGAAGGAGGGAAATAATCAAGCAGAGGCTCAATACATCTTTCCTCCCCGCCCCCGCCCCCCAATGGAGTTCCTCCTTCATACTCGCAGTTTAAATAGTGACTTTTTCACAAGATTGCTGGCATTCCCAGTTAAAAGCTAAAAGCTGCATTTCTGCTGGCTGAATATCTTTTGTTAAAAGCTCAGTGTGTTTTACAAGTCGAACCTCCGTAACCAGAAAATGATGCATAGAATCAAAGTTATGCAGATTCTAAGAAACTTGAGTATTGTTCTATGTACCACTGCTCTTTGTACACGTGTGTGCATATAAAATAATAATGGATCAGTACTGGTGTCTCTGTTTTTTGGACTCTCCTTGGGTTCTTTGCTGTAGGACTGTCAGGGCCCCTGGCTCTCAAAATGTGCTACTACACCACTAGCAAGTAGAAGTTTAGTGCCCCTGTAGCGTGAGACAAATGGTGAACCACTTTGAGCTTACTGAGGAAAGGCAGGGTTTGAAATATTCATGTGGGTTCCGTTTAAGAGCAGCAAGCAAAACAGATTGTAAGCAAGCTTCCCCCCCCCCAACAAAGTATATTAGATATGTTTATTGCCTGAATGTAAAATCATGTAAACATCAACATCACATTCCCTTTTTTATTTCATGCCGCTCGGCAGTCAGCAACAGAGCACATGCTCAGAATGCCGACAGTCAGGGGCAGAATTTGGTAATATGGCACCCTGAGCGAGGACAAAATTTGGCCCCCTTTCTAAATATTTCTCATTTTCATGGTAATTCCTTTTGGTGCGGTTGCTTTTTAATGGATCTTCTCAGCAGGTGCACACAAACACACACACACACACACACACACACACACACACACACACCCCTCTCCAGATACAATGACATACAATTTGTATTTCAAAAATACAGAAACATAAACAAACTGCAATGAATTAAAAGCTCTCCGAATATTAACATTCAGGAATGCTTTTATATCTAAAGATAATTATTATTTCAAAAGTTTACTTAACTCACAACCACACATCAGTTGCTCCATTCACCATTTCAATAGCACCATTCACAAGACATTTACATAGCCATTACTCACAGCCATGCTAGAAATAGAATATGCCACTGGACTTGCCACAAATGTTCCCCAGTTTTCCTTATTTATTAGGTTTAATGCATTTATGAATGTATTAAAAAGGGTGATCACAGCTACAGTCAATAAATACGAAACTGGGATCTGAATCATTTGGGGATTGATAATATTTAGTATATATATATATATATATATATATATATATATATATATATATATAATGCTAGATTTAACCTTGTTTTAAACATTTCATTAATTGCATCTCTTCCCATTTCCCTATTCTTCCTTGCTGTTCTACACAATCACCAACTCTTAGGCTTGATCATGTGGAAGTACCAGGCCTCCATTTCACAAGAAGGTTGGGTGATGACCCACTGGATATCATGGGTTGTGAATTGTTGTTTCAATTCCACTACCTTTTTTCTTTTTAAGAACTAAAAATGATTCCTGCTGCTGAACAAAAGAGTCAGCAGAGACTCCTCTCTGGGACACTCCAAGAAGTGAAACTAAAGAGATAAAAGATGATTGCACCACAAATGTCTGCCCTGCTCAAACAAGCTCTTCTTGAAAATAGCTTGCATCATAGGGGCTAACCAAAGTCTTTCTTTCTTTTTGGTAGCACAACAGCTCTGGGCAAGAAGCTTGTCTTGTTCTGAGCCAACATAGACTCGTTCAAATTGTTATTCAATTTTTAGTTCAGGGTGGGATCAGTTTGCAGGTACAATGGGTTAATGCTAGGCACCAGAGATTCAATAACTTTAATAACCTCAATGGCTGTGCTGTGCTCCATGGAGACTGGATCTGCCACCTTCTTGGCACCGCCCCCCATACTGCAGCCAGGAGGGGGAATGATGGAGTAGGACGTCTTGATGAAGAGCACTCCAACTTGTAACATTTCTTTCTTACATAAATCCACCTTTATGCCACATAGAACAATGCTCTCTATACTTGAAGAAATTTCCCAATGCTTTCCACCTTTGTGCGATCCTAACACAAGGCACCGTAGGTTATACGCAAGCCAACCTTGAAAACCAATGGGCTTGTATTTGGGTTTCAACATTGTGCCTTGAAAACAACAGGGTTTGGTAAAACAAGCCTTATGAGGAGTGGTTGAGGGAGCTGTGTGTGTTTAACCTGGGGAAGAGAAGACTGAGAGCTGATATGATGGCTGTCATCAAATATCTGAAGGGCTGTAACAGGGAAGATGGAACACAAGCTTGTTTTCTGCTGCTCTGGAGGGTAGGACTAGAACTAATGGATTCAAATCACAAGACGGGAGATTCTGACTGAATGTTAGGAAGAATGTTTGTTATAGCAAGAGCTGTTTGACTGTGAAATGGACTCCAGAAGGTGGTGGTAGTGGTGGACTTGAAATTAAGAGGATCTCAATTTTGCACCTTGAAACCAACAGGTTTGTGTTTGTTTATGACTGACATTTTTAAGTATTTCACCTCTTTTTTTAGCACACACACAAGTTAAAAGGAAGGGGAGTACACATCTGATACTGGTCATCAGATTTAATTAATCTGCAATGGAAGCTATGTTGTAGTGGTGATAAATATCAATTTAGCCTGATTACTAATATGTTATTTAACAAAATCTATGAAATTGATATTTAATTAATGAAGGGTTGACACAGAAAACCCCACTTAGCTTGAGGAGTACTTCATCACTCAAGTAGTGCTGCTGAATCCAAGGGAATGGCAAGCACCACCGTCCTTCAAGATTTCTACACCAAGGCCCTTAATTATAATCATTTTTTGACATTACCTCCTGATATCATATTAATGGGCTGACGACACAGAGCACTTCATGTATTGCAGCCATTAATTTGCAATTCACAAGCTGTATTAATTTGGAGGCATCTGCCGGAGAGACAGTCAAAATGTCTATACAAAACGAACAGCCTCTGCTAAAGTGTTTAGCAAGCTGAGGGTGAAAATAGATGCATATAAGATAATTAGTAAGAGCACCTCTCTGGATTCAAGCAGCTTTGAAGGTCTCATCCCATGTGGTATTCCTGGCTGAGTAACAGGTTGCATTCTTTAGTCCAGGCATTAATACGTTTAATCTCAATACAGTGCATCTTGCAAAACCAGATTGTGAAAACCACAATTTAGAACCCAAACTATGGTTTCAGTTTGGACTATAACTTTGAGCAGTAACAGATGTGGAACATTTTGGCCTGGTGGGCCACCCTGTGATGAGTGGGAGGTTAAAATCCTGCTTCTGTGGGTAACTGGCAGACATAGCCAATGCAAAATTGAATCCAACCTACTCCACTCATCATAAAGTGATGATAGCTGACTGGCAAGTGGGTGTGTTTAGGGGAAGTGGAATTGGACCCCATGGTGGGCCAAGATCTGCCCAAGAGCCAGTGGCTCCCCACCTCCTGACCTCCTACTCAACTCCCTGGTCATCTGCTAGGTCATTGTTTACAGCTGAGTATTCTGGGATATCTCCCTCCTCCCAAGCAGACGCACTTGCTTTAGGAGACCTCTGGTGTGAAGGCCTTCAGACCGCCAAGTGAGTGTTTCTGCACACACTGGACTTTGCACCTTTACCCCTCTCCCAGCCTTGAGGTCTGGGAGTTGGAAGGGAAGAGAATCAAAGGATGAGGTAGGGATCAGAGCATGCTTGAGTGGTTATCAGGGGCCCAGGCAAGACATCCAAAAGACTAGGAACTTCTAGGGCCTTGCCCAACCCTCTGGAGCAGATCTGGGGAGAGTGCATGATGTGTACAGACTGTGGGAAGGGGGGGGTCCAGTGGTGCAAGTGGAAATCCTTGTGTTGAATGCCCCCCACAAGGTAAATTTCAGAGCCCTGAGTGAGGGGAAATTGGGGCAGAGGTCTTGAAGGATTGCGTAATGAAGAAGGGGTGCTTGCTTCTGAGAGTCCCCCCCTCCCACCTTCCAGTGATGACACCCCTGTGAGATTAACAGTTTAAAGCAGAGAGGGCGAAAGAGGCAGCTCTGCAGCAGGCTTCGCAAACCATTCTGGATCCCTGGGAAAACAGGGAGAAAATTTAACCAGCGCTCTGCATTTTCTTCTCAATCTCAAAGATAACTGTGGGATTGTAAATGCACGCATATTAGATCAGATTACTTTTGTAACGATGAGAAGGGATTTCCATGAAACTCTGACAGTCAGACATTGCAATCTGATCAAATAGGATTATCTGCTGCTGCCTCATAGCAATTTCACTGTGAAAAGAAAAGGGAATGGGTGGGGAGAGAAACCCTATCTGGTTCAGAGAATATACTCAGCAATGTTTCACCCCCCCCCCAAAAAAAGAAAAAGCAATATATGGATTTCTTTCTTTTTTTAAAAGGGAAGCTGAATCCTGGAAAGACAGGGGTATTATGCACCCCAAGTTCTGTATGTCTGGGAGATGGAGTTCCCTGGATGGGGTTGCACTCCCCTGATGTGGCCAGATGTGGCTTTTGGACTTACTTTAATTCCTCCCTTACCCCTAGTCAGCACTGACAGCTAATCAAGAATACAGGCACACACCAGAGCTCAAGAAGGCCTGCTGCTCAAGCAAGGCTCAACTAGAACAGGGAGTTCCTGTCCAAGAGGATCCAATGGCCAGCCTGGCAGATGGAGTCAGTCCAGGGCTCAAAGATACTTCCCTAAGAAGATGCCACCTGCAGTTCAGTGAGAGCTGTTCAACAGTGGAACAGACTCAAGGTGGTGGACTCTCCTTCCTTGGAAGGTTTTAAGCAGAGGTTGGAAGGCCATCTGCCATGCAGGACCTAGTTGAAAGTCCTGCATTGCAGGGGGTTGGACTAGATACCTGGGGTCCCTTCCAACTCTACAATCCTGTGATTCTATTCCTGCACCCACATTATCAAGGGACATGCAAATTAAATCAAGGGGTCTGAACTTGGCCCAAAAGCATATGGACAACCATTGCAACTGGTTAAGTACTGGAGCCACAGTATATGCTGGTAGTATGACCCCACCAATTAGCCACCACATTTTGCACCAACTGGAGGCTTCCAGCCTAGGCCCAACATACAGCATGGATGGGGATCCTGTAGCTGAACAACATTTGGAGGGCCACAGTTTCCCCATCCATGTCCTACAGAAAATACACAAAAATGATTCACTTTGTATTCATTACTCAGATTGTTGTGCGATCAGTTTAACCTGCCAGTTGCCCCCCTTTTACTTGCCTAACAAATGAATCAACAGCTTTTTCTCATCTTGTTCTCTGAAACTACGGCGTGAACGATCACTTGTCCAATTTCACTCACATCAATTTGCTGCCTATGAGACTCCTGACATGTTGAAACTTTCAAAGCTAACCTTTGCTTTAAAATCCATTGGCTTCATGGGAAGAAAATGTGTCAAGGAAATGCTTTCTAATGTTATGGGAGAATGGATTTTTGCCTTATTTGATGGGGGAGTGGGGGCAACCCTGGCTTCTTATTCACCAGCACAATCTATTGAGCTTTGCTGCCCTAATTTTCACACCCATAGTGCTAATACAAAACCTTGGTGTTTATTGAGTCCTAAATGAATAGAACCAAATTTAAGTGATACATCCCAACTGGCCAATTCTGTAGCGAATTCTCCTTTTGAAGTTCATTTAGGTCAGGGATAGAGTTTTTGAAATATTCTCCCACTGCTTTCTGAATGTTGCCATTTTCAATGTGAGGTCTGCACCCATTTACGCTTTTATCATTCAAAACAATTTTGAATAGCTAACTATCGGCTCCCTCTCTCTTACACACACACACACACACACACACACACACACAGAGAGAGAGAGAGAGAGAGAGAGAGAGAGAGAGAAATTCATGCAGCCAGGAATGGTTTGAATATTCCTGACAGGCACTGCAACCCATCATCATCAAGAAAGATGCTTGTTCGATACTATGGGTGCTCCATGTAAGAATTTGTGGTACTCTATCTATTAGAGCTAGGTGCCGACCAGCATCATTAATCTTCCAACTTTGCTGCTTTACCTTGGAAGGGTTGAAGGATTTCTCCTGGGAGTGATTCTGCTGTGGCTGTACCAGCCTCAATTTTTCTTAATTATTCCTCTTGTCATGTCTCTAATACATCTAAGAGGACAGAGGCAAATGTCCAGTCTCCTTTGCAGAGCAGAAATGTGTCTGGAATATGTTTCTCATCAGCAGGGTGTTATCACACAAACGTTACAGGTCATGTCATTATCTTCTAGCTTAACATTCAATAGGGTTTCCGAGTTGAAGCTGGGACTCTTGATCATTTTGCATGTGAATCAACATAAAATCCACCAAGGTCACACACACACACACACACACACACACACACACACTCCTCCCAACCGCCTCCCTGAGGTGTGCTGCCTGTGTGATTCGAAAACTGCCTAGGGATCAAAGGACATGGGTAATCTTTGCTTGGGAGCTGACACCTTTGATATACATGCTTTTTAATTCTGCTTGCATACAACAACACTCGCAACAACCTCCTGTGGAGAAATCTATTGCTTCAACTCTGGCACCAGACTATGGTATAAATGATTGTGGAAGTCAGTGCAGTGCATAGAAATATAAGCATAATTAAAATGGTGCAATCAACATAAAGCTGGCATCATTGCAGAAATGCTGCAAAGACCATGTTTTGATGTTGAAC
Source organism: Darevskia mixta (assembly GCA_034641385.1). Classification (NCBI taxonomy): domain Eukaryota; kingdom Metazoa; phylum Chordata; class Lepidosauria; order Squamata; family Lacertidae; genus Darevskia; species Darevskia mixta. The sequence continues at coordinate 6,097,639 of JAWWNH010000061.1, read as the reverse complement.
CGCAAGGGTGGGCCAAATGATTTCTGTTGACGGCACACACTTTTCAGGTAATCTGTCAAGGGTGCATGCTGACAATGGGTAGAGCCAAAGTCAGTGATGGGCAAGATTGCAGCAAAATGTGGGTGTGCCCACTCTACCTCTCCTTTCTGCCCAGCAGGCTGCTATTTCTGATAGTTGCTTGTGTAACCAAAGAAGTACTGGTACAACCCCATGCACACAAAAAAGACATGTTAACCAACTTTGAGGGAACCCTGAGGTTTGCAGAAATACACAAAATCTTTGGAAACAAAATGCAAAGGAAGAATCCCTTACCTCCCTCAAAAAACAACAGCCCAATGAGAACTAGGTTTGGTCAATGGCTAGAGAATGCTGACTGTTGATGGGAGGGTAACATGGACAATATTTTTCCTTTTATTTAACAAAATGTAGTGACCACTTGGTTGTAAGAAAAGTGTAAAAAAAAAAGAAAAGAAATAAAACAGTGAAATTACCAATAAAAACAGGAATTTAAAACATTCAAAAGTTGACTGAAATCAACAATAGTTAAAAAGGAATAAAACTCATGCAACTTCTACATGTTTGGGTAGGCTTGTCTAAACAAAAATGTTTTAAGCAAGCACCTGGCTGATGTCAATAGACAGGCAGTACCAAAGTCTGTCAAACTAAAAGATCAGCCTCTTAGAACTGTGGAATGAGTATTATGTGGCACCTGTAACAGGGCCACTTCTGCAGAACAAAGCAGCTGAGTTGGCATTTGTGGGCTAAGGCGGTCCTGCAAATAAACCAGTCCAAAGTCTTTGTGGGCTTTATATACCAACAGTAACATATTGAACTTGGCCCAGCAAATGAGCAACCAGTGCAGATCTCTTGAGCAAAGGTGTTACATGCTGAGAGGGTCTAACTGCAACTTTCACACCAAGGGCAAGGGAAGCTCCACGAAGAGTGCATTGCATGAATCCAATCTTGAAGTCAATTGATGAGAACACCGCTCTGTTGCCTTCTTGTTATTAGTTTCTCTTTTCTATCCCAGCTTTCTACTGGGCTGTTCTAGGCAGCTGTCCACTCAAACCAGGGAGTACAAGGTAAGAATTCATGGGGCCATACAAAAAAAAGGTGTCAACATACAGTACTTGCTAGTTTATAAGAATGGTACATTTAGTAGTTTTAGATTTTCTTTGTCAAAAAATGAATCCTGTCCTCAACAGAACAAAGGGTACCATTTATCTCAGTACCTGATCCAGGCTCAAGTTTCACTATCAAGGGTGGTCATGCTATAAATAAAACCCTGACCTCCACATAAATTAGGGGTCAGCAATTGGACAGAGCCCCTTACAATGGACCACATTCATCCACCCAAGTAGTGTTATCTGGCAGTTTGGCAGCCCAATGGGGAAATGAGAGATGTGAATGAGCAGTGGAGTTGGCAAAGGGCTCTAGGTAGCAGTACACAGAGAGGAGGGGGATGTGTGGCCTTGGTGCACAAGGGGTGTGTGATTGTGGATGAGCTTACTCCTAGGTGAGAGGTTGAAGCAGTTGGGTGGTGAAGATATGTAAATCAACCTGGTTTCTCTCCAAGCTGCATCTATGGTGAAAGGATGAATGCAATTCATGAATGCATAGCCTGTGTGCAAACAACCAAAACAGAGTATTTTGCATCAGATCAAATGTTCCTTGTCCACCTTGCTTCTCTTGGAGGAGCCAGAAGATCTGGTCAGGTCGTCCTGCCTGTGAATAGCATGAACTTTGCCACAGCTCTACTTGGTTTCTAGGAGCAGAGCTATTATTTGGGTGTGGCAGGTGACCACCAGTGAACCAGCCCCTGTGGCTGCTCTTCTGCAGTGTGACAAGGCTGAGAGCATTCTCTGTGGGTGATTGGTTGTGAAACGGCTTGCTCACAGGTGAGAGGTTGGAGGAGTCAGGAAGGATTGCATGTGTGTGAGAGATATGAGTTAACCCAACTTTAAGAGAGGTAGAATGCTAGAGAGCCTCATCAGTGGTGGAATCACAAATGCAATTCACAAATGCATATCCAGTGTGATTAGTGGGTGCTGGGTTTTTTTCTTTACTGTACTTCTGTTGTATCTTCATTTTGTGTTAATACACTATTCCTCACTTTGAGGCCTTGGGGCCAAAAAGCGGTATGTAAACAATCTAGAGCATAACATAGCCACACAAGGCTTTTCTGCAAGCAGTTTCCAGCAAAACTAGTTGCAGACCAGGGATATAAATGCTTCCACAACATCAATAACACATCCTTGCCCAAGGAAGAGAAAAGATTTGACTGTCGTGAGTGGTTACACTAATGCTCGCTGACAAGGTGTAAGCTGGCTACGAATATTAAATTCTAGGGCAAAGCTTTCATTTTAGGAAAAGGACGAAAAAAGAAACGTGACCAAGAAAGCCCTGCAACAAAATACTCCATTGTGAGTGCCTGCTTTCCAGGATTCCAGCCACTTCATTCCATTCCCACCTTCTACCCCCACAGCTATCAGCCATCATTCCATGCCCACTGAGCATGCTCACTGCCTATTCAGTAGTAGGGATGTAAGAAGACATCTTTCCCTATTCTGCCCTGCATCCGTCACATGCAGCACTGTTTCTGTCCTACTAGAGTTCATCTTCCACCCAAAACGGCATTACTCATGTCATTATTCACAGTGACAATATTTATGTTATTAATTGCAAAAATATGTAAATTACATAAGCTACATTATCACTACATTGCTCCATCCCATTCAGTTCAATGCAAAGAAAATGCAATGAAAATGGAAAAAAAGAAATTATGCACCATTTGCAGACTGAAAGTAGCAAAATACCAATTGTAGTTGTTGGATTGATTTACATTCCAGACAGGAAACCAATAATCAACTCCCATTTCTGTTTTCGATGGAATTCTCTGACATCCCTATTCAGTAGTTTGGGGGTCCTAGATGTCTTACATGTTTTTTTGTGGCATCAGCTTTTGTGCTGTAGAGTCCACTTCAGTATGTATGTGCTTGTTTCTTTTCAAAGGCCGCAATGAAAACTTCAGCCATAAATACTGTAACTTTTTATAACAGTACAATATTAAAATATGAATGAAGCACCCTGATATTCTTCTGAATGATGGTGGACTGGAAGCAAAACCATTCCAGTAAAACAGCCTTTGAATAGAGGAGCCTCATCACTCAGTTCTGTCGCTGGCCTATAATTTATTCATATTTAGAGGCTAAACGATGTTCTTCTCATCGGCCTCTCCATTCTCACGTTATTAATTTTAGACATTGACAAATGTGTCCCATTTGGGTGGTTTAACTCTCTCCACTCCCTGTGTCCAATGATGAAGCAGTTTATTTTTTAGAATTCCCTATTGGGTCTGCAAAAAAAGGAGGACTACTGTAAACTTGGCCCCAGCTAGTATGGCCTGGTCCAGGGTCGGAAAAGGTGAGAAGTGAAAAATAATTGAAGGACCATAGGTTCCCTATCCCAGTCCTAAAGTTGCATGTGAGTTGGCCAGCAAGGGTGGGGAAGGCATAAAGGGATGGAAGAAAAGAATACAAGTCCTTTGTCCAGGTTCGAAGCTCACTGCACAGCAACTGTGCATACCCATTTCAACAAGAGCACAGAGGAAGTCTACGATAATTCCCTTTCTTCCACCAAAACTAAACCAGAGACTAAATTCTTTCTCTTGCTGCGTCTGAGTACAGCTCTATCAAATCTTAAAATTCAATCACATACATTCCAGGTCATATTACAGCCTACATTCTGTTCAAAATTTAATATTCCAGTAGCTTATGATCAAAACCCAGTCATCCAAAAATAGACTGACATATTATCTTCGTCAGAATCAAATGAAATTCATTAATGTGATCAATAACGGAGGACGAAGAAGAGCGAGAAAAATACACATATGCCACCGGAGATAATACCATGGTGTCCTGCCGGGCTATATGACATTTTCTGGTGAACCACCTACTAGTTGTCTAGCCCAACCTTGGTCTGATCCAGCAAGGAACTTGTTATATTCAGAAGCTTAGTCAGTTTAACACATAAAACAAATAAGCAAGGAAGTATACTCAGGGTCACTGAACACACATTCATTGTCAGACCCTCCAAGTGTCCCTATTTTCCAGGGACGTCCCTGATTTAGAGAAGCCATCCCAGTTTCTGATTTGATCCCGGAATGTCCCACTTTTCCTTAGGATGTCCCTATTTTCATTGGAGAAATGTTGGAGGGTGTGAAGTTATCTGACCCCCAAGCCGTCTGAAGGCAATCTTGTATAGAGAAGTTTTCTTTAAAAAATGTTTAATGTTTTATTATGTTTTTATATATGTTGACAGCTGCCCAGAGTGGCTGGGGCAACCCAGTAAGATGTGTGGGGGTATAAATAGTAAAATTATCATTATGGAATGGGACATCCCTATTTTTATTGGAGAAATGTTGGAGGGTATGCATTGTTCCTTAACTGTAAAGACAGCCTTTCTGAGAATGCATTCTAAGGCCCCATCCACACTGCACATTTAAAGCAGTATCATACCACTTTAAACAGTCTTGTCTTTCCCCAAAGAATCCTGAGAACTATAGTTTGTTGAGCATGCTGAGAATTGTTAAAGGTAAAGGTAAAGGGACCCCTGACCGTTAGGTCCAGTTGCGGACGACTCTGGGGTTGCGGCACTCATCTCGCTCTACAGGCCGAGGGAGCCGGCGTTTGTCCGCAGACAGCTTCCGGATCATGTGGCCATCATGACTAACCCGCTTCTGGCAAACCAGAGCAGCGCATGGAAACACCGTTTACCTTCCTGCCAGTGCGGTACCTATTTATCTACTTGCACTTTGACGTGCTTTCAAACTGCTAGGTGGGCAGGAGCTGGGACTGAACAACGGGAGCTCACCCCGTCGCGGGGATTTGAACCGCCGACCTTCTGATTGGCAAGTCCTAGGCTCTGTGGTTTAGACCACAGCGCCACCCGCATCCCATTGTTAGGATGCCCCATTTCCCCCACAGAGCTGTAATTCCCAGAGTTCCCTGAGAAGAGGAATTCATTGTTAAACCATTGGCTATTGACTATGCAAACTGGAGAAACACATGAAGAGTCACAGGTTCCCTGCTCAAAGGGCAGGCATTGCAAATTTTTGCAAGCTGTTCTGGGAGCCTTTTTGGCTAAAGAGTGAGCAAGAAGATAGATGACAGACAGACAGACAAGACAGACAGAGGGTGCAATCCTCTACATGCTTACTGAAGAGACATGTGGCAGGTTTTACTGCAATGCAAAAATACAGGACTGAATTGTAGTGCTCCCAGCACAGCTGGCCCTAACTGGAAACTTTCTTGCTTACAATTAATCTAAATACAGGAAGTGAATTATACCCTGCCATCTCTGAGGATGCCCTTCCTGTGCAAGATTGGGTGCATGCATTAGAATGATGGACAAATGTCCATCTGCACCATTGTTTAGAAAAAAGAAATCCACCCCTTGGCTGGTCAAATTAGCAGCTTTTGCAGGAAAGCTGTACTCTCTGAAAGGGTTTAACAGATGCTCTTGAGACTTCAGCAGGGCTTAGTCAAGAAGGTGGGGGGGGGCTTGGGGTGGTGGTGGTTCTGCTTTTTTACTCTGCAATGTAGGAATCACTGCCTTCATAACATAAAAATGCATTTTGTACTTCAATAACCCTTTAATTTTCATTAAGGAGATAAGGGATATTAGCTGCTAGAGAAAGTGCAATAAATAAGATTATTATCTTACGTTTTTAATGATAAATGGAACCCAAGGTACAGTAAACAAAGATTAGGTGACATGAAATTCTGTAGAGACAGCATGGTGTAATGGTCAGAGCATCAGACGAAGCATAGGAAAGACTCAGATTCAAATCCCCACTCGGCCATGAATCCCATTAGCCTTTGGCCAATCACTTAATCAGCCCAACCCTCTTCACAGGGTTGCTCTGAGGATACAGTGGAAGAGAGGCCTCCTAGGGACAGAATGAAATAAATATATCTACTGTGCATTTTGGAAAGTAGTTTGTCGGTTTGCCTGTTTGTCCTCTATAGGTCTGGCTTCCTCTCAAGGTATCTTCACCAAACTCAGCACGCATGTTTTCAAAGGTGGAGGCATCAGTTTTCCCTGATGTTTGTGTGGGATGTAAACACTAGAGCAGTCAAGTACAACAATGCTAGAGCAGATAGTGGAGATTGCCTCAGTCCTCCAGCCACAACTTCCTGGTCACATGGATTGAGGCAATTTCCTCTTGCAACTAGATGTGGGAGTGGCTTCACCTGGGAAGGTATGAACAAAGAACCTCACAGGTCAGCGGCCATTCCATTCCATTCCACTCTCTCACTCGAACTGCGAGGAGGATGCTCAGTTGGCTTCCAGCCAACTGGGGCCTAGCCGACTTCTCTCCCACATGGAGAGATTCCAATTGTAAATATCTTTACTAAGAATAAGCCTGCCTTCTTTGGGATTTGTCTTGAGCTGGATATATGTGAGTAAACATTTTATATCTTTTTATAGAAGACGTGTGTTGTGTCTTATTTGAAGAGGGACAAAGGGGAAATATAGTGACAAACCAGGAAACTAGATTAAGTTGATTCTAGCGAATCAAAGCAACTTCCGCTGTGTGTATTTTAAAAGGGAATGTTACTCTGCTAGTTGAACTTGTTAGCACAAGTTAGGATGAGATATATTAAATTATAAATCTCCATCCACGTTCCAAAACATTCCCACAGTTTGGACACCAGCTGCCATTTTGAAACAAGATGGTAGACCAAAATGTGATTTTTGGTGCAACAGGTCCAAACTCACAAATTACACAGTACATTTAATAATTACATATTTTGATTTTTAAAAGCTCCCAGGCAGCGCTGGGCACAAATAAGGAAAAAATAAACATCACAAGCTCAGCTGTCTACTCAACAGGTGAAATAAACAGTGCTAATAGTTCATCTTTGCTTGTAAGTATGATAGCCATGACATTCGATTTTTTGAAATTTATTACAATTGTTGGTGGGTCTGTTCATTCTACACCAGCGGTGGATACCTTTTAAAGCTTGAGGGTCATATTATCTCATGGTGAAACTTCTGAGGGCCACATGCCATGGTAGGCATTAAGACAGAGACAAAACGGAGGGAAGGAACAGAAGTGGCTCTTTGCACGTGTTTGTACAGTAAGGCTATCTATCTATCATCTATCTATCTATCTATCATCTATCTATCTATATCTATCTATCTATCTATCTATCTATCTATCTATCTATCTATTATCTATCATCTATCTATCTATCTATCTATCTATCTATCTATCTATCTATCTATCTATCTATCTATCTATCTTTCTCTCTCTCTCTCTCTCTCTCTATCTCTATCTCTATCTCTCTATCTATTCATTCCATGCCAACGTCAAACACCCAACCACCCAGACAAGCAAGAAGGATAATCACAATCACTGCTATTTTTCCGGAAAAAGAGGTGCTAGAACTTACCCTGAACTTTGTTCTTTTATAATGGCAATGCGCCTACCTGAGAGGTGCCAGAACTGAGTTCCAGTGAGTTCCGGCAAAAAAAAAAAGCCCTGATTACAATTAAAGGACACATTCTATCCAGGCAAAAGCCCCTGACAAGGGTAAGGTGTGGGGCTGGTGAAAGGTGTAGTTGGGAGTTGGGGAATGGAAAGAGTTGGAGTCACGTTCAACTCCTGAGTCTGAGGTTCCCCATGCCTGTTCTACATCCTAATAGTCAGACTGAGAAATCTGCCTCCCTCATACTCCAGAGCATGGAGTTCTGTTATCGCCATCCAGCCACAATAATAGAATCAAAATATTAATGTTGAATGAGTTTTTATCTATATCTGACTGTTTGTCTATAACAGAAGTCTGTGTGTCTGCCCACCTATCTCTTTGCCTGCCTATCCATTCAATCTCAAGAAGTGCTTCCACTACAACCTGAAACTTCATTACAACCAATCCCCTTGGCTTTCACAGGGGCAAGACTGAAGCTTGGTTTTAATTTAATTGGGCAATGAGCTTCATGAGGTTAAATAGACCTTTTGATATCAGATCTGAGCAGAAGGCTTTTGATCTGTAAATCACAGAAGGCCTCAGCTTATGTTTGTAGTTAATTGCACTAATGTGAAAGGAGCCCCTGCCTATTGAAATTTTCCTTGTGATATTAGGAGATCAAGGAGATCCACATCAGATTTCAAACCTGCTTCTTTTCTCAGATGGTGAAGGGCTGTGATTCTCTTCAAGATGCTGTAACTCAAACAGTTGTGTTTGTGATGCAAAAGCAAGGAAAGGTTCTGGGAACAACGGACTCTTTACAAATCAGGAGTTTCAACCGTTACATTCATCCTGCAACACCCACCCACCCACACTCCTCTTTCCCTGGGACCTTAGGGAGAAGGAGGGTAAACAACAATAACAACAGTAGCAATAATAATAATGGAAGTCACTGATCATCTGAATGGGGTCTAGGATATTAGCTGGAACAGCAATGCCTATAGTGAGCTAGGCTTCTGGGAGGCTGTTTGCCTAGTAGTGAATCTCTGGTTCTCCAACACTGCATGCAGAGTATCAAGATAAGCGATTTATTGAGCTACAGATGTAAAGTGGCCCCATCTTCATCACTGATGCTGTTGTACTCTATTCACATTTTTCACACACCACACAAAAACATTTCTATTTCTTTTTCAAGCTTTGAAAATTAGAGATCCTTCATCCTAAGCATTTCCCCCTTTCACCCAGCAGCAATTTCAATGCCAGAAGGCTTAACTTATCTCTCGAGTTCAGTAAGCTGACGCTAAACCCATCATAAGATACAACAGAGACGTGCACAATTTTGTGTGTGTGCTAGGCTAAAAATAAAAAAGCTGCCTTTGAGGTTATTTCGTTCCTCCCCACCCCCCGCTAGTGGATAGTGGGGAGGGAGGAGACAAGAAGGGATGTTGCTTCCAGCAACAAACATTTTGCAATTCTTAAATTCCGTGCTGGGGAAGAAAAAAAAAACAGAAAAGGAGCAAAAGGAAGGCAGAAAGTGAACAACAGGGCAAAGGTGGTGTTGGTGGGAGAGAGGCAGGGGAGAAAAGAAAAAGTAAACTCAGAAGAAGCACGTTTTGTTGCTTTGATTCTATATCAGGTAAAGGTAAAGGGACCCCTGACCGTTAGGTCCAGTCGCAGACGACTCTGGGGTTGCAGCGCTCACCTCGCGTTACTGGCCGAGGGAGCTGGCGTACAGCTTCTGGGTCATGTGGCCAGCAAGACTAAGCCGCTTCTGGCGAACCAGAGCAGCGCACGGAAACGCCATTTACCTTCCCGCCGGAGCGGGTACCTATTTATCTACTTGCACTTTGTGCTTTCGAACTGCTATGTTGGCAGGAGCTGGGACCGAGCAATTGGAGCTCAACCCGTTGTGGGGATTCAAACTGCTGACTTTCTGATCAGCAAGCCCTAGGCTCTGCGGTTTAGACCACAGCGTCACCCGCATCCCAGGAGCAAGGTACAAGGTACAAATAACTTAAAAATATGTTTGATGGGTGCATACTGGCAGTGATTTGGGACTGAAGTCTGACAAGTTTCCCAAATCTCCACTGGCACAAGAAAAGAGTTGTTCACACACTGTGTGGGAACGCCCTCACCCCCAACCCCAGGATGGGCACAAAAATGTGTGCAGGATAGCTCAAAGCAGGAGACTCTTAAGCTCAGGGTCTTGGGTTCAAGCCCTGCATTGGGCAAAAGATTCCTGCATTGTAGGGCGTTGGACTAGATGAACCCTCTTGGTCCATTTCAACTCAACAATAATAAGTCTGGAAGGGAGGCACAAGTTTCCAAGAAAGGGCAAGAAGTGAGTAGGGTGGGCAAACCTGTCCATTTCACTTCCTCCTTTCCTCAATCTTTGAGTTCTTGGCATTTCCATTATCAGTCTGCAACCTTTTTTTTTAAAGTCCTCATGAAAAGTTGCCAGTATTTTAGTGCTGATTTGTTTTAATATTCTTACCCTTCTATGCAATTTTGTGTAATATCCCCTATTTTTGCCAAGCAATGATCCCTAATACGATGTGTCATTGTGTCCCCCCCCCATTAATTTATGCATTTCCCTGCATGCCACTTGGTGGGAGGACATTGTTGTAAAAATGTGAATTTCGAAGGATAGCTGTGCTTTGGTTCATGCATTGTTTTGGAAAGTGTGAATTAAATAGATTAGTTTTTAAATGTGGACTGAATTGAAATTTCCTCCCATCCCAAAAGCAAGCAGAGCCAGGAATTTTTCGGACAGCAGTGGAGGAACATCTGAGGATGTCCACCCCTCCTAGCAAAGCGCACCTTTAGTTCATGGCCTGCTCCCCCTACCTGGGGAAATGCTTATGCGGGAGCAGTGCCTGTATCTGGGAAGCTGCCCACAGTTTGAATTATGCACCTTGTCCTGCAGGGTGACGCTGTGGCTTTGTGGGGAATTTACAATTCTGAGCAGTTTTCCAGACCCAGCCTCTTCTGCCAGATAAACCCATGGTAGCTTCCTACATTCCAAGAATGATGGGTACTGATATTGGTTCTGACTCCATGTGTTGAACCTGCAGTTCTGTAGACTGTAGGTTCCCCACAAGCTCTGCACAGATCCCCTTCTCGACATGTGGAAGCTGATTCCAGAAATAGTATGTGAGGTGAGTCCTAAAGTGGCCTGGGGAAGCATGCTATTTCTGGGACATACTATTTCTAGGTTGCAATGTCCTCCGGCTATGTTATGCCTTGCCTTGGAAGGTGAGTGCTGGTCTGGCCTGAAGATCACATGCTATTTCTGTGACATGCTCTATCGTGAGATGTCCTCAGGCTGTGTACGTATGGCCTTGCCTAGCACCCAGTTTAGCTCTGGTAATTCCATTGACTCTAGCGTTCCTGAGGACTTAGAAGCATGCACAGGGAGACTTAGGTACATTGAGAGGACTTCCTAAGGAACAGAAAACCATGGAATGGGAATGGGAATGGAATGGAGTATACTTGAAGACAGAATGACTGGCCGGCTGAAAACTTGGAATAGGAAAACTCAATACAGTAACCTTTTGTTGCATGCCCCATCTTCACGTTCCATCAAAGCAATTTCATACCACTTCAACAGCCATAACTTCCCCCAAATAATCCTGGGGACTGTAATTTGTTAAGGGTGCTGAGATGTCAGGAGACACACCCCCCCCCACAAAAATTCCCTGCACAGACGTACAATTTTCAGAGTTCCCTTCGGAGGGAAGAAGGATCGTTAATCCACTCTGAGAATTGTAGCTCTGTCATGATAACAGGGGTGTCTCTTAACAACTCACAACACCCTTAACAAATTCCATGCCCTAGGATCCTTTGGGGGGGGGGGAGACATGGCAATTCAAAGTGGTATGAATCTGCTTTAAATGTATAGTGAAGATAGGGGCCTGAGAGTGCATTGCAGCAGCTAGACCTCACTTCATTTGGTGTGGTATTTTACAGGGACGCCTTCCAAAATGAAATTTATTAGTCCTATTTAGGGCAGGATGTAAAACCAAGGGAAACACCCCCCCCCCCACCTTCCTAGCAAAGATGGCAAGACCTTTAAATTGCCTTTACGACCTTGTAGTGAAAAGGGTCATGACTCCTGACATTAATATTCCAGTTAGTCCAGTGTTGCACAACAGCTTCGAACCTGGGCATCCAGCCAACATTGCATTAGTTAAAGACACCATTTAATGAAGCAAAGTTTGCATCCTTAAAGCAATTTATGAAATTGCTTCACATGTTTTAATTTTAGGTTTCGATTCCACACCACTTCCTAAACATTTATTTTAAAAGATGGTTCTGTGTAATTATCAGTTTTGTATTTTTTTTTTTACTCCAAGTCTAATACATCCAGTAGCTACTTGCATATAACAAATCTTCCAAATTCATGCTGGGAGGAATAAATGAAGCAGTATCATGAATTACGCCGTGTGCGCAAGTCTTAATTAAAGCACTTGAATAGGAAAGCACAGCCCTATTTCACTGACACGCTGGCAGAACTAAGGGCCAAGCAAAAGTTAAGATGATAGGCTTGGTTGTAGAAATCTGGGTCTCTGCATCTAAAAATCACAGAGGAAGGCATGATTTGGATATAAATAGGCAGGGGTGCCAACTTGAATAAAATATGGGGGGGAGGTAAGCCCTGCCCCACATAATTGATCACATGACATTGTGCATGCAACATGGCATGCCCATCAACTTTGGGGAGTCCTAGTCCCCTCAAATATTTTATTGGGAGGGGGCAAAGGGACCTTGGCCCATAGGAGTTGGCTCCTATGTAGATACGGGTGGGGTACTGGATCCCTCCATTAGCCACTCCCCCTCTCCCAAGATAATAATAATATAATAATAATAATTTATTATTTATACCCCGCCCATCTGGCTGGGTTTCCCCAGCCACTCTGGGCGGCTTTCAACAGAGCATTAAAATACAATAATCTATAAAACATTAAAAGCCTCCCTAAACAGGGCTGCCTTCAGATGTCTTCTAAAGGTCTGGTAGTTGTTGTTTTCTTTGACATCTGATGGGAGGGCGTTCCACAGGGCGGGCGCCACTACCGAGAAGGCCCTCTGCCTGGTTCCCTGTAACTTGGCTTCACGCAGCGAGGGAACCGCCAGAAGGCCCTCGGCACTGGACCTCAGTGTCTGGGCTGACCGATGGGGGTGGAGACGCTCCTTCAGGTATACAGGACCGAAGCCATTTAGGACCGATACAGGACTGATGCACATCTATAGCGAGGGCGGGGGGAGGAGAGAAGCAGTGGGACATAGTTATGCACTCTTAAGAGTTTATCTAGACCATGCATTTAAAGCACATTTAATGCACATCAGATGCACAGTTCCGCCCCCGCCAAATTTCTCCAATTTTACTTATAGTTTCCAGTCCCGAACTCTACTAATGTTAGGGGAGTTCACTTATCACTATTAGGCAACCCTCTTCCATTCATTTCTATCCTCCACCCTCAAAACCACGCCTTTCCTCTGCACTCAGCCTCCAGGCTCTACTGATACTGTACGTCTCCAGGGAAGGAAGCCTAACCCACTCCAGGGGACTGGCATTCGTGGAGATGCATAGAGGTCCCAGCACAGTACAAGAGAGACTACAGAAATACTCTGAAATAATTCAGCAGAAGTCAGCTTCCTCAGTGTTGTTGTTGTTGTTGTTCAGTCGTTCAGTCGTGTCCGACTCTTCGTGACCCCATGGACCAGAGCACGCCAGGCACGCCTATCCTTCACTGCCTCTCGCAGTTTGGCCAAACTCATGTTAGTAGCTTCGAGAACACTGTCCAACCATCTCATCTTCTGTCGTCCCCTTCTCCTTGTGCCCTCAATCTTTCCCAGCATCAGGGTCTTTTCTAGGGAGTCTTCTCTTCTCATGAGGTGGCCAAAGTACTGGAGCCTCAACTTCAGGATCTGTCCTTCTAGTGAGCACTCAGGGCTGATTTCTTTAAGAATGGATAGGTTTGATCTTCTTGCAGTCCATGGGACTCTCAAGAGTCTCCTCCAGCACCATAATTCAAAAGCATCAATTCTTCGGCGATCAGCCTTCTTTATGGTCCAGCTCTCACTTCCGTACATTACTACTGGGAAAACCATAGCTTTAACTATACGGACCTTTGTTGGCAAGGTGATGTCTTTGCTTTTTAAGATGCTGTCTAGGTTTGTCATTGCTTTTCTCCCAAGAAGCAGGCGTCTTTTAATTTCGTGACTGCTGTCACCATCTGCAGTGATCATGGAACCCAAGAAAGTGAAATCTCTCACTGCCTCCATTTCTTCCCCTTCTATTTGCCAGGAGGTGATGGGACCAGTGGCCAAGATCTTAGTTTTTTTGATGTTGAGCTTCAGACCATATTTTGCGCTCTCCTCTTTCACCCTCATTAAAAGGTTCTTTAATTCCTCCTCACTTTCTGCCATCAAGGTTGTATCATCAGCATATCTGAGGTTGTTGATATTTCTTCCGGCAATCTTAATTCCGGTTTGGGCTTCATCCAGTCCAGCCTTTCGCATGATGAATTCTGCATATAAGTTAAATAAGCAGGGAGACAATATACAGCCTTGTCGTACTCCTTTCCCAATTTTGAACCAATCAGTTATTCCATATCCAGTTCTAACTGTAGCTTCTTGTCCCACATAGAGGTTTCTCAGGAGATGGATGAGGTGATCAGGCACTCCCATTTCTTTAAGAACTTGCCATAGTTTGCTGTGGTCAACACAGTCAAAAGCTTTTGCGTAGTCAATGAAGCAGAAGTAAATGTTTTTCTGGAACTCTCTAGCTTTCTCCATAATCCAGCGCATGTTTGCAATTTGGTCTCTGGTTCCTCTGCCCCTTCGAAATCCAGCTTGCACTTCTGGGAGTTCTCGGTCCACATACTGCTTAAGCCTGCCTTGTAGAATTTTTAGCAGAACCTTGCTAGCGTGTGAAATGAGTGCAATTGTGCGGTAGTTGGAGCATTCTTTGGCACTGCCCTTCTTTGGGATTGGGATATAGACTGATCTTCTCCAATCCTCTGGCCACTGCTGAGTTTTCCAAACTTGCTGGCATATTGAGTGTAGCACCTTAACAGCATCATCTTTTAAAATTTTAAATAGTTCAGCTGGAATATCATCACTTCCACTGGCCTTGTTGTTAGCAAGGCTTTCTAAGGCCCATTTGACTTCACTCTCTAGGATGTCTGGCTCAAGGTCAGCAACCACACTACCTGGGGTGTATGAGACCTCCATATCTTTCTGGTATAATTCCTCTGTGTATTCTTGCCACCTCTTCTTGATGTCTTCTGCTTCTGTTAGGTCCTTTCCACTTTTGTTCTTAATTGTGGTAATCTTTGTACGAAATGTTCCTTTCATATCTCCAATTTTCTTGAACAGATCTCTGGTTTTTCCCATTCTGTTGTTTTCCTCTATTTCTTTGCATTGCTCGTTTAAAAAGGCCCTCTTGTCTCTCCTTGCTATTTTTTGGAAGTCTGCATTCAATTTCCTGTATCTTTCACTATTTCCCTCGCATTTTGCTTGCCTTCTCTCCCCCGCTATTTGTAAGGCCTCATTTGACAGCCACTTTGCTTTCTTGCATTTCTTTTTCATTGGGATGGTTTTCGTTGCTGCCTCCTGTATAATGTTACGAGCCTCCATCCACAGTTCTTCAGGCACTCTATCCACCAAATCTAAATCCTTAAACCTGTTCTTCACTTCAACTGTGTATTCATAAGGAATTTGATTTAGATTGTATCTTACTGGCCCAGTGGTTTTTCCTACTTTCTTCAGTTTAAGCTGGAATTTTGCTATAAGAAGCTGATGATCTGAGCCACAGTCAGCTCCAGGTCTTGTTTTTGCTGAGTGTATAGAGCTCCTCCATCTTTGGCTGCACAGAATATAATCAATCTGATTTCGGTGTTGCCCATCTGGTGATGTCCATGTGTAGAGTCGTCTCTTGTGTTGTTGGAAAAGAGTGTTTGTGATGACCAGCTTGTTCTCTTGACAGAACTCTATTAGCCTTTGCCCTGCTTCATTTTGAACTCCAAGGCCAAACTTGCCAGTTGTTCCTTTTATCTCTTGACTCCCTACTTTAGCATTCCAATCCCCTATAATGAGAAGAACATCCTTCCTTGGTGTCATTTCTATAAGGTGTTGTAAGTCTTCATAGAATTGGTCAACTTCAGTTTCTTCAGCACTGGTAGTTGGTGCATAAACTTGGATTACTGTGATGTTAAAAGGTCTGCCTTGGATGCGTATCGAGATCATTCTATCATTTTTGAGATTGCATCCCAGTACAGCTTTCGCCACTCTTTTGTTGACTATGAGGGCCACTCCATTTCTTTTACGGGATTCCTGCCCACAGTAGTAGATATGATAGTCATCCGAACTGAATTCGCCCATTCCCGTCCATTTTAGTTCACTGATGCCCAGGATGTCAATGTTTATTCTTGCCATCTCATTTTTTACCACATCCAGCTTACCAAGGTTCATGGTTCTTACATTCCAGGTTCCTATGCAATACTTTTCTTTACAGCATTGGACTTTCCTTTCGCTTCCAGGCATATCCGCAACTGAGCGTCCTTTCGGGTTTGGCCCAGCCGCTTCATCAGCTCTGAATCTACTTGTACTTGTCCTCCGCTCTTCCCCAGTAGCATGTTGGACGCCTTCCGACCTGAGGGGCTCATCTTCCAGCGTCATATCTTTTATATGCCTGTTGTCTTTGTCCATGAGGTTTTCTTGGCAGGGATACTGGAGTGGCTTGCCAGTTCCTTCTCCAGGTGGATCACATTTGGTCCAAACTCTCCACTACGACCTGTCCATCTTGACCTGTCCATAGCTTCCCTGAGTAATTCAAGCCCCTTCGCCACGACAAGGCAGTGATCCATGAAGGGGAGCTTCCTCAGTAAGGAAGTGCAAAGAAGGAGGGAAGAGCCTCGCTCCCCCACCCTCAGTCAAGTCCACCTGAGCAATTAGCCTCTCCCAGGCCATGACGTCAAGAACAGTAGAAGCAGCTGGGAAGGGAGAAGAGGAATCCAGGGGTTTAAAAAATAGTAATTTTTAAAGTTGTGTGTCTTTGTTTCTCAATTTGATCCCTTTACATGGTTGTGTGGAATTTATGTACTGTGGAATTTTATGCATTGTGACTTGTAGTTATATTTATTGATCATAGTTTAGTAATTAATTTTTGTTAATTGTTAAGAGTGAATTCCTGTTTAATTAGTATTTGCCAATGTTCCTGTGTGAGTGCCTGGAGGCGGTTGGAGGATGGATGGCATCTAACAGATTGAGGTTGAATCCTGACAAGACAGAAGTACTGTTCTTGGGGGACAGGGGGCGGGCAAGTGTGGGGGACTCCCTGGTCCTGAATGGGGTAACTGTGCCCCTGAAGGACCAGGTGTGCAGCCTGGGAGTCATTTTGGACTCACAGCTGTCCATGGAGGCGCAGATCAATTCTGTGTCCAGGACGGCTGTCTACCAGCTCCATCTGGTGCGCAGGCTGAGACCCTACCTGCCCGCAGACTGTCTCGCAAGAGTGGTGCATGCCCTAGTTATCTCCCGCTTGGACTACTGCAATGCGCTTTACGTGGGGCTACCTTTGAAGGTGACCCGGAAACTGTAATTAATCCAGAATGCGGCAGCTAGACTGGTGACTGGGAGTGGCCGCCGGGACCACATAGATAGATAGATAGATAGATAGATATACTTTATTCGGCTATAAGCCCACAAGGTAAAACAAAGCAAAAACAAAACAATAAGTAAACGACTATTTGTACATTTCGGAATGATATCTGAGTAATTCGTCATATATCTCCTTCGCAATACATACAATCTCTGGATAAACCAAACTTACGACCTTAAAATAGAATAAAGCATAAAGCATAAAATTTACTTGTCTATTAATAATCCTGGAGCCTTCCATGAAGTCTTTTATAGGAAAGCACTGAAACCAAGAATCTGGCGACCTGTAATGTTCTGTGAGAGTCAATGTCCTGGAGTAAGTAAGCTAGATGTTGTTCAATTGGTATGGCTGTGATGTCCCGCATAATTGGACTCAAAATCCTAGATCGGGAAACACTGTATAGGGGGCAGTTAAACAGGATATGGTACAGGTTTTCTATTGATTTGTTGTCACATGAGCATAGAACAGAGATTTTCCCATTAGAGAATCTGTTGCTCAAAACATTTGAGGGGAACACATTGAATCTAGCTCTAACAAATGCAAATCTATGCGACGCTACCGAAAGGGTAGACAGATATTGTGGTGATTGGGGCATAGGAGTAATGCTCAGATTTAATGGAGAGTACGTGCCACCGCCTGTGGCAAGATTTTGTTGTAGATCAGTCTCCTCCAATCTTTGTTTGATGGCCAATTTAGCTGTCCTTAAGTCTGAATTTAGTAATTCCGATGGGGAGATTCCATATGACAGCATTTTGGAGTGGATTTTTTTTGCCCATATGCTATTGAATTCATCCCTCCACAGGCACTGGATAAGATGGTAATTTGGCAATTTATGCCAAAGGGACAGCCAATAGTTGAATACCTGTCTCCATATCCAAGTCTCAAAAGAGGGGATCTTAAGCTCTAGGCGGATGGCGGAGTTGCCTACACAGGGGGGTAGTTTCAATAGGCGTTTAAGGAATAGGTTTTGCAACGTCACTAGCGGCTTGAGATTTGCGGAGGCTCCCCATAAAGGGGCCGCATAAGCCATGGTTGTAACCACTTTAGCATTATAAACCTTTAACGCTGATGGTACATGCATGGCCCCCTCGGAAAAGAAGAAACGCAACAATGCATAGATAAGGGCTTTCGCCTTATTTTGTAGAAATGAGATATGTGCTTTCCAGCCCAGATTATGCTGAAAATAGATCCCTAGATATTGAAATCTGAAGACTTGTTCAATTGGCTTCCCCTCGAGTTCCCATTTATACGATTTACGACTCCTGGAGAAAATTAAGACTTTAGATTTGGAGTGGTTAATCGTGAGTAAATTTGACTGACAATACAACGCGAAAATCTTAAGGGCCCTCCTCAACCCTACTCTCGAGTAAGAGAGGATCACAGCGTCATCAGCATACAATAATATGGGGCAGCGGTAATCTGCAAGCCTGGGTGCATGGATAGTAGTTTGGGCCTCAGCTAGGGGAGTTCTCATGTCACTTATGAATAGATTAAAAAGGTAGGGGGCAAGAATGCACCCTTGACGAACCCCCTTTTTTATTGGTACACGCTCTGTGAGATCCCCCTGTGGTGTTAGTCTCACCCTCGCTACCGTCCCTTCATGTAGTTTAGTTATAAGCCACAGCAGCCTTTTGTCTATCCCCCACCTGGCCAGTTTTTCCCATAACAGCTCTCTAGAGATGCTGTCAAAAGCCGCCTTCAGGTCTATAAATGCGGCACATAAACGCCCATGGGTGGGGGCCGAATATTTCTGCGCCAAATGATATAAAATTATTGTATGATCTATAGAAGCTCGCTTTGGTCTGAAACCGGCCTGTTCTTGGCCTACCGGTCCTGAGAGATCTACATTGGCTCCCAGTACGTTTCCGAGCACAATTCAAAGTGTTGGTGCTGACCTTTAAAGCCCTAAACGGCCTCGGTCCTGTATACCTGAAGGAGCGTCTCCACCCCCATCGTTCAGCCCGGACACTGAGATCCAGCGCCGAGGGCCTTCTGGCGGTTCCCTCATTGCGAGAAGTGAGGTTACAGGGAACCAGACAGAGGGCCTTCTCGGTAGTGGCGCCCTCCCTGTGGAATGCCCTTCCAGCAGATGTCAAGGAAATAAGCAGCTATCCTATTTTTAAAAGACATCTGAAGGCAGCCCTGTTTAGGGAAGTTTTTAATATTTAATGCTGTATTGTTTTAACATTTGACTGGAAACCGCCCAGAGTGGCTGAGGAAACTCGGCCAGATGGGCGGGGTAAAAATAATACAGGGAACCAGGCAGAAGGCCTTCTCGGTAGTGGCGCCCGCCCTGTGGAACGCCCTCCCATCAGAGGTCAAAAATATAAACAACTATCTGACATTCAGAAAATACCTCAAGGCAGCCCTATTTAGGGAAGTTTTTAACTTGTGATATTTTAATGTATTTTAGTGTCTGTTGGAGGCCGCCCAGAGTGGCTGGGGAGACCTGGCCAGATGGGCGGGGTACAAATAAAAAATTATTATTATTATTATTATTATTATTATTATTATTATTCTGAGAGTTAATTTTGCTGTGCACTACAGTGATACCTTGGGTTACAGACGCTTCAGGTTACAGACTCCACTAACCCAGAAATAGTACCTCAGGTTAAGAACTTTGCTTCAGGATGAGAACAGAAATCGCATGATGTGGCGCAGCAGCAGCAGGAGGCCCCATTAGCTAAAGTGGTACCTCAGGTTAAGAACAGTTTCAGGTTAAGAATGGACCTCCAGAACAAATTAAGTTCTTAACCCGAGGTACCACTGTATTATATTCTAATAGTTCATTGAATATTACTTTATTTGTTCTGTCATTCCGTTTTAAAGTTTCAGTTTATTATGACTTTTTTTGTATTGAACCAGATTATTATAAGGTGTACTGTCTTGGTTGTGTATTTTGTTGCCGCAAACCGCCTTGTGTATCGCTGTACAGAAAGGCAGTACATAAATTAAAAGTGAAATGAAACTTCCAATTTGCTCCTCGCACCCAGAAAGCATGAGCCAGTGGCAGTTTGAGGAATGCCGCTCTAGTGATCCAGAAAACAAATGTTGTATGACTTCACAGTCAATAGGCTTACCTTTCTATGTAGCACAAAATGTGCCGAGAAGAAAGTGAGAAAATAGAAGATTGGGTGGAAGACAGGGACTGGGGCTTTCTCACCTCCTGAGTTCTGGGAGTCAAAACAAAATAAAAAATAAAAAAATTCCCTTCCAAAATTCCCTTCTTCAGAACGCTGAAGAAGTGTGCATGCACACGAAAGCTACTGGAAGGAATTTTATTTTACTTTTTATTTTGTTTTGACTATGGCAGACCAACACGACTACTTACCTGTAACTGAGTTCTGGAAGGTTGATCTTGCTTTTTACATTGCTATACATTTAAAGTCCTCAAGGTCTGAATCCACACAGGCCAAAACTTCCTGAGTGCTACTGGCAAAGAAGAATAATGTGCCGGGTTGGATCAAATAAACCAGAAACACCATGGACACGAATTCAGTCTTGCAATGCTACGTATCTACCTAAATTGCCATTTTAAACTCCCCACCACCACGCAATGTAGAAAATATGATTTCCAAAATGCACTCAACAGTTGCTCTTAACCAACTGCTGTAAATTTTATTTCTTCAGTGCTTCCCTCCCATTATGCTATCATCCTGGTTTTGGTTACCCACCGTACATCTCTCACGGCTGCTGTAATGAAAACAGTAATTTCAAGAAATGCCCAACTGTGAAAGAGCCGAGGACAGGCTGAAAAGAAACTCAGCTGGAATACACAGGCTTTTTTAGTGGGCATTTTCCCTTAGTAACTGCCTTCAATATAAAATGTCAGACTCTGAGCAACTGCTTTGCTGAAAAAGACTTTAGTGCAAGCAGCTGACGTGGTTTCGTGGTGGTTCATATTGTCAATTAAAAACCTGTGCTCAAATAAGGATGCATCAAATGTCCTGAAACACAATCCTTTGTTGAACATTTTATAGGAAGATGACCCAAGAGCTGGTTGACCTCTGTTATTTATTAAGAAGCATTTATAACCTATCTTTTAACTCAAGGTCCTTCCAGAAGTCCTTTTCACTGTGCATTCATGATTATTTTTGCTCATGGTGGTATTCAGAGCCGTTTGACGCAATCTGGCTTTCAATAATACCATTTGCACTTGTAAAAGGTTTGGGTGAGGACATACTGCTGCTTAGTTTCCAATTGACGCATGTCCCTGAGCTTCTTGCTAAAAACCCTGTACCTTTTCATGCCACAAAATGTTCTGGATTATTGTTGCTCAGCGCGGACACTGAGGTCCAGCTCCAAGGGCCTTCTGGTGGTTCCCTCACTGCGAAAAGCAAAGTTACAGGGAACCAGGTAGAGGGCCTTCTCAGTGGTGGTACCTGCCCTGTGGAATGCTGCATAAAATAGCACTGATCTAGGAAAACAGCACTGATGATAACGATGATGAGGATTCTTCACGCTGCTTTTGTCCAGATGGCAATAATGTGATAACTTTAGGGAGATATCACATTTAATAAAGTTGAGTGGTGTTTGGATAGTCCAGTAAAAATCCACCACTAATGCACTATTTTGTCAATCACATGTTGCAGAATAAGCCCACAAAAAGGAGTCCTAAATGAGTTTAAAATATAGCTTCCCTCCAAAATACAAATTTAGCAAAAAGAAAAATATAGCAATCACAGACTGCTAGAAAGGGTATCTGGGAGGCCATTGGATACTGTGGACCTTCTTTGAGAAATGGGTTTCTGGGGGCATGTCAAAAATGTATTGGGGAACTGCTAGATCCATCCAATTCCCTAAACATACTTCCAAAGTGAAATGGAAACTGTACCACTCCTGGAGATGCCGTGGTTATTTCCCCTCCCACAGGATCCAAAAGGAGGGGATAATTTAAAAAGAAAGAAAGAAAAGGAATTGGTGAGGGACACAAAGGTAAAAAGCCACCTTTACCTTCTGCTCTAGCCAGAACTAGCCTGGTGGGGCTTTGGGAGTAGCAGTCCCTCCACCAAAGGCTTTCCCTACACCCAGCCACCAGAGAATAGCTAGCAGTACAGTCCTACAATATCTACTTGTAAGTCAGTCTTACCTAAGTAAGTGAGACTATTCAATGCTTATTTTGCAGAGTTTTAGGCAACAGACTAAGATAGTTTTATTCACCCAGGCTTTAAGAATACAGCCCTGTGTTACAGCTTAATGTTGCTACCTAAAACTCAATGAAGGAGGCACCTGGGCATGGTTGGCCCAAGACATTTGGTGCCTGAGGGCTAGGCATGTAAGAAGGCATCGTTTTCCATTCCACTCTGCATTTGTTGCATGCAGCACTGTTCCATTCCGCTGCAGTTCATGTTTTGCTACAAAAAAACAGCAACACATTATTCACGTTGCTGTCAACTGTGGCAAAATTACATAATCCATGCAATTAATTACGTAAATCACATTTTCATTATGTTAGTCCACCCATTCATTTCAATGCAAAGGAAACACAATGCATGAGGGGTGGAAGAAATAATCAATTACATATTGTTTGCAGACTGAAGGCAACAACAATGGCGAATACCAATTGTATTCACGGGATTGATTTTTTTTATCCTGGAAACAGGACAAATAAGCACTGGCAATTTCCACTCCATTTCTGTTTCATTCTGAATTCTCAGATATCCCTGCCTAAGGCAGACAAGAGGTTCCATCCCATTTCATATTTAGCAAAATGGCCTGGCAGTTCAATCTTACTTCAGCATTGCCAATAGGACAGAGTCCTCTGCTGCACCTGAAATTTCCTCTTCTACACTTGCTGAAAAACTAGCTTCCATACAGCTACTAAAGGTGCAGAAACACTGTCATCTTTTGTGCCTGACCAACCTAATTGTAATCGTTTCAGGCAAGAGGAACTACCAAGGATTAGATCTTCAACCCATAATCATGTGAGAAAGTTATCCAAAGGGAGGAAAACAGACTGTGAGAGACACCACAGTCTCTTAAGAAGAAAGTTAACTACAGTGAAAGTTGGTGCGTGCTGGGGACTGGTAGGGCAGAAAGCAGTAAGGCCAGAAGTAAGGGGAGCTACAACAAATGGCCGGAGAAGCTAAAGGCTATGATAGGGAGAACCAACAACTAACTGGTTTTATCCCCATCTTCCCTGCTGAATTCTAAAATGGTGATATGGACTAAGGAGGAAGCTCACAACCAGTGCCATTCTGTAGACTGGTTGTAAAAAGGAGGGAGGCTGGCTGGCTAGGGGCAGACTAAGTTGGCAGGGGAAACTTGCCCTAATGAATCAGTCTCTACTATGCAGAGGTATTTTACTGGCTATGTCTCTCTGCTGGTGGAAGTGAGTGTCATTGCCTTCCTACTCCCATCATGGGCTTCCCAGAATAATATTTCTGACCACTGTGTGAAACAGGATGGTGGAACAGACTGATGCTTCATCTGATCCAGCAACACTGTTGACCTTTACTTATGGAGTATTTTATGTATGGGAGCATTAGAAGATTTGATTATATTCCAACTATACTTTGGAGCATCACGAGAGGCTCCTGCTGTATGAATCCAGTATCAGAGAAGGAGGAAGCCAACCAACCAAGAGCCTGCAATTCTGGGAAAGGGAGGGGTGTGGCCAGCATGGCACCCTCCAGATGTTGTTGGGACTACAGCTCCCATCATTCCTGGTAAGCACCCAGGGATGGTTACCCGCGCTGTGATGGCTAGATGTGACGCAAAAGACAAAATGGAATGTGACAAGTGTGATAGCGTATCTGCACACTGCAGCAGAAAGTAAAGAAGGAAAATAGGAACCATCATTTTCTGTTGCATATTCATGCACGTAGATATTGTGGTCTTAAAACTAAATGCCTTTTGTTTACTGGGACTAATGAAGTATAACAAAGCTGAATTCTGGCGCATAACAGCTTAATTATGTCTCAGGGGTTATCATTTTGAGTAGTTTGAGGAGTGTGTGTGTGTGTGTGTGTGTGTGCTGTCACATGCACAGAACACATTCAGTGGGAGTGCTTCAAGGGGTGTAAACAGAAATTTTGGTGAAGCAGGTGAAGATAGTTGAGTGCAGGTGTCTTTTTTTAGGGGGAAGAAATATAAGCCAAAGTAACATACACACACACACACACACACACACACACACACACACACAAACACATATAATGCACTAGGAATTTTGCTATGGTGACTCTGAAACCTCTGCCCAGGGGTTGGTTAAATTGCCTTATTCTCATAGAAAAAGCTATGAGTCTCTGGCTGTCGTTGGCTTGCAAAGAGGACCTAGGATTCTAATGTGGCCTCCACACAACGCACCATGTCTGGGATCTACATTGAGGGTAGAGATGGTGTGTCTCCAGCACATGACAGAAGCTGCATAACGAAGATGCACACCTTTGTCAGCAGGGAGTTCCACAATTCAGTGACTGCCACAGAGAAAGATCTCTCTCCTGGGCCAACATTCCTCACACTTCTGTGGGCGGAAGAACTACAGAGAGGGCTTCCAGCAGTGGCACACCCAAGTGGAATCCCAAACATGATGGTTAGGAGTCAGCATGCATGGGCAGCTCAAGCACTCTTCCCCCGCTTGCCACATGCCCAAAGGTTGTGAGAATATGCCTTAAGTCATCTTCAGGAGAATGCTATAAATTTACCCAGTAGCTTTAAAAGAAGGAAGGTGGCCAGTTTTGAACAGGAACCATATGGAAAATCCACAGGAACTACTGAAATTTATCTACACCTCTCTTCTGGAGTCAATGTACAATAACTTTCATGAACTGGCTGGGTGAAGAAGAATGGTGGAAGGCACCCACCAGGGGACCCCCAGGGAACCCCCAGAAGAAGAAGGCTCAGAGTCAGGGGATTGGTGGGGACGACGACACTGAGGAGAGATCAGAGGCAGAAGATTGGGAGGTGCTTCCGGATGCAACATGGTTTAGTGAGCAGGAAGAACCTGTGACAGGGAGCCGTTCAGGCTGAAGCAGAGGATGAGGGTCAAGGGACTGCAAAATAATTCCAGGAGTCTCCCTCTCCTGCTGTGACAAATTCCCCCTGGTCTCTGAGAACTCGCAGAGTAATAAGAAGAGCAGAACAGAGGCCAGAGGTGTGCAGGTACAGTTTGAGATTGCTTAGGAAACATCTGGGAGAGGAGGAGACTTAGAGAGGGCAGAAAGCAGAGACCTTCAGTCCTGGCAACAGCTCCATAGGAAGTGTTGATGAGACCACTAGGCTGAGTTGTACGTTAGTTTATTTGAGTAAACAGTTAACTTCACTGACCACATGGATCTGCTTCCTTTATTGCTGCCCTGCATATGACTCCAGCCCTGACAATAGCACAACAGAACACTGAAGCCTGGAATAAGTTACAAGCTTCTTTTCAATCCGTGCTTCCTCGCTTTCTGACACAGTATGCCAGTTCATTATCACAAGGCTCACCAAAAGGTACTAACCTTTCTACCAACAAGATCGCTGCTATATAAACCCGACACAGAGGCTTCAAAGATTTGTGACACCTTTGGAGCAGTTAAATCAAACTTGTAAATTGCAATGATGAGCTTCAAGCCAGCGTTATGATTTTGCTGTCGCTCTTCCAGTGACATGATTGCCTCATCGCCATGATGGATTGACTGGGTCCTCTTCCCATAATGCATTTGTATAAATCTATTCCCCCTCTCCCTCTGAGTCTTTTCTGACCCAGAAAGATTATCACAGAGCAAGCAAGGGCGAAGGAAACTCCAGCCTTTGTTAGAGATTGTCACTGTTTGCTAAAAATACTTTGGTAAGAGTCAGTGTCTCATTTCAGAGACAATAAAACAGCACTCCTTACTCAGGTATACATCCTGCCTGGTTTGAGACTTTAAACAACAGCTGAGTTAATATAGTAGGGCAGAAAACACACAGCTGTGCAGGAAACCTTAAGCTACCAAGATCTAGGAAATAATTCTGTTGTGTGTTTTTTTAATGGTGCTGTGGCATGAGCAGGTGCAGAGTCATCTTGGAGGGAGGGAGGGCCAAAGGTTTGGTCACTGTGATGCAGGTCACATCCACATTTAAAGCACATGACTTTCCCAAAAGAATCCTGGAAAACGTAGTTGACCTCTCACAGAGCTACAATTCTCAGCACCCTTTAAAAAAAAAAAACTGATGCGACCTCAGCCTAACCAATCTCACAGACCCCTCTGGAGAATAAAATGCAAGAGATAGCTCCATATATGCTGAGCTGAGCTCGTCGGAGAAAGGGTGGGATGCAAACATGATAGTTTATAAGGCCCCCAATGGGCTACCACATGAATCTGTCTTGAGCCTGAAGATGAGCACCACAGGCCTCACTCTCTGGGTCATCATTAGCATATATTCAATTGGCAAATATGAGGAATATGGCTCCCTTGGTGGTGGCACCACATTTGTGGAACTTTCTCCTCAGGAAGATGTGACAAGTCGAAAGGGGATTTTCTCCAAAGTGAATACCAGATTTAAGAAAGGGGTTCTGCCCCCTCAGAAGTATTGCAGAGAGGGAAAGCTTAAATTTTCCCTCCATCCTACCTCATTAACCACATAGCTTACAAAATCTGCATTTTAAAATATGAAACCCCACTGCATGTTAGATGTAAAGGCACTTTTAGAATCACCTGTGATCAAAATTACCAACTCTAGGTTTAGTAATATATAAATATATATATTGTCTTGCTCATCTCAGGTCCATCTTGTTGGCTCATCCCATCTCATTGGCACAAACCAATCCACAAAAATCAAATGTACGTTAAGGAATCTTACGTGATAAAGTGGAACAGTGTTGCTCTCAGCTAAGGAGAAATTCAAGGCATCTTGCTGTCCGGATTCAAGCCGTACGTTTATGGAAGAGGTCAACATGGATGGGCTTATGGGATAGTTGGGGCTGCCACTGTTCTTGCCCTTTTTCCTTGACCTGCGACCCGTATCCCGCTTGTTGTCCTTCTGAGTCAATGGCTCTTCCTGGATCACCAATATTTTGTCATCACTCAGGTATCGCAGGAGTGAGTTCTCAGAGTCTGTTATGGGGTGAAGGAGAAAAAATGAGGAAGAAGGTAGGAAGCTTCAGTTCAATGCTGATGGAAACTCAAACATACTTTTGTGACTGGGGGTGGGGTGGGGATACATAAAGAGAAGCCCCAAGCAACTTCTTTCTTGATGTCTGTAACGTGACATTTTCAGGGGAACCCATAAGCCACAATGGTTTGCACCACTGAATGCCATTTTTAGACCTGAATGTTTTGTTAAGATGCACAAAGACGCACACAAAGAGGAAACAAAACACAGCTATTCTATCAGCTCTTCCCAGTCTATTGATCCAAAGAGCCTTCTTTCCCAGAAACAAAAACAATCCTTTTAAAATTACTGTTCTTTGGCACAACAAACCGCTGCTCTGTATGGCATGATAACTACAAAATGCACATTCCTTTTGTCCTTTTCCCTGGGGAAATAAACAGAGACATTGTCTCTTTGTTTTTGCATTTATTACATGGGTCCTCAGAAACCATGTCCAAAAAGGCTACAAAATAGAATCGCCTGCATAGTTTGACCAGAAGTGAAATTCTGAGGTGAATTTAGAGCAGGAGCAGATAACCTGTGGCCCTCCAGGTGTTGCTAACATCTGTTCCCAGCCAGCATGATCAATGATCAGGGATGATGGCAGTTCTAGTTCAACAGTGTCTGGTGCGTCACAGGTTTCCCAACCCTGATTTAGAGGCTCTTGCTTGGGTGAAATGTCTGAGGACTTTTGAAGGAAGCAAATGAGCTAGATTAGCAAAGGTCATATGTATAAAACCGTAACCATGTGCATACCCCTAAACTGTCCCAGAAAAACCAGGACATCCTGTTTTTTTCTGTAAGAGCACAGTGGCCATTTTGGGCACTGCGATCTCGTGCAATTTTGCGTTGTGATCTTGCCCCTATGAATCTTGCACTTTTTCGGGGCCGAGATCTCTTGCAGGTCATGTGACTCACATGGGAGTGTGGCCCCGGAAGATGGCAACCCAGTTTTTCGTTATGACATGTTAGAGGGTATGCATGTGTGCTTATGTGTGTATACACAAACCCCAGAATAATGTTTTTGTAGTTGTAACAGTATTTCCTGCTCTTTACCAGCATGGCCCATGGTGGGTTTCAGCACTTTAACATTCAGAATCAAAAACAGTTTAAACAAATAACAGTCACAACAATAGGGTGGGTCCCGAAAACCCACATCTCAAGTGTTTGCAGTTGTGCATACACTCACCTCGGCTACCCCTCTTGAACATATTTGGCTCTTTTGATTCTCCTATCCAGCTGTATTCTGTAGGCATAGAAACTGGCCTCAGATCACCTGGGGGGAAAGTGCAAAGAGAAGCCAATCAACATTCTGGAATTCATTAAAAGAAGAATTAGTTAGCACTAGAAAGGCACAGTGCATGCAGAGTTGGTAGGAAAATCCTAGCAATTTGATGCAGTTGACGGCACCTGGTTCTAGTCTCTGGAATGTAATGGAATTGTAAAATAGGAAGTAGATATTCCCCTATTCAGAAGGCAAGGCCTGCAGGGGGAAATAAGTTCTCGCTTCCTCTGTAGGACAAATATGGTGAATCTGTGGCCTTCCAAGTGGTGTTACACTCCATCTCCCATCAGCCCCAGTCAGCACAGCCAGTGTTCAGAGATAGCAGCAGCAGTGGTAGTTCAACAACAACTGGAGGGCCGCAGGTTCTCTATTCTTGCTTTAGAATGAGAATATGGCCTTCAATATCATTTAAAGCAGTATTGCGCTACTTTAAACAGGGTGTTTTAACAGTCAATCCTTCTCAGGGAATTCTGGGAATTGGAGCTTTCTGAAGGGAACAAGAGTGGTCTCCTAACAAGTCTTGGTGCCCTTAACTAACTACAGCTCCCCGGATTCTTGAGGAGGGCATGACTGTTTAAAGTGGTATATCCTATATTATCTCTGTTTTGCTTGTTCCTGTGTTCATTAAAAGCAACATGTAGAGCAAAATAGTACTTGTCAGGGGTGGTAGAAGCTGACTTTTGGCTGAACCTCAATCCAGTTCCATTCACATCATGTGTTATTCTTTTAATTTTTGAACAAAAAAACCCCTGTTGTTGTTGTGTTGTTGTTGTTACTATTACTATTATTATTAGTCCTCTTTTAATTTCAAGAAGAAAACCCAAGGCAGTTCACAGAAAAATAAAAACCAATGGCAGAAAAAAATGCTAAAACAAATTATCAAAATACAGTAACCTGCAATTAAAATGCATAGTAAAATAACTACATTAAAACACCCATAGTTAAAATAAACAATAAATAACCACAACAGTTAAAACAGCAATGAAAGCAGGGGATTCAAACAAGAGAAATGTTCATCTGAACAGGTGTGTCTTCAATAAATGATGGAATGCCAATATCCAGTGGGGACTCCTGTATTTAATCAAGCGGAGCATTCCACAATTTTGGTGGTAACGGTGAAAAAGCCCACCCTTGTGTTACCATGAGCTGATAACCATCAAGCTCTGTTGCAAAACTAACCAGGTTCTGTTTGCCGAACTTAATGCCATTACTGGGCAGCGGAGGGATAGACAGTCTTTTGGGTAACCTGGTCCAGAGTTATTGAGAGCTCTGTAAGTAAGCGACATGATATGGTTCAGCCTCCACATCAGCTGCAACGGAAGCCTCACATTACAATAGTCTAACAACAAGGTCACCAATGCACATTTCACAGTGGCCAATTATACTTCTCCTATTCTGTCCTATGCCTAACCATTGGGTTAAGAAACAGGCCACCCTTTCTCTGAAGAATCATGGACTCTCCTTCATTGTGATGCTGGATATTGTTAGAATGATATCCAAAACTACATCTAAGTTGATTTGAAACATAGATCTAAAACCGATGTTTCATTCATACAAATCTTTCAAGTGTGCCCTGTCACCACACTGGCTGTGTATTTCAACACTTTTAACTCTCAACCCAGAAAGCTGGAGAAGTGGCAGCATTAAGGGAGACGCAGTTCTGTAAAACTGGCTATGTGGGATCATATTTCTGACATTGTCAGTGCACATTATCATCAACACATAAAAACCACCCTCCAGTTCATGAGTCAACTCTCATCTGAAACACACAGCCGACTTTTACACACACACACACACACACACACACACACCACCTTAGCAAATGTCAGTCTGGCTCTGGTTTTGTGGCTTGTTCGCTTGAGACACTCGGGTTATTTTCTGAAACATTAGACATTGACCAATCTTCCAGCTCCCAAAATAAACCCAGAGCTGGAGAAAAAAAAATACTGAACACAATCAAGAGTTTCTTTTCTCTTTTCTTCCACTCCAATAGCTCATTTCCTCAATTTTGCGCTCTCTCTCTCTCTCTCTCTCTCTGTGTGTGTGTGTGTGTAAGGAGAAAGCAGCACGCACATACACATCAACAAAGATTCAATGCGCAGCTACGCAGATGGATAAATGAAGCTTGCTGTTTACTGATTTGTGACACATATTCACCGATTCTTCCGCCTGCTAAATGAGATGCCATTAATTCAGAATGTCATTACATGCTTTGAAGAGGCCAGGTTGCACCCCCCCTCCCCGATTACAATCCTGCAGAATATGATGAAAGCAATTAGGTTTTTATTTATCTTGTTGCCTTATTACTATGAACTTTGCAATAATCAGTTATATATTAGAGCAGAGAGGCGGTGGCGGTGGGGGCGGTGGGGGGGAGATGGGGGAAGCACAAGACTCAGAAGCATACCATCTGCATTCCAGAATCTTCATATTACTAAATGCACAATGCGGTTTGTGTACTTGGAACTAGACCATAGCTCAATAGTTGAATGCAGAAGGTCTCAGCTTCAGCCTTCAGCATCTTCAAGGGCCGGGGAAAGTCTCCTGGTTGAAACCCTGGCAAGGCCACTGCCAATCTGTGCAGACCATACTCAATTAGATGGACCAATGCTCTGACTCAGTATAGGACAGCTTTTTATGGTCCTTGTTAAGATTCCTGCTCCGTGTTTGCAGTCATGAGATTGTTGTCTATCACATGACGGTGCATGTTTTCATTCCACAGTGTGGGAAGTGACGGAGACCTACCTGCATATAGCTGTGCTTCATTCGTTCCAAAGGATCAACATATCAGCTTTCCCTTTTCAAATACTAAACCCTCTCCCACCTGCTTCCTGCAAGCATTTTAAAGAGAAATGTGTGTGCCCTTTATAACAACAGATACCGTATATGTTAAAAAATCCCCATTATCTTAGCAGATAATATTTGTTCCTGAACTGTGGCATCACATGCCCAGAACTATTGTTTACAAGGCACACGGAAAATTTTCACAGGAGTAGATTTTTCAGAATTGTTATTTGATGTCTTCAACCTGGTGATAGTGACAGATGAGTGCTCCCTGGCTCGTAATAGATTCAGGTTTTCTGAGCTTTCTAAGAGGTGTCTAAACCACAGAGCCTAGGGCTTGCTGATCAGAAGGTTGGCGGTTCAAATCCCCGCGACAGGGTGAGCTCCCGTTGCTCAGTCCCTGCTCCTGCCCACCCAGTTGTCCGAAAGCACATTAAAGTGCAAGTAGATATATAGGTACCACTCCGGTGGGAAGGTAAACGGCGTTTCCGTGCGCTGCTCTGGTCCGCCAGAAGCAGCTTAGTCATGCTGGCCACATGACTCGGAAGCTGTCTGCGGACAAACGCCAGCTCCCTTGGCCTATAGAGCAAGATGAGCACCGCAACCCCAGAGTCGTCCGTGACTGGACCTAACGGTCAGGGGTACCTTTACTTTTACCTTTAGGGAAAAGTTTGAGTCATTCTAAATAGGTTTTTTTTCTCAGAACCCTAAAACACAAAGCAAATATGGGGAGTTCAACCAAATCTCCTTGCTACTTTAGCAAACCTACTTTTGTAGGTGAGGAGAAAATCTATGCTCAAGGGGACTGGGAAACTCTGGCCCATGTGCTAAATGTGGCCCAAGGTGTTCTCTTTCTGGCCCTCGGGACTCTCCCAAAGCCACACCCCTCACTGGTCTTACTTCACATTATCCAGTTCTTTTACCTGATGGGAATGTATTGCTTGCCTGGATGGAGAAATCCAAGTGTAGAAACTTCTTGTTGTGCATGGCTGGACCATAGCCTACTAGAATCACACCTGCTGTCCCACCCACTACTACGCATCCATTGAGCCCACCCTATCACTGGTTCCCCACACCCCTTTGCTAAGATAACTATGCTTGAGAGAAGTGCTGGAGAGATCTACCAGCAACTATTAGCCACAAATAGCTAAATAGGACTTCCAGGTTCAGAAGCAGTATGTCATGGAATACTAATTGTCGGCAGTGGACACACCAGGGAAGAGGGCTGTTGCCTTCCTGGGGAAGTGCCATAGCTCAGCTTTGTGCGCAGATGGTCCCGGGTTCAATCCCTGGCATCTCCATGTAGGGCTGAGAGAGCTGCTGCCAGTCAGTGTAGACAGTACTGAGCTAGCTGAACCAGAGGTCTGACTCAACATGAGACAACTTCTTATGTTCCTGCCTGCTTATGTTCTTGCTAGAAGAACATGGGAGACAGGGATGGATGGATGGATGAGTTTATTTCTGGTTGATGTACATTTTGCCTGTGTTCAGTCATAAGTCAATCCTGTTCTGTTTACATCCCAATCAACGGATTAGTTCTGGAGGTGCAGATCAGGTCAGTTTGCACTGGGGTGCATAGAAACTGAAGTGACCAGCCATCCCTAGGAAGAAGTAGGATGATGTACAGGATGGACATTTGACTCTTTGGAGTGCACTTATGAAGATGGATGCATAAATCAACTGAAAGAGAGAGACTAGGGTTGATGTCCAATGTAAATCATACTCTTTGAAATCAATGGACACAACCTATTCATCCATTCCATTGGATCTATTGTGAGCTGAGCTTAGTTGGACACAACCCCAACCATGTACCTGCTCACCAGCAACTTTCCCCACTAACTCTACCACTAATGAAATTTGTCTATACCTGAAATAGCCTCCCACTTGATCTATACTTTTGCTAGCGCTTTTGTTACTGAATTAAAAAATTAAGTTGGGAGGGGAGTGGGGAGGATCGGATCATGGATGTGCCAAAATAAACAAATGAAATAGAAATATCAGTTGAGAGAATGACATCATCTGCAATAGGCTGTTTCCTACAAAGCAATATTTCATCAATTACATACCGGTACTTCCTTTTCCTTTCTTCTCCAACCACCTTTGCTTTGTTATTGTCTCAAGTTATCCTATCTGCATCCCAGGAGACTGCAGGTTGTTTACAGCAACCTCTCTTTCTCTCAATCACTCTCTCTCTCCTGCTCTGAGCTACCTGTCTGCAAAGCTCCTTTGTGTGGCACAATATATTAGAATGACAGGAGAGAAACTCTTAATTTGGCAGAACATGAAACACAGCTCTGCACCTTTTCCCCTTGTGGGCATAGGACACCCCATGTTCCCATAGCCCAACAGCTATGCCTAAAGTGTTCAAGATGGGCGTAAAAACACTCAGGGTCAAGGGTTAAAATTAGGACTGAACAAATAGACACTTTGTTTGGAGCTTTGAGGCGAATCCATCTGATTTCAGGGATGTAGCAAATTTCAAAAATGGGGCTGTAAAGCTCACCTTTGTTCTTCTAGGCTCCTCCTAGGCTAATGACTGCTTTGTTTATTTCCTCAAAATACCTCCAATGATGCTACAATGCTACCACTTGACATTATTTCATTCTGAGTGGCATTCTGGGGCAAAAAAATATGGTAGCTTCTGTAAATTTTGCCCCCAACCCTGAAATCTGAAAATGGCAAGGCAGTTTCTCTGCTCCAAAATTTGGGCTAAATCTGTTGGTATTATTATTATTATTATTATTATTATTATTATTATTATTTGGGGGGAAGGGTCCTACTACTGCTAATTATAATTATATCCCACCTTTCCTTCAAGGACCTCAAGGAGACATATATGGTACTCCCTTTCTCCATTTTATCCTCACACCAACAATCTGGTGAGGCTGAGATATAATAACTGCATCAAGGACATGCAGTGAGCTTCTTGGTTGAGTAGGGATTTGAACCCTGGTTTCCAACAACCTAGTCTCTCATTCTAACCATTACACTACACTGGTTCCCACTTTAGAACTTATGGACCCAGCACTGGGGAAACCCAGCCAAATGGACAGGGAATAGTAATAGTAATAGTAATAGTAATAAATAATAATAATAATAATAATAATAATAATAATAATAATAATAATAATAATAATAATAATAATATGGAAGTGAGAGCTGGACCATAAAGAAGACTGATTGCCGAAGAATTGATGCTTTTGAATTATGGTGCTGGAGGAGACTCTTGAGAGTCTCATGGACTGCAAGAAGATCAAACCTATCCACTCTGAAGGAAATCAGCCCTGAGTGCTCACTGGAAGGACAGATCCTGAAGCTGAGGCTTTGGCCACCTCATAAGAAGAGAAGACTCCCTGGAAAAGACCCTGATGTTGGGAAAGATGGAGGGCACAAGTAGAAGGGGATGACAGAGGACGAGATGGTTGGACAGTGTTCTTGAAGCTACCAACATGAGTTTGACCAAACTGCGAGAGGCAGTGAAGGATAGGCGTGCCTGGCGTGCTCTGGTCCATGGGGTCAAGAAGAGTCGGACATGACTAAATGACTAAACAACAACAAAATTGCTCAAAATGAGAATTGCTCCACCTGAGAGAGATTTTCTGCAGGCAACGGCTTTTCCACCTGCCTTGCCCAACCCTCCAACCCTCTTTGGGAGCCTTTTCCAGACCATGATTTTGAGAACAGCAGAAGCAGCTGGGAAGAAAGGATATTTCTGAAAATGAATTTTATAAGTTGTGTGTCCTTGTTTCTTAATTTGACCCTTTTACATGGTTTTGTACGCTTTGTGGTATTTTATGCATTGTGATTTGCTGTTATTTTTATCGATTATAGAATAGTAATTCTTTATTGTAATTGATAAGTGTAAACTGTTTAATTATTATTTGCTGATGTTTAATTTTACTGTTTGCTATTGGATTCCAACGGATTATTGAATATTTCTTTATTTGATATCAGTTGTTTATTTTAAACTTAGTGTGACTTTTTATATTGGATCAGATTGTTACTATTAATGTTTGATTTTTTAAAATAATAATAATAATAATAATAATAATAATAATAATTATTATTATTATTATTATTAGTGTTGGAAGCCATTGAGTGGCTGGGGCAACCCAGCCAAATGTGCAGGAAATAATAATAATAATAATAATAATAATAATAATAATAATAATAATAATAATAATATATTAATTTCTATACTGCCCTTCATCCAGGACCAGAGGGTGGTTTACAATATAAAAACACAAAAAATGCACATCATAGTAACAAGCAAACCTCCACCCCCACCACTCCATTTAAAATGCCATAAATTGTTTAATTAGCCAATGGCCTGAGAGAAGATGGATGTTTTTGCCTGGTGCTTAAAGATATGGTTTCCAAACCAATGTGAAATTGACTGTCATGACACTTCTTCCTTGGCCTTCAGACCCCAGAGATGTCCACTCTCCAAATCTTCCCTGCCAGTAGGTCACAGCTCCTATTTCCCAAGGTCTATGTGAAGATTTCATCCTGACCTAATTCCCTGCTGAAACGTATTCACTTACACAACACCCTATTGCTGTTAGAACATCTATGAACACTCTATGCTGTTATGGAAGCTCAAGCAATGATTGCATGTTGTTTACCAAAGGTTTTCGGGCATGCAGGTGTCTATGAAACATTATTAAAACTATGTGGTTGGGCTACAGCAGAAACACACTGCATTAATGTTATAGGTGAAATGACCCTGCAAATTGTAAGAACGCAGCTTTCATCTGCTAATCTATTTTCCTTCAAAGAGATGCCGCAGACCAAATGTGAACATCAGAAGAAAATCCAAACGCTACTGGAACCCGGCTCTAGAATAATGTAGCTGGTGTCTTAGCTAGAAGTCATTGTTCACTCAGACTTTATAAAAGCAAGCCAAATCCACCTTATTGGCTCACTTTTTTTTTTAAGGCAAAGCCATTCCATCTTCGCTTTGATCCTACTATTAAGGCAAAATGCCAACGAGATTTTTGTGGCTCAAGGAAAAAGCAGAGAATGACGATGGTAGTTGTATTAAGTCCTACTTAAGTTCTGCTCTCCAGTGTCAATCGAATAACACACCTCAGCCAAGTGCTGATTTGTACGCAATAAGGAGAGAAAATCACCCACATGTAATAAAACTCCTTTAAGGATTCATATCTCCCTCCAGTTAGGGTTCCCAGCAGGCAGGCTCTTAATTCCTCATCTTTTACACCTCCTCAACTGTTCCAAATCCAGCTCTGTGCTTCAAGGGCTCCTCCTAGGTCAGTGGTGGCTAACCTTGACACTCCAGATGTTTTGGGACTACAACTCCCATAATCCCTGACCACTGGTCCTGTTAGCTAGGGATGATGGAAGTTGTAGTTCCAAAACATCTGGAGTGCCAAGGTTAGCCACCACTGTCTAGGTTGTGGCCATGACCCTGGAATGCAGCAGGAACCAGAGCATTGGATCTGTAAGCACTTTCCCCAAATGTTTTGTATATTGTATTGTATTGTATTGTTTTTGTATGATTGCATTGTTGTATGTTATTTTCAACAATAAATGCATATCTAAGTTTTTCCCTAACATATGCAGTTTTATATACATTTTCTGCTTGGAGAATTGCATGACAAAATTAGGAAAAAGTGCAACTGCATTTTGATCTGCATATTGTTTTGGGAAGAGCAAATTAGGTAGGTTCTCATTAAAATGCGAACTGGATCGAATTTCTCCCTCATGCCTAGGTATGTGATAACTTCTATGTGTTTCCACATCTGCACAAAACCTCCTCCTGTCCATCTTAAGAAGGCAGGAGCTTTTCATGTTGTCAGCGATATCCTTCCTCTCACCAATCCTCTTTCTGTTTTTTTGTTTGTTTGTTTGTTTCATTAAGCATTCAGCCTTCAGAAGAGTTCTGGAGAATTCAACAGCTTGGTCACCACTTTTTGATGCAGTTAATCAGTCCTAAGAAAAGTATTGCACTTGCTGTTGTTACTATTCTCTAACGGAGCAACGTGGTTCTAGATGGGTAGCTATGAGAATGCATTGCAGCTAAGGATGGGGCAGAAAATCAATTCAGGTTGCATATAAAGGTGAGCCAAGTTCATCTGCACTTTCAGAAAGAATGTGTGAACTGAAGCACAACCATCTTTCAAGATTCACAATGAATGTGAACAAAAACGCACATATTAGGGAAAATAAGATACAAAAATTCACATCAGTAGGCAAAACTGAAAGCAAAATGTGCATATTAGGATAAATTTGCACAAAAATTCTGATGCATTTTCATGAGGACTTTTTAATATCTTCTTTAAAATCACAAACTGATGTGGAAATGTGAAGAGCTGAACTTAAGATTGGAAAAATGAGTAACAGAACTGAGGAACTGACATATTCCCCATCCCTTGTTTTGCTAACCAACATGAGATTTTGTGTCACTTTGAAAAGTATTACATTTGTTGTGACTTAAACTGATGTCGTGGCCTCTTCCCCTCCACCCCAAGAGCATATAAATCAATCAATTTGTTCATCTTTAGGGTGGCATAGTACTCCAAGCAGTTCCTCTGTGTTTTGCAGAAGCTTTGAAGGAGCCATGGAAATATATATTTGCATGCTAAAAGGAATCAAGAAAGCATAAGTTGATAGTCCACAAGATTTTTATGAATGCATCCATCCCACTAAAATGTATCAAATGTATCAAATCTCAAAACTCAGCCTTAATACTTTCCTTATGATGCCTATGGAGCTATCTATTTAATGTGTTAGAAAAAGACCAGGGAGATTGCCGGGGGGGGGGGGGCAAGGGGAAGCCTTAAAACAGCTACCAGAATCTGTGCTATAAATTCTAGAAATGACTGTCATGTCTAATCCTTTTGGGAGCAACCAACACTTTGGAAATTCTTATTTCAAAGGATGCAGAGAAAAGACAGTTCAAATTTCAAAGAACTGTTTTTCAAAAGTAAGAAAGAAGAAGCTATTCTGCACTATGTGACAGATATCCACTCTTCAGTGCAATCTCTGCATCCAGCTTCCTGGCTAATGTGTCTTCTTTCCCAGCAGAACCTCTCATGGTGTTGCTTCAGAGGACTTTCATTTCCTTTGCACCTGACTTTTAAAACCCCACTTTGGACATGACCTAGTTACAAGTCCTTTTAAACATCTGCCAAAGGAGAAACTACAGATGTTCTACTCAGGGGCATAGAGACATATTTCTGTTTCCTTCTCTTCTTTTTTACTTATTCATCATATTTCAAGCCTGTTGTTCCTGCATGGAGCTCAGGGGAAATGTAAGATTTCCCCTCACTGATACCCTTATGGAGGTAGGCTAGGCTGAGCGAGAGCAACTAGCCCAAGTTCATCCGATATATTTTATAGCAGAATGGCGATTTGATCCTGGGTGTCCCCATTCCAAGATCAACACATTGTACCTTATGCCATGCTGACTAATTTGGAGACGATGTTATAGAGCAGTCTTCTCCAACGTGGTACACTCCAGATGTTATGGACTACAGTGTCCACCATCCCTGACCATTGGCAATGCTGTCTGGAGCTGATGGGAGTTGTAGTCCAACAACATCTGGTGATTGGTTATACTAAGCTGGATGGTGTGACTCAGTATAATGCAGACTTATGAAGGTGCTTTACATTAACTCTGACCATTGGTCCATCTATTTCAATATCGTTTACTACACCCATTGGCAGCTGCTGTCCAGGATTTCAGACCGCAGCTTTTTTCCACTCCTACCTGGAGATACCAAAATTGAGTCTGGGACCTTTTTCATGCAAAGCCATGTGGTCAGACAATGAGCTATGGACTTGAGCTCAAACTAAGGACTGATTTGATCCCAGCTGGAGTCAGACAGATGCCATTGGGAAACTGATATGCAAGACATGATAGAGATGCCCATTCCCTCCTTGCCTCTCAGCAGTATGTTGCATTTAAACACTGAGGCTGCATTTAGCTATCATATTTGACAAGCATTGATAGATCTGTCCCCCTTGAGTTTGAGCTACTTAAACGAATCATTGCAAGGGAGCCACTACAGCACTGGAACAGAAACTGTTCTGTGCACTGTACAAGTTCCAACAGGTCACCTGGTGCGTCAACAAGACATCCATCTCTCAGAATCCGGTTTATTGTCATTTCTTTCAACAGCCATGCAAAAAGTAAAGACCGGGAGCAAAAGCTAATGAGTTTCCAGGCCAGCACTTCTTGGCAATCGATTACCAATCAGCTTCAGAACCTGTCCAAGTGAAACCGGGAGAACAAACCTCTTTGCAATCATATAAGCAATGTTTATTAATGCTTGCACAAGTTGGACACCTGTGTCTGAAAGGGAAACAATGGCTATCCTCTCCCATTCCTCATCCTCTTCTCAAATGGAAGAGATTCCCACAACTGGAATCATGATATCAGTGAAATATCTAAGGGCTCATCACTTGCGCAAAGCTATTGGAGTGCCTAGGATGGTGCCTTATACCAGGTCAGGTTATTTGGCCACCTATTTGGCCTTTATCAGTGGTGGGTAGCACCAGAGCCAGAGCCAGAGCCAGGCAAAGCTGACTCATTCTAGATTTGCCCCCATCCTTCTCCTTGCTGAGTTTTGCAAGGCTGCACCGCGACCGAGAAGGCGGAGGAGGAGGAAGAGGAAGGTGACAGGCAGTGCCACCCTCTGGACTGGACTGGACTGGTTGTGGGGGCTGGCTGAGGACAGACTGTGGTTGGTGGGGCAGTGACCCATTTGCCCTAATGGACCAACCTTCTCTGGGCAGTATTGCCCAGTAACCAGCTGCCATGGCTGTGTGCTGAAATCCAGA
The DNA here is from genome assembly GCA_034641385.1 of Darevskia mixta. Classification (NCBI taxonomy): domain Eukaryota; kingdom Metazoa; phylum Chordata; class Lepidosauria; order Squamata; family Lacertidae; genus Darevskia; species Darevskia mixta. Next base: position 6,057,570 of record JAWWNH010000061.1, on the reverse strand, counting down.
TTTGGGGTGTGGGTCACCCTTAGGAAACCACCCTTTTCCATCATGGCCATTCAGAATAAGGCCACAGTTTCCCAGCTGAACTTAGCCTGTGGAGCGGCCTACCATTGTATGAAATAACAACAAGAAAACAAAAGGCAAGTGTACCATGTGTGGGTGTCTTTTCTCTTCGCCGCACGCCCGTTGCTCTCCCTCTTTCATATTCAGAGCTTACTGGGTGGCCCTCGCCTTCGATTAACGTGTAATACTTCCCGCTTTCGTGCTCCAAAAAGTAGCTGGGAGACTCGGAACCCTTCATCCCAGACTTTCCACCGCCATACTTGCTGACATCATCGCAAGACACCATTCCAAGATCATCTCTGTAGGGGAAGAAATGAGCAAAATGGCAAATCGGAGGAGCATCAGTAATGAAAAGCTGCAGAGAGATAACCTATGTTTTCCTATCCAGTACGAAGAATAAGCATGCCATATATTGCTGCACTATTATTATAGATCGTATCCTGCTCTCCCCCAGAAAGCACATGTGGGGCTCTCATTGGTCTCCGATTTAGTCCTAAAATAATCAACAAAGAGGGGTGCAAAGTCAATGACTGGTGCTTGAAAATACAAGTCTGGCATGGTGGCAGATCATTTCTACTTGGGGAAGCAATGTTTTTTCTGTGCAAGTGCCTTTGAGACATCCAGTGGTGGGGAGGGAGTCCTGTGGGTTAGCTGCTCCAGGCTGTGGTTGGCTTGGTGCTGTATTTTGGATTTTGCTTAAAAAATGGGGGTAGGATTGAGAGGGCAGGGGCCGTGCTTGCAGACACCTGAAAGCATTGGAAGTATATTTATTTATTTATTTATTTTGGATTTCTGTGCAGATTTTTAGGAGCACAGAAAGCTGCCTTTAACTGAAAGCTGCCTTTGCCTTTAACTGCCTTTGCCTTTAACTGAGTCATCTAGTTCAGTGTTGTGTACAACACCACAGTTGGTAGAACATGAGACTCTTATTCTCAGGCTGGTGGCTTCGAGCCCCACATTAGGTGAAAGACTCCTGCATTGCAGGGGGGTGGATTCAATGAGCCTTGCGGTCCCTTCCAACTCTACAATTCTATGATTCTATGAAATGGCAACAGCTTTCCAGGTTTCCATGCAAGATCATTCCCCAGCACTACCTGGACATACCAGAGATTGAACCTGCCATGTTCAGTGCTAAAGCACCTGCTCTGCATACCAAGCTACAGCCCTTCCCTCATTTTAAGGGTTTCCCCTTTTAAATTTGCATGCACACAGGATGGCCCTGATCTAACACTCAAACCACTAAGCCACACTATCCCTTCACGTGATAGCAAACCGTCTCTGTCCTAAGACAGATTGGATGATACACTTACCTGTTCTCTCCTTATGTGTATCAGGGAGTGGGAAGGCCCCTTCACTTGCCTCCCATCAAGCACACTGTCTTATGGCCAATGCCAATAGACTCGTACATCACATTCAAACATGGGTGCGGAACCCGTGGCTCTCCAGATATTGCCAGCTTCTATCAACCCCAACCACTGGTCATGCTGGCTGGGATGCATGGGAGCTGGAGTCCAACTACATCTGGAGGAATGCACTCCCTGAAATTGGGCAGATATGAATGCATCCATATCATGGGGTCGAATTGCAGATTCCATCTGGGATATTGATTGTGTGGTCTGGACATATGCCCATTGATTTTAAACATGCATTCCTTAGTTATGCCCACACTTGAATGTTCAGTGGCATCAGAGACAGGACAGGAGCGCAGGGTTTTCTTGTTCTCTACCATGCATAGGAGAGTGATAGGGCAAGAGTATTCTCTGCTCCAATGCACTAATTGCTGTGACCTTCTTTTTTTTGCATTTGAATTAATGGCTCTACGTGTGCGCACGAGTGCACTTGCAAGGGAGAAAGGCTGACAGAAAGAGAGACTCTTTCTGTTCTCTAGCCTGAAATTACGGCTATGCAAAGCCAAGATTATTGTCAAAGGGCAAGGGGTACCTGGGGCCATAGAGTCCTGACATAGGGGAGAGGATGAAAACATCTTGGAGAGTCGAGCTGTCCATTTTTGAGCCCATGCCCATCGTGCTGGTTGGTGTTGTGCAACTGCTAGTTGGGCTGGTTGGAATAACAGGCTGGAGAGAGAGAAGGAGAGAGCACACAATGAATACTCTAGCCAGTTCTACCCTCCCTCTTTTTTTCTTTTCTTTTTTGCCAATGCAACAAAACTGGAATATTCATTGCCCCAGCAGGCACCAGCAACTTATTGGAATCTCCCTCCTCCTGAATTGGCTGCAATAAGAATTTCTCCCCAAAAGAGATATTTGCAGAAATTACTCTATATAGTAGAAGCATTGGAAGCTCCAAGAAGATGGCACAATAGCAAAGGCCACTCTTTCTCTTTCCACCCCACCACAATCTTCCATGCTTTTTTAATTTTTTAAAATAACACCTTACTAATGGTGGTAAATCGCTGTTTACATGGATAACGTTCAAGATTCAATCCAGGTCATCTCCCATTATGAAATCTCAAGGAGCAAATCAAATCAAACGACTTACATGTTGCATTTTGTACCTGAGCACAGATGCCCCTGCAGACTCCAGTGAAGAGTACCAGCACCTTTTGCAGTGCCAAGGGGGCTTCAACTAACCGAAGGAGTTATAGAAAAGCAGTGGGGATTTAACAGGATAAAACATAACAGACCCAACGTGCCCTGAAGTATGTCATGGCACCTATAAAATGTGATCTATAAAATGTTTTAAAATATTATTTTTATTATGTGTTTTTATACTTTTATTATCAACTTTTTAATTAAAATCTCATAAAAAAACAAACAAACCAGACGGGGGAGTGGGGAGGTGTAGGAGAAGCATTTTATAGTTTATCATGACATGCCCTATCTCCCCCTTCTAATCTTTTTTTTTTTTTTTGCATATGCTGTTCCATATTTCTCCCTTCCCCAAGATTCATTCATGTATAATGTGCTACTGATTTCTCTTTGATGTCATTACATTCGTATCTCACATAAGCTGCGATGTGTTCACTTGCTTTCCTCTGCTGCCTTCAAAATAAATATTTTATTTTTTAAGAAATAGATTTTATTGGAATTTAGAAAGAAGTTTACAGAAATTAATATCAAGTATATTGTTTTGTCAAAAGTAAAACGCTAATCTAGATCAAAGCACAATCCGCAAAAAAGGGGGGGAGGAAAAAAGAGAAAAGAGGAGAAAGTTAGAGAAAAAGAGAAAGAAGAGAAGAAGAGAAAGAAGAGAAGAAATAATGAGAGGAAAAGAAGAAAGAAAGAAAGAAAGAAAGAGAAATTCCTTTTATATGTACAAAATAAAAATTTTCTAATGTTTTTTAGTCTCTTTAGTTCTGTTTGGTTACCACCCTCGCGCCTGTTAGATCAACTTAAGTACATCATTTTTAGGTCAGAATAAAATCCAAAGCATTTCAGAAGAAACATTTCATGTTTTGTCAATGCAGAGTAAAAATGCACATGACTCAGAACTTCCAGGCTAATTACAAGTAGAGCACAAGTTTGAGATCAGTTCATAATTAGCTAGCTTTCATTTCTCCTTTTCACCTTATGGCTTGAACAGGGATGAGAAGAACGGCAACTGTCAGCCTTCTTTAGGGAACAGCAATATTTTTGTGTTGGGAGCCCTGAGAAAATCAATTTCCCAAGGCCAGGTCACAAGTTCTTACTTGGCTGTTTGTCACTATCCACTTTCCCCACTACTCATCCAGTTTCCTCCCATGAGGAAAAGGAAGGGGTATTGTTAAGGGGTGTCCCGGGGACCACAAGCCCTGAGTCTTTTGTGATGGGCCCCCTTTCCTGTTCCTTAAACTTTGCTTATAGGGCAGCTGGGTTTCAGTGCAAAGCGCAGTACTGGTGAGACTCCAACTACCCACTGTCTTAATTTCTCAGAGGCATCTAGACATATAAATTCACATATGCAAATTTTATACAAATTTGTATTATGGGGGAAAGTGGTGGGGAAAAGGCAAGACCCGTGCCTATAAAATATGGGCAAGTGGAAAACTTATCAAACTCATACTTTCCAGGCACAGAACAAGCAGAAGTGTTGACAAGCCATGAGTCAAAACTGCATTCAAAAATGTTTTTATTAGGAGAAATTCACACTAAAATGCTGAATTAAAAATAGTAATTCCAAATTGCTGTTGAAATGTGAGGAACTGAAATTAACAGTGTAGAGAGACACTATGGAGAGACACTAAAATGGAGAGACACTAAAATTGACAGATCCATCCATCCCTACTATCAATACAGCAGGTCAGGACTCAGTCTTGGACCATTTCCTGGGTATCTAACAGCCCTTGAGGTCAGTCAGCACAGATTCGATGCTCCAGTGAGTCTGACACTATTCTCGAGTATTTCAGAGGAACTGGTAAACAGCCACAAAGCTCCAATACAGCATGTCTAATTCATAAATACATTCCTGCCAATATGTGTATTCAGATACCACTTGCATTTGAAATATGCTGCTTTTATACTTTGCAAAAAATTAATTTAAGCCCTGGGTTAGTCAGTGTTGATGCTACAATGCTGTGCAGTAAGTCAATGAAGTAATCAACAGCTCTCAACCATAAATATTCATAAAGCAGAGGAATGGATGAGTATTTAGCAGTGCTGCAAGTAGTCGGCGGGGAGGGGGACTCTGAACAGTAACAGTAAGGAAATGAGGCCATCTCAAACACCCACATGGGTTCTGATAAGAAAGCAGACCACTCACATATGGCAAGGCCCACTGGGGGCGAACACAGCAAGGCTGGCACGACTGCCATGTGTTCTAATTAAAAGCTGGCAACAGCGGAATAAAACAGTGTCACAGGATAACGTCCTTCTGCTGATTCGCGGAATGTTGTGGCAAAGCCAAATGGTTGATGGGAAATGCTGAGATGGGGCCAAGAGAGATCTTTCAGGGGCTTCGCTTCAGTGGCTTTTGTTACACAGATACTGAGGGCCAGTTCATACATGCAGGCAGCGTCACTGCTTATTGAACAGAGCATCTAATGATGGTTTCATATCTGAATTTTCCTACTGACTACAACAAGAAGCATGGGACGTGAGTGGCACTGTGGTCTAAACCACAGAGCCTAGGGCTTGCCGATTGGAAGGTCGGAGGTTCAAACCCCGTGACAAGGTGAGCTCCCGTTGTTCGGTCCCAGCTCCTGCACACCTAGCAGTTCGAAAGCACGTCAAGTGCAAGTAGATAAATAGGTACCACTCCAGTGAGAAGGTAAACAGCGTTTCCGTGCGCTGCTCTGGTTCGCCAGAAGCAGCTTAGTCATGCTGGCCACATGACCCGGAAGCTGTCTGCGGATAAACGCCGGCTCCCTCGGCCTATAGAGAGAGATGAGCATGCAACCCCAGAGTCGTCCGCAACTGGACTTAACGGTCAGGGGTACCTTTACCTTTATAGCAACAAGCATAATGCAATCAACTAATATTCACCACTATCACTAATTATTAATTAATTAATTTAATTATTCATTAAATTTATGTCCCACCTTTCCTCTTGACAGGGACAAGGTCCAAATGCACCCCTCCAAGCTTTTTCATTTGGCCCTTGGGACAGAGGCCATGTCCTCTGTTCAGCCACCCACCTTCTTCCCAGGTCACACCCTTTACCAGACCTGCTTCACACCCCCTTTTAGTGTTTTTGCATGGCTAGAATATGTCCTTGAAATGGATAACGCCTCTTACTTGCTTAGATGGAGGACAGAGAGTGGTTTGTGAGTTGTGTAGAAACTAGCCTATTGTGCAAAGGTGAAGCTTACATGTGTTGCTCCACCTACCTTCCCCTTTTTGTCAAGCAGAGATGTCAAGCAATCCTGTCAGCTAAAAGCACAAAATTTGGGCAGCACTCATTGGCTGGAGATGCCTCCAATGTTGCTGCTTTAAATCAGTCCCATGTGGCTGGTATATAACACACACCACATTGAAATGCAAAAGAAAAATTGATGATGAGTGACAAAGCACGTCATTTAAGGAGAAAATATTCCCTACTTTTGAGAAATCTCCTAAATAAACTCTCACTCACTCATTCAGCTATTGCAACCGTGATGACAATGGAAGCATCAGTCATTCAACAGAGAGCATACCACAATACATTTTCACTCTGCAGCGACCACTTTCAGTGCAATGAAAGAGAGTGTGTGTTTTACTCCTTTCCACAGGGCAACGGAAAGGAGGGCTCTTGCTCTGCCACCACCCAGAAATTCTGGGTTGTTGCCAACTGAGTTTTATTCAAGAGTACACCCACTGAAATTAATGGGCCTAAATTAATCATGCCCAGTTACTTCAAAGGGTCTAATTTGAAGAAGTGTGCATGCACGTGAAAGCTCATACCAATAACAAACTTAGTTGGTCTCTAAGGTGCTACTGGAAGGAATTTTTATTTTTTATTTTGTTTTGACTACGGCAGACCAACATGGCTACCTACCTGTAACTGGATACAACCATTTATTTTAAAGGTGATTTTTGTTCCAGTGAGCACAAAGAGCTCACACAGGAATGTCAAGCACATGGTTCCTTCTTCTTATTTTTTTAATAACATAATGCAAATCTCTAAGCAGCTCACACACAAACAAAAAACCACAACCGTGTTTGTTCTATGTATGTAAACCATGTTGAAGCATTCCAGTAAAAAGAAAGGAGGAGGTGATTTTTGTTTACTGTGGAAATCTACAACGTTTTGGACTTTTGAACACGTTCATGCATTTCGCATTACATGTGTTCTGGCCCTTTTCAAGTCAGGGTTTTTGTATACCGTCAGGGCCAGCCCTACTATGAGGAAACTACTGTGGGGTTGGAAGAAGCAGTGAGGTTTTGGACTGCATGATTGCCCTCCAAATGGTGCCCATTGGGAATGGTAGGGTGAAAAGCAGAGAGGCCAACAGTAGGTGGAACCAGTGATAACAACAGTGTCAACTAACTCTGGTTTTGTCCCCATCCTCTTCCCTGCTCAGTTCTAAAAGGGCAAAGCTGAGACTAAGGAGGAGGACGAAGACAGCCAGTACCAACCCCTGAACTCTTTGTAGATAGGAAGAAAGCTGGACTTGGAAGAATCAGTTCTGAGGTTGGTGGGGCAGTGCCCCTTTTGCCCTAATGGGCTAATCTCCTTTGCTGCCCTCGGGTGCAAAGGTGTACTCTGCTCCGTTGCCAGGGCTGAAGCAAGATCCAACAGCCAGCAAAGTTGGCTTCTGTACATGGGATGGGGAGGCACCATCTTGCCTGCCTTAAGGCAGCAAAATGTCTTGGGCTGGATTACTCTGAGCTGCCTGTTCCAAATCATGCAGAAAGCTCCAGCAACCCCAGCAGGCGAGAAAAACAACACCAGGCCAACAATAACTCATGATAGCTTCGATTGTTTTCATAGTGGGAAACAAATAATACTTGTCTTCAAACTCATAATCCTCTGGAACAAAATCACGAAAGCAAGCAGGCTGTGAAATCCAAAAGGGATTTTTAAATTTCTTCTTGAAAAGTGTAGATGGGAAAAAGGCAGCGGTGGGAGGGGTGGAGGAGGAGAGTGAATAGCGGTGATATGATGGAAACAGAGAGTGATTTGGCCTGATAGTATTGACTTTGCCCAAGAGATCCCAATGAATGAGTAGCGCTTTGGCTGAGGGCAGTGAGCAGAAAATGTGGTGGTTGTAATTGTGCTCTCCCTCCATTTGGAATCCCGGTAATAATAAAAAGATATGAAGGGGAAGTCATTAGATTTATGTCCTCTCCTCTCAAAGGAACAATTCTCAGAAAATGCATTGCTCTCAATTTGCAGGTCACTGCTGAGTTGGGAGAGCATAGCGGCTGCCGAGGATGGGAGCCAAGAAGTTCCACTTTCAGATACATCACGACTGCAATCCTATGCACACTTCCCTGAGAGTAAATCCCACTGCACTCGGTGCAGTTTATGCATGAGTAGAGATCCGTAGGACTGCACTGTTAAAAATCATGTTGTTGGCTGTTTAGGTAAGCCATTTGATATAAGGGGTTTTTGGATTTGATATCCCGCTTTATCACTACCCTAAGGAGTCTCAAAGCGGCTAACAATCTCCTTTCCCTTCCTCCCCCACAACAAACACTCTGTGAAGTGAGTGGGGCTGAGAGACTTCAGAGAAGTGTGACTAGCCCAAGGTCACCCAGCAGCTGCATGTGGAGGAGCAGGGAAGCGAACCCGGTTCACCAGATTATGATTACGAGACTACAGCTCTTAAAAACTACACCACACTGGCTCCACCCATCCAATGATATTATAGATGGGTGCCAAAGCCAGAATTAGTTGGCTCCACCTGCGATTGGCCCTAGCTCCATATTCTGTTGTCCTTTCTGTCTTTCGCCCTACCAGTTCCAGAAGGCACCCTTCACTACTGTCCCCCAAACCCATTGCTGCTATGTGTGCAATTGTTAACCGGGCCTGTTGAAGGCATCATCGTTCTCTCCCCCTACCAGAAAGAAGAGAGGACTCTATAGTGATTTGGCCCTTCATTAAACAGTGTTTGCCAGACAGAAATGCAACACCAGGTTTGCCTTACCTGCAGGGCAAGAGGCTTCCACCTCACATTCTTCAGAAGAGCAGGAGCAGACACCAGGGTGTTCTGAGGCCGTTTCTTCAAGGTTAAGATCACTCCGTTTGGGTCTTCACGCAATGCATTTACCAGGTTCTTTAACTGCCAGCCAACCTGGAGAAAAATCCCATAATGGAATTTTGAAAGGTTTTTTTTTTCTTTTTCCCATTTTATCTTCCCAAAATGGTGAAGGACATTTCGTTCAGATTTCTGCATGGCGAATAAGGGATGTCTTATTATCAGCATTCTTTCTATCTTTCTCTCTTATAAATAGTACTCATCATTCTTGGTAAGAAACAGACGTGGTAGCATTTCTGTTAAAACCAGTTTTGGGTTATATCCAACAAAGTTGTACTCAGAGTTGGGGGGGGGGGGGTAACTTCAAATTTAGTTTGCATTTACAGGCGAACCTACCTAATTCACACTTTCCAAAGCTATACATGAACAAAAACACAACCATCTTTTTGAAATTTACACTTCTCCAAATTTCGCAAAACAGTTCTCCAGTGCACAAAAATGTATATACTACAGTAAAGTATGCATTAAAAGGCATGTATCATTGAAAATACCATATAAAAATGCATTATATTAAGGAACACTGTTTTGCAAAAATAAGTAAATTAGGCAAAATTATGTATAAAGGTGCACACGTTAGGAGAAACATACACTAAAACTGTAATGAATTTTCACGAGGACTCCCCCAATCACAAATAATAATAACTGCAAACTGGTGTGGAAATGTGGAGAATTGATCTTAACAGTCAAAAAATGAGAAACCGAAATTGACAGATTTGCCCATCTTTACTCAGAATAGACCAATTGAAATTAATAGACCTAAGTTAGTTGCACCCATCAATTTCTGTAGAAATTGGATGTAACCACCTGCTTCTTTCTCTTCAACCGAAAAGGTAGTGATAGGTGCTCTTATTTCAATAATAACAACTCAGTGATAGAATATCATATTCCAAAAAGCACAAATGTATTTTTTAAGACACTGATGCACTGCTCTAATTTTTATACCCTCTAAACAAACTGAATTATTACTTTTAATTATCTTTTCTACTGAAGTATCACTGTGTTTCACTGGGGGATTATAGAACAGCAGCTTCAGAATAATTACAAAATGAATCCTGGCTGTTGTAATGGAACCTGTTAATTTGGTGATGATGGGGGATGGGGGGAGGTTTGCTAGCATATTGTAGAACAATATTGGTGCAATTTCTTCAAGGTGTTTAATTAAAGATAAAACATCGTTTATTTGAGTTACTGAACACTCCACAGAGAGGAACTACATTTCTTAAGTCATTGCAAGTTATAACCACCATCTGAAATTAAAGCTTCACTAACACACAAAGGCCACACGTTTGCCTTACCCCTCTAAAACAGCTAAGAGGTGCTCCATGGTTGCTTAAGCATTTAAAAAACTCTCCTTTGCTCTTCTCTTTGGAGGGCTCTGCATTGCTAAGAACACAGGAAAAGCGCCCCACTTTCTTCTCATGAATAAACATGGCACCGGCTTGTAAAATGCAATGTTTAAACAATGTTTTGAAACAGCTCCGAAGCAAACAGTCTAAACTCATAAATGGAGCATAAATAAATAGATTTATTTTCTTTTATAAAAATTATTCCCAGAATATTTCCACAGGTGCCATTTGAGATTTCAGTGGTGGGGGGAGAGAGATGCAGCTGGGGGCAAGGCTATCAGCAGGATTTAAAACCCCAGCTTGGGTCAAACTTTGGGGTTTTGCTAAGCCTGCCAAGACCACCCTCTTTTGCAGAGAGTGTGTGCCATTTTTGGCTACACAAGTTTCCACACTCAGAGGTGTGGAATGCAATTCATATACAGCAGGTGGGGAACCTGTGACCCCATCAAATGTTCCTCCAACTCTCATTAGCCTCAGACAGAACAGCCAACAGTCAAGGATGATGGGAGATTTAATCCAGCAACAACCAGAAGGCCACAGGTTCCTTCCATCCTTGATAAGCAGGATTTTGTACCTCCGGATTATTGCACAGATAAAGCAGTCACCCATTTGTACATTTGGCACGCACACTTAGTATCTAGGGCTTTTTAAACCCCCACGCACCCATGCTTACCCAGAGACCTCTTACTTAGCTACGGTAACTTTGCTGCATGAGAGCCACTGCAAGGAGGTTCCTCCCTGGAATGTGAAGCTATTTGGAACACGGGCTGCCACAAACTGAATGGGCATAGTCCAAGCTATAACCCCCTCCTAATCATTAATATGCCTGCTTTCAAGTGAAGGGACAATGGAGCATGTAGGCGTGGCAGTGGCCTGGGTATTTCACATTGCCTTAGGAATACAGGAAGCTGCCTTACAGTAAGTCAGACCATTGGCCCATCTAGCTCAGTGCTGCCTACACTGACTGGCAGCAGCTTTTCAGAATTTCAGACCGGGGACATTCCCAGTTATGCCTGGAGATGCTGGGACCTTCTTCATGCAAAAGAAGGGCTTTACCACTGAGCTATGGCCCATTTTAAGCATCCCCCTTTTATATCTGCATGGCTTCTGTGAGACAAAGGAATTTATAACAAACCTGTTGTAGATGGAGGCAGAGTACTCATAGAGGACACAGCCCTAACTCCTGGCTTATGCTGCTCAGGCACCTAAGTCCATTCCTCAATGACTGGCTATTGCAGGGCAGAAGGATTTGCCACATCAGTGATTTGGCTTATTTGCTGTTATTTATTTGGCTATCATGAACAAAGCTGTCTTCCTGGAGTCTCTTTTGGCTACACAAGCATCTGGCTGGCCACTGTGAGAACAGGATGCAGGGCTAGATGGTCTATTGGCCTGATCCAGCAAGCACTTCTTAGGTTCTAATGGACAGAAATAGACACACTCTTGAGGACCTGTGCTTTGAAGCATGAGGGGAAGGGAAGACCTCCTTATTACCACCCTGCTGCCCCCAATGAATGCTCTGGTTTGCAATATCTTTACTGATAAAGCAGATAGTATCCTGCAGTGCACAGTTGAAATTCAGCCTTTTCTGGAAGGATATTTTAAAAATAGAATTTAGGGTTAGATTACAATTTTGAACTCACTTACTAGGGAGTAACACCCCCCCCTGCAAAAACACAGTAGAACTTATTTCTGAGTATATGGGTAGAGGCTTCCACTGCTATTAATATTAATTTAACTCACACAAAAGTTCTTCTCTTCCTTCAGGCATAAATTAAACAGTTTTATGAGGTAATTTCTTCTCACCTAGAGAATGTCCTTAGATATAAATTCACCTTCAGTTTATTTCTAAAATATCTTCCTTTTTCTTCCTCTTCATCTCTGTGTTTTTAATATGTGTATTCAGAAATGTCTGATTTTCTTAATGTTTGATCATGTCTGAGAGAACCAGATTCAATTCTGAAGCTGGGGGCAAACGTTAAAAAATCCAGGAGCCTTGATGATTTCGCAAGCTCCTTCTCACAAAATAATGCTAAATAATTAATGTCCTGAAGATAAATTGCTCTAAGGAGAAACCTTAATGAGGGGACCATTAAAACACTAATAATATATGCAATTTAGGGCAGCCTGCCCTGAATGTCAGCAGGCTAAGATGGAAAGCTCTTAGGATGTTATCGATGGTATTGCTAAGATATTACATTTAGGCAAAAATAGTAAGATGACATCATGGCAGACTAGAATACTAGACAGAGAATTGAAATTGGGCTTAGCACCAACATTGAATTAATTTGTCTTTAAGAGCTGCTAGGCACACCAGAGAAGGTCATTGTTGGGACTTGCATCCTCCTCGTGTTAGACTCAGGGGAGAGCTCCACAGATGAGGATACAGTCATGAGTCCCAGCATGAATCAGGACTAGGGGGACAGAGCATTCAGTACCCTGAGACCGTAGCTCAGAATAATACCCCCACTCAAGGAACCAGCAGAATCAGATGACCTAATGTGCCCTTAATGGAACCATCTATCTCTGGGACTCTTTGCAATCACCACTACTGGGTCCTCAGGAACAGCAATGGCAGGAAGCCTGAACTCAGGCTTGAACCTGAAAATGCTGTGCTTGTTTGTCAACACAAAACATCCCAGGTCAGTGGCCTATTCAGAAAAAGGCAGCATGGTCAGGATCAGTGCCTCACAAAGACAATCAAAACAAAACAAAATAAAAAAAATTCCTTCCAGTAGCACCTTAGAGACCAACTAAGTTTGTTCTTGGTATGAGCTTTCGTGTGCATGCACACTTCTTCAGATACACTGAAACAGAAGTCACCAGACCCTTATATATAGTGAGAGGGTGGGGAGGGGTATTACTCAGAGGGGTGGTGGAAATGGGTGAAATTTCTGAGTAATACCCCTCCCCACCCTCTCACTATATATAAGGGTCTGGTGACTTCTGTTTCAGTGTATCTGAAGAAGTGTGCATGCACACGAAAGCTCATACCAAGAACAAACTTAGTTGGTCTCTAAGGTGCTACTGGAAGGAATTTTTTTTATTTTGTTTTGTTTTGACTATGACAGACCAACACGGCTATCTACCTTTCACAAAGACAATGATAGGGTAGGCAGCCTGGGTGCTTACACCAGGAATGGAGAACTTGTAGCCCTCCAGATATAAATTCCATCATTCCTGACCTTGCTGTTTGGAGCTGATGATAACTGGAGTCCAACAATATTTCAAGCAACACAGGTTCCCCTTCCTAATTTAAACCTTCTGCTGCTGCTTGGAAGATGCAAAGGCTATAGTTGTCATATACTGTATGTGATCCTAGTTCAATGATCTTCTGGACAGCTCCTCTGGTGATAAACAGTAGACCCTCTTTCTGCTTATACTGCTGGGCAGCTTCCCTGCTTGGTTTGGGAGACCAGAATGTCAGAGATATCAGCTTGGGATCATTCTTGGCCAAAGAGAGAAGTATAATGCAGTAGTCTTCAAATTTTGGAATCCACCTTCAACAACTTGAAAAAATGAGGTCAACTTTTTAAATAATCCACATATGATCATATTTCTCCTCTTATCTTTTCTTGCTTTCCCCTCATTCTCTTGATTTATTTCTCCTGTTCCATCCTCCTCTATTCCTTCTGCCTCTCTTTCCTAAAAATAGTTAGGTCAAAGTATGACTTGATCATGTGTTCCAGTCCATCCACTGAACTTGTGGCCCTCCTGAAGTTGTTGGATCTCAGTTCCCATCAGTCCCAACCATGGTCAAAGCCGAAGAATGATGGGTGTTGGAGTCTCTCTCCCTCACTCAACAGCAATAGGCTGTCAGAGTGGGTCATTAAGTCCTTCCAGATCAGGCTGTCTGACCAACATGTAGACTCTGTTCCTATTATTCTCTGTGAAATAACATCTTCTTCTGCCTTCTCTATCTCCTCACTACTTCAGTTTGACTGAGTGGCAATTTAAGAGCTGTGTGTCAAGATCGCATGAAATGATGGCCTTCTGAGTTCTATTTAAGAAAGGTAGGGCACTCTCTACGCACAAGAACAAATAGAACCAAAATCCACCATATATATAATATCCTGCATTTTGGGAGATCAAGCCAGTACACATGGTTCCTGCTTTTTTACCCTCAAAACAACCCTGGGAAACAGGCTGGGTTGAGAGAGTGAGTGGCCCAAGGTCACCTGGTGAACTGTATGAATGAGTGAGGATTTAAATTGTATCTCCCTGGTTCTAGTCAGACCCGCTAACTATAACTGTCATGCTGTAATGAACTACAAAGGCTCACAGTTTTCAAAATTCCCATTTTGCAGATTTCAAAGCTGGTTATATTCCTCTTATGAAATGTATGCACCTACTGCTTTCACAAATGGTTAAGTCACATCTGGTATTTGGATGAAGTTAGAATTTTGGCAAAGTCTGAAAATTATTTGTTTGGGGCACTCTCTGAAGCCATTTACAAAAGCTGCCACAATGAAAGTTCAAAAAGTCATATTATATTTCAGGGATGGAGAATCTCTGGCCCACACTTGGCTCCATAAAACATCAGATGTGGAACAGAAAAATCTGCAGCTGCAAGGGAACAAACAGGAGCCTTAATATGTGCTCCTGATTGTTCCTCTGACAGCAGGGCTTGCATTCAGTTTCTTTTCAATCTGGTGCCAAAAGCAAGCTCCGCTGGGACTGATTTCTCTCAAGAGCTTTGAAATGGGAGCTGCTGAGTAGAGTTGTTCTCTGTTGAAACCACAGCTTCCAGCTCCACTGGAATTGGCTCTACTCAGAGCTTCTGACTAGAGACAGCCCCTGCCAAAAGCAAATCTTTAGATTCAGCATAGACTGTAAGCTCCAATTTCAGTGCAGATATTTGCAGCCACAACCTGAATTCAAGTCAGGGTTGCAAAGGGAAACCAAGACAGCACCTGAAGTGCATTCCTGATTCTTCCTTTGAAGTTAAGTCACCTGACATCATACGATGCCCCAGCAGCCAGACCCATTTTCGCACCCCTATTGTGGTAGAAACAAACAGCTTGATTTCACCTTAAGCCAGCTAGGAAGAGGCCCTACTCTGGGTGGCTCTGTTGAATGAAGTGAGGAGGTAACCACTGGGGAGAAGACCTTTTGGTCATGGCACCTGTTAGGGAACAATCTTCCTGGGGAGGCTCACCTGACACCATCTTTGCAGTCTTTTCAGTGCCAGGTGGAACTATCTGCTCAGCTTGGCCTTTTTCATAATGTATGCAGTTTGCACAACTTACAGAAGTTTTAAAATTCATGTTTCATCTTTGGAGACATGGGTGGGTTTTGTTTTTGCTGCATTTTAAGTAGCTTTTGATTTCATGCCTTATTTTGTGGAGAGAGAGCGAGAGCGAGAGCGCTCTGCCTAGGGAACTTTATGTTCTGGGGTCAAGATGAAATGCTTTACAGAGACAAAAAAACAGACATAGTATTTCTTGGAGGTTAGGTGCAGACAAAACTGTATCATCAAACATTATCTCATTTAAGAATCATATAAACAATAAAATATTATTTAATTATAGCACCAAGTGACACAATCAATACTGAGAGATGGCAGGCACCCCGTGCAATCTTATAAATATCTACTCAAAAGTACATCATATTGTTTTCAATGGGGTGTCCTCCCAGGTATAGAGAACTGCAGCCAGAATTCTCTAGTTCTTACTAAGGTGGGTGGACCTGTTCTATAAGCTGACGACAAGGTAGAATGTGGGAGGGCACATATGACTGAACACTTCTCTGTTTTTTAAAGAACAGATGGCAGGGAGAATCCATACGAAGCTGGGGGGGGGGTTAACTTCACCCATGAAGACACACTTCATTGTCTCTTGAGAAAGATGGATGCCAACACAATCTCAACCATTTAATAATATGAGTTTCTCTTGCAGCCCAGGCGTAGATTTATGAGAACGAGCTCCAAGAGATTGTGTGTTTGCAACTAATATCAGTTCATTATTCTGGCTCTCCATTACAGTAGAAGGTTTGTTTGTTTCATAAAATTTATACATCACTTGATTGTAAAAACAAATAAACCTTCAAAGCAGTTTACTTACTTTCCTTCACCAAACCTTTATTAGGCATTACAAATATGAGCCAGCATAAAATATCCATATATAAAAAATTAAAATATATACAAATTAACAGCTATGTAAAAATATGTAATAACGAGATTTTCATTGGGAGTTTCTTCCCGCTAAATAGTGCCCATTCACCACTCAGAGAGATACTATTGATAAAAACTCAGTCAGCCTTGCAGTTACTTCCGGGTTAATGTCAGACAGATAGAATCTGATATTTTCATTGTGCCGTGATGTTAGACTACCCCAAAAAGAGGAATGCACGCGTTTGCGTAGCTGGTTGTACAATGAGCAGTAGAAATGTCTGGCACATTAAAAAAAAATCCGCAATGTCTATCATTTCTGGGGATGTTAAAATATCTGCCTTTGACAAAAGCTGAGGGGAAAACATTTAGTTGGGCTAACAAAGAGGTTGAACTGGAATTATTAAATCTGAAATATAAGTAACCCTGTTATCTGTTTTATTTAAACCATAAAACTTGGAGGAGCAAATTTTATTTACAGCTGACTCAATGTTTTGTTTTTCAATGTCCCTTAATCTGATTTGAATATTACGATAAATATATTGCTCACTTGAAATATATAAGAGTT
This sequence comes from Darevskia mixta, assembly GCA_034641385.1. NCBI lineage: Eukaryota > Metazoa > Chordata > Lepidosauria > Squamata > Lacertidae > Darevskia > Darevskia mixta. The sequence continues at coordinate 6,040,873 of JAWWNH010000061.1, read as the reverse complement.
CGAAATCAATACCAATAGATCTCATTTTGCTATGTAAGTGTTGGAACCCTCTGGATTTATAAGAGTCCATAAATCAGAAAGCAGACTTGAAGGTTGGCAACACAACCAGTATTTTAAAGTGCTAGCCCACACCCAGTGTATACACACCATCATGTGTACACCTAGTTCAGCACACATCCTCTCATAGTTGATTGAACTTGGGAGCCCCAAGATACGTCTCAAGAAACTTGAGTGTATCTTATCTAAATCACTATTATACACTTGTGCAGATTTAATGAAGAAGGATCACCCGAGAGGCAGAATCCAGCGGAGGAAGGCATTATGTTCACCTCTGAAGTTGGCTTCCTAACTACTGGAGTGATCCATGGTGTTGCTCATATTTTGTGAACTGGGGGAGTTGGGAGCAATAGAAGAGGCAATTCCTATATCAGAGGAAGAGAATTTGAAGAAAAGCAGCAATAACATGGCAGGTCTGAAATCCAGTAAGCCTGCTCTGGAGTCAAGTGGGTGCTGCTAGGCCAAGGTATGGTCAATAGGTAGAAGAGCTAAAAACCAGAAAGTGAGATTGGCAGAAAGCAAAGGAAGTGTCCAAAAACCCCTGAAAGCAAAGGAAGCAGTGCCAAGGCAAAGCTATTTAAAAAACAAAAACAAAAAGGAGTGACCTGTTTTGACTAGACAAAAAATAAGACTTGTTCAGGAAATATACAGAACGGACTTGGAATAATCAAGATTAGAACCTGGAACAGATAACCAAGGGTATCTGGGAAAATGTGTAGTGCTTGCACAAGCTGGAAATAAGATAAGAGCTTTATTTAAGAGAATTGCAAGTGTTTTGAGAGTGGGTTCACTTCTCATGCTGCACACAGACATTTCTTTTGAAACCATTTTAAAATGTGCAAAACCTGTTTGCCAGAGGCAAAAGTGGAGTGAGCAGCCATCCATCTTTCAAATGGCTTCCAGTGTGCTGGCATCCACCACCACCACCTGTTGTCTGTCCTCTGCCTATGAAGATTGATGGGCAGCTCCATTAGGAAAGGTGCCCACCACAGAACATTTCTATATCTACAAGTACCTGCTGAAAATAGAACTATTAATACTTTAATACATTCCCTACTAGAGCAAATACCTGCAGCAGCTGGAGGGTGGGGGGGGGGAAGAGAGGGAATTTCCAACTACTGGAGTGGAGGAAGTATTAACCAGGAATGGGGAACCTGTGTCTTTCCAAATGTTCTTGCAACTCCCATCATCCCTGACCATTGACCACGTTGGTTGAAGCTGATGGGAGGTATAGTCCAATAACATCCGAAGAGCCACAAGTTCCACATCTCCTGCATTAACAACTCTCCCCCCACAGAACTCTAGTCCCAGTCTGAATTGGGGCTTCTAATTGTTGCTTTTTATAAAAAACTAGTAGACTTTAAGCCCGTTAAATTAACGGGCGCTAGAACATCATGGAAAGCGGGGACGGCGAGAACTTGCTGAAGTGCTCAATGTACTTGGGCGCCCCGGCCAGCGCCGAATGGCCCTTCAGCAGGCAGCGCAGGAGGCGCATCGCGGCGGCGGCGGCACTGGCACCAGCCAGGCCCCGGCAGGCCAACTCAGCCGCCACTTGTAACGGCCGCTGCCGCTTAGAAGTAAGTCCACGCGAGCGCGCACCCGCCGCTTCAACAGCCCGGCCGCCCGAAGTCTCTGCGCTCCAATCCCTGTGCCCGTGGGGCACATGCGCAGTTTCGCCCGGCCGCCCGAAGTCTCTGCGCTCCAATCCTTGTGTCCGTGGGGCACATGCGCAGTAGGACACAGGGACGGACACAGGGACTGGACGCAGAGACACTTGCACTTTATTACTGTAGATGTAAAGCGATGGGAAATCTAATGACAGATGTCAATTGTCTTGATTTGTGTGTCATGCTTTACCTCGCTTTAAATCGGTTTAAAACCTGCACCCTCTGGCTGCAGCCTTGGCAGCAAGGAAGGTAGCCCAGTTGTGGAGCACTGGAGCTCGGACAGGATGAGGTCAAGGTGAAAGAATGAATAAATACAATGTCAGTATTTATGATAAAATTGGATCCTGCTGCAATAAACAGAGCACTTGTGGTTAGCCAATTCAAATAGGATTAAAATGGTCTGACTGAACAACAAATTCCAATGCCAAACATGGTGAAAGTGATCTGTTAATATCAAAATAGCCAGTTATGAAAGGGGATGCCAAGCCTTATGAGGAACAGTTGAGGGAGTTGGGCATAGTTGAAGGAGCCAGGAAAAGAGGAGACTGAGAGGAGATATGATAGTCATCTTCAAATATCTAAAGGGCTGGCGCATGGAGGATGGAGCAAGTTTGTTTTCTCCTGCTCAAGTTAGAATAAAGGAGATTCCAACTAAACATCAGGAAGAACTTTGGCAGTGGAATGGACTCCAAGTATTCCAATTTATGATTAGTTCCCCACCACCACCACCACACACAGTTGATTTAATTAGCAAATCTACTTTTGGACTCTTGGAGTTGAAGCTGAATGTAAGGCTCTGATATTTCTACAGACAGTTCTTACCTTACTGAAAGTAGCATTTGTGCAACTAATTAGAAATAAGTGTGTTGAGTGGCTCCTTAATTTAAAGGGCAGAACAGTTTGGAGGCTAAATTAAGTCTGCTGGGTCACAACAGAAAAGATAAGGTAAGAAACTCCAAATTGGAAATTTCAGCTGCAAAGTAACTTGTATCCCAGCACACATATGGCTGTGGTGTGATTCAATACTTTTTTTTAACTTTAAGAATGTAAGAAAGTCCCAGCAGTATCGGGACAAAGGCCTTAGCCCAGTACAGTACTCTGTTCTCATTGGCCAACCAGATGCCCCTAGTGAGCCCATAAGCAGGACCTGCATGCAATAGCACTCTTTTCACCTGTAATTCCCAACAACCTGTATTCAGAGGACATAGCCGTTGTGTTTACTAGGCTTTACCTCCATGAATCTAACATTTTAAAGCCATCCAAGTGGGTGGCCATCACTGCTTCCTGTGGGAGCTAATTTCACAGTTTAGCTATGTGCCATGTAAAATGCACTTTCTTTTCTCTGTCCTGAATCTTCCAGCATTCTGCTTGCATGTCCCTAAGCTCTACTGTTATGAGATAGGAAGAAAAGCTCTTTTCCTTCCACTTTCTTCACACAATGTACACTTTTATCTCTTTCATGCCCCCACATTTTTCTAAATGAAGAAGCCCCTGAACGTTGCCACTTTTCTCGGAGGAGAGTTGCTTCAAGCCCCCAATCATTTAGCATGTCCTTTTCTGAACCTTTCCAGCTCTTCAGTATCCCTTTTGCCTTAGTTATTTTGTTTTTTCTTTCTGGGCATGTTGTATTTCTGTCCCTCCACATTCCTTCTAGCATTGCTTGTATATAGTCAATAGAATATGCATAGGTATATTCTATATAGTCTACGGAATATGACATATGCGTATTCCACACACTACATGCAAGCAATGCTAGAAATGTGTAGTCAGTTTAGAAAACTAAATGAGGCTTCCAAAAAGCCTGCATGGATTATCTGTATTGCAATGCTTCCAAAAGAGGATTAACTCCCTTTTCATGCAGAAGTTTTTGCATAGTGGCTGGTCCCTATCTCACTTGTTAGCCCCTGGAGAGAATATGACCATTAGGTTGGGAAGATTTTCCCAACTGGATTCCCCAACATGATGACACCAAAACATGTCCTGCAGCCATGTTGTGAGACAACACTATGAGATAGTGTGTTTGTTTTTCAGTGCCCACCCCTAACAACTCATATGGGGTAGATCAATCAAATAGCTATTAGCCATTATAACTAAATGTGTGCATTTGAACTATTTGATGGGTTGATGGAATTTGTCTGACTGCATCTCCCTGTACTGGATTTTCATGCTGTGTTGGTTTTGCTGCTTCAATCCCATAAATCTAGGGGAAGCACAAATCCCATAAATCTCATAGGAGAGACCTCCCCCACCGCAGGCAGGTGTGTGTGTGTGTGGGGTGTGTGTGTGGCAGCTGTGGGCATAGCAGGACATCCATCCACAGTGGCTTCCTCCTTGCAGTCAGGGAATCCCCTGCTGTTGCCCCTCGACTTCCAGGTATCCCACCTTTCTTCCAAGGAGATCCAGGTACTATGTATTGTTCCCCTGCACCACATCTTACACATTTTATCCTCACAGCCACCCTTTGAGGTAGGATAGGCTGAGAGGCAGTGAAGGGGTGAAGTCGCCAAGTGAGTTTTGTGGCTGAGTGAGGATGTGAAAGTGGCTCTCCCAAGTCTTAGTCACTTTACAGGGAACCAGGCAGAGGGCCTTCTCAGTAGTTGCACCCGCCCTGTGGAACACCCTCCCATCAGATGCCAAACAGATAAACAACTATATGACTTTTGGAAGACATCTGAAGGCAGCCCTGTTCAGGAAAGGGTTTTGTTTTTTTTAAAATGTTTGAGCTTTTATCGTGTTTTTGATATTTTTGTCGGAACTACCCAAAGTGGCTGGGGCAACCCAGTCAGATGGGTGGCATATAAATAATAAAATTATTGTTGTTATTATTAGCCCAGCACTATAACAGTTATACCACAGTGGCTCTCACCAGCAATCTGGGTGTGGATCTTCCTCTTCCCCTAATATGCTCCCAGAATGAGAATGGTATGCCCCCCCTTGGAGCTTAAGTACTTATTTCCCTTCCCACTTGGATAAAATGGGGGGGGGTATCTTAAAACAGGGGCAAATGTGTTTTGACTTTTAAAAAAGGCAGGAGAATTCCTTCAATACCTTCAATTCCTCTCTTTTTTATTATTTCCCTGTTACTGATTTATGTTTGTACTGAATTGCTGTATATTATGATTTTGTCTTTCTTATTGGTGTGTAGCCTAGAGAAGGGTTTCCCAAACTTGGATCTCCAGCTGTGGTTTATTATTATTATTATTATTATTATTATTATTATTATTATTATTATTATTAAAACAACAACATCCTACAATTCCCATCATCCCTGATGGGATGTCATTAAACAACAGAGGTAGGCCATTGCCTTTATGACTTGCTCGTGAGCTTCCAGAAGCAAATGGCTGCTCCTTGTTGGTCACAGTTTGCTGGACAGGATGAAACCCTAATCTGATCCAGCAGAGCCACCCTCAGATTCTTAGAAAATTGAACTAGGCTTCCAAATACCCTGCATGGGTATCTGTCTTGCAATGCTTCCTAAAGAGGATTGAGTCCCTTTTCATGCATGTTGACAGCACTACGGGTGGAGGAGAAAATTGTTTTAAAGTGGCTTATACATATAATATGGCAGTTCTAACCTGGCTAAGCCTAGCCCACACTAGACTGCCTCTTATGCAGAGAGCACACTTACACCTAAGCCACATTTGCCTGATTCTGTGAGCAATGCAAAATTATACACAGAAAAATATATATCATGTGAATTCTGCATATAAAATACATTAACATATACATTAATATGTATGGAAGAGTCAAGCTCTATGCTATATTATATTTCTGCAAAGTATTAATACATCGTATTAATAGGTAATTTCATATAGTTATATATGTTGCTGTATTTATTTGTTTATGTGCTGGGTAATTAAGGAAACCTGAAGAGTATGTGCACATAATAATGCACTTTTTACAGTATATAATGCTGTACATATTATGTACCAGTAAGAATTGCTCACATTTTTAGCGAAACTGGTAAAAAATAATAATAACTCACTTCTCATTGAGATCAAGGAACAAGATGAAAATTAGAAAAAAATCCCTGCAGATAACGGCAGCATGGAGCTTTTCAGAAAATACCACACCTTTAGCTGGCACTTCTTGTAACATCCAAAGCCAAATTGAGATCCCATAAACAGAGGTTATTCAAAACCAAATCTGCCCTGACAAATTCAACTTCAGTTTAGTTTTAGTATGTGCTTATTGTTTGTATTTCTTCAAACATCATTGCCCAACACAGGTGGCTTGTAAAACAAAGATTTTTTTAAAAAAATCATAGAGCCAATAATCCAAATCACCAAAATAAAAATATATATCTCAGAGTATAAAAGAAGTAATAACGAGATTAAAATAGACAATAGCACCAAAGACAACAGCGTGTGCAAACATGACAATCCACCAAAATTTAGCAAGAGATGAACCAGGAAAATATTGTTGTTTGGGGAGTTCTAGAAGCAGGGCACCACTGCATAAAAGGCCCTGTTCCAGTCACTTCTCCAAGTCTTATCTGAAGACAGGGGAATGCGGAGAAAAGACTCCAAAGAAGTCTCTTAAATATCAGGCAGGTTTATATGGCAGTAAACAGTGCAATCGCAACAATAGTATTATTAAACACTTTTAAACTGTTCACCATTTTGTAAGCACGGTACAAAAGCTCACGATCTAATGGGCATGACATAAAAGGGAAAATAACTGGGGAGGGGAAAGGAATGCAAGCACTGGAGCAGCTGCTCCTTCATTGTACAATGGATGTGGCTTTTTTCCATGATGCACTTCTTGGGAGGCAGGGGGTCAGCCTATTTGTGGCCAAGAGTCACACAGCTGGTGGCATAGGCCAGAGCATGCCTCCCTTCCAGTAACAGGTGGTTAGAGTAGAGTGTTCTTTCATGAAGGGAGTTGGGTGGGAAGCAAGCTCCCTACAGCTGCTCATTCTAGGGACAACAGATTGGGACAGGTTAGTCTCCCCCTTGCCATAGGTTGGGGTGTAGCCTCCTACTGGCCCTTGGCCCCTTGACACACTCCAGGATGTGCCTCCCTTTGATTCTGTAACCCTAGAGCAACATACCTTGGTCCATAGATATCAGGAAAGCAGAGAGCTGCCTTACACCAGGTGAGACCATTTGTCCATCAAGTGCAGTATTGCCTAGCAATGTAGGTATATAGAAAGCTGCCTTCCGCTGAGCCAGACCTCTGGTCCATCTAGCTCAGGACTGCCTACACAGACTGGTAACAGCTCTACCATGTTTCAGACAGAGAGTCTTCCGCAGTCCAACCAGTAATTGCCCTACCAATGAGCTATGGCCCCCTTCCCCAATTGGAAGACCTTTCACGTTGCTTGCTTCCTTGTCATTTTAATTGGAAATGCTGGGGACTGAACCTGGGAACTTCTGCCTGCAAAGCACTGAGCTATGGTCCCAAACCCAGAAGGGGTTGCCATTATAAGCTAGTTGGTAATGGCTCACAATGAAAGATACTCTTACCTGGCACTTCCTGCTTACATTAAAACATTAAAGGCTTTATCCCCTCCCTCTGCCAAGAGCCTTTGTTCTGAATCAAGCCTGTGTATGCATTCCTTTTGGCAAAAAAGACAAATCAATATATTTCCAACTTTCCCCCAGCAACGTCAGGACAAATTCGCAGCAGAAATTGTGCCTAAGGATACCAACTCTAAATAAGCATTTGAAATAAGCTGGTGTTGCTAACAAGGGGGCATCTTTATACCAGCCTTCACCAACCTGGTGCCCTCCAGGTGTTTTGGAGTACAATGCCCACCAGTCCCAGACAGTGCAGTTGGCTGTGATGGCTGGGACTGATGGGAGCTGTCAGAAATATCTGAAAGGTGGTGAACAATGCAGCCAGGTGGAGATGAATGGAGACACTTGGCTTAATTGGAAAAGTACTCACCACAGTTTGATGGTTGACCTGGATCACTTCATCCCCTGCATGGATTTTCTTACACTGGTCTGCTGGAGACTAAAGGCAAGAGAAAGGTGGGGAAGAGAGAGAGAAGCTTGACAATGGGGAAACCCAGCGGTGAAATTCTTCACACTTTGCAACTGTACTATTAAAATTCCAGTCCATGGCATAATTCTGTCTGGCACCAAGATAATATTGATTCATTCTTTACAAAGTGACACTCCTCTTCAGGCTTTCAAAAGGAATGTGTGAGGACTGGGGAGGGAAGGGTCTATCAGTTCTGGTTCTCTCTCATTTTCCCCAATCTTAAACTCAATTCTCCATGTTTTGAAATGATTTACAGGTTTTGTTTCATTTCTAAACCCTCATGAAAACTCATCAGCACTTTAGTGCACATTTCTCCAAATGAAGGCATTTTTATATGCAATTTTGACTAATGTACACATTTTGGCAAGCAACTTACCCTAATATAATGCATTTTTGTATGTTATTTTCAATGTTCTATATGATTTTATGCAGTTTCCTCATAAATGTGCGTTCTTGTAAACATGGTTTGGTTGGAGAACTGCATCATAAAATTTAGATGTAACTGATGACTTCTTCCCTCTCCTACATTTGCATTGCATTTCCTTTGCATTGAAACAAATGGGAGTGTAATAATGCAGTGGCGACATAATTTATATAACCTAATTACACAAGTTACATAATTTTGCCACAATGGACAGTGGGGCAAATGAAGCAGCTTTTAGTAAAGATGATATGCAGTGGAACAGAAACAGTGGTTGTGGGACACTGTCATAGGAGGGAGGCACTAATGGAGACTTTGCAGGAACACTGGAACATATGAAGCTACTTTCTGCTGAGTCAGGCTGTTGGTAAATCTAGCTCAGTATTGTCTACACTGACTAACAACAGCTCTCAAAGATTGCAGACAAGGTTCTCTCCTCACTCTATCTGCAGATGCCAGATAGAACTTTCTACATGCAAGGTAAAAGGTAAAGGTAAAGGACCCCTGACAGTTAAGTTCAGTTGTGAACAACTCTGGGGTTGCGCCGCTCATCTCACTTTACTGGCCGAGGGAGCTGACGTTTGTCCGCAGACAGTTTTCCCGGGTCATGTGGCCAGCATGACTAAGCCGCTTCTGGTGAAACCAGAGCAGCGCACGGAAACGCCATTTACCTTCCCGCTGGAGCGGTACCTATTTATCTACTTGCACTTTGACATGCTTTCGAACTGCTAGGTTGGCAGGAGCAGGGACCGAACAACGGGAGCTCACCCCGTTGCAGAGATTCGAACCGCCGACCTTCCAATGGGCAAGCCCTAGGCTCAGTAGTTTAGACCACAGCGCAAGGTAGATACTTACTAATGAGCTGCAGCTCTTACCCTTCCTGGAGATTATGGGTATTGAACCTGGGAACTACTGCATGCAAGTAAGATGCTCTACCACTGAACTGTGGCCCCTTCCCCCTCCTGTGTGAATCCAGCCCTGCACCAGAGATGGAATTTTCTAATCAGCCCAAACACATGATATTACAACAGTTCCCACATTCAACTGGCACTTATTATAAGGTTACCAGATTTTTTTTTTCAATGAATCCATGGACACTTTTCAACTTCAATGGATTTTGTATGGGGACTGATGTGTAAATCCGGGGACTGTCCCCAGAAAACGGGGACGTCTGGTAACCTTAACTTATTAAGCATAGGGAAATCAAGCAAGATAGAGGCATGTGTGAAGCAGCTGTCTGCTGTGATGATGCTTGATCCATTATGTCTCATTCTCCATGAATATGTATGAACTCTCCCTTAGATCTCTTCCAACATAAGCTGCAAAGGTTCAGGCTAGGTTTTCCAAGTTGCCTCTCTCTTCCCTGCCCTCCCCATCTCTTGACTCTGACCCAGCTTTTTCTGCTATCTTTTTCAATTACATCTTGGCTGGGGTCAATTATTCCTTCAAAAGAGAAGCCAAATCAATTGGTTGAAGTACTAGGAATGAAACATCTTTGATGTTGCTTTCCTTTCACTGAGCATTTCGAGCAGAAACAAAGTGGCAAGTTGTGGGTGTGTCCCACTTCCTTATGTTTGCTGAACAGCAGCCCCAAAGATGAGGGACATTCGCCACTAAAAGATTTATGGCTTTCATTTGGTCGTCGACTGACAAATTTCTCTTATTAAAACATTTATAAGCTCTTTAACAAAAGATGCTTCTTCTTCTTCTTCTCTGCCACCTTCCCTATTCCTCCTCCTATTTTTCTTTTAATAAAGTATGCTGCTTTCGGTAGCAAAAACGGCAGTGGAGGTGGGGATTCTGTAATAAGATAGTGTACAATTGATTTTGGCTGGAGTTCACGGCAGATTCCTGGATCTGGAAAATACTGTAAAGTATATCCAAACACCAGAAGGGTATAACTAAATAAGACACTTAAGGAAAGTGGCAGGGTTTTATTGCACTTGTCAGAAACCAGATGCTTGAGAAAGCCAGGGCGCAGCTAGCTGTAAACAAAAACGTAAAATTCTGTATTAACCTAAGAACAGCCCTGTTGGATGAGGTCAAAGGCTCATCTAGCTCTTCATCCTGTTCTCACAGTAGCCAACCACATGTCTATGGGAAGCCCACAAGTAGGACATCGTGTGCAACACTAACCACTAATCACTAACTACTTGTAAAGGTAAAGGTCCCCTGGCCATTAGGTCCAGTCGCGGACGACTCTACTTGTAGTTACCAGCAATTGGCATTTAGAGGCATACTGCCTCTGCTGGTGAAGGCAGAACAAAGCCATGGTGGGCAGCAGTCGTTGACAGCCTTATACTCCATGAGTTCGTCTAACCCACTTTAAAGACATCCAAGTTTGTGGCCACCACCACCTCTTGTTGGGGAGAATATCATAGTTGGAACTATGTGAAGAAGTACTTCTTTTTGTCTGCCTGAGTAAGGCAAGGTTCAAAAGCCCAACCTACCAAAGTGACTGGTCTGCTCAGAAGGCAACAGGGCACATGGGAACATAGGAAGCTGCCTGAGGCAGACCTATTGGTTTATCTAGCTCTGTATTGTCAACAGCGAGTGGCAGTATCTCTCCAGGGTTTCAGGCAGGGTTCTCCCCCAGATCTACCTGGAAATTCCAGGGATTGAACCGGTGGCCTTCTGCATGCAAAGTGGATGTTCTGCCACTGAGCTATGATAACCCTTCCATATATAATGCCTCATTATCGCAACGAACAAATAAAAAAGAGCTTCCACTTGTGCTAGGATACCTTGGTTGGCATCATTTCAATTAAATTTGTGGCCCAAAGCATACACAAGAATTAATGTCAGTTGAGTGGGGGGTGGGGGAAGATTGCAAAGGAAACTGCATTTCTTCACTGGAAGGAAGGTGTGACAAAGGGTTTCTTGGTGACTGCAAAAAGAAGACAAAACTCAAAAATCGGGCAATGATAGGATGGTTTAGAAACAACTTCATCCAGCATCTGGCATGGACCCTTTCCCAAAAATACTGAGAAAGTATGGAGAAAGTTATTTTGGGACATACTTGTCTTTCTTTACTCTGACTGATAAACATGTATCAGGTTTTAGGTTTAAATGTTTTAAATCTTCTGTACCCCTGTGTTTGTTTACCCTTTCTGAGAACTAGTTTCTGAGCACCAGAAGCTAGGATTGTGTGCTTTTGCCTGGGTAAGGATTAAAACCTCAGGCTGAGAAGCCACAATCAAAATGGGTCAGGAACAAAATGGGTCAGACCCATTATAATTCTGGCAGGGGCCCTCCAGAATTTCAGGCAAGGGACATTCCCAGCACTACCTTGGAACTGGGACCTGTTAGGCTATGGCCCTCCCAAACCACATTGCCTATTTCTTTCCATTTCCTTTCCTTTTCTCTTGTGTAGACTTTGACCCACCCACTCCCACCCCCACAAAAAAACAGCCTACATCCTTGGCATTGTGGTGCTTCTTTCCAGCCTGTCTCCCCCTTTCTAATCATGGATTTATAATACTGGAGAAGATTAAAATATAATGAAGAAAGTGAAAGCCTACTGCTGGCATCTTTCAATTCTTTTTCTTTAACATATAAAGCTTTTGACGCTATAAAGAAAATTATTATCTTGACACAAGGGCTATTTTTTTTTTGCTTCAGAATGTAGAAGTGTGCTGATTCGAGGCTTCCACCATCATTTTTTTTCTGCCATCATTAAAATAGCACTTTATTCAAAAGCTCTTTACTACTTGGTTATTGCTGAAATGATCTTCACCACTGCCCTTGTGTTTATTTATCACATTTGCACCCCTCCTTTCCTCCAGGATGATATTATTTTATTTATTAAATTTACATACTGTCCTTCTTCCGAAGATCTCGGGGCAGTTTACAGCATAAAAATGCGTTTATGATTTTGTAATTTTATGGTGTTCAATTGATATTGTTATACACTAACATAGTATTTTGCTTTGAGAGTTAACAGCTTATAACAAGTTCTTATAAAACAAACAAATAAATACTTTAAATAAAGAAATGCACTGATCTTAAGAAACCTGGAAGCTGCCTTATACCAGATCAGACCAATTGATCCATCTAGTTCAGTACTGTCATGGACTAATTAGACACAGAGGAATGGTGGGAGGAAGCAACTGGTGAACCACCAAGAAGGCTGAGTCCAGGGACTGGTGATGGCAGGACAATGAGTGCTCAAAGGCAGATGAGGGAGAAGACTGGGAAGAGGAGGTGTCAGAAGCTGAAAAGGTAACAGGGCTTAGTGAGCTGGGAGAGTTAGTGGCAGAGAAAAGTCCAAAATCAGAGGAAGAAGCTGATTAGTCAGGCTGGAGAAGAGTCACAGATGTCTTCCCCTCCTGCCAAAACAAGCTCTCATCCCTCCTTGTCTCCCAAAACCAGAAGAGAGCTGAAACGGGCAGAGCAGCAGCAGGCTGCACACAAGCACAGTCTCCGATTGCTTAGAAAAACCCCTGGAGAGGAAGGGACTTAGATAGCTGTGAGGAGGCAGGGACTTCATGAATCAGTCTTGGCAACTGATTCATAGGGATGAGCTGCTGCACTCATTAGGCCTGACACCCTGTCAAGTCTGTGGAGATGGTGTTTCTGCTAATAAAGAGTTAGCTTCAACTTTGAATGGCGTGATTTACTGACAGCTTGGTCTTTGACAGCATTGCCTACAGTGATTGACAGTGCCTCTTTAAGGTTTCAGGTGGAGAGGGTGCTTCTCCCAGCCCAACCTAGAGATGCTAGGGGTTGCACCTAGCATCCTGTTCACGCAAAGCATTCACCCTACCACTGAGCTACAGCCCTTCCCTATTGTGGACCTACTCTAGCCTCCTTGATCTCCACTCATCCACCATTTTATTGCTGTTTTTCTCCCCAAAAGGCATGGGACGGCTTGGCTCAGCTGTTCTCCCCTCTTCAGAATGATCACTGGTAATAGTTCCAGGCTCATTCCCACTTAGCATTTTCCACTAGCCTAAGAAAAACAAAAACAAAAAAATCAACCTTCCATCCCCTGCATGGGAGCTGGGGATAATGTTTCTAAGCAGCAATAAAACTTGCTCTTTACCTAGGTAAGCAAAAGCACTTCAACCAAGAGCAGGGACAATGTGTCATGCTTCAGAAGATGCTGCTCGCTACTTCCTGGATGTGTTCTATCTCCCCATCTAGGTTTCATTTGAGGTTTTTAATTGCAAATATGCCTGCAGACAGAACTCAATAAAAAAGGATGACAGAACAGCCCTCCAGACCTCATCTTAATACTAATAGCTAAGAGCACTGAGTGTCTAAAGTGGTTCACATATTAACTTTGTCCCCAGAGAGCAGAGGGGCTAGTGGGTCTAATTAGACCCACCAGGACTAGGTCTGGGTGATATCTGCTTTCCAACATCGTAATATATCGCCAGCTAAACTTCGCGATATGGCGGTATATTACGATGTCAGAAAGGAGGTGGGAAGGAAGAAGGCAGTTGCTGGTCACAGAGGCAATTAGCACAACTGTGTGAAGCTTCTGCCTCTTCCTGGAGAGGCCAGGCGGGCAACACTGGCCCGGGTGGCACGTCCATTCTTTGTTCAAATGCCTCCAATGAAAGCTGGGCTCTAGTCATGCAAATAATGTCAAACCATGGTAATTTGTAGACCATGTTTGTAGACTGTGGTTTGGCATTCCATATAACTGTGGCCTCTGTAGTTGTGGCTAGTAAAAAAAAAAGGAACAATTCTACAAAACGGTTAGAGCAAAGTGCTGATAATGCCAAGGTTGCAAGTTCTACCCCCACATATGTCCACAGCTGCATATTTGGGCTGGACTAGATGATCCTCAGGGTCCAAACTCTGATTCTATGAGTCAACATGTGCCTTCTATGAAAATGGACAACACCGTCAAATTAGCTTGACATGCAAAACTTATTCCGACTGTAACATTTGCGGGGGGGGGGGGAGTTGTTAGCTTGGCATGGGATATGGGGTGGGTTTAGTGCAGCGTGTGCACAGCCTTTCATACTGTCAATGAGCAGCATTTAAAAATCTATCAGCATTAGAGTCCATTAGAGTCCATCAGTGGCCAGCTACCCTGCAGCTGGCAGACGAGGATTGAAAGGCAGGCCAAGCCCTTGCATTAGCCTGCTGAGAACATTTGCAGTGCTTCCTCAAGCAGTGGAAAGTTTCAGGACCCTTGCTTTTCACAGGGTCAGTTCCCTTTGGGGAAGAAACCACTGGAGACTTTTGTCCTGCTCTTTCATTAACTTATTCATTTGCATCTTGGAACAGGGGAGTGTGTGGAGGAAGGCATCCATACAGTTTTATAAAACTGCTTCATTTCCTCCTGCCATACCACCAAGGTTACTTTCTGGTAGCTTTGCTGGCTCTGTTCAAGTTGCTACATTGGGGATGGGAAACTTCAGTCCTGATGGCCACATATGGCCCTTCTAGCCTCTTTGACTGGCCCTTGGAACTCTCCCCAAGCCATGCCTCATGCCGTGCTTTCGCCAGGCTGGAATGTGTCCCTGAACTCTGATAACGACTCTTGTTTGCTTGGATGGAGGATAGAAAGGGGCATGAGAGTGTCTGCAGAAACAAAGCCCATTGTGCAAAGGCAAGATTGCAGCTCACTTTTGCCTCTCCCCCACTAGCATGCGGCCCCCTGAAGGTTACCCAGAAGGGAATGTGGCCCTTCCTGACTTCTGTGCTAAAAAGTCTCCTTCAGTCCTCACCATAGGAGTTTTCTGAGCCCTTCCTAGCTCAAACAGGGCATCAGTCTCTTCCTTATATATGCCTATAATTTCCTTTAAGTTATCTTCAGGATAGAAAAAAGAAGGGAGGCAAATGGAGAGAGGGGAAAAAGAAGGGAGGGGTAAACGCTTTGCAATGTCTACCAAATTGTCATGGATATGATGCGATATAAATATCACAATAAAATTAGTGTGCGTGTTTTGTTGCTGAATTAGAATAATTGCCACAATTTATTCTAAATAGATTTTAGAGCCATCTGTGAAGACAATATAATAGACCAATAATCTCTCTTCCATTTCCTAACAGAGTTCCACAAGCAATACAAATTGTTTAAGGCTTTCTCATCTGAAACTGTGTTATCCCTCCTACAGTGGCCATGTGTCCTACCTTACAGAGGAGTCCGTTTCAAGGGCTGTCAGAAGGCAGCCCTCAATTGGAGGGAGTATTTTATCTGGTCCACATCTGGCTCAAACCTAAGAAGGCAGAGCAGAAACCTTGAACTTGTCCACCAACAGTGACCACTTGGACTGCAGACTGGGCAGGCACACATGGGACCTACAGTATTCATATATCCTTCTCTATGATGTACTGCCCTGTTTGAGTCCTATTTGAATTATAAATGGAATCATGGGGTTGTAGCCAATGTCACTTTTACTCAGAAGTAGACCCATTTAAATTAACAGAAATCACTACCTTAGGACTCTTAATTTAAATGTGTCTACTCGGAGTAGAGGTAAGTGTGCCACAACCCACAGTCTTTCTATTTAAATTGTAACAATTATTTCTAAATTTGCATATGCATACAAACTACCATACGCATTTTTAATGCAAATCTGTGCCCTCTTGTTGTTGTTTTTTTAAACGATGCATAAATGGCCACTCTTCTCTTCTTCATTTGAAGAGATAATACTCTGCTTTCTAAGGGTCAAATGAGACATGTCAGCTTAGCTCCAAAGCAGGGGTGGGGTTCTCTTCTGGGAGCAGCGTTTGTGGAGCCTCACGCCACCCCTGCCCCATCCTGAGATGAAGGTACAGCTGTGGCGGGGGCTTGATCTGTGGGGGGCCCTGAAGATGGGGGTGGGGTCAAGCAGGGGAGGCCCCTGGAAGATTACCTGTGAGGTCCCTAAGATTCTGCAGACAACATCTGGCCCACAGGTTGGCAGTTGTGCAACCCTAATGTATGGGGTCTTAAGCCATATCACGTGATGTTTTCTGGGCTATCATGATGCACAAGAAGGTTTCTTTACTGCTTTGCCTCCTCAACGTCACTTTTAACGGTTTCAGTTTAGCTGGTTTTAAATGGCCCAGAACACTAGCAGGTATAGTCCTCGCTAACAGGGAAGGATTGAGTGCTTGAACTAAATGGACCTTCCCCATCTCTTGTTAGCAAGGTTCCACAGCTTAATTACATATGACTATTTTATAAGCCCACCTAATTTCCTGGACCCAAATATGCTTCATTAAGCTCAAGGCTTTGAAACAGAACTCTATAGCAATCGCAGTGAGATTATAAATTGGAAATTGCAGGTCGGTGGGTGGGTAGGTAAGCGGGGGAGTGGAGGAGACACAAATGGAAGGAGGTTCAATTAAAAGTGAGTTTAATGATCTATTATCAGCAACAAAGATCTTGCTACGCCTTCACCATCCCGGTGCCATCCAGCTGTTTTCGACTACAACTCCCATCAATCCAACCAGAATGGCACTGATGGGAGTTGTGATTCAAAAGAGCCATGTCAGTTGAAGGGCCAAAGGTGTGTCACTCTCCCCTGCTCCCCCACAAAGACGCTCCAGTTAAAGTTCATCCAGCCACTTTTGGAAATGTAACAGAGAAGTAGTGAGAAGGATAGTTTGGCTGCAAACTGGGCATCCCAGACAATGGACAGGCAACAGATTCAGATTCTGTCTATGTGATGAATGGGTTAGGGTTGTGTTAGGCTATCTGTATTATGCACATCTATATTGGGGGGATTGTGTGTATGCATTTATTGCTAACAGGCAACAGCACTCTGGGATTATTGTTACTATTTTAAGAAGGAACGGAAAACTATTTTTCAGGCCTATACACTGTGGTGGGGAAATGTTCTTCATTCTGAGGTTCACATTCACTCCCAGGCAATCTTCCATGGGTTGCACAACTGCAGTGGATGGAGCCAGCTGCAAAATTGGGGGTGGACTGGAGGCAAAATGTGAGCAGAGCAATAGATGTAACTCTTACCTTTGCACAGTGGGCTACATTTGAGCAGCTAGATGCAACTCAGAGATTCCCATACCCAGAGAGGCATTATCACAATCCAGCCAGGCAAAAGCAACAGTGGAGGGCATGGAGCAGGACCTGGCCTAGGGAGGTGTGCCCTGGGGAGATTCCTGAGGGCTTGATAGAGAGGCTTGGAGGGTCACTTTCAACTCCCACAGATAATGCCAGGCTAAATCACAGAGCCATTTAATCTAAGCAGGACTTCCAGAGATCAAACAGCAGGCATTCAAATCTTTAAACAGTTGGAAAGGTTATCCCCCACTATGACAAAATCAGAGCAAATTATGCATAAGGAATTATGCATAAGGAGCCTAAGCAAGTATTCATGATTTGTAGAATATTTAGAGTTCAAAATCCAGATTTTGTTGGCACTGTATCTGGGCACCAGCTTTCCATCTTTCCAATACCCAATCTTGCCATATTTTTTATATTAAAAAAATGCTGTTATGAAGCTTGGGCTGGTTTTTAGTGATGAAATTGAAGTGGCTGGTGTTTTCTGTTTCAAATGTGCTTTAAATGTTTTAACTATGTCTCAGTTTGTATATTAATTGCCTAGAGAATGTTGTTGTCTGAACATTCTAAACAAAGCAAATTAATAAATTCCCCCATACTCAAGGTGGTTCACAATGTATTTAAAAAGCAAATCATCACAATTGCAACAAGTCTGTTAAAATCCAGATTAAAATCACAGATAAAACAGACTCCTCAAAATCTCGGTGTGTTAGAAGAATAGGTTCAGCTCAGCAAAATACAAGAGAGAAAGGTCTTCACAAAATGGTGGAATGCCAGTGGAGAGGGGCTGAAATGGAACCCCATATTTATTTATAATTTATTTATCTATACTGTTTTTAGACTGATTTCCATCAAAGGTTCCAAATGGTTTCCACCAATAAAGACACAGATTAAAAACATACAATTTAATATCAAAGTAAACAATACAAAATACAGAATAGGATGGGTAGGCTAAACAACTGATTGACTAGATGACGAAAGGCCAATGATGTCATTGCCACCTGCACCTCTAGGAGGAGACAGTTCCACACCCAGGGTACAATCACCAAGAAGGCCCTGTCCCAGCAGAGCAGAGCAAGTAATACTCACTGGCAGCATTGCAAGCACAGTGCCCCCGCTAATTGATCTCAGAGATTGGGTACGCTGATATGGCAGAGATGCTCCATTTGGTAGCCATATGTAGGTTCCATAATATAGGCATGGCCATATGTTTCTATACCAACTAAGTATCACCCACCAACAGGATGCAAAGAAGTCTCAACATCCACTTTTTCAAAAACCTATTTAAGAGAGGCAGATTTGACAGCTGCAACTTCCCCTTCAGAGCATGGGTACAATGCAGATCCTATGAAATATGACGGAGTCCCTTTTGGAATGTTTTGATTAAAACTGGGTTTAGTTAGCAGGCGGAAAGGGGCAGATAAACTTGCTTTGAAGCCAGATCTGGCCCAAGGTCTGTCAAATGACCACCCGATGTGAAATATATCCAGGCCCATTAGAGTTTTGTGAATTGGCTGAGAGTTTGTACACCATCATCACTTTCACATCTAGGTAATGACAAAAAAGTGATGGATGTAAAAAACTTAATGAACAAAATGGCAAGCGAGGGAACTTTGCTCATCAATCACAATTCAGTGGCTAACTTAGGATTTCATGGCTCAAACTAAGCTCCTTTCCGCAATGGACAATTATGAATTATGAACTAAGTCCCAAGTATGGTCTGAGCATTACTAAATCTTCATTTTCATCTCCATTACCAAGAATCTGATTCCATCATCTTTCAGAATTGAACTAACCCCCTCATTCAACATCAATATATACTTCCCCCTCCCTAGGAAACTGCTTTCTGTTCCAGTGTGCTTCTGAAAACTCCTAATGATTGTGAGTAGACTGCTTAAGTACGCACTTTGAAATACTGTTAATGGGTTGACTAACATATCTGGTGTTAAGAAGATTTCAACAGAACTTCCTTAACAGGGCAATTCTATTTTCCGGATCTTTGCTGCTAGAATGGGTTAGGTCCATTTTCCCCAAACAATGCCCATCTTCCACACACCTAACATCGGTGACAACAGAATACTTCTTCCTGCTACTCCTCAATCCTTGACCAGAGAAATTGCTGACTGGGGATTGAGGCGAGGGGACCCTCCCATGTTATGACTCTGTGCCAGGACTTGTCTTCAGTGCAGTTCAAAAATCTAGGCCAGACATCATAATTATAGCAAGGTTCTTTCCTCTGGAATGTCTGTTACAACCTCTGGGAGCAATACACGAAGTGTCTTTGCACTGTTGAGAACCTTGAATTCCTTTCTTTCAGGGAAATAGATGCTATTTGTGGAATTTACTGTATTTCATATGGAAGATAACTAGAGAGCGCGAAAATAATGAGGCACAATTTGCCGGGAACATTTCCTGTTCTTGTCTTACTGAAACAAATGAAGCAAATCCTAGCATACTCTGTCCATGGAGGATACCCAGTAAAAGAGTTGTAACATTCAACTTATGGAGACAGAAGAATCAAGAAAATGATCACAGTGAACAAAACCTACGTTTTCTGTCGTTCCAGTGATCACGTGCAGCCCGTCATACGTTGACTTGATATACATCCCCTGAGAAATAATGAGATGAGTAATGATTAATATACAACAGGCTATTAAGAATTTGCAGACAAGTGGAACCTGAAATCAAATGCTGCAGTGTGGAATGCACCTGCTCAGGGTTCCAGAAAGCAAGCTGAAGTCTCTTTTCATTCTACCTCCCCACCACCCCAATTTCCCATTTTCCCCAATTACAAACAGCATCCTGTGGCCAGTAATGATGCAAGAAGGCACTGCTTTCCGTCCCATCCTGTATTCATTACATGCAGCACTGCATCCATTCTGCTGCAGCTCATCTTGCACCCAAAACTATGTTATTCAACTTGTTATCCACTGTGGTGAAATTAAGTAAGTTACAGTGTCATCACATTATCCCTCCCCGTTCATTCACTGCAAAGGAAATGCAATGCAAATGAGGAAACACAATCATCTGCATATCGTTTCCAGACTGAAAGCATCAGTATCAGCAAATACCAATTCTATTAGCTGTAATGATCACTGTTCCAGACATAGGGAACTGTCAAACTCAGTAGCCATTAAATGACGGGTATCAGCAGCTAGGTTTTTTTATCACAACACCAGTTTTAACTAAATAAAATATGCATGTTCTCATTTTCATATGCTGGGGCGGGGAGGCAAATTGCTGCTTCCATCAAGCCCTCCATATGAGCTTCTATGGTCACCACTGTTAGACAAAGAATGCTGGGCCAGATGGGCCTTTGCTCTGATTCAGCAAGGTAATTTTTGCCTGTCAGGAAGAGAAAGTGCATTTTGGAAGACCTGAGTCTAGAGATTCTAGAGCTGGGCTGAAAATTCCACCATACCACCCCAACCGCAATTCCCCAGCCCACTGATTGGCAGACACATTCTGCGGAGGTGCCATTTTGGCAAATGTTACCCTTCTCCCAAATGGCTATTGGGTGTTTCTTGAGCTGCCACCTCCCCCTGAATTTTTATTTTATTTTTTTAATTCTGGGAGGAAATGGGGGACTTCTAGTCATCAAGATAGGTTCTGCTCTTAGAATGAGAAAAAGAGAGGAGGAAAGAGCTACTGTACTACCAGTGATAAGCTCCCCGGATCCTGTGATGCAACTTGGGGATCCCAAAGTCACTATTCAGGGGTTTTTCACTCCCCAGGATTTGAGTCATCGGCACTCATTTTGAAAAGAGCCGCCTGCAAGAACTCGGCTCCTCAGCGATTCATGACAAGCAATTGTAAACTCTGCAAGACTTCAAGCAGCAAGTCAGAGATCTTCAGAACTTGCTAATAAAGTCTTTTTGTTTGAAAGTGCTCACATCTACCATTCAGTTTTAGTACAAATCAATGAAAAATGCCTGAAAGCCTGATCCTATGTGAGCCATTGTATCTACAAAGGAATGGTTAGGATGGCAGAGGTGGGGCAGAGCAGCTGCCGTCTCACTGTACCGCTGGAAATATTTCTAACTTAAAAGGAAGCAGGTTTATTTTCTCAAACTGAGCAAAATGTGTGAAATCTACCTGAGAGCTGAAATGAAAGTCTGTCCTAAAAACTTCCCATTCCCTTGATCCTCAAATAGAAAAAGCTAACGAGGTTGCTTTTGTTGTTTCCAGGCATTGCACATGAAAATCCAGAGACTGGGGGGGTGGGGTAGGGGGAGAGAAACAACAGTATTTCAAGAGAAGCAAAAATGTGAATAAGATTTTTTTAAGGAATATTTTTATCACCAGAACCTACTTCTGTCATATTCCCTACGTTGAAGTACAGAGCTTCATCTCATTAAAAAAGAAAAAAGAAAAGTTGAAAAATTATATGCTGTTTTTATTCAGCTTGTCTAGATGCATTGCTTTGTACCTGGAGCAAGATAGCTTTGACTCCATTTTCTATTTAGGACAGATGTTCTGCTACAGTGCTTTGAAACTGGCATGGAAAATGAACAACAGGCAAGGGCAGTCTTTGCCAACCTGGTGCCCTCTGGAGATATTTGGGGCTACATTTCCCATTAGCCTCGGCCAACAGGACCATGCTGGCTGGGAGTAATGTGAATTGTCATCCAAAAGGTCTGGAAAGGGCAATCGGTTGCCAAAGGTTGATCAAGGGTGTAGCTAGTCCCCCTTGCTAAGTGGGATTTCAAAGAAATGGATGGGAAATAGCCAAAGAACATGTCTGGATGCCTGTTGCTAAGCCAAAGCTATGCGCATGAAGACTGCAACCTGTACACATTTACCAGGGAATAGTCCTATTGAGGGGTGTATGTGATGTTAGGGGAGGGGAGGTACCTCTAGTGGGCGACATGTTGTGCTCCTTCTGGGGTAGTTTGTCCACCTTTGGTTCCCACCCTGCACTCAGCTCCCACCTGTGGCTCCTAGAAGCTGTCAGCAAGCGACAGTGGAAAATGGCTTTGGCTGGCTGGTTAAATCAGATGAGGGCAAGCAATATTTATATTTTACATTTTATATCTTCATTTTAGATCTTATGATTTATGTGGAAAGTGTTTGATTCAGTTGGTGGTTTGTTTGTTTTTTGATGTTTTATTTATTGTTTATGACTTGTACTTTTTCAAGTTGTAAGCTGCCTTGAACGTGGCTTGAACTATGGAAAGGTGGCATACAAATACAATTATGTATGTACGTACGTACGTATGTACATACGTACGTATGTATGTATGTTCTGCATGCAAGGCAAATGCTCTGCCATTGAGCTACGGCTCTTCCCTCTTGTAACCACAAAGATCTACTTTAACGTTTTCTTGTGCTCACTGTTAGGGAGAGTCTCCAAGGGCCAGTTTATCCTTCATGGTAAGAAGATTCTGACACTAAAGGAAATGTATTGTTTCTGCAAGACAGCCTATGTCATGATGACACTGCTTCAGGGACCATTCCGCATTATGTTTAATCAAACAGGCAGCTCAAGCTGTACAAATTACCTGCACAGGGTTTTTCCTCAGTTGCCATCAGTTATGGGGTGGAAAAGGAGAAGCTGCTGCAGGCTGTCTTTGGTCACACCAGGAAGTTTCTAATTTATTATTATTACCAGCAAAGAAAGTCAGGTGTGCATGGCTGGTCTGTTACAAGTAGTTCTCTCTGTTTGTGTGCATGCATGTGTGTGTTTATGTATGTTTAGGGGGGGGTTGCATGTGCATGTGGCCTCTCACTGCCAGGGCTGAGAGGCAGGTTTTGCCACCACTGGAACAACAGCCCTTAATGTACTCTTCATTCTTTCCCACAAGAATGGATGACAAGTGTGTAGGAACCCAGGTCACTACCTCTTAGCGAGTTAGATCACTGGTCCATCTATCTCAGTATTGTCTTCTGAGACTGGAAGCAGCTCCTCAGGGTTTCCAAGCAGCAGCTTTCCCCAGCTACACCCAGAGATACTGAGGATTGGACTTGGGATCATCTGCATGCAAAGGCAAATGCTCTACCACGGAGCCATTGCTCTTCACCACTGATTTGATAGTTAAGACTTGCTTCCCTGCCAGTAGTAACTGTGTCATTGTTAAACTCTGTGCTGGAAACAAGACAGGCACTGCTGACAGTTCTGTTAGACTTCTTTTGCAGTTTTGATACCAATGGCCATGTTGGACTGCCTGATTTATGGTGGTGGTGATCACCCCCGGAGGGTGGGCCTCAAAGTGGAGGTTAGTAGAGATGGGTTTCTCATTTTTCCAAATTTAAATTCACATTTCCACATCAGTCTGCAATTTTGATGCAAACTTCTAATATACATGTTTGCATGCAATTTTGCCTAGTATGCACATTTTCGCAGAGCAATTTCCTCTAAAACAATGCTTTTTTGTATGTTATTTTCACTAATATATGCATTTTCATGGAATCACAGAATTGTAGAGTTGGAAAGGACCCAAGGTTCATCTAGTCCAACCCCCTGCAGTGCAGGAATCTTTTGCCCAATGTGGGGCAACATGGGAAATATTTGTGTACACAGTACTTGGCTGTAGAACTACACGGCAAAAGCTACCGGTATGTGTATTTTAAAGGACACCTGTGCTTTCTTTCACAATTGTTTGGGAAAGTGTGGATTAGGTAGGTGGGTGTCAGGGACTGGCCCGAGCCAGGAGGGGTGGCGCAAGGGACAGAGGCATCCGGAGGTCACCCATGGACGCCAGAGGAGGTATTGCGAGCATGGGAGCAGGAAGAGGCAGCACCTAGGCTGTCGCCAGAGACAGGGAAGGAGGTGTGGAGAAGTGGGAGTGAAGAGGTGTCGCCACCTGTGCTGATGGAGGAAGAGCGGGTGGCGTGGGAGCCTATGGGAGGAGAGGAGAACATGGAGACGGAGGGAGAGCAAGGGGTCGAGGATGTAGCCGGAGCCTCTGCAACAACTTCCAGGGAGGATGAAAGTGAAAGGGATGAGAGCAACGCAGGGGCCGGCAGAGTCAAGAAGCGGAAAAGGAGGAGTGAGAGGAGGCGTTGGAGTTTTAAGAGGCTTTTATGCTGGGGGGAAAAGCGGAAACCCTTACTTGGAGAATCTGGTTCGTCGGAGGAGGATGATGAACTGTAAAGCTTGTCGGTGAAATAAACTTGTACATAAGTTAAACAGACTGTCGAGTCGCTTACTCTTGAGGAGGACACACATCCCCCTCACAGCATTCTCCAAGTCATCGCAACCTCCTCAAGGAGTAAAAGGCTGCCGGGATGACTGGACGCAAGGAAGAAGCGGATGGCACAGGGCTGTACGTCGACTGGGAAGAGCGAGCTAGGGACCTAACGATAAGGTACGAAGTAGCTCAAGCTCAACTCGAGGAGGCGAGGCGGCATGCCGATGCAGGGAGAAGGGCAATGGGAGGAAGGAGGATGCCTTCCCACGGCAGCAGATTCGATGGGCAGCCGGAAAATTATTTGGGTTTCAAAACGGACATGCTTTACATTCTGGGGCTGCACAAAGAGGAGTTCCGAGACGAAGCGGAGCAAGTCGGTTTCGTGATTGCGCATTTTGATGGCGCTGCGAGAGATTGGGTGCGTCCTTTGATTATAGCCGGGAACCCTGCGTTAAAGAGAATTAAGGATTTCTTTGAGGGCATGGATATTGTTTATTCTAGCCGGAGCGCGCAGGACGTGGAAGCAAGAGAGCTCTTGTCACTGAGGCAAGGCAGCATGACGGTCAGACAGTACCAATCCAAATTCTCTCTTCTGGCACACCGTCTAAATTGGGATTTGAAATCACCACCCATGCTGGCCATGTTTAAAATGGGGCTGTCAGAAGAGGTCCAGGATGCGTTAGCGAAATCAGGACCGTTGGAGGATCTCGACAGCCTCATGCAAGCCGCTTTAGCGATTGGAGTGCGTTTGGAGTGCCGAGACAAGGTGAGACGGGAGGGGAAGCCTGGGAGGTGGTTCAACATCCGGGCCCCTCCCCCGGGAGAGAAAACCTTCGGTGCGCAGCCCCAAACCCGGCAGGAAGTGCCCATGGAGTTGGGAGGAGCCCGCGCGCGCCCTTTTTCAAATCAAACCGTGGGCAAGGGCAGTGATGCGCAGGGCGGGAAAGTCCCCAAGAAATGTTACGTATGTTTAAGGAGTGGCCACCTAGCAAAGCACTGCGATCAAAGGAAAATGTGGCAGGGAATGGCAGGAATGGCTGTAAAGGAGGGGGTGGAAGAAACGGCGGTGGCGGGAAACGGAAATGCCTGGCGGCAAGACGAGGGGACCAGCAGCCAGGCGCAGTTACAGTAAAGAGTCCTCAAAGCAGCACACCCCCACAGCCCTCACCCGCTCAGCTTCAAAGCAGCACACCCCCACAGCCCTCACCCGCTCAGCCTTCCCAAGCCCACCCACCCAATGCTCCGAAGCCAGGGATTGTGTTAGAGATAGCGTTGCAGCTACCCAATGGCTGCACACTGCAAATCCCGGCGCTGGTCGATTCAGGAGCGAGTACGGATTTTTTTGATAGAGACTTTGCCCTGCAGCATCAGATCCATCTACTGGAGGTGGATTTTCCGCTCCAAGTTACCACCATAGATGGAAGAGAGCTAAAAGGGGGGGCGGTCACGCACAGTACACCCCCCATGAAGATGCAAATAGGCAGGCATTCAGAGGTGCTGGCGTTTCATGTCACCTCTTTGGCAGGTCCCCCCATCATCTTGGGAATGGGATGGCTCACTCAGCACGACCCTGTCATCAGCTGGAGCCAGCGCTCTCTAACGTTTGGATCGGCACATTGCATGGAGAACTGTTTGCAGCAGTTATACCCCCAAAGCCAGATGGCAGCAGCAGTACTGCAGGCGGGGGAAGTGACGCTTCCAGAGGAGTATGCAGAGTTCCAGCAAGTGTTCAGCAAGAGAGAGGCGGACAAACTGCCACCCCACCGCCCCTATGACTGTCAGATTAACCTGTTGCCAGGAGCGCAGTTGCCACCAGGCAAGCTCTACACGATGTCAGAGCAGGAGTTGGCAAACTTGAAGGACTTTATTGACAAGAACCTGGCCAGGGGTTTCATTCGAGAAAGCAAGGCAGTGGGGGGCAGCCCAGTGTTCTGGGTGGACAAAAGGAATACGACAGAGAAACGCTTGATTTGTGATTTCAGGGTCCTAAATTCCATCAGCCAACCAATCTCTTATCCCATGCCCAGAATTGACGACCTGCTGGCGGCAGTACGCAAGGGCAAGATGTTCACCAAGCTGGATTTAAGGGGAGCATACAATCTCATAAGAATCAGGGAGGGTGATGAATGGAAAACAACCATGTACACGCCTCTAGGAGCTTATGAATATTTGGTAATGCCTTTCGGGTTACAGGCAGGCAGCCAATGCTTCCAGGCGTTCATGCATCATGTCCTGGGTCCTCTGTTGTTCAAGCATGCAGTCGTGTATCTTGATGACATCTTAGTATACTCCCAAAACCCGGAAGAACACGTGACACACGTCAAGGAGGTGTTAAGACGACTCCAGGAAAATCATCTATGTGTCAAGCTGGAGAAATGTCAGTTTCACGCGACGGAAGTGGACTTTTTGGGCTATCGTCTTTCTGACAAGGGGATTGCCATGGACACTGATAAAGTAGAGGCAATCCTGCAATGGAAGAGCCCCAAAACCAAGAAAGATGTGCAGCGTTTCGTCGGTTTCGCAAATTTCTATCGCAAGTTCCTACCGGCATTTGCAGACATGACAGCGCCAATCACGGACTGTTTGAAAGGCAAGAAGAAATTCCGATGGACGGAGGAGGCGCAGAAGGCTTTTGAAGCCCTCAAAGGGGCCTTCGCTTCAGAGGCGCAATTGCTGCATGTCGACTCCACCAAGCCCATCAGGATAGAGACAGATGCCTCAAATAGAGCAATCGCAGCGGTTCTACTACAACAAGATCCGACGCAGGAATGGAGGCCATGTGCGTTTTATTCCAGACAGCTGAACAAGTCGGAGGCCAACTACGCAATTTGGGACAAGGAGTTGTTAGCAGTGGTAGCGGCTTTCAAGCATTGGCGCCATTTTTTGGTGGGGGCGCAGCATCAAATCCAGGTGTACACGGACCACAAGAACCTGGAGTACTGGCGCACGGCCAGAATTCTCAACCAGAGACAAATGAGATGGGCAGAGTTCTTTGCTAACTTTAATTTTCATATCCAGTATGTTCCAGGTGACCAGAACGTCAGAGCAGACGCCCTATCCAGAAAGCCTGAGTACCTGGAGGAGCAAGGGCCTCCAGTGGCAAGAGCGATCTTCCAACCTGAACAATGGAGGTGTGGCGCAACTCTAGGGGGGCGGGAAGAACTGGTGCGCCTCACCCTAGCCGATGACTTTGCACGGCGCAAACTGAAGGAACTGAGGGAGGGGGATCCCAAGGCAAAAGGGTTTGAGGAAAAGGAGGGGCTGCTGTTGTTCAAAGGGGCACTGTATGTTCCTGGGGAGGAGATGCGTGCTAGAGTTCTCAGACAGCTCCATGACAACCCCACAGCAGGGCATTTTGGGCAGTTCAAAACCACGGTGTTGGTCACGAGAGAGTTTTGGTGGCCCAGAGTCAGGCAGGAAGTCAAGGAATACGTCAGGGGGTGTGAGGTGTGCCAAAGAGCCAAAGGGGAGCGAGAAAAACCGGCTGGGTTGCTAGAACCTCTCCCCATCCCCAGTAAACCGTGGGAGGCGGTTTCCTTAGATTTCATCACCGACCTACCCCCATCCAAAGGCAAAACTGCAGTGTTGGTGGTAGTTGACCTTTTGACCAAGATGGCACACTTCATTGCATGCCCTAAGGTAGTCTCAGCTGAGGAAACAGCCAAGCTGTTTGTACAGCATGTTTTCAAGCACCATGGCATGCCAGAAAGAGTAATTTCAGATCGTGGAGTTCAGTTCACCTCACGGTTCTGGCGTAAGCTCATGCAAATCTTGCAGGTGCAGGTGAACTTGTCCTCTGCTCGCCATCCTCAGTCCAACGGGCAATCGGAGCGGGTAAATTCGATTTTGCAGCAGTATTTGCGCTGCTACGCATCTCAGCAACACAGTGATTGGAGTGACAGGCTCTCGCTTGCGGAGTTTGCGTACAATAACGCTCAACAGGTGTCCGCAGGCATGTCTCCTTTCCAGGCAGTCTACGGCAATCACCCGAGAGCCTTTCCAACGGGGGGAGGTGAAGGGAAGGCGGGAGACGTGCCAGCAGCGGAGCAATTTGCTGAGGAGCTACAGGCTTTGCACCAATTGCTCAGAGACAATCTAGAAAGGGCAAAAAGTGCTTACAAAAGAGCAGCAGACCAGCACCGAAGGGAAGGGGAGAGCATCAAAGTGGGAGACAAAGTTTGGTTGTCCACCCAGGGATTGCCCATGCCAGGCAGGGGCAAAAAGCTGAGGCAATGTAAAATTGGGCCTTTCGAAGTGGTGGAGCAGATCAACCCAGTGGCGTTCAGGTTGCAATTGCCGGAGACCATGAGAATTCACCCGGTCTTCCACAGGTCGCTCCTATCCAAGTTCAGAGAACCGCACAGGTATCAACAAGGGGACCAGAGGGGGTCGCAGGAATTGCCGTTGGTAGACATGGAGCACTTCAATGAAGCCACGGCCATCCTGGATTCCAGGTGGAGAGGGGATGAATTGCAGTACTTAGTAGCATGGGAGGGGGAGCCAGAGTCGGAGAACACGTGGATTCCGGCGGAAGATGTCACCACGGAGTATTTAGTGTTGGAATTCCATGCACTGTATCCCGACAAACCGAAGCCGTACAGATGGCAAATGAGAGAGGTGTTTCAACCCACAGATTCAGAGGAGGGGGACTTCTGGGGGTTCCCATCCTCGGGTGCAGACAGTGGTGGGGGTGGCAACGAGTTGCAGAGTAGCCCTCATTCACCAACGGAAGGAATGGAGGTGGAAGGGGATATCGCGGCAGCAGAAGAATGGGGGTCGCGATGTCTCCCTCCTCCCTGGGGCAGGAAGGATTGGGAGGAGGTGTTCCAGTCCTCGTCGTCATCATCCAGTGCAGACACCACCATCTTCTTGGGATTCCCCTCTTCACCAGGAACGGCAGGAGAGAGTGAAGGAGGGGAATGGGATCCAGCCGGGGATCTTGGCTACCCTGGGGTAACACCCACCGAGCCGCCTCAGGAGGGGAAGGGGGGCTTGGGAGGGGGGATGGATGTCAGGGACTGGCCCGAGCCAGGAGGGGTGGCGCAAGGGACAGAGGCATCCGGAGGTCACCCATGGACGCCAGAGGAGGTATTGCGAGCATGGGAGCAGGAAGAGGCAGCACCTAGGCTGTCGCCAGAGACAGGGAAGGAGGTGTGGAGAAGTGGGAGTGAAGAGGTGTCGCCACCTGTGCTGATGGAGGAAGAGCGGGTGGCGTGGGAGCCTATGGGAGGAGAGGAGAACATGGAGACGGAGGGAGAGCAAGGGGTCGAGGATGTAGCCGGAGCCTCTGCAACAACTTCCAGGGAGGATGAAAGTGAAAGGGATGAGAGCAACGCAGGGGCCGGCAGAGTCAAGAAGCGGAAAAGGAGGAGTGAGAGGAGGCGTTGGAGTTTTAAGAGGCTTTTATGCTGGGGGGAAAAGCGGAAACCCTTACTTGGAGAATCTGGTTCGTCGGAGGAGGATGATGAACTGTAAAGCTTGTCGGTGAAATAAACTTGTACATAAGTTAAACAGACTGTCGAGTCGCTTACTCTTGAGGAGGACACACATCCCCCTCACAGTGGGTTTGCATTGAAATGCAAACTAATTCACATTTATCCCTCTTCTGTAGTAGTGAGGATTTCTGCTCATCCCTGTGATCTTCAGTTTATTGGGGTTCTGCAAGGTCTGCTCTTGTTGCTCCATCCTGTTTAACAGCTTTGTGCACTAAATATGCTGATAATTTAAAGCTCTATCCATAGCTCAGTGAACATCTGATATGTATGCAGAAAGCCCCAGATTCAATCCATGGCATCTCTGGATAAAGCTAGGGGACATCCCTGTCTGGAACCCTGGAAAGCCACTGCTAATCAGTGTAGACAATCCTGAGCTGTAGGGGCCAATGACAGCTTCCTGTTCCTTTTCATCTTGTCCCAGCAAAACTGTGGAGGCTGTGAACTGACAAATGGATCATAAGATGATTGTTATACGTTTTATGAAGCAAACCGGTGTGTGATTTGAAAAGTTATTGTGCAATTTTATGATATCATGAAATAGACGTCTGTAAGAAATGGCTGATCTTAGCTTCACTTTTATTATCTGGATGTAGCTGAAGGAATAAAGCTAATCAAGGTTTATTTTTAACATCTGTGCTTTCTCGCTACCTACCTCTCATGTTTGATCTTTTGTAAGGAGGGGCTCCTGATCCTATATCCTAGAGTACTAATGAAATGATCCTTCGCCAGAGCTATCCGCACACTCTATCCTATGTTCTAGTTCTCAGTAATACTAAAGTATGACAGAATGGGGCACTTTTACACCCATTGTTCACCATTTCCTGCTCACCAGAGCAGGCAATGTACCGGTCAGGAGCCAAGTGAGAGGCAATGAAGTGCTAATTCCCCTCTACTTTTCAGGAAGAAGGTGGAGGCTGAGATGGGTAGTTGGGTCCAAGGCAAGCTCCAGACCTTGTCAGAACAAGGTGCTTTGAACTAACCATGGTCTTGGAACTTGACTCTGACTCTACCTGCCTGAGTCACCTTCAGGATTCTTTCATGCCCCATGGTAAGAACTGTGGATGCGGAAGAAATTTAGTTCTGTTTGCATTAAAATGAGAAATTACCTATTTCATGATTAACAAACCATTGTGTGTGAACTGAAACACAGCTCTCTTTAGAAAACTGCACAGCAATGTTTGAAAAATTTAATAAAATATTACATTACAAAAAGAAAAAGAAAACTGCACTTATCAGAATTTTGCAATGTGGTTCCTCACCCAAATTTTGTGTACAAAAAGGTGTATTTTGTGGAAAGGTGACACAATAAAATGCATTATACAAACATGTGCATATTTGGGGAAATTTGCACTAAAATGCTGGAAATTTTACATGATTTTTTTTTAAAAAAACAACCTTTGCAAACTGCTGTGGAAAACTGAATTTAAAATTGGGAAAATGAGAAAACGGCACATTCACCCATCCCTAGTGAAGACTGGACAATGAGCTTTCTTGCATTTAAACACAAACTGTTTCAACAGTTATCAGAGAGTGCTGGGCAATATTGGGGGGAGAGAGGGGGACATAAAAGTCACAAAATAATGCAAACAATAAACATGAAAAATAGCATTCAAATATGAGCCACCTGACAACAAGCTACATTAAACTCAGCTGGGAAAAATACACTAACAAAATACTCAAAGAAAAGAGCATAATTCTACAGCTTTGAGGCCACCAGTGCAAAGGACCTTCTTCTGACAGTTATAGTTCTAACTTCATACACCAAAGGACTATGAGATGAAGTCTGATTCAAATAATGCATTCTTAAATAGCCCTCTGCTTGGTTCCCCAAATTTCTCCTGGGAAATGCTCCTATTTTCACATTGCTGGAAAAACCTTACCATACAAGCAGAGATCTTGAATCAAGTAAAAATAAAACTGCATTATTCTATACAATGTTTGTGCTTGGAGGAAAACAAATTATAAAACTCCCCTCCCTGAAATAACTCATAGTTCTGCACTGTCTAACAATCATACAATGCAATCCATTCTGCTGTAATCTATGGGCTCCATCCACCAAACACTGTTCTTGTACAAATCCCATTAATGTAAATGGAGTTTGCATAGGAACGACACTTGGTTGAATGCCTCCTGTATTGACAAAATGCTAGGTGAAGTGAAGCAAGAATAGCATATCATTCTGAAAAAGAGACATCTCTGTTGGTCACCAGGGAAATTTCATATATCAAGGATTTGCTTGCAGCAGTTCTTGCCAGAGAGAGAGGAGATTTTTGACAACAACATTTTCTGGAAATTGGATAAGAGTGAAATGGACTTCCCATGTTTCAGGCACTTGAGTGCCTATGAATTTGCAAGAGCAGAGAGGCCACAGAGAAGAAGCCAGAAGAAGCAAAATGTTGTTGCTAGGAACCTGTCTGAATCAGACCCAGCAGAGATCTCCTTTGAGGTCCGAGAACCCTCAAAACTGAGAAACTAGAAGAACCTGTAACAGCCCCAAGGCAGCTGAAGGAATTTGTCAAGGGACATTTATGCCCATTGGTTTCAATGGGTCTACTCAGAGTTTGACTGATACTACAATCCTCTTCTTACTTACCTGAGAGTAAGAGCCAAAAAATTCAACAAAGTTTTATTCTGAGTAGACATGGTTAGGGCTGCAACATAAGGCAAGCACTTACTGACTTATGAATGAGCACATACAAAATCAACACAGATTGGAAATAGACTGGCCAATCCATCCCTATCATATTTAAATTTCATTCATTTCAATAAAATAAACCTGATTATAAGGATGGAGGACAAATTCTATACTTCCCAAAACAATATGTGAACTAAAACAGCTATCCTTTGAAATTCACGGTTCTCTGAATTTTGCAACGTTGCTCTCCAACAAGGTAATGTATATAAAAAATGTGTATATTGGGATGAAGCATGCATAAAAAGGCACAAGTTAGTGAAAATAATGTACTAAAATGTATATTAGGGAAAACTGCTTGCAAGAATGTGTACATTAGGAGAAAGTGCATGAGAAACTGTATATATTAGGAGGAAAATCCCAAAGAATTTTCATCAGGACTTCCTCAAAAAAACAAAAAGTTTGAAAGCTGGTGTGAAAGGTGGAGAATCCAATATAAGACTGGAATTTTTTTTGAAGAAATCAAGATTGCCAGGTTTGTTCAAAGCTACTAACTCTAGAAGGCGTGTTGCCAAGTTCAGCAAAATAAATGTGTAGCGGGATGTGGGACTAAACCTCAAAGCCTGGGTGTCCCCACCACTTCACAAGCACCCTTTAGTATGAGGTGAGCATTTCGTGCATTAAATGCCTACCCACTCTTGCTGAAAACCATCTTCCTAGATTGTTATTACTTACCAACCCTTCACTGGGCATGATGCTGGTAAGGTGAACAACTTCAAGGTGAGCTGACTGAGACACCAGAGAATCGGATGAGAGCGAAATGATGTGATCACAGATGCCAGAGAGCGTTTTACACTGGGGAGAAGAGAGAGAGAACATCATAAGCTTTTTTTTTAAAGAAGCACTAAACAACTCAGTGTTAAAACATTACTCACTGGAAACAATTCAGTATCATGTATTTTGCAAAAATTGGCATAAGACTCTACTTGCTACACAAAATAATAAGAGGCAAGCCCCTGTTCATATGACATAACCAAAGTTAGTGTCTAAATACATGGGTGCGAGGAAACCTACAGCAGGGGTAACTAAATGACGGCCCTTCAGATGTTGCTGGACAACAACTCCCCAAATCCCTCACCATTGGTTATGCCTGCGAGGGTTGATGGAAGTTATAGTTCAGCAAAATCTTGTGCAAGGGGAAAATCAGAGACAAACTCACTGGCCTCTTACACATGTCCCTGCTGCCATTCCAGCAATCCTCACATAGTGGGCACTGAACATCTATTTTTGGAAGGGGTCAGCTTCATTCAAGTAGGCTCCATGTTAGATTAAGAACTCTGAAGATAAAGATTCTATGTTGTGTAGGGAACTCACTAGAGTAGAGCAGGCACCCCCTTGCAAGTATTCATCCCCCAACATGGGGAGGGTGCTTTTAGAAATGGTGAAAGGTGCATGCATGTCATAGGTGGAAGGACCAACAGGCTGATTCCCACACTCCTCCTTTCATGATGGCAATCACAAGGTAGTGGAGACTGAGTGCAGAGGGTGTCTCTGTCCAATTGAGAACCGAGGATTCCCACTCACAAGTAGGCAACTATGCATGCATAGCTTCCATGCAGACTTTCCAATGGATGCATGTAGATTAGCAGTAGAGCATGTGGCTGTCACCCTGTTCCCTCTGCACATTTATGCAGTGTGAACTCCTATATGGCCACCTGTTCACAGAAGGGTCCTCCTCATCCTCATCTCCAGCTCTGATGTCAGCAGAACTTTCCCCTCCAAGTTAGTTTTCATTTTACACAAAAATACCAAATTTGGAGCATCTTCAGATGCTGTGATCCTCTGCTGCCAGGGGAACGCACGATCACTTCTGTCGTCAACTGGCAACACAGAATTGCCTTGTGTAATGTGAAAAACTGAGCAGGGAAATTGTTCAGACTGTACATCCTCAAACCTGTGAAGCTTCCCTTTAGAAGAGAGTTCCCCTTCAAGACATGTCAGTTCAGTGCGCATTCTGCTGGCTGCATGGGGCTGTCCCATCTGCACATTTATGACATAACTGATCTTTCAACTGCCCACATGGAATCCTAATAGCTAAAACAATCATTTAAAATAGGCTGAACTTGAGCACTAAAAACACAACAGATGAACCAGTATTCTATTTATTTTGATTATTTATTTAGATCATTTGCAGCATGAGAGCACTTCTGCGCTCATGTCCTGCTGTTGGGCTTCCAATAAGCCATCTGGTTGGCCATTGTGAGAACAAGATGCTGGACTAGACAGGCCACTAGTCTGATACAGCAGATCTCATCTTAAGCTCTTATGGCCTCAGCTGAAACAGCTCCCACAAAGGCTGCATAATCAATTAAAAACAAGACAGCTCCTGCTTTCAGGCTTACAAACTAAACAACACCACACAAAGTTGGGGAGGGACAGAGGAGGAAGAAATAATAAAGCAAACTCAGGGTCCAGATCCTAAAGTTAAGCAGTAGTTCTTCTAACGGGCAACTTTAAGAACAGAAGAAGAATTAACTCTCTTCCATTTTCTTTTATGGGCAGCTCCACTCGTAAAACACTAGTTAACAATAGGAAGGAAAAGAGATTCTAACCCATTTGCAATAACAGTCAGCATACTAAAATGGTTCCATTCATTATTCCCCTTTGCTTTGTTTAAGTATAACCTATCACCCCACATCCCATGGACTGCAAGAAGATCAAACCTATCCATTCTGAAGGAAATCAGCCCTGAGTGCTCACTGGAAGGACAGATCCTGAAGCTGAGGCTCTAATACTTTGGCCACCTCATGAGAAGAGAAGACTCCCCGGAAAAGACTCTGATGTTGGGAAAGATGGAGGGCACAAGTAGAAGGGAATGACAGAGGACGAAATGGTTGGACAGTGTTCTCGAAGCTACCAACATGAGTCTGACCAAACTGCGGGAGGCAGTG
The DNA here is from genome assembly GCA_034641385.1 of Darevskia mixta. Lineage (NCBI taxonomy): Eukaryota > Metazoa > Chordata > Lepidosauria > Squamata > Lacertidae > Darevskia > Darevskia mixta. The sequence goes on along the minus strand of JAWWNH010000061.1, from coordinate 6,005,555 downwards.
GAAGACAGGAGTGCCTGGCGTGCTCTGGTCCATGGGGTCACGAAGAGTCGGACACAACTAAACGACTAAACAACAACAACAACATCACCCCACAATGGGGTAGACTGTGACCAGATATTCTGCGTGCCTGCTCAGTCTCTTGTCTGGGTCTTCAGTGTTGGTAGGCAATTTCAGAGTCCCTGCCTGCACTCCCTTCTTCAGGTTCTTTTAATTCTAAACTGGACTTTGATCAGACAGTCCTTCAAACAGAGGAATGTATTCTGCAAAGTAAGACACATGGCACTACCCTAGTTCCCCACAGTTAAAGTGCAAGTGACCTTTTTTATTTATTTTTTGTTATTTTGGTAGCTGAGGCAGAAAATTCCATCAGCACCTCTCTGGTAGTAAAGTATCCGTAATATCAAATGAAATTACTAGGGAATTATTAGGGAAGAAGTTCAATTCAGTTCTTACTTAAATGTGAATCTATCAAATTATCGCTTCCTGAAAAAAAGGTGAGAACTGAAATACAACATTCCTTCAAAATTCACACTGATCTGAATTTTGTGATGAAGTTCTCCAACTGAACAATAATGCATATTTTAGGGGAAAGTGTGTGTAAAAATCAATACATTAGTGAAAAGAACATTACTCATAAAAATGTGTACATTAGTCTCAAGTACATAGGAAATTGTGTTTATTCAGAGAAATTCCAGAAAAGGTTGATGAATATTCATGAGGATTTTAAAAATAATAATAATAATGCAAATTGCTTCAGAAATGTGGAGAATTGAAGAGCGGAAGAATGAAAAGCTAAGAGAACTGTAACTGACAAATCATTCCATCCATAGAAATAACCATTTGCTGTGCCCTTTCATGACACACAAAGTCAGATGCCTGAGACGGCAGCCTCATTCTGCCTAACAGTAGTTGTTCTACAAGTTTTCCCCTCTTTTTACCATGTTCTCTGGATGGAGTTTGAGCCAGCTGGCACCTGCCCTAGCATCAAGCTTATCTAAACAATGGATAGTTTGTTCCGCTGTCCTGGCAGGGTCAAAAGTGCTAGAGATAACAAGCAGTGTGTCATTAGCATACTAATTTACACATCTTTGTAGCAGCTGCAGACTCATTTAGACAAGGAGCCATCAAAGCGGCAGGAGGAAGATCAGAGTGACAACTGCTAAAAACAACAACTGTGAGGTCTGTGTTGTACTGTTGCTGGGCTCGCAAACTACATTTTTCCAAGCTTATAGTTTGGAAAACTACGTTTTTTCAAGCTTATATCTTGGAAAATAAAAGCAGGCCTGCTGGATCCAAGCAAATATCTGCATCCTGTTTTCTGTACTGGCCAACCTAGGAATGTGAAAGTTTGCTCCCACCTCTTTCACACTTCCTAAATCAAAAACGTGAACCAAAACTCTGATATTCTTCAGAATCCAGATGTCTTTTCATTTTGAAATGCTGTTCTCCAACTAAAGAATGCATGCAAGCACACATACACACAGAGAGAGTGTATATTAGGGGACTGTGTGCACACCAATGTTTACATTGGTGAAAATAGCAAACATTACAATAGCATCCTACATTATATTCAGGAAAATTGGTTACAAAAATGAGCATGCGAAGCTAAATGTGTACAAGATGCATATTAAAAGAAATATATGCATAAAAAATAAATGCACATGGAAATAATGAATAAAAAATACATCACCAACTGATGCAAAAATGGGGTGAACTCAATTTAAGATTGGAAAAATGGGAAAAACCCAAAACTGATAGATCCATCCATCCCAGGGCCAAGCTTCTAAGCCTGATTAGGCCTGTGAGCTGGATGTTTCTCAGTGCAGCTATAGAAATTCTAGATGCAGAACTTCTTTTTGACACATAGCAAAAGTAAATTGTTTGGCACTAGGATATCTGAAGTACACTTGCAGCCATATGAACCTATCTAATTATTAAGATCGGGATCTGAGGTACGGCTGTGCAGTATGCCAGTAAGGGTTGTTGCAGTTGTGTGTGCAAGGGAGACGGCCTTCTAAGTGGTAGCCCCATATCTCTTATTACCCGGCAAGTAAATACTGTACTATCTTCATCAACTTTATTTAACTAGCTATTGTCCTTGACAATTGTGTGTGTTGGGGGGGGAGAGAATACAGAAAGGAAAAACATCAAAAATTACCATTGGGTTTTAATAAAAATGTATATGGAAATACTTTTTACCCAGTAATATAGAAACAACATGTATGTTATTTTATCAAGGACCTCCCCACCTGCACACACATACACCGGCCTGATCCTGTCATTGAAGCTAAATCAAACATCTGTATCTATATTAGAAATAAAGTAAATTAAAAAAATGAACAAATGTGTTCTATAAGTCACCCAAAGAATGTGTATTGTCTAGTGAAAAAAGAATCAGGGAAACACATTTGCCTCTTCATCCTGGCTGATTTTTAAGGAAACTCAATGACTTGTTACAAATTATACTTTCAGTCTGCCTTTGGCTCACGTGTTGTATGTGACAATTCTAGCTGCTGGTGGTTCCAACGAGATGATTTTGGCTTAATGGTTGATATTGTAATTGTTGTAGTTTTTATGTGTCAAAAAATTCTTTGGAGACCACCTCATTGAAGACAGGAAGCACACCCTGCTTAATAGATGAGTCAGATATTCTTGGAATAGATGAATGAAATAGTAGTAAACAGATGCTTCTGACATCCTCAGCTAATGTTCACTCTTGATTTCAGAGTTCCAAATTACTGCGTCTTACTTCCTTAATGGAACTGATGTGTTAGAAATTGTTCATTGTTCCACTTTATATGTTTTTCCCAGAACACTGGGCATGCACATTAGCTTTCTTCAGCTTTTATATTCCTATCTCCCTCTCTGCCCCATCAACTCTGTAATACCACTGTACATGAATCAAACAGTACACTTATTATTTATTTCACAAACTTTATATAATTCCATACATTAGTCCTATTCAAACATTATAGTGTCCCAGCGTCTGCTGGTTGGGAGTCTTTGCATCTACATTGGTCCATGTGAAAACTTTCACATGGAGTAGAACCTCAATTGTCCTTGATCTTAAGTGAGGATTAGCCTTGGGCTTTAAAATGATGTTTTATTTTCCTTTGGGGTGGGGGGAATTTTTATTCTTTCTTTTTATTTTCCTAAGTTTATTGTTCCAGCCAAAGGCCATGATGAAACTTGCATTAAGCAATAATATTAATAAAACAATGCAAAGCATACATCCATAATATAAACATCTGCAAAGACTTTGCCAAGTCTGTGAGCATTTAAACAGTTTTTCCCTTGTGTTACTATTACTATTTATGTACCTGCCACACATTTCAATAAAGGCCTACATGGTTCTGTGCAGAATTGAGTCTTGCAAAACTGTGGTACAGCTTGCATCACAAGAGGGCTTCAGTATCACATGGTGGAATTAGTTAAGTCAAACAAATGATCTCAGCTTTTACAAACTTTGAGCATCATTCTAATGGTGTGCTATTGCTCAAGAAAGAGGGGGGGGGGCAAACCCCAGCAGTAAACATTTCCAGTAACTGTACTTAGTGGGTTCACAGAGAAACTGCATGCTAACCAGAGAAATAACATTTTCATAACTACTTGTTCATTCACAATCAGCTAGGAACTTATAATGCTCTAGTTTCTTTCAATGGAGCTGATGGAAGGAGAAAATGGAAAGCTGCAGTCAGAAAAACTGCTTTCTCTGGAGTTGCCATTTAAGTGGCTTGTCCAGTGAGTTTGCTCAAATTCTTTGTACTGGAAGTATACTGGGGGGTTTCTGTTGGAAGATTGGCACTTGGCTAGCAACACTTCTGAACACTAAATTGCTGCATGGAGATTCATATAATAGGAGAATTTCCCAGAGCTAAGCTTGGAAGGGGCTCGCCAAAGAAGAGCAAATTTGGGCTCTGTTCATAAATGTGAACCCATTCAAGCCCCCGGATCTTGTGATCTCAATGACATAGTTGGCAACATGAGAAGGCACTCACAATACTGCCGCCGTCCAATTAGAAAACATCCATGTTGTTGCCACCAAGAAGGCTTAGTATAGTAGAGAAGAGCAACCGGAGATGGAAGGCAGGCAAGCAGCAATAAGTGAAGCCAGAGCCAATGAGAGGGTGATGCTACCGGTATGGTCTAAACCACTGCACCTCTTGGGATTGCCGATCGGGAAGGTTGGCGGTTCAAATCTGTGCAATGGGGTGAGCTCCCAGCTCCTGCCAACCTAGCAGTTTGAAAGCGCACCAGTGCAAGTAGATAAATAGGTACCGCTGTGGCGGAAGGTAAACGGCATTTCCATGCACTCTGGCACTCGTCACGGTGCCCTGTTGTGCCAGATGCGGTTTAGTCATGCTGGCCACATGACCCAGAAAGCTGTCTGTGGATAAACACCTTCTCCCTCTGCCTGAAAAGCAAGATGAGCGCCACAACCCCATAGTAGTAGCCTTTGACTGGACTTAACTGTCCAGGGGTCCTTACCTTTTTTTATCTTTACCAATGAGAGGGAGAACTAACAAATTATAGTTCTGCTCCCGCCCGCCCTCTCCCTGCTAAGTTGTACAAGGACAACACTGAGACTGAGGAGCAGAAAGTTGACAGGCAGTGCTACCACCTGCTGCTCTGGCTTATGTAAGTCGGGAGGCAGGCAGGTGGGCCTGGAAGGAATAAAGACTGAGGTTCTTGGGGCAATGCTCAGTTTTCCCTAACTGACCAGCCTCTCCTGAAGTAGAACATTGCTGTGTGAGTTGGGAGGGCAGGTACAAAGGCCAGAGTCAGGGCCAGCCAAATTTCAAACGAAACCTGCATTTTGGTACTGACTCATAATTGGCCTATAAGTTCCAGAATGTGGAAGTTCATACTCCCAATTCAAAACAGCAGCATTGAGTAGTAATTGGATTTCAGCCCCCTGCTGTATCTGAAAAAAAGACAGTATGGATCACTCATTGCTAAGGAACATTAGCTAATTTAACTGCAACCGAGACACCAGTTAAGCTAGATTCTGTCAAATCTAGCCTGATTAGTTCTAAAGCAGGGCTAAAATCGCCCTTCCCTTTTCCTGGAAGAATTATCTGCCTGCAGAAATGGTGTCTGATTATCTGCTGCTTTCAGCCAGGTTGGGATTTTTCTTTTTCTACGTTTTCAGGAGATGATTGCTGTTTACCAGTGTGCTCGTACTAAGAAGTGTGACCAGCAGAAAGTTGTGGTGACATGCTTCAGGCTTTTTCCAGATCCCCCACTCTCCCAAATCTTGGATACCATAGTTCACAGAACTACAGCTCCCAGCACCCTTAAAAAAACAGCTACAGTTTCCAGGATTCTTTGGCACATGTGCTTTAAATATACAGTGTGAACACAGAGCAAGAATCCTAGGACTTCTTTATAGTTAAAAACATAAGGTTAAGTAGGACATGTGCCATCTACCCTCTCTCTTGACAATTTCAGTTAAATTCCATCAACTATTTCTTTGTGAGGGGTGGGGAGGGAGAATTTCTGTTTTAATTGCCGTTTTAACTGTTTCTAATTGTGTTATTTTGATGGGCTTGAGTTATAGACATTTTAATTTTTGATGTTTATTTTAATGTTTTGATGAAATTGTTTTATTTTGTATTTTAATTATGTCTACCTTGGTTTCACACTTGTAGGCCACTTAGAAGCAACCTCGGCAATTAGGTGGTGTGTAAATTAAATGATAATAATAATTCCTACTCAACAAATGGTCAAAAATTTTCTTATTATTGTTTTAAATAACTGCTTTTGTTAATTCTTCTCGAGTGTGTGAAAGAAGCAAGAACTCTATTACTGCTGTGCTTGCCTGTTTTTAGAAAAATCTACACCCCAGTTGTCATTGAGTGATGAAATTCTAGGCATGACAAATTGCTAAAAAACTACCCTTAGCATAATCTATAAAGAACTGCAATCCCACTGTGAGTTATCGACACACAAGACTATAATAATTAACATGATGCATCAATAGGGTTTGGAGTTTTTGTTTTAAAAACCATTCTATAAATAGCAAAATGGTTACAACATCTCCTTTGAAGCCACTTGGCAGTCAATATTGATTTAAAACCTATACTGAGTTTTTAATAAAGTGACATTTACTATAGCTTAGTGGAAATGTAGACCGCCTACAAAGTTAATTATACATCTTTGCTTAAAGAAATGAATTTCTTTTCTTTTTTTTACAAAACAGGTAGCCCTAAAGATTATTTCAAAGCAGCAGTTTGCTAATTTTAAATGAGATTCAAAAAATTATGAAGAACCTACTCTTATTCCACATGCACACAAAAATATGAAATTTTGTCCAGAGGAATAACAACAATCAAAATGTATCATAATTTTTTTAAGTCTGAGTATCTGTTTCATTAAATACTACAGTAAAATCCATCATTAAGAGAGATGGAAAGTGAACAAGGTGGGACTTATTTCACACTGCATACATTTAGGAAGAAACATCAACTTCCTTTATTTTATTTTATTTTAAATAATGATAATTGGAAGAAAGATTTATTATTACCAGATTTATTTATTATTATTCCAGACCCTCAGATATGCAGCAGATCACTAACATTGGCAACTGGGTGAATTTAGTATACTTATTTGCCAGGCTGAATTTTTGTCATCACTGCACAAGATTCTCAATTCTTCTTATTTATTCTAAAAGTGGTTCAAATCAAACAAGGGCTCTGAAGCCTCTTCTGGCATGTATTAACGCCCACCATGTCCAATGGACCTTACTCCCAGATAGTGAGAGGCTTGATGAACATATGACAGCCATGTCTGAAGGGCTGTCACTCAGATGATATACAAATCTGTTGCTCCAGAGCAAAGATCCTCAATCAGTAGGGTCGACTTACAAGGACAAAGATTTAGGGAGCAATCTAAACCTAAGGTCTACTGGGATGAGCGGATCTCAGGCTGAGATGGGCTCAACAGCGGCTATACTGGCTGAAGCCCCTCACCCCAGCTCAGCCAGAGTAGTAGTAGTAGTAGTAGTAGTAGTAGTAGTAGTAGTAATTAATAATAATAATAATAATAATAATAATAATAATAATAATAATAATTTATTATTTGTACCCTGCCCATCTGGCCAGGTCCCCCCAGCCACTCTGGGCAGCTTCCAACAAACATTAAAATACATCAAAATGTCACAGATTAAAAACTTCCCTAATAATAATAATAATAATAATAATAATAATAATAATAATAATGTTATTATTTATACCCTGTCCATCTGACTGGGTTGCCCCAGTCACTCTGGGTGGCTTCCAACAGAATATAAAAAAACATAGTGAAACATGACTGAAGGGATAGCTCAGTCAGTAGAGCATGAGATTCTTAATCTCAGGGTCATGTGTCCAAGCCCCCAAAAGATTCCTGCATTGCAGAGAGTTGGACTAGATGAGCTTTGTGGTCCCTTCCAACTCAACAATTCTACAAAATCAAACATTAGAAATTTCCAGATATAAGGCTACCTTCAGATGTATTCCTGAAGGTTGACATCTGACAGGAGGGCATTCCACTGGGCAGGTGCCCAGAAGTGCCCCTGCCTGGTTCCCTGTAACTTCATTTCTCGCAGTGAGAGCTCTGCCAGAATGCCCCTGGAGTGAGATGTCGATGTCCTGGCTGAACAATACTCCTTCAGCTATACATATTCTCTATTTTATGGTTCAGCGAGCTCAGGCAGGGCAAATCTCGAAAAAAGGGCCATTCCAGGGAACAGACAGGATAAAGCAGGGGGAGAGTTACCTCTATTACAAACTCTGTTCAGTTCAGCCACACACACAACCTAGAGTTGTGTGACAGCAATTAGTGTGCATGCACACGAAAGCGCATACCAATAACAAACTTAGTTGGTCTCTAAGGCGCTACTGGGAGGAATTTTTTTAATTTTGTAGCAATTAGTATGTTGGGCTAGAATTTGGGCAGCTGGGTTCAAATGCCCACCCCACCCCACATTGTTCACTGGGTGACAATGTATGACAATGGGTGACAATGTCTCTCAGACTAAACTGTGAAGATAGTATTGTTACAGGGACAGCCATGTACACCCCCATGTGCTCCAAGGAGGAAAGGTGGGGTGTAAAAACAAAAATAAGATCCTATGTACAAGATTCTAACATGGAGTGGCTTCCTATGGGACAGACATGTGCAAAGCACAACCATAAAAAAATGTCAAAAGGTGTACTTACCACGTGAAGAATTTTATTTTCTGTTTCATACACTGTGCAATCCTGTAACAACAGGAGGGAGAGAGAAGCAGTGTTTAATATCCTTAGAAATCCACTTTGCCTCAGCTATGTTAACAACTCCTTGAAAAATAATGTGCCACTCTAGCCATGGCTGATTCAAATTGCTTTTAACAAAGGTTTATAAGAAAATCTCGGAAGCTTTTCCCTGCTCTTTCTGAGATGCAAACAGCAACAACCCCTCTCTTTCATATGGTTAAATGTTCATTGAATTTACAAATATGCTTTCAGTTCAAACTTCCATCAATTAAAGGAGGTTAATCGTACACATCAAAGAGAAAAAACCAACCAAGATGAACGAAAAAGAATGCAGAAAGAGTCTTGCTGGAAGAATCCTGCATTCTGTTCCTGCATTGGCCAATCAGCAGGACATGAACACAACAGGACTCTCCATTTTGTGTTTCCCAACAACTGCCTCTAAACTTGAGGAAAGTATACAGCTGACTAGAGTGTATGGCTCCCACTTGTGGATGCAGTATTCAGACACTCTGGTCAACTATTGCTGAAGGTCTTTCCCCCCAAAACCACTATATGCTTTAAACCTAGATCAGATGACACAGTTCAGAAGTTCGAAGCTGAATTTTAAGGCACATAAAGGGCCATCAGCTGAGATAATGTCTCAGCATTTGACATGTCCCCTTGTCTCTCTTTCTGAAGAGTGGGGGTGGGGGGCCACAATCATTTGCAAGGCTCCCACCCTGTGAGTACTCTGGGTCTGCTCACACAACCACTTTCAAGTGTGTCCTTAAAGAAAGGGGTTCACAGTCTGACCTGGGCTCAGGCACCTCCCCAGTTGCTGAGGAGATGTTGTCAGCTGAAGGTGGGACAGGGGCATAGTCAGGTGACTCTCCCTCCTCTGTTGGAATGTCTGAATCCCACAAAGCGGGTGCAGCTCTGGGTAAACCACTTGGCCCCTTCTCTGGATCAGGCTCCATCATCTCACCCCATGCCTGCCTTCTCCCCCTCTGACCAGTCATGCCAGGAAATCTCCATGGGGCTCGTGATATAGATATTGGTAGTTGTATCCTACACAAATCTGTTTAATCCCTTTCTAAGGTCAATGAAGATAGCAGCCACCAGCTTATCTTGTAGTAACTAATCCCCCAAGTTTATCTACATAGTAATGCAAACTACAGGGAACATACCAACCAACAGCCATGCCCAAAGGACCCATACCAACATTGCCATCACACACCATTCAACAATTGGCATGCCAATGACATCCCCCCAGGTTAGCCATGCATGGACTGAGCCAAACTACACATTTCACCCTATCCCAGGGCTTGGGAACCTTAGGTCTTGGGGCCAAATCCAGACCTCCCTATCTCTCCCTCAGAACTCTCTCCAGGCCTCATGCCACAGTAGCCCTGCTGCACACCATGAGTAGTGTTTGCCTGGCTGGAATGCTTCTTTGAACTCTTAAAATGCCCCTCACTTGTCTCGGTGGAAGATACAAAGGAGTATGTGTGTAAAAACTGGCCCTTATGTAGAAGGGCAAAATTTACATGTGTTCCTCCACCCACTTTTGCTTCTGGACCTAACTACCAGTGGCACATGGCCCTCAGGAGGTCACACAAAAGGGAATGTGGCCCTTGGTCTGAAACCCATAACTTGTCACCCTCTACTGTCACAGCATCAGCTACTATGGAGCCACCAGCAAGAACCCAGAAATGAAGATAAAGTACTTTGGTGGAAATTGCTACATACCGGAGTCTGAATCCCTTCCAAGTTGGCAGCCATCAGTAATATTTGTGGTAGCAAATCCATGTGCTGTATGAAGAAATACTTCCTTTTGTCTGAACTATTTCCACCCTTCAGCTTCATTAGATTATTTCAGGTTTTAACATTATGGGAGAGGGTAAGAATGCTATCTACTTTCTCCAGAGCATGCATAATTTTAATATACCTAATTGGAAAATTATGTGTATATCAAGAGTTTTCTTGCCATGTGAGGAAAAGCTAAAGGAGGGCAAATGAGAGCACAACACCTCATCTGCAAATGCTTGGCAGGAAAGGTAGGTAATCTTGTTGGGACATCTTCAGTGCTTCTGCCTGATCATGGACTTCATACCCTGGTCCTGAACTTCGTGCCCTGCTTCTGAATTCCTGAATTTTGACTCCTAGATCCTGTGTCTACTGCCAAGCCTGTACTGTTACTTGCCTGAATAAATATATTGTCCTTACTTCCAAGTAAGTGTCTTCATCTGTGTGTCTTGGGTGAGAGAGCCAGGATACATACAAATATTAAATTAAATCAATATTGCATTTAATCAAAACAGAACAGAACAGAACAAAAAGGAATATGTGGTAGCTGATGCCCCAACCTTCAAATGGTTGGCCAGTCTAACTGTATATATTTCATGCAGCATTTTGAATCCTGAGATTTTAAAACCATAAAGGGGTAACATTTGCTCCCTAGAATATGACAACCATCAGCTCAATACATTGTTGACACTAAGTCAGGCATGGCCAAACCTGGCCCTCCAGCTGTTTTGGGACTACAATTCCCATAATCCCTGATCACTGGTCCTGTTAGCTAGGGATGATGGGAGTTGTAGTCCCAAAACAGCTAGAGGGCCAAGTCTGGCCATGCCTGCACTAAGTGAACTAATTCATCTATGTAACTTCAGACTAGCTAGAACAAAGCTCTGTTTGACCGTAATTACTGGCCACATGCAAATTAAATATTATCAACTACACATTTCAACTGACCACAAATACTGACAAAAAAAACATTTCTGTTAATTGACTCCTTAAAAAATTACCTGCAGAATAAGCAAAATGCAGGCTAATTAAAGTATTTGGCAGCTCCGCAGCATAGGTGTGAGTGCCAATGTCAGCTTTGTTCTCTTGCAAAACTGGTTAAGATTGCAAAGAATCACAAAATATATTGTGGTGCTTAATTATAATGGCTGGGATCCAGCAGAGCTCCTGACACATGCAACAGAAGTTGTGCCTGGGTATATTTTCCTTTGTTTGATTTAGTTTGAAATGCAATTTCACACTGCAGGATGGGGGGAGGGGGGCTGCTGCAACCGTGTGGAAAACACAGCCCCTTCCCCTTTTCCAAAGACAGATGACATTTTGTAAATTGCAGCCATTGGCCTATAGATACATTTTGGGCGTAAAAAGGCTCTGATCTCCCTTCCGCCCCATGTTTGAGTACTATTTCTGTTCTGCCGCAGCTTGGCTTCCAACAAAAGAGACACTGTTTATTATTACATTATTCACACCATTCACTTCAATGCAGAAGCCATTCATTTCAATGTAAAGCTAGCACAATGCAGATGGGTGGAAGGTATTGTTAGGTACTGTTTGTGGACTGAAAACAACAACAACAACAACAACAATATCCACTCCCATTTTTGTCGGAATGGTTGCCATACACAATGCACACTGATCACTTGAAAGACTGCATCTTCCAGCTCTCGACTCTCAACAAGTTGTGTGAATGGTGTCCACCAGAAAACTTGAGCAACGTTCTAGCAAAGTTCTGGTTCTCTGTTCTGACCTAGAAATGACCTAGAATGTAAGAAGAACCCTGCTGAGCCAAGACAAAGGCCCGTCTGGTCCAGCATTCTGTTGTCACTGTGACCAATCACATATCCTCCAATACGAAGTGCCCCCAAACCAGGACACCATCTTCTGGGGCTGGACTCCCATGTGAGCCACACGACCTGCGGGAGATGTCAGCCCCCCCATAAAGCACATTTTCGGGCATGGCACACAAAAATGCATGTTTTGGGGCACCACGCAAGATCATTGCACCAAAAGAGTGCTTTTTTTCGGGACAAGAGTGCAGCCTGAAATCATGTGAGATTGTGGCAGCCATTTTGGATGCCCCGTTCTTTCCAGGACAGTTAGTAGGTATGCAGCCAGATACCTATGCATAACACTTATCCAGTTATGGACATAAGTACAACAGCACTCTCCCTACTAGTGTTTCCAAGCATCTGCTATTCAGAGACATACTGCCTCTGCTAATAGAGGTGATCTAAATCATGGCAAGTAATCATAAACTGCCTCAATGAATTCATCTAATCCCTCATGGCTTTCCACAAAGGATCTTGAGAACTGTAGCTTGTTGAAGGTACTGAGAATTGTTAGGAGAACCGCCACCGCCCCCTTATTCCGTACACAGAGGCAGAATTCCCAGTGCTTCCTGGGAAGAGGGATTGGTTGCTAAATCACTCTGGGATTTGTAGCTCTCTAAGGAGAAAAGGTATCTTTTAACAACTCACAGCACTTTTGACAAACTACAGTTCCCATGATTATTTGGGGAACCCATGATATGATACTGCTTTTAATGTATAAACGGGGCCTCGATCACTAGTGATCTACTTGTACACTGCAACATTTTAGCAACCTATACTATCTGGAGATGTGATGGAGGGCATGGTGGAACAGCTGGAAACTTTTTTAACAGTACCCTCTCAACATCAGCTGGAAAGGCAAAATAGAGTCAATTATTTGGTGAAGATGCCGGAAAGCAGGGATTATTCCTGGTAAAGAGAGATAACTGGAGGGAAATGCTATCTGTTTGGCAGTCCAGTCATTTACCTCCCCGTTTTTTTCAAGGCTAGATGTCAGTAGTGGAAGGGACCACCAGCAAAAGTGGGTGGAGTAAGGCATGTAAATTTTGTCTTTGTATAAAGAAGAGAGCTATCATCTACACACCCTTCTCTACTTTTCATTCAGGTAAGCAAAAGGCATTTATCAGAATTCAACGACACATTCCAGCCAGGCAAAAACACCAGAAGTGTGAAGAAGGGTCAGTGGGGATGGGTGTGGCCTGGAGAGTCATGGGGGCCATGCAGAGAAGCCTGGAGGCCTGCATTTGGCCCCCAGGCCTAAGGTGCCCCATCACTGCTGTATTTTATTGGAGAGCAGCTAACGCCTGAAAAGTATACCTTGCTAATGCTCGACTGCATAATTAAAAAGCAAGGCCCCTCCTCCCATTTTTTCTTTAGCAAGCTTTGACAGCAGATACAATATTTAGTGAATATCTGCTAGCCTGTTAATTTGAAGATCCTGTCCTGCAATAACATGCATCTGTAATGAAAATCTAAAAGATAATATGATTTTGCTACAGTACAAGAACTTAGTACTGAGGGGTTTCTTTTACGGATATAGAAGATTTTCTGAAACACCTTGGCAACGGCTGAAATATCTCAGAGATTTTCATCCTCCCAAAGACAAAATAAGAAAATCAAACATCTAGATCAAACATCCAGATCAGTGGTTTGCACATTACGCAGAGAAAGCCATTTAATCACAATCAATTGCATAAATATATGCCTTTGTCCAAATTGTCAATTTTATCCTTTGAAGCACCATCTGGGACGCTAACTCCTCATGCGGAAATAAACTCCATTGAAAATAATGAGATTAACAGTGCAGTAATGAGATTAACAGTGCAATTCCATATATGTCTACTCAAATATAAGTCACATTAAGTTCAGTGGAGCTGACTCCCAGGTAAGAGGGACCCTTGCAGCTTTCATTCCAAGGTATTGGTTGCAGGCCAGGCTTGTGTTCAGGATAGTGTCACTTTATAGTTGAAATTACAGTATTCAAAAACTCAGATATGAAAGAGAAACTAGACTGATACAAAAATCACAGAAGTTTGAAAAAACAAACTTCTATTTCTAAGTATACACACATGAATGTATGTGTGTGTTTGTATGTGTGATATTATGTCAACAGTTATACCTTAGCTAAATAGCGCAAAATGTATTATTACGGATCTAATACATGTTGGCAATTAAACAAAATGCCAATTTTCTGTAGTTACAATATTCTTTGGGGCCTGCCCATGATAATGTGGGGGCTTTTAAATGAAATATTAAAGCCTAGTTGAGAATCTGTGGATTGTTGCCAGAATAAATTTGGCACAGAATCATAGAATTGCAGAGTGGGTCATCTAGTCCAACCCTCTGCAATGCATGAATCTCAACATGCAGTCCCCCATCGAATTTGAAACCATACTGGACCTGCTTAGCTTTGCAATAGTGCCAGCAGTTCTCCTCGTGAATCAGACTGGCTACAAAACGTAATAGATAGATTGCTCTTGTTTTCAGTTGTTGCTTCTCTAAGTTGTTCTGAGTCACTTTGGTGAAAAAAGAAACTAATAATAAATATGATAATAATTACTATTATCCCATTCAGATTTATAGTGAGTCCTATCTGAGTATTTCGTGAGTATATGAACATAGGAGGCTGCTTCAAACCAAGTCAGATCACTGACTGATATGATGCTCCAGAATTTCAGACAGGGGTCTTTCCTAGCAATTTATATAAAACAGGGATGGGGAATCTCAAGCCCAGGAGTCAAAAGCAACCTTTCACACATCTCCATCTGGCCCTTGTATGTTTTCAAAAGGCCACACCACCTTCCCAAGCACACCTGCTTCCCCCAGATCACACCCCTCACTGACCTCACTTTGTGCCCCTCCTGAGTGTTTTGACCTGGTGGAATGTGCCCTTGAACTCTGAAAATGCTCCTTGTTAGCATGGATGGAGCATAGAGACAAGCTACAGGAGTGTGTGTAGAAGCTACCCTGTTGTACAAAGGTAAAATTCACACTCATTGCTCTGCCACTTTTGCCTCTGAAGGCTGTATTAGAGACACCATGATCACTCATGTAGACTGAGGCACTTGAAAAATAAAGATTGTGCTTTATTGTGCCAAGACTGGGTCAAGCAGAGCCCTGCTCCATGAGCAGGGTGTGCCAGGCAATGCTTGACTCAATCTTGCAAGATTCATCCTCTACCTCTTCCTACCTCCGCATTCCCAAAGGTCAAGAATGACCATGGCTGGCAAAGTGGAAAGTGGTGGAGGTGGCCATGGTTGATTCCAAAGACCCAGCACAGCAAAGACCCCAGTCAGAGATGGGACTAGACTGGGGAAACAACACTAGTAGAAATGATGTGAATAGTATCATTTTCCTACAGGGGAATCCGAGACTGACAACCCCATGCCCAGTAGGGAAAGATGCTCCTCTAGAGTCCCAGGAGCAGTTGCCACCACTTTCTAAACTTTCTGCTTTGCCAGACCCAAAGTCCTTGACATATGATGTTGGGGAATGGAGATGTGTGGGAAGTCACTATTAAATGCAAGCATCTTGGAGGCTTTTGAAAATGCTCACATCAAGTGCCCGCAAGCCTGAGTGGATCAAACAATGGGCTAGTCATGCTTTTTGAGCCTACCTATGCATCACTGTAGAAATGAGCTACATATCTTCCTTTCATTTCACCAATGAATCTCCCCCTTCTAACGTCACTGAAATGAACAGAAGTCATGGGACAATAAAGCTTTCCAGATTGTGTTCTGTTCATGATAAGGTCATGTTGATATGCACATAGCTGACATTATGGTCAAAATATTCTCATTTATTTTGTACATCGGTTCAGTCCCCTCTCCTTGTGCGTACATACACGTACACAACCATACATTCATATAGATACACCAGCCCAGAGTCACATAGGGACATCTCTGCAATTTCTGCTTAGTTTGATTTGTTTGCTCACTTGTAAACCTTCTTGCTCTGTCCGGAAATCTAGCAAGGAAGCCAAACAGAAAGAAGATATAAATACCACTTCAAATCATATTCTGCTAAATGAAGCTGAGCAGTGGGAGCGGAAATAATAATGCTAACAACCACTTTCACTTCCTAGTGAACTGAGCATAGAATTATCTTTACCATTCATGTGCATTAATATAAGTGGTCAGGAAGGCTCAGGTGCATTAATGCTTTTATTTCAGCCCCAAAGAGATGTACTTGATGTAGCCACTATTACCTTTGCAATTACATATGGGAACACACATAATTTCCTCTAATATGTATTCACTTAAACTGTATCTCCAGATGTGTTTCTTTGCCTTCATGCTGCATGTGGAAAATGATGCAGTCCTATTTGAATATTTATTTATTCTTTACTGATTACACTTTTTATCCTGCTTGTTCTGTAATGAGGTCGGGTAAGCTGGGCCAAGAGGTGGTGACTGGCTGAAGGTCACACAAAGAGAACGATGGGTGGAAACTGAACTTGAACCTGCTTCACCGCATTGATCTGGTCCAGATTATACTGATTCTGTAACTGTGGTGGGGAGAAAGACAAGTACATGCCTTCCTATTCCTGACCACTGGGCATACCTGTCCTGCTGTCAAGATCCCTGGATGTCCATCTGCAGGCATATCATTTGAAGAGTAGAAGAACGAGCAATTGTCCGTTCCAGTCAACAGATCAAACAAATCAACAAATCAAAAAAACCTTCAGAGGCTTTTGGAGTGGCCGGTTTAACTGCCCGGAGGTGGTTGTGGTTGTGTCCAACCCTCATTCCATGTTAGGTCTGTTCCAGGCAGGTGAAAACACAGTCAGGCCAGAAATGATGTGGCATGGCAGGGGGGAGATACTGGGAAACTCTGGCTCTGCTAGCATATAGAATGGAAGATCGGCTGAAGGGAGAGAGATGGCGGCACCAAGAGAAAGCACTTTACCATATTGTCATAGGGAACAGAAGAAATACAGAGGAGGCCACAATGACAGAGGAGCAGCTAAAACCCAGGACTCTGTGTGAGGCACCCACACCATGCTGGATAAAGCTGGGAACAGAGGGAAGAGAATTTGAGTAGCAGGTGCAGAGGCAACCTTAAGCCCCAAGAGGAAACTAATGATGAGAAGTCCTGAACTGCCTAACAAAAGGAACAAGACATTCACCCAGTATAACAACTAGAGGCAGACTTGGAGATTTGAAGGTCTCCTATGGTGCTGCTAATCATATATGCAAATTCTGAACAAGAATCAAGAGTGAGAAATAGTAGCGGGCAGGGGGGAGGCCAGGCAGTTGGGAAGGCTGGTAGCAATGGTGAAAGTTGTAGAAGTCCTTAAACAAGCCTAATCCAACAGCCTGGAGTCCATAAAGCTAAACAGGGAGGCACAGAGGCTATCTGTCCTGACGCCTGGAACTCTGAAGAGGAACACTTCTGAAGGTGTTATTGTACATGCTCTTGTATTTAGTTTTTTCATTTTTTTAAAAAAAGGGTTACCATTTGTTCACGTACCTTCCAGCACCTTGGAATATATACTGCAGAATATATAACACATCTGCACCACATGTTAAAAGATATTGTGGCCTCCTTTAGTGGGGTGGAATTTGTAGTCCTGCTTTTTTTTTATTTAATTCTGCTGTATTGGGGTCCTTAGCCACAACAAGAGAACCCACACAGGAACAGCTGTATGTAGATAACCTACATGAAAGCATGAATCTGTGTGGAGCTCTCCGCAACAGATGTTCACTCATTGAAGGTGTGTCCCATGAACCGATGTAATGATAAAAAAAAAAATCTTAAGGAAGCAAATAAATCACAGCCTTCACTGGATGAGAATAGAAGCAAATTGTACAATGCTGTTGACTCTCTCCTGTATTAACCAAATGTGACATGCCTTGCCTACAAAAGGCTTTTGTGGGAAATAAAAACAGCTTCTCTGAGAAAAATCTGGCTTGTCACCCGAAGGATTATTCCAAAATTCTCTACCTGCCAAGTTATCTGCTTCAAGTCTAGCATTCCACAAGATCTCCCCTTCAGCGACTTCTTTAGATTTTTCTCTTCTTTAAGCTGAAATGTCAGAAGATTTCTTTCAAGCCAAAGAGATCTGATATAATTGCACAGTGATGAGGAGGCAATCAGCCTCTGGCATTGAATTTGGCTTTTTGGTGGGTGTGCTACCTTGCAAAGGGTTTCACCCTCCCCTCTTTTTAAAAAGAAAGAAAGAAAGGAAAATCATTATCATAAGGGAAACCTGCAATGTCTTTTTTTTTTAATAAATAAAAAATCTAACAGCAATTTTAATACAAGCCGTATGGTTTTAAAACTCTAGCGGCAATTGTGAAATTAACATTCATCTGGGTAAAAAAATGCTTTGACTTGAGTAATCATTATATTATTTATATGACCTACTTCTCATCCAGCCTTAGAACTGTGCCCTGAAACTTAGTTATATGCTGAGTGATAGAAAATATTTGGGATTTTTGTTATTACTCTGTTGATATAGAGCTTAACAGGATGGTTAACTTTAATAATGGAGGAATTACGGTTAAGTAGGGCCTGATCAACTGTCATGCTAAAAAATCCAGAGCACTATTCCTCATTAGGCAATCTGCTAAATCCACATTAGTGGCCCTGGTTATCTCCAATTGACCCATTCAGCCTCTGCTCCTGCTTTTCACACTCTCATTAACCAGAACCACATCTTTCCCAACTCCTAGCTGGCAGCAGCCAGGAGTTGATAGCAAGGCTTGTATCTCATCAGCACAAGAATTTATGCTTGCACAAGAGGACTTTCTCCTCATTCTTCTGCCTGTGTGCCCCCTAAACCTGTTCTTGTGCTTCCCCTAACCTTTCTAGGGTGTGGGGGCCGGGGGGCCCCACAGAGGAGACTGGGGAAAGTGTTGTGCAAGCAGAAGTCTGATGGGACAGTTACTTAGCCCTGCACTGGATGCAAGTCAATGTTCCTTTACAATACTGTACTGGGTGAACAATATTATAATTAGGGTTGTGTCTATTCTACAAATACAATTCATTAAGGTTGTTGAAAAATTACTTCATTTTGTATTATTATTACTTTTATATTCCACCTTTTTTCTTCCAAGGAGTTCAAGGTTCCCTACAGTTCTCCCCGTCTCCATTTTATTCTCACAACCATCTTGTGAAGGGAGGATTTGAATCCTGATCTCACAGGTCCTAGTCTAATACGCTATCTGCTATCCCACATTGGCATGGATGTTCAACATGGAGCAATGATTTGCTCAAACAAATGTATTTTCAAACCAATACCTGAAGGCTTCTCACCTAAAATAGAACAAAGCCCTGAAGATAAAGCATAGCTAAAGAAGAAGCAAGGACTGCTCAGGGGAGCCTGGCCTAATGAGCATAATTACTCTCCTCAGTAGGCCTTGCCCCTGTGAGGCTGTTGTGGAGACTGAAGCTTCCTGCCTTCCCACAGCTATCTAAACCTCTCCCAGGTCCTTCCCAAGCAATCTGAGACTCCACTGATGTGCCCATCTCGACTCCTCCCTCTTCATACCTATTCTGGTCCTGTGAGACTAGGGGGGAAGGGAGCTTATCACAGCAGGAGGGGTAGGGACACCCTGGCTTCTTCACCAGCCCGACTCATCCCTGCCTCTTGACCCCCTTCCTCTTGTGTCAGCTTCAGATTTGTGGCCTCTCTCTGCCACAGACTCTCCCAGCTCACTAAGTCCAATTAGCCCTTCAACTTCGAACAGCTCTTCTTCCTCGTCTTCTCCCTCTGACCACCACCAGCCCCTGGGCTCTGAGTCTTCTTCCCTTGGGAGTTCCCCAGGTGGTGCCTTCCACTATTCCTCCGTGTCCCGTCAGTCCATGACAGTAATTTGTAAATTGTTATCAGCTTTTTCTAATGTTGCATTTTAAAGTGTTGTCATCTTCCCTGATATCTTAGGGTGAGAGGGGGAGGGGATAATAAATCAAATCAACGACAACAACATACAATAAATTCCATTATTATGATTAATCTGGAAGTATGGAGAATCCCCATTTACTTACTAGAAGAACCGCCCCCCACCCCACTCTGGGGCTCTGTACAATATTTGTTCTACGATATGAAAAGGAGAAAAGAAAGTGTGAGCATGTAATTCAACAGTGTATGCAACCTGCAATGTAATGGAAAGAATGGTTGCTTTTTGTTTGTTTTTTTGTTAGTAAAATGGGGATTTTTTTTTTAAAGGAAGAAAAGGTGGGGGAAGATAAGAAATGTCTACAGTATGTTTAGAAATTACAAACATTAAATCAAACAACATGCTACGGGTAACAAATGTTTATCTTGGGAGCATTGTCTAATCTTGGTTGTGGGGAATCATCTTTAGTTTGGTAAGCTTTATTAAGCTATACAAAACTGCAGTTCTGGCTGTTTTTTGTCTGTTTCTCTCCTCTCCTGGGGTTCCTATTTCTCTTTGGTAATTCAGCTTTATTGGAGTAAAGCCAAAAGGCCGTTTGTAAAATTAAATAACTCAGCAGTGCAATCCCAACATGCAGGGAAGCAAGGAACAGCACCCATACAAGATGGTGTTACCCAAGAGATATCATCATCATCATCACCATCATTATTAAAATATCACCTTGCTTTAACTTTTCTGCAGTTTGAGCAAGAAGTCATCCACAGTTCCCTTTACCCCACCACTTTCACCAGGAAAATCTGGGGTTTAGCACTGGATTGGAACAAATGGCATTCATGTTTTTTTGCAGAGTGCTGTTTGTTTTGATATAGCACTTAAGAACAGATTTTTCCAGGGGAAAGCGGTTTCCACTTCTAGGCACAGGAGAAGTGGAAGTGTGGATAATCCCTGACTTTCAGCTGTCAAAATGACTGGTGAAACATTTATATGGTGTGAGCCAGAGTGCTCCTGTGGTTAAAGTGTCAGACTAGGACATGGGAGACTAGGGTTCAAATCCCCTACTCAGCCAGGAAGCTCAATGGCTGGCCTGGTGTCTGCCATGTACAAATGAGATAACCCAAACCCTCCACCCATACACAAATCTGTGAAACTCATATTCTGTCCCAAAATAATCAGATAACCTCTCACATCTGGAGAGAATGAATGATCCCTTGAAAACGGGGGGATTTCAGTGTCCATTTAGCAGAAAGAGCCTCAGCCAGTGCTAAAAGCCTTCCAGAAAAGCCAAGTTTCCACTTGGTGCTCCAAAACAAAAAGAAAAGGAGCTAGGCAGCTCCCTCCCACCCTGCGCTGGGAGGGCATTATAGCCTACTGAGTTAGTTACATCACCCAAACGTGACTGCTCTCAACTATGCCTTTTCCACTCCCAAGTGGGAGAGAATTTGCCACACCCCTCCTCTCCTGAAAAGAAGTCTCCAATGCTTTCTCCCAGGGGAGGACTAGGAAGAAGAGTTTGGATTTAATATCCCGCTTTATCGCTACCCTAAGGAGTCTCAAAGCGGCTAACATTCTCCTTTCCCTTCCTCCCCCACAACAAACACTCTGTGAGGTGAGTGGGGCTGAGAGACTTCAGAGAAGTGTGACTAGTCCAAGGTCACCCAGCAGCTGCATGTGGAGGAGCGGAGACGCGAACCCGGTTCACCAGATTACGAGTCTACCGCTCTCAACCACTTCACCACACTAGGCATGCAGACTGTTTAGTCCAGGGAGGGGCCGTTGCCAGGCTTCTTAAATTAGCCCCACTCCACCCTCTTCCAAGACTTGGAAAGTGTGGACCTGTGCAGAATGGGTGTGGGGCGGGGGCAGGGCATGCTTATGTGTGCTCTGCCTACACACAAAGGGGCTGGGAATGAAACCCCTGTATGAAATGGTCACCACCTGTACCACCCATTTATGAAAAGATTACATTTTATTTTTAAAATGTAGAAAGATTGTGTGTGTGTGTGTAGTAATTAAAGTAACCAGCTAGTAAATAAGCAAGGTATAGCGGTTGGGATGGAAGGACCTCAGCTGGTTATTCTGGGTTTCCCCCTGCTATCAAAAATGTGAAACTCGTCCACACTTCTGATGCACAAAGATTACAAAAACTGAAATTACGGAGGCATAGTCCAATCATCCAAGGAGCACAAAAATATGGATGGCTTTCTCTCTACTCTTGATGGTCAAGTATGCCTTTGAAGTTTTCATTTCTGCAGCAAGGGAAGGCATTCAATCAGCTTGCCCGTCTGGACCCCAAGGCAATTCTCCCTCTTTTACTTACACACACACACACACACACACACACACACACACACAAACACACACACACACTGCCTGTACTAGTTGAAAATACTTCAAATGGAATATCCATTTTAGAAGACATGGCTTCCATTTAACTCTCAAACACCAAGAGGATAAATCAATCGCAGCTGGGCTTTTGAGCTAACGATGCCAATCAAACATCATTCCTTTTAATTTATGCATCAGAAAGGCAACTCAAATTTCCTTTGCAGCAAACCTAATTATTTCAGGTCAGAGAATAAAGGCCTTCAATTGTGGAGTGTATCTGAATTTTTTCCTCCTGTTTTGTAGAGTGGAATGAATTAATTTCAAAGAACAGACCAGGCCTGGGCAGAGAAATCTGATGGTTTTCTATTTGATAACACAAAGCGTTCTTCGCCCAGATTGATTGGGGATTCATACCACACAACAGAAAAATCTATTTGCTTTCTATACCCACCTCATTTAAATTAGAGATTGGTTAGATGGAGCTTTCCCCCCAAATGTATAAAGGCAGTGAACGGCTTAGAAAAGGCACAAACTCAGGTAGTCAGATGCTTAATTAAACAATAGAATCATTTACTTAAGGCCAAAGGTTAACACCTTTGTTAACACCAATGATTCTATTGTTGAGGAGAAACGAAGGCAGAGGAGGACATGGGATATATGGTAGGTTTATAAAATGACGAAAACTGTGAAGAGGCCGGACAGAAATATATAATTTTCTTCCTCTCTTATGCTACCAGAACTTGCGAGGCACTCAGCAGACTAAATTAGCCATAGATATGGGACAAACAACATATAACATGCCCAGCCCTACCATTAGGTAGAGTGAGGTGGCTACCTTAGACAGCATTTGCTAGGAGACAGGCTAAAAGTTGTTGGAAGGCAGAGATGAAAGCTCCATTCTCCCCCCCAGTCCCAGCCACTACGGCCAACAGAGACAGCGGCAGAGTGTACACCCACGCTGCCTGAGGTGGGCAAGCAGGGCGCCCCCCCCTGGGGGGGCACGGAGGGCACCCTCCCAAGCACTGCAGTTCAGGGTAGAAGAAGGGCGGGGAAGCTGCTGCCCACTCTCCTCCTGCTATCCACTGCTGGGTCAGGGCTGACCCGTCAGCAGAGCTGCCACAGCCAGGCCGCGGCCGAGGAGAGCAGATGGCAGCTTTGCTGCTCACTCTCCCCCTGCTCTCCGTCACCAGGTCAGGCCTGACCCAGTGGTGGAGGTGGAGCTGCTGTGGCTGGGCACACCTCACTGGGATCAGGGTAGGATGCGCTCCGCTGCTGGGTCAGACATGACTCAGCAGTGCCTCACAGTCAAGGAGGGTGGGCGGCAGCATTGCCACTGACTCTCCTGCTTGCCACTGTCGGGTCAGACCTGACCTGGTAATGGAGCCACTGCAGCCGGGCATGCCTCGCTTGTGCATGCACACGAAAGCTCATACCAAGAACAAATTTAGTTGGTCTCTAGGGTGCTACTGGAAGGAATTTTTTTATTCTGTAATTCCTGTGGTTTAAACCATAGAAACATTTAAGGGTCAGGCTCTGTAAGCTGAGGAAACCCATTTTTGCTGGAAACCACTGCTTTGATGTTTCTTGCTTTGCCTAAGCGCAATAAAAGCTGTGCAGAGGCCTCAGCAGCCAAGGAAGGAGACATGTCTGCGTCCTTCCACTATGGAAGTAATTTAGGAGTAATTTAGTAGAAGATTAACTAGCTCTTACCTGCTGCACTATGGTTGTTAGTTCCAGGCACAGTTGAACAATGTTATTTTTCAGCAGTGAGTATTCTGTCACACTGACAAATGGAGACCTATTAAGAATAGGGGATTTAAAGCGAAAGCAAGTTAGGAGTCTTCACATTTACAGTTCCGGTAATCAGTCTAATGCTATGCACTATTCATATTTCCTATAAGGAGAGTCTGACTAATGAGCATGTACACACTGATTTCGTACAATTTTGCACTGTATTAATGGAAATATGCCAAACTATTAATAGGCCAAAGAAAGGGCAGGTTCTACAAGACCTAGTCAACTGCCTACATTGATCTTGGCTTCTTGCACTGTAATTATTAAAAATGGGACCGTGCACATTATTAAAAATGGGACCGTCTTTCAGAAGACTTTCACAAAGCTCTGTGAAAGAAGCAGAGGGTCCTGAGTTTATTCTTTGACGTTTACGCTAAAAGAAATTCAGTCCATTCAAATGGGGACATGACACAATCTTCTATGTGTTTGAGAGGAAGAAGAAAAAGAATAAAAGACTGAAAGCACCTGCACTTCAAAAAAATTCCCCTGCATGAGGAAATATAATGCAACAGGAATGTTAACTATCCACATATGGGATATTCGAGTTGCAAACGTATGCACATATGTACCTGAGAGTAAATCCCATTGAGCTCAGTAAGAATTTATTTTGAATACACATGTGAAGGAAGGGGGGCAGAGAGTGACTGAGTGGGGAGATAATGTTTGAAATAAGCAGTCCCCCAATACAATCTGAGTTAGCAGGGTATAGTCTACGTTTATAGTTCTTTGCAAACTGTTGGACGTTTTATTTACAGTTAAGCGGAATACTAATTTCAGTAAGTATAAACAAACATATACGGTAAATAACTGAGGGATGGTGTACACACATACAATGAAATGCAGACTGAAAAGTTGGGGTGTCTGTCATTGGAGACCCAATCACAATATAGGGTTAGATTGATCCTTCTGTTTATGCTTGCAAAGCAGATGTGGAGAAACCTGAGGCCCTCTAGATGCTGCTGAACTTCAACTCCCACCATGCCATGTCATTGGCCATGCTTGCTGGGAGTTGTAGTTCAGAAAAAATGAACCTATGTTGCTAATACTCGTGGTAACCAGTGAATTTAAAGCAACATATGCAGGCGCAAACAAATATTCAAAAGCAATAAAAGTTCTTTAATACTAATTAGATTTGGTTTTTACCAGCAGTGTATACATGTAAATATACCAGAGAGAACACACTGAAGAAGCCCAGGGTGGCGAAACAGGTTTTAAATGCCGGCACCCTGTCTGTGCTTGTGGGATAACATCTACAGAAGCTGGGCCAACAGACAAACAATCTTAGATACTGAGAAGCTTTTGTATAAGAACTACTTCAAGGAATTTCCTTAATTACCTCCGGCTTCTGCTTTATTGTGTTCGCGTATTTCTCTCCATTTTGAACTATCAATAAGAGACTGTCTGAATATATTATTGCTTTTGAATATTTGTTTGCGCCTGCATATGTTGCTTTAAATTCACTGGTTACTGGGAGTTGTAGTTCAGCAACATCTGGAGAGCCAAGGGTTCCCCACCCTTGTTGCAAATGATAGACTCAAGAATTGTTGGGAGGTGCAGAGTGGTGGGAGATTGCCTAAATTTGAATCCAGCCTGAAAATGTTGCCTTTGCCAGCTTGACAAATGGCAGATCACCTTCCCTGCTCAATAACTGCTTATCTCCTGAAGAGCAGATAAGACTGTTGCTCAGTCACCTTCCAATGATATATGAATTTGTTCACTCCAGGTAAACCTAGAATTCACCATCTCGAGCAGGGTTGAGTCCAACATGTGCCCTGTTTTGCCCTTTTCTTTTGTCATTGAAAAGGACAAAACATATTATTTGTGAATTGCCTTCTACATGTGTGTCAAGCCAATTTATTATAAACATATAATAAAAAGCTAGTTTTAAAAACTACAAAAATAATTGAAGTCAGATGTAAAAACAATACCAAATGAACATCTATAGCAGAGACTTTTTCAATGAGCTGGACAAATTAATGTCATTTCAGCACTGTACAAATACTTAAAAGTAAATAAGTTCCAGGCCTTTTGAACAGTATTGAAACATCCTTTTAATATCACCTGGACACACTTAATATTTTAAAGATTGCTCTACCATCTTTAAACACTGGTGTTAGTACTTTTGGTCTCCCCTGAATGATAGCAGTTGGTTCACTTTAGTGTTAAGATGGTTTTTTGCTCTTAAATGTAATATGAGTTTTCTGCTGGGTGTTGTTCCATTCCTTCATGCAAACTTTGGCATTTAGTGTTCTTGTTTAAATCTTATATAATACTCAGGGCACCTGGAGAATTAATGATAAGGTGATCAGCTTAGCTGTTCATCCTGCTTCCCATCTGATTTGGGGTGTGATCATGTGGGAGTGGCCCTGATCCAACCTGGAAACAGTCCAACCTGGATCCAGGTCCTGAACTGATTCAGGGGCCTTGCACAGTCATGCAATGCAGACCTGATCAAACACTCTGGGTGGACCCTATTCAACCTGTGGCTGCTGTAACCTGATGCACTTAAACTCGTCAAATCAAATCATATCTAAACTATTCTTATTTAAATTGTTAAAGTGATGTTGTATAAGCTGTATATGGTTCTTAAACTCCTTTCTGTGGGCCTATGGCCGTAAATAAATTATATTATTATTATTATAACCTGATGCAGCTGAATCCCAGGTCAGTTTGGGATCCATTATTTGGCTGGATCTGGTGTACAGCCCTAATGAATATTTATATATTGTCTGTACCTCACAGACAAGAATGCACATCAGAAAATCAGCATCCTTTCCGTTTTTCACTTCTCTGAATTTTGCAATACATCTCCCAGCTCAAAAAACAACAACCAGAAATGCATTATAAATAAGTATTAAAGATAAAACATGTTCAGAAATGAATGCATTGATATATAATTATTTAAATTTGCCTTCAATATGGATTTTTTAAAAAAAAAAATTAAAATCACAGATTAATTTAATTATTTGAACTGACTTAACAAGATTTCTATACCACTTAATGAAAGAAGAAGAAGAAGAAGAAGAAGTGTCCCTCTAAGTGGTTTACATGAAATTATATGAAAATGTAAAATGGGATGGAGACACTTATGAACAAACACATGTGAAACTGACGCAGACCTGCCCATAGCTAAGACTTTGCTGAGAATCCTATCACTCTGGGAGCTGATTGTGATATTTCAATTAATATTTTATTGGAGAATAACTCCCATTTCTGCAGCCAGGTCCTGAAACCCCACCTCAAGCCATGAGAACCCTCCAACATGGTGTTTCTTTGCTGGTATATTCTGCAACATGCTACTCACTCAAAAAATAGTGCATTAAGTGGTGGATTTATACTGGACAATCTACCCATCATTTCACTGAAATGCTTCCCCAAGGTTCTGGCATTGTTACTATTTAGGGAAGCACTCACGTACTTTGGCATTTTCTGCTATTGCTCCTGTTCTGTGGAGCATTTCGTTCTGCCACCACAGGTGAAGCAGCAACCGCTAGCTGCTTCAGACATCTTGTAAAGACTTATCTTTTTGCCCAGGCTTTTCCTGATCCATAACATTGGACCATGATTGATGTGTATGAGCTCCCCAAATCTATATATTATTTGCTTTCATATGTTTTGATGTGTTTTTACTAGATTTAGGTTGTATTTTTGTTTTCACAGATACTGTTTTCATATCGTACATAGTGTCCACCAGTTAGAAATTTTTAAAATACTAAATGGTTGAAAAATGTTTTTAAACGAAACAAAAAAAAATGTGCAAAAAAGCAACAACAATCTAGAACATTTGCTGCATAACAAGTTACAGGAGTTCAGCAGGGAACTTCAGAGAGACATACACTGATAGAAAACAAAGCAGTGCATTTATAGCTGGCTTGCTACCATTATATGAACACAAATCGCTGTGCGCACACAATGAAAAGAACATCTGGAGAGGTTCAAAGGCAGAAAATACAAAGCCAGTCTTGTATCTTTCAAATGTGTCTTTTAAAAAAAATACTTCAACTACCTGTCCAGCCAGGCAAGCAAGTTCTTGGCAGCACCAATGAGGTCAACCACAGAGGTAAGAAAATCATTTGGCAGTCTTCTGGAGGCCCTGCCATCATAATGGCCACTCCTCCTCCTCCCCGTGATGAAGTTCTGGAGGTTTTTGGCAGAGGCATTCAGCTTGTGGGAAAGAGTTCGCAGGTTTTCTGTCTCCAGACCATAATTCTGAAAGCAAATGAGACATTTGGTACATTTAAAACACACACAATGAAACAGCAGTGTGCAAACATTTAAACTTTTTTTTTTTTTTTTTGGATTTCAGACATCTTTTTGAACTACAAAAGCAAAGAGAACTTTTATTATGATTATTTCTTGATTCTGTTTACAGGGCCACCTTTCGTCACCTCAAATTAGTTTTCAGCATACAAATAAAATAACGCAGGACTTAAAATTCGTAAGGACCATTAGGAAACTATTTTTATTTTATTTTTTGAAAAATAACACCTACTTTATTAAGCTACAGTATTTGTTTTAATTAATAAAAATTAACAGTGCTGTGGCATCTTGTTCAGCAGACTCCTTGCCTACCAGCCTTGGGTTCCTGATTACTAGCACTTCTTCTTAATTGTATTTCAGTTCAACAATTACTTTGATAAAATACATATTTTGTTAGGTGCAAATGGCTTTAGATACCTATTAGGTCCATAAATTACCAAACAGGTATAGCATATATTCAACACAAAAAACAGCAACGATTTGCTGTTGACAAAGGACAGCTAGACATATAAACGGCTCCATTGCCTTCAGTAGCTTAGGGCCTCATCAAACCTAAATCCAGCCCTGCACCTGGGATACCTCTTTTGCAAAACCAAGCAACAAAGTCAACCCCATATACCTCCCACATGCCTTCCCAGCTATCCAGACCAGTTATACTTTTGTGGCTAGCTTAGTAGACATGGGCAGTAGGAATTCAACCTGACAGCATTATGCAGGGAGTACCTAATTCTCTACCCACTCAAGCCATTGCTGGCATCTTCGTCTGTTCTTCTTGCTTGCTTTTCAGCAACCTGCTTTCCCAGCTCCCATGCTAACAATACAAGCCACCGTGCCTGCCCATAATTCATCCCTCTCCAGCTACCCAGGGAGCATACCAATTTCCTACCAAGACAGACTATTATCGCTATCAGAGGTAGACAATACCAACAGTTTCTAGTTGCTGGATTTCAGATAAGTCAGTCAATTCCCCAAGCACTGAATGAAGTGAGTCTGTGCTTTGTCAGTTCCTTCACCAATGGGGATAGTATGAAACCCCCATGTGCTATGGAGAGCCGCAGCCACTCTTTTTAGGGCATGGGTAGGGAGCTTCAGGGTCAGGGTCAAACCTTAGCTCCTTGCAACTCTCCTAGGCTATGTACACTCTGCAGGCCACACCCCCACTGCACCCTCCACAAGTGCTTTTGCCTGGCCAGAATACATCCTTGAAGGGTGATGATGCCTCTTGCTTGCCTGAATGGAGGTTGGAGAAGTGGTGCATGGGCATGAGAAACCTCTGGTTTTTGCACAGCTGGAATGTAACCTACTGTACAATGGTCATATCCATGGTTCCACCTAGTTTTGCCTTTGGGATGTGGCCCTCACAAGGTTTTCTTTGAGGGAATGCAGCCCCTGAAAAAACTTCGCTACCGCTGCTGTAGGCAGTAATGCACTTGATGTACCAGTGGGCACATCAAGGGGGACTCAAAGTAAATAAGCTTCCTACGTTTCTTGCATCTTTGTCCCAAACCAACTGGGGCTTCCAGTTCATTTCTAAGTGCAATTCAAAATGCAAGATATCAACCTATAATGCCCCGTAGAAGTTGGGACCAGGATAATTGAAAGACCACCTCCTCTGAGTCATTGTTCCATTACCCACTATCTTCAGAAGTGCATTTGCCTAGGGTATGTGTCAGGGATCTGCCTCCCCCTGCCAGTCCAGCCCTGAGTGTTTAGAGAGAGCAGCCACCTATTCTGACTACTGACTCATCTGCGAGTGGAAGCAGCTGCTCTTCGGAAGGGAAAGGAGTGCCAGGGCTCGAGAGATGCAGTGAGGGACCTGGCACCTCCCAACAAGCAGGTCCGGTGCAGAGATTACGTAGGAGGAAAAGGCACTTCCGTTTCCCTAAGTTGTTGTGTTGGCGCCAGAATTATCGTGCACCACTTCCGGATTCTGCTAGCGACTGAGTAGACATGATATGGTTTAGCTCTTCACTGTAAGATAATGAGCACTGATAAAAAGCTACTGAAAGGCAAATGACTCGGCCTCCTTATTGAACGACCGATGAGGGGGAGGCCCTGACAGTATGGAATAGGGCCTTTTCATGTGTACCATCCAGGCTTAGGAGTGTCCTGTTTTCACTGGGATTCTGAGTAAACAAGGTAAATGTCGTTGGCAATACCAATGGAGAAGCAACTAAAGCGGCATCCAGGGCTGGCCCAAGGTCAGAGTCCAAGAAAATAGAAGCCACAACAAAGGATTGAGCGAGAGCTAAAGTCTGAGCTTAGGCAGGAGGTCCAGTAGCAGGTAGGGCACAAACTGGTACCATGGGCGTAGCTGGGGGGGGCAGCTGCCCCTCCCAATCAAGTACATCAATAAAAATACATAACTAGTTGAGGTTCTGCCCCCACCCCCCAATAAATCCTGGCTGTGCCCATGGTTGGTACATATTGTTCTATAAGCTCTTCCAGCCCAGCACTGGGATTTTTGAGCCGGAACTGCTGGAACCACAGTCCAACCTCAGCTAATCCTTCTCAGCTCCCTTCTCTTCAGACCTTTATTCCCAATGAGTCCTTGTCTGTAGTCAGCCAGATGGGCTAGGTTTCCATCTAGCATTTAATGTTAAGTTTGGTTCTTCACATTTCCACATCAGTTTGCGATTATTCTTATTTTAAAAGGTCCTCATGAAAGTTCACCAGCATTTTAGTTTCTCCTAATATACACACCTTTCTATCCAATTTTGCCTAAAATGGTTCAATTTTGTATGCTATTTTCAGTAATTTGTGCATTTATATGCACACACATTCCATGGCTGGAGAACTTCAGTACATATTCAGGGATGGGCAAATTTTGAAGGCTGGCTGTATTTTGGCTCCATTATTGGTTTGTAAAGTTCACCTTTAAATGTGAACTGAATCTAATTTCTCCCCAATCCCTATCCAGGCTACAGAACTCCCTTTATGAAGAGGATCAGTGGTGAGGTTATTGTTGCTCGTTTCTTTGTTTTGTTAGGCAGGTTTCAAAAATATTTTGTTCCACCAAGCATTTGATTTGTTTGGAACTCCCTTTGGTGCTTGGCTGTGTATCGATGGCTCTGTTTTAATGTTCTCTGTTTTATTCCATTTGTTAGTATACATCTTTATAGCTGTAAGTTGCCTTTGGGGCCCCTTTCCAAGCCCCAGTGGTGGAGAATAAATGATTACAGAAATAAAAATAAACATAAATGTTGTCCTGACCATAAGGGAACCTGGAAAGAAAGAAAGAAAGAAAGAAAGAAAGAAAGAAAGAAAGAAAGAAAGAAAGAAAGAAAGAAAGAAAACACCCCAATATCTTTTAAAAATTCAAAATGCTCTTCAGAAGTGCGTAATAAATTTTCACACAATTTTAGGCATCTTTGGTAATCATCCAGGATAGTAGCTGAAGTGAAAACTACAAAGCTACACACACACACACCAATCCTGAGGTAAATTAGAATCACTCTGTGAGCAGCATATTGAACACGGATTTGAACCCAAGATGTCCTTGGTCCCAGGCCAGCACTGTGACCACCCGACCCAGCATGGAGACAAAAGCGTAGCATGGGAAGTAGGGGGCTGTGGCCCCGGGAGCAGAAGCATGGGGGCATAAACCAGGTGCCCCCCACATACCTCCAGCACGCGAACCCCCTGAGTGAGTGCAGAGGGTGTTCTTTACCCCCTGCTCCCACCGACCAGTTGACGGGCAGACCCGCACACGAATGGGGACAGGGTGTGGAGGGTGCTCTTCAACCTCCGCACCCTGCTCCGGCTGGTGGCAGCAGTGGTTTGGTGAACGCCAAGGGTGCTCTTCACCCTCCAGGCCATGCCTATGCCCTGCAGTGGCAGCAGCAAGGGCTGAATGAGCATGCTCTGTCCCCACCTGGGAAGTGCGCACACCCACACCCGCCCCAGGCACCTGTGGGCTGCGCTACGCCCCTGCGTGGAGAACCTGTTTCCCTCCAGATGGTATGAGACTACATCTCCCATCATCCCTGATGAATGGCACTGCTTGGTGGGATTATTACATAAGGGGCACATACCAGCACTTAGCAGGAGGAGACGGATGAAGAGTAATCACATGGCTACTGTGAAAAGGCTGTAGCGCAGTGGCACCTGTTTTGCATGCAGAAGGCCCCAGGTTCAGTCCCTAGCATCTCCAGGTAGTGCTGTTAGAGAGCAGCTCTCCAGGATTTCAGACAAGGGTATCTGTCAGTGTAGACAATACTGAGCTAGATGGACCAGGGGTCTGGCTCAAAAAAAGGCAGCTTCGGATGTTCGTACTGCTTTATGCAACACTTTCCTGTTTAATATTTGGCAGTACTCAGGAAGTTGCCTCTTTCTGAGTCGGACCACTGGTTCATGTAGCTCAGTATTGTCTACTCTGATTGGCAGCAGCTCTCCAGGGTTTCAGACTGGGGTCTGTCCCAGCCTTATCTGGAGATGGCAGAGATGGAAGTTGGGAATTCCTGCAAGCGCATATGGCCCTTTCTCAGACTTTGGTCTCCACAGAGGAACATTTCTTAAAAACCTAGATCCTGGTATTTGCGTTTTACAGATTCAGATCACATGTTAATGCAGCTTCAGTAGTCATGATTTAACTCCCTAGACTGACTGTATCCTAAAGTGTTAACCCAATGGCAAATAAGTGCTTGCCCCAGAGATTTCAATAAACTGTTAAATAAAATAGCTTGTAACAAGTACTAATTATACAGGGATGAGTTTTTAAAAGAGAATTTGCAAGCTTTCGGGAAAACTGAAACACGGAACAGGAGAAAGGCGTGCTTTAAAGACGTTTTGTGTTGTTCATTAGCAAATATGACACTTAAGAAATTACTCTGATCCATTTTATCTCAGGCCAGTCAGTGAACAGGCACTGAAAAAGTAGCTGAGCAGCAGAAACATTTAGAAAATCCTTATCCAGATGTTCTACATGTGTGTGTTGTTGTTGTCTAAGAACATAAAAACAATTTTCAGTGATGGCATCGTAATGGGGGTTCAGTTTCCACACAGCATCTGGAAAGTGTTGGGATACAGTTTTTCTGGCTGTGTGAACAACACAGAAACATCCTTGAGCATAGGGATGAACATAGGTAGAGCCCTACTAGGTCAAGCCCAAGGCCCTTCTAGTCTAGCATCCTGTTCCAACAGTTCCCAAGCACGTGCCTCCTGGGAAGCTCACAAGCAGGATCAGACCGCATCAGCACTTTCATCCCCTGTGATTCCCAGCAACAGGAATTCAGGGCCAGACTGAAGAACTGAGTATGAACTAGCATAGAGAAACATTGTGTATGAAATAGAGAGGCTGAAAGAAATTCATCTGAGTTTGGTATCAGCTCAAACAGGGGCTCACTGCTGTGACTTTCAAACTACAAGAAAGAAGATTCCACCTAAACATTAGGAAGAATTTCTTGACAGTAAGAGCTGTTCGACAATGGAATTTGCTGCCAAGGAGTGTGGTGGAGTCTCCTTCTTTGGAGGTCTTTAAGCAGAGGCTTGACAGCCACCTGTCAGGAATGCTTTGATGGTGTTTCCTGCTTGGCAGGGGGTTGGACTGGATGGCCCTTGTGGTCTCTTCCAACTCTGTGATTCTGTGATTCTGTGATTCTGTGACTAGCCTTTTTGTTCCTGCTGCCTGTCTGTTCAAACAAAGAAATAATTTTTAAAAATTAAAAAACACACACCCATAACCTTGCAAAGGTAGATTTGCAGTGTTCCCTAGGAAGAGGGATTGGCTGTTAAACCGTTCTGGGAACTATAGCTCTCTGAGGGGAATAAGGGTCCCATAATAACTCTCAGCCCCCTTAGCAAACTATAGCTCCCAATATTTTTGGGCAGTTTTAAGTGGAATGATACTACTTTAGATGCATAGTGCAGATGGGACTGCTGTTGAGCCTTTAATATTCTTTTGCAAAACTAGCTCTGAATCTGCATACATGCACACATACACACACTCCACCTCAGTACCATTTGGCTTCTGCGCAATCTGGTATTTCAAGAACGTTACTCTTTTTCATTCAGCTGAGAGATGAATGCCAGAGAAAGGAAAGGGCACTGCAGTTGGAGCTGACTGATGAATTGAAACAAACGCACACAACAAAACTCCTGACTGACGATGCAACATCTTCACTCATCATTATATAAAGTTCATGATATTTAAAGTGAGTGTTTTAAATAACACAATGAAGCCAGCCAGGACTTTTGCATCCTGCAAACACACTTCCTCTCTGTGTGTTGAGAAACCCTACAATGTAATTTGGCTTTTCTGTCTTTCTTTTTTTTAATGAAAAAAAGCACATCAGATGTACATTTCCAAATGGCTCTCATCCATAGTCTAAATGGTGCTGTCATAAAGCAGGACAAAAACTCTGCTGTTCAAAAGAACTTTGTTTATTGCTTTATTTTTTAAGGTTGTTTGGAATGGAAACATTTTGGGAACTGGATAAAGGATGTTTAGGTCACATACATTAAAGGCACATTCAAAGTGCCTGGCTTCCTGGGGGGAAAAAAGCATCCTGGGAACTGTAGCACACCCCTTTCAGAACTACAATTCCCAACACGCTTAACAAAATACAGTTCCCATAATTCTTTGGGAACTGTATGTTCCCATCACAGAAATAGAGAGGAAAAACACAAGGCAAAGATAAGCATGCTTGCATATTGCAGAATTCACTTTGTCTATGGGTCTCTTTAGGGACCCAAGAGAATGAACACCTTTGGCATCCACCCACAGACAGAATGACAAGCACACCTATTTGTTCAACTTTTGAATTGCCTTCCCATTTTTATATCATTTGTAGACCATTTCATGAATTCAATGCACAATCTGCATACCTGATTTATCCCTATCATGTGAAATGACTGATTTGTATGCATGCATGGCTCTGATCACAATCACCCAAATGCACACTGTTTTGTTTCTTCCTGATGAGAGACACAGTAGTGTAGTGGCTACAGAACTGAACTAGGACCTGGGAGACCAGGCTCTACATCTCTACTCAGCCATGATGCTCAGTGGGTGATCTTGGACCAGTCAACACCATCATGGGCTCCTTGGAGAAAAAAGGTGGGATATAAATGCATGCATAGATAGATAGATAGATAGATAGATAGATAGATAGACAGATAGATAGTACAGTGTTCCTTGGTTTGCGAACAGTCTGGTTTGCATACGTTTTGGATTACAAACATGTCAAACCTGGAAGTGTGTGTCCCGGTTTATGAACTTTTTTTGGATTACGAACAATTTTTTTTGGGAGGCCCCATTGGTGAAAGTGCGCCTTGGGTTACAACCTGTTTTGGTTTACGAACAGACCTCCGGAGTGGATTATGGTTGTAAACCAAGGTACCACTGTATATGTGTCCAATATGACATCATTAATTTACAAGAGGGAAGCATTAAAAGGCTTGGGTAACCCCAAGATTTGCAGAAGTACAAACTATTTTTGAGGTGGGAGAATCCTAATGCTGGGGAGAGATGACCCAAAATAGGCCCGTGCAGACTGAGGATGCCCAGTGGCCACACAAGGAGGGAATGGAATCATGAGTAGTAGCACTCCACACTGTAACAATGGATGCATACACACCATGCATTTAAAGCATGTAGCTTCCACCCAAAGAATCCTGGGAATTGTAGTTTACCCATCACAGAGTTACAATTCCCAGCTTGCATGGAGATTTCGTTCCAGGCAATTGCATGTAAAGCTGAAATTGCGTACAGTCAGAACAACCCTGGAACCACCCCAGCATGACCATGCCTACCTTTCCAAAGCCGGTGCACAAAGAGGGCCTTGACCCCCATGCAAAGCAGAGAGTTTTTAAGCTTTCTGCCTTGCTTACTGAGTCCTGAGAGGCTCTCATGGAAGCTTCCTAGAGCCTAGTAAGCAAGGAAAATCCAGCATGGAAAGAGCTTTTAAGCTCTCCGCCCAGCGTGCATTTAATTTGTGCGATTTCAGCTGGCCGGCCACTAAGTGCATAAAATATACAAGATTCAAGGATATATTCTAATAATGGTCATGCATTCCCTTTGTCAAAAGAGCTATGGTTTGTGGGAGGAGGATTGTTTCTGACTGTAGCAATGTGGTGGAAGATCTGCTTCGCATGCAGAAGGTTTCGTGTTCAACCACTGGCATCTCAAGGTAGTGCTAGGAATGCTCCTCTCTGGAACTCTGAAGAGCCACTGCCAGTCAGTGTTGAAAATACTGAGCTAGATGGATTGTTTTCTAAAAGCCAGGATTTGGAGACAGATGTCCAGGTATGGCAAGCAGTGATTTTCTGTTGAAGCAAAATATATGATGTTAATGTTAATATGCCAGCTCTCACAGTGTTAAATGAGATGTAAGAGGGGGAAGTCTAATAAGCAGGAAAAAGTCTGCTCAAGGAATCCCCCATGTCAGGTGTTATTCATGCCCTGCCAGTCTTGTCACTCCACAGCAGTGTTTTTAATTGGGTAATGATGATAATCACATACTCCGTGGGCAAGAGAGTGAGATATCTGAGTAAGAGGCAATTGAACCCAACATGACCTAATTTTCACAATGTCTTATCACAGAAACCCACTTCCATGTAATTTAACTTATAATTTTGCAGGGAGAGTGTCTAGTGGAATTACTATTATGTTGACTGCTAGAGTTACTACAGGGCAGCTCTCATTGTACTGATTTCTAAAGCTCTGTTTATGTTGAGCTTCCACTGAGTGAGTGATGTCAGGGGTTTTGCAGAACACTTCAAATGCAATGGCATAAACTGTTGCCTTGCTCAGCCTTCACCAACCTGGTGCCCTCCAGCTATTCTTGGGACTACATCATCCCCAGCCTTCAGGCATGCTGCCCAGGGGCTATGTGTCCAAAACACATAGAAGCTACAATATCGGGGAAGGCTGGTCTGGACTATTATAGATATGTCAGTGGCTCTGTCCTTTATTAGGACAATGAATCATATCCACCTAAAGGGCACATTGAAAGTCTAATTGCTGGGGAAGGACTTTGTTTGGACTATCAAGGAGTAAACTTTTCCATCTGCTGTGCCTCAACTCAAGTTTCCAGTGGAGATACAACTCAAGGTGGTGGGCATGAGTCTCTCCTCCCCATTTTAACCTCAGAGAAAGCTGGTGAGGTAAGTGATTCATGCATTAGTCATGCTCAATACTTGATTATTGCAATGAGTTCTGTGTGGGGCTACTCTTGCACTTTGTCCAGCTGGTGCAAAATATTGTGGTTGACTGCTGACAGTGACAGATTAATGTCAGCTCAAAAACATGCACTGGTCACCCATATGTTATAGGGGCAGGTTCAAGGCTCTTCTATTAATTTACAAGGACTTTAACAACTTGGGTCCCTTGATCCCTTAAATTCCTGCTCGATCACTGAGATCTTTGGGGGAGTCTCTGTTGGTGGTCACCCATGGCTCAGGCACGCAGCCTAAGAGACATAACTCTCTCTCACCGGCACACTCTGTTGTTGAACGTCAGACACATGAAAAAGACTTTCTTATTCCTGCAGGAATTGTAAGGTAGTTCATGTGCTGTCTGATGACTTAAAAAAAAAGTTTTATTCTCTGTATTTTACATGCATGGCTTAGAAACGCTCATGGTTAAGCAATATATAAATGCCTTAAATAAAAACACATGTTAGGCTGAGAGACAGCAACTGCCCCAAAGTTGTCAGATTGCTTCATAGCTGAGTGAGGATTTGAACCCTGGACACCCAGCTCCTAGTCCAACACGCTATAGCATACCTGAGGAATACCCTCAGATCAAAGGGCAGCCCCCTAGTGTTCTTGTACTTCCTTATTACTACATTAGAATATTCACTGGGGCAGCATTGATTATATTAAGGAGTATTCATTTTAATAAAAGATACTGCTGACTTCAAAGACACCACATTAGATTCTGAGCAGCTGCTGAGTTTCTGTAATGCAAAGCTTGTAGGGAATGCAAGAGAGGCAGCTTTAAATGTATTTTGCATCAAATATTAGCCTAGCAGGCTGAACATGCACAACTGTAAAGGTAGCAAACGGGGAAAAAACAAAAAACCCAGGGCTGCTCTAAATTATGGAAAGCTGGCACAGCCTAAAGGCAGGACAGAAGCAGCAGCGGCTGTGCAGAATACAAAGATGATATGGCCCTGTCCTCTATTTCCATGAGTTCTCCTTTACATTTCAGTCTGAGGCTATGTACACATGATGGGCTTAACACAGTCAGTCCACCCACCCTGGGCTGGCCCAAGATGATTTGGCACCTGAGATGGACCACGAAATGCACCACCACTGGAAATAAGGGGAGATTGAAGATCTACATTGGGAACAAAGTGGAGGAATCAAATCCACCTTATCAGATGGAATCAAACACTGACTGACAAGGAGGCTGACGAAGAGGCAACAGATCCAGCCTCCAAGGAGTGCACCACAGGTATTGATGGCATTGCAGCGACAGCAGCAGGCGATGCATTTATTGGAGACTGGGTCTTCTGCTTCTGGGGATCCTGCTGCCTGAGGCGGTCGCCTCTCCTTGCCTCATGGGTGGGCCAGCCCTGTACTCCCCCTGCCCCTGTGTTTCAAGTTGCATATTTGTGTTGCTGCACATACTGGGGAGATGGTGGGGGTGCCTTAACATGATACACATTACTTGTTTCCCTGTGTTTGCAACCCACCAAACCCCTATCGAATGAAACTGTTATATACCCATGAGCTGCCATTTGCACATATGCTACAGCCGTCTCAAATGTACACACCTCAGCTTAATAGCGGCTCGTGTTTGGAAATTGGATGGAAGTTACTTTGAAGCATAAAATAAAAATAGTCATCCTCACGTCAACCACTTCCCTGAAGAAAGGGACTATCCCAAATAAGGGGATATCTTGGGTGGGATGTTATGTTCCACCAAAGCTCACAGCACTGAGCAGCAACTATGCTCAGAAGGCTTGATTGTCCTCTTCCTCAAATCTATGATCATAAACTGAGCATCTTGTCATCCCACCCCCTTCCTCTGGACAAATTCAGAGATATCTAGATATCTGCAGGGGTGGCCACAAACCAGAACACACCAGTAATCCTTATCCATTGTAAGTGAAACATGAACATACTTTATTAGCCTATTTATCATAAAGTGACATTTATCAGGCTTAAATGATGCAAAAATGACTTAATTGGGCACATCCATTCAAATGAGAAATAATGGTAGCAAGACCAAATATCCTGCTATTTTAATTCCCCTAGGGAAGCCAGCAATATTAAAAAATAAATAAATAAAATGTTGTTACAGCAAGGAATATGTGAAGACAAATAGAGCAATAACTTGAAATAACCACTGGATTTCCTTTAAGGGGAAAAATGAAACAGGATTTAACAGGAGAGCTAGTAAGCTGTAGCGATTAGAATGTTGGACTAGGGACTTGGAGGCCAGTGTTCAAATCCTCACTCACCCAAGAAGCTGACTGAGTGACATTGGGCCAATCACCAACTCTCAGCCTAACCTACCCCACAGGGTTGTTGTGCTGATAAAATGAGGCAGGGGAAGGACCATGTATGTCACTTTGAGCTCTTCACAGAAAGGTGCAATAAAAATGCAATAATAAATGAAACTAGAAATAAACAATTGAAGGCTGTAGT
This sequence comes from Darevskia mixta, assembly GCA_034641385.1. Taxonomy (NCBI): domain Eukaryota; kingdom Metazoa; phylum Chordata; class Lepidosauria; order Squamata; family Lacertidae; genus Darevskia; species Darevskia mixta. The sequence goes on along the minus strand of JAWWNH010000061.1, from coordinate 5,965,883 downwards.
CCTATACATGTTAACTCAGAAATATATCCCATTGAATTCAATTAAACATACTCCCTCCCAGGTAAGTGTGCATAGGGCTAAAACCTAACAGCATAATCCCAGGCTCCCCCCCCCCAATTAAGTTCCATTGAGTTCAACCTATAGGATGGCAGCCTTAGGATTCTATTTTCCTGGAAGTAAGCTTAAATGAATTCAATGGGATCCAGACATAAATGTGGGATTTGTGCTCCAAGATTATTTCCTACTCAAGAGAAGTAAATTACACTCTTTCCTTAGCTGGTTTTGATGAACTAAAGAAGCAAACCGGCAGAGAAGCAATCTAAGAAGTGCTCCCATCTGTCATTTCCTGACACTGTGTAGTTCTGAGGAAGAAAAGGCTTGAAAGGATGAGCACTCTGTGTTTGTTTACAATAAAACAACATAAAAATAAAATTTACATTTTTAAACAGAAGAATATTGAAACATGCTGTGTGCCTTTCAGTGTTCGGGGGCTGTTTAAAGGCTCTCACTTCAGAGTACTGCATTCAAGAGAGCAGAAGGGTGTTGGAAAACTCCTAGCATCACTGTCAAAGGAACAACTTAGACACAGGTGTGGTGCTCAATACCTTGTAATTATTGTGGCTCTTTAGAATCTTGTACCTGGGGAATATTTGCTTTTATCCTTTTTCAGATATAGAATGGTTCCCCCAAGACCTGGGTTGGGCAAATTCCTAGGTGCCTATATCCAAATTTGAGGGAGCTGGTATCAGGTTATCATTTTGCATTTTTTGAATGGCATTGGTCTTTCATATTGATGAACAAATGCTTCCATTTCCTAAACACCAGCATGAAACAAGAAGTGCTCTGGGGATCAATCCCTATAGGGCTTTTTGCAATCGAGCACCTGGAAACGATTTTTGCAAGAGGATCAATGTGCAAGTTTTTTGTACAGATGGGTAAGATATGTACATCCTAAAGCAAATGGTGTCCAAGGAAAGAAAAGTCTTTGGTGATGCCTCCTTTCTATTTGTTAACTTTTGGATTACAGTACCTTATTTTTAATTGCATTGTATCCCATCTCACAACTCAAATGCAGAAGCTGCATGCCTGACTTATTCCTGTCATATAAAATGACAGATCCCTGTGTGCAAATGTGATTAAAATCACTCACATACTGCGTTTTCTTATAATGGGCATTGATGTTGAACATTTTCTCAAAAAATAGGAGCAACAATATTAATGCAATGCCTGCCATGCTTGTCACTGCTGCTCACTTTAAAAGTGAAGATGAACTGTCTATACTATTTTTGTTTCCATTGTTGTCATTTACAAATGACTAGCATAATTTAAACATAATTACAATACCCCAATATAAACATTTTTAAACATATTGTTTGGAAACACATTGCAAATTTGGAGAAGTGCAGAATTTGAAGGGAAACTGTGTTTTGGATCACACTGAAAAGTGCAAATTGGGCGGTTTCTCATTAAAATGCAAACAAGACCAGTTTCTACCCCATCTGGAAGCTAAACCAGATAAGACGGAGGCATTATTTGTTGGGACCCATTCAGTTCAATGTTCATTTCTCATGAGTAATGAACACCAGGATGAGTACTGAACAGGTACAATTTTTTAATTAAAAAAAAATGCCATCCTATTTGCCACTAACGGAGTGAGGGATATAACCTTTTCTGGTTGCAGCAGAGCTGATTTCCATGCTTCCAAGCCGACAACATTTTATTCCCGGAATGACAAGACCTTGTTCTGGGACATTCTATGAAAAACAGGGCAAACACTAGCAGGAGTCATTTTGAGGGGGTGATGGCTGCTAATTCCCCAACCACAATGTTTCAAAATGAAGAAATGTCTGGGGCATTCTGGGGAAATAAAACTGTAGGAAACAAGAGGCGGGCGGACACCCAAATCAATGCTTCTGCCACTGCATGTGCTTGAAAGAAGCCAAACAAAAATAAAAGAAGAGGGTCTTGGGAAATGAATATGAGTAACATAATGAATGGGAATGTAACGAATGAATAACAAAGGCAATGTGATCTTAATGAATGAAGAACAAAATGAATGAGGTCTTTAATAATAAAAATGAGTGGAAACACAAAACAAAGCAAATTTTTTCCATACACTTATGTGTAAAGCAAGAACTGAGAGAGTGGCACTCTGGGTGGGTTGCTTAATGAGGCCCAACATCTGTCAGACTCTGCCAACCTCTGGCACTGACTCACCAGGCACTGGCACCAGCCATGAACCCCCACTCCCCTTCATTTCAGTGGGAGTTTTATCAGAGCCAATGCATGTTCCCATTTAATATAAAGAAAATGCAAAGTGTTCTGGACCTCAGTGGTTGAAATGGTGCATCTGATGGCAACTTCTAGGGAGCATCGGTGGCCCTTTTGTAATGGTAAAAATAACCATGGTATATAACATGTCTGCACACCTTATGTGCAAACATCTGAAGCTGCTCCAATCAAGGCATTAAGCTGCTAATATTTAAAATGTGCTTTAATTTTTATTTTGTAACTCCCCGTCTCCAAAACTAGGCTGCTCTCTTTTAGTGGCTTTCTCCTTAGACTGCACGTAGCAGACAATGAGGGCAGGCTAGGGAAGAATAAAGGATAACTAATCCAGTGATATTGAAACGCTGGGCTGTGTATGAGTCAGAGCACATCTGGCAATGTGGACCCAGTAAATTAATTTGGATATGCACCAATGGACAGTAATCAAGCTTTATGTCAGCCAATAAACAGCAGTGTAATGAAGTACAAAAGCTTGCATTAGGTTTAATCACACCAAAGTTCTAGCCGCTTTAGAACTTAGCAGTGAGGCCTAAAACAAAATGAACACCCAGGAGTCTGCAAACAGAACAGTGTATTCCTACCACCACCACCACCACCACCACCACCAAAACCAAAATATTATTATTCTAAGTTGTATGCATTTCTATTCTTCCCATGACTCTGAAGCTAAAAGAGAAAAGCAATGACACAATTCAGTGTGTGTACAAAGTGGTTTATGTCAGAGTGAAACACAATTACAGATTACAATCAAATTAAAAAATACATTCTGCAATATGTGCAAATCAAAGACTACACAAGCAAAATGGGAGAAAATGTCACTGCTTTCAAGAGCAATGCTTTTAGCATGAAGAGAGCCTTACTGCACACAGCCATACAAAGGTTTAGCTGTATCAAATCTTTTAACAGTCTGGGATGCAGAAAATGTGGAGTGCTTTTAGGAAGAAATTGGGATGTAAAAGGGAGACAAGACAGAAAGAGAGGGAAGAAGCTTTATCTTCAATGTGCACTAGTCCAAATATACTTGCGAGGCAAACTATAATGACACTGCTGCCTTTTCACTGGTGAATTAGTGCAAAATGAATTGGAGAAGAGATGGGAGTCAAAATGCTCTCTCTCTCTCTCTCTCTCTCTCTCTCTCTCTCTCTCTCTCTCTCTCATGATAATACCAGAACTTAGAAGCCATCCAAATAAAACTGAAGGCTGGAAGAGTCACAGCAAATGCAAGATCGTACTTCACACAACGTAAAGTGAAACTATGGCATTCAGTCCTACAGGAGCCAGTGATGATCATCAACTTGGAATGCTTTAAAAGTGTTTTAGACAAATTCATGGAGGATAAGGGTATCAATGGTTACTAGCCACGATAGCTATGTTCTTTCTCCACAGCCAGAGACAGTGTGCCTCTGAATACCAGTTGCAGGGGCTCGCAGGTGGGCAGAGTGCTATTGTGCTCAAGTCTCATTTGTGGGGTTCCCATAGGCATCTGGTTGGCAACTGTGAGAACAGGATGCTAGACTGGGTGGGCCATTGGCAGGCCCTTCTTGTGCCCTTATTTTCTACCACTGAGTTATGGTCCTTTTTTTGCAAATCCTTGTCAAATGGTATTAGCTTCCTATTACACCAGCACAAATTCATGGGAAAATAATAACAATAATCATAACAATAGCAAATGTACACAGTGCATTACAGATTGTGTTAAAGGACTGAATGTCTGCATGCAGCGCACTGCAGAACAAAAATACAAAAACAAAACACCAGGTCTTGTCAATGTATTTTTCATTTCACTATTTAGTAAAACTGGCACCTAGTTCATAATAAGGTTTTATGTTTGCCATTACACTGCATTGGGCCCCCCAAATGCTAATTGTCAAGTCAGAGCTTGGAAAGACAGAAGCAAATGAGATATCATTATCTCTAGCCTTTACTTGGAGTGAGCTACAAGGTCAAAGTCATCTAGAAAGAGCAACTCTTTGATAAGAGCTGCCAATTGCTCTTTTGGCTCATAAATATACACAGAGAGAAAGATTATGGAGTTTTCATGAGCAGAATCTTAAGTTCTACTCCAAAGGCATTTCATAGTTTCAATGGTATTTCTTAGCTTCATGATATATTACATGGTGCCGGGCAGAGAAAGGGGAAAGTCCATCAAAGAGGTCAGCAATTGTGAGTTCTTGGGTCAAATCTGACCCAAGAAATAACATCTGCTCTCCAAGCACCAGTGGGCAGCATTTCTTACTATGGGGACCAGAAAAATGGCATTTTATCTCAGAAGACACAACTCCCTGTTGATTCTCCTTTCAGCAGCTTTGATCTTTCAAGCATAGCATTTTTCTGGAATGTATGTCTGAGTTGGGCTGTTTGACAGTGGAACAGACTCCCACAAGAGGTGGTGGACTCTCCTTCCTTGGAGGTTTTTTGGTTTTTTTTAAAGCAGAGGTTGGATGGCCACCTGTCATGTATGCTTTAGCTGAGACTCCTGCATTGCAGAGGGTTGAACTAGATAACCCTCAGGTCCCTACCACTCTGCAATTCTATGATTCTATGAACACCCGCGTGAAACCACTGAGTGGCGCCGTCCGGAGTTTTGAAGTCAGCTGTCAGCAATATGCTAATGCTCTATTTCTCCATTGCATCTGCAGCTGTGGCAGTGGGCGCCTGACCTTGGTAAAGAAATGGATAGGAGCTTAATCCAGATAATACAGTGGTGCTGGCAGTGGGTGGTTCCCTAGCATGTCCCTGGCATTTCCACTTAAAAAGAAAAGAGGAGGTGGCAGCAGTTGATGGGGAACATAATCTCTGCTAGAGATCCTGAAGAGCTGTTGCCATACAGCTTAGAAAGCCAAGTGCACCAATTGTCCAACCTGCTATCAGGGCTGGAGTGTTCTATTTTGCCGCTCGAGGCAAAATGCAACCACACCCTGCCATCACTGCGCCCAAATCAGTGCCGACATTGGCGCTGATTTCTGGCAAGATCTCGCCAGAAATCAGTGTTGATGCCAGCCATGGAGGCCATGAAGTGGCCGGGGTTGAGAAAAGCTAGGAAGGAAGGGGCAGCCAGCTGGACCAAAGAGGTGATTAATTGGAAATGCCAGAACATGCTAGGGAGAGACCCACTAAGAGCACCTCAGTCTTATCTGGTTTAAGCTCTCCTTCTATCCATCATGAAGGCCAGGCCCCCACTGCCACAGCTACTGATGTAAAGGGAAAATACAGCTGTGTTACATTAGCATGTTGCTGACAGGTCACTCCAAAACTACTCAGAAGTTCCATATTAAACAGCATGGGAGACGAAATAGAACACTGTGTCACCACACTGAAAGCTCCACAGGGCTGAAGAAAACTCCCCACGCATCAGCCTGTGAAGATGACCATTCAAACAGGACTGGAACAAAAACAAAGCAGTGCCACCCACGCCCAACTCAGCCATCCTCTCTAGAACAATACCATGGTCAGTGGTTTGTAAAGCTGCTGAGAGATCAAGGAGGATCAACAGGGATGATGTGGCCCTTAGCGGGCGAATCCCCACAATGCTAGCTTGGCGGCCATTCAGCGGGGGGGGGGCATGGTGGCGTGGTGACAAGGCTCTGGGGCCGAGACCCCCGGCTGCAGGCAGAGCAGAATGGGGATCCCTACGTGGGGTGCCTGGTTCATGACCCCTAAAAATTGTGTGCTGGGGGCATGGGGGGATGACAGAGCAGCTGGGGGCTACAGCTGCCCTGTCATCCCCCCCATGCTACACCCCTTGCCTCACCTAACTTTAGGATCATTTTTGGATGTGACTGGACCTGATTCCCCATGGTTGACCTTGGTTTGATGCGATTATGCTGCACTTTGAGCCTTGATCTCTTGGGTAAGTGTTTTGCTAAACATCTTCTTCTATTTTATTTATTTATTTTTTACCTCCAAGGACTGAGATCTGGGCCCCTGAGGCACCCCCTGGACCACAACGGAAGCTCCAAAATTCAGACAGTAAGAATTTCAGAAGCATCCTTATGACTCGATCTGCTTACTTTGGTTTGAAAGATACACAGAGATCAACATGGATCAACATGGAGAGCGTTCCAAGTAAATAGGTCCACTTACCAAAGCACAGAGCAGATCCACTGCTTCCAGGATGAGTTCTTGGTGACCAATTCGAGTGACTCCCAGCTCTTCAAGTTCCTGATGAGTAATGTGTAACAGCTGTTCTCCATTGATCTTTTCCCTCTCAAAGTTCTTTATGTATTGTTGAAGGCAGTCATCAAGGCCTAGGTTCAAACAGCAACAGGAGCACTTGATTAGGAATAAAAAAAAAAAGAGGTAGCATACTTTGCTGCCTCATTGCAGCTTCAGCTCACTGTTTTCATCTTGCTGGAATATAAATGCCTTGCCTATGTTCTTTTAAGAAAAGAACACAAAATGGAATGATATCATTTCACACCTTGTGCACTGGTACACATCTTTTATATTGCATTTAATGTGAAATTAAGTGCCATATCCCATGGCTAAGAACATGGGGAAACAGTTCTCTTGACTTGTCCTACGGGGCCGTGAGTTGAGCAGCACAAACAACAGAGAAGCTGCATGAGTATGCCATACCCACATGGGCAACACTCACACATCTGTTTTATAGGCACAATTTTATACGATTTCCCAATCCAGGAGTGGGGAACCTCAATCTGAGGGAGGCCTAGATTAAGACCTGGGGCTTAAGTGATTTCCTTTTATAGGGCCACAATCAAGGCTTGCTAGGTCTCTGTGGTTCCTGCATTTGGTAACCCCATGTGTTGTACCTTTCTTAGCAGACGACTCCAGGGACTTCAGGTGAACTAAACATGAACAGCATTACAGTATTTAAAACTACAGCAGACACGAAGCCTAACTTACTCCTAGGCCTATAGGCCCACACTGACTTCCTCCCCACACTCACCTCTGTGGGAAGTAGTTCCCTTTTCAAGTAATTCCTCTTGGCCTAGGAACTAACTACAGTGGTACCTTGGTTCTCAAACGCCTTGGTACTCAGACAACTTGGAACCCAAACACTGCAAACCCGGAAGTAAGTGTTCTGGTTTGTGAACATTTTTCGGAAGCCGAATGTGCTCCATTTTGAGTGTTACGCTTCTGATTTGATTGCCATACTTCCGTTTTGAGTGTTATGCTGGGGTCTGTCTGTTTTTGCTATTTATTTTGCATTTTTGTTTTTGCACCTCTTTTTTGTTTTGTTTTTGTGACTGTGACTGTGTGGAACGCAGTTCAGCTGCTGATTGATTGATTGTGTGACTGCAGTACATTGTTTATTGCTTTCATTTTATGTCTCAATGGTCTCGGTAGATAGTAAAATTCATGTCAAATTGCTGTTTTAGGGGTTGTTTTTAAAAGTCTGGAACGGATTAATCCAGTTTGCATTACTTTCTATGGGAAAGTGTGCCTTGGTTTTGGAACGCTTTGGTTTTGGAACGGAGTTCTGGAACAGATTAAGTTTGAGAACCAAGGTACCACAGTATATAGTTAATATTGTTGTTATTTATATGGTGGATGTGCTATGTTGGTTTCCCCACAAATGTTATGTCAGATGATGTATTGATGTACTGTATTACCCCCCTCCCCTCCCCCCTTGCTTTATGGTATCTCGTGTGTGTGTGTGTTGCTGTAAGTCGCTTAGAAGAAGAAGAAGAAGAAGAAGAAGAAGAAGAGTTTGGATTTGATATCCCGCTTTATCACTACCCGAAGGAGTCTCAAAGCGGCTCACATTCTCCTTTCCCTTCCTCCCCCACAACAAACACTCTGTGGGGTGAGTGGGGCTGAGAGACTTCAGAGAAATGTGACTAGCCCAAGGTCACCCAGCAGCTGCATGTGGAGGAGCGGGGACGCGAACCCGGTTCCCCAGATTACGAGTCCACCGCTCTTAACCACTACACCACATTGGCCTTCTAGTGACAAGCGACTGTTAAGTATAATAGATAACATAAATAAAATAAAATATACTTGCCCCAAGAATCTAGCATTGCAATGCACTATGCATGGGTCTGCCCTTGGACATGAGCTGATGCAAAATGCTGTGGCTAGGATGTAAAAAAAAAAAAAAAAAAAAAAAAAAACCTAAACAAACCCCACACATTACAGATCCATGGTAGCCATTCCAAGATGGAAGGCAGCAAATATAGCATAAAACTCAGGAACACATACACTCCAACGCTTCTATTTAACTAACTACATTATGAATTGTTTTGACAATTTCTTGACTTAATTATTATCCTCTCCAAGCAGTGTGCAAAAATCCTCAATACACTGAAAATAAATTTTAAAAATCAGTTAAAATTATAAAATGAAAATTCTGTCCAACGCCTCCTGGAATTTAATTTTTCTTTCTTTCTCAAAGGGCTATTTAAACAGACACAAATGTCTTCCAGACCATGTCTTCCCTTGTTTTTCTAGCCTCTAAATGTGGCTTCCCCACCCCACTCCCTTGGACACATTTTGCCTTTTGTCGTTGTTGCTATTCTCCATTCGCTTTGCAAAGTGCTCTGTGTTGTGGCAAAGCAACGGTGAAGAGATCGGGCCATGAGGTGCCAGCCATGCACTTTTAGGATCAGGCATCATTTCTATAATTACCATTTCCTTTTATGATTATCCAGACACGGGCTGTGTACTATAGGCGTCACGTTTCTGGCTTTATGGAGGAAAATAAATCTAGCGTGCCATTACAATGAAATCATCTCTTACTATTTCCTACCATTACGGAAAATTAGCAGAGGTGTGAAAAGAAAAAGAGGAAAACGTTTACTGCTGGGTTCCTTCTCCACCCCTCTCTTCTGTTTCTCTGGGATATATTTAAACAATGTTCTGTAAACAAAGTCACAAAGGCGAGGGCTGATACTGAAAATGCAAAAAGTCCAACTATTTTTATTTTCTGGTCCCTGTTCCTTGTAAACACCTGCATCTATTACGTACCAACTTTTGCTTTTCACGCACTTTGAATAGGCCTAGCATTGGCTACAACACTGAGCTGCTATGAAGCTAGAGCTGTATCCAACTAACTCCTGCTTAGAGTTATGGATGGGGGAAAATGTATTTTAAAAGAAAACCAACCACATCCACACTTTCCAAAACAATACATGACCTGAAACAGTTATCCTTTGGAATTTTCACTTATCCAAATTTTGTGAAGGGACGCGGCGGGTGGCACTGTGGTCTAAACCACTGAGCCTAGGGCTTGCCGATCAGAAGGTCAACGGTTCGAATCCCTGCAACAGGGTGAGCTCCCGTTGCTCAGTCCCAGCTCCTGCCAACCCACCAGTTCAAAAGCACGTCAAAGTGCAAGTAGATAAATAGGTACCGCTCCGGCGGGAAGGTAAACGGTGTTTCCGTGCGCTGCTCTGGTTTCGCTAGAAGCGGCTTAGTCGCTTAGAGAAGCATGCCAGTAGCCCTTGGTTGGATGCTACAAGTGTGTTCCCATTGTTATCAGTGGAGTATTGGAGGGTACAATAGTTTGGATGCTCTGCATCAGCAATGTTGGACTTTTCAAAACTATTGATGGGTCACCGCTTGGAAGATAGCTTGGCCATGAAAGATATCAGTCTCAGCACAGTGTTCATGGCCAACAATCAACTGGGGTTCCTTGGCCTTTTGTTCTTTTCCCCTCCCAACATCAGCTTAATGCTGTACCTGACCCACAGCAACCCTCACAATCTGAGTGACACCCATATTCCCCACCCCATCCCTAAATCCGGCCAAGTCTGGTGCACAACCCTACTTCAAACTACTGTTCCTGTAAACTCAGAGGCACACAGTTGAATGTGAAGGCAACATGAGGGAAGAGAAAAGAAGGTAATATATTTAAACAACAATGCAACATTGCAGCAGTTAAATTGTGGGAGGGGGCATTCAGAAGGATTTTCCCCAAAGTCCTCTTCTGTGCTCTTGTCTTGCTCTGGGATAAACCAAACAAGTGTGTCGTGCTCCGATAAGGAAATTATGTGTAGCTGGTTGATCTAAATATGCCTCAATGCCAGGTACATCTATTATGAAAAAGCAAAACTGGCATTTTTTATGACTCAGACTGCTCTTTCATAGATCCCCAGGGCATGAGCCTTTTTGGAAGACATTTACTTAATGGTTCAAACAGTATGGCAGGTGACAATGCAAAGAACACAGAAAGTCACTGATGAAGAACCCAGCTGTCTTGTAATGTGACAGTACACAGTGCATACAAAAGAAAGCATGGCTGAATAGCATTCTACACAAGCCTATGCGTGATGGTGAACATTGTGGCCCATATTACCAATGAATTTGATGTCTTCCAGTAATTTGGCCACTGCCAGTTGAGGAGATGGAATGGAAGAAGATAAAAATGAATCTTTTTCTGTGGTGCTTTCAGCATAATGCCCTTCTTCTCTAGCAGATATCTATACTCGTGTCATGGTTAGTTGTTTTTTTAAAACGATTTTGCTGTAAAGCTCTGAGTTCCATTCCAATTCCAGCATAAACCTAAATACACTCATAGGAATACTGCCACCATGAACATTTCCATCAAAAGTGTCTGGTGGCTCCTTACTCCTCAGGAGACCACCCTAAATTTTTTTCTCCAATTACTCTCCAGCAGTCCAACTCATCTTGAGGAAGAAGATAGAGACAGACAGCGTTCATCTTTTTCAACCAGCCCTGTCTTCTCAGCATCCTGGGAAGCGCCATAGCTCAGTGGTAGAGCAACTACATTGCATGCAGAAGATCCTGCTTCAATCCCTCACATCTCCAGAGTAGGCTGGTAGAGGTCTCTGTATGAAACTCTGGACAACCATCAGTAAGTGTAGACCAGCCTTTCTCAACCTTGGGTCCCCAGATGTTTTTGGCCTACAACTCCCATCATCCCTGACCACTGGTCCTGCTACCTAGGGATGATGGGAGTTGTAGACCAAAAACATCTGGGGACCCAAGGTTGAGAAAGGCTGGTGTAGACAATACTGAGCTAGGTGGATCAATGGAGGTACCAGAGCAGAGGAAGATTTAGTGTGACCTGTTGTTTTCTTCTGCAGATAAAAGTTGGGTTTTCTAATGCTATGACCGATTCCCATTGTCTACATCTGTGCCCCCAAGTGATCCTTATCTGGTATGAGGACAGGGATGATACTTGCACACAGTGGCCCTATTTTTATCTGTGAAATGTATTGCTTACTTGTCCTGAATCCACTGTATGGATGTACATAGGGGAAAGAGGTGGAAGAAAGTTAACTGCAGTTTCAAACTCCTATGCATACCTGTAACTTTGTGCTCGCTGGGAGGGAGATGCCATCAATTGGCATCTCAAAAATATAGATGCTGGAGGAAATACATCATCACTCAGGCTGAAGATAGGTGTAAGAGTACATTTCCTTCCAAACTGCTTTGGTTGCTGTACCTTTAATTCTGCCTCAAAAGCTGGGCAACTGTAATGAAGGCAAGCGAGGCACCTTGTTTCTCTGGTGGTAGTCAGGGAGGAAGGAGCCTTGCTAGAGGAAACAATTGGCTCAAAAATTCCAACATATGGCTCAAGATAGCCAACCAAGTTAGCTTAATAAACTGCCAATCAACGAGGCACAAATTATGGACTATGGCACCCCCAGTGAGGACAGCTTAGTGGATCACTTATCCATATTTAACACTTTAAGAAACCACTGGAGAAAGCAGGTTCTCACCACCTAGGGATGGGGAATCCTGTCACTCTCCAGATGTGGTTGCACTCTGACCATTGTCCCTGCTGGTTAGAGCTGATGGGAGAGCTGCAGGGTGACAGGTTCCCCAATCCCTACTATAAACACAATGGGCTGGTCATTAGCTCTGAGGCTTTAACAAATTAGGAAACAAGAAAAGAGAAAGGGCAGGTCATAGCACCTGCCAGAGATTATGAAGTTCTAAGAGTGTTTAAAATCTATATGGTGCATCATGGCACCCCGGATTCCCTGGGGTCCTGCACCATTAGGAAAATAAGATCTGGCAAGGTCAAGGTGTTCTGCTCTGCTTGCTCACCCTTACAATTAAATCTTCACTATCCAGCCATCCCTATCTAGATATAGGCGCTAATGCCGATGACTCATGTCCAACCTGCCAAATCTTATGCCCTCTAGCCTGATGTAAATTCCTTTGTCTCCCAGGATCATGTCTTAATCTGCTCATCCTCTTTTCCAGTTATTTAATATATCCCCCTTTGGCTACATTACTGGCAACCAACAAATTTTAAAAAGTTTTAGGATCATCAATCAATCTATCTCCTTCCTGTTTCAGCCATGGACCAGTCAGGTTTTAAAAGTTAAGCCCATAATCCCCAAATAAACCAATATAGAATTGTAATCATAGAATGGTTGAGTTGGAAGGGACCACGAGAGTCATCTAGTCCAACCTCCTGCAATACAGGAATCATTCGCCCAATGTGGGGCTGGAGCCCGTGATCCTTTGCTTCACATGGTGTTTCAAAGTACCAATGCGTGATCCTATAACCTACCACAAAAGTTTTATATCCCACCCATCCACATTAAAAAGGTCCCAGGGGCCACTAATCTCTCTATATATTTTGGAAAGTTGTCTGTTCCTTTGCTATGCATTTGGATACCTCTTATGATATCTGAAGATGGGAGGGGGACAACCTTGAGGTCCATGGAGAAAAAGGTGCAATACTGTAAATAATAAAATTGTAACCACAGTTTGCATGATGGCTCCTGAGATCAATGAACAGGTTTTAGTCTATATTTGGATACAACTGGATGCCATTTTGAATCAAGATGACTGATTGAATCTTTCAAAACTGCACTGATATTTTGGTTTCCGAGATTCCTGAGCAACTCAGGGTATGAGACTGCCATAAATAAGCATTAAAAACAACTCACTTAATCTCTGTATTAGAGAAGGAGTGTCTTTGTTGACTTATTTTGAATCTTCCAATAATATACACCACAGCAGATGTGCATTAGAGTTCAGAAAATTCAAGATGAGTACTGTATATTCAAAACTTTTCACATGCAGGCAATGCATGTGTACACACAAGTCTGTGTTAGGATTTTCACCAACCTATCCATAACAGAAAGAAATAATATAGAACTTCTCAGAGCTTCACCAAAAACAAACCTTCACACAGATGAAATGTGATCATGTCAACAGGATGCTTTGCTTTATATCTGTCTGAAACCAAAATGCCATTTGCCTTATTCTCCCCACTCCTTTTTGTTTAGATTTCCTACACAACATGAAAAGCCTCCTGCAGTATCAAAGATATGGATGTACAACATTTATCTTCTGAAAGGACATGGGAGGTCCAAAAAAGCACCTCCCCACAAATCCAGAGTTTGTCATTATCACACCAGTGTTTTGGCAGGCCTATCATCTGATGCAACTGCTGACATTCAACTTAAGGTTGCAATGTGCCTTCAAAAATGTTTGATTTACGAATGAGAAGCAAATTCTAAATTAAGCTCACCATCAACCATTCATGAAACAATGCCTCCCTTTTGTCCAGCCAGTTATTGCATTCGCAGTTTACAAATTTGTAAATTTGATCTTACATCATCTGAAAACATGCAAAACTCACACAACATCAACCAAGTGGAAGACATAACCTTTCCTAAATGGTGAATTAAACCTCAGTTCAAGATAGTGATGTTCTTATACTTGCCATGACCTATATAAATTTAATTTTAAGTATTTCAGTTCTTATTCATCTTGTTTATTACACTTACTTGTTGCTTCTAACATGATACTGTCTCAAAGCAACTTAACAAAGTAAGAAAAGAAATATTAAAACCAAATATAATAACAACAATAAAACAGGAACCTAAAATGTTCATCCATAAATATATAAGAAAAAGGACAGATTCAACCAAACCCTTTTAACTTGTTTATGTATTAACTTAAGTTGGGGTGCACAGTGATGTTGCCACATTTGCTGATGATATTAAACTGCTCAGCATTGTGTGTGTGTGTGTGTGTGTGTGTGTGTGTGTGTGTGTGTATACAGTGGTACCTCGGGTTAAGTACATTTCAGGTTAAGTACGCTTCAGGTTAAGAACTCCACTAAGAACAGAAATTGTGCTCTGGCGGTGCAGCAGGAGGAGGTCCCATTAGCTAAAGTGGTGCTTCAGGTTAAGTATGCTTCAGGTTAAGAACGAACCTCCGGAACGAATTAAGTACAGTGGTCCCTCGACTTAGGAATTTAATCCGTTCCGAATGGACATTTGTAGGTTGGAAAAAATCGTATGTCGAGTCCCCATAGGAATGCATTGGGAGAAAAATATCCGAAAAAATTCGTAAGTCGAAAAAAACCGCATCTAAACTTCGTAAGTCGAGGAAACCACATTTAAAACAGCAACTATTTCCATTCGGAGGTAAAAAAAAAAATCGTAAGCGCACAGCCACTTTTTTCACTCGTAAGTCGAAAATTGCGGAAGTCAGGTCATTCGTAAGTCGAGGGACCACTGTACTTAACCCGAGGTACCACGATATATATACAGTGTGTATATATATATATATATATATATATATATATATATATATATATATATACACACACACATACACACACACACACACACACACACATACATACATACATACATACATACATACCGGTATATATATGAGACCTTGGGGTCATAGTGGACAGCTATAGGAAGATGTCAACCCTTTGTGAGGCAGCTTTGAAAAAGGCAAATTCCATATTAGGAATCATTAGGAAAGGAATGGGGGGGTGACAGTACCATAATGCAGTTATAAAAATCTAGGTACCACTTTAGCTAATGGGGCCTCCCACTTCCGCCAGTGCACGATTTCTGTTCTCATCCTGAGGTAAAGTTCTTAACCCGAGGTACTACTTCCAGGTTAGCAGAGTCTGTAACCCGAAGTGTTTGTAGCCCGAGGTACCACTGTACTGTCGAGTTTGAAAAAGTTCAGAAAAGAGCAACCAAAATGATCAAGAGGACAGAGAAACGCTTCTTCAAGAAAAGGTTACAGCTTTGAGTAAGAGGGGGCATGACAGAGCTTGTTGACATCCAATGAAGTAAAATGTTGGAAGATTCAGAGAACACAAAAGAAAGTACTTCTTCACACAACACACTGCAGAATTTTTTCCCACAAGAGGCAGTGATGGCCGTCCACTTAGATTGCTTTCAAAGAGGACTGGGAAAAATCACAGGGGAGAAAGAGACCCATGGCTACCAGTTATGATGGCTGTGCTGTGTCTCCACAGTTGGAGGGAATAATGCTTCTGAATTACCAGTTGTTGGAAAGCACAGATTGCCAGTGTCAGATTCCCTTAACAGTTGCTCATGAGTAAAGACCAACTCCGTCTTGTCTTTCCACAATTTTTATTGTGCAAAGTATGTACAGTGCGGAGCTATCCTAAAACATGACCACCTAGTCGCTAGCAGAATCCAGAAGTGCCCCCCTTCTGTTTCGGCACCAACACCAGAGTCTCGACACCCTAAAGTGCCGCCTCCTTTCTCCCCTGACCCTTCTGTGTAAAGCAGGCGCCGGAAACGGTATCTCTCCCTCTGAGTGTGTCTGTTGAGCAGTGCTGGGGCTCTCTGCATCATCCTGGAGACCCCTTCTCCCCTGGCTACTCCCTGGTAACTCCTCCTCCCCCTGGGAGGAGCTGGCAGACTCACTGGGAGACATGTCCGTTGACAACAGAGGCTGAGGCTGCCGGTACCCACTCAGTGCCAGGCTGGCAGGGGAGGGCACGTCCCTGACAGCCAGCAACACACACAAGACAAGAAACATGGGTATATTTATTAAAACATAACAACTATAGAATCTGCCAGTCAATTCAACCAAATTAACCAAAACCAATGAGGTCTGGGAGCTGAGGTGCATTGATGGGAGGATTTCCCATCAATCCTGAGCCAGCTGCCAGTCACATGCTGTGATCATGCAGGAAGACCTGAGAAAACTCTTCTGACCCTCACTGCCTGCTCCTTCAGTATATGAATCTGACATGTGCAGTATGGCCCCATTGGCCAACATTCACACCGATGCACCCAACTGGCCCAAACCTACTCTGGCTCTGATATTAGTTGGATATTTTCCAAAATCCACTCAACCACCTGAGCCAAATGCCAATTAACCAAATTTAAACAAAACGCCAGTCAAGCAGACAACACCCAACAGTGTGAAGAAGGCAAGAAAGAAGTGATACGCGTTAATTAGTGTCAACCCAAAAATTCCTACTTAATGAAGGCAACTGGCAGAGCCCACACTGGAAAATAGGAGTGTGAGTGTCTTAATGTGAAGAGGGAAGGGAAAATTGCCCCCACGTGGTTGCCTCCCTTGAGGGGGGAGGAGGGTGTGGCCAAGGAGTCCCACTCACCATATGGGAAAGCAATGGAATTACAAGAGTGCTATTGTATGGTCCTGCTTTCAGACTTTCCACAGGCATCTGGTTGAGAGAAGAGGATGCAGGTTGAGATGGGCCACTGGCCTGATCCAGCAGTTATCTTTGTTTTCAATGGTGGAGCTCTTGCTTTGCATGCAAACAAAAATGCAGAGCTATACAGGCCAATAATCTAACTAGATATAATGCTGCTTCCTATGTTAACTCGTTTCTGAATGTTTTACAGTGCCAAGGGCTCTTTTCTCAACGAGAAAGGAAAATAAAATGCCCAGAAAGATTTCAGGCAGAGTTTAATTTCAGCATTTGAACTTCTGCCATATTTGCATTAGGAGAAAACACTTTCTTTTCTAAGAAGGATATGTTTTCTCCACAGTCTCTAAAATTCATTAACAACTAACAGGATTTTGTGCAAAATGAACTAAAAGACCAAGCACATAACATTCTAGCCCCAAAGGAGAATGGCTTAAAAGGCTGAGTGTATGAAAATGGAAGATGTTGATGCAAAGTGCTCTCAAACAACCATTACCAGCACGCTCACTTTTAAATAGAATGAGGTGTGCAAAATATGTTTTATAAGCGGTCATAAAGTCCTATTTTCAAAAATCTGCTGCTCTCTTCAGATATGTTTGCATATGAGAGAGATTCTCTCCCTCTCCACCCCCCCTCTCTCATTCTCTCATGTTCCCCAGATTTGGGTAGATTGACTATATATATATTTTTTTTAAGGTCCTGCATTCTTTTCCATATGAAAATAAAAAGTTGTAGAATAAGCCATATTTAATTGTTAAAATCAGACCAACACAAGAGAGCCCTTTCTGCAATCTTCCAAATATGTTCCAATATTTTCTACACATTAAAACTGGGGAGGGGGAAGAAACGTTTTGAAAAAAATCCATGTAAAGGTTGCAAAACCAAACCTTAGTTTTCATGAGGATTTTATTGGGGTGGGTGAGGATAAATAATGCAGTGGGTTGGAATCAAGACTAAGTTAGTTAAGAACACGAGAACAGAACATGAGAACAACAGACCAAGGACCCACGCTGTCTAGAGTTCTGTTTTCCCAATGGCCAGCCAAATGCCTATGGGAAACCCACAAGGAGGACATAAGCACAATAACAACTGGGTCAAATCTAGCCTGCAATGTGGATCTTGAAAAGGACCTGGCCCTCTGAGCTCAAAAAGGTTCCTCATCTCCCATGTACAGAAAGGAAGGAGCAGGAGGGTCTATTGTTTTCTGAAGAAGCGAGTAACAGATATTGGGCCCAAGGGGGCTTACAGATAAAATAGGAACAGCTAAGCTCTCATAGTCATGAATTGTAAACAGAGGTGTTGCGAGGGAGAGGAGCTTGAAGGGAGTGCCTGGAGTGATGTCTCATAGAGTACACAAGACCAAGAGACATGAACGGCAAGGGAGCTGCTGCAGTGAGCTGCAACATCTGTGCCATATCTGTCCTCCTGACTGAAAATAGGCAAAGCTACACCTGCAGCAATTGCAAGCTGGTTGCCTTGCTGGAAGAGGTACAGCAACTTGAGGCTGGCTATCCACACTCTGTGCTATTGGGCAAGCCAGATGAGGAAATTCTAGGTCAGAGCAGAGTGTCCTGGAACACAGATGCAGGTGGAGTGCCGGGGGAGGGGGGCGGGAAATCGTCCAATGCAGAAGACGAACCACTGGAGGAATGTGACACAAAAAAGCAGGACGACCAGGGGACCTGCTTTGCTGGGAACTGAGGGGCGTGGGGAGCCACCAACTGCTTCCCTTTAAAAAAGGGGGGGGGGAAACCCTTTCAACATGGGTTGCCATATGTTCGGGTTTTCCCGGACTTTTACCATGGGTATTGAAATTCCCAGCCACCATTTCTGCTTGCCCAGGATTTTCTGTACATATGGCAGTTGGAAGGGACCCGGAGGAATGTCTAGTCCAACCCCTTGCAATGCAGGAATATGCAGCTGCCCCATATGGGGGATCAAACACGCAACCTTGACATTATCAGCACCACGCTCTAACCAACTGAGCTATCCAGATAGTTTTAATTTGTATATGCAAACTGGTGGTGCATGTGTATGTGATGCATTTCCCTTTTTTCTGGTATTTCCCTTTTTTCTGGCCTTATTATTTGTAACACCAAACTATGGTTTAGCATTATATCTAAACCAACCCCTGGTGAGGAACCACCCAATAACAGATAAACACATTCTGGGCATTTAAAAGACTAGCACCTGGGGTTGTGTGCAGGGACACTCCCCCCCACCCACCCACTGGCAATGAAAAGGACTTCTCTCTTGTAGCAGCTCCTAATCTTTGAATAAACATATCTTCCGATGAAGTGAAATGAGCATGAAATGGATTATGTGCTTACATGGTGCTCTTATATCGCTGGACACTCCAGAGTTTGGGAAAGGACTAAATAAGCGGGACTGCTTGGCGTAATTAATTATGCCACAAGCCCACGACAAATTCGAAGCAGAAGCAAAAGACCAAAAAAGAAAAAGGAAAAAAATGACACATGTCACTCTTAGCAGTACTTAATTCCACAGACCATAGCACAATTATATACTCAGCTGCTCCAATACTGTAAGTAGGTGTTAAAAGAAGGAAGAATTATAACATTCCTGCTAATCATGCCATGCTGGAAATGATGCAAGGAGGAGGATGCAAGCAGAGATGAGGGTATCATCACTTTGGCCCAGTGATCTAAGAAAGTGCTGCAACATTTAATTCAGGGATGGTGAACCTCTAGTTCTCCATATGTAATTTGTTTGTTTGTTTGTTTGTTTCTACATTTTTATCCCACCTTTCCTCCAAGGGTCTCAAGGTGGAGTACATCTCCCCACCTCCCTAATTTAGTGAGGTAGGTTAGCTTGAGAGACTGGCACAAGATCACCCAGTGAGGTTCTAGTTTGACACTCTTAACTCCCACCAGCCCCAGATAGCATGGTCAATGGCCAGAAACAATGGGAGTTCTAGACAAGCATCTTCTGCAGAGCTGCAGGTACCCCATCCCAAATTCAATGGATTGATTGACTAGATTACTTGAATAATAATAAAAAAAAACCTCTTTGGACTGACCAAACAACCAATGATAATTATTGTTTTTAATTTAAGTATTTGGGTTGTGTGGTTTTTTTAAATAGAAACTGTAGGTGGCAGACACAATCTTAGATGAGATGATTTCCCCTTCTATTTTACCCAGCAGGAAATGCCTCTCCCAAGATGGTGCCTGCTGCTATGGATCATTTAAAAACAAAAGGATAAGTGTTTCAGAATGAGTCGGATGGATCCAAAAGACAAGAGCTGAAACCAGTGAATTATCCATTCCACTCATGGAAAAAGTCCTTACATGAGCAGAAACTTTGGATCAGGCCCTCTCCTTGAGATTCAACCCAATGTTTTTCTTCATATGCTAATGTCTGCAAATCTAACTAACAAAATATGCTAAACCTACTTTTTCATGCATGGGAGAAGAGGGTAGCTCTGGAAGATCAAATGCTCTCTCTTGTAATTGGCAACCAATGTAGTTCCTCTACAACTGTTGCTGGACTCATCCCATCAGTCCCCAGAGATGTGGGATTTTTGATGGGTGGGTGTATTCTGTGCCATGTCATTGATGGAATAATAGTTCATTAGTGCTGGATTAATACCAGACCCTCAACACACCACACAACTTCATTAGTTGTTCTGTGATGCTTCCCTAATATTCTTGCATTATTGCTGTCCAGAGGACACAATTTGCATAACATGAGACATGCAAATCTCTGTAGACACACAAATCTCATAATGGATACTAGAATTTAAATAGCTTCATCATTTAATGCCTCTTGCCACAATGGGGGAAAGTTTGACCAGGTAAGCTATATGGCTACCCAGTTTAGCACCAAGGACAAACACTTGATAGGCAACTTCAAGGCCCCTGTTCTCCCTCTTATTCAAAGAGTTTAACTGGTCTTTGATCAGATAACCCTACAAACTTTTGAGGACCCCATCAAAAATAGAGGCTGGAGTAGAAGATTACCATATTTTTCCTTGTATAAGACTAGGGATGGTTTTTTGGGATTTTTTTTTACCAAAAAAAGGTTTAAAATTGGGGCTTGTCTTATACATGGGTAGTGCTGAGGGGTGTTTACTTAATTTGGAGTCCCCCCAAATAGGGGGTGTCTTATACATGGTGGCGTCTTATACACGAAAAATGTGGTAACTTTATAATGGTACATCCAGGCTACATCTGTAGCTATGGGGGGGCTAGCTGGGTTTTTTTGCCCTGGGTGAGGCCTCCAGAGGGGCGCCACTGATGCTCCCAGCCTGTGTGTGAGGGGGGGTGCAAACCTGGGTCTTTGACACAGGAGAAATAAAGCCATGTTTCACCAGTTCATCAGGTACATGAACTGACCCGGACCCCAATATCATCATTTGAGACACTTCTTTATGTACTTCCACCATGAGAGGTCCAGAGGATGGGCCTTCTATGTGGTAGCTCCCTGTTTGTGAAATGTTCTCCCCAGGGAGGCTCGGCTGGCACCTTCATTTTTCTCTCAGGCCTTTGGATGATTAAAGTATCTATGACTTTTTTTTATTGTGATAGTGTTGTGTATTCTTGTGATTCTTTGATGAAGAGATGATTAATAATAATAATAATAATAGTAATGGCTGGTTCTCTCTAAAGTAGGCCACTCAAACTGCCTGTGACACCTTCAGTCACTGTGATGAAACATGCATTTTAACCCAGGTGAACAATGGACAAACAAGCATTAAATGGTGGGTAGCATGTTGTAACACAGACACACAATAGCAGCCACTTATAACAATATTTGCCTGTTCAAGCTTCTGAATTACTCAGCCTCTTTATGTCAAGCTTCAGATCATAGTTAATTGCTTTCTATTGAATTTGGCACTTAGGTTAGTGTCAGAATGTGCTGAATGTCGCTGGTGGGGGCGGGGAGAGAGAAGGAAATATAGCTATTTTAAATCTTTCAGTTCCACCGTCCATGTGTCCCTTGGTGGTTCTGAGAATTAAACAAATTAATCATAGGCCAAATAACAACAAAACTAGAAAAAAGAGGAGATTAATCCCTTGCTTAAAGCACATTTTATTTAGCAAAAACTAAACACACCATGTTAAAAATCTTCAATGTTCTTCAGCTGGTGTGAGCAGGAGGGAGGAATGATGTTTTAATAGTGCTACATCATCAAGCACATTAACATTAATATACTCAGTTAAGACAACAAATAGGAAGGCCATCTGCATGGAGAGAGAAACCATGCCTTACGTCTGATAAGAGGCTAGTGACGAAATTTATAATTATCTGATTCAACTCCACTACAAAGCAAGCTCCATTTCCCCCAATCCAAACTTGGTACCTTGAGCATTGCAATGGCAGGGACCCAAGGAAACGTAATTTCCCCAGGGTTTCCAAGTCCTCAGTTTGTACATCAGGTACCTTGCAAACTAACCACGACAGGGCTGCTTTTACTTGGGATACTACTGAACACGCTGCAATATTAAACACAGTGTTGGACTGAGAAGCCTAGCCCTCTGCTTCGAAGTGAGACTCTCCACGTAATGTACAGCTCTTTTTCCCTCACCCACCTCATAAAAGTGTTTTGTTCTGCAACTATTTTAGTTACAGATATAACTTGGGCTGCCATTTTGGAGAAAATAATAATTTTATAACAGTGTCTTGATTATTCTGTTCTCTTTTGAGTCTGTTGTCTAGCTAAACTAAAAGGTTTAAAATTGGGGCTCGTCTTATACACGAGTAGTGCTGAGGGGTGTTTACTTAATTTGGAGTCCCCCCAAATAGGGGGCATCTTATACATGGTGGCGTCTTATACACAGAAAAATATGGTAAATCTACATGTTTGCATATGACGAAAAACAGTTTTTCCTCCTCCTTTTCATTTTAAAGACAATGCTCCCATCTTATGCTAACAGCAAAGCATTCAAATTGGGGCACAACCAAGAGAGGGCACATCTGCTACTGTAAGTGACGCATGTTTAGCTGTAGGCACATGAATGCAGGGAAAGCGGCGCATACCAACCAAGGCAGCATCTGCACCAAACACACTCCATTTTTTCTTGACTGCCTATTTAAGATGAAACTGCTTTGATGCTCACAAAAATACTGATCATGCAACTACCCTTATGTACTAAACTCAGCTAACAACAAGAAGGCAGAGCCCTACTCACCATCATTACCCAAACTCTTACAGCCTATTTTTATTATTATTATTTATGTAAAATGATACACGTGTAATCATCTCACATGGACAGAGGATTTTAGAGCCGCTCAAACTGAGAGGAAGATGAGCCTGACCCCATTTGGAGAAATAGCAGCTGCGGGAAGCTTCCCTCTTGCTCTTCACTAGAAAGAACTTGGCTCCATTATAGGGATGGCTGAATGTGTCAGCTTTGGTTTCTCTCAGCTGCTCATTTTTGCCATCTTAAGTTCACGTCCCCAAATTTCCACCTCAGTTTATTAACTGCCTTTTTAAAAAATACTCATGAAAATTCATTTGCACTTTGATGCAATTTCTCCTTATCTATATACTTTGGAAAGTGTTACGTAGTTTGTCTGTTCAGCCCACGTAGGGACACATGCTAGAGGTGTGCAGGATCAGCAATGAATGAAAAATTTTTGCTTTGTACAGTAGGCTATTTTCTACCCACCCCTCCATCCACACAAGCAGGAAGTGTCAATCAGAGATCGAGGGCACATACCAGGCAGGCAATACCACAAAAGGCAGGTGTGACACAAGACCACTGAGGGGTGTGGCCTGTGGAGAGTCCTGGGGGCCAGGCAAAGAGAAATGGAGGGCCGCACTTGGCTGAGGCTCTGCACTCCTGGTTTAGATGTTGCATATTTTAAGGGGGAAGAAATGGACAGTTTTGTAAATATTTCTTTATTGTGCCCACCAGCATCTCAAAAGACGATCAGTAATTGTGGCACTTTTGGGGGGGCTCACTGAAAGAGGGGTGATGCATGAGGTACAGGACCCTTGGGATGAGATGAATCTTCACATGCATGAGAACCATGTGCTCGCAATATTACATTGGTGGATAAATTCCTTCTTTATAGTGCTTTGCTTTGTACAAGCTTGTAACTGAAATAACTCTCTGTGGTTACATTTGTTGTTTATAGTGTTTAATAAAAATAATAAAGAATTCGTTTTTAAGAAAAAGAAGAAAAGAAAATGCCTATTTATACTGTAGTGATGTGCAATGCAGCAGGGAGTGACACTTATTCATGATCTTTTCAATACATTCTAATTTACCTTGATCAGAAGCACCTCTCAAGAGCTCTCACTTTCGCAACCTCCTCATCTTTTCTGGCACCTTATAGCATACATCATGACACCTTTACTACTCTTGGGAGGAAAGAGAAACTGGCTGTGAAAGGGCATCTTTCCTCCAAAGATTCTGTCCTTAGCCCATTCGGCTCAAGATGTACAAAAAGGATGCATTCAGAACAAACAAGTTATCCTAGCATATTAAACACAAAAAGTGTTTTAAAATAATGTCAATAGCACTCAAAACACCAAGTGTTGACCCACATGAAGAAAAACATAGCACTTAATTTTTTATTTATTTTTTGCAATTCAGGAGGATAAAATCCCGCAACCTTTTATTATTAATAGTTAATGGAACTTGAAGAATTCAGCTGCATAAAATGTTTTTTTTGTTTGTTTCTTTGCTCAGCTGTATGGCATAGAAGACCCCACACAAAGCATATCGTTATTAATTTTATCAATATCCCAATGTTGCTCCAAGGATCTTCCCCTTTCTCCCACTGTATCTTTACAATAGCCCTGTTCAGATGTTAGCGCAATGGACAGTGAATGGCTGAGGTTTAGTCAGAAGCCTAAGGGCTGAGAATGGATTCAAACCCAGGTCACACTGGGCATGATGCTAACGGCACCACCATGTTGAGCATCTATTGCTTGCCATAGGTGGACTATGAGCAATGGCATAATATCTAAACCCTAACTTTCTATTTCAACAGAAAAGAAAGGGTGATTAACATGGGAACCTGTCTTAAAGCAATTCAGATCGGTGGTTCCTCTAGCTCAGGGTTTCCCAAACTTGGGTCTCCAGCTGTTTTTGGACTACACTTCCCATCATCCTTGACCACTGGTCCAGCTAGCTAGGGATGATGGGAGCTGTAGTCCAACAGCAAGTGGAGACCCAAGTTTGGGAAACCTTGCTCTTGCTTAATACTGTCTACACTGACTGGCAGGAGCTCTCCAGAGTTTCAGAAAGGAATATTTCCCAGCCGAACCTGGAGATGCCTGGGATTGAATCCAGTACATTTTGAACAAAGAGCCATGTGCTGCACCACAGAGCTACAGCACTTCCAAAGTATGAAATACTCACAGGTTCCCATCCCTAGTTGTACTTGAATACTTTGGTCTTCGTATATTACTAGTATTATTGAGTGTAGCATTTCAAATGCAGCCCTCCAGGCCTCTCCATCTGGCACTCATTCTGGTCTTCACTTACCTGATAGGGGAAGACAGGTGACCTTCACTGGCCTCTTTTAAAAGATATCCTTTGGTGATAAGTGAGATTACCTTTGTACCTGGTCCAGAAGCTGCAGCTGGTGAAAAATACTGCATCTAGACTGTTGATGGGAACTGACTACCATCACCACATAGCTCTGGTATTTTTAAGCTTGCACTGGCTACGCAAATGAAACTGGGCCAGGTTCAAAGTTCTTGTATTAATTTACAAGGCCCCTGGGTCCAGGATAGCTTGAGGACCCCCAGGATAGCCTGAGGACCCCCCCCCCCGATGCTTCTCATCCTTGACCAATCTCTGAGATCTTGTGGGGAGTCTCTGTTGGTCTCCCATGGCTCAGATACACAACTTGTACCCACCAGAAACTCTGCATTCAGTATTCTGGCCCCAACTCCTTGGAAGTCTCTCAGATCAGATCAGGTCAGCCCACTCTCTGTTGAATGTCAGGCACTTGATAAGGGCCTTTTGGATAACAATATAGTGGTACAACAATAAAACTGCTAGCGCATTTTTGCAAAGCTAAGCAGGGTCCGGTATGGTTTCAGATTGGATGGGGTACCACATGTTGAAATTCATGCATTGCAGGGGGGTGGACTAGACAGACATTGGAGTCCATTCCAACTCAACAATCCTATGATTCTATTTCAGCAGGCATTTAAAGCAAGTTTTCTGTTTTTAGCATTTAAGTAATTGCATCCACGATCAGTCGGACACGACTAAACGACTAAACAACAACAACAACAATTGCATCCACAGTATGCTTTTGATTATCATTATGTGCACCACTTAGAAAACAGTTGACATAAATAAATAAGATGCTATGGCTGATCTCCTTCCAGTTGCACACCCAGCTTTAGCAAACTGAAGACACTTGGGGCAAATTCCCAGGATGTCGGAGAAGAGTAAAAATTGCTGATGTTCAATACAATCAGTGTAATGTGACGACAATGTCATTTCTGCAATTAATTACAGAAATTACATGTTGTGCGATTTTACTACAGTGGACAGGAAGGCGAATAATGTAGTACTTGGTGGAACGTAAACTGCAGTGGAACGGAAACAGTTCTGTATGTGACAAACACAGGGCAGAATAGAAAACAAAGCCTTATATCCACACCCACCAGACATGCCTTAGGTCCCTGATTCAGGAAAAGCTGTGGGATTTGAATCCCTAGGCCTATATTCTGTCATGCCACACTGTGAAGTCAAGATATCCTTGCCCCGGCAAGCTTTGCAAGGGGACTTCACACACTTTCTAAGGCAAGGCTGCACAGCTTGCTAAATACCCTGTGGCAGATGCACCCTTTATATTGGTTGGTGCTGTCAACAGTTCACAGTTGTCTTAAGCTGTTCTTTTATTACATATGCCTTTCAGTATTTGTCTGCTTGTTTCCTTTTGAAATCTTGCCAGAAATTATTCATTGGCAGCATGCAAACATCCCAGTAATCTATTAGTAACAGCAAGCCAGGCTAGAGACTCCAGTCACAAAAAAATTGTAGGAGGCAAGCAGGGTTTCTTTTATTTTTTCAAATATATAAAAAGCTATCTATTACATTTTTGTAGTCTTTTTTTTAAGCCCACTCATATCTGAGAGGAGAAGCAGAATAGAAAGCATGACTATTGGAAATTCTTTTTTAAGAGTCATCAACATTGTCGAGTCAAGCAGCCTCTTATTTACTCCCACACTCTCTCAAACACACTTACTTTAAACTCATCATCTCATTTCTAATACTCTAAGTCAAGATGATAAAAGGTAAAAATCAGACATTCTGGCACTTATAAGTGCTTTTCTTGGGGCTGATTCATATCTTCATGAAAACTAACTGGATTAATTCTTTGTTTGGTCATTGGCAGTACACAGCACTCCTGAGGCAGCGGCACAGATTCCAGGACTAACTGTGGCTCTGATACCTGCCCTGGCAGCTGCCATTTTAATGTCCCACAATGCCCTTGACATAGTGTAGTCCTGGAGCATTGTGGGATATATAAAGGGCAACAATCTCCACCAGGGCTTACAGTTACAGATGGATTAATATATATCTGTTCCTGTTCCACTTCGGTTTTGCATTACTCCCCTATCCCTGTCCATCCATTTCAGCTGCCTCATGGTTCTTCTCTTCCATAAAAGGTCCCCGAGAGACCTTTTTAGGCAGAGGTGTCCAAGCAGGGTTTTTGGGTCCCAGAACTTTCACCGGGGAAACCTAAAGATTCATAGCAAATGGCAATCCACAGAAAACCTGATTGCCATTTGCTCTGATTCAGCAGTCTTCATGGGGAAAATGACAGGACAAAAAACAAACAAAACACACAACCCACCACAACAACACTTGGATGTGGACCTTCAAAGCCCAGACTTGTGCCTAGAAACGTTACACCCAAGGAAGTCTGGATGAGCCCTAAATGTGGTGCTGTGCACAGTCTGTCTGATGAGAAACATAATTAGCATGCGCTTGAGAAAATCCTTCTTAAGGTGGCTTATAGCTGTTAGAATAGCAAACATAAATGTTTTTATGTCTGTCCAATGCTGGCAAGACTGCCAAGAGTATGTGAAATTGCAGGGCAGCTAAAGATTTCTGGGTAGAATTTAGCAGGTTATTGAATAAATAATGGGTTTTAAAATTATATTTATAGCAATGTTTTGGGATTATACAAACCACCTGATTATTTGCTGTTGCTAAAAGCTTGGTTTTTCATAGCAAAGAAGTGGTGGGCAAAATGCCTAAGGTTGGAAAACTGTAGTGTTTGGGCAACAGCCCACCCCCGAAACATTAAACTTACTAAGCAGCAGCATAACTTGCCGATTGAAAGTAGCCTTGTTATACACAAACACAAATCCATGCATTCTAAAAGCTAACACATACACACACACACACCTATTTCTTTATGTTGTCTAGCAAATTCATCCCCTGCACCTGTTAGAAGAAATTGTTCTATTGTCTTCATGGTGGCTTAAAAACACAACAATCTCAAAGTAACCATGAAACTGTAGGATGCCCCTTTGGCATGTTTCCCAATTCCCATAGACCAATATTTGCATGGGCACCATCGCAGGAGGCCATTATTGATTAGTCTTTCTACGTGCATTTTAGTATCTCTCTTTCAGCTAAGTTGTGCAGATCCTTGAAAAATACATCATTGGTTTGTTACCTGATGAAGCAGTCCCTCCCTAAGGCCCCACTGTTACAAACTTAATTGTTAATTATGTACACACACAAGAGAATTCTTACAAATATTCCTGTCATAGTACTATACAGCTATGTTGTTGTTTCTGTCAGAATTTGCGTCATTTACATGCTGTCACAAAGAACAGCATGCACCAACTAGATCTTTTTTTTGAGTGCTTTGGTTTTCATCACATTGCTATCATGCATAAACGTCTTCAGAGTTCAGGATGTTTCCAGTATTAAGCTACTAACAAGGTGCAGAATTACTACCCCTCCACTGATGTGGTACAGGCTCTCCTCTTCATTTTATCTTTATTTCCTGTTTATATCCCATCACATCTCACACACACTCTGTCTTTTACCCTGTAGAGCAGCAGTTCCCAATTAGCTAAGTACTGAGGACCCCCTGTCTTTTTCAAAAGCCAGGCTATGGACCCCCTACTTCTGCAAATTTTGATATCTCCATGGAAGTTTTTGTTATGTGAATGGAGTCATGGACCCCCCAGGGTCCATGGACCACCAATTGGGAACCACTGCTGTAAAGTATGTCCATTTGCCCTTCTCGGGAGGGCAGTTTTGCAGGCGGGCTCCGAGCCACTCTCATGAACTGGCCGGATCGTACCCTGCCTCCAAACTGACCAACAGCAGCAGGGCCTTGTGGGCGTTCCCCTGGGTGTGGGATCAACTGCCCAGGGCCAAGATAAAAGGTGGCCTGCCAGGCCATTCAGACTCTTCCTCCTTCGCCTGTTCTCCCACCTACCCTCCCCCAGTTCAGGGTTTTTTGCTGTTGGTACCGTGCGCTGCTCTGGTTCGCCAGAAGCAGCTTTGTCATGCTGGCCACATGACCCGGAAGGTGTCTGCGGACAAATGCCGGCTCCCTCGGCCTATAGAGCGAGATGAGCGCACAACCCCAGAGTCGGACACGACTGGACCTGATGGTCAGGGGTCCCTTTACCTTTACCTTTACAGCCTTGCTATGGACTACATTGGTCACCATATTTTGAGGCGGGGCTGTAATTTTCCCCATTTGGCAAACTGGCACTGGCTATTTGGTTTTTCACCTACCTCATAGCAATTGTCACAACTTTGTAAGGCGGATAGGCACTGGGTAAGCCTAGAACTTGAATGGAGGGGAGGTTGTAGCTTCCGTCTGCCCCTCCACGGGTAAAGGTATCTTGCTAAAAGGATCCGGGAGAAATGGCCCCTGTCCAACACCCAGACGGGGACTAGGGCCAGCCCACTCCTCCAACGGGAACCACTTGGGGGACGCCCCAATTTGACGTAGGTCATAGTGTCTTTCCCTGTCGGTTGGCTTCACCTTTAGGGACACTGCCAGCAGACTGGCTGGCATGAGATACACAGTGGCTTATCCCAATGCCTATGGCCAAAACCTACACATCTGTAACCAATAAAGTTGTGGCCTTATTTGATCACATAAATCCAACATACTTTCTGATTATTTAATCCTCAGGGAACGGGGTGATCATGGGGCCTCACCACACAAGTGTCCCTGGATAGTTATCATTGACTGTTTCTGTTCCCACAGATTTCTGCCCCTCTCCCTTCCATATTTATTATTCCCCCCCACCATCATGGCACAGAGGCTTCTAGGATTGCCAAATAAGCACCCTTATTTATTTGCCCCAAAAAAGCACTCCTTTCTTTTTTGCAAAAACAACACCTTTTTTGTTATGAGGTTAAGAATATTTCAGAGAGAAAACCCAATAGCAATTTTTTTTTTACCAAATTTCCTCATTGCGTATCAAATTTATATCCCAACTGTCCTCCCAAAGGAGCCCCAAGGTGGCAAACAAGTGATAAAAAAAATCAAGCCAACCACAGATGCTGCCTTGAGCTCCTGGGAAGAAAGACCAGACATAAATGTAGTCAATATGTATCATAATTGCCCTACTACTAATAATAATGGGTGAATAAAAGTTATTGGACTACAGAATATCTGAATGATACGTGTGTTCAATTAAGGCTGATCTATCTGGGCATATGGGGCACTGTTATGATTTTTGTCCAAGCAGAGCAGAAAACAGCTGCAGCGAGGCCGGTCTGACTTTTGCCTGTCTCACTAAACCGTGAGAAAGCTGTCTTATCTGTTTTCCTACATGTGATGTTTACGTTTCACTGTACTATTGTAATCCTAGCCTTTGTGCTCTCTGTCCTGGCTTGCTATGATGCCGAAAGGACGTGCTTTATGCCAGCTCTGTCTTACGGAGACGCACTTTTCTACAATAAAATAGTTTAGCCTTAATTATGGCTTGTGTGTGTTGTTCTTCATGCTGGAGAACAATCACATATGACAGCGCCACAGGACTACTAAAGTAGCCGGGGATGTGCGCACACGGCTTTGCTCTGGCTTTGGGGCAGTCTCACAAACTGCCCCAGGCGGCGTATTTGCTGACACAAACTTTTGCCTGCTTTCAGGCTGCCCCCCACCTGCTGGCCTTGTTTACAACCAGCCCTGAGAGTTGGCTCGGTCTACCAGCTCAGCCCCTGTAGAACTCAACAAGGAGAGCAAGGGGACAAGAGTATAATTTGTTGGCTCCACCTATTATTGGTTCTGGCTCCACCCACTGCACACATTAGAGGCGATCCCCGCTTCAGTAAGGCTTTGAGTTTGCCTTGATAATGGTTAAACATTTATCAGGCATTTGCATAAGACTATATATATCTCGTTATTAGAATCGCATCTGATAGCAAGCAAAGATTTGGGCTGTGTGTGTGTGGCAACACCCCACAAGAAACCCAATAGGACCAGAGGAGGAAAACAGTCTGAAGACATATTAATGGGATAATCAAGCTTTCGGTGCCATCAGGGAGAGCCTGGCAGCAACAGAAATCATTATTAATATGAGGCAAGGTTTCCTATAAAAACTACTGCCCCCCCCCAAAAAAAAACCCATTTCAACTCCCTGTGAAGATCTCTTCTGAGTATTGCATGCTCGGGTTTTGTGTTTGCAGACTCCGAGTGACAAATTTTTATGTGTCAAAGCTATCCAGCAAGGGAGGAGATAAATCTGCTAGGTTTTCTAAAGAAGCAAGAGTTAGGGGTTGGGAAGAAAACCCCAGAAGGATAATCTTTTGCAAACTCACATCTACATTCACTGTTTCCGTGTGCTTTCAACACAAGCCTTCAAACAAAATAGGCATTCCTTCTTACTAATGCTTTAAGGCTGTAACTACATGCTGACCTACATCAGGGTAAGAGCCTCAAGCCCAAGGGTGAAATGTGGCCCCTCGGGCATTTCTGTCTGGCCTAAGGGACTATCACAAGGCAATGTTCCTTCTGCAACACAGTGCTGGGGTCCTGCCTCCCTTTCCCCATCTGCCATCAGTAGAAAGCACAACATATTTAAGCACATATATCAACAAATAAATGTATTATATAGTTTATTACAGGGGTTAACAACTTGGCACCCCCCCCCCACCAATGTTGTGGGTTACAACTTCCACTGGTCCCAGCCAGCATGGTCAATAGCCAGAGATGATGGGAGTTGCAGTCCAAAACATCTGGAAGACACCGTGTTGGCTCCTCCTGGTTTATCATGTAGTACAGGGGTCAGCAAACTTTTTCAGTCCACTGTCCCTCAGACCATGTGGTGGGCCAGACTATATTCTGAAGGGGGGGGGGAGAGAATGAACAAATTCCTATGCCCCACAAATATCCCAGAGATGCATTTTAAATAAAAGGACACATTCTACTCATGTCAAAACACGCTGATTCCCAGACCATCCGCGGGCTGAATTTAGAAGGTGATTGGGCCAGATCCAGCCCCTGGGCCTTAGTTTGTCTACTCATGATGTAGTATTTAATTATTATTAATTCATTCCTAACTATGAGTGTCAGTTCAGCTGACAGATAAACTTACTTTATGACATAACAAAATTATGTATCATTGTAGTTTCTGCAAGCATTAGCTACCAAAATTAAGAAGAGAAATTATCAACTGTTTGCATAACCCAAACAAAAAGTCATTCATTATGAAAAATATGAATCACTTGATATTTAAATAGGTATAGCCTCCTTGAATGACTTATTGCTTGCTCTCTCTTTTTTCTTTGTGAACTTTTCTTTGTGAACTTTCTTTGTGAACAGATTTAGATAGCAAGTTTACTTTCTTCTGAGAGCATAAGAGCATTAACATTTCTTGCCCTGTGGTAGATCGACTTAGGTGATCCTTTCTCAGTTCCAGTTAACAAAAAGTATGCTCACCAGATGCAACTGATATCAGGATGCAACCAAGCATTTTTAGAGTAATGCATACTTGTAGGAATAGATTTTCCAGGCCTGTAGCATATATTTGGAGTGAAACAGAATCAGGGATGGAATTTGTAGTGTTTGTGACAGACCCATTCCTTGATCCAGACCAGGATATCGGAATGCTCTGAGCTATGCGTAGACTCGTTCACCACAGGATTTACAGCAAGCAGACAGAAGAGGAATTCTGGAAGAAAGAACATCACTCTGCATGTAGCTCTAAGCAAGGAAGGAACTCAAAAATTAAACCGTGCATCTTTAAAGCATAGTCTGAGTCCAGATTCTTATTTCCAAGACTCTGAGGCCTCTGAAGAGGAACACAACATGATTCCAATTCAGAAAGAAGGTAGGGCCAGGCTAGGGTTGGGGGAGAAATGTGATTCAGTTTGCATTTAACGGCAAGCCTACCTAATTGACACTTTCTGAAAATAATAAGGGAACTGAAACACATCTATCTTTCAAAATTCACACTTCTCTGAATTTTGCTGTGTACAAAATTGCGTATAAAAATGCATATGGTAAAGTATCCATAAGAAATGCTTACAGTTGACTCACAATATATGTGCATTGAACTTGCGCGATCACAGATTTATGCACTTGGCAGCCAGCCAGCTATAAATACACAAATCAAACACATGCAAGGCACAGGGCTTTAAAGCTCTCAGGTTTGTGTAACGGGCAATGTCCTCTTGGCACACCAGCTTCATAAACGCAGGGATGGTCAGACAGGGGTGCTTCGGGGATGTTCTGACTAAATGAGATTTCAGTTTTATGTAGAAACCCCACTCCCAAAAAAAGATAATCCCTGCAGAAGTTGCAAGCCAACTGTGCATCAGTAAAATACATTACAAAAATACATTGTGTTAAGATTGCTTTGCAAAACTTTTAGGCAAACTTGCATTAAAATGCTCAATTTTCATGAGGACTTTTTAAAGAAAAAAAGCAAATAGAAGATGGAAAATTAGAAACTGAGGGAAACTGGCCCACTCAGATATGAGAATCTATTATCCTTCTACCACAATTCAGACTAGTGCAATGTACCACAAAAAGTATGGTAGAAACATGTGTATACAACAACTCAAACACAAAAAAATTATCCACAAGGTTACACATCAACTCACAAAACATATAACACACATGTGGTTAAATCTGGAACTTGTTGGGCCTGCGGAACTAGCAAGTAAACTTCAAGCACACAGTACAGAAGACATGATTAATAGATGGATGACTCCATGATGGATGAGGCCATGACATTTCTGTGAAATCTCTGCCCAGAATGCAAACCAAATGGACCAGAAGCATCTGGGCAGGGCAATGTCACAGAGAATGCAGAGATGCCCAACCAGCCAGAAGATAGAGGTGGGGCTAGTGGCATGCCAACTGCTGATACCAAGGAGGGAAAATGTAGCGAGAAAGCGAGGGCAACCGACAGAAGGCTGAAAGTAAAGGCACCCAAAAACAATGCATCTGGCAATCTTAGCCTCAAAGAAGCAGTACCCAGCAGAGTAGAAGAGCAACATGAGGAAGTTGGGGGGGGAGACACCCCCCAGTGTTGAATCAATGAGGGGGAGGAAGGAGTGTTGGGGTCAGCAGGGTCTCTACACTACAGCAATCAGAAGCATTTCTGGCCAGTTAAGTTACTGGAAAGAGAGTTCTCAAGGAGAGCTGCCATTGCGAGGTGGGCAGGAGGGCATCCCTGTTGGTTTGGGCTTGGGGCTGGAAGCCACAGCTGCCAGGACCTGCTTGTTGCTGGGCAGTTTGGAATGTAGCAACTTTGGAGGACGTCCCAGCGTCCATATAAAGATCCCCACGTGGATCTTGGGTCACTCTTTTCAGAGCTTCGGATCTCCCACCCCCCCCCCCGTCCCTGGTATAGGTGGTGTTGGCCTTGCTGTGCCGGGTAGGGGTCGCCTCCGCTTGAGAGGGGCCTGGTAGGAATTTTGTCCATTTGGCAGATTGGCTGAGCCACCTGGTTTTTGCCTACTACACAGCAAATAGTCACATTTTGTAAGGTTGGCGGTTAGGCATTGGTTCTGTGGTATGGGTGGGCGTTTCCCACCAAGAAGTGATCTGGAAATGGGAATTCCGCAAAGGAATCCAGGGACTCAACATTGCTGTCCAAACCTGGTGGGTGCAGGGCCATGCAGGAGTCCCTGTGGACCCCTGGGGAGGGGGAGGTTCCGCGTGATCCGGGCCCTGTTAACTCTCCCCAGCTAATGGTTTCCCTTCGCTGACAAGTGGTCAGCTCTGTCCCGCTGCGACAGCTAGTCTTGCTGCTGACTAGGGTCAGCTCTGTCCCGGTGGACAGCGTGAACCAATGCCTACGCAACCACTCACGTGATTTGTATTCAATAAATGTGGCCAAAAATGCCCAAAAACCAAACCAAAAATTATGTCTCCCGTGTGAGTTCATTAGGGGGGGATGACCGGTTGCCCTACGCACGCAATAAATACAAAAGGCATTTCATGATGACAAGGGTCCCAAGCTCAGTGGAGTTCATCAGGTGGTATATGGAGATAAGAGACACCCTGGTGTTCTGGAGATCTCTTGGACTTGTAGGCTCAGGTGGATTTAGGGAGATGTGACTTGTTCAGTCACACTGGCCACTGAGCCTTGGGGGTGCCACAGCTATGATGTATGAGGTGAGAGGTGGGGGGGGGCGGCACCAAATTTAGGTGATGCTGAAATTTGAGACTCCAATATCTGCCACTGCTTGTAGGCCTTGCAGGGAAAGAGTTCACATCCATTTTACACACAGAGCACACTGGTGAGGATAAAATTAGTTCCATGGGCAGTAAGTGAATCACTGACAGAGAACTGAGTCAAAACAAACACAGAACAGTAGATGAAAGTGAACCAAGAAGCCAAAAACCACCTATCAACTTTGCTCACATGCATTTAGGCTGCAATCCCTAACCCTGCTTACCTGGAAGTAAATCTCATTGAATTCAACAGGATTTACTTCTGAATATACATGGTTAGCATTACACTGTTGGTCAAGGACTTAAGCATGCAAACATAACTTATGGTTATGGCCTAATAAATATGCCCACGCCTTTCATTTCCTTGCCAGAACATTTTAACTGAGGTCCTGCCTATGAATTTTGCCTCCCCTGTGCAACAAACTTCAATATTCCTGGAAAAATAATGTAGCCAAGAGTGATTTAAAATGCAAAGAAGTGATTTATTTGGGGAATAATGAGAAAGATCCATACAAAGCAGGAAAGTAAAAAATTAATGCTTTTAAAAACTCCCTGACGTGAGCCTTTAATTTGTCTTGATATTGTCAGTTTAGTAGAGGGGCCAGCCTCTCCTGTCGCAACCCACACACTCAGGGTTACCAGGTCAAGAGCATCCCAAACTCTTGAGTTTCCAGGGCCCAAACCTGAAACCTAGAGGTGGCCCCCGGTGATGTCATTAAGCACGACACATTAAGCAATGACAGTAACTGCTGGAAGCAAGTCATTCAAATAAAAAACAAGAAGTCTAAAAAATGAGCAACTATGTCACTAGCTGAAAATTAAGACACAAACCTTAGCTAAAGGGATGTTCCTATGAGCCCCATCCCTACACAGAGAGCCTATATAATAATTTGCAGTTGGCTGCAGCCGTTGTTATTACTGTTGTTGTCGTTGTTAAATGGCACTCATCCACCTGTAGATTCAAGCCCTTCACCTGCCACCTGGTCCAGGAAGACAGGCAAACCTGGAGACTCTAGGTCAGTCCTGGAGATGGGGCAACCCTACCCACCCACTCCAATTGGCCCTCCAAAAAGTAGTAAGCCTACCTGTGGTCATAGTTTCAATCAGCTTTCAGTCCAGCTTTTCAAAAGATCTAAATGGAGATTCCAAAAGAGCAATAGATCTCCCTGAGCCAAAGTTTTCTTCCACCCAGGCTCCTGAGCCTCAGTTTGCTTCTCAAATAAACTTTGCTACTCAAAGGTAGAACTGCTGGGAAAGGGGAAGGATCCCAGCAGAGGGGCTGATGGGAAATGGAGTTCCTGGCTCAGTGTTCTATTATGTTCTCTTGTTCTTTGCTACAGAGAGTGGGGAGCTTCCTGTGATTTCAGTGCTGGTACCCAGCTTTCAGCTGTGTGGCAGCAAGGCTCAACCCACATAAAGTCCTTGTGTAAGGGAGCAGATAGATTGTTGTTAAAATTTCTATACCGCCCTTCATCCAAGGATCACAGGGCAGTTTACAATATAAAAACACACAAATGCATAGCACAATAACTAACAAAACAATAACTCCCTGCCCCCACCCAAACACAGTTTAAAAGGCCATAAAGGTAAAGGTACCCCTGACTGTTAGGTCCAGTCGCAGACGACTCTGGGAATGCGGCACTCATCTCCCTTTAATGGCCGAGGGAGCCGGCGTTTGTCCACAGACAGTTTTTCCTTGCCTTGGTTATTTTGATTGCCATTTTATGTACAGGCAATGACCATTTTAAAGGTAAAGGTAAAGGGACCCCTGACCATTAGGTCCAGTCGTGACCGACTCTGGGGTGGCAGCGCTCATCTCGCATTATTGGCCGAGGGAGCTGGCGTACAGCTTCCAGGTCATGTGGCCAGCATGACTAAGCCACTTCTGGCGAACCAGAGCAGCACACGGAAACGCTGTTTACGTTCCCGCTGGAGCGGTACCTATTTATCTACTTGCACTTTGATGTGCTTTCGAACTGCTAGGTTGGCAGGAGCAGGGACCAAGCAACAGGAGCTCACCCCGTTGTGGGGATTTGAAGCACCGACCTTCTGATCAGCAAGCCCAAGAGGCTCAGTGATTTAGACCACAGCGCCACCCGCGTCCCTTTAAAAGGCCATAGATTGTTTAATTAAGCAAAGGCCTGGGCGAAGAGAAATGTTTTTGCCTGGCATCTAATAAGAAAGGGCACATATGTTAACTATTCTTTCTTGTAAGCTGTTTTTTAAAATAAGAAAATTAATGCAGAGCATTTTAGTAATATCACTTTGCGCAGTATAAAAGCTTATAATTAAAATATCAAAACAGCAATTGTTTTCACTGCAAGTGTACTGAAAGTCATTAGTATGATGTGAGTTGTGTAATGTGCACATACTGTCAACCACAGAATTCATTCTAAATCATTCCCTGGACAGATTCTAATTAACTTCCTGAAAGAAAAAAAGAGAGAGAGAAGATTCCTGTTATAGTTAGAATGAAATTATGTAAAAACTTTCCTGGTAGGAAATTCTCTGAAACAATGTTGAGAGCTCTCCTGATTTGTCATGAATGAAACACAATTACTCATTTCAAAATGGGAGCTTGGCTTTTATAGCTCTGTATAGAAGAGTGGAAAGCTAAAGAAACAGGTAATTCGTGAGAAAACAGAGTACTTAATTGTATTATGGTTGAAATGTTTAGAATTCACACACTCGTAAGCAGCTCACAGGCAGAAAGATCATCTCACCACATTGGTAAAATAAATTAGATATCAACGAGAAAGTTACTGTCCAAGCATTCTTGATGTACAAGTTCATTAGCATTTCCCCCTTGATCACATTATTAACTAAGTCTGGAAATGTATTAAGTCATAATCAGAACATAATCATAAAGAACCTCCAAAAAGCCAAAAGTGTTGTAGCTGTTCATCTTCACATCAAAGTCCATTTCAAGCAGACATTCACAAATGCACAAACTGCAAAAATAACATAAGAGTATAAGAAGAGCTCTTGGATGAGGCCAAAGGACCATCTAGTCCAGCATCCTCAGCTCACAGTGGCTAACATTGTTTTGTTGTTATTATTTATTGTGACTTTTAGCTGCTTGTTCCCCAAAGGTCTCCAAGTTACTTACAACCATGTTAAAAACACAAATACATATTTTATCATAAAGCAGAACAAGAACAAAAACAAATCATGCAGGACCTGAGTGCAATAGCACCCTCCTGTTTTGTGATTTCTAGCAACTGGTTTCATAGGCTTACTACCTCTAGTTGTGCAGGTAGAACACAGCCATTGAGGCTAGTAGTCATTGAGAGTCTCATCATCCATTAATTTGTTTAATTCCTCCCCAAAGCCATCTAGTATATAGATGTATTAAGCTTCTTCCAAGTGTCAGGGCTTCTTGTGAAGAACTTTAGGTAGCTCGAGTGCTAAGTGTGGTTCTTGGGAGTAGTCTAGGGTGATGGAAAGGTTGTTAAAATGCATGGGAGTATAACTACAGAATTAAAAGTGGCATCATATCCAAACAGCTTTGACTGGAGCCATGTTGATTTCTTCCAATCGATATGTGGGTGAGTGGTGGTGGTGGTGGTGGGGTTTGGGGAGCAGGATTGCAGATGTCCAACTTAAGTGTTCATGGAAAGGTCTAAAATGAACGTCTGTATGCCCAGCTGGGTTCTCCATATGATCAGGAAACCTACTTTTCCTGGCCTCCTGATATTTTCCCTTGGCCTAGAAGCAGCTGAGTAATTTGGATATGCAGAGGCTTAAGGAGAAACTGAGGTCAAGTTTGGTGAGGTAGTCCAAGAATAGGCATGGTCCAACAGTAGAGTTGAGTGCTAAACTTAACCCAGCTCTGGTGCCTGACTCCATGATTGGATCTCTGCTGGATCCAGGGGTCAAGATACCCTGATCAACACATGGAGATTGGTGGGGTGTTGGGACAAAAAGAAGCATCCCTGCTCCCCACACCTCTGCACATGAGTGTACATGCATTTGCTGTTTGAAGAGTGTTCCTCCTTATGGGTGGACAGATCCATCATTGTTGGATTTCGGTGACATTTGCTGGTGGTTCACATCTCCATGACTAATTGCAATTATGATGTGTTTCTATCAGCAGACATAATCTATTGCAGCAAAATGTACTGGTTCCTATAGCCCCTAGCAATTACTTTCAGACATATTTAATTAAAAATAGTACCACAGGATTTTTTATTCTTCTTTTTAAAGACCACTGGATAAACGCCTCATTGTTTTAGGCATGCTTCAGTCTTTACCATAAATGATGTACATACAATTACACAGCAACAGTTCATTAATTAAACCCATAATTAAAAGCACACTGCAAGAGTGTAACTTTGATTAAAATTAGCACTGCCTCTGTAATTTTATTACAGAAACATGTGACACTTGATATGTGAAATGCAAGACCAACTTTCTGAGTTTTCTGTCACTTGAGTAAACAGAACGTATTTTACCTGATTTGTAAATGAGTCATTCAGAAAAAGGAGGCCCGCTTTGTGTTGGCATTGTTAAATTGTTTGGTTTGTGTATGATGCGAACATGCATGTTATTTCTATGCTTTGACTCTAAAATTCCCAATAATCCAAATATGAATTAAGAAGCCTATTCCATGGCTTATAAATATACACAGAGGGCTCGCCCCATGCTTTCTAGGCAGAGGTCCTCGCATTAAAGTGCCGGATAGAAGCACTTTTTTTTTTTTTTTTTTGCTTTGGTCCCAGCGCTTTCCCTGCAAAAACGCACTCCTTTAATGCATTGGAACAAACAGCAATTCAGGTTTTCTATGGAATTGTTTTCAGCAGTAAAAAGCAGGTTTTCGCGGCAAAAAGCACCAGGGCAAAAAAACCCCCCCACAAAACAAAAAGGCACTCAGACACAGTAGTCTGTAGTACAGAAGAAGAAGAAGAAGAAGAAGAAGAAGAAGAAGAAGGGGGAAAAACAAAATTTGGCCATTAAGTGCACTGAAGCTAGGCTTCCGCAATTTTAAAGTTTGTAATAAAGTTCTCTTACCAGACTAAATTTTATCTGCATTACAGGTATATAAAACGCTCCATTGTCTTCTGTACCTCTTAATCACATATTAAAATACAGATATAATGCTTTTCCTAAAAGGGAACACATAACCAAGCTCAAGCAAAATGCTT
Organism: Darevskia mixta; assembly: GCA_034641385.1. NCBI lineage: Eukaryota > Metazoa > Chordata > Lepidosauria > Squamata > Lacertidae > Darevskia > Darevskia mixta. The sequence goes on along the minus strand of JAWWNH010000061.1, from coordinate 5,925,470 downwards.
GAAAGTCCCACAGGAAGAAGCAGCAAGGCCTTTGTGTGAGATCATGTTGAGTGCAAGCTCTTTCTAAGAGCTTAGGTAGAAATGAGGCTTGCAATTTTACTTCAACCTACTGCCTGGGGCTCTGCACTAGGACCACAGTAGCAAAATACATCCAAACCCAAATTAAACATGCAATTGGGAGGGGGGGGGGAAGATGCCCTCAGAGCTGCTTGCATGTCTTCTTCACCCTCCTCTCCACTACTCCCTTTGACAGCTGTAGATCACTCTGGGTGGACCTGATCTAAGCTGGGGTGACCCAGGGCTGCTGCAACCAAATCCTGGGTCAACCCAAGTCAGTCCAATTTGGTTAGATATACAGTGGTACCTCGGGTTAAGAATTTAATTTGTTCTGTAGGTCTGTTCTTAACCTGAAACTGTTCTTAACCTGAGGTACCACTTTAGCTAATGGGACCTCCTGCTGCTGCTGCACCGCATCGTGCGATTTCTGTTCTCATCCTGAAGCAAAGTTCTTAACCTGAGGTACTATTTCTGGGTTAGCGGAGTCTGTAAGCTGAAGCGTCTGTAACCTGAAGCGTCTGTAACCCGAGGTACCACTGTATGGGGTTTGATCAGAGCCCTAGTATACCCTAATAACAGAGTGATTGTATGTGTGGAATCTTGAAATTATTGCCTGTGTGGATCTGTGTGGAACAAAAATGGCACCATTTACACAGAAGAAGGAGATATTATCAGGCTTGGGAGGCAACCCGACTCCATTGAACTCACTGGTCCCTTTCCTTGCTATCTAGTCCATCCTTTGCAATTGCTAGCATTGTAAGGCCCAGTTCACATGCTGAGCAGGCTCCAAATGAGAGCATGAATGAGAGGCTGGGACCACTGGACTCACCTGCGTGGAGGCACTCACTACATGAATTGGCACTTCCATGCTGAACATACATACAGTGACCACAATTACTCTGAATGGCAAACCTTCTCACTCTCTTTTGCAGCCAACCCTGAAAGAAGAATCCTGACAGCAGCAAATGTTTTTCACAAACCATACTGCCTCCCATTTTAGCTCCGCCTAACTTTGCTGACCCAAACCTGGGGCAGCACATCTCATTTCACCACCTGAGCTGAAACAGGAAGATGCCAAATCATCAATGAGATCTCTTGAAATCTCACCAGAAGTCGCTGCATTGCAACCCTGGCGACAGGTGCAGGAGGGGTGGCCAGGGGGTCACCACCCCACCGCACAAGATTCTGAGTCAGCCCTGAGTCCAAAACACATGAAGACTGTTCCTTCCTGCTTCAAGAATCCAAACTAAATGCAGCATTCCTTAAAGGAGTTCTCTGGAATTCCAACTCAAGGCCATTTTCTTGGAGCAACAGTGGTGCAAGAACCCCCATGTGCACCAAGGAAAGGTCTGGTGCAAGTACTTAACACATGTGCAGCTGCTCCCCCTGCCCAAAAAGAAGAAGAAGAAAAGAAAACATTCATTGGCAATTCATCTGAAAAACATTGGCTCAGCAGATTTGAATGCTCACTCCTGTTGTATTATTAATGGTAGCTGCTTCAAGTGTTCTTTTCCTCACATCTCTCTGGGGAAGTGGGGAAGCAAAATAACAGATTGTTAAGAGGATGAAACCAAATTAAAAAATAAAGCACATGCAAATGATTTGCTCTTGGTATGGATTCGGGAACTTAAGACAGCACACAGCAGAACACAGCAGTAGCACTGCACTGAGTGTAAACCAGGACAAAATTATGCCTACAACCAAATCTATTGACAGCATATTTAAGTCTCTGAACTTTTTAGCACAGATGGGCTGGATTGGCTGGAACACTTGCATTTATAACTGTGTGTGTGTGAGGGCAGGGGGAAGATTTGTAGATACGTGGCCTCTGGTGTTTGACAGATGAAAATGGCCACGTTTTCTTTTTTTTAAAGCAAAACATTTTCTTTTAAGGTCTTTATAAAAGGGAAAACTATTGCACTAATATAGAACACACATGCCCTTCTAGCTTCCTTAAATATGAAGCATTGTATAATTAATGATCCCTCTTAAAAAGGTGGATGGTTTCGTTAACAGCTGTGATGCACCCAGACAGAAAGCATTTCCGTAGCAGACCAAAGGGATGGCTGTAAGTAAATGTTTACTACATTTGCCTCATTCCAGCAATTAAGCAAAGGGGCCTATCTTACTGATAAGACTGGATGCTCTCTTTGACTCAGAAGAAGCTTGTCAAATGCCATAAAAGCTGCAAACTGATGTTGGCATCACTGCAGTGTCGCTCAATGTGACTATTCATCCTTTCTTCGATAGCTGGGATGAAGCGGTAATAAGTGAAATAAGCATCAAACCTGGCAGATGAAATTTTTGTATTGCCTCAGATTTAATTGGTTGTCTGTTGGGCCAGTTCACACATTCAGTTATGAGTCCTGAAGAGTTCATTAATCAAATATGTGGGTCAATTGCCCCACAAAGGGACAACCTTGTCATCCTTTTCCATGGGGACGATTTTACAACAGGCTATAATAGAATTGGCAAGGAGATTCTCAAATCATTCGCCCCAGGCTTAGAAGCCCTACTGTCTGACATCTTCACAAGTGGTCGAAAGAGAGGCAGCTGCTGCTGTTGATTATTTTAATTGCCTCAGTTTCACCAACCTCCATTCTCCTCTTCCTCTCCATTTCTTGCCTCATTATTCTCCCTTGCAGCTGCACCATTTATTGACATCTCTCCACCCTTTCTCTCCATCTTCCTTCCCTAGGGTGAATGGCCATAGCTCAGTTATAGAGTATCTGCCTTGCAAGCAGAAAATCCTAGGTTCAACCCCTGGCATCTCCAGGTAGGGTTGGGAGAGACCCCTGCCTGAAATCCTGGAGAGCTGATGCCAGTAAGTGTGGACAATACTGAGCTGGGTGGACCAATGGTCTGATTTGGTATAATGAAGCTGCCTATATTCCCTTGTCTCTCCCCTACCCACTTCATCCATTAAGTCTTCCCTTTTAACTGGGCCCACCCACTCTCCTCTTCCAGCCAAGACATCCAATTGCTTTTGCCTTCTTCCAGGTCAACATGCACCTCCCTTTCAGTGTTAGCCCTGCAGTCATTCACACTGATGATGATGTAAACTGTACAGATGCCCTCAATCAACACTTAATTGGCCATTAAGGAGGCTGCAGCCTCCAGCCCCCAATTTCAGGTGACAGTAGGGTGTTCACACACCACATTCAACAAGTGTACAATTTGTGTACATGTGTACATAAGACCTGAGTTGCACAAATTAACAGGTGTACACTCTTTCACACAAAGACTTGCACATGTTATATTCTGTCGGAAGCAACTCAGAGTGGCTGGGGCAACCGAGTCAGATGGGTGGGGCACTAGTAGTAGTAGTAGTAGTAGTAGTAGTTAACTTAAACCCATGTTCAGTTTAGCATGTGAACAAGTCTAGAGGTACTTGCATTGCAGCACCAAACCTTACACTGAAGCTCTGTGCTGACTTCTTTTTTACCAGAGGCTTATATAAACTTCTCAAGTTTGTTGAACTGCAATTATGCAGTTCAGTTGGGGGAGTAACACAAATGAACCTATGCTGCAGTTGGATTTATGGTGCTCTGAATCACAAAGTTATATTGACCTTATGAGTCGGAAATCCAATGTTTGGCCATGGATGATGACAGGCTTGAAAGATAGCTTTTTGCCAATGTTCACAGAACAAAAGGACTCTCTCTCCCCACCCACCCTTGATTGTCTGAGCCAGGAGATGTATAACTTTGACCCAGTTCCATTTACTGTTGGCCTCAGGCTCAGGGTAGACAATCTCCTGGACAATCCCCTATTGATTAACCCCCTCAAATATTGTTAAATCTTATATTCCCTTTTTCCAAATCACCCAGAAAGATAAAAGTGTACTCTTTGATTCTCCTAGTATCCTTAATGTGTATAACTAATTCAGTTAGGTAGCATTGGTCCCTAGAGCAAGTTGCCCATATTGGCTTTAACCAAATCTGCCTGTTTCAATTGGACCTTAGATACCAAGGCAAACAAGATTAGTATTGGCTAAATGGCGATATGGCTTGTAATGTCAACAACCTCAGATTGCTAGCAGTTTTGTGCTCTCTCTCTCTCTCTCTCTCTCTCTCTCTCTCTCTCTCTCTCTCTCGGATCCCAGGGCTCCTAGGCTGTATGTAAAATAGGGCTCTGTTTGCTACATTTCCCCCCCCCCCACTGTGCTTCTCACTTCAAGCCACCCCTAGTTCAAATCACCACTGATTTGTGTGAATATTTCCTCCTTGGGGGCAGAACCCAACTTTCTGTCTTGACTTTAGACCAGGAGTTGCCAGTGGTACTCAGAACTCCTTGCACTATACTAGCTATGCTGTTTGGAAATTTGCCCATAGAACTTTTAAATAAAGAACTTGCATCCTAGTGGGAGAACAACATAACCATTGACAAAAGGTGTGAACTGGCAAGCCTCCATTTAGCCCCTGACAGCACAAAAAATGGACAGGGATTATGTAGCCCACATCTGGACAGTCACATGATCCCCACTGCTAATCTATCTATCTATCTATCTATCTATCTATCTATCTATCTATCATCTACAGCAGGGATGGCCAACTCCCAAGAGACTGCGATCTACTCACAGAGTTAAAAACTGGCAGTGATCTACCCTCTTTTGGGGGGTTCGGATCAAAGTTGTTGAGATTTTTCTGGAAGGAGGTAAAATTTTGAGCTTTTTTTAGGGGAGCCACAGTTGTTCAGCATCTTTGGGGGGAGCCAATGATCTACCAGTGATCTACCACAGACGTCCAGTGATCTACCGGTAGGTCACGATCTACCTGTTGGATATGCCTGATCTACAGTATGTATCTATCTATCTATCTATCTATCTATCTATCTATCTATCTATCTATCTATCATCTATCTATCATCTATCTATCTATCTATCTATCTAATCTATCATCATCATCTATCATCTATCTATCTATCTATATCTATCTGTCTATCTATCATCTACCTATCGTCTATCTATCTGCATGTGCACAGTGTACACATACTCAGGGTACTTCTTTTTGAGGGAAGGGTGCATTTTAGGTGATGCAGCTGCTGGCTGGTGCTGATGAGAGTTGGGGAGGCTCACAGGTTCCTCTCCCCTGTCCTAGATCAGAGGAAATTGTAAATGACCTCCCTCCTTATGAGAGGCCCCATCAGTTTTGGCATTCCACCGGCTCCTGTTTAGGCAAGCATTCCAATGAACAGAAATTGTGATTTTATTAACTGTTTTAATTGTCATGCTTTTAATTGTTTTATTGTCTATCTTAATTCAGGATTTTAAAAATGTTATCGTGTATTTTAATTATTGATTTTATAGTTGTGAACTGCTTAGGATATAGATCAGGCATCCCCAAACTTCAGCTCTCCAGACGTTTTGGACTACAATTCCCATCATCCCTGACCACTGGTCCTGTTAGCTAGGGATCATGGGAGTTGTAGGCCAAAACATCTGGAGGGCCGCAGTTTGGGGATGCCTGATATAGATAGTATATTTATTATTTTCATCATTATTATCATCCTGTTGCAAAATAAGCACTGCTGGTAGTGGTGGACTTTTGATTGCTAGAACGACTGTCTCATGCTTCATCTGGGCATTTTGTATTTTTCCTAGCACACGGAGGATTCCATACAGGCCTTATATGTGTTGGCTAACTTTGCAATGCACCTTCCTCAGTAATTAAACACCACAAGGTTATCTAATAGGACAGCTTGTAGCTGAAGACCTGTATATTTTTATATTTGGTGGAAATGTAATTATTCCATTTGACAAGTTAATGAAACTTGTTGACTCACATTAAGAGTGTTATTTTTCAGGATATTCATTCTGTATCCAGTCATCTGGTGACATTCATTTATAGTGACTCAAATAAACCTTTCCAAATATAGTTTTAATAAGGTTCGGGTAGCAGAGGATGTCAGCAGAAAGGTAGAGGTATTATAATTGCCTCAAAACTATAGCAGCAGCAACCCAAAGCGTTTTATTAGTTCATTACATTATTAAAAAGTTTGCCCTTCTGCGTGACAGTTAATAAAGAAAGCTGGTACAGAAGAACAAAGCTGCACCAGACACTGTCCCTGTTTGTTTTAACAAGCATTTGCACTGCATTCAATTTTTCAGTTTTAGGGCACAATCCATTGGTGCCTGGGAGGGTATGCCAGAACCATAGGATTTGGTGAGTCTCCGTCTCCATAAGTGAAGATGAGCCACACCCTTAGAAGCCTTCTTCCAGCTGACATAGGAGGACTTCCACCATGGGCCATGTGGCAAAGAACTGTGCTCTGATAGCAAAGAACATGAAAATGCAGTGTTTCCTGGACTGAACAGGTCAGACTTGGGATCCACTGGATCCAAACCCCATCCATTCCCCCAGACACACATAAGAACATTGGAAGAGCCTAATGGATCAGTCCAATGGCTCATCTATCCAGCAGCCTGTTCTCCCTGATGCCTGTGGAAGTCCTCAAGCAGGAAACCCAAGGAAACCCAAGCATAAGAGCACCCTCCCTTCCTTTGGCTTCTAGCAACTAGTTCTCAGAAGGATGGTGCCCCCGACTATGGTGGCAGGGCATACCCAAGGTACTTGGCCCTGACAACTGTAGTGAACAAATATTTGCAAACACAGGTTAATAATGGTGCCACATTTGTCCATGACAGTTGAAGGGCCAGGCTGGGGCCACAGGCCTCCATATCTACATCTGGAAGTGGAGAGTAGCTTCTCCAGTAAGAACCCTAAGGTCAGTTGTGGAATCTGGAAGTTATCAGCTAGGTATGGGAAGGGACCTGTGGACAGGTGTAGTCAGCATAGAATCATTGTGATGCGATTATAACATGGTAATATGATTAAACAACATTGTGATGTGTTTGTAATATAATAAGGTTTTGATTTGCATTTTGATTTTTTAAAATGACATTGTGATATGATTATAACATTGCTTTCATCTGCTTGTTATATTGCATTTGTATGTATCTGTGAACCACCCTGGGATCATTATATGCTGAAGGTTGGCAAGCACATGCAAAAGAAGAAGACATTTCAGGGTAGGGTGGCCATTTCGGAAAAATGCGTCACACCAAAAAGACAAAAGGGGACACCAATTTTCATGTGCTAATTCATAAGCATAAAGGCACATTTAGAAATAATTGCTATAATTTAAATAGAAGCACAATTGTCATAGGGAATAATGTGATCAGATAATTGTTGTTCCTGCTCAGTCTGCTGGCCAGGTGCTAAATGTTGGCTACGATTGTCTGTCGGTTGACCTCCCTGCCTTTTGTCCTACCAGTCTAAATGGTCATCCAGTACCTGCTGCCTTGTGGACTTCTTTCCAGCTGTCTTATTCCAGCTCAATTTGTCCATCAAGCCCAGCACCATCTACTCTAACTGGAAGTGGCAGCTCCCAAGTTACCAGGTAGATGAGCACCTTCCCCAACCCCCTGCTATGTGGTGCTTTTAACTGGGGAGAAACTGGGGGTTGAACCTGGGGCCGGAATGTCTGAATCAGTGTCCCCCCCCCCCTAAAAAAATGTTTGGGGTACTCTCACTTTGACTCAAGAAAATCACCATTTTATAGTTCAAATCAAGGAAAATAAATACAGTAAATGGACAACAGTACAAATATTCACAAAATGTTTAGGGGTATGCGTACTCCTGCGTACCCCCAGGAAAAAAGCACTGGTCTGAATGTAGCCGTTATTGTTGGTGGGAGGTGATACAGCACAAGAAAACTGGGGACAAAAAATAAACCAGTTCATTTGTGGTATATGAAGTGATGGGGGTCTCAACAAACACACAAAACTTAACCGGCTGTGCATTCACATTAACAATGCTCGTCTGTATTTTGCACAATATCAAATATTTCTCTTGTACATGATCAACACATGACCACCAGAAAACTTTTCCAGGCACAGAAAATATTGAAAGCAGGATCGGATGTGACTGCCCTGATAACATCATGAGCACAAATACAGTGGTACCTCAGTTTTTGAACGTCTCCATTGACAAACATTTTGGTTTTCAAACGCTGTAAACCCAGAAGTAAATGCTTCTGTTTTCAAACTTGCCTTGGAAATCGAACATGCCATGAGGCTTCCGCATTGAGTTTTCCATATTGAGGCTTCTGTTTTGAGTTTTCGGTTTTCGAACGTTTCGGAACTCGCACGGTCTTCCGGAACGGATTACGTTTGCAAACTGAGGTACCACTGTACTCATGGATGTACGTGTGGCCCAAAGTCAATCTGTCTCATGCAGCCTTTGACTCAAGAACCTACCGGTACGTCTCATGCACTGCTGTAACAAAGCCTAAAGCAGTGGTTCCCAGAGCTGCCCCCTACAAGACCAAATTGCAGATGATCTTGATGGGCCACTTAATGATTTTTCTGTCTACTATGGCAACTTTGGTGTGCTATGCTAAATACTGTGTGATTTGTCACCACTATTTTGCCAACCAATCAAGTCTTCATTCACAGGGAGAAGATACATGGGCATACTTTCATATATGTGTAAAACCCTCTTCACATGCCAGCTGAACACACAGAAATAGCTACACACAATGGCAGCAGGATGCAAGGCTAGGCCACATGTTCCTGATACTCCCCAAGTATTCTTTCAATATGTGGAGGGGCATCTGAATGGGGCGTGTATGTCTCTTTCTCAGCTTAATTTAACTTTACAGAGTGGTTGTGAGTGGTTTTTTCATTCCTTGAAAAAACTCTAGGAAGAAAATGTCAAAAGACGGAAGGACGGAAGAATTAGCCTTTAACTTGCAAAAACAACTTTCAAGAGGGATTCTGTTCAGCAGTTTAAAGTCTGTATTTTGCTGAAAGGATCTGCTTTTAAACACACACACACACACAGAGAGAGAGAGAGAGAGAGAGAGAGAGAGAGAGAGAATGTATTAAAGGTACAAGAAGCATGCATGTTGCATAAAAGTTTACCAGTGGGTGATGAATAGGCTGCAGAGGAAAGGGTTCACTTAGGGTTAGGAGATGGTGTCCTCTGTCCAGAGCAAAGAAGAAGAAGAAGAAGAAGAAGAAGAAGAAGAAGAAGAAGAAGAAGAAGAAGAAGAAGAAGAAGAAGAAGAAGAAGCTGCCATTTCAACTGCACTGGCAACAAAACAAAGCCAAACCAGCAATCATTTCAGTTCAAAATCTGTCATTTTACTACTACAGTGATTAAATCTGTGGTTCTTGGCTATTACTGTAAGTCAGTTTTATTGTGCCATGTCTTCTCGCTCACCATAAATATGAATGACATCAAAAGGAGTTGCTGCTTGAGTGCCCACCCAAAAAAACAGAAAGTGTCCATCTGCACCACACATTTAAAGCATCAACAAACTACTTTAAACAGTCATGGCTTCCCCCAAAGAATCTTGGGTACTGTAGTTTGTTAAGAGTGCTGAGAATTGTTAGGAGACCCCCTATCCCCCTCCCAGAGCTACAGTTCCCAGAGTATTTTAACAATGAATCTCTCCTTCCAGAAAGCTCTAAGAAGAGAATCAGGGTCTCTTAACAACTCTCAGCAACCTTAACAGACTACAGTTCCCAGGATTCTCTGGGGAAAGGCATGGCTGTGTGGTATGATACTGTTTTAAATGCATAGTGCAGGTGGGGCCTTGGAAATTTATTGAACCAGGAAAGTTGGAGAAGTTAGTTAATATGGTAAACCACCAACATAGTGGGATAAATGATTTGTTCACAAAACGTTAGATCCTGTTGGTGGTTTGGGGTTTGTTTGTTTTCACTTGGTTTAGGAAATAATTCTAAATCTCAACACTTGACAAAAAAATTGTTCTAAGAGCAAAGGTGATTGGATGAAAAAGGTAAAAAGGAGGGTGGGGGGGGGTTTGGTAACTGCTTGAGTCTGCGGGCTTTAGGCCTGCTCTCACTATAATTACTTGGTCATATACATGCACTATGAAAGCCTATTTTTCTTTATTCTCTCTCACTATGTTTTTTTAATTGAACATATTGCCGAGCCTAGAGCTATGATAGCAATCTGCCATGTGGCTGATTGAACTGTTTCAACAACTTTGGGCTTCATTTGTTGCACTGCCCAGAGAGCATTTTGACCAGGCCTTAGTGACCTTTAGGCACAGACTGTAGCACCCTTCATGCATTACTTGTGCTCATGTTGTCAAATACAGTAGGGCCATACCACTAATTATATCCCAAGGTTATGTGGCTTCCCTCAACATCTATGCACAAGGTGTTGATTTCTACAGGAGGGAGATCTATGTGCATAGGCTTCTCCAATACCCAGAACTCTGATTGCACAGGTTTTCATGTTCTACAGGAAGCTTACATACATAGAGATTTCTCTTTCTGTAGGCTTTCTGCTGGTAGATGTGGCTGTTGTAAGCAGAGGAAGCTGTGTGACTGCCCAAGTCCAGTGCAAAGTTTGTCACCCCCGGTAAGGCAGTTATCTGAAGCAGGGCAGATTCAGCACCCTGGACAGTGCTACAGATTTTGGTTCACAAAGCCTTGGAATGAGTTCAGGACCATGGCTAGAACCTCTCGAGTTTGTTGGTTATATTTCTATATCACCCTTCATCCAAGGATCTCAGGGCAGTTTACAATATAAAAAACAAAAGAATACAGAACATAACAACAAACAAAAACAATAAACTCCAATCACAGCTTAAAGGCCATTTTGTTTTCTGTACAGAGTGGGGGTTTTTAATTTGTATTGAGGAGAATGATCGTCACATTTCAGAATCAGGTTTTGTACCTCATTGGGGATTTGGCCTCAATAAATGAGTGCCTCCTTTGCAGGAAAGACTGCTATATGTTGGGGAAAGCATGTAGGCACTATTGCTGCAAATTGCCCTGGCTTGGGTATTTGAAAACATGAGAAATGCACCTTTATGTAAGTTTATAATGTGGCTGATTTAAGAATATGCCACTGCAACCACCCAAAGAAGGACTGGGCCACTTCCTGGTTTTTCTTTTAGAGAGGGGTGTTCGGTCCATTGCTGTCACTGTCTGACACCAGCCCTGTCTATCCACTGTCTGGGGATTGAGATTTCACAAAGCATTCATCTGTTTTCCAGCTTGTCTAAATAAAAAAAGAGGAAGCCGAAGAGGAGTTGGAAGCTCCAAGCATATGCTTGATGGGGGAAAGAGAATTCTGTAGCATAGAGGGCAAGAATTTTGTCCACTATCACTGACCTCAGTGAAGGACTCTTTGTAAACTTCCAAGGAAGCCCAAGGCACACCAGACCACCTTTTGAGAAAAGCACTGAGCTAGAGAAAGAAGTTGGTAAGACACTAGGGTGAATTATGAATCAGAGCCAGGATTCAGCATTTCCTACACGATGGGAGTCATTCGTCTCCTGATTTAATGACCCTTTGTATGGGTCTTGCAATCACGATGGTGTTCAAAGCTGGCATATGGCTTTCATTGGTAATGACGACAAACCATCTACCGGAGCAGAATTTTGGCATGTCAGCCATTCCCGGATTCTACTCGGCAAGGGTGGAGGCAGTTTTGTAAGAGTCATTAGCATTCTTCCTCTTGCAAAATTAATGTAGAAAACAGCCTTTGGAAAACAAATACTATCCTGCCAACTTCAAATGGGAAATTAGGTCACTAACTCAAGAAGCAACATCATTAGCTGGCTCTGCAAGTTGTTTTTGTTTTTGTTTTTTGTCTTTCTGTCAGATTAAACAGTAATGGACCATGAGATTCAGCATCTGCAGTCTTCATGACAGAATCCTTACCATTAACTGTCTGCAAAAGACAACTGTTTGAATTCGTTCTTAGGGTAAATAGCTAGGAGATCAGCAGCAATATGAAAAATCAGGTCCATGAAAGAGCTGTGCTGATCATGCTTGAAACAAATCAAGGCTAGCATTCAGGGTGGGGGTTGGAAGTACTTTATGGTATGATGATTGAGGAATTCAGTTCCTATGGATTCCAATGTCAGCTGGCCTGATCCTCATCTCCTGGACTACTGTACATAAGAGAACATAATTATCCGTTAGATTTTGCATTTTTCTGAAATTTGCAACTCAGTTCTCAGCTTTTTAAAAACATACCAAAATGCATTTTGAAATGCATATTTTAAAAATGTCTTGAATTCCTTATTTAGCCGTGAGAACAAAACTACTTGCTACATCCTCAGCTTGGCACCTCCAGATGTTTCAGATTTCAACCTCAATCATTTCTGACAGTTGACTATGCTACCAGCAAGACAGACTCCCTGCCCCTGGTGTATGGGTAACACACCAAACATATCCACAGCCTTCTGAATTTTGCAACGCCGTTCTCCAGCCACATAATGTGTACCAAAATGCATGTAACTAGAGCAAAGCATGCATAAAAATGCATATATTAGTGGAAATATGAAATACAAAATGCATTACATCAGAGAAAATTAATTTGCAAAGTTGTGTATGTTTGGCAAAACGACATATGAACAGGAGATATTCCCCCTAAACTGATGCTGAATTTTTATGAGGACTTAAAAAATAAATTACAAACTGATGCAGAGAATTCAATTTAAGATGGGGGGGGCAGGGGGGGAGAGAAAGTGAGAGAAACCAAAATGGACATATTTACTCATCCATAACTGCATGAGATGGACTTTTGATCTGATCCAGCAAAGTCTGCTCTTGTGATTTTATTATCTCAGTTCAGTTTCACCACAATAGATGTGAGGTTTCAGGGGCTGTAGGATGCAGAAAGGGAAAGGTAACAATGATTTCAGTTGCTGCAATTTTATGCACTCTTACTTGATCAAAGGGGCTTACTTGAGGGTAAACATACTTAGCATTGGGCTGTGAAACTGTTTATTTTTAATTAACTCTTTGTGAATCATTTTATCTTTATTGTGCTGACCTAAATACTAAACAATTTGCAATGTATGTATGCTGGGGAAAGAAAGAGAAAGAGAGGAGAAGAAGGAACTCTTCCTATTTAGTCTCTGTAATTGGGTCCTTTGTTTGATCTTGCATTTCACTTTCCCCCGTTTCAAGACTCCTTGCAAGGATTAGACAAGCCTCTTCCAGTCTAACTTCAAAACCGACTGACAGCACTAAGACTTGCAAGGCTGTTTGCTTCTCTCAAGCAATGCCACCCATTGATCCATGAATAAATGTTCTGGCTTTAAGGCACATCGTGGCTGCAAAGCTATCCCTTCACATTTCAAAAAGAGAGACATACAGAACTTCTTGTCTGGTGCCTGCTGTAGTTAGAGGGGGCTGTCGGAAAATGAAAGTTATGGTGCATGCATTAGCTTCAGCATTCTGTCCTACTTGCTCCAGCAGCCAGTTTTTGTTCTTGAAAGAAAGGAATATGTGCACATATAAGGCTTGATTTCTGGTTTCACATGTGCACATATAAGGCTTGATTTCTTTACATTTTGATTCTTGTACACTGGAAGCCTGTCAACGGAATGTGTGAAAACTTGACTCCCTGGTAAAGCACAGTTGAGCTTGGCAAGATCGAAGGAGATTTGCAGGTGTTATCTGTGATAGGTTAGGGTTGTTGTTGTCTAGTCATTTAGTCGTGTCCAACTCTTTGCGACCCCATGGACCAGAGAATGCCAGGCAGGTTAGGGTAAGCGATAGAAACTCGTGAAATTAAAAATGTGGCAATTTATTTTGCAAGGAAGCAAAGCAGGGCAGGAGGGCAGAAAACTTTAGTGAGTGGCTCACTGTTAGCAGAAGCAACCAGCCTTCTATTTCTTCTTCCTCTTTGTTGCTACCTCTGATGATCATAGCAGCAAAAGCAAGGTCCCCTCCCCCAGTGACCTGGACACCGCTGGTTCTTATACACTTTACATTTAAGGGTTAAGGGTACTGTGAGTTGTTAGAAGACTCCTATACCCCACCCATCTCAGAGCTACAATTCCCAGAGCAGTTTAACAATCCGAGAAAACACTGTGATTTGTGCCTCCTCTGCAGATTGTAGAGTAGATGGTTCAGTGTCTTACTGAACAGCATCACTTCTTCTGTGGCATAGAAATCTCCCTAGCACTAACATTGCTTAGATTATGTGATTATTCCCTTGCTTTCAGTTTGTTCAGCAATATGGTTTACTCTGATTGCTTGGATTAGTCAAATAGATGATCCAACTCAATCGGGCATTTTATATTGTATTGTGTTGTGCGGTGCACAGCCCGTCAGGTTAGACAATGTGGCAACATCGCTTAGTGCAAAAGAGAGAGGTGGCAAAGGAAACAGAAGGAAACAATTTCACAAGGTGTATTCATATGTGTGTGTGTGTGTGTGTGTGTGTGTGTGTGTGTGTGTGTTGGTGGAAATCGCCAAAAATTGTTTGCAACCTTTGACACATGCAAAGAATCTGTAAGGCATTTTGGCTAAGCAACAGTTACGTATAAGCAAGTTAAGTAAGACTTGCAAGACTCCAACAAAGAAACTTTTAAAAATTGGGAGTAGATTGTACCACTAATCCAACAATTACATGGCTGTTTTATAGCCTATTGTTTTGCACGCTTAGAATATTAAACATTATAATAATTGGTTCTTATAGGAAGCAGTAAATCTTCGAAGCTCTTCCCCAACATTTACTAAATAGCTTGCCAAACACGCATGAAAGCTACATTTGAAGAAGTTGCTAATTACCAATTCACTGCACAAGCCACTACGACTTCTTAAGAATAATCATGTAATTAAGCAGCTTCTCAAAATGTTTAAAGGAACTTTGTCATATCTTTAATTACATAAAACTAAAAACAGTGGTGTTTTATAGCAGCATAAGAGAAAGCTCTACTGTAATTGCCCAGAGATGTAAAAAATAAAGAAGCTGCTATGTTTTCTCAAATGTTTGCACAAGTGCAAAATTTTGAGCAATTCCCTGAATTATTCATTGCTCCATGTGACAGCAACCTGATGACTTAGAATACTTTTAAGTATAAAAGTGATCTGTGTCATGCATGAGAAACATTTTTTTGCACCTGGTTCATGTCATGAATATGATCAAATAAATTTCTACTAGGGCCAAGAAGATCCCCTTCATTCCCCCCTCACTTTATTCACACACACACACTGCTCACTTAGTCTTGTTTTTCTCTTCTGATGAATATTGCTTAAACTAACATTTTAAAATGAGCTCAGGAATTGGAACTTGCACAGGTTCAAACGTCTTTCAGATACTTGCATTCATCTACATCTTCTACACTACACTACTGAAACAGGCGTACACATAGATGAAATACAGCCCCCCCCCAACAAGGCAGTATCTTTGTGGTCATGAGTTTGAATCAAGATTCCGTTTGTGTACTGTTTTATTTAATGATCACTCTGAAACACATCTCTCTAATTTCAGAGGTTCAAGTTGCTAAGGAGCAAAAGCAAAGGAGAGTGTTTGCTTCCATGCCTTGTCTGTCGCTTCTTGTAAGCACCTGTTTAGTCACTGTGGGGGGGAAAGGATGCCATAGCAGAAGGACCTTTGAACTGATCCAGTAGGACTTCTTTGTTCTAAAGGTGAACAAGGTACACCAAGGAAAGATGCTTTCAAAACCAACAGTTCAAGAGAGCTTGATCAAATGAGCAAATCCAAAATGAATCATCTGAGCAAACCTCAACTAAAAGTCCTAAAATGGTCTCTCTCCCCCCCTCCTCCCGTCGCCCAACCTCAGTGCACAATATCTTTTATCCTCCACTTCCACAGACACCATTAAAAAAAATTGAACAGATGAAGTTTCTCTTCATTTTCTGCAAGTGATCAACACAATTATGCAATTAACTCAAGCTAATTGAAATATCTGTGCATAGCACCTATCAAAGGCAATGTGCCAATCTACTTCATAAGCCATCACTTCCAAGTTAGCTCCAAACAAACACAGGTCTTCATTGTCTGACAAACAAAAGAGAATTAAGTTAGCAAGTTCTCATTCAATTATGATTCCCCCCCCCCCCCGTTCAACAAGGCTTTTGTAACCTGGATCAAATGTGTCTTGTCAGAATATTCTTCAGGTGGGTTGTTCTCATTTAGTCATAAATTTCGAATTGCCAAGCAAATGAGATTAATGCTTCTGTCCAGCAATCAACTGTGTTCAGATAATTTCTTCCTCAATATAGATAAATATAGATTTCCACCCTATGTATAAATCCCCTTCATTTATGTAGATTCCCAGCAGTGAAACAACAGCACTGATTTACAGAAATATAGACGTTTTATTTTGTTTAGCAATTACAGCCAGCATTGACTTCTTCATACAATGGGTAATTAATTCGCAGAATCTTTCAGTGACTTAGATCTTTTCTTTGTTCTGTTTAAAAAGGATTAGCCAAAATTGTACAGCATAGCTAAATGGAATCTTTGGGTTCCAAAGCAATATACCTTTTAATATCAGGTGGATGGGGCCAAAGAACAGGGAAGGACTTTTGCCTTCATGCCCCATTTGTTTCTCTGGAGCTTCTAGGGGATCATTGCTGGCAACAGAATGCTGGACTAGAAGAAACTATTGTCCAAATCACCAGGGTGACATGACCCCAGAACCCAGCAGTGGCCTGGACACAGGCTCAGGGATCAAGCAGGTGGTGGTGCCAATAGAGGCACTGAGCTTGAGCGCCATCATTGAGGAGATTCCTATGCCCATGGGCTTGCCCCCTTAAGGCTTCAACTTTTCAAGGAGGAGTAGGTACCTGAGAGAGGGTTCTGAGTGTCAAGACAAAAAAATGCTTCTGGCTGGTAGCAGAGCAAGTTTCAGGAAAATGCAAGTTAGTAGAGTGCTGTTGCACTTAGGTCCTACTTTTCAGCCTCCCAGAGGCATCTGGTTGGCCACTGTGAGAACAGGATGCTTTCTCTATTCTCGCTAGGTACTCTGATTGGTGCTCTGGAAACTGACTTGGCTTACCCAGTGGGCTCTTTCTTGGGACTGGAACAGGCACAGTTCTGCCTCTTACATTCTTGTAGAACCTACGTATGTTGCCCCAAATATTAAGGACAGGGCAACAGGGAAGGATGTTGTATGTTCTGCTTGTGAGCTTCTTTCTCCACAGCAGCTGAATTGTATAGCTGCTGATTTTCTATACATATCCTGGACCCCACCCTGCTGCTATGGAATTCCTCTGCCCCAGCAGGACTTCCTCCCCTACCCTGGCCTTTAAGGGCCACTCCCCCCCAGCATCTTCTGCATACCTTCTCCTCAGACCCATCAGAAAGCAATGGTCTCCCCAACCCTGAACCAGTCAATATTTTGGGGCTTATGATACCATGGGGGGCATCTACATACCGCCCCAACAACTGGACTAGGAAGGGAGTATGCATGAGGACCCCACCCCACCCCTTTCCATGCATCCAGATAAGTACAGAGCCTTGAAAGTCTGTTCATGCGTTCACTTGCCCTTTGACTGCATCAGGTTGCACATATCCCATGAAATGAAATTGGTTGTCCATTTGTTTTCTAGCAGAACATGCTACTTCTAAAACAAAGTGCAAAATCCAGCTCGTGTGTGTGTGCATGAGAGAGAATATGCCCAATTTTTATTCCCAAGGTTTTAGAAACAAGGTTTTAGAAGTTTCTTAATAGTTACATTTCAATATTTAGTGATATAAAAGTCTCACTTTTTTAAAGGAACAAAATGCCATTTTAAGGCAGCTGACAAAATAACATTTTTCCCCCATACATGCATTAACTACAAAAGTTGTGATGTGTGTTTAGCTGGGCATGCCTCTTTGGTACACCTGCAAACAAAACTAGATTTCATCAATCTCTATTAAGAGGTTTGTAAGGCCAATAGCTACTGTCATCATACAAAATCTTCCAGTACAGTGCCACTCAAAGTAGATATAGCTCTATTTACCTTTTTCTGGCAAACAATCCATACGTTAGTCAATATTCGTTTTTCAGAACCAAATAGTCCTCTTTCTCCTTACTCCCCATAAATATTTTTGCTTCAGGGTTTCAGCTAAAATGCCCTCTTCCAAGTTCAAACAAACTCCCAGAGTGAAACGAAAGACCAGTCATATTACCCACCCATGCGACCACCACTCATTGTTATGGCCACATCTTCATGCATGTTACCATCACTGAAATGCTCTCAGTCATATTACAGCATCTCCAAACAAGAACAAGCAAATGAGGTTTCCACTTCACTTTAAATTTAATCTATGCTTTAAATGTTGGAACTAGTTTTATTAGGCAACTAAAACTGGGGTGGAGGGGAGTTGCTGGGTGCAAATTTGCCCATTCATTCCATCACACTTAAGCATGAGATGTCTCTATGGTACCACACTGCTTGAAGACTGGATGACTTGGACACACACATTTAACATAAGAAGTTGATCTCAATTATCTGCTTACTTGACATGCCATTAACAATCGATAAGAGGACACATGGCATTTGGTAATGTCATTTGTAAAATACACATCACAATTAGAGCATCCGTCTGTGATGGCTGATTGTTAGTCTTTACTGGTGCTCTGAGACCAACTGCCAAACCACGATGATGCAAGCAGACTTTTGCAAGCTGTTGCAGCATGTCACCCACTGGATAGAATTTAAATTACCTGCGAGAGCCACCTAAATAAACAGCAAGCTCCATGGAAGTATTGAGAAGGGCTTTGTCTTCCTGATTTGCAAGCACACCCAAAGCATCAGAACCAACATGCACCCATGGTCCACTGTAGTGCGGTAAATAGAGCTGGAATACTGTGTACTCATTTGCTCTCCTGGCCATGGGGAAAGAATGCTATGAAGTGGAGAACAGAAGTGGAGAACCATAAACCATTTTTTTCAGCCTGAGGCCTGTGTTTCCTTCTGGGCATTCTTCTGGGTGCTATATGCTAATGGTAGTCAGAATCAGAGGCAGAAGTGAGTGGAGCGACTAAAGTAAAAATTAACTGTATAGGCTAGTTTACACACCCACACCCACACCCCTGTTCATTCAGGAAAGAAGCAGGCATTATCAGAGTTTAGGGCCATACCCCAGCCAGGCCAAAACACTCCAAGCAATGCCAGTGAGGGTAGTGGTCTGAGGAGAGTATGTGTGGCTGGAGAGAAATCCAGGGGCCAGATAGAGAGACCTGGAGGGCTACATCAAGGCCCCAAGGCTGAGGTCCCCCATCTTTGAGGAACCAAAAGAAGAGAAGAGGAGCCCTGACGAATCAAAAGGTCAACAATCCTGTTTCTGACAGGACCTGTGGGCATGTGAAGGCAACAATGCTCCTCCATTGCTTGATAGTCAGAAGGTCCATTTTGCTTTCCTACACATCCACCCCATCTACTCTGCCCTCTCCAAACTGCTGGATCCATGTGTGTGACTGTCCTGGGTGGTGGACCACTGAACTGGAGGTGGCCATAAAGTACTCAAGTTTCTTTGGGTCCTGTAATGGTTCTTCCCACCTGGGATGGAATTCCAACCCTTCTTCTTGTTTTGACCTCCTTATCTTGGCTTGCTATTCAGTGCTGATGACTGACTTGTCCTGCGATTCCAGGCTGACTCCAGACAGACTGTAAGTTCATTGGGGCAGGAGCAAATGTTTTGTGAATGCTAGAAAGTGTCGTGCACATTAACAGAACAGTATATAGATGATCTTTTTGCCTCCAAGAGCTAGGGATGGGGGAGAAATTTGATTCCATTAACATTTGAAGGAGAATCTATAAAACGGGCACTTTTGAAAACAATACGAGAAGTGAAACACTCATCCTTTGAAATTGCCCCTATCCAAATTTTGTAATGCAGTTCTCCAACTGGACAATGTTCACAAATAGCACATATACAGAAAAATGAATATATTTGTAACAAAAATGCATGATATATGAGGAAACTGCAAGTGTACATTTGTCAAAACTGCATACAAAAATGTGATTATTAGAAAAAATGTACTAAAATGCTGACAAATTTTCATGAGGATTTTATATAAATCAGACTGCTGCAGAAATGTAGAGAACTGATTTTAAGATTGGGAAAATCTTAAGAGAGAAGAAAAATTGAGAGGGCCTTCCTTCCCTACCAGGAGCTTAAATATTCCCAATTATCAATATTTGGTGCAGAGCAGTGAAACTTTGAAGCCCAGTTTATAAGCAAGATGAACTGTGCTTTTGCACAAATAGGTGCAATTGGAAGGCATGATCCTGCATTAAACAGAAGTACGGTACACAATAGCAATGCAGTGTAAGGAAACAGCCTGATCTGTGCATGTTTATTTGGAATTAATTTCCACTCAGTGTGATAGAACTCACTCCCAAGAAAGTATTCACAGAATTGTAGCCTTAGCCAATAACCAGAGCTGTTGAAAGATGCTGATATCTTATATATTATGCACAGGATTAGCTTTCAAATATTTGCTACCCATTCAAGTGCAGTGGAATAAAATCAAAGCCACATAAATAAACAGAAAAGTATTTGGAGTCAAAGAATAGAAAATAAACATCCCAGCACCCTCTATGCATCTGTTAGAGTAAAGACATTAAGTTTGATTAAATGAAATGAACTGTAACTTCTGTTTCTTTCTGTTTGGTTTTAAGTGGTTATAGTTGTCAGAGGTTTTTAAACTCACTGATTGTTCGGCCCAACAAGTTGTTGTTTCAGGCAGTCCTCTGAGGGGCACAAACATTTTATTCCGATGATTTCTAGCTCCATGGGTTTTCTCACAAAATGTAGAAACCAGAGGTCAAGAGACAGGCAAATATAATTGCTTCTGCCACGGACCAAAGTACCGGTACCTGTGGGGATAAACTGAAACGACTCTATAAATTGTCAAAAGGAATTAGCTGGTTTATAATGGTCAAAGAGAGATTCTGAGAACAGATTGCCCTAAAAAGAGATGTCCCTTTAAAGCTAGAAATCTTAGATTTGCAGTATTTGTAATTAAATATCTGCTTACATCTTTTATTTTTTACTTTTTCCACCTCTCTTTCTTAAGGAGATATTCTAAAGAAAATAAGTGCCCTAAATTCAGGATTCATGGGAAGAAACATTTATTCATACAATGAAGGACAGCGGCTCAGTGGTAAAGCATCTACTTTGCATGCAGAAGGTTCTTGGTTCAATCCGAGGCAGCTTCAGGTAGGTCTGGGAGAGATTCCAGTCTGAAACGTGAGAGTTCCACTGCCAGTCAGTGTAGTCAATACTGAGCTAGATGGAGCAACCATCTGCATTTGGGATAAGGCAGCTTCCTAAGGGTTGAATCCAACTAACATCTTCCTCAATGTTTGGATGCCGGCCGCCATTTTGAATCAAGGTAGCAGACAGAAACGTGACCTATACATTACTTTGCCCTAGCAGGCTCCAGTGAGTTCAATGGGATGTATTCTCAGATGCATTATCTTCTGACACATCTTTTAATAAACTACCACAAATGGAGAGTGAGTGGATCAATACACAATTAGCTCAATGCAGTCATGTGTAGATGGGAGCCAATGCTGTGAGATTCCCTGGAACCCACAGGCACCATATGCTAAACACCACTTTGTACTACTTTGGGAAAAAATAATTTAAAAAATCATATGCTGCATAGATAATGCAGTGGGTTCAAGTTATCTGGTCAAGAGCAAAAAAAACAAACAACCCCCAGCGTTTCATAACAGAAAGATACCCAATTCTGTGGCTTTCTGTCCAAAACCTACATTGTTAAGACACCTTATCAAATTGCATGATCCGAAAGAAACATAAGCTTAGAGCTGAGGGAAGACAGGTAGGGAAGAGGAGGCATAATAAAAGGGAATTCCTATTAAATCAGTGATGTTGTTAAAGGTCTCATAAGAAAAGGGAGTAGTATAGGAGAGGATTGCCCCAAGAAACGTTGGATGAATCAGTGAAGCAGTCATGTGACATAACTAGGATGCTCTGATCTTTGCTTAATGTCTTCCCAAATATGCTTACTGTACATGGATAAAAATAAATCAATACTGCATGTTCATTCTGGACTTTGACAGTAGCAAACAAACAGACTAAAGAGTTTCTAGTTCAAAATCCTGAGACAAAATCTAAGTGGCATTTCTGGTGAACAATTTATACAATATAAGCATGCTATATTCTGCAGCTCTTTTGTAAGACATACATCCAAAAGAGGCCTGTAGGAGGGAGAGATGTTATTTTTATCACAGTGAACAACATATATTTAGGTAGCTGTTTCTCTAAGGCGGAGATGGACAACCTGTGGCCCTCCCAATGTTGTTCAACTCCCATCAGCCTCAGCCAGTATAGGCAAGAGAGAAGGATGATGGGAGTTGTGGTGCAGCTACATCTTGTTCTGGATACACATTAAGATTGGAGCACAGCAGAAGAGCCTCAACACAACCTACTGTATGAATAGAAAACGAGGAGAGGTTGCTCCTTATAACATAACAATTGTTCCACAAACTTTTCCTGGCATCTTTATTTAGAAGGATCAGGGAGTCAAACCCAGGAGAGCCACTGCCAGTCAGATTTAGACCAGGAGGTGGGGAATCTGCACCACTCCAGATGTTGCTGGACCCATAATTCCCATAATTCTATGCCAGCAGGGGCTCCCCATCCCTGGGTTAGGTGACACAGAACTAGACAAACAAATTTTTCATCTCAGTATAAGGCAGCTACATATGTTCCTCTGGCTTCCGGTGTGCAGAAGGGGTGTAGGACCACCAGGTGTCTTATGGGAAGGGGCCATGACTCAATGGCAGAGCTTCTGCATTGCATGCAGATGGCCTCTGCTTCAATCCCTGGCATCACCAGATTTAAAAAAGAGATCCCCTGGTAACCAATAGCAAAAAGGAGAAGGGCTTTCACCCAGCAACAGAGGAGCTGCCTTGCATGGGGGAAGTTCCAGGTTCAGTCCCCAGCATTTCCAGATAGGTCTGGAAAAGACCCCTTGACAGCCTTTCAGTGTGGACAGTACTGAGCTAGGTAGACTAATGGTCTGACTTGGTATAAGGCTGTCAAGTATAATTGATTTATTTGTCACTGAAATGGGAAAATGCCTATGTGTATTAATGAAGGCTTTAACATGGGGATTTTTCACAGGGCTATATAGAAGCCAAGTTGAGCCCTCAGGGCTCTTGTTGAGTTGATAATTAACTAATTGTTGTTTTCTACTAGCTAACATATGAGTGTTGTAACCTTAGATCAGGTGACAAAGGTATTGAGATGCAAATTTGCCATCTAGAAAGGGTAGTGGCTGTTAGTCTTTCTCTGAATGCCACAGAGAACAAAAACATGTGATATTGGTTTTCCAAGAAGCTGCATAGTTTGTCAGAGGCTAAGGCAGGCTGGAATGGGGGAGTGATACAGTTCGGATTTTTGGAGTTATCTTTTATTTCTAAGATTCTGAGCCTGTGCTGGGCAGCACAAGATATTGTATGGATATTTTTGTATGTATCATTTGATGTTTCTCTTTTCTTTTGAAGAGTTCTGCAAGTAAAACTTTGAATAATATTTTTATGGGTCTGAACAATGTGTGTCCTGCTGAAATTTTTGGACAAGGTAACTTTGGTCCATTATGGTCAAAAAGTCTACTCTGACTAAAACTTAGTTAATGATAACCCTTTCTTTTCCAGTTCCAGAATGTATGTAACAAATTTCCCTGAGCAAAGGAGCTGGTGAATACCACCTCTTTTAAGTTGGTACTTCAACCTTCAAACTCCATTTTGGAAACTGCCGTTGGGGACATAGTGCTGATTTGCTGTATATTTTTTTATGTAGCTATTTTAATTTGCCGCTGTTTGTTTTGATCTTGCTTTTATGTTTCTAATTGGTGTTATATTGGTTTTATTAGCTTAGCAAGCCACCTCAAGCTGTAGAGGAAGTGAGGTATAAACAATACACTTCAACAAAAAGATAATTAAGGTTATTTGTCCATCCAGTGTATTGTCTATTCTAATTGCCAGGAAGAAAGAGAAACATTTGCCACCACACCCAAGAAGAAGCCTTGAGATGCAACAAGTGAAAACATGTTACATTTATTAAAACATAACAAATTTAGAGGCTCTGCAAAAAAATCAATTAGCCAGATCAAAGTAGTCTGGGCAGAAGAGTTATCCAATAAGGAGAGATCTGATCTCTCACATCTCCTGAGAATGCTCACAGCATGCACACAGCAAAGGATTGGAAGGAAACTCTCCCCTACTGCTACATGAACTGTGGGCATGTGAACATGATGCTCACACTGTGCCCCCACTGTCCAGTATTCGCATCGGGGTGTGATCCTCCAAGCCAAGGCAATGGAAGGTGGCTCAGGAGTGCCCATAACCCCAAAATGCCTTAGGTTTTCAACCAACCAGGTTTTAAATTTTCTCCCCTGCCTGGACTAAATGCTAATTAAGCCAAATGCAGTCGTACCTTGGATCTCAAATGCCTTGGCTCCTGAACAAATCGGCTCCTGAACAATCAAAACCCGGAAGTGAGTGTTCCGGTTTGCAAATGTTCTTTTGGAACCCGAACGTCCGACGGGGCTTCCGCGGCTTCTGATTGGCTGCAGGAGCTTCAGAAGCTGCGCTTTGGTTTCCAAACGTTTTGGAAGTCGAATGGATTTAGCAGAACGGATTCCGTTTGACTTCCAAGGTACGACTCTACATAAAATGCCACTCCAATTACATATCAGGTCACATCCACACCATGCATTTAAAGCACCATGATACCACTTTAAATTGTTGTGGCTTCCCCAAAAGAATTATGGGAGCTGAGAGTTGTTAGAAGACCCCTTACTTTTGCGAGTGTAGGTTGTTTTAAGCTGTTTTTAATGTTGCATTATAATATTGCAACCCACCCAGGGTCGGGAAATAATAATAATAATAATAATAATAATAATAATAATAATAATGATGATAATGATAATAATAATAATGTGCTTACATTTTCTTCATCTCCCTATTCCACACGGACTATTGTTGAATGACCCACTTGGCACATTGCAATATGGTTTTGGCTTGGAGTGGTGCGAGGAGACAGAAATCGCACTCCTCTTTAAATTCTATCTCTGTTTGCACCAGCATGTGCAAAAGGTCTCAGGAAAATCATTGCAGCTCCAACTGGAAATGCCTTTATGACAAAGTACAATAAGAAAGGCCAATTACAGGCACTCTGGGGGTAAAAATAGTCTGTGCAAAGGGGGAGAAGGCTGTAAAGCAGAGATGGAGAACCTGTGGCCCTCCAGCAGTTGCCAGACTACAACTCCCATCATCCTTGACCATTGGCTGTGCTCTCTGGGGCTGATGGGAAGCTGGAATCCAGCAACATCTGGAGGGCAGGCACTAGGCTGGGGGACGCTGCTTTAGAGCCTAGAAACTTACATGCCTATATGCTTTGTATGCTCACCCCACACCCATAGATAACAGGCAAATATGATTAAAAGAGGATAGCACTCAAACAAAGATATTTAACAGGCAGATGCAAGCTGCACATTATGTAAATGTGGGGAGTTTCACTGGCTGAGCCAATGTGCTTCAAAGCAGGTACAGCAATTTAATAAAAGGCAACGAGGGAAGAATATTTTTTAAGGGGTTTGCCAGAGCACTGTGTGTGTTGAATAGTAAATAGCCTACTCACGTCATCAGCATCCCTGCAGTCCTGTCCCCCTCCCCCTTGGAAGCCAGCTAGAAGTCAGTGGAATTACATGCTAAGGAAAACCCTTCCACTAAACCAATAATTATTCTAAACAGAATCAATGCGGCACAGTTAATCAGTTTACCAACTGAATTAGGTTTTATTTTTGTCATGTCTGTATCTCCTGGTGAAATGAGAGAGGATGCATGAGTCTGTCTCTCTCTCTCTCATAGTAGTACCCTTTGGGGATTGCAGGAAAAAGATGCACACTCTCTAGATAACAAAAGCCCTTGTTCCCTGATTATATGACTGAGGCTGTGCTTAAAGTTCTCACTAGAGAAGCACACTATGCATTGTTCCAGTGGTGGACAAGAAAGTCTGGGAACTGTGGTGGAAACAGAAACAGGAGTAGAAATTTCTGGCACTTGCTTATTTATCTCACATCTGGAATGGAAATCAATCCAGTAAATATGACCAGCATTCATTGTAGCTGCTGTTGTTTTTGTGCACAAATGATATGTAACTGATTACATCCCCCACACCCACCAATTTGAATTGCATTTCCTTTGCATTGAAATTAATGGGGTGGAAAACATAATGACAATGTTTTAAATTATATAGATTATATAATTCTGCCACAGCAGACGGTGAGATGAATAATGTAGTTTTTTGTGTGGAAGATGAGCTGCAGGACAAAAGAAACGGTGCTGCATGCATCAAATACATTGCAGAATGGAAAATGCTGCCTTCTGGTAGCAGGGTTTGATGAATCTGTCAAGTTTCGGTTTCTCACTTTTCCAACCTTAAATTCAGCTCCTCCTGTTTCTGCATCAATCTGCGAATGTATGTGGGGGTCTGTGGGGGAGATGTGCATTTGTTCTCTCTGTGTATGTGCACATGTGCACGAGAGTGGGTGTGGGGTGACCACACAACCTTCCACTTTGGCCCTTGTACCTCTGGCACTGTGGAAGTTTGGCCAACATTGAATAAAGCCCTCAGGCTGAAAAGCTTTGGCTATGCCAGCATTACAGATATAAATTCTATGCCAGCTCACATTATATCTCAGACATAATGCTTTGCAATGGAGCCAATACACACATTCAGCTGCGAGTCAAAGGCCCCATCTGCACTATACATTAAAAGCAGTATCATACCATTCTAAACAGTGATGGCTTCCTCCAGAGATTCCTGGGAAATGTAGATTGTTAAGGGTTCTTCAGCTGTAGAGCGGTTTATCAGTTAATTCTCCTTCTCAGGGAAGTCTGGGGACTGCAGCTCTGTGAGGGTGTCTCCTAACAATTCTCAGTTTTGGCTTCTCTCAGAGAATCCTGGGAATTATAGTTTGTTTAAAACTATAATTTCCAGGATTCTTTGGGGGAAGCCATAACTGTTTAAAGTGATACCACTTTAATACATTAAGTGCATAGTGCAGATGCACTTGATGATTTATTTTTATTTATTTGTGTGTGTGTGTGTGTGTGTGTGTGTGGCTTACAACTAGAATTCCTATATAGCAGGGACACCAACTATAGGGGGCTCTGGAAGTCAGGTTCCGAAGCCAGGACGCATGTGTGACATCATGATGCCACGAGCACCCATAACCTGGGGCCCAAGTCGGCTCCCCTCCTATATACAGTACTGCACTATAGAAACCACATTAAAAATTAAATCAGAGGCCTTCAACTAAATATGTTTTCTTAATATTTATGTACACCAAGGAGGTAGGTTGCTCCTGCATATGGGCCATGGGGGTTTCAGATTTTAAATTGTTTCCTTCTCACACCACTCAAACCAGAACCAGCTTGTTCCAGGGATTAAATTCCATAGAGGAAACACACAGCTGAATCACGGGTTCAGAAAAAGCATATGATGCATTCCTACTGGGACTGTACCATTTTAGAATTCAGAAGTGTGGCAATGTCTGGATGCTTCCCTGCACTGAAGATTAAGCTAATACATGAGAGGGGGAGATAGGAATCCTTTTATGCAGGAGACAATTATAGGACCACCCATCTGAACCCCAAAGTGGTACAGCCCTCCCTCATATGCTTCTTTCCCCCTGAACACTGATATCAGTTCTTGCTTTGGAGTTTGGAGGGGCAAATTGTGGAGCACAAGAAACAAAAACAAAGAACAAATAATTATTAGTAGGATTACTAATGACACTTGTAGCTAAAAGTTGGACTATGGTGTTATTGAAGACTTTAATAGAATTGGATTAACAGGGAAGATGCAGGAGAAAAAGTTAACATGAGGAACCACAAATGGGGAGAAGTCAAAGGGGATTTATGGATTTGTTTCATTTGTTCTCTTTGTGATTGTTTGTAAACCTAAAAAACCCAAAAGAAACTATAAAAAAGAAACAAAAAGAAACAGTAATCATCATAAGCCACAACCTCAAAGGACATGCCAGAACAAAGATAGGCAGCAAAAAGTGTTCTAAACTGCCCCACAGTGAAGCTTTAAAGGCGGGTCATTCACAAGGTTAATTCACCAAGGCAAGAAAGAAATGTCAACAACTAAGTCCCCAGCATTCATAGTGGTGCTTGACTATAGAAACCAATTTACTATTTCTAATCTGGGAGTGTTGCAGAGGAGTGAAGAAGGGGGTTCCACTACCTTGTGATTTATTCCAACCTGACAAGGTCCCTTTTAACATGTAAATTGTCTTAACAATGACACTGTCTAGATTGCAGAAAGAGATTAACCCTCAGTGCAGAGGCTGCAGCTATAAAATCCTCCTGGTTTTCAAGTGCCACCTAAGCCCCAATAAACTAAATGCATATCTTTCATAAAGGAAAAAAATGAGAATATGTCAGAATATAATTAGCCAGGCTGCCTTGTCAAGCTTTCTTGCAAGAAGCTATTTAGAGGGCAAATCATTGAATGTAGGATATGTCCTAAGTGAACCATTCAGGCAATATATATGAACACATGCATGCAAAAGTGATTCCCCTATAATAATCTAAATCAAAAGTTCACACCCTTCTCTTAGTATTCCACCATAAATTATCCTAATCCCTATTTGTGCTTCCAGAAGGGTAACTAAGGGCATGCTTAAGGAACTACTGAGTGAGAGCCCATGGCTAGAAATACTCAATGGGAAGGGAATCCAAGATGGATGGGAGTTTCTTAAAAATGAATTATTAAATGCACAAAGTCAGACAATTCCAACAAGAAAGAAAAGTGGAAGGCATCCAAAGGAAGCCAGTTTGGCTGCGTAAGGAGCTTACAGATGAGCTGAGATGTAAGAAGGGCATGTATAAGAATTGGAAGAAAGGGAAAATCATGAAGGAAGAGTATACACAAGTAGCCAAAAGTTGCAGGGAGAAGGTCAGGTGGGCCAAAGCTCAGAAAAAACTCAGGCTTACAAGAGAGGTTAAAAATAATTTTAAAGGTTTCTTTGGCTATGTTTGAAGCAAGAGGAAGAGCAAGCAACTGGTAGGTCCTTTGTGTGGAGAAGATTGAGAAATGCTATTGGGTGACAGAGAGAAGGCGGAACTGTTCAGCACCTACTTTGCCCCTGTCTTCACCAAAAAAGAAAGCAATGCCCAACCTGGTGATAACAGAATAAAACTTTCTGATGATGAGCTGGTTTGACAATGAAACGGACTCCCTTTGAAGATAGTGGGTTCTCCTTCCTTGAAGGTTTTTAAGCAGATTCTTACATGAAGCCCAAAAACAGAACCTATGCACAACAGCTTTATCCACTCCAGCAACTGATATTCAGAAGGATACTGCTTCTGGGTTGGAGAACCCCAGAATAAATTTATGGGTTGAAAAGGGGGAGTATATTCTGTTGTACAATCCATGCACTAAAGCAGCTTTAGACTTAAGACCTATGTTGAATGCATCCACTGCTATTTTTCAGCTGGAACTGAGTTCCAGCACCTCTCAGGTGACTCCCTTTGCCATTATAAGAGAACAAGGGAGGTGCTCATGGAGAGTTCTGGCACCTCTTTTTCTAGAAAAATAGCACTGAATACATCCCATTGTGTATGTGTGTGTGTGTGCTTTGGGGTGTGTCATATGAAATGATTCATAAATGGAATTAAAGAAATAAATGAATAAAGCACATAGACATATTGGAGGGAAACCAGCCAAATCTCTTTAATAATGTTATTAAAGATATTTTTGTAGACACATCCATACATTATTTCAAATATCTAATTAAATCAAACCTTTATTTTGATGGCATAGGAAGTAAATTCAAAAGTGGAAATAAATATGCACCCATTGCCAAAAAAAGGTTCCAAATAAATGCATCAATGTTTTTTGAAATGCCAGGCAAACTTGGCTTCTCATTGCCCTTTTGGATGTTAAAATGGGGAAGGGAAACAGTTTTTTTTCCCCTCAAAAATTAAGCCACTCCTTTCCCTAAAAGGAGAAATAATGGAATATCCTAGTCACATAGACAAGTTTTAATCTGGGCCAAGGCCCATGAGTGCTTGGCCCTTGAAATCTGAAGTAGTAACCTCAGGCCTTCATGAGGTTATATCCAATACTAGTCACTTCTGAAGAAGTGTGCATGCACACGAAAGCTCATACCAAGAACAAACTTAGTTGGTCTCTAAGGTGCTACTGGAAGGAATTTTTTTTAACTTTTATTTTGTTTTGACTATGGCAGACCAACACTGCTACCTACCTGTAACTAGTCTTACTCAGAGTAGACCCACTGAAAGAAATGAGCATGACTAACTTAGGTCCATTAATTTCAATGAGCCACCTCCAGTTTTGAGGGTAGGACTGAGTCAATTAAAAGCCAGGGACCATAAAGAAAGCAGCAGAGTTGAGGCCTTTGATTGTCGCCACCATTGTGGAGCTGCAAGCAAGGGTTTAGTTCCACCATCACACATGAAAGTAGAACTTAGCAAACGCAGTTACACAACAAAGGCAAATGAACAGAAACATAGGAATACTCCTAGTGAGAAAAATTGTCTCAGGAAATTTCCTTCAGAGAACAAGGAGATGAGGTGCATCTCCCTGCTTTGATATGCAATGCAGGGGAGGGCCCAAGAACTCCAACAGGTTGAGATAAAAGCCTAAAATGCAGTCCAAGCTTCAGGTTGCCTCATTGCCCTTTGCCAGCGGGCAACAAGTACCTCCCACACAGCTCCACATGAAAGAGCAGTGAATGGGCCCTTAGAGACGCCTCAACCACTGGAGGTAGCTTCCTGTGATGATGTTAGCAAGAGTGGGTGGGAGGTACCAACAATTAGTAGGGGTTGGTGGGAGGGACTTGCTTGCTCTAAGCAGGCATAAGGCAGCCAGGGTTGTCACATGACTTACACTGTAGCAGACTTCTCCAACCTGCTTCCTTCCAGATGTTTTTGTTGTTGCTTTACAACAACTCCCAACAGCTCCAGCCAGCATGGCCAGAGATTATGTTGAAGCCCAAAATATCTGGATGGTACCAGACTGAGGGAGGTGCCAGACTGCACTACTGGTATATGCTGTCTTCTGCCCTGCCTAACTGCAAACTTGAGATGTCTTTCATTGTTTCCCTACCACCACCTTTGATTACCAGGGTGGGAAGGGAGGCTTCCCATCTTTCACCCTATAAATGTAAGAATAATAAACGTTTGGCCCTCCAAATGTCGCTGAGTTATGATGCCCAGCAGTCCCAGCCAGCGTGACAAATGGCCAGAGGATGATGGGACTTGCAGTTAAGCAACATCTGGAGAGCCAAAGTTCCTCCATTCTTGTTTTAACAGAAGAATCATAGAATCATAGAATCATAGAATCATAGAGTTGGAAGAGACCACAAGGGCCATCCAGTCCAACCCCCTGCCAAGCAGGAAACACCATCAAAGCATTCCTGACAGGTGGCTGTCAAGAGCTACTGCTGATTTTCAAGATTCACTGGGGGAAGTCGATGGGTGTTGAAGCAATTCCAGTCTGTACAATAGCTTCACCCAGAAGAAAGAGCTACTGATGCCAAGTAAGCATATCAAAATAAAGTGCTCCTCTATTACCCAGATATTGCTGGATTACTTATAAGCAAAGTGTTATCTTCTTGGACCTATTTCTGTAACCGTCTTACTTTATTTACACAGAGTATGCATAATTGCACTGATATTCTTACAGAACTATTAGTTCTTACAGTGAGAAGCTCTAAAAATAAATCTGTTTACTTCAGCTGAACTCAATCTGCATTGATTGTTACAAATTGGTTTTGTACAATTTTAGAAGCTCAGTGTTCTATTAAGAGCCTTTTTACCGGTTGATAAAAACAGGAACTCAAATGAACAGCCCAGTCAAGAATGAAACAATCTCACAAGGCTTACAAACTGTGCTACCCTTCACCATGGCTGCAATGTTCTCTATGAAAAGCTCGGTAAAATATGTGAACTATTGTTTGGCCTAATTTGAGATGTATTACAAGGACAAAAAGAGGAAAATAAGTTTTAGCCCAAGTATTTATTTTTAAAATGAAGGCAGATTAGTAGTAGAATGGACGTAATTAGCATTTCCCCAAAGCTTCTGACAATCTGTGGCTGGATATAGAATGTAGCTACTGCAGAAAAGTAAGAATCACATCCATTGTTCTCCCCACTTTTTCCTCTGGTCCTTATTCACCAGCAGCATGTGGACCCCAGAAGGTTGCCTCTAAGGCAGTGTGGCCCTTGGGCTTTAAAAAGTTCCCCGTCGTTACCATTTTGTCATGCACACACCTTCTTGGCGCTCAACCTAGGCTTGCAAACTAACTAGCTCTAGCTACCAGAAAGCATCATGTAAGTGGGAGCAAGGCCACCATAAGAAGCCCTCCAGGAAAATAATAACCCAGGAATGGATTCAGGAGCATGCTGAGTCAACTTCTGAGAACAGACACACACATTAGGTGTTTGAGAGTAAAAGTACCAGTTTCCATCATTTGTTTAGCAGGTGCCTAAGGACGCCTGAGCTGAATTCAGAAGAGGGAAAAGGCATTGTCTGTGTCATCCACTTGCTGGAATCCTGATTTTCTGGATTTCTGATCAGTAGGCATGAGCTTCCAAGCTTTCCTATTACGGTGCAGCTAGACCACCCTAGACCATCCTCTTACATTCTGGAGTGGGTTCTGACATTTGGAGGAGCTTTGTAAGGGTTGTTGGACTCCAAGTTCCATTAGCCTCAGTCAGCATGGCCAATGGTCAAAGATGATGAGAACTGTAGTCCAGCAACTTCTGGAGGGTCCAAGGGTTCCCCACCTCTGGCCTACAGAGTCAAGACCCAGACACAGTAAAAACCCAGAGTATAAGGAACTACCAAGCTCTACCACACTCCGATTAGATATCTGCAGGTCATACATCCCTTCCTTGCACTGGTGGGATTGCTAGTGAAGATGCAGTTTGAACTGGGATAATAACTCCACTGACTGAGATCCTCTTTGAGAATCAGGTGACCTTAGGCAGCCAATCCTATGCCACTGCATGTAAGATCTACATCACTTCCTCAGTATGGGCAACACATTGCTGAAGGAGGATGTTGGGTGCTCTTGCTGTGCCTCTGTGTGTGTGTGTGTGTGTGTGTGTGTGTGTGTGTGTGTGTGTGCATGCATGCGCTTGCCTCTATTCCAGGTACTTGACACATCTCCAACTCAGGGTTTGGAGGAGGGGAGGGGATAGCTGGAGTTTGTCAATGCTCAGACCAGAATGTAGATGTAGCCAAAGTAAACATCCTTGTATTTATTTATTTTTCAATGCTACTGCTTACCGGTAATTCCTATAAAAAACAAAACACTCAAAGCACCTGCTTGCATTGGAACTAGTAAGGCAGGTGTCAGAGAGCCCAACAGCCGGTGGAGGCAGAGCAAATGACAGGCAGAGGATACCAATGCTTCTTTTGCCTACATCACTCTCCCTACTAAGTTCTTGAAGGGCAACATGGAGAATAAGGAGGAAGAGGAGGAGGACACTGACAGACAGTGCCACCTGCTGGGCTGGATGTAGGTAAGAAGGCCTGCAGATGGGGTTGGCTGAGGGCAGGCTAGTGCTGATGCAGAAGTGCCTCATTTGCTCAGTGAACCAGCCTTCACTGCCTACTGTGGTTCTCAGAATTATACGTCCTTACTTTCCACCATGCTCTTCAGCATGTCCTTTCTTGGATACAAGCTCTTGACATTTATACCACCCTGCTTTAATTTCATCTCTAATATAATTACTCTATTAAATATTGACAGGATTTATACTAGCACATTCTTTCCATCCCACATACCTCTTCAGCCTGTCATTAGCGGCTGAGTCAATGGGCACTGGAGTCTAACTCGGAGCTAGCAATTTTGGATTCCTTCCTGAATGGCCTGCTTAGATTAATCAGTATATTCCATAAACACAATCAGATACCTAAGTTGCCATTCCCTGTGTCCCTGGCTTCATCAGAGCTGATAAATGCATGTACCCAAACATTCTCTCTGTTCTGCTAAATTACAGTCGGACAGAACATAAGAAGTCGAGTTTACCCCATCTCTCAGTTAAATTGTGTATGAGCATGATCTTTCCAAAACTATGGAGTTTTACAACAACCAAACCCGTTTCGTGATGTAAAAGCATTCAAACCTTTCTCTTTCTCACTCTCTAATGTAGCTGTGTGTGAGATAGGGATGAGGAAATCTGTAAATTTCAGTTTCTCTGTTTCTCATTTTTCCAAACTTAACTTTAGTTCTCTACATTTCCACATCAGTTTCTGGGGTCATTTTTTATAATTTAAAGTCATCATAAAAAATCATCAGCATTTCAGTGCAAATTTCTTCTAATGTACACATTTTTATATGCAGTTTTGTGTAATATACACATTTTTTTGTCTCAATGTTACCTAAAATAAGATTTTTGGATATTTTCATAATGGTTCATAATTTATGCATTTTAAATGCACATTGCATATGCATTTCTGTGCACATTATTTGGCTGGAGAAGTGGACTGTTAATTTTGAAGAACGGCTATGTTTTGGTTCTCACATTGTTTTGGATAATGCAGATTGGGTAGGTTTGCCTTTAAATTTGAACTGAATCAGA
Source organism: Darevskia mixta (assembly GCA_034641385.1). NCBI lineage: Eukaryota > Metazoa > Chordata > Lepidosauria > Squamata > Lacertidae > Darevskia > Darevskia mixta. The sequence continues at coordinate 5,890,996 of JAWWNH010000061.1, read as the reverse complement.
TTTCTCCCTAGTGGCTTGCAAGGAAGGGACCAATGCATGTGAGTAAGTAATCCCTGCAACTCCTACTGGGCTTGAGGTTGGGGTCTTCTTCTTCTTCTTCTTCGGCGTCACTCGTAGCTGAGTAAGATTGTCTTCCATGACACGTTCTTAACAGTGAGTCCGTAAGTGACTGTGGAGGTCAATTCTGGATCCACACGTCCTTCCACAGTGGGGACATAGCTTTCCAGGTGGGAGTTGACACGGCAAGGGTTTGCCAAACGTGCCTTCCTCTTAGCACATTTCTCCCTTTTGTCTTGAGTTTGAGTGTCTTCAAAGCTCATCCTCCCACTATATATTAGAGTATGGTGACTTCTGTTCCAGTGTATCTGAAAAAGTGTGCATGCACACGAAAGCTTATACCCAGAACAAACTTAGTTGGTCTAGAAGAAGAAGAAGAAGAAGAGTTTGGATTTGACATCCCACTTTATCACTACCCGAAGGAGTCTCAAAGCGGCTAACATTCTCCTTTCCCTTCCTCCCCCACAACAAACACTCTGTGAGGTGAGTGGGGCTGAGAGACTTCAGAGAAGTGGGACTAGCCCAAGGTCACCTAGCAGCTGCATGTGGAGGAGCAGAGACGCGAACCCGGTTCCCCAGATTACGAGTCTACCGCTCTTAACCACTACACCACACTGATGCTACTGGACAATTTTTATTTATTTCAAAGCCCATGACACTTTTGGTAAAGGCTGTTCTCCAATTGGAGCACTTGCAGGCCATTGTTTCTCAGTTGTCTGTGTTTATACATTATTATTATTATTATTATTATTATTATTATTATTATTATTATTATTATTATTATTATTATTATATAGTCTAGGAAGCCACAGTATATAATGTCTCCCTCTTTGAGCCTTCTAGTTGCAGAATGCAACATAGATATCTGGCTCCTTGCTGTATTGTACCTTGCTTGAGTGCCCTGTACTATTGACCATGGGCTGCTCTCTATCCTAACTTCTGGGTCACTTTTTGGACCTACCTGTAGTTTGATTCTCTGTGCTTGGCCTAGGCTTGTTGAGACTATGCTGCACCTTGAACCCTGCTTTCTTGGGTGGCTGCTTTGCTAAAAAATACTTTTACCTCCTGGACCCTAGAAGCTCCAGAGCATCCCTTGGAGCTTAACTCATCCTTGGAATTAGGTGGTCTGTTCCTTTGTGATGGGAATCCCTCCATGAGGTGCCAGGGTGTATCTAATTATGCACAGAGCATACAGAGACATATTGCACCCCCCTGGTCCTTGTAAATACACAAAACTGCTTTGCAAACACACACCACCTGTCATAAGGGGCACTTATCTTTTATCTCAGCATTAATAGCAAGATTGGAATACATTTTTTTCTGGATTATGTGTTGTAAGAGGTGAGCCACTTAAACTGTCAAGGAAAGCATAGGTCGCTGAGGTGATTTTTTTTTTTACTATTTGTAAAGCTCTCATAAAATGATAGTTTTGTGATATTTTCATAGCTATTAGCTAATGATCCCCAAACCCATATGGCTGTGCCAGCTGTCTCCAAGCCTTCCTCAATCAGACACATTTTTCCTCCCTAGAGGAGCCATTTTTGAGTGCTTGACAGCAAACAAAACCACTGTGGACAGAGCCGCTAGACACCAAAAAAAAAAAGTCATGGCAGACCTAGGGGTTTCTGATGGGGAGTAAGTGTCCATAGAATTTCAAAGGAAGAAAAAAACACAACTCCCGTAAGACAGGGGTGAGGAACTGTGGCCCTGCAGCTGTTGTTGAACTCTAATTCGCATCAGCCTCAGAGGCAAGGCCAATGGTCAGGGATTGTGGGAAACTGAGCCCCACACCATCTGGAGAGACACGGGTTCCAAATCCCTGCAGCTAAGATGAGCTAATATCCTCAGTGGGTTCCCAAACATGCCCCTGAGTTCCACCATAGGCACTAGTGCCAGCCATTGTGCCATTTACTCTAGAATATGCATCTAGGCGCAAAACAGGAAGCTCATTTTGGAACACGTTTCTCATTATGCTCTGCAATAGGAACAGAGCATCTATGGGAGATGATGTGCCAAGAGCGAGCGTTTCGAGATTTCCCCCTATGATATTAAACACATGAGCAGGCATGTGGGTTGCTAGCTGCCATTCCTCTGCCTTCCAATTTCTCCTCTCTATTCCCTCTTTCTGTTATTAGCATTAAACATTTATAGCACAGTGGCACCCAAGAGGACCTTGATCAGGACTGAAGCCCAGTTCTGTCTCTTCATATTTCTCTCTCTGTCTGAACTACATCCCATCCAGCCACACTCCCTCCTTGCAGCAGCAAAACCCTTAACTGCTTCCTTCCCCTTTTCATCAGTTCAGCTTCTCTCCTGACTGAATTGCCATCTTTTGCTGCTGGTTTCCTTTTTTCTTTTTGACCCACATGTTTATGCGGTCCAGAATGATAGCTAGAAGCACATAGTAGTGGAGGTAAATAGGTGGGGTGGCAATTTTTAATTAACAAATGATGGTGGTGGTGGTGATGATGATGATGATGATGATGATGATGATATTATTATTATTAATAATAATAATAATAATAATAATAATAATAATAATAATACTGGCCCTGTGGTTGGGACCAGGATCAGAGTAGGAATTTCCCAAATCTGTCAGATTTGGTTCTCTCCTTTTCTCATTTTTTTGCAATCTCTAAATTTCTGCAGCTATTTGCAATTTAAACTAAAAAGAACTTACGAAATTTTGACAGTATTCTAGGACAAGTCTCTCCTAATACATTGCATTTCCATGCTTGAGAAAGCTGCACTACCTGAATTTCCAGTAGAAAGAACAGTCCCTTCTAAAAAAAATAAAAACTGGATCAGAGTGTTAACATTCTTCCCCAAATTTCAGCTCAGACCCTTTTCTTTAATTCTCTCACCACTTCAAAGTACTGTAGGCATTTTGCACTGTGCACTTCATTGTCTGGGTCGTATTTAGCTATGCTCCACTAAACTCATCACCTATCAGCACAGAGCTGGCTGCATTTCATTTTGATATAAAGCTACCCTTGTACATTGTGTAGAGTGCTTCCTTGTACCAAGGGACCAGCTGAGATCAAAGGCATTTTGCAATAATGAAAAAACATTGTTTTACTGTATAAACAAGGTCCTTCGTTACTCTGCCTTGGACACAGACAAAAAAATCTGGATATGAAAGGCTGTCACTGTTAGCAGCATTCCCAAGATGCCTACCAAATCCATAAGTGGCAGCAAAGCCAATGCAAATGGCAGAAGACCAGATGCAGAACCTGGTAGGTTCCTCAGTGTTCAGCAGCAATGGAGAGCTTGTGACTCTCCAGATGTTGTTGGATTCCAGCTCCCATCGTCCTCAGCCATCATGAGTTGCAATCCATCAATATTTGGAAGTTCAGAGGTTTCCCCCCTCCCCATGCCTGGGATAAAGAAAATTTAACCTTTATTTAATCAGAAGGTGGATATAGTCTCCTAGAAGGAGCACATTTGCAGCTTGGGTGTGTGTGGTTGTGTGTGCTCCTGAATTCAACAGTCACGGGAGGCTTAGGTGGCTATGAGAGCCTTTTTTCTACTCTGGCTGGTTCTCCAACCATAACTCATTTTGGACAGGGGTTACTTGACCATTGTACTCCATGCTCTGGTAATTTCCAGAATGAGTTACTGCAATGTGCTCTACTTGGGCCTGTCCCTGGCAATGACTTGGAAACTTCAATTGGTCCAAAATGCAACAGCCAAATCACTAGCTGGGGTTCCATTTAGATCCCATATGTTTTAAAACAGTTGCAGTGGTTGCCAGTTCATTTCCAGGCCCAATTCAAGTGTTCACATTAGTCTTTAAAGCCCTGAACAACTCCATCCCCAAATATCTGAAAAATCACCTCATTCCCTACAGAACCTCTCGGGTGCTAAGATCAGCACAGGAGGCCCCCTTAGTAGTTCCAACTGCCTCAGAAGTTTGGTTGGTGGTGGTGGCGGCGGCGCAGGAAAGGACATGGTCTGTGGCATCTGCTAAGTGGTGGAATTCTCTCCTGATGGAGGTGCATCTGGCTTCTTTATTATACACCTTTCAGTGTACCTACCTCTAAATGAGCATATGCTTTGTGCTGAGTCAGACTATTCGATCACTGAGCAACAGCTCTCTAGGGTGTGTAGCAGACAGGAGCCTTTCCCATCACCACTTATCTAATCTTTCTAACTGGAGATGTCAGGGTTAGGCACTTGAAACCTTCTGTATGCTCAGTTGTAGAGTGCTGCTTTGTAATGGCCCTACTCTTGAACAATGTCCTGATCTTTGCACTGAGGTTGAAATACATGAGGGTCAATTGTTCACAGATAATACACAAGATTAGATCGTTTGACAGATTTGCCTGGGCATTTTTTTCCTTGGGGAAACAAAACTATACAATTTATCATTTATTTATTTATTTATTTATTTATTTATTTATTTATTTATTTATTTATTTATTTAAAAGACCCATTGTGTTAATGACATTTTCAATGCATATGAGAGGGAAAAAGCAAACTGTAAAAATCCCCCAAAATAGTTTATCCAGGTTTCTCATTGTTATGGGCTAAGAAAAAAAATACTAAACTAAATTTGCATTATTACCAAATTCTCCAACAGAGGTGTTTTTCTGGAATTAAAGGAAGTGCAACCCAAAATATTTTTTTCTGAGATAGTGGAAGGCTTTACAAATTTAATCGGGATGTAATCAGTGCTTTTCTTCTAGATAAACAAGGTGCTGCATACCCTTGAGTACCCCCAGCAAAAACGCACTGGGTGTAATTCGACTGGGCAGGGCAGGCATACCGGTAGTCAAATCACCAGGCTGAAAGCCCTACTAGGCTTGTGTCAGCAGGTCAGAAAGTGGGAGATTCTAGATGGCCTATTTATTGAGCATTCACTCTGATTTGTTCACAGGGAAGGTAGATGATGTTGCATCAAAGCAATTGTTATCCCACACTGTTATCCAGTGAATTTCTGTGTGTGTATGTATGTACCGGAATGTATGTATGTATCAATTGTCCTTTCCACTCTCTCTTTGGGGGCTTAAAAAAAGATTCCCAATCCCATTGCTCTCAATATATATGTTAAGGATTAGTGTGCGTAACAGCCTGCTATTGTGCACATTCACCAGGTCTCATAATCTTTCCATGAAGAGGGAACACTGTACACATTTCCTAGTCGATATACTTCAACTGACTGAGTTTTGTGCATTCTCCTGTTATTATGCATACACCCCAAAAGGCTTTGAAGAATGTGTGTATCTCTGCTGTTTGTTTGTTTGTTTGTTTGTTTGCATTCTCTGAGTGATGTGCACATTTTCTGGTCAGTATGCATAGTCTCCAAGAAGCATGCCTCCCCCATTCTGCACTCCCTGGGCTGCTTCTGGCCCACTGCCTAATCTTACATGGCTTGCAACATACCCTTCCACTAATCAGCCAACCAGAGGGGGACTCCAGATACTGATCAGCTCCCCCCCCTCCCACAGTCCAGTTCTCTTTTGCCATTCTCAGGTGTTCCCCAGACAGCTGGGGCAGCCCAATGGTTTTTTTTCTCCCTGTTCCCAGGGTACACTAGGAGGTATTCATTCCCCTTTTGACCTCCTCACTGTCTGAGCACAGCTAATAGAGGTCAAGCAGTCACAGGTCTTTCTACTACTGGTGCAGGGAGGACTCCATGATTGGGCATCCCTCTCCACAATCCTATGAGCCCCTAAAGCACCCGCCCAGGAACCACTGGATCTCAGCCTTGAATAAATCTTCCACTCATTGCTAGAAGGAACAACTGACTTTCTGACCTGTTGAAGTTCACACACCAGAAGAGTCACAAAAACTGAAGTCTGCTCTTATCTTGCAATCCCTATCACTCATTTAACTTAAGCTTAAGCAAAAGGGAGAGGGGTGGGAGAACAACAGATTGATAGATTCAACATTGTTGCCTGCATCCACAAAAACGAGTGTCAACGAGTGTCCTAGCCAGTTAGAGGACGCAGCTCTAACTTGTGCAATTAGAACTAAAATCAGCCATCACATCTCAGCATAAACACAGAGAGAGGTTTTGTTGGTTTTGTATAATGCATTAGACTGATGCCACTGGCCAGCATTTAGATTTCATTAAGATAGAGAGCAGTATATTCAAAACCTTGCAGCAATAAAAGTCTGAATCATATATAATCCTGTGACTTTTGTTTAGTACCTTCTCCATGTCCTTTCCCAATTCACACAACTGTGATGACCTGGGAGTCAGATTCAGACGCTGAACCTGAGGGATCCCAGCCTGCACAGGATTCACTGCCCTCAGAAACAGCAGAGCCAGGGCTGGGGCCTGGGTCGCAAGGGGACTCACCCGTGCTGGATCCTCAGGTGCAGGCTTCGGCTGAGGTTGATCTGGCTCCTAATGGGATGGAGGACTTACTGCCTACAGGTGCTCCATCCCCCACCCAGTCAGGGGAAGCTGAGGTTGCCTCTGGGTCCAGTAACCCTCCAGCTTCTCCTGAGCTGCAAAGGTTCAGGGCAGAGAGGCGAAGGGAGCTAAGTTCTCGCAGGAGGAGTGCTCGCCTCCAAGCCAGGAGAGGCGAGTCACCTGGGGATCGGAGCCGCCCTTCGCCTTGGGACAGATAAAGCCGGCCAGTCCCAGTCCCAAGTTGCAGGAGCAGCATCGTTGCTGCAGAGTTCTGCTTGCTCCCTGCCCGGTTGTTCTGCCTGAACTCTTGACCTGCCTTGGTTCCCTGTTTATCCTTCTGTTCCTGACCTCGCCGGACTCCTTGCCCTGACCCTGCCTCTGTTTATTCGGACTGCCTTCACGTATCTCCGACCTCGGACCGGACATCGACCTCGCTTCCTGGATACTCCACGGGACCAGCACAGTTTGCTCCTGCCACACCCGCACTCCCCCTTCGTTGGGGTGCGTTCGGGAGGAACCTGTCGTCATGACTGACCAAGCGGCTGCGCTGGTAGCATTGGCCCAGGAGAACCAGGTCTTGACCCACACAGTGCAGCAGCTAAGCAATGCGGTTACAGCACTTCAGCAGCGTTTGGACGCCTTGCCGGCTCCTGGTGCCGGCGCCCCAGCTCCAGGCAAGTACCCAGTGGCCCTGCCAGAGAAATTCGATGGGTCCCCGACCAGCTTTCCCATGTTTCTCGCCCAGGCCAAGCTGTATATTCAGGGGCGAGCCCGGGATTTCCCCGACGACCGCACCAAGGTGCACTTCCTGATCAGCTTGCTGAAGGACCAGGCGGCCAAGTGGGCGTTGCCGCTGCTCCAGCAAGACTCCCCCTTGCTGACAGACTATAGGGGGTTTTGCAACCATTTGGAAACCGCGTTCGCCAACCCCCAGAAGGGGAGTCAAGCCAATCGGGCGATTCGGCGGTTGAAACAGGGCAAGTCCCCAGTGGCCGCCTACGCCACGGAATTTCGTCTGTTGGCGCAGGACTTGACCTGGAACGACTCCGCACTTCGGGACCAGTATCTCGAGGGGCTCTCGGACGAGATACTGGACCAGCTGGCCACGTTGGATCGCCCCGCCACGCTGGATGCCCTTGTCCATCGGAGTCTGCAGATAGACGATCGGTTGGAGGACCGTCGCCAGGCCCGGGCCCGCCGGCACTCTGGGCTCCCGGCTCCGGTGCTTCCCAGCAGTTCCACAGCCAGGGCCGAGTCACTGGAGCAGCCGATGCAGCTCGGGGCGGCGCGACCTTGCCTCTCCCCCTCGGAGAAGACTCGGCGTCGGGAGGGGAACCTGTGTCTCTACTGCGGTGGGAGTGGACACTATGCCCGAACCTGCCCCAAGAAATGCCAGCTGCAGGGAACCACGCCAACCCCAGTAGCCAATGGCCCAGGCTACCTGGGGTCCCAAGCATCACATGATGGGCCCTCACCGGTGGAATTGCAACACCTCATGATCCCGGTGCGTCTGTACCCCCCCGGCGGGCCCTGGATTCTCACCCACGCTCTAGTGGATTCGGGGGCAACCCGCTCTTATATGGACTCTGCCTTCGCGGCTCAGCACCAGGTGCCGCTCCAGAACAAGCTAGAACCGGTACGGGTGGAGGCAATTGACGGACGACTCCTGCGGTCAGGCGCCGTTACTCGGGAGACCCAGCCCTTGGTCCTGTGCCACCAGCAGCACCGGGAGGTGCGTACCCTGGACATTGCCACCATGCCCCGGTTTCCGCTGGTGCTTGGGATGGACTGGCTGGAATCTCACAATGTTCAGATCGATTGGGTCAATCGAACTGTACGCTTCCCAGACTCGGGTTCGAATGCTCAGTCCGAGATGCTATCGGCCGCTTCCATGGGAGAGGCTGCGTCAACGCTCCCCGCCGTGTACCGGGACTACGTAGACGTGTTCGAGGAACAGGGAGCAGACCGGCTGCCTCCTCATCGGTCCTTCGACTGCGGCATAGACCTCCAGCCCGGGGCGCCCCTGCCGGTGAGTCGCCTATACTCTCTTTCAGAGCCAGAGCGTGAAGCCCTGCAGGACTTTCTCCACAAGAACCTGGAACGCGGGTTCATTAGGCCCTCTACCTCTCCCACAGCCGCTCCAGTGCTTTTCGTTAAGAAGAAGTGTGGGGAGCTTCGCCTCTGCCATGATTACCGAGCCCTGAATAAGATCACCATCCCAGACCGGTATCCCTTGCCCCTTATTGCGGAGCTGCTGGAGCGGGTGCAGGGGGCGCAGATGTTCACCAAACTAGACCTCCGGGGGGCCTACAACTTGATTCGAATCCGTGCCGGGGACGAGTGGAAGACAGCATTCGGGACCCGTTATGGGCAGTTCGAGTACCTGGTCATGCCATTCGGATTATGCAACGCTCCCGCCGTGTTCCAACGGTACATCAACCACGTGTTCCAGGACTTGCTAGACAAGTACGTGGTGGTGTACCTAGATGACATTTTGATTTACTCCCGTGACCCAGCTCGCCACGAGAGTCATGTCCGGACCGTGTTGCAGCGCTTGCGAGAGCACCGCCTGTATGCTAAGCTCAGCAAGTGCGAGTTCCACCAGCAGTCAGTGGATTTCCTTGGACACCGACTCTCCCCGGACGGTGTGCAGATGGACCCCGGGAAGGTGTCTGCGGTTCGAGAGTGGGCGGCGCCGCGGAACCGCAAGGACTTACAGCGGTTTTTGGGGTTCGCCAACTATTACCGGACATTCATTGCGGACTATGCTCATCGCACCACCCCATTGACCCGACTGCTGCGCCCCAAGACACCCTTCGACTGGGATGAGGAGGCTGAGGTGGCATTCCAGGGATTGAAAGCCTGTTTCCAGAAGGCGCCAATTTTGCAGCATCCTGATCCTTCTCGTCCCTTCGTGGTGGAGACGGACGCCTCCAGTACGGCTCTCGGTGCCGTCTTGTCTCAGCAACACGGACCTGATGCGCCACTGTTACCCTGCGCCTACTACTCCCGGCAGCTCCTTCCGGCGGAGCGTAACTATACCGTGTGGGAGCGGGAACTACTGGCCATCAAGGTGGCCTTTGAGGTCTGGCGCCATCATCTTGAGGGGGCACGACACCCAGTGGAAGTGAGAACCGACCACCGGAATCTGGAGTACCTCCAGACCACCCGCAGGCTGAACCAGCGGCAGATCCGGTGGGCACTGTTCTTTTCCCGGTTCCAGTTCCGGATCCGCTACATCCCCAGCTCCCAAAATCAGAAGGCGGATGCGCTGTCCCGGAAACCGGAGGACATTGCAGAGACGGTGCAGCAGGCGGCCCCAACAACGATCATCCCACCAGCGGCCTTCCTGGCTGTTCATGAGACTGAGTCGCTGCGGGACCGAGTGCGGAGGCAGCAACGGGTCGACGCGTGGGCTCAGGAACGGATCCAGGAATTGGCCAGGGGATCCTGTCCTCGATACCCGGAACTGGTTGTGCACCAGGGTTTGCTGATGCACCATGGTCGGTTGTACATCCCACCAGGGCCTTTGCGGGCCGAGGTACTTCGAATGTCACACGACGCCCCAGCAGCTGGCCACTTTGGAAGGTATCGGACCACCCACCTGGTCAGCCGGGAGTTCTGGTGGCCCCGCTTGAAGGCCGACGTGGCACGGTACATTGGGGGGTGTGAGGTCTGCCGGCGAGCCAAGGGAGCGACCGGGAGACCTGCGGGACTGCTACAGCCACTGCCAGTTCCCCCTCGTCCATGGCACACGGTTTCTTTGGATTTCGTGGTAGACTTACCCCCATCCCGTCAGTGTACCTGCCTCCTGGTATTCACAGACCACTTCACTAAAATGGTGCACTGCGCCCCGTGCCCGTCTGTACCCTCAGCCAAGGAGACGGCGCAACTGTACCTACAAAACGTCTTCCGCTTACATGGCCTATCGGAACGTTTGATCTCCGATCGTGGTGCCCAGTTCACCTCCCGCTTCTGGCGTGCTCTTCATCAGGCTCTCGGGACGGAGGTCTGCCTATCTTCGGCCTACCATCCACAGACGGATGGACAGACCGAACGGGCAAACGCGGTGTTGGAACAGTACCTCCGGTGCTACTGCAGCTTCCACCAGGACGACTGGGTCGACCACCTGGCGTTGGCCGAGTTCGCGTATAACAATGCAGTGCACGCTTCCACTCAACAGACCCCGTTCCAGGCAAACTATGGGTACCACCCGCGGTTATTTCCAAGCGTGCTGCCAGCATCCGCAGTTCCCGCAGTGACAGACTGGCTACAAGAGCTCCAGTCACAACAGCAGCTTCTGACGGAGCAACTGAGCCAGGCCAAGGACGCGTATAAGGCCCAGGCCGACCGTCACCGTCAGGAGGGGCCGGAACTCCATGTCGGAGACCTGGTATGGCTCTCCACCCGTCACCTGCACCCCTCTCGGCCTTCGCGGAAGCTGGATGCCCGCTTCACCGGCCCATTTCCGATCGTGGACCGGGTCTCACCTGTGGCCTTCCGTCTCCGGTTACCCGCGACCCTGAAGATCCACCCGGTATTCCACCGGTCCCTGCTCAGTCCGGTCGCCCCGCCCGATGAGTTCCACCCAGACCATCCACGACCGCAGCCAGTTTTGGTTCAGGGGGAGCCCGAGTATGAGGTGGAGCACATTCTCGACTCCCGATACCGCAGGGGGAAGCTCCAATACCTCATCGACTGGAAGGGGTATGGGCCCGAGGATCGGTCGTGGGAACCAGCAGAGAACATCCACGCACCTGTCTGCCTCCGTGATTTCCATGCGGCTTACCCCAGCAAGCCTGGTCCGGCCCCTCGGTTGAGGGGGGGGCCTGGGAGGGGGGATGGTGTGATGACCTGGGAGTCAGATTCAGACGCTGAACCTGAGGGATCCCAGCCTGCACAGGATTCACTGCCCTCAGAAACAGCAGAGCCAGGGCTGGGGCCTGGGTCGCAAGGGGACTCACCTGTGCTGGATCCTCAGGTGCAGGCTTCGGCTGAGGTTGATCTGGCTCCTAATGGGATGGAGGACTTACTGCCTACAGGTGCTCCATCCCCCACCCAGTCAGGGGAAGCTGAGGTTGCCTCTGGGTCCAGTAACCCTCCAGCTTCTCCTGAGCTGCAAAGGTTCAGGGCAGAGAGGCGAAGGGAGCTAAGTTCTCGCAGGAGGAGTGCTCGCCTCCAAGCCAGGAGAGGCGAGTCACCTGGGGATCGGAGCCGCCCTTCGCCTTGGGACAGATAAAGCCGGCCAGTCCCAGTCCCAAGTTGCAGGAGCAGCATCGTTGCTGCAGAGTTCTGCTTGCTCCCTGCCCGGTTGTTCTGCCTGAACTCTTGACCTGCCTTGGTTCCCTGTTTATCCTTCTGTTCCTGACCTCGCCGGACTCCTTGCCCTGACCCTGCCTCTGTTTATTCGGACTGCCTTCACGTATCTCCGACCTCGGACCGGACATCGACCTCGCTTCCTGGATACTCCACGGGACCAGCACAACAACACTGTTTGCTCACTCAGTCCAACAGGGCTTGGCCACTGGCAGCAGCAATCTCAGATGAAGCAGGAGCTGCAAATCAGAAGCCATGTAACAAGCCATGATGGGACCAAAAGACAAACTAGGAGGCAGAGTTAAAGAACAAAATTTAATTAATTTAATTTAATTTAATAAGTAAGGGCCACAGAATAACCATGGATATAGCAAGACACTACAACGCAAGAGGACAATGCTGCTCAAGCAAGGCTCAGTGAGAACAGGAAGCCCTTTATACTCCTTCCTGTTCCAGGAGGATCCAGTGGCCAAGTTGGGTGTGTGAGGTCAAGTTGAATGTAGTTTGCCAAGATGCTGCCATTGCAGTTTGGTGGTTTACCACACAGGGTGCTGCAGACAGATCCAGCAGCTCAGGATAAACTGCCTCCCATCTCTAATCCCCTTTCCACCAACATCTGTCCAGAAGACTACTAAGTGGGCAGAGTTTTTTGGTTTTTGTTTGTAAAGAAACACCCCACAAAACCTCAGCAGCTTAGTCAATAGCTATAGGGAGAAGGGAAGGCATTTAATAAAAACCACACACACAAACTAGTCCTCTTACAGCTAATAAGCTGTTTAAAGAACATCCTGCATTCAACCAGTTTTCGTTCTCTCCCAAAAATCTGCATCTTCCAACTGCATGAGCCTCTGTCTCTCTTTGATGAAGGGCAAACATCCTAACAGATTATCCAAAGCTATTCCAAGTTCAACATATCCAAAAAGAAACTAACTCCAATTCACATTCAGCCCTTTACAAAATCTTCTAGTTTGGTTCACAGTTCAATTCAAATTCGTCCAAACAATCCTAGGCAACAACAGCAAAAATCAGCATCCAGAATGTTACAAATATATAAAATATTCTTAAGTAAGAAAAAATTAACACACACAACATAATGTTAATTTACTTCCAACAATTATTATCTTTAAGCTTAAAGGCGCATGGTTGAGTCTTAAACATTGAAAACATGTCAGAGAATGAATGTGAAGATCATCTAGAAATAATTCAAAGTTCTCCCATAAAATGAGCTTAATTCATGTTCAGCTCACCCAACAATTATGGGAGGTACTTTCAATTGTAGTTCAGAGATTTTTGAACAAATTCAGTGAACCTGGTTAAAACAAACAAGTTTATTCCAAGCACAACTTTATGTGCATGTAATCCCTGATGAGTGATACTAAGAATATGAAATATAGCATGCATGATAAATACAAAATACTATGAGACTGGAACTTGGGTATCTGCAGGAGTATGTAAGTGCTCCTGTTTTTAAATCCAAAAATCCAGAGGAACTTCTGTTTCCTGCTTGGCAGGGGGTTGGACTGGATGGCCCTTGTGGTCTCTTCCAACTCTATGATTCTATGATTCTAGGCCAGTGTAGTATAAGGACCCAAAATACAGTACACTACATGCCTTGATTTTGTAAATCTATCTCTGGACAGGTCATGATTCTGAAAGAGGGAAGATAGATAATTCATTGCAACCATTAGTGAACAATTTAAAAATAGCAAACATTTATAACAAATGTCTTCTGAACACATCATCATTTGAGCCATTTATTAGCTCGTTAGAGCATCCACTGCTTGGTGGTGAGCTATTAATGATGAGGTTGACATTCACACTGGAGTAAGGGGGGGGGGTATCAGTCTTAATCAAAAGCCATAAAGGATCCTTTCCTCTGCACTTCAGAGACTAGGGGAATAGGAATATACCATAATAACATAAGATGGGATGGTGTCTCTTTGACTGTGTTTTATTTCATCATTTTGATTCTGGAAACCAATGTGGTGTAGTGGTTAAAGTATTGGACTGGGTGACCCTGGGCTCATCATTAGCTGTCAGCCTAACTGACATCACAGGGTTTTTAAGAGGAAAATATTGGAGGGGGGAGAACCATACACATCAAAGGAAAGGGTATAAATCTTATGCTGACATCAGGTTTAAAAGTTCCAAAGGATAACCATACCTAGCCAAAATGCTTGGAAACTGTCAATTAAAAACTTAATTGACCAATGGTCTGTGGAAGTACAACCTCCCCAACATATGGTACTCAGAGGTATACTGCATCTATATGTGGAGGTTCTGTTTGACACCATTTTAAATCTGCCTTTAAGGCATAGCACTCTCAATGTGGTTCACACAATTTTCATAAAAGCACATAAAAATAATTCACCCGATGATCTCTCTCACACACATACACCCTGGTTAACAAAAATTAGCTTGAAAGCACTGTATTGACCAAAGGCAAACTGATATTTTAAAAACAGTCAAGGACCTCTTAAAGGCCAATACCGAGAGAAGGCATTTGTAGAGTTGTAAGGGACCCTGATGATCTTCTAGTCCAACCCCCTGCAAGGTGGGAATATGCAGCTGTCAAAGAAAGGGGAAAGTGGCAAGGATCCCATTTGTATCGTGTTTTCTCATTGGATGCTGCTACAGATTCTTATTTTATGCAAGAAAGATCATGTTGTGAAGTTGAGATCCCTCTTTGATAAATACAGTAATATTTAGCACAGCATCACCAGAAACTATAGTAAACTCTGCAGGAATGGATCATATCAGCACCGATTGCAAAATGAAGATTACCTTTGTGGGTAGCATGGTTTTGTCTACTTCAAGGATTTTTCATACTGATAAAATGGCAGTCCTTAAAATAAAATAAGTACACCCAACTGCTCACTGCCACTTGTCAATTATGGAACATCAATAGTTCTTCAAGTACTGGATCAAAGCTTGACGATAATGCCATCGCAACATGAATGAGTTTTTGCTGCCTCTTAAGGCTTAACAAGGACATGCCTTCTTTTATCTTTTTAAAAGTTTTGTTGTTGAGATATTTGCATGTGAAAAGTGGAGCAAAAGAGGGAGCAGGGCAAAGCAGCTTTTAAAATAATAATTTAGATGATTATCAGGTGCATTTCTTATCTGGATAACCCAAGAGCAAAAATTATCATGCGCCACAGTGGGGAACCCAAGGCCCTCCCCTCCAAGCCTCTCTATCTGGCCGCATGGGACTGTCTCCAGGCCATGCCTCTCTGCGCCAGCCACTCCCTTTCTACCCAGGTCACACACCCTGCCAGCCCTGCTTCACAGCCTTCCTTAATATTTTTGCTTGGCTGGAATGTGACAATGCCTCTCGCTGGCAGGAGAGGAGGAGGGTGTAGAAGTGCTTGCAAAAGCTGTCCTACTGTACAAAAGGTAAAACTCACAGTTGCTGTTCCTCGCACCTCTAGCATGTGATTCCTGGAAGATTGCCCAGAAGGTAAATGTTTGGGTTTAAATGTTCCTTGCCCTGGAACTACATTTTGTAATATCTTGCAATGGAAACACTGTACACTAGAGAAAGAAAAAACGTTTTAAGCTGCACTGCCTCGACTCTTCTCCTGCTTTCCGGCCCCCCTCCTGCCTTGTCGCCCCTGAATCTTGTTAGCATGTATTCCCTTCATTACTGCGGTCTAATCACAGAGGCGATGCCAGGTTCTGGTGCACATAGGCAAAGATTTGATTGAAGAAACACTCCACTTCTTCCTAGCAGTATTGCCATAATGGGAATTCATGTAGGTAAATAAGAGTATCCTCTGTTGACTAGTTTTCAGATTCCCATCTCTAGTCGTGGTGCAAATGAAAACAGAAGATGTAAACAGCAGGGAATGACTGAGCAGCAGAAAACAAGCTTGCTCCACCTTCCATGTGACAGCTCTTCTGTCATCTGGAGATGGCTGTCATATACCCTCTTAAGTTGTTGCTTAATCCTGGTCAGAATGATTTCTCATAAAAATGGGCCAAGTCCAACCTTAAAATACAAATAATAATAATAATAATAATAATAATAATAATAATGTATTATTTATACCCCACCCATCTGGCTGGGTTTCCCCAGCCACTCTGGGCAGCTCCCAACAGAATATTAAAAACACAGTAAAACTTCAGACATTAAAAGCTTCCCTAAACAGGGCTGCCTTCAGATGTCTTCTAAAAGTCAGATGGTTGTTTATTTCCTTGACATCTGATGGGAGGGCGTTCCACAGGGCAGGCGCCACTACCGAGAAGGCCCTCTGCCATTGAGCCATGGGAGATAAAACAGAAACAGACTACAACACCCATCATCCCTAACCACTGCCTGTGTTGTGTCATGGCTGAGGGGAGTTGGGAGTCCAGCAACATCTGACGTTTTAAAATCTCTGTTTTAAAATTTATGCTCCTGACCCAAACATTTTTTTTTCTTGCTTGTTTGGAGTAGGGGTTGGACATGCTAGTCTGTTTCTTATTCACTTCATTTTTAATTCATTCACAATTCCATTCCATTTCTACATTAATGTGTGGCTAAAATTAATAAATACACAAATTAGTATTTAAATGCTATTTTATCAACAAAATATGTATTTAAATATTATTTATTTACAAAATTTATATATGGTTTGATTGTAAAAAAAACTCAAAGCAGTTTACTAAAAGAATAAAAATAAAATTATAAGGGGAAAAACAGTTAAAGCAACTATTTAAAACATTTTTAAAAAATCAAATGATAAACTGGAAGCAGATAAAAACACACATCAACATTCTACATATCTGGGTAGGCTTGCCTGAACAAAAGTGTTTTTAGCAGGTGCCAAAAAGAATACAGTGAAGGCGCATCTGCCTGGTTTCAGTATGCAGGGATATGTGTCTTTTTTTAATGTACACTTTTCTAAACACATTTTATTCTAAAGCTCACATTTAAAATGTATGTTGGTACACTTTTTGAGCCGAGAACAAAATTCAGAGAAGGGCAAAATCCAAGGGACATTTGGATCTGCAGAGGTGTAAATTAGGCTTAAAAATGCAGGCTGAACAAACCTTAGTTTGAAGTTCCCAGAACGATTCCTGTCAGGAACCTAAAATCCTGATCTTATTGCCATTATCAGCCTCGTACATCTTGCCATAAACTTCCCCATTTGCATCCAGAATTAAATCTCATTTCTGTCTGCGGGATGGACTCTCCCCAACCCCTGCAAATAGATGCGCACCAGCAATTTTCTCTTAACTGCTGAAGAAAGCAGGAACCCCTAAACAAAGCAGGCAAACAAAAAATAGTTCCACGTGTCAGAAGGAGCAGTATGATGCAACTGTCACTTCTGCGTCTCTAGCTGTTAGCCTGAGAATCCTTGTCAGCATTTTGCTGGCTCTTTCAATGACACATGTTCTCAGGGGCAATTTATGCAGAGTCAAAGCTGGTTACTGATAAACATGCCACAGACTTCATTGCCTGTTGAAGTGAACAAGCTCAGATTGCTGGGTTAAAAGAATTGGTGGCCCTACGCTATGCCATGGAAGAGTTTTTGGCACCTAATAACATACCTTCCAAAGGTTCTGGGCTTGTAGGTTGCTTTCCTAATGAAGCTGTTATGACTGCCCTAAAGCCCAGTGAACATATTCTGGGCACACAAGGCCTATTTTCTGTTATCTATTATTCCAGGACTTAGTGATGACTACAGCAGGAACTCCATTTTAACACAGCGTCATTAAACGCGAGAGCAAAAGAGCTGCTTTCTGCTTGTTCTCCCTGCAGCTGTGTGGTTCTCTCAAGCAAGCAAAATGGTATGCATGCCCTTTTACCAGAGACGCAGGCTTCTTTTGGAACGATGAGACTTGGTTTTGGTAAGAGAACTAAGACACTTTTGCTTACCCCATGTTTTCTAGGCGTGGGTCTGAGAGGATTTTCATTTGCTCCACCGCTCTCCCCAGGAAAACCTGCTGTTTACTGCTGAATCGGAACAAACATAAATCCACAGAAAACTCAATTGGTGTTTGTTCCAATTCAATGGTAAACAGTGTGTTTTCCTGGGTGAAAGTGGCGGGGTGAGTGGAATAAAACATGGGACGAGCGCAAGTTTGGATGAGTCTGAAGGCTGCATTCCTAACCTCAGTTACCTGGGAGTAAGCCCCACTGAGTTCAATAGGATTTGTATCAGAGTAAGGATGGGGAGAATTTTGTTTAGATCACATTTCAATGCAGCCTTCCCAAATTCACACTTTCCAAGCTAATACTCAGTCAGAAGCACAGCTCTCCTTTGAAATTTATACTTCTCCAAATTTTGCAGTGCAGTTCTCCAACCAAATAATGTGTACAAAATGGTGTATATCAGTGAAAATAACATATAAAATGCATTCTCTCAGGGTGAAATGGCTTGCAAAAATACTAGGAAAAACTGTTTATAAAACATGTACTTTATGATAAATAGATTGCACAGTAAGCCTTTAATTCTCTGCAGATTTCCTTAGATGTAAGACTTGTTGGACACAGTGGAACAAGGAAACACACAGAGGCCTGGACTGTATGTTTTGACTGAGCCTAATTTTCTGGTATTGCAAGTGCAGAATTGTTAGGTCTAGGTAACAGGGGAAATGCTCTGCTCTGTTGACCAAGCAAGGGAAGATTACTAGGCTCCTAGCAATTATAGGTCCCTGGCCTTGCTAATCCGGAGGGATCAAACAAAGGGTGTTGCTGCTGATCCTTGTTTCCTTTTGAGCTTGGAGAAGACTCTGAGATTTGGGGGAGACTGAACATAGTCCCAGCCGTGCCATTAAAGTTTAATCAGTCAACCATTGAACTTCTCTTTAAGCATTGAACTTCTCTTTAAGCACCGCACAGCCTCAAACGCCCTCCTAGTTCTCTTTTTTTAGCCTAGGAAGAGGGTGGCCATGCATCCTACATTACAGATGATAGGCCTCTCTTTGAAGGGTTGTCTGAGAACTGAGGAGCATCTAAGAATGGGGGAGACCCAGGTTTAAATCTCCACTGAAGCTCATTGGATGACTTTGGGTCAGCCTATCGTCATTTTTCAGTGGCTGCCAATTGATTCCCTGGCCCAATTCAGAGTGCTAATTTTGGCCTATAAAGCCTTAAACGGCTCAGGACTGCAATACCTCAAGGAACGCCTCTTCCCATATGAACCCATCCAGACCCTGAGATCATTCTCTGAGGCCCTTCTTCGTGTGCCTCCTTCACGAGACATCCAGAGTGTGGCAACATGACAACAGTCCTTTTCTGCAATGGCTCCCCATTTGTGGAATGCTCTTCCAGGGAGCTTTGGCTGGAGCCTTCATTATACCTCTTTTCATTATACCAGGCTTTTGGCTGATTGACATCCGATTCCCCTTTAAATGTGTTGTGGGAGGGTGGGGAGATTATTGGTTTGTTTTTGTTTTTATTATGTATTCTGTGTTTTTTATATTGTAATTTTATGTTGTGAACCGCCCTGAGATCTACAGATAAAGGGCAGTATACAAATTTAATAAGTAATAATGATAGTAATAGTCTGATTCAGTATCAAGACACCTTCCTATGATCCTGTGTTGTGCATTTGTATGTAGGTAATATGCACCTGATGTGGGACACAGATTGCAACTCTGCACTGTTCAGTGTTTATAGTTCAGTGATGCATCCTATGCTTTGGATGTAGACTGTCCCAGATTCAATCCCTGTCTTCTTAATTACAGGATCTCAGTTATTAAGGCTGAGAGAGACCTCTGTTGAGTCCTTAGAGCAACCTCTCCTAACCTGGTAGCCTGCAGATGTGTTGGACTGAAGCTCCCATGAGCCCTGCCATTGGCCATGCTGGCTGTAGTTCATAGCAATCGGAAGGCCAACAACATTTGGAGAGCACCAGGTTGGGGAAAGCATGCCTTGCAGCATTCCTGCTAGTCAGAATAGGAAAGCAATGGGCCTGTTAAGAAGTTAGCTTCTTAACATTCTAAAGAACTTCTTTGTGCAGGTGCTGTTTCATGTGATGCTACCACATACACCAGGACCCAATTTTAAAGGACATTTTTGCTCCACCCAGAGTGAAAACAGCTGCCAGGAGTGGCACATACCATGGGGGCAGAGCTGTTGTGCTACTTACCTGGATGGACCTGGGGAGAGTTTAGGGCTATGCGATTGTAGTGGGAGAACTGCCAATCTAGTGATCCCACTGCTCTACCTCTGCAGCCCCAGCCTCCTCTGCCCCTGCCCTGTCTAGAGAAGTAGCAGGTGTGCAGGTGGCAGGAGGGTGGCTGCATCCTTCCACAAGCACTGCCACCGATAGCTATAAGCATCAAGCATTAAATGTTGCTTTGGAGGAATATGTTTTTTCGAGACAGTTAACAAGCCCAGCAGTGACTGCTCAACTTAAGGTTCCGGCTCCTCCTCCGAGACTCAGACTCTCCTAAAAACCCTGCCACGGAAATAACGAGGCCTAAAAATAGCTCAGGTATTGCTTGAAGATGCTGAATGCTCCTCCGTCTATGCCTGTCATAATCCTGCCAAAACATTCTCCCACCAGGTAGATGTGCTACTGTAAGGTACGGTACTGGTTATGATTCAGACACAGGTTTTGGGGGAAAGCAGTGGGAGGTGGGGTAGAAGCAGCCTTGTCGACAGAAAAACCAAGCAAAGTACTGCCTGTGCAAGATTTTCTTTGCTCTGTCTGCAGCACGGGAGGTTAATTCACCTCTGCTCACAGATGATCTCATAAGACAATGTTGATTAAGGGTCCAGGTTACAACGTTTGCACAGAAAAAGCTGTGGGGTGGGTCTGCCCTGATGGAACACTGAACGTAAGAACATAAGAAGAGCCTGCTGGATCAGGCCAATGGCCCATCTAGTCAAGCATCCTGTTCTCAGAGTGACCAACCAGATGCTCATGGGAAACCCTCAAGGATTTGAGCAAAAAAGCACTCCTTCCTCCTGAGGGTTCCAGGAACTGGTATTCAGAAGCATTACTGTGTCCAGCTGTAGCGGCAGAACATAGCTGCTATGGCTAGTAGCCATTGAGAGCTTCATACCCTCCAACATTTCTCTGATAAAAACAGGGACGTGCTATTCAATAACAATAATTTTATTATTTATAAACCCTCACCCTCACCCTCACCCTCACCCTCACCCTCACCCTAACCCTAACCCTAACCCCACCCATCTGACTGGGTTGCCCCAGCCACTCTGGGAGGCTTCCAACATATATAAATACATAATGAAACATGAAACATTAAAACAACTTCCCTATACAGGGCTGCCTTCAGATGTCTTCTAAAGGTTGTATAATTGGCTTGGGAGTCACATAACCCCATATCCCCGACATTTCTCCGATGAAAATTAGGGACGTTTTAAGGAAAAGCAGGACATTTCTGGATCAAATCATAAAACCAGGACAGCTTCTGTAAATATGAGGCTGTCCCTGGAAATTAGGGACACTTGGAGGGGCTGCAGCCATCTCTTCCACAGTCATTCGCAGCTTTCTACATTGTTTCATTTAGTCCATCACTGCCAACTCTGGCAGTTATCAGCTAGATGTCTTTCCCATCACTTATTATGTGATTCTTTAAATCAGGGACACAGGATTTGTGGCATGCCAGATGTTGTTGGAGTCCAATTTCCATCATCCCCAACCAGTGCAGAGAATGGCCAGGTATGATGAGTTGTAGTCTAGCAATATATGGAGGACCTTTGGGTTCCCATCTCTTCATCAGTTGAGGGAGATGCCAGGAATTGAAACAGGGAGATCCTGCATGAAACATACATTCTCCACCAATGAGCTACAGCCCCTGTCCCCTTTCACAGGCATGAATTGACTTGTTTAACTTTCAGATATGTCTTCTTACAAGGTCTTGAGGTGTGCCACTGCAATACTTATTTTACCATATTGCCATCTTTCACATCATCAGTGGCCACGTTCACATCACCGAAGAAGAGATAAAGAGGTGGTGCAGATTTGCATGGAATTTGAATACACTATCTTATATGTATAGATGCCTGATTCAAAATAATTACTGTAATGTACACAGAAATTCAGTACATCTCACCATGATGGGATGCAGCTAGATCACCTGTGTACCTGCGTGGTCTGCTGTCCAGGCTCTCACAGCTGATGGACAACTTCAAGGTCTCTTCTCTCCTTTCTTATGGTTCCCTATGCTTCAGCTAGACTTGCATAGACCCTCCCCAGCTACACCCTGCACCAGACTTGCTTCACACTTTTCTTGAGTGTTTGTGCCTGGCTGAAATGTGACCATGAACACTGATAATGACTCTAGCTTTCCTTGATGGAGAACCGAGAGAGGTCCATGCAAGAGTGTGTGAAAACTAGCATGCTGTACAAAGGCAAACTTTGCATTTGTTGCTCCACCCACTTTTGCCTCTGGCCCCACCCATGTGGCCATGTGGCTCCTGGAAGCTTTTCTAGAAGCTTTTCTTGTTCTAGTCTAGAGCAATACTATGCCAGTGCATTATGGGTAATTATGGGGGGGGATAGAAAGCCTTGCCTGCTGTCACCAGGAGCTCCCAGAGGCCTTATTTATTGTTATATTTTAGAGATGGAGTTGCTATTTGGATTTTCTGTTACAGGCTAGGAAATCTCCAGGCCTAGCACTTTGGAGGTTGGGCATTACATTCAAACAGACCAACAAACCAAAGGTAAAAGAAGATGGCACCAGATAAGCTGCGAGTATGGTTCAGCTCTCAGGTTCTCATTATACAGAGGTGTCACTCCCTGCTCCTATCTTAACCAGTCAACTGTGCATTCAATTTTCTTTAGTGCACATTTAAAGAATAATTATCTCAGGAGAACTGATCATGATAACCATCTCCAATTAGGAACTGCTTATCTCACTCCTAGCTACACTACCAGCATCAATATATGTTGGGCAGTGCAGCTAAGGGCTTAGATAATCATTTCCAACTGGTCTAAAACCAATATACCACTTTAATAGGTCATGGGATTACCTCCAGAGAACCTTGGGTATTGTAGTTCAGTGAGATGCTTGCTGTTAAGATATCCCTACCCATCCACTCCCCCCAAAAGCATACAATTCCCAGGATTCCCTGGGAAACGGAAATGACAATTAAGCTGCTTTAGGTCTCTCATGTGAATATACTCTCAGTAAACAGAAATGGAACAGTGCATATGAGAGGATTAAATGTGGAAGGAACTAATAACAGGCACAAAGCTGCTTGGCGAGAATATGGTATAATGTGTTCTGGTGTAGGAAGGGGCAAATATGTCAATTTTTGTTTCTCCCAGAATCTCCTTTTTTCCAATCTTCAGTTCAGTTCTTCACAGTGGTTTGCAAGACAGACAGACAGACAGACAGACAGACAGACAGACAGACCTCATGAAAATTCACCAGCATTTCTCCTAATATATGCCTGGGGAAGGGCCATAGCTCAGTGAGAGAGCAACTGCCTTGCATGCAGAAGATCCCAGGTTCAATCCCCAGCATCTCCAGTTAATGACTCCTGTCTGAAATCATGGTGAGCCATTGGCAGTCAGTGTATACAAGAATGAGCTAGACAAACCAGCAATCTGACTCAGTATAAGGCAGCTTCCTGTGGTCCTGGGTATGCACTTTCCCCTAATGTTCACTATTTTGCAGAGCATTTGTGTTCATTATTTTCACTAGTATGTGCATTTTAATTCAAACTCTACCCCAGCTTCGCCATTTTTGTACACATCACTGGGCTAGAGAACTGCATTTGAAAATTCAGAAAAGTGCAGATTTTGGAGGGTGGCTGTGTTTCAGTTTGCTTATTGATTCAAGAAGAGTGAAGCAGGTAGGTTCCCCTTTAAAATGTGAAGTGAACTGAATTTCTGCCCCATTCCTAGTCCGGCATTCCGTGGTGCATTACCATTTTTATGCACTGTGTTCTGCAAATCTCGGAGACTCCCTTTCCATGACACATTGCTACAAAGCAGGTAGTGACTTAATGAGAGGCAAAGGAGAGAGACTGAACAAGGGATTGCCAGAAGCTGCATGAGGTGAATGTTAACAAGCCCATTCACGTCATCAGCATCTTTGCTCCCTGCTCCTCCCATCCTTCTACCCCCTTTCTTATGAACCATATTGAAACCAGGGAATTACGTACTAAGGAAAACCCTTCTGCTGAGAACGTGTAATTATTCTGAGCAAGGATCAATGCAACATGGTTAATCAATTTACCAACTGAATTTGCTTGTATTTTTCTTCTTCATGGCTGCAGCCTGGCTGAGAAAGGAGGGGAGGTAGAATTAGGAATGAGGGTGAGAAACTGGGTTTTGCATTTGTGAAATGGGGCATTTATAGCTGAGCGTTCATTATCACTGGAACCTCCAGAGCTTTTGGCAGGCAAAACACTGCTATCAATCAGCAGGACTTGGAATAAATGACTCCATATGAGGCTATTACTTTAAAAGGTGCATTTAAGAAGGAGCTGATCTTATATATTTACGTGCACACACAGCTGTTTAATCACCTTGCAGGCTGCCGAGAACCACAACTGATTTTGTTGCTGTTTAACTTGAAACATTGTGATGTCACACACACAGAACCATCATTTATACACATATGGTGCTCTCTTGACTGCAAAAGAAACACATCTGAAGGAAAACAAAAATTGGCTACTCACAATTCTCAATGAAATTTTGCAACTGCGATTCTAAAATAAATGCAGCAACAACACTTACACATTTCATTTAACAATAAGCACTCCTAAAAATGTATTACTGGAAGCAGACAGGATGCTGCCACAATCTGGGTAGGGGCTGGAATTCCAGAGGTCTGTTGTGGGGGATTCCCAACCCCTCCCTGCAGCAAATAATGGTTTCAGAAGAAGGGTTGTCCTCAGGACTGCTGCAATGGCTGCAAGAATGTCTCATCTGTGACTGCTCAGATGTTGCTGATTATCAGACCCCTCCACCACCATGCCAGCTGAAGCTATTTGCATTTTGAAAAATCTGCATCTGAGATACAAAGATACATATAACTCTGTGCCTGATTTGGCCCTGATTTTCCAGTGGTTTCAGTTTAAAACATTGTTTAATAGTTAACTGTCATTTTATTCTGCAGTATTTCACTTCAAGTGCTACTTGATGGCAAAGAACATTGGGGGTGGGGGCGCGGTTACCATCTGTGTGCATGTATTTATATAGAAATAAAAATGCAATGAGCATAGGAAGCTGCCTTATACCGAGCCAGACTCTTGGTCCATCTAGCTCTTTACTGCCTGCACAGGCTGGCAGCAGCTCTCTTGGGTTTGAGGCAGGGGGCTTACCTGGAGATGCCAGTCACTGACCCTGTGACTTTCTCCATGAAAAGCAGAGACTCTGCCATTGTGCTATGGCCCTTCCGAGAAAATTTATGGTTTTGCTGAATAGAGGTGCAAAACCTTGTGGAACAGTTACTATCTGAAGCACTAGGGAGCTCACTCCCACAGGGGGCAGTGATGGCCACATGGTTTCAGCAGATTCATGGAGGAGAGGACTATTGGTGGCTATTGGCCATGATGGCTATGCACTGCCTCCATAGTCAAGAGACAGTAATGCTTCTGAATACCAGTTGCTGGAAACTTCAGGTGGGAATAGAACAGCTTTAGGGCATAGCTGTCAACCCTCCCTTTTTTTGCGGGAAACTCCCTTATTCCAATGCCGTTTCCCGCTGCTATCCCGGATGATATCCCTTAAATTTCCCGGATTTCAAAGGAAGCAGCTCCTCTCCCTCCCTGCCGGCCAGGGAGGCTCCTCAGCTGCGTTGCTCGGCTGCCAATAAGGAGTCTGAGACAGACTGGGGGCGGAGCTTGCATGCCTTGTGCAGCCAGACCCTCACGCCCGACCAGACAGACAGCCTGCCTGCCGTCTATGCGATCGCTCTTTCGCTCACCCGTTCGCGCAGCCTCTGGAGCGCAAGGTGGCGAGGCTACTTGGTGCCATTGCACCGCCCTCGCGGCATCCCTTATTTTCAAATCCAAAAGTTTGGGGAAAATCCCTTATTTTCAAATCCGAAAGTTGACAGCTATGCTTTAGGGTTTCCCACAGGCACCTGGTTGGCCACTTTGGGAAAAGGATGCTGGACTAGATGGGCCATTGGCCTGACCCAGCAGGCTCAAGTTCTTATGTTCTTCACGAGGTTGCACGGCAAACAAGGATTTCCCTCTAAGCTAAAATGCCAGCATACTCCCTCAAGCTGCACAATGAGAATTGGGCAATTGCAGGTTGTTAGACTATAACTCCTCTACCCCCCTCGGGGGCAGATGGGAACATCAAAGTGCACTTTGCCATCTCACATGATCAGCAAATGCAATAGAACAGCTACAGAATATATCTTAAGAACCTAGGAAACACTGTGCCGGCCCATCTAGTTCAGAATTCTATTCTCACCATGGGTAACCAGAGGCCTCTGGGGAGCCCCAAAGCAGAACCCGGTCACAACAGCACCCTTAGCAAATGACAGTTCACTGAATTTCAATTTGCATGCTGTTGTGGGAGGTATGAATCAGGTCCCATCTGCCCAATATGTTTAAACAAGTACAGTGGTACCTTGGTTGTTGAATGGCTTGGCTGCCGAACAAATTAGCTCCCGAACGCCGCAAACCCAGAAGTGACTGTTCCAGTTTGCGAACATTTTTCAGAAGCCAAACATCCAATGCGGCTTCCACTTGAGTGCAGGAAGCTCCTGCAGCCAATCGGAAGCCACGTCTTGGTTTTTGAATGGTTTCTGGAGTCGAACGGACTCCCGGAATGGATTCAGTTCAAGAACCAAGGTACCACTGTATCTTACCACTGTTACAGTCATGGCTTCCCCAAATAATCATAGTAATTGTAGTTTGCTAAGGGTGTTGCGAGTTGTTACAATACACCTGTTCCCCTTACATAATTAAAATCCCCAGCGTGGTTTAACTAACAACCCTTCCCTGGGGATTGTTCTGTGAGGGGGCTAGCAGTCTCCTCCTAACAACTCTTGCCACCCATAACAAACTACAGTTCCCAGGATTCTTTGGGGGAAGCCAAGTAGAACACTGCTTTAAATGTACAGTGCAGATGGGGTCTTAATCAGCATCCCTTGGACGCTGAAAATGCTCAAGTCCTCATTGCTGCTTTTGGGTTCTTGCCCTCTCCACTTTTTAGGGGTCACCCTCTGCAAAGTCAGTTTTTTACTTCTGCTAACCCCGGGGTCCCCAGTACCTACCTCCTGTGCAAGTCACAACCACTCCTGCAAGTGCACCTGCTGAAACGTCCCCGTCATTTTGCTTGCTCTGTGCATACAAAGGCACATACAGTAGCACAGAGCTATTTGGAATCCTCAGAAACAAGTTTTATAGAAGGAGCCTTTTAAAAAAACCCCAAATTTCTCAAAGTATCTCACAAGCTTTGCAGGGCATCTGCAATGTGGAAATCAGAGGGTGTTTGTAAGACATATATATGGGGGAGGAGGGGGTCACATGTGCCCTATTTGTTGATTCTCAGATGCCCAGGGAATCAAAAGGAAAATAGAAAGAATACTCTATTGAGTGGCCATGGGGCTCAGACCAGGAGTCTTATGTATGACACACTGGTTATGAGAACATATTAAGTTGCCTTTTACTGTCAAACCCTTGGCCAATCTGATCTACTCTTTCTGGCAGTGGGTGTCCAGGAAGTCAAGCTCAGGTCTAAATTATGGTAACCATTTTTAACTTGGCATCTGTACATTTTAATTCAAATCAGTTCAGTTCAATTCAATTTATCTTCTGCCCATTGGTGTGTATACATATCAATTAGTATATGCAGATTTTATGCAGATATGTATCCTCTCGTGTGTGTGTGTGTGTGCGTGTGCGCACACGGGTGTACAATGCATTTTTTTAAAAATAAATAAATTGTGGGCAGGGGTTTGATGCAGAGATGGGCAACCTAGGCTGCCCTTTGAGCCTCTGAGGAGCCAGACCACCCACCATGCTCCTGCTCATTGCTATTGTCTTCTTCAATGCTTCTGCTGCTCTATGGGAGGCCTGAAGCTTTGAGAAGGTGTGTGTGTGTGTGTGTGTGTGTGTGTGTGTGTGTGTGTGTGTGTAAAAAATGAATATGCAAGACATTTAGCTGCCAACTCTTGCCAGTTCCTGCCCTGGAATAGGCTTATATGTGAACATTAATTATCTCCAGCAAGTTCCAAAGATCTCAGAAGCCCACTTTGCAGAAATTTGGAGCAGGCCTTTTAGGGTGGCTACCTCTGTTCTGTGGAATAGCTTTCTTGCTGGAAAACAGCAGGTGCACACTGTCTGCGTTTTCCTGAAACAACTGAAGACAATTCCCCCCACCCAACAGGCTTTCACAGCTGGATATCAAGTCTTTGCTATGAGTGTCTATTTTGCATTGCTTTAGTTTTGTTTTAAATGTATCAGCTGTTTTTGGTGTGTGTGTTTAACTGTTGTTGTTTTGTCGTTTTTAATTGTGTATCACCTTGAGGCAATTGTGTAGATGGTAATTAATAAATTGATGATGATGATGAACATCTCTTATTTTTTAATACAGCATGGTGAATCTGCAGCCACCTTGTCATGGAATCCACAGCCACCTCTGTCCTGTGATTGGTAAAATCCTTTGTTTATGTCACATTTCATCTCAGTTTGTTTGCTTGTTTATTCATTTATTGCATTTGTATCCCACCTTCCCTCCCAAAGATGCCCAGGGCAGCAGCAAACACTTCAGCAATAAAATAACAAAATAATAATGAAACAACTTATCCAAAACTGACCAAACACAATCACATACTTGCACAGATAATAACTTCAAGGGGCTAGGAACAGAAATATTCAATCATCGAATGCCTGGGAAACAAACACTGGTTTAAAATTCTTCCTGAAAGGCGGGTGGGAAGATGCACAAGGGAGGACATCCCACAAATGGGGAACCACCACTTTAAAACCCTTTTCGCAGGTCAGGACCAACTGGGCAGCACCACCACCAACAAGTCCTTCCTGCTGATAATAGGGTTTGAAGTGGTTGATATTGGAGAACATGCTTTTTTGGGGTGCTTGGATCCCAAGGGCTTTGTTAGTACTTACACCTTGAATTGGACCCCCAGCAGGCCACTGGCAGCCAATGCAATGCTTTCTGGACTGGTGACACATGGTCCCATCAAGCTGCCCCAGGTTCAGAGTCTTAACTTTTCAAGGCTTTGAATGACAGATTAGAGTCCCAGGGGTCAGCAATTTTTTTCAGCAGGGGGCCAGTCCACCGTCCCTCAGACCATGTGGTGGGCCGGACTATATTTTGAAAAAAAAATGAACAAATTCCTATGCCCCACAAATAACCCAGAGATGCATTTTAAATAAAAGGACACATTCTACTCATGTAAAAACACGCTGATTCCCGGACCGTCTGTGGGTGAGATTTAGAAGGCGATTGGACCGGATCCAGCCCCTGGGCCTTAGTTTGCCTACCCATGGATTAGACTTGCAATCTGAACACAGCTTGAACTGCTCACTGGACTAGGATTCAAAGAGACAAGGAGAGCACAAATATTGGTCTCTACTATAAGTGGAATGCACTGAAAGGAGACATAAATTTTGGAATGCTGAATGAGTTCACACTAGTTAATTCCAACCTGAATGAAGTCTCAACAGAGAGAAACGAGGAAGCCTTGTCATTTGAGTATCTGACCAGGTTTGTAAAATGTAGAAGTTGAATTAGTTGGGGGGGTGCAACTGTCAGGGGTCCTGTACCTTACCACCACCACCACTTTGCTCTATAAGCCATGGACCCCTCAGAGGCGCACGCAATACTAGTGGACATGGATTGACAACTTTCTTTCCTCTCTTCCACTAGCCCTGTTTCCCATGCCTTTTAACAGCAGCCATACACACAGGCATTTTATTTATGTTGGCAATTATCTATTATCCTACCTTTCCACTCCAGAGCAAAATGCTCAGGGCAGCTAACATCATAAATTTAAAAGCAATATATACAATACAGCAGTTTAAAAAAACACAATGAAAGATACAGCAGTAAATTTTAAAAAAGCAAACAAGCCTACACTGAGGAGGAACATTGTAAGCTGCCTTAATACCAGGACAGACCACTTGTCTCTCTAGCCCAGGGTTGTCTACTGCAATGCTCTTCTACATTGGGTCCCCAAATGTTGTTGGAGTGCAACTTCCATCATCCCTTACCATTGGCTAAACTGGCTGGGGATGATGGGAGTTGTAGTTCAGCAACACCTGGAGATGCAAGGTTGTTGCAACAGCGCTCCTGGAGATGCAAGGTTGTTGCAACAGCGCTCCAGGATCTCAGACAGAAAAGCGCCACGTTTCCATCCCTTGCCACTGGCTCCTTTTTTTAAACTGGATATGCTGAATAGATGCTCAGTTCCTCATTTTTCCTGCATTTAGCTCAGTTCTCTAAAATTCCACATCAGTGTGTGTGTGTGTGTTATGAAAATAAACCAGCATTTTAGTGCAAATTTCTTCTAAGATGTGCATTTCTGTGTGCAGTTTTACCTAATATGCACACTTTTGCAAATGTATAACGGATTTTATATGCTAGTTCCTGCATTATATACATTTTGATGCACACTTTACCTCAGTATACTGATTGTTCTACACATTGCTTGGTGGAAGAACTGCAATGCAAAACTCAGAAAAGTGCAAATTTCTAATGATGGATGTTTCTGTTTGGGATTCATTCATTCATTCATTCAGAGCAAACTAGGTAAGTTCATACTGGAATGAAAACAGAATCAGATTTCCCCCCATCCCTCCATTCTGCCAGGCAAAGCAGGTGCTCTGCATCTAAGCTATCCCGAAAGGAGCAAAGGGAATGTGGGGTGGTGGGATCTGGTTGAAAGCCTCCTGAAACAGAAGAGTCCACAGATATCCATGGGAAGCCTATAAAGAAGAAGCTAAAAAGATTTCCCAGAACAAGGACATCCTGGGTGCTGCATCGAAGAAAGTCCCACAGAGGAGTGCCATGTCAAATCTGAATCCTAAATACTGTCAGACTCATTTGCTCCCTTGGAGTAAGATGGCAATTGAGAAAAAACAAATGCACGCATCTGCACTGAGCTCCATAGAATATTTACCAGTTCTGATTTTCAGAAAACTAGCAATTTTGGCAGAGTAGCACCCACCCACTGCAAACAAGGCTCAGATTCTGCAAATATTTACACTTTTCTGGGTACTGTTTGGCTGCTGCTGCTGCTTCCTTCCTGAGTCATATGGGTGATGCCCCCAATCTGGTATCACATAGTAAATGGGAAGTTATTGTGATGCTGTGTCTTAACATAGCGATGGCATTGCCAGACACCTCTAAATAAAGTCAGGCGGGTCAGCACAACCAATCAGTTTTGGGTACAAGACAATGCTACTGAGGGCAATATTTTAGCCTCATGCAAAATATGATAAGCAGCTTCAGCTCTGCCCTAATTTGGGCAAGTCCTCAAGTGGCCACACTTAACATTTTAGCTGCAAGATAATATTTAATGAACCCTTTTCTCCTGTTTGGCTGCACAGATCATGCTATTATATCTGTTCATTGGTATGGAGCAAATGCTAAAGGAAAATCTAATCCTTTGCTGGTAGCAAGAGCAATAGGGGGCTTTTGTGTGTGTAAATGAAGCCTACATGTCTGTCTGCACTCAGAAAGCCCCCTATTGAAGGAAAGTCCTGCCTGCTGCTACACACGCTCCGGTTTCATCATGCAAAATTTCATTTTGAAATAGTAGTCCATAGTGCTGCAAGGAATCCCCTTGCATTTGTTATATCGCGATGTGCAAAGAGATAAAGACACAGAAGACCTATAAGCTCACCATAACATGTTATAGCAAGCAACTTGGGGTCAAACTCGATGCGATGGTGGTAGACTCATGTGTTAAAACTGGTAAACTGCTAAATTTTTATGAAGTGGTGGGAAGGAGGCTATTTAATCCTTACTTACACACACACAGAGAGAGAAAGGGTGGGGGAGAATTCCCCCTACACATTTTTCTCCTGCTGCAACTTTGACTCGGAGAATAGGGGGAACAGGTTTGGAGCTGGAAGGAAAAGAGTTCACAGCACCCTCCTGCACAGTGTTTTTCACCCCCAAATTCCCCTTGCTTCACATAAATTTGGCACAATCTGCATCCGAACACAGGGACTCTGCTATCATAATGATTACTTTCTCTGATTAAATCCTAAGTGTTTGGGATAAGTAAGAGTTGTGTCCTTATTTGTAGTTCCAAAAAACTGCTTGCACACATAGTGGATGAGAAAAGTGCTCATTCCACTGGTGGTGGATTTTCTTTCCCAGCTATGTTGTAAATCTAAAACCAAGATCTATCTGGAATCCAGCAACAAGTACTACCATTAATATTTATTTGTTTGTTTGTTTGTTTGTTTGTTTGTTTGTTTATTTAAAAACTATGCCTCCAGTAGTGTTGTGACCCATTCCATCATATCACCTGCGTTTCGGAAATGTAACATTTACACTGCACCCACAAAACCTTTGAATACAGTAACAAAGCTATCTAAACAGTAGGATTCTTCCCTCTTAGACACCAGTGCTCTATTTCAGTGGTGCCCCAAGACCTTGTTAATTTCAAGACTTTTTCTGGCTGAGCCATATTGGAATAAGGACCCCCTCCATGAGGGTCAAGAAATGGATTCTTGAGAAACCAAGTTTTTGAATTCTTCAGATGTTACCCACCCATACGATGGCTTATGTTGAGGGTACAGGTGTGCGACAGCACAACACATACTATTCTGCTGGCAAGAAGAGTTGCACAAAATTGTTGTGCGTATGAATAGTAGCAGTTGTGCCTAGTAGAAGCAGGGAGTACATTCCACTCAACTCAAAAATTGTCCCTATGCATAAGCATGTAGAATTATGTCGTGCAATATAAGCAGTTTTGGACTCCAACTTGGGCCATATATTGAACTGAATTATATTGTGCATCATATTTTGTACATACGATGCACCTTTTGGAGGTCAGGGCTATATTAATTGCATACAAATTAAAACCAATGTCCGGTTTAATAGTAAAGGAATTTTAAAAGGAAAAGGTGATGTCCCTTCAGTATAATACTACATGCAGATATGCACACACACACAGCACTATAATGAAGGCCTGTGTATTGCATTTGCATATATAAATAGAAGTATATTGCTTGTTACCGTGTGTTCCTACATCACAAAGAAAATGTTTCACCAGAGTTCGTTTTGTAAAGCAGAAAATGTGAGTACTTAGCTTGCTCTTTAAGGCCAGCCCTTTCTCGCAACGTAGGTCTCCACAGATACATACTATTGCTTGCACCCCCATCCTTACTCAGGAAAAAAGAAATGAGCTTCATTGTGTTCAGAAAAGTACTTCAATGCCTCCTGTCCAAATTAATGTCTCCTGATACCATAGACTGAGTTTCCAGATAGAAGACATGGGCTTGTATGGTGGTAGTGACTACACAATGCATGGTGTGGGTGCCCGTGTGTGGAATCCGTAATTCCTGCCAAGTTATCCTGAAGAGTTTCTCCTGCAAGGTTGTTCTCAGGTGTCCCTTGCTGCTCCCTCTTTGTACTCTCCATATATGGCAGGGGCTGCACTGTCCACAGTGCTGGGGCGGGTTGTGGGGAGATTGTCACGGAGGATGCATGATACAAAATACAGAGTAGCTACAAGCAAAGCTGGGGAGCCCAGACTCTAAGCAACCTGTACACGGCTCAGGAATCAAGGGTGTCATCCTCCCATCACTAGCTCTATGCTTGAATACACACACACACACACACACACACACACACACTAGTGCTGCAACCTACTGCATCAAGTCACCTGTTCTGAACACATCAGAGATAATCAGGGCATTTTTTAAAGACAGCCAGGCATAAGATCGTTACACTGTGCAATGGCTAAATGGGGAGAGGGAGGTGTCTTCTGCTTCTTAGAGCACGGGCACATTCTATAGTCCCGCCAGGGTTTGTGCTCACACATGCAATCAGCTCTCAGTCAAGAGGTTCCAGTGGCACTTTAGCCTTGGAGTGTCAAATTAAACACACACATACACACGCACACCCCAAAAACAGCCTGTCTCCATTCAGTCGTGCCTCTTTCTCAGTCAACTCGCTTGCATGAGACAGCATACCGATCTTCAAAACTGAGAGAACTCTGCACATTGGAAGCAGCAGGGGCCGGGATCACAACAATGCATCATGCCTAAAGCGCAGGTTATGAAAGGCCAGCGGGGAGAGGAGGGAGAAAGAGAGAGAGGCAGATTGCAATATAGGAAATACTCTTACCTTTCATCCAATCCACTACTTGTTTGGGCATCCACTTGCTAATAGGTTCCATAACGAGGGCCATCATCAGACCACTTTATCGTTCACACGAGGAGGAGGAGGAGGGAAAATACTGAGAAAAAGAGGAGTGGGAAGCAGGAAAGAAAAAGAGAGAGAGGGGTGGGTGGGTGTGAGGGAAATGAAACGGATCTCTCAGAGCATGGCTAGAGGAGAAAGCGGGAGGATTTCACGATGCAGTCCAAAGATGAGCTGACGCTTTGTCCCTCCAGCTTTTTCCTGCACTGATTCAGTAATGTATAAAATTACGCTGCTTGATCAGCTCTAGCACCTCCCCTGCCGCACACAGCCAGCAGCCCTCTAGAGCTCACTGAATCAGGAAATGGTGCAGTGTGTCTCTACTTACTTACGGGGGGGGGGGGGAGAGAAAAAGAAAGAGGCAGTCTCTACACCCAATGATCTACTTATTTAGGCTGGCACAAATATGAAATTACAGTGCACACTTCAGCTGTTCCAGCCTCCCCTCTTCCCCCCTGCTATTCCAGCCTCTAGAGCTGGATTTCTGACTAGCTCTGGGGATCACGGATGAGAGAGAAGAGGGAGGGAGGGAGGGAGGGAAGACAAGGGGTGGGAGGGTGGGAGAAGACGAATGCAAAGATAACGATATTGCTAGCTGGAACTTGATAGCGGATTGTCTCTGTTCAGCGGCAAAAGATGCTGACTGTCACTGAAGAATTAAAAGAAAGCATGATAGCGTTTGGCAGCTGGCAGCAAAAAATAAATAAAAAAATAAATGCTGAGCATCTTCATATTCACAAATGCAGGGATGTCACCACCGGCATCTATTGTAATTCAGAGCGTCACATGCAGGAGCGGGACTGAGAGTCGTACCAAGGTAGCCCTTGTCCATCTCAGATTAGCCCCTCTCAGTGTTCGGAGACCCCAGTGCCCTTTTCCCATTTCTGTGCCTCGTTTATGGCAAAAGAACAGCATCACCTCATGAATCCTTTTCTACACTGTCATTGGCCACAGGCTGCAATATAAGAAGTCCAAGGTAGTCCATGATTTATTGATTTTTTTAAAGTCTCCAGCATTTAATTCCTTCTGAAATTCAGGGGCTATTATAACATGAGAAGGAGGGTTTGCACTGGATTCATTGCTCACGTAGGTGTGCTTCTGAAGCTCTATGGAGAACTTCGTATTTCACAGAACATATGTCCTCTGTCAGAGGGTTAAGCGACTGCACACCCTGTGATGATCTGTCTTCCACTGTCCAAGGTGGGTTGGTCACAAGATGCTCACTTTCATGGAAGAAGGAGGGGGCGAGGTA
Organism: Darevskia mixta; assembly: GCA_034641385.1. Classification (NCBI taxonomy): domain Eukaryota; kingdom Metazoa; phylum Chordata; class Lepidosauria; order Squamata; family Lacertidae; genus Darevskia; species Darevskia mixta. Next base: position 5,855,727 of record JAWWNH010000061.1, on the reverse strand, counting down.
AGAGAAGTAATGGACCAGAGCATCATCCCTCCTGCCTCTGGAACAGCAGCCTCTTGCTTAGAATTCTGCATGGTTTCTCTCCTCCACAGCCCCCAGCCCTGGGCATGTCAAGGCAACAACTTCCTTCTTCCATAGTCAGGCAACATAGCATAATATTGGAAGCATACAGAGTCTCCTCCAAATGTTGCCTGCTGGAGCAACACATATGTAGGACTTCTGAGGGGCATTAAATCAGCTTCTGCAACAGTTATGGGAAACCCTGCAGCCCTCTGAATGTTACAAGACTCTGACTCCCAGCTGCCCTAACTAGCATTGCTGTGGGTCAGGACTGATGGGAGTTGTGGTTTAACAACATTTGTGAAGCTAGCGGTTCCCCTATCTCTATTCTAGAAGGTTTGCACATTTGAGATGAAAAATGGAGGTTCAGCACAGGAAAACACATTTGGAATACTTCTGAGAAGAAGCTAAAAAAAAAACTTTGATAAGACATAGCAAGAGAATGCTGAGGGATGCTGCACATTTCTAGGAATACAGAGAAATGTCACAGGGGAAAACACACCTGCATAGGTAAACCACAGCTATTTACCTGTAACTTGAACATAGGGATCTGGGTGCATATTGAGGGATTCCTTCATGCTGTCCTACTCAGGGGAAATCAATAGTTGGCAAGAGATGGTCATTTCCAATGAGACTTCACAGATAACCCCACTCCCTTAAGTACTGCTATTGGTTCCTGCAGGGATGGGTGACCTGTGACCCTCTAGAAGTTGTTGGACAACTAAAACTTCCATCAGCTCCAGCCAGCATGGATGATGATTGCGAACTACAGACTGGTAACAGTTGTGGGGCCTCAGGTACCCCATCTCTGACAGACGTGGACACACACAGTGTTGTTGTTTTTTTTAAAATCAAGACTCCTTGCACTCCATTTCACACCGCCTTTCTTCCTGCCCAGGGTGACCCTGCCCAATGTCTGTCCCTCAGAGCAAGTGTGTCACGTAGGGCTGGACCTTGGCAGCCACAGTCACAGCTTCTCCTCATTGCCAGCTCTCCAACAGCCGCTATGGGCTGCCCAAGGGAATAGGCCAGCAGCAGTAGCTATGGAGAGTCCATGGGATGCTACCTTGCAGCATCTTCCTTCCAAAGCTCAGCAGCGGTGGCACTGGTGGAGGGAATAGGGACTTTCCAGGACTGAATCAGAAGCTGGGGTGACTTTTGTAATTCTGTGACCGACCATGGAAAATCAGGACACTTGGAAGGTACGAAATAATTGATGAGTGAATATGTTCACAAATGTGATTCCTACCCATTTAATGCTGCTGCTGTTACAGCAACAGAACTGCTTCACCTCACAAACGCTGCTCTGAACCAGGGTGGGCAACTTGTTATCCCCCAGATGTTGTTGGATTATAGCTTCCCTGCCCATTGGTGATGCTGACTTGGGCTGATGGGTGTTGGAAGCCCAACAACATCTGGAGTGCCACAGTTTCCCCACCACTGTGACCTAGGATTGTTTAGCACTAAGGAGTACCCTAGTTGACTGAATATTGAAAAACTATCCTGCTTGGGTTATATTGAAAATGTACTCTTAAGCAAAATGGAATAGGCCGTGTCATAACAATATATTAACCTAAAGACAGCAGAAAGCAACCTCTGCAACAACGTGACAGCATTGGCTATTAATGCTTCCGTGTCATGTGATGTATATGACTATAGCATCTGTTTGATCTTACACAGCTGGTTTTCTTTTTTTTCCTTTTTGGCAATGGTTTTTTTTTAAGCAGTAGAATATAGCTGAGCTGTTGGCTTGCCCTGTCCTAGTTCTTAAAAAAAATAAAATCTGCTTCTGATTCAGCCTTGCTCTATTTGCTGCTCTGTGGCCAGAGCCTGGAAACATGCCCTTAAATTAGAAAGCACAGCGTGCAAAACTTAGTTGAGCTGACTTATGAGCCACCAGAGGGTAAATTCACACCAATATATCATCTCTGGGTTTTGGGAGGACTTTGGCCAAAACACCCTAGTTGGACTGGTGGGGCTCCCTATCGTTGTCATCACTATGTGTTAAGAACATAGGAAGCTCAGCATTGTCTGCATCAGTGGCGGGGAAACTCAGGATCAAGGGCCAAATGTGGCCCTTCAAGTGCTTCTATCTGGCCCTTGAAACTCTCTGCAGGCAACACACCCCTCACTGGCCATGATGTGCAACCCATGTGTTTTCGCCTGGCTGGAATGTATCCTTGAACTCTGATGGCACCTTTTGTGTCGCTTGGAAAGAGAATAGACAGGAGAGTGTGGAAATGAGCACACTGCACAGAGGTAAAATTTAAACCATGGCTCCACCCAGATTTGCTTCTGGTCCTTGGCATGTGGCCCCTGGGATGTTTTCCAGACGGCAATGTGGCCTGCGGTTCCCCACCCATGCTCCACACTAGCTGGCAGTGCCATTCTGGGATTTCTGAGCAGAGACTATCTGGAGATGCTGCGGACTGAATCTGGGGTTTTCTGCCCATCCCCACCTGCCCTCTCCCTCTTGCCCCAATCCGCACCAGTGCCCAGAAGGAGAGGGCAAGGGAAATGGAGGTTAGTGCTCCTTCTCCTTGTTTTTGTTTCTGTCTGCATATTTAGAGAGGGGAGGTGCACAGACAACAACAACAGTGGGGGAAGTAGAAAGCTAGGAAGGTGGGGAGGGGGGCATGGTCAGCAGCAGGACACTGATGAGGTGTGGCCCTCGGCAGATGTCGGGTGCCAACTTCTAATGCCAACCAATATTCAAACAGCTGCTTCATCTTAATAGGAGCTGACGTTATTAGCAGCACAACCCTATACATGTCTACTAAGGAGTAAGTGGAAAGAGAAAACTTTTTTCCCTCCCTTTCATTGATGGGAATTGGTAAGAGGATATATTAATTATACTGTTACAAAGGTTGCATGCCGCTCCCGATCTCTGCCAAGCAATAGCGAGATTCCAGGAGGGTTCTGTGCACTCACTCTGGGTTGTCTTTCCATTGGGAAAACCGAGTCACAGCAGAGGCTAGTGTCTTTAAAAGTGTCTCTCATTGTCCCTTTTTAGATTCAGCAAGCCTGGGTCCAAAGCAGCAGCCAGTCATGGCTCCTAGTCTCTTGGTGCAGCCTCTTCCAGCCAGTAGCACCAAAATGATTCTCCTTACTTCCTCTTTCTTGTTCCCAGAACACCTTTAGATTTAAAACAGGACAGATTTTCCTGTGACATCACACACCCCGTCACCTTGACAACCTGCCAAGTCTCCTGTCTCTGTTCACTTGTCAGAGCCAAGGAGGACAGTTCTTGTGCTTTGCATATGGCCCTTAATGGCTCAGTACTTGGCTAGCCCAGCCAGGCTGGGTTGCACACGCTAACCCAGGAATTTCCTGACTGGCACAGTTGTTCAGCTTGTATTTCCCTTTACATCCCAAATATTATCTAATTTCTACCATTCACTGGTAGAATGGTACTCTAGTTCTGGTACTCTAGTTCCATTACAATATTTAATCCTCTAGAGATCCATGTGTGTGGCTGAACACAAAGAAAAACTGCTGGTACCTGTTTTTAAAATGTGGGGCTTTGCAATCCCTCTGGCAGGAGAAGGTCCCTAGCAGAATTTAATTCCCATTGTTAAGCAGTTTCATGAAGTGTGAGAATATAGGCTTTCAAGCCTTATTTACTCAATTCAGCTGCATGAAGCAGTGGATCCTTTTTTACCCCCTTTTCAATAAATAGACCACAAACTGTTTTCAATAAATGGAGCACTGACTATAAAGTAAGTTTAAAATGTTTTACTTACCATGTCTAGGCCTCAAACAAGCATTTTCCTTTTGCAGCAGCAATAAAATAATGTAGAAATCTTATGTTGAAACACAGCAAAGTTGCCTCAGACGTGTGTCTGAGGTTGGCAGCTACGTTGAAACACATCTACCTTCATGGCTTGCAATGGAGAGAGAGAGAGAGAGAGAGAGAGAGAGAGAGAGAGAGAGAGAAGATCTGGAAACAGGCTTTACTCCTCCTTTTCAGGAGAATAGGGGGCATGACTAGATGGCCCTTTGGGTTCCTTTCCTACTCTATGATTCTGTGATTATATGACCTATGCCTACTCTAGCAATTAGAACTCTGTGGTTCTTAACTATACTAACTAACTATACTAACTCTAGTTAGTATGGCTTCCGGTCGGCGCACCGGAGGGGAAGGTCGGGGGACATGCCGCTGCTGGCATTCCCCGACCCGACCGGCTTTAAAGGGGTGCTTGCGACGGCGACGCAGCCCCCAAAACTCCCGGGAGTCTTGATCCCGGGACCCAAGGTCCGGCAGCGGCTCTTAACGTCGCCCCAACTCCCGCGGCGGCCACAGTAGAGGCTGCCGTGTGAGACGCGGGGTGACGGAGCTCCACGGACCGCCATTGCCCGTCGGGTTGAAGCTGCGAGCCCTTCCCAGCTGAGCGCGCTGATTTCTCCGCAAAAGGATAAGATTGGCTACCTTAACCGTGAGTACTAGAAAAGTACCGAAGATTTGGACTAATTTGGCGAAGTACAGGGATGTAATTTACGGAGGTCCGTCCCTTGCTATTGTGGCACTAAATCAGGAACTTTATTACCGATGCGATTAAAACTGTAACAGATTTGGCTTGGCAACAGAGATTTGATCCTTCTGACACCCCTGATCGGGGGGGGCAACTAACCAACAACTTTGACATGTAGTGGATTGAATCGGACCTGTTGGCTTATATTGTGGAATATAGATTTTGAGTTGGGATTTGGTTCGGTGTGGAACTTTGCACAACTATGTCTTTGAAAATGGAGGATGATTTGGACAAAGGAGGCTGGAAGAGGGTCCTTGAAAAAATCTGGGAACTGAGAAAGGAGTTCCAAGCGGAAACCGCAAGAATGAGAGGAGTTGTAAACAACAATGATGTCACCCCAGCTGCACAAAGGATGAAAGGGGGAGAAATCCCCCTCAAGGTTAAAGGGAAGCCTCGCTGCAGGAAAATTTCTTCTCGGCACAAGATAACTGGACCCAAGAAAAGAATCAAGAAAACAACATCTGCGAAAGTTAACGCTTTTCAGTGCAAGAGGACGTCAATGAAGGAGAAGAAGTTTTTCTTTAAAGACTGGGAGTTGGAACAGCGGAGAAGACACAGAGATGATGAAGCCCAACTGCAAGCAAGCACTTGGGCTTGGACTGGGGAACGGCGAGGGGAGGGTTGAGCAGGGTAGGTGGGCAACCAGGGATTGATTATAAATGTGGACTTTGAATATCTATGCCGGACATGGTTTTGAGTTAGGATTATGTTAGGATCTTTCGAAGTTAGGAGCCTGAAGATTAAGGGGAGTCAGAAGGAACCTTATAGAAGATTTGGGAGGAGGACGCGGAGGTTGGAACTAGAAGATGAGGTGAAATAAGAATTAAAGATATTGTTTTTGAGTTAGAATTATGTTTTGAAGTAATGTACAACAAATGTTTAGCACACCTATGTACCTGAACCAGAATTATGTTTTGTTTAATGCAGCCACTGGGGAGGTGCGGAGGAAGTCACTATGGATATGTTTTGTAACCAAGAATGGTCTACCTGAGAATAGGGTTAGGCCGAAGTTAGATAATGATTGTTTAAGGTCAGGGAAAATAATGAAATGGGTTTACCTCTGTGAGAGGGAGGGTAAGATTAAATAACTCCTCATGGTGAGAGGTGGGGAGTGATGAATCCTGACCGAAATGTAAGGTCTTATGTGTATAAAATTTTAAAATTAATAAAAATTATTTAAAAAAAAAAATAACTCTAGTTAGTATACTAATATACTAACTAGAAAACATGCATTGCTAGGTTTGACTGCTAAAATCTCCTACACTCATAACACTAGAACTCATGGACATCAAATAAAACTGAATGTTGCAGGGTTTAGGGATAGACAAAAGAAAGTAGTATTCTACACAATGCACAATTAAAGTATGGCAGTTGCTCCAACAAGAGAGGGGCAATGATGGATACCATTTAGGGAAGTTTTTAATGTTTGACGGACTATTGTATTTTAATATTTTGTTGGAAGCTGCCCAGAGTGACTGGGGAAACCCAGCCAGATGGGCGGGGTATAAATAATAAGTTGTTGTTGTTGTTGTTGTTATTGTTATTTATTACCAGTTTGGATGGCTTTAAAAGATGATTAGACAGATTCATGGAAGATAAGGCTATCAATGGCTATTAACCCTAATAAATATGTGGCTTCTATTTGAATACCAGTTGCTGGAAATCACAGGAAGCGAGAGTGCTGTTGCACTCGGGTCTTGCTTATGGGCATCCTGTTAGGGCATGACCACTATGAAAATAGGATGCTGGACTAGATGGACCATTGGCCTGATCCAGCAGGGCTCAGAAGAATATGTTCTTGTGCTCAAATGTGGCAGGGTGCAGGTATGTTATGTTCACTACCACCTTGGTTATGTTCTTATGCTCAAATGTGGCATGGTGCAGGTATGTGATGTTCACTACCACCTTGGTTATGTTCTTGTGCTCAAATGTGGCATGGTGCAGGTATGTGATGTTCACTACCACCTTGTGCATGCTTCACCTTATGTAGTCCAAGGTACATGTGAACCTTGTTTCCCAGACATTTTGCAGTGACCCAAATCAAGCAGTAGCTCTCGCATTTGTCCTGCTTCCTATGGAAAGCTTTGTTGCTCCTCTCCCACAAGTCTCCTTCAGACCAAACAACAGACCTACATTTTATTTTCAGCCTCTACTTCCCCAGGGACCTTCTATCTAACTACAGCAGATGCATAAATCAGACATGCTCTGTAGGAACTACAAGCACCAGGACAATTGACCTAAAAAACCCAAAAAGAGGAGCAGAGGTTCCCCCAACCCCTGCTATAACATGCTGCAGCCCATTCCTCTGGAAGGCTATAATCTTTTCACAGATTCCCTTCCTGATCCTTTAAAGTACCTGCTCCTGTTCTGAAAAGGCTCTTCTTAACAGCTTCAGATCTTAGAATAATAATTTTAAAAGCTAAATCTCTCGAGAGGAGAGTGAGCTCAGGCATCCTTCTGGCATATTCCTGTTTGATGCTGCAACAGAAGTCACTTTTGGCTACCACACACACACACACACACACACACACACACACACACACAGAGAGAGAGAGAGAGAGAGAGAGAGGGAGAGAGAGAGAGAGAGAGAGAGAGAGAGAGAGAGAGAACCTTCCCACCATCACACACTTACCACTGTGACAAGGTGCAGTGTGTCAAAGGTGTGATACACTGATGTGCTGATAAGTGATCTTTCCACTGCTTGTTCCCGCTAAGACGACTGAAAAGCTGGCTCCAGAAACCACTGATACTATAATAGCCTTGCTAGTTCCACTGTGAATAGCCTGGAATTTTCTAAAAGGTTACAGGAGCTTTTGCTTCCAGCTATCACTCCACACAACCCCTGGCAACTTCCAATGCACAATTAAGCATCCAAAGTGCGTTCATACCTTATAGATACGTAAATGTTTGAGGGCAGCTTCACAGGTGCACACACTCTGTGTACCGCAGACACACATCTAAGACTGTCTGCCATCATTGTCTTCTTTCTAGGGCACATGTTCACAGGCAGCAGCTGGGGGGGGGGAAGGTGGAGGTGCACATCAGCCCTTCTAACATTTGCTTCACTGCTGCTTACCTGGATAGGAATGGGGCAGCTGCCAGGTCGAGGTTGCACCAGTAGGACCACTGCTGCCACCATCTGGTGCTTCTGCCAGTTTGTCTGTATGAGCCTGACTTTACCACACTGTAAGCAGCATTGGCACTGGTGCCAGAAAGATTGTTCTGTCCCACCACCTTACAGAAGGCTTCAAGCACAAGGTTTCCAGTGCAGCCTTTGGAACAGCAAAGGGAGCTGGAAGCAGTGGTGCACTGGAAAGGAGACACGGGGGAGCATGCTATTTGCATGATGCACAAAAAAGGTGGGCATGCCTTAGAAAAGCTGCAAAAACCAGGCACTGATGCATACAGTGTGACAGAGATGGGTGGCAGGGTGGCAGGGGCATGGTGGGGCAAAGTGGAGGGGCAGAGTGGGACAATACTTTCTGTTTTGCCCTGCTGCAAATGCTTCCCAGGATTTATTTCTTAAATATGTCCCTATCTCCCTCTCAGTCAATGGAGACTGGTCTATTGGGGCAAATAGGCAACCTCAATTTGCCCTCAGCCAGCCCCTGCCTGCCTTTCTTACTTGCAACCAGTGCTGGGAGTGGTCCTGCTTCTGCCAGCTTCCTCCTCCCTAGCCTCAGTGTTACTCTTGTAGAACTCAGCAAGGAGTAATATAGGGACAAAGCTAGAATCAGTTGGCATAGCCTGTCGTTGGCTTCACCTACTGGTAGCCTTCCACCCTACCAGTCAATATGGACACCAGCCACCACTGCTCCTAGCTGTAGGGATCCACAACTATTTTATGTTAGTCCTGGCTTGAATGGCTTGAAGTCAGACTGTGGCAGGATGTGGGGTTTTTTTTTTTTGCCACAAGGCTCTTTCACAAAACCAGCAGGTCATTCTTAATGCTGGCCCCCTAGCCAAATAGAATGGATTTTGCTTTCCTGACTGTTCCTTTCCTTGATGTCCAAACTTGGTAAGACGAAAGACAACAGAGCTAAATCAAAGTGAATGCTCAATAAATAGGTTGGCTGGAGGAGCCCCAAATCAGCAATGGGAGAGAAAAGGAGCAGGAGCAGCCACTCATCTTTGTCTCTGGGCTGTGGTGTGGATTGGGTCCAAAGTGAGAGGACATCAAATGGGCATCGGTGGCAGTGACTGAAAAAGTGGGCCCAATCAAGATATTTTGCTCAAATGGCACAAATTTAAGTCCTTGATTCCACTGGTCTGTGGCTCTTTCAGATGGTCTTTTTGAATAAGGTCAGAGTGGTGAGAACCTCACCACTTTGTCACCTTTCAGTTGGTCATAATAAAATATACTGTACTACTGCTGCTTTTGAAAATTGTTTATTTTCTTTCTTTCTTTCTTTCTTTCTTTCTTTCTTTCTTTCTTTCTTTCTTTCTTTCTTTCTTTCAATGGGTGTGTGGAGCAAACTGCATTTTTTTTGGTCCCAAGCCCCATTGTTAGTGCTAACTGCATTCTCATTGCATTTTAGAGGCATGGACATAGCATTATACCTTCACAGAGAACCATAAAATGCTACTGTAATGCATAATGCTTTCTTGTTCTTTCTGATGAAGCTCCAGCTTTCCTCTAATTTATGCCCCTAATTAAAACTGCTAAAGCATTTGTAAATCAAACCACAATTTCAGGGTTTGTTATCTTCCTGTTTCAAATTACACTACAGTTGGGGGGCGGGGGGGGGAAATAATTTTTTCTTTTAATTCCATATGTCTTCTCTCTCTCTGCCTTCTTTAAATATGTTTAAAATGAACATGTTTCCAGATTTGCTGCTATTCACCACTTGAGATATCATAGCATAAGGTCATTTGAAATAAAACAAAACCAGACAGATGATAGATTCTTGTTGGTTTTTTTAAAATATTAGGTTTTGTTTCGTTATCTTGGAAAAATAAGATTCGAGATAAGGAGAAAGGGGGAAGCCCACATTAATCATGAATGGCTAACCAGCACAGTTTTGATCCTCAAACCAACCAAAGTTATTCCAAGCCCGAGAAAGGTGGTAGAGATCTGATGAATTTTGAAATATGCTAATATAATGCAAATTACTGTATAAATCAACTTCTGCTGCATCCTTTGATGCACCTCCCTAGTGGGATATACACATCCCATTAGCATAATAATATCCATAATAGTTAGAAGATATAAATAGGTTAAAAATTAAATCAAGCATGCTGCTTACTTCCTTAAAGAAAGGTGTGATGGAAAGGAAGCAGAACGATTTCTACTCCTCATGGCACCCTCCAAATATCATGCCATCTCAACTGCAGTGGGCAATGCTTGCGCCCAGATAGATTCGTCTATACTCTCCTCATTCAGCATCTACAGATTTACAGGTGGGGAGGTCAGAGAATTCAGATGGAAACAGGAGTAGAAATTGCCTATGTCTATTTATTCATGCTGTCTTGAAAGCAAATCAATCCAGCGAATACGACCGGCATTCACTGCTGTTGTTGCTTTTCATCTGCAAATGATACACAATTGATTACATTTTTTATACACACAAACACCACTTGGTTGCATTGTGTTTCCTTTGCATTGAAATAGATGTGGTGGAATAACAAAACGGCAACATAATTATGCAATTAATTGTGTAAATTCAGTAAGCTACATATTTTTTCCACAGTAGACAGCGAGATGAATATTGTAGGTTTTGGCAGAAAACGGACTGCAGTGGAGTGGAGGCTGTGTTGCTTGTAGTGAAGAATGAACAGAAGGGAGAACAATGAGTTCTCACACCCCTACTTTTAAGCATTGGCTTCTACTGCTTTCACTTTATTTCCTCCAAGGAACCCATGGAATTGTAGTTTGGGGAAGGGTGGTATGATTTCCTAGACAAGAGGAGTAGCTTAAGCAAGCGTAAGGTGGTGGTATAGATGCAATTCCAAGTATCCCATTAGCTTTTTGTAACACAGGCCTGTAAGAGGGTTTGGGGAGAAATTTGGTTTAGTGCAAAATTTCCTGATTTGCAGTTCCTCAAACAATATGTGAACTGAAACAATGTTATCCCTAAAAAAATGTGCAGTTTCCTTAATTTTGCAATGCAGTTCTCTAACCAAATAAAGTGTACAAAAATGCACCTGTTGGGGGAAAGTGCACATTTAAAAGTGACAATAGCATCCAGAAATGCATTAGTTACATTAGGCAATTTTGTTTTGCAAAACTATGGACAAAGGGAGAAATTGCATACAAAAATGTGTACGCCAGGAGAAATTTGCACAAAAATGCTGTATCAGGATTTTTTTTAATGGAATCAGAAGCATAAATGTGGAAAACTATACTTAAGAATTAAAAAAACCAAGAAAATGAGAGAAACTGCAACTGACAGATTCATCTGTTGCTAGCCTCCACTGTACAAAGCTACTGAAGCTGAGTTGTTGGGAGTCCACTTCTGCCCAAACTCTTGTTGCTGTGGTAGTAAATGCACATTAGGGCTTCAGGGTTGGCCAAAGGCATTTCTGCCCAAAGCAGAGCAGGCTCATTCACACATGTAGGCTACCCCTTGATGCTACATCAAGGTATCCACGTGCATGTGTGAACCAAACCATTTATTCAGGTTATATACCACACCTCAAAGGTACATGGGAAGGTAGCCACTGAATCAGTATTGCACAGGACTCTACTGATCATTTCATCCCATCTGTAATGTATGACAGCACATGTGAGCCTCACAGATTATCTTTCCAAATATCCTAGTGAAAGAGATTTCAGAATCTCTTGAACTGAGAAACAGCCTTGGTCAGCAGCCAATGTAACAGGGGTCATATTTTGAATAAAGGAAGAGCCAAAGGGCCGACATCAATTGTTGTTGGCAGGTGTGGGGAACCTTTGACCTCAGGATGTTGCTGAACTACAGCTCTCATCAGCCAGTAGCCAGGAATCATGGGAACTGTAGTTCAGGAACATCCAGAGGGCGAAAGGTGTCGCACACCTGGCCTTTGGGTTTGGGTGTTGTCCTGAAGGCCAAATCTGAAGTTGTTTCAGGGCAGAAGGAGCTTCCAGTTGCTTAGCTGTTGCATGACAATTAGGAACTATTTCCCTAATATTTGCCCTCAAACTCCATTTCTGCAAGTTCAGCCCATTGCTTCTTGAGCAGTCCTGAGCAGATAGATTAGTTTTTGGCTCTTGCTACTTTCTGAGCAAAAAGATTACTGCATTGTTCAGCCATTTGAAGAACGTACGTGAAGAATAAAGCAAGCCTTGAGATGGAATGTGCTGTATTTGAAAAGTAGTGGCCTGTGAAGTATTTTATGGGAAAGAGGGAATTGGGTCAGTGAAGCCCAAGATTAACAAGAGGCGACAGCACTCCCATTAAGTGTGTGTATGGGGAAGGGAAATGTTGGAGGTTAACCCTTTCATCTTGCAACAGCAGCCAGACGTTTACTGGAAGACCCTGCACAGCTTTTAGCAAATTGGTGTTGTGTATTCTCTTTGTGGTTATAATGTCCTAAGAACAAGCTATTTACATCCCTTACAGAAATGTAAGAAAATAGACAGTGGAGGGAGGAGGAAGAGAGGACAGTTGGACCTGGAAAAGAATCTACCTTTCAGACAGATGTTCATACGGCAAGTTGCATGGAGATCTGCAGGTATAGGTGAATCTGTCTTATTTCCATTTCTAATTTCCCCCTAATTCTAGTACTGTCGTACCTTGGAAGTCGAATGGAATCCATTCTCGAAATCTGTTTGACTTCCAAAACGTTCGGAAACCAAAGCGCGGCTTCTGCAGGAAGCTCCTGCAGCCAATTGGAAGCCATGGAAACCCCGTTGGACGTTCGGGTTCCAAAACAATGTTCGCAAACCGGAACAGTCACTTCTGGGTTTGCAGCGCTCGGGAGTCAAAACGTCTGAGTTCCAAGGCGTTCGGGATCCAAGGTACAACTGTATTCCACATTTCTGTATCAGTCTGCAGGATTTTATTTTTTTTAATTTCAGTTCTGGGCACCACAGTTCAAGAAGGATATTGACAAGCTGGAACGTGTCCAGAGGAGGGCAACCAAAATGGTCAAAGGCCTGGAAACGATGCCTTATGAGGAACGGCTTAGGGAGCTGGGTATGTTTAGCCTGGAGAAGAGACGGTTAAGGGGTGATATGATAGCCATGTTCAAATATATAAAAGGATGTCATATAGAGGAGGGAGAAAGGTTGTTTTCTGCTGCTCCAGAGAAGCGGACACGGAGCAATGGATTCAAACTACAAGAAAGAAGATTCCACCTAAACATTAGGAAGAATTTCTTGACAGTAAGAGCTGTTCGACAATGGAATTTGCTGCCAAGGAGTGTGGTGGAGTCTCCTTCTTTGGAGGTCTTTAAGCAGAGGCTTGACAGCCACCTGTCAGGAATGCTTTGATGGTGTTTCCTGCTTGGCAGGGGGTTGGACTGGATGGCCCTTGTGGTCTCTTCCAACTCTATGATTCTGTGATTCTGTGATTCTGTGATTCTGTAATTTCTCATGAATCATCAGCACTTTAATGTGAAAATCTCCTAATATACTGCCACCCCAATCTCTGAGCAGTGTGAGATTCCAGGGGTTCCAGGCACGGTTTGTTTTTCTTGGAATGAGGCAGAGCAGAGACTGTGGCGTCTTTATGATACATGGTTTATTTATACATATATAAATGCAAGCCTATGATGGAGGGGCTTAGAGCATGAACACCCAGAAATCACAGCCTTGCAATCAAAACAGAAATCAAGCATGATTCTCACTTTTTGGCTTCTGTCTGCTTCTAGCGCACGTGTGTGTGTGTGTGTGTGTGTGTGCGCGCGCACACACACACACACACTGCTGCAAATTTTGACCACTGCCTTTCTTACCACCAACCAGGTGAGGGAGGGGGCCCCACCCATGTTCCCTCTTTCACAATGACCGTTCCCCACATCAAATGGGGTGCGCATTTTGCATGGTCGCGAGTAGCCCCCTGGGATCACGTTGCAGCTCCTGGCAGTTGGGTCTGGCACTGCCTTCCCAGGTTGGATACCTGTGGTCTCCACCTACTCCAGCAGCCGCCCAATCCCGGCTGGGGAGGTGTTGCCAGGGGGATTGGCCAGGTAGAAGGAGGGAACATACAGTACACGATAGAAGTCAGTCATACTTGGGAAGTTCCCTCTTGCACAAATCCACTTCCTTTGTTATACTAAAGACCATACTTAGACCATTCACTCACCAAGGAAGTTGCCTCCTGTTCAACAAATGAATTTTAACCCTTGCTGGATCCAGGAATCTAGGAATCAGATGGGACTCAGGCATCATAGAGCCTAACCCTGCCGAAAGTCACAACAATGCACATTTTTTTGTAAGTGAATCTGTTGAACTTACACAGTTTTGCAGAGCACAATATAATTCATTTCTGTATATTACTTCCACCAATATATGCATTTCTCTGCACACTTTGCCCCAATATACATTTTTTTTGGTGCGCATTACTCAACTAAATTGCAATATTCGGGGGAGCACAAATTCTGAAGGACGACTGTTTAAGTTCCTTATATTGTTCTGGGAAGGGCAAATTAGGTAGATCCACCTTTAAGCGCAAAATAAACTTAATTTCATTTCCATCCCCACCATTTGTCTCATACTCTGTTATTAGCTCTAGTGTTTTAAAACTTGAAAAAGCGCATTTACACACAATGCTCCCATCAGTTTCACCTGCCTGGCTTCTAATTTGTCTTATTAGTGTCGCTTTGCCCTTAGAGGACCTTTCAGCCAAGTGCTTCTTGGCATTTCAAGATGGCATGATAATATGAATCACAGTTTCAGGCTAATGGTTTCTTCTTCTTTTTGGCAATCCTGGGCAGATACAGAGAATGGTTGTGCTGTGAAATATGGAGGACTTGGCTTCTCTAAACCTTGTAAATTCCAAAAAGTGGGTTGCGGGATGCCAGTGGATCACAGGGTGCTGGCAAGCAATCTACCCCACAAGGAATAAGAAGGGATGATATCGTGATATCACACAATCATAAAATCATATAATAGTAATAATAATAATAATGATGATGATGATAATTTCAATTTATATACTGTCCTTTATCCAAAGATCCCAAGGCAGTGTACAACATTAAAAACATAATTTAAACAGCATACAGTGTTACCTCTGGTTGCAGACGGGATCCGTTCCGGAGGTCCTGTCGGATCTTGAGGTTTCTGCAACCTGAGGACCCCTTCTGCACATGTGCGCGCAGCGAAAGCTGGTCAAATACTTCCAAGTTTGCCGCTTTCACATCCTGGGGCTAGTTTGCAAGGAGAGACTCCCTTGATTAGATGCTGGCTGGCAAAGGGACTGAGTGCTGCCTAGTCCACTAGGGGATTGCAACACTTGCTCTGCCCTGGGCACTGGCAACCCACGCTACACCCCTGCCTGGAGGTACTGGAGATTGAAGCTGGTACCTTTTGAATGCAGATCGGATGAACTGCAGTGTTTCTTTACCCTTCTTTCTCCTCCATCCCCCTTCCACATGCCATTCTCTCTACTTTTCAAGTCTCTTTTACCCATCGTATTCCTCCTCATTGCCACTTGAATGTAATTGGGACAAACAGTACATAGGGAGAGTCCTTCTGAATCATGTCATCTAGTCCAGCATTCTGTTCTCACAGTGGTCAACAAGATGTCTGTGTAAACCACAAGCACATCAATGGAAGAGCAACAAATGTGGAAAGGGGACCAAAAAAGGGGGGATTGAATGTTGTATGGAAAGATTACTAAATGCCCAAAATGCCACATTTGAGCTTCAATATGCTTGAAGTCTTCAAAAGGGTTCTTGAGGAATGCCATGTGCACGATTGCTCAAGGGCTGGCTGCTAAATGTTACTTTCTGGATTTGTCATAAAGGGAGAAAAAACGGGTTTCAAAAATAGAGTGTATCATGGTTTAAGTGGTACTCACTTGCTCTAAAAATATCAGAACTACAGACACATTTAAACCAAGCCTTACTCACCGCCAGCACTTTCCTGCCAGCACATGTCTCTTCCCTGGCTCACGTTCTCATGGCATCGCAGTGAGTAAGACACTAGATGCAGCTCTGCCTTGTTTAAATAACTTAGAAGTGAGCAACACATACAGTAAGTGGGTGACACTCTGCTGTCACCATGAGAGTTTGGAAGAAAGTGATGCAGGTTTGTTTGCCAAGAGAGGCTCACGGAAGGAGCGTGGTGTGGAGAGCCTGTTTCATCAAGAGTGATGGTCAAGCAGACATGCTTAAAGAAATGGCAAGGTGCCCTTTTTAAATGCCACATAGGATCACACCCACACCATACATTCAAAGCACATCTAAAGGACATAAGTTTCCCAAAAAATAATGGGAATTGCACCTTTGTAATGGAAAACTACCATTCCCAGGATATGGCCTACTTGTAAGTGAGCCAATGTTGTCCCTTTTCCTGTTGTCCCACTACACTGCACCTGGCTGGTTTAGATACAGGGTGTCAGGAGTGTGTGCAAAAGCCAGGCCCTGGGACCAGCAGAGCTTCAGCTTGTTCTGGAGAGCCAGGGCACGGCCACACAGGTGAAGCTGCTTGATAATTTACTGAACCTGGTGAGGCTGAGTGGTAACTCGCTGCACCTGGTGTCAAGAGCCAGCAGGAGATATAAGGCCAGCATTTCACCTCAGCTTTTTGCCACAGCAACACACTTCCTGCCTTGCTGTGTTTGGCTTCTTGACTCCTGGTTCCTGATCCTCGGACCCTTGGCTCCTTGACTCCTGGTTCCTGATCTTCAGACCCTTGGCTCCTTGACTCCTGGTTCCTGACCCCTGGACCCTTGGCTCCTTGACTCCTGGTTCCTGATCCTCAGACCCTTGGCTCCTTGACTCCTGGTTCCTGACCCTTGGACCCTTGGACCCTTGGCTCCTTGACTCCTGGTTCCTGATCCTCAGACCCTTGGCTCCTTGACTCATGGCTTCTTGACCCTTGGACCGTGACTCCATGCTTCTGGCTCCTTGACCCTCGGACTGTGACTATGTATTTCTGGCTTCTTGACCCTTGGACTGTGACTACGTGCGTCTGGTTCCTTGACCCTTGGACTGTGACTTTGTACCTCTTGCTGCTCGACCCTTGGACCCCTGCTCTTTGGACTCTTGTTCCTGCCATCTTGCCCCGGGTCCTGACGTGCCTTGCTGGGACTTTGTTTGCTAACAGCCCGGACCGTGACAGTGGGTGGAGAGAGAGATTTGCATGCAGAAACTTCTGGCTTCTGCATTGGTGGAATGTAGAAAAGCAAGAGCTGCATCAATTGTTCCACCCACTTTTGTCTTTGGTTCTGCCCAGCACTGGTAGGCAGCACCTGGAAGGTTACTCATGAGGGAATTTGGCCCTCAGGCAGAAAAAATGTTCCCACCCCGGATTAGAAAATCAGTAGCAAATAGCAAGTTCAAATCCCTAATGAAGCTCTCTGGATGATTTTGGGTTAGTCACTCTATCTCTCAGTTGGAAGACAATGTGTAGTGCTTTACAAGTCACAGGCCTCTATTTGAAGGGTTGTTCAAGTCCAGTTTAAAGGTAAAGAACTCTAAGAAGGGACAGCAGGGATCCTGAAGTTGTCTTTGACTACCTGCATCCAGACAGCACACTGAGCAGGCAAAAGGGTCAACTAGTCAAATCTTCTCCAGTTTGGTAAGTTGCATTGTATTTCTGTTTCTATAGTAATTAAATTGGAAGTTATACAGGTACATATGCAAATCTGTTTTTTTCTGGTGATGCATAAGTGGGCATCCTATCTCTCAGTCTAACCTACTTCACAGGGTTGTTGTGAATATAAAATGGCTCCAGGGACTGAAAAGATGTGGCATCCTGGTGACATCATGGGTACAAGACAGCCAATTAGCATGAATAGGCCCCCTTTGCTTCAAAATGGCAGAACCATTTCTCCCCTTCTCCATCCCCAGAGCATAAGCCATCCCACAAGGTATGTTTGGATGGATGGTGTTTCCATCTACTTTCATCCTGAAACATATAATCAACTGAAGACTTGCAAGCTGCTATCACAATATCTGGGTTGGAGCTCCCATTCCATGGCAAGCTTAGAGTGGGAGCCAAGGGAAAGCAGAGGTGTGATTCTCCATAGGGCTAAGGCTTCTGGCCTTGCATCTCAAAGGCTTGTCTGCTGCTTCCAAGGGTTGCATCAACTATTCTAACCCAGAGCGTATAATGCTCCCTGTTTTGGTTTGTTTTAGTTACAAGTTCTTTATTCCTAAATGCTCAATTTAGAATACTGACAGTCTCAGTGCCTGTGTCATCCACACTCATTTCCATGCTCATCTGTGGCTTCATTTCTCCCTGCACCATTTCCAATGGATTGCAGGTGTCATTTCCATCCTGCCAAGTGACCATGCTTATCTGCTGCCACCAGATGGTCCTTTGCCCTCAACTGTGCAACTTACTCTCTGCCTGCTGCTGTGCAACCCAGGTGAAAAGAGACCTGTGTCCTCTTCTCATCTGCCAGCATTCAGCTGAACAATGGGCACCTGCCCAAACTGGTTCAAACTCTCAATAGGCCAAGGAACAGTGCTTGGAAAACTCTTGGGCAGAGCTGCCAGCAATAGTGGTCATTGCAGAACCTGCCAAGAGCTCCTAGACCTTCATAACTCTATTCCTGAGAGCAGATGAACAGGCTTGGCTTCACTTGCTCCAGTAATGCAGCTGTCTACCCTTTTGCCACAGTTGCTGAAGTATACAACCAAATCTCAGATGCTCAAGCAGAGGGGAAGGGGGGAGTACACACAGGCCAACCTTACTATGTGCTCCCATTGAATATAAACATGAATGAATGAATGAATGAACGAACGAACGAACATTCATGTCTCCAGTTCCTAGCATTCTGTGTTTGTCACACTTCTAAAAGCCAAATATTCCATCACACTCAAGTGATGACAAGAAATATAAGCCAAGGTCTATAGCTTGGAGTCATCCATGAAGATGGTGTGCAGTTTAGGTCTCAGCTGGGACAAAACTGGCATGCTACGACTGCATACACTTTTCTTTTGCCATTTTGTATTATAAGGATATTGGGGTTAGACTAAATGGTGTGTATTTCTTTCAAATCCTGTTCAATCCTGTGGTGTTAGTACTGTACAGCCATTACCTTTCCAAATGTAGGCAGAGCCTGCTGGATCAGGACAGTGACCCATCTCATCCAGCAGCCTGTTCTCACAGTGGCCAAGCAGATGCATATGGAAACCCCACAAGCAGGACCTGAGCATGACAACATTTCCCCCATCTGTGATTCCCAGAAACTGGCATTCACAAGCATGCTGAATGTAAAACACAGCCATTGTGGTGGTGTTTATAGCCTCTTCCTCCGTGAATTTGTCCACTCCTCTTTTTAAAGCCATCTGAGTTGGTGGCTATCACTACTTGTGGGAGCGAATTCCAGTTTAACTAGGCACCGTGTGAAGTATTTTACTTTGACTGTCCTGAATCTTTCAACAGAAAAGTGTGTGAAAGGGAAGAAAAGAGATAAACCCATCTTCAGATTAGAATTGGAAATAGACCCATAGGCTTGCTTAAAGTGCAGAATCCCAAACTGTGGCTTTGGTGCTTGCTGAAAACGAACGGGGGAGCAGGATCTGTTTGGAGTGAGTGCTCCCATCTCATGTTCAGCCTGTACATGAAAGAAATAAACAACCAAACAAACCTGTATATAAACCTTGTATCACAGTAAACACTCTAGTGATCCAGGGACCCCTGAAAACTCTCACTGCTCCAAGGCTGGGGTGCATGTAAAAGTATTTTCTGGCTGTATGTTCTGCTTCCACCTTCTCTCGTGGGCTGAGCAGGCACATGAACTGGTAGCTTTTCTGCCGGCAAAGCAGTGGCTTCTCTCTCTCCTCCCCCCCCCCACTCCAGCAAATTTGATGTATGGGATTGCTGTGTTAGAAACAAATGTTCCTGATTTCTTGTTGGAAGCCCAAGGGAACATTGCAGAACAACCTAAATATAAAAATGGCTGAGTCCTCGGTGTCCACACAATGCAGCAAATACATGCAGGTGTGTTCTCTCTTCCAATAAAAGGCACTCTTCCCAGGAGACGTAGATTGTGACTGTTGATGCAGCCCAGCAAAATGTGTCACATTTTAGTCTGGGTCATCTTTAGTTTTCCATCAGCTCTTTTATATATAGACTGCAATGGATCATGCCTACCAACAGGGGCATATGTCCTCCGCATGTATAGATATGGATAGAGATATATTCTGTCTCTTTTTTTTGCATAAGTTATTTCACCAAATACATTATCACCATCATCTACAATACATTATCAGGTTAAAAGTGTGCACCTTTACTACTTTTGCATAAATAGGTTATTTTAAAAATTGAAATTGTATAGCAAGTAATAGAACTGACTGAGAGAAGAAGTTGAGAAAGGTATATACCAGGCATGGGGAACATTCTGTCCTCCAGATGCTATTGAACTACAGTTCCCATCATTCCTGGCCATCAGCCATGCTTACTAGGGCTGACTTGCAGTGCAGCAGAATCTGGAGGAATAGATGGTCCCCATACTTGGTCAGTACAATATTATATGGTCAGTCAGTGGGAAACAGGAGCTGCAGTCGATCTGATTATTATAACTTGACTCACTGACCCTTAGAATACTGGCCATCTCTTATATTTCACATTCTAAACTTTCCACTGACATTGGCCAGAAGTACTCAGTATTTTTTTCTATAATTATGATAAGCCATGTAAAAAAATAAAAAAGGGAATTCTCTTGCAGATTTGAAGCACACAGTTAGAGACTTTCCTGGTGCATTCGAGCAAATACATAACTTTGCAGTTAAAATGTTTGTAGACAAACCATGAAATCCCAGACACTTATTTAGATGATGGCTGGGTGAGGAATGTGGGGCTGACAGGCAACCACAATAATAAACTAGAATTTATACTTGTTTGATAAACCCACAAACTCTGAAATCTATATAGGCCTAACATATAGAACCAGAAAACTGTTCTCTGTTCCCAGCTTTGTACACTAGATACACTTGAATGTGGTCCCACAAATCTTTACAATATCCCACTTCTGGAATCCTTTGCGAGATCAGGATTAGTGCATGCAATAGTTTTTCCCTGCATGGAAAAACCCTGGCTGGATACCCACATCCTGAAATAGGAGTGTCCTATAGCATCAGAAGCCATACACATAAAAACATTGTTAGCACAATGGAGGTAAAGATGTGCTTAAGACCATCCATTCCCCATGGGCACTATGCCATGTAAGTGAGGCTGAAATTTCTAAGAAATTTTGGAGTCATCGTATGACTCCACCCCCCCCCAGGGCTCCCCCATCCAAACCATTTGAGAGTTTCAACCCTACCCAAATAATATTCAGCAAAATCCATTCCTCCTACACTCCAATTAATCCACCTGTGAATGAGGTAGAAAATTTCACGCACAGCTGAGGGCTCAGTTTAAATATTGTCTATCAGTACTGTTAATACTGTGTATCAATACTGATGAAGGGAGTGCTGGGCTTCACCCCTAACTCCTTTCAGATCTCTGCCCTTTCATGTATTAGTGAGAATTAATGATATGGTTTCATTCAGTATTAAATGAGTCAAAATTTCGCTGGAGACAATTACCCAATAAATTTTCATTTTTCGAATTGTCAGAGAATGCTGCCACCCCAACCACAAATGTATTTTGTGAAATGTACCCCACCCCCCAAAAAAACCCTGCTGTGAAGGTGGAGAATTTTGGAAAACCATTTTGGTACTCCTTTCCCATCCATTTGGACATGCATCCAGCAATGTATATATCTTCATCTGCTACAGGACCCTGTTATTTTTTGTTATTACCTATATAGCTCATCTCTGGGAAAACCAGCATGTTGCCCTCCAGACAGTTGCTGGACTACAATTTCCATAAGCTCTGACCACCAGCCACCCAGTATTTTGAGGGCACCACACATTGTCTTCCCCAGGCATCTCTCTTCTTCAACTGCATCTGACTGTAACATTCTGTGTTCCAGAATGGCAGGTCATAACATCCATTTATTTACGTTAGGAGTTTGGGTGTTGCTTTCAGGCAGAATGAAATCAGGTTGCTTTATTGCTGAGTTTATCTTATTCAAAGGGAGTAGGGAAGTATGATAAAATCATATGTTGGTTTCAAACAGTCTAGTGATGTAGGGATAAGAACTGCAGAAATTTACTGGAATGCACTTTAGGAAGCTGTTCTGTATAAACCAGGGAAAGCTAACATGGCCGTCCTCCAAGTCAGCTCCAGCCAGCATGACCCATGGTCACAGAAGGTGGGAACTGTTCTCCAGCCTCATCTGGAGAGTGCACGTTTATTGCCCCGGGCATAAATATTGCATTTGCCCACTTTTGAGGGATTTCTAAAGCAACATCAAAGGTATCTACCAAATTATAAAGAGATGTAATACAGTACTGTCAAAAGTAGGTGTGTTTACCTTGCCTGAATATTTTTTTAAAAAGAAAAAACATGCAGCATTTCTCTGTTTTTTAAGTCTCCATTTCCAAATGCCTCTAAATAGAAAAGCTTCTGGAATTACAATTGACACTGTGTTGGCATAATAGCTCTCACTTGTGCTTTCCTGGGCACCTTTGTTTCGATAATTTGGGGTTGGAAAAAATCAGAGCCGATGGCAGAAGCAGCTCAGGGGTGGAGGGACTGAAAGGGTTTAAATCAATATGTACCAGCAGTCTTCATTAATCGTGGGTCCCAGACAATTATACTCATGCCAGCAGCTGGGAGGCAAATCCATCAACCAGGATACTTTACTGGGAAGCTTGTCTGTTGCCATGCTTTGGGCATTTAGAGAAAGAGGCTGTTTTTTGGACTTCCCTTACCTCTTTAGTAACATGCCTTAGCTCTGCACCAGATCATTGGTTTTCATCGTGGTGTATACTGACTGACAGAGGCTGTCCAGCATTTCAGACAAAGCCTAAGACCTTCTGCATGCAGAGCAGATGCTTTGCCGTTGAGCTGCAGCACTTCCCCACCTCAACCTGGGTCTCACTGGCCAGCTTTTTCACCCTATCTCTGACACTTTTAACTAGCTGGCACTTAATATTGCTGCAATCCTAATCATGCCCATGTCGGAATCGGGGGGTCGAAAGGCCAGCTGGCTCGGCCCCAGCTAGAGCGTCTCCCCTCAGCCTTGCCGCTGTGGAGATCCATCGACCTTCTGCTCCGACATGCATCAGTGACTCAAGCTTGCAGACTTGAGGACACTTTACTCAGCAGTGTAAACTGCGCAACAGAAGAGGCTTGAGGCTGTAGACACATACCAAACTACACATTTATTATACATAAATAAGGACGAAGAAAACATGGCATCTTTCCTTGCCGTCTTCTTGGAGAGAGACTAAAAAGCAAAAGCAATACAACTTATGGTGCCCAAACGTAATTCAAGGTCCTAATTTCAGATTAAAACTTGACCGCTTTTTGCAAATGATTCTTGCCTGCCTGACACAAACTGAAAACAAGGTGTGAACACTCTAGGACAGAAACTGTCTCACAACTATATTAATAGCGGATCTGCTCACCGGTTGTTATGTAGGTGAAAATGCTTCTCACCCTTTGAGCATCTAAACCAAAATTTACCCTCAATCAACCAGACCACTAGAGCTGGACAGATGAGGATCTTCAAAATAAAAGCAGAAGATGGGTTTAGGTTAAGCATTAAATGAGGTTAGGTGGGGCAAAATATGGGAGTCTGTACCACTGAAGTCAACTCTGCAGAGGTGAGGTCAAATACATCCTTCCAGACATCTCCAGCTGCTCCTCAAGGCTCTCCACAACCACTTGCATCAACAGCCCACAGCATGTTTTCACTTGGCTAGATGTGTCCTTGAACTCCAATAATGCCTCTTGCTTTCCTGGATGGAATGCAAAGAGGGGTGTGTGTGTGTGTGTAGTAACATTTTGAGAAAATGCTTTTATTTTTTGAAAGAAACACAAATTACTCTTCCCAGTGCTGGCATATGGGCATCAGAAGGTTGTTCAGAAGGGAAAGTGTCTCTCAAGGAAAGTGGCTGAAAATGGTTCTCGTCTTTCCCTATGCTACTGGGTATAGACATGGAGAGCTGCCCCCATATGTGCATACATATGCATGACATCACATGTATGCTGCTCCACCCAACCCGGTCAAGCCGGCTCGACCCGCCACCCTCCCACCTCCCACCAGCTGCCTTACCTTTGTGAAAGGGACACACTAGGTAGCTTTTAGCAGGTCTCTAGACCTTTTTCAATTCCAGTTCACATAGGGGAGAAATAAAAATAAATTGATGTTAACAATGCTGATTTGCAAAAATGGGCGAAGCAAGTTGATAGGATAGTTACAAACAGATATGTGAGGAAAGAATACAATAAAAAAATAAACTGAACACATAGTAGTGTGTTTCTAACATAGAAATAAATAATTATAGTGAAGTTTACCCTTAACTCCTAAAACGGCAGACATTTGTCCTACATGCTACTTCCTTTTTTTTTTTTTTAAATAATTTTTATTGGGTTTTCCAAATTTTTGTCCAGCCCCGATTCAGGCCGGATCACATACATTTATACAATCTCTGATGACTTCCTCACGCCCCCCCTCATTGTTTTCATTTAACATAATAAACATTCTTACCAGGTTTCTAATTCGACATCATTAACATTTCCGTTATTTCTTGATTTCAAATCGTTTACCAACCACTCACATCTTTAACTTTAACAATCTTATCTTTTACTATAATCAAATCCCTTTCCCCCCCCCCCCAGTCCCGGTGCAGACTATTTCAATATCAAATTTACTTATCATTTATATCAAAATTTATATCAATATCAAAATTACTTATCATTACTTATCATTTATAATAGCTATCCATCTTATGTCATTTTTTTCCAAAGATCATGCTATAATCATTTCCTGCCATGTCCAAGTTCAGAAACCAGTAGGCCACAAAACAGTTCCTTCATGTAGATGCTCATCCTATTCCTGCAGGGTCCAACTTTGGAACCCATTGTCTTTGCTGCAGAGTAGCCTCCAAAACAGTATCAGTTGATGTCCTCGGCCTTTCCTTCCATATTTGGTCCGGATTGTCTCGACTTTCCCTCTGCTGCTTGTCGTTGAGCTGTGGTTTTTTGACAGTTCTCTTAATATTTCTCTTTTTCCTGATGATGACGACAGCTCTTGACTTGTAGTGGATAGTTCTTTTGCAGCTGGGTCTCTTCTGGGTAAACTTTTTCTGTTTATGCTCCGCAAGTACATTGTTCCCATGGTTTGATTGTAAATCCTGACCAATCAGATCATTGTTTGTGCTTTGCTTTATCTCTGTCACTAGGCTGTTCCCAGCAGCAGCCAGTTCAGCTCTCAGTTCTTTCACTCCAGCATTGTAATCCCTTCTGAATTCTTTCAGTTTCTCCAACAATGTTGACAAATCCACTTCCTGTTTCATCGCCATTTTTGGCAAACAATTCTTTTCTAACTTTTCCAAACTTTTTTCAAACTTTTTTTAAAAGTTCCAAAGTTCCAAAATAATCCTCTTGCTCATACAAATTAAATTGACTTCATCTGCCCCCTGGGACCGGGGGAGACGCAGGGGTTAAATTTCCAAAACAAAGTATCAAATTCCAAGCATCACTTCTCAAGCTGTGCAACAATGCCCTGTCGTTGTTACACAATGGCAAGGGGCAGACCTCCGTTTTTTCACCCTCAAGCCAGGTTCAAATTAGTTCCAAATAACAATTTTTCTTTGTAGATTACTCACGGTTCCAAATTGTAGATTTAGGAGGAATCGGCGCGCTCGGCTGTGGCGGTCTGGCAGCTTCGCCAGACGGAGCTGTCTGCGGACCCTGGAGCTCCGCCGCCCGATCGCCCGGGAGCTCCGCTAAGAGCTCCCTGGGACCGGGACCGGCGTCCGAGCTCTTGCAGGTCCTCCGGACCCCGGGACGCCCTTCCCGGGGGTTTTGGGGGTCGCGGCGCTGGCGCGAGCACCCCTTTGCTCGGTCTGGCGGGGGAATGTCAGGAGCGACATTTCCCCCCGACCGCCATCTCCGGCACGCCAACCTACACCTTTATGAAGACAAAAGCCTAGAGAAATCTGAAGTATGTAAAGGAAGAGTCCACCCTGGCATTTTATATTTGCACACTCGTATCAGTGGTGTAGTAGCATACCCTCCAACATTTCTCCGATGAAAATAGGGATGTCCCATTCCACAATGATAAGTTTATTATTTATACTCCACACATCTTACTGGGTTGCCCCAGCCACTCTGGGAAGCTCCCAAAATATATAAAAACATAATAAAACATTAAACATTAAAAAAACCTTCCCTATACAGGATTGCCTTCAGACAGCTCAGGGGTCAGATTACTCCATACCCTCCAACATCTCCAGTGAAAATAGGGACATCCTAAGGAAAAGTGGGACATTCTGTGATCAAATCAGAAACTGGGACAGCTTCTTTAAATCATGGATGTCCCAAGAAAATAGGGACACTTGGAGGGTCTGCAGTAGTAACATCTGAAATGCAGGACTTCATGATGACACAGGCCCCCAAAATATGCCCCTAAGCAGTGTCCATGCTTACAGAGGCGTAGGAAGCCTTTCAGGTGCCCGGGGCAGCGAACGGAGGCACCTGCTGGGGGCGGGGCATCCTGACGTGTGTTGTGACGTCACGGCGCACGTCATGACGCACTGCGCATGCACGGAATCCCACACATGCGCACTCCGTCCGGGCCGGCGCTGCTGCTCCCGCGGCACCCTTACGAGCCACCGCCGCACGGATGGGGTGCTGGGCGGCAGGGCTCGGCTTGGGGAGTGGCAGGAGGGGCTGCCGACTTGTCACCCCCCTCCCCTGGAACCCGGGGCGCCCCGCCCCCTATGTCCCGCCCTTGCTACGCCACTGCATGCTTATCGGGGTTCAATGCAGGATTCAATTAACAGACAATATCTAGGAGGGTTCTCCTCATGAGACCTGTGGTCTGTTTACCACCCAGTTTGCCATGCAGAATAGAACTATTACTATTTGAAATGGCATTCTTATGTATCTACATCTTTTTAAAGCTTGAACTCAGTATTTAACAAATGCATAGTAGGAATTGTGTGGCCAGTGAAATGGAGAATATTTTACTGATGTTCAAAGTAGGAATGGATTAACCTGTTAATTTCAGTTTCTCATTTTTCCAGTCTAATATATGAATCTTTATACACATTGTTGGCTGGAGAACTCAATCACAAGATTTGGAGAAGTAAGAATTTTGAAAGCTAGTCATGAATATTCACTAGCAGATACTGATCCAAACCAGGAAACATTATTTTTGATTAGCATTTTATTGCAACTGCTGTTGATATTTTACATCATAAAATATGGGTTCGGCTTTGGGGCGCATTTCATGTTGTTTGCCATGTGCTCCAAAATAGTTGGTTCCTGCCCTGCAAAGGGATTAATACTGGAATGGAACTAACAGTTATGAATATGTGACACACTTCTCAACAATGCTGTAGCTTAGATATGAAACTGGAGACGAATAGCAATAACAGTTCCCTTTTGTGGAAGATAAAACATCCAGGCTTGCATGGATTCTGCTATATATTTTTTAGAAAGGTGACATGGTTATTGCATTAGGAAAATAATGTGATAAGACATCATCAATACCTCAACTTTATAGCTGTTGCAAAGATATTAATGTAATATCAGAAACTTACGTTCATGAGCAGAAATGTTTTACTACAATGAGCTTCCAGCAATAAAGTAGCAGGTTTTGATAAAGGGTGGTATTTTGGCAAAGAGGTGTATGCACTATGTTGAGGGACTAAGAGCTGTCAGCTAAAGAAGATGAGGGCCCAGAAACTGTCAGCTAAAGATAATATTCAATCGAGATCTATTCCCCGGTTACTTAAGTCCATGAGATCTTATTCCTCCCTCTGAGACTGCAAATGATTTTAAATAAGAAATGTTTACAATATAAGAAAAAGAAATGGATAAGTGAATAAAATGCAAAATTTAAATACTTGATAGTGGCATTTTTACCAGCAGATGTCATCTTACTATCTACAGTAATAAAGTGCAAGTGTCTCTGCGTCCATTCCCTGTGTCCGTCCCTGTGTCCTACTGCGCATGTGCCCCACGGACACAGGGATTGGAGCGCAGAGACTTCGGGCGGCCGGGCGAAACTGCGCATGTGCCCCACGGGCACAGGGATTGGAGCGCAGAGTTCGGGCGGCCGGGCTGTTGAAGTGGCGGGTGCGCGCTCGCGTGGACTTACTTCTAAGCGGCAGCGGCCGTTACAAGTGGCGGCTGAGTTGGCCTGCCGGGGCCTGGCTGGTGCCAGTGCCGCTGCCGCCGCGATGCGCCTCCTGCGCTGCCTGCTGAAGGGCCATTCGGCGCTGGCCGGGGCGCCCAAGTACATCGAGCACTTCAGCAAGTTCTCGCCGTCCCCGCTTTCCATGATGTTCTAGCGCCCGTTAATTTAACGGGCTTAAAGTCTACTAGTATTAATATAAGATTTTTTAATTGTTCCATTGTAAATACACACACACACACACACACACACACACACACACACACACATTTATATATGTAGGAGGAAACAGGATATTCTAAATGTTATTCTAATGTTTGTGAGGGGCACCATGACACCCTCAGACACGCTCCAAGACCACTTGCAGCACCCAATTTTTATTTTTAAAATGAGAGTTCTATTTTGCTATTTGACTGAGTTTATTTATTTATTTTTACCAGACATCTTTATTGAAAGTTAAAAAGTATATAATTACATGTTCAGTAAACATGGTGAGATGTAAATAAAAGAAATAAAAAGAAACAGAGAAACAGCACCCGTGTAGAAGGAAAAGTAAAGGGGGGAGGAGGGGAAAAAATCCAAAATTGTATACTTTACAAAGTTATTATTGTACTTCACCAGATCTTAACCTATTACAGTATTTGTAAGAATGGATTCCAAATATCATTGAATTTGTCCATGGCAAGTCTGCGTTTAATGCAAGGTTTTGAATTTGAATAAGTCTTCAATTCCAATCATAGAAGTGAGCCGCATTTTCATTTTTCCAGTCTTTTTGCTGTGGTAAGGGCACGGAGAGTCTACTCATATTGTCCTTTTGTAAGGTTCCATGTGCTGGGCATATAATTCAAAAGGATATTTTACACTGTAAATGTAAGATTATTCCGTCAGGGGCGTAGCGAGGGGGCGGGGGGGCAGACTGCCCCGGGCAGCACCCTGATGGGGGTGACACTCGGGGCGGGGCCCCCGCGCCTCCAAAGCCGCCCTGGGCTTTTTCTTTTTTCTTTTTAAATGCTATTTTTGGCGCTGCCGGGGTGGAGCCTCAGGGGCGGCCAGCGAGGAGGGGTGTCACGCTTGTCGCTGATGTGACCCCCCCCCACTGGCCGCCCCTGAGGCTCCACCCCATTCAGCAGCTTTTTTCACCACTGGGCTCCCTGGGCGGAGCCGTGGCATGGAGGCAAGGGGCGGGCCAGCGAGGAGGGGTGTCTCATTTGTCGCTGACGTGACACCCCTCATCCCTCCTCGCTGGCCCGCCCCTCTCCATGCCACGGCTCCACCCAGGGAGCCCAGCGGCGAAAAAAGCCGCTGAAAGGGTGGGAGGAGGAAAACAAAGCAGGCGCTTGAAAGCGCCTGCTTTGTCTTCCTTTCCCCCCCCTTTCAGCGGCTTTTTTCACCACGGCATGGAGGCAAGGGGTGGAGGCGTTGCTTTGTGCGCATGAGCGCCGTGACGTCATGCGCATGCACGTCGTGACGTCATGCGCACGGAGCGACGACCCGCCCCCAGGGGTGCCGCTTGGCAGCCAAGTGGCACGCTACGCCCCTGTATTCTGTACAGTTCTTTTGATAGTTTCAGTTACCTTCTGCCAAAATCTTTCAATATGGGACAATAAAAAAGCATGTTTTAGAGAAGCATTATCCCTATTGCATCTCCAACAGTTAGATACCTTAGATAGCCCTTTTTTAAATAAACGCAGTGGGGTCCAGTATATTCTAAATATTATTTTTTGTTGTATGAGCCTCAATCTAAGGTCCAGAGACACCCTTGTTATAGCATTTAAAACAGTTTCTCACTCTATGGTCAAAATTGAGATCTCTAATTCTTTATTCCATTTCCCCCTCAATACCTGTTTATCAAATTGGTTTGCTAGTAACAAAGATTTATATATGTTGATGGCCAGGGTTTTTTTTCGTTGCGTAAGAATTAATCAACTGCTTCAATATCTCTAGGGTCTCTGAGACTGTAAAAGCTGATGGTCCGTAGATGGTGGTTAGCAAGTGTTTTATCTGGAGATACTGCCATTGAGCATTTGTAAGTAATCTGTATTTGTCTCTTAAGACGGAATATGTATAAAATCCATCCTCTTTGTTTATCAGCTGGTCTAATGTTAATATACCCAAATTCATTGAGTTTATTTATATGCTGCTTTTCCACAATGAGCTGTGTCCTAAGCAGCTTACAGCAAACATTCAAAACATCGAAATAGAAAGCATTACTCCAGAGAAGGCTGATAGCAGCAAAAGGCATATATTAGTTGCAAGTACCAACTGCTTGATGGCAGAAAGTGAGGAGGAATTAAAGAACCTTTTAATGAGGGTGAAAGAGGAGAGCGCAAAATATGGTCTGAAGCTCAACATCAAAAAAACTAAGATCATGGCCACTGGTCCCATCACCTCCTGGCAAACAGAAGGGGAAGAAATGGAGGCAGTGAGAGATTTCACTTTCTTGGGCTCCATGATCACTGCAGATGGTTACAGCAGTCACGAAATTAGAAGACGCCTGCTTCTCGGGAGAAAAGCAATGACAAACCTAGACAGCATCTTAAAAAGCAAAGACATCACCTTGCCAACAAAGGTCCATATAGTTAAAGCTATGGTTTTCCCAGTAGTGATGTATGGAAGTGAGAGCTGGACCATCAAGAAGGCTGATCGCCAAAGAATTGATGCTTTTGAATTATGGTGCTGGAGGAGACTCTTGAGAGTCCCATGGACTGCAAGAAGATCAAACCTATCCATTCTTAAAGAAATCAGCCCTGAGTGCTCACTAGAAGGACAGATCCTGAAGTTGAGGCTCCAGTACTTTGGCCACCTCATGAGAAGAGAAGACTCCCTAGAAAAGACCCTGATGTTGGGAAAGATTGAGGGCACAAGGAGAAGGGGACGACAGAGGATGAGATGGCTGGACAGTGTTCTCGAAGCTACTAACATGAGTTTGGCCAAACTGCGAGAGGCAGTGAAGGATAGGCGTGCCTGGCGTGCTCTGGTCCATGGGGTCACGAAGAGTCAGACACGACTGAACGACTGAACAACAACAACAACCAACTGCTTGTACTTATTGCAATTTGGAGCTATTGCCTTTTGGTGGGGCTGCTTTGGTCTATGTTTCCTTTGTCTTGGCGTGTAAGCATTTTGCCTGTTTTGCATGGAGGGGTGGGAATCGGAGCACTGATTAGTTTTCTTCTGTGATATGGCTATTTTGTGGTGCTGATACCTTTTTTTTTAATGCTTTTCAAGTGTGCCCCTGGGCCCCTAAAGGTTTGTGGCTCCTATACAATTGCCATGCTTCATTTCTTAAAATATCTTGCACTTAAGCTTAGTAATTTTACTGTGGTGGGTGAATTAAAGCAACTCACAATAAATAGATGGTAACAGAACAAGCATTGCAGCAATTTACAATACTGTAAATAAAATATAGCACTGCTATTTCTAGAACACAATTCCCTGTAATTGTGGAAGTGTCTCCCCTAAGCAAAGCTCTTTATGTTTTGGGGAATTATCATGTGCTCAGCTCAGGCCATCTAGAATGTTGAGTACTGATTATGGACTATTACAGCTCTTTGAAATTTTATTAAAATAATAAGCTCATTGCCAGCTAAAGGTATGTAATTATATACTTGAAAATAACTATCATTTAGGCTCTACAGTAAAAAGCACCATGTAGCCTCTATAAATTCCCACTTGTGCTGTTCAAAAATGACCCCCTTCTCAATTATTCTGATAAACTCATGCAGACTAGGAGTTAACTTTGGATTGTAGGGCTGTATCTAGTAGAGAAGCATTTATTCAATTGAAGGCACCATTATAGTCAGTATCTGCTAAATAATGTAGACATGCTGACCCTTTGAGCTGTGAGTTATCCCTTTTAAAGAGAGGGATTGATTTATGCAGTTTGTTAACTGGTGAGTGTGGTGTTTAGAAAGAAAGCATCAATTTGACTAGTTTGTTCAAATCAATATCACAAATCCAGCTTTTCTATTTATTTATTTGGCTTTTTTGGTACCCAGACCCACGCATACCCCTTGCCTGTCCTCACCTGCCACACCTCATCCCTAGTTTTTCTCCAGCCATACCTTGACTCATTTTTTCAAATCTATGCTTCTTTCACTCACTGTTCCCTCAGGTCCGAACTTTCCAGCTCTCTCGTTGCTTCACTAGCATGGTTACACCCCACCCCCAAATACAATTAAATCACAGGGACTGTAGTTTACCCATCACAGAGCTACAATTCCCAGCATGTTTAACAAACTATAGTTTCCAGGATTCTTTCGAGGGAAGACATGTGCTTTAAATGCATGGTGTGTTTGCAGCCTAAGACTCTAGACTGGGTTCGCTCAACATGATGCCCAGGGTCAATCAGAAGGTGGGCGAGGAGGGCCATTTACGCTCAAATGCATGGGCGTAGCCGGGGGGGGCAGCTGCCCCCCTAAATTAAATAAAACAATAGAAATTCTTAACTAACTGACCAATCACATCAGTTCCGCTCCCCCAACAAAAGTCCTGCCCCCCCCAAAAAAATCCTGGCTACGCCCATGCAAAGGGTATCTCAAATTTAACACACTTGTTTTTAAGCACATGGCATCAAATTGTGAAACACTCTTCAGCTTGGAGCTGCAAATTCAAGCGAGCAAGAGATGCGATTTGGTAAAAGACAGTATCTTTTTTGGTAATAGATGCATATTTTGCCATTCGCTCAATGTTAAAAGTGACACTGAATGGCATCAAGATTTTTCCTCAATAATTAGTGCATTTGTGCATAAAGGCTTGAGAAGCATTTGTTAAATTAAGCATTTATTAAACCCCCTGTTAAAAAAAACACTTGACATCTCTGCTTATTTGCCTGATCTGGAAGCTGTGGACTTTGCTGCTGTTGCTTAAAGGGGGCCCCAGGCATAAAAGAGGAAAGGATGAGGGACAGCCTTCCTAAGTTTATCTATTTTTCTTGTTGTGCCTGTACTCTCCTAGGATAGGGCCCACAAAGGGGAGCTACTCTTTTCTTATGTAACTTTATTATGCTACTAGCTGACCCGGCCACGCCTTGCTGTGGCTGATTTGGTGAAATGCAAAAGTAAGATACAGTATGAAAGAGAAAGCGTATGTTTACTTACACCTTATCTCATTGAAGTTCAGTTTATGTGTTCGCTGTTTGCCCCTCCCATTTTTGTCTTCGTTTCTACAACTGTTTATTACTACTATTTTAGTCTTTGAGGTTTGTGCTGTGCTGTTTAATGTCCACTGGAGGGCGCTATTTTTTGCACAAAATCACATTTTTACCTGGGAAAGGTGTGGTATTTGTGCAATGTAAGTACATATGATCACTCCCATATGGGCATGTAACATTGTGTCCAAATTTGAACGGAATCAATCAAGGAGTTACGGAGAAAGGCGATCGTTAACAAACATCCAACTTGAACGATTTTATATATATAGATTGGACAAAAGTTTTTTGTGTGGCTGTATATTAACATATTGGAATAAATAATATATTTGGACCTAATGGTGTGGATACTGGGGGGACCTGCTTGGATCTAGTGTTTGACCCATCTACCTATGTTGGAGTACCAACATGGTGCCACATTTCTTGGATACAGGGCAAATATTGACCCACCTAGAAATCTCTAGTAAAAGATGACAGTCTTCCCATGACACCGAAACATAGGAATTGTGGCAGCATTTATTTGTCTCTCTGTGTGCAAAGTTTAGCGGTGCTTTTTTTTCCTAGAAAAAAAGGTGTCAGGACTCTGCCCAAAAATGGTCAGAGGAGGGACAGCCAAGCGGAGAAAAGTGAGAAGCACTCTGCACATGCTCATGGAAGGAGGCAGCAGGGCTCCTCCCCAAAGCCGGGCAGGCAGGAGGCAACAATGCTCTGAGAGGGTTGGAGAGCCCTGCCCTCCCTCAGTGGGAGAGGAAGGGACTGTGGTGCCGTGGAGGGAGGCAAGCAGAGCAGGGAAGCCTTGGGCAAAAATGAGGTTCGTACCCCCTCAAAAAAAGCACTGAAGTTTAGTATTATTTCATTTTATAATGTATGTAAAACAGAGAGAACAATAACAGCAGATAAAAATGAAAAGATGAAAACCAAAACTATAAAATAGGCACAAAGAATGAGTATGTGCACATAAGTTAAAAAAGCAAAGTCCAATTAAATACTATAAATGTTATCAGATTGTCAAAGATAGTTCCAGATTTGCCAGGCTTGTGATGGGGGTTGTTGTGGAAATGATGGTTCCACTGTTTATGTCATAAAAAATTGCCAACTCAAATAAAAAGTGTCTGGAGGTTCTAGACCTTGTCAAAATCTCAAATTGTGTGTGATTTTCTCCATTATTACCGTACTTTTCCGTGTATAAGACTAGGTTTTTTTACTTTAAAATAAATTTAACAATCTGGGGGTGTCTTATAGTGCATATGGCCATTTTCTAAACTTCAAAAAAGTAGGGGGAGTCTTATACATGGGGGCGTCTTATACACGGAAATATACGGTAATTCCAGACTGAGTGGTACCAAGTGTACAGTGTAAGATTGTGGGCCATTTTCCATTTGAGTTGCAATTACTATTCATGCGGCCAAGATCATACTGTATATAAAACCAAGTCTTTTGGCAATATATTTACATTAAATTATCAAAAATATTCAGTAACAGTAATTTTAAACTGCAGGTAGTAGTTTCTTTAGTAATATTTATCATTTCTCTTGCACCAACTGACATTCCCACCATAAATGATAGTAAGTACCAAGTTCATAGCAATCCTTCCAATGATTAGGTGATATAGAAAACATTTTTGACATTTGCAAAGGAGTGTGATACCACCTGTGTAATACATTTAAGGGATTTTCCCTAAGAAAACTGGAAAAAGATTTTAAGGGTTGCGATTCCCAAATTTGATTCCAATCCTTGGGAAGAATTTGTGTGCCAGCATCTAGTCCCCATACCTTTTTAAGGGGTTCCATACATCCCTATGTTACATTAAGCAATATAGAGTACAATTTATAAACTAATCCTTTTCCTCCTCTAGCATTTGTACTTAATTAATTTTCAGAATGTGTTAAGGGTCTCAAGAGCTCATTTTTTTTACATATTCTTTTATAATTAAACTATGAATTTTATTAAAATAAATGCAGTTTGTGTTAATATTAGATAAAATCAATTCAATCAATCAATCTCCTTTATTGGCATAGAAAAAGTGCATCATATACATGGATCAGAACACAACACAGTTAACGAAACATAGTAGGAAATACTTTAGGATAAAACTGTCCAAAAAGAAAAAAAAGAAAAATGATTGTTTTAATCATGCATTTTCAGTTTTGTTTTGTTTTTATTCTATTTTTATGTTGTGAACTGCCCTGAGATCTATGGATAAAGTGTGGTATACAAAAATAATAAAATATAAAAATGTAACTCATCAATTGCAACTATTGCCCATGCTTGCTACCGGTAGGAGGGGAGGATTCCATTGTTGAATTAGCTAGGCAAGTCACCATCTAAGTATGGTCCTTAGTATAACAAAGGACACTTCTTTTCCTCCTTCTGGTTTACGTTTTTATTTAGATTCTTTTTTTTTCTTTGATGAAAAGATATTGGATATCTGATATTAACCTTTGTATATTTTATTTCTAAACTTAATAAACTTTATTGGGAAAAGCGTAACAAAGGACATCGCTCTGTAACACAGTGCAAATAGGTGGATCCCTTCCCTCATCTGGCTAGTAGTATGAAAGACAAAAGACAGAGTGTGTGTGAGCTAGGCTGGAAGCAAGCAGAAGCCAGAGAATGAGAGCCATGCTTGATTATTGCTGGAATCCAAAGCTGTGACTTTGGGAGAAGCAAGTCCTTCCAGGGGGTGGATGCTGTGAGCCCCTCCATCCTAGGCTCTGGTTGTACATATGTGTAAGTAAACCATATATCTTAAAGACACCACAGTCTCAGCTGTCCCTCATTCCAAGGAAATCAAACTCATGGTAAGTGCCTGGAACTGCAACAATATTTTAGCATTTCAAACATCTCCCATGCTGAATAGCAGGGACTTCAGCTACTGCACTGAATGAAGAGCTCAAGATTTATACTCAGTAGGGGCAGCTCCAGGGGATGGCAGTTGCTGTATCTCACCTTCTCTCAATGCATATGTCACTTACGAAAATGCTTTGAGGCCATAGTGGTTCATAGAATTTTATATTTTATACTACAGAAGGAGTGTGTTTTGTTTATGGCTAGCTTGGCTTCCTTATTGCTTTTCAACTATGAACAGAAGTCCTGTGCTGCTTAGAAGCACGCATGCTCTTTCTCTTGACAGAAGGGACATAGCAAGCCCAGTCAGCTATTCTGGGAATCCGATCCTTACCCACAGGGTTTAGGATCCAGCAGATCACAAGTCTCAGCTCTCGCTCCCAAATGCCCTCTTTGGATTTTTATTTTTTTTTGCTGGTTAGTGCTGATGATAGCTTAGTGCCTGCTTGGGCAGAGCTAGGACCTCTAACAATCAACATTTAGGTGGATAGGTTAGAATTGCAGCCTGAAAAATACAACATTGAAATAAGTTAATAGTAAAGGCACAACCATTTAAACATGAGTAGAACACAACTATTAAAATTAATAGCACTTCAGTAACTTATGTGAGGGTTATGTTCCGAGGATCGTGCCTAAAGCCAAAATCACAAGTATAGTCAAAACCCATTGAGTTGTAGTCAGGATGCTGATGAAATTCTAATAAATATATTTTCTTTGTTTCTTTTCTTTTAAAAAAATAGCAAATTGCTGCAGAAATGTGGAGAGCTAACCAAACTGCGATTGATAGATCTACCCATTGCTACCTTGGAAACTGTCAGGAGTGTGTGCAAAAGCCAGGCCCTGGGACCAGCAGAGCTTCGGCTTGTTCTGGAGAGCCAGGGCGCGGCCACACAGGTGAAGCTGCTTGATAATTTACTGAACCTGGTGAGGCTGAGTGGTAACTCGCTGCACCTGGTGTCAAGAGCCAGCAGGAGATACAAGGCCAGCATTTCACCTCAGTTTTTTGCCACAGCAACGCCTTCCCTGCCTTGCTGTGTGTCTCCTTGCTTCTGGACTGTGACTTCGTGTTTCTGGCTTCTTGACCCTCGGACTGTTACTACGTATTTCTGGCTTCTTGACCCTCGGACTGTGACTACGTATTTCTGGCTTCTTGACCCTTGGACTGTGACTACGTGCTTCTGGTTCCTTGACCCTTGGACTGTAACTTTGTACCTCTTGCTGCTCGACCCTGGGACCCCTGCTCTTTGGATTCTTGTTCCTGCCATCTTGCCCCGGGTCCTGACGTGCCTTGCTGGGACTTTGTTTGCTAACAGCCCGGACCGTGACAAAAACCGGGCTGCAAACCAAAACCCATATAAGAAGGTAAGTTCCATTGAATTCAACAGGATTTACTCGGAGTAGATATGGCTTAAGTTTGCTGCTGTAGACACAGTTCCATGAGAAAATATTTCAAATTGTGCCTAGGGTGGCAGTCTTAATCTTGTTAGCTGTTTTTGGAACAGCATTTGGCGTTGAAGGTGTGAGATACAATTTTGAGAATGCGATAGTGTGGTTACTTCTGAGTAGACATTGATAGAACTATCAGAGCTGGCCCATCCATGAGGCAAAGTAAGGCAACTGCCTCAGGAGGCAGGATCCACAGAGGCAACAGATCCCGGGGTAGATCTTTATTCCCCCTTGTTCCTGATGTAGATCTAAACTCACCTCTTCTTCCTCGGAAGGGAGCCATTCTGTGGTTCGCCTCATGCGTCAAAATTTCTTAGGTTGGCCCTGGAGGCTGTGCTGTTAATTAGCCTTTTTTGTTGTTGTTGTTGTTAATTAGCCATTATGAAGTGCTTGTGTTTCTCCACTTGGGGATGGATGAGAATCAGACTTTATTCATATAGCCAATAGGCCATAGCAACTAAAATACAGAAAAAACAGATAAAAACATTGGAAAACGACCAGTCAGGAACAGAAGTAAATAGATGTACTGATAGATCATATAGAGGTCAATGAGGACCCAGTTTGGCGGCCTGAGATGATCAGTGGGGATGGTAAGGTTCTTTCGTTCATCAGGGCTATAGAGATAAGCTGATTGTGACATCTAAAAGCCTCAGGTACATGGGCTGGTCATATATTGTTGTTGTTGACTTTCAGATTGTGGCCCTTAATCTCATTGTCCTCTCGATGAATCTGGCGACTTTCTCTGTTGTCAGGATGTTCTGGTCCGATAACAAGTGAAACGTTGTGGCCGCTGATGAGCGACCTGGGATGGGAAGTAAAGAGGGGGTGATAATCTCACTCCTCAGGTCTTTATACAGAGGGCAGGCCAGAAGAACATGCGACACTGTCTCCATGTAGCCATTATGAAGTGTGCAGAAGTTACCACAACTGATGTCACTGTCGACAGCAGTGGTGTTCCAGATCTACTCTTGAGAGCACCAGTGCCTGTCTTTAAATCTGATTTATTTATTCACCAAAAACAGCTTTTGTAGCCATGGTTGAAAAGTGCCTCACAACTATTGCAAACTATGTTACAGCAACTTTTGTCACATTTTAGATCGTTTTGAGATGTAATGGCAATTCAGAATTTCGTAGTTCATTTCAGTTACGTGTGAATAATGAAAAAGTGAGGTCTTTTTAGCAAGCAAAACCTAACAGGCCGGTGTTTGGTGTTCTATGCTTGTGGAGACTTCAAATCTTGACCAGAGAAGCAGGAATCACTATCCTCTGCGTTTTGGCCCCTCAGGTGTTCTGTTTGTCTGAACGCTTGACACACGGGCAGCGCCGCCTAGTACCTCAGCTCCCGCCCCCTCCCGTTTTCCAGGTCTTTCTCCCGTCAGTCAGAATCCCGGTGAATAACTCTTCAATCCCAAACGCCGCCGTTCCCCGAACCGGCCAGCCCTCCCTCCGTCCCTTGGCCAAGCTGGTTCATCAAGAGAATCGCCATGGACGCTCCTCCTCTCCGTTATCCCCCATACACGGCCGCCCTCCACTCTCCCGCCTTCCAAGCGGGGGCTGTTCCTTAGATCAGGCTCTACCCCCCCGGGGGGGGATTGAGAGGCGGGGGCACAGAGACTGTCCCGGCCAGCGCTGATCTCGAGCTCCCATTGGCTGCTGTCTACGCTGACGTCACGATCATGATGAGAATTAATGATCGGAGGCGCTGATTTCATTGTGTGACGCCGGGACCGACCCAGCCGAAACCGGCTGAATTCGGAGCCCTGGGCCCCCCCGGACCAGCCCCGCCTGCCCCACAGAGCACGGTGGGTTCGGCGGCAGGGGATCGGGCGCAGGGAGGGGGAGGGGCGCGATCGGCGCGCGGACCCTGAGGGGGGGCAGAGTGAGGAAGATCGTGGGGAGGGGGAAGGGCGGCGGTGGGAGGACTTGGCGGGTGGCCTCTTCGCCGGCCTGTGGGGGCTGCGATCGAGGAAGACGCTCCCCCCTCCCCCGCGCTATCATTTCTCGGCTGAAGGCTTTGAGGTGAGGGGGGAGGAGCCGGGGAATCGAGAGCGAGGGAGGGAAGGGAAGGAAAGGGGGGGGGG
Organism: Darevskia mixta; assembly: GCA_034641385.1. NCBI lineage: Eukaryota > Metazoa > Chordata > Lepidosauria > Squamata > Lacertidae > Darevskia > Darevskia mixta. The sequence continues at coordinate 5,816,312 of JAWWNH010000061.1, read as the reverse complement.
GGAAACCTCCCGAGCCTCGGCTTCAACCTGGAGCTCGCGGACCATAACTCGGGGGCGCATGCGCACCTGAGCATTCGGTTGATCTGCGGCAGGAGACGCCAGCGTGATCAGCCCCTTGCGCGAACTCGGAGGCGCTTACGCGCCGCGCGCGAATATAAGGACGAGGCGCGTGTGCGCATGCCCTTTTCGGGGAGAGCTAGGCGGAGTTGACAAGACGAAGACGTGCCAGCGGGTAGCCCAGCGTTTGCTTGGGCAGGGCTGGTGCAGCCAGCGAAGGGCAGCATTGCTCAGGCTTGAGCACGCTGCTTGCAGTTGGGGTTTGCGGCGCACGTTTGTCGCGCCGCGGACTGTCTCGGTTTTCCTATCCCCGCAGCCTCCTTCCTCAAAAAATGAAAAGAGTACGCATGCGTAGTGGCAGGTTTAGCTGCTGAAACTACTGTACGAGTTACAAAAGTTGCACAAGGAGTAGGCAGAGGAGCAAAGTTTGTGCAAGTTGTAGGGAAAAGGACTAGGCGTTTGTGCCTGCTTGGTTTGCCTGTGAGTCTGCCTGGTAAAAAGTCGAACCTGGTGGTGGTGGTGGTGTGTAATTGGTGGTGGTGTGCCTCCTGTAACGCTAGTCTTAACTTTTTTGTTGGTAAGAATGCGAGTTTTCATCTTCATTAATATGTGTTTTGAAAATTGCAACTTATGGGGGAGAGTACAGGACAATAGTTGCATTTGGCAAGTGTTGGCAACAAAGAAAAGAAAAGTGGGGAGGTGCTAATGGTTTTTCTGTGAACACTGTCAAGTGTTCTTATGTCATGTGTGTCTTGGAGTTTTCCCGAAGTAAATGTTCATGAAGGCAAATGTAATGTATTTGCTTCATAATGTGGTATATAGTGATGTTTGTGGTGGTGAGGTGGTATTTTTGCAATTCAAGGTTATCAGTTGTGATATTGAGACAGGTGCATCTTAGGGCTGATGAGATAAATGCATAGGAATCTTCATGCAGTGTCTAAGGGAGCATATTGTTGCTTGTCAGGAAAAAACAATGTGCATGGTGGTGTGGTATGGTACGAGTGCCTACATTGCAATTACCATCTGTGTTGGCTTTTGGTCTTCAGTGGCATCAGCATAGCAGTAAAAGAAAGCACCCGGTTTTACTATTATTTATTTATCGTATTTATAGCTTACCTTTTTTTTCCAGGAGAAAAAGCCATTTGGCTCCAGAAATTCATTCAGATAGTGCAAATAAAATATAACTGATAAAATTCTACAGGATGGGGCATTATTGTGTGACAACAGTCCAAATCCAGTGATCTCCAGATGGTGGAGATGTCAGACGTCTAGGCATTTTCACTTGGTCGCAAGGGGTCGCAAGCCAGGAGCAAAATGCTCCTGGCTAATTTTGAATACTGCTCCCCACTCCTTTCATCCTCACAACAACCCTGTGAAGTAGGTTAGGTAGGATGACTGTCCCAAGGTCACCCAGTGAACTTCATTACTGAGTGGGGATTTCAGTCCTGGTCTCCTTAGTCCAACATTTAACCACCAGACTCTGTTTTTGTTTTTGTCCCATGGAAATTGCAAGTGGATATTCAATTTCCCAATTAAACCAGAACTTCAGATTTGGAAGGACTTCTGTATGGCCATACCTGTATTCTTGGTGTTAAGGTTAAGAAAATCCCTCAGCATTGTTCATGCAAGGTCAAGTATTTTGTGTGATCATGCGTTTGGTATTCCTATTCTTAGTGCTGCATAAGAAGTACCAGAGTTAGTGTGTTTGATCAAACACATACATCTGCTGTAACATCATACAGTCTTTGTTGTTCAGTCGTGTCCGACTCTTTGTGACCCCATGGACCAGAGCACACCAGGCACTCCTGTCTTTCACTGCCTCCCGCAGTTTGGTCAAACTCATGTTGGTAGCTTCAAGAACACCGTCCAGCCATCTCGTTCTCTGTCCACCTCGTCTTTACCCATTTATAATGGCATTAAGTTTTGTGCACCAGATTTAATCTTGTCAGGTGCAGTAAGTAGTATCTGTGACATTCATATCCATATATCATTTCAATCATAGGTGACTATCCTCCAGACAATGATTTTCGACTCCCAATATTTATTAGTAAAAATAGCTACATGTACATTAAAAATGCAAATATGTTGCACAACAAATATATAAATGCTAGAAACCAAAATCACAGATCACTGACTAAGAGTTTCCCTCCCTTTCTCTTTAATTGTCTACATAAGCCTAGTGACATGGGGGGGAATCAGTAAGCTGATGGTGCTTATTGCATTCCACAAGACTGGGCTGATGACACTGAAAGCTTGATTTTGTGTTGACATAAGATGAGTCTCGCCTACTTGCAGTGCAACCATAGAGGCTCTTGGCAGATGATTTCAGTGGTCAAGCCTCTGGCTTAGCCATGCTGACTGGTGCTGATGAGAACTGATGAGTCCAATAACACCTTGAGGTCCATCGGTTAGTCACCCCTTGATTCTAAGCTGTGTGCATTTAAAGAACGTGATGGTCTCCAAAGAATCCCGGGGACTATAGTGTCTGAAAGGTGCTAGGAGTTATAGTTGTGAGTGGTAAACTATAGTTCCCAGGATTATTTGGTCATGCACTTTAAATGTGTGGTGCGTATTTAGGTGATGTAAGCAACCAGCTTTTCTGGTCCTTTTTCAGCAATAGTAGCCATACAAATAGCTGATATCCTTCTTTGAGCCTCAGAATAATTTATGGACAAGCATCCACTGATGAATTATATCTTGCATCACATATTAGAGAGATAAGCCAACTATAGCATTCTTCTGGGGCCTTCATCAGCAAGGTTTTTTTTGTTGTTTTTTTTTTGTTGTTTTTTTTTGCTATTTTTCCCCTGCATTACTTTGTTCTCTGGCTGTAGTTGGAAGTCTCTTTAATGAGTGTCCACTTCACGTGCAGTTATTGACTTTTCATTCAAACCTGATGCATTTCTCTATGGAAAAAAATGGAGCCAACAAGTCCTTCCAATGTCCAGGTTGATGGATTGATAAAGGCTTCTAAAAAGGAACTTGCCATTCTTTGGGGCTTACAAGTATAGGTTTTGCTGACCCATTAATTGCTAGAAAATGTACACGTTACCATGGAGGTAACTACGAAGATGGCAGCAACCACACTGCTCAAAGTTACTTGTGCTGTAGGCCTAAGTACCATTGAAACAAATGAGATTTACTCTGGTGCATATTTGATTAGACTTTGTTTGCTGATCCCTCTGCCTTTTCCAAGTCAACTGTTTTGGAGCTATGTCTAACCTTGGTATGAAACGTGTAGCACAGTTGCTTTTAACTCATTTCTATAGCCAACATTACTCTTGCTATCAGGTTAAATCTAAGCTGTTGTATATGTTGTTAAATCTTAACACATGATGAAAGTATTGTCTCAAGTTAGAATGCTGTATCCATTTATTTGGAAATAAACCTTGTTGAATGCCTTTAGTTCAGTGGTAGATCACAGGATTCACCTGCAAAATGTCCAGGGTTCAATCCCTGGCATCTGCATTTAAAAGGACTAGGTTGGACAGGTGTGGGGAGCATTTGGTCCTACACATGTTGCTGAACGACTCCGCCCAACTGGCCATTGACCAGAGATTATGGGAGTTGTTGTTCAGTAGCATCTGGAGCGACAGAGGTTCCCCACACCTGAAGTAGGAGGTAGTAAGAAACATCTCTTCCCAAAACTTTGGAGAGTTGCTGCCAAACAGAGTACACAATGCTAGGGATGTAGAATCCTGATTCCTATATTTCTGTGTAGGAAAGTGAGTACACCTGTTAAGAGTGCTTTGCTGTGGGATAGGAGCCGTCATAGTGTGTGCGCGGAGACAGTTTATGGTTAAATATGTGGCAGTTTTTCCTCTTTGGTATTTAATTATTATTTTTTCCATTTGAGCCACATATAAATGGTTTGTCAGAAATAATAATTCATCTAGCAATCTTTTTAAAAAAATAACTGCTACTAATTAGGAGTCTAAAATTGATAATTTTTTACTTACCTTTAACATACTGTTACAACTGTAACAGTAAGAAGCGGTTAGAAACTCAGGTACAGTATACATCTAAGATACTCTTTCCATTTGAGTATCCATTTCAGACTCTCTATACAGGGCTCAGAACAGACTCTTCCTACAGGAACTTCACATGGCTTAATCTGCTTTTCTTTAGTTGGATGATATACATTAATTTCAACAACCTTAATATGCTCCATGCTTCTTCAAAGCCGCTATTTTTACTGTTTGGGTAACTCATTCTTGCATTTATATGACCATAAAATGCGATCTGTATATCAGTTCTACTTGTGCTGTAAGTTGTTATACAGGCTTTGAAATATATGCATCACTTAAGTAGAAACTTTGGGTTTAGCTTTTTCTGTGTTTGCTTAAATTTGCATCAAAATAATAGTTTCTGGGGAAGCTCCTTTAGTTTTTCCTGCACTTTGTTAGATTTATGTGGGATTCCCAAGCAGTCACCCATCCAGATACTGTGCAGAACAGAACTGTTCGGCTTCAGAAATGGCATGTTTTTAGTCACTTTCAGGTTTGGAAAGGGAAAAATCAGTTTAGGGATCAGGATACCTCCACAGTGCTACTTCATAACTAGGCAAGTCCATGTGACTGAAGAGAAGGCTGAAACATTTGAGAAGCGTCCTTATGCTTCTGGTGCTGGGCTCTGAGGGCAACATTTTTTGTCCTTCCACATACATAGATGTGTATAGAAGGGCTGTAGCTCAGTGATAAAGCACATACTCTGCATGCAAAATGTCCCAGGTTCAATCCCTGGCATCTCCAGGTAGATCTAGAAACGCCCCCTGTCTGAAGCACCCATGGGCCACTGCTGTCCAGAGTTGTTCCTGGTGTAGCAAAATGTGGCTTTGTACATTCTCATATACTTACAAGTTCAGTGATAGCAAGCCAGCTATATCATATCAGATAAGCTGTGGCTCTTTCATTGAAGTATATTACAGAGATCCCTTGCTGCAATGTCTGCAAGATGGAACAAATCTCTCCCCTGTTCCTACTCTCTGCAATCAAGTATGCCCCAGATTGCAAGCAATTTCTTTTTTCCAAAAGAACTCAGTGGAAGCTATTAAGAACCAAGACCGCCTCAGCTTCATAGCCTTGTTTGGTGTCCCACTTCTTGGACATTCTTGAATGTGGCTGAGAGACAGAATCCATTCCTGAATGCCTACAAACATGATTCTATCAGCAACTCTCCTAGTTATTTTTAAAATGTGGCAGCTCTCTGATTCTTGTATGTATTAAGATTTTTGTATGATTTAGAAAACTGATAGCAGATAAACCAGAATATAATAGAGCTCAGTCCACTGTAGTTTTCCATTTGCTTGGATAAGTGAGCACCTGTTTTAAAAAATAATAATAATCTGCAAGTCTTAAATTATTCCAATTTTCATAGTATCTTCTTTTATTTTTAGATGAATCTGCGTTCTGTATTTACTGCAGAACAACAAAGGATATTGCAGCGTTATTATGAAAATGGAATGACAAATCAGAGTAAAAATTGCTTTCAGCTCATATTACAGTGTGCACAAGAAACTAAGCTGGACTTCAGTGTAGTCAGGGTAAGTACTCAGGTCTTCCATGCTAAAATTTGCATAACAGTTTATCAAATGCACTTGTTTTGCTTCTTTACGTGCAGGGGACATGGAGCTATTAAGAAACCAAAAGCTTCCTTCCCCAATATAACTTGTGCTTTGTTTCCCCCCCCCCAAAATGACAGCTCTTTATAGTCTTGCCTGTTGTTTGAGACAGTGCTATGAAGTGCTTTCATCTTGTCCAAACAACGTAAGTCTCTTTAGTATCTGAAGTTAGGGCTTTTGTTGAAATTCTGGGCTTTTGTACATGTTTGAAAATTTGCTTTCATCTTTTTAACTTGGATGTTTGATTATTATTATTTCAAACAAGATTGTGTGAAGTATATAATGGACACTTCACGCATTACATTGGGGTGCAGTTACATTGATGCTTTGTAGATTTATGCCTACAAATTAAGTGTAACAAATATGCCTTTGTAAGCACCTGTATCATACAGCTGTGCTTGTCAGGAGATCATTATTGGCTACAGTTCCCTGTTGAGTGTATGCTTGGTGGCAAGCTTGGTTTTGCCTCCTCCTAATGGGTGCCTTGGTAGAAAGATGGTATATAAATGCAGTAAATAAAGAAATAAAGGCTCTGAAACAGTGTGAACTGAATCTGAAACAGTAGTTTAATTGCATTAGTTTGCACTACGTTAGTAAAATGTTGTGGTTTAATTTAGTTTCTGCTAAAACAGGAGTGGGTGAGCAATTAAGTTCATTCCATGGTAAGACAACAAAACATTTTTTCCCCTTTCTCAACTGATGAGGAAGACACTGGGAACATTTTAGCCATTTTGTGAAATTCTTGATCTGATCTGGATATTAGGAAGATTCCTGGTATATGTGTTGTTGCTCTTACAATTTGTGATAATCTTTTTTAAGAATTTATTTTGAGTTGACCTCACTTATTCTTATGAGTGGTGGGGTAAATGCTAAGTCCTTGTAGTTCTAGGTGAGGATAGTACCAGGAAAGTACCAGCTGCCTTGGAATATTTTTTTCAGCCATGTACATTGTAGTGCATTGTTCAGGGGTCTTGCTTGGAACTATTATGTATCTATTATGCTGAAGAAATGATAGAATATACTCTGATAGCAGGACCAGCATGTTCTTCAGGCGCCAACAGTTCAATAGCAGAAGTTCAGAAATGGGTAGATGGAGTTCTTTGCAGCACGGTTGTAAATGTTAGGAGGTGGTGATGTGTGCACATCAAGCTGCTATTAAAGGTATAGCCACAGAGGACAGTTCAAAGGTTTGCTGCTTAGTGTCCAGAAATATTAGAGTTCAGTATTGATCCTTCCTCCTCCTTGGAGAAGGAAAAGATAAAGAGACAGAAAGTTATGGTGGAAAGGGCCTTGGTGGGGGGAGACGGATTTTGCACTTGGTGGCTTGTTTATGGGCATGTGGTATATAAACAACAGCTGGAAAACTGCAAGTGGTAATTAATAGTAAAGGTAGAAGTCACTCATGTGTCTCATTCATTCACTTTTTTAGTCTTTGTACTGTGATACTCTGGACTGAATGAAATGAATTTGAGTTGGATCCTTTGCTGATGAACCCTTTTGTGTTTGCAGACCTGGGTTGGCAACAAAAGAAGGAAGATGAGCAGCAAGAATGTTGTGGATTCTGGAGGCACCCCATCAGGGACTGTTGCCAGCACGTTGAACATACCTTCAGTATCGAGTGTCCGAAGCCTAGCCAACCTTGTTTCCCCCCAAACCCAACAGGCATCTTGGACGTCCTCCAACAACGATGTCATGGTAACTGGTGTATACACCCCAGCCAGATCTACTCACAGGCTGGTGTCCACTAAGCAGTCTAATGTATCGGTGAGTGATCTGCATAAAAATTCTCTTCCAAGGCCACAAACAAGAAGTGAACCTGAGTTTCAGCGGCAGCAGATTGCAGTGGCACAGCAAGCCCCCCACTGTAAAAATGCTTCTCTGTTCCTGGGAGAAAAGACTATTATCCTGTCAAGGCAAACAAGTGTGTTAAATTCAGCAAATTCTATTTATGATCATGCTAAGAAAAGCTATGGTGGTTCTTCGGTTCAGACTGCAGAGTTGGTGTTACCTCAGAAGCCCATGTTGTGCCACAGACCAAGCAAAGTGGAACAGATGGGATGTCAAAGGTTACAAAAACCGGAGCATCCAATCCTTGCCTCACATGTGCCATCTGGGCAAAGGGCCAGCATTAGAGATCCTTCCTGCAGCACACATAATGTGGAAATTCGAGAGGTTTTTTCCTTGGCTGTTACCGATCAACCTCAGAGAATCCTGGGAGGAAATGCTCAGAAGCCATCTTCCTCTTCTTCTGTAGATGGCAGTTATTTGTCCATTGCCATGGAAACGGGGGATGTCGACGATGAGTATGCTAGAGAGGAAGAATTGGCATCAATGGGTGCCCAGATACAGAATAACCCCCGGCTAAGGGGCACACCCCTCATGTTGGAGAACCCAGGCACAGGTCTGCCAGGGTCAGGCAGAAGTGTTGACTGCAGTTCACACTTGGTTAATTCCAGGGACTTGCACAACAATACCCCGTATCATAACAGAGACTACCGCTTGCTTCCACGTACCTCCTTGCATACTATGTCCAGCACACTATATAGCAGTTCTTATCCATCAAGAAATAATCTGTCTTCTCATTCTGCAGCTTCCAATCAACGAAGGCTGTCTCAAAACCAAAATAATTACCAGGTAATTGGAGTTCCTCCTACGTTTTAATGCTTGTGCTTTGACATCGTCTTCTGTTTTGTTGATGTTGTTGTAAACCGGGAGTTCTAGCAAGTTAACTTCTGTGCAGTGAATTGCAGCTGCTTTATGCATTTCTTGCCAAGAAAACATCTCGAATCTTTATGCATTCTATTCCATGATTTTGGACACCTTTTCCTCTGCACCAATACATGAAGCTGTAGAGTCTTGCTGTGTAGTGGAGCCAAAGGTGTGATGGCCATAAGGTTCTCCTACATTTTTTAAAGTGCCTTGTGCTCCTAGTGCGAATCACATCTGTCTTTTGTTCCTTTTCATTGCTACTTTGGCCTAAAGCCTCTATCCATGAATGGTAAAGGTAACTCCAATGTGCCTTTGCTGAGTCTGTCTCATCATTCCTGCTCTCTTCATTTGCCTTGAAAGAGGTATCATGCCTGGACTTTTCACTCATATTCAGTGTTCAAAACTCACTTTGTTCTAGGTGGATTTTGCAACACAGAATTTCATTAGCACAAGCAGTTTCTGAGCTCTGGGTGCAGTATTGCACTGAAGATTTCAGACTGCAGAGTGGAAGGAAAGGAGGAACTTTTTCTGCCTCCCCACTTCCAGCTACTCTCTGAAGACTCTCTGAAGAATATTAAGGGGGTGGGCAGAGGAAGGACTAGACCATGTGAAAAATGAACATAATGTTTTAGCTGCAGTTCATTCATTTTCAGCTTTGTATTCTTGTTATTAAAAAGATTGCCTAGACATTCCGTTGTTGCACCCATAACCTAGGCTTTCATAACTCAATTTCTAACACTGCTCATATTTACAGAAGCAGTGAAACAAGACAGTCTTAGCTTACCTGGGTTGGCACTTGCTGCAGTTGCCTAAGCCACAAGGATGCTGGTACCAGGCCTAGAGAGGTTCTGGTTAGACCTGCCCAGGATTTGTGACCAGTTATGTTAACCTGATGGCTAAATTGCTATCCAAATTACCTGCCATCCTGAGAGTGACAGCTTTTTTAACCCGAGAGTGGCTGCTAAATTCATGGAAGATTTTTTCAGTGTATGAAAGGTTTGACTGATAGTGTTTTTGTGTGTAGTTTTACTACAAATACTAAACCAAAGATTGTGAAACATTTTTTGATGTGTTTGTGCTTTTTACTGTGAATGTTGTTTAATCAGATTTCAGCTGCTGCTGAAAATGCTTTTAAATGTTTTAGAATGTTTTAAAATAGTTTTTAATCTGTGGCATTTTAAATGTTGGGTTTTGTGGGTTTTTTGCTCTGTTGGGGTGGGATAAACATTTAGTTGGGGCTGGGGATTAGTTTAATTTTAGTATAAATGTGACATTTTAAAAAAATTGGTTTCTACTCTTTTATTGTATAGTTTGTATTTTGTTTAGAATGGGAGAGGGTCAGGGCTGTTTAGGAGTGGGCCCCAGTCAACAGAATGGCTGGGGCAGGTTCCACGGGGGTGTGGGGGTGTGTACCAATCTCAGTGACCACGGGTAGGAGGGGGAGTTATGCTAAGACTAGACCATGTCATTACCAAGGAGGCAGGTTTAGTTGTTGGTTGAAGACTATCCCTGCCTCCGGGTCTGGTCTTGACCGGAAGGATACTGGAATCGACAAGGGAGACCCACATGACCTTAAGGTGCTGCTTGCAATGCCAGGTCAATGATTCACAAGACGGCTGTCATCCATGACTTGATCGTGGATGGAGGACTTGATCTGTCATGTGTAACAGAGACTTGGTTGGATGTAGCAGATGGGCCTGTTCTTGCCACTGCTTGTCCACCGGGTTTCTCTTATGCACAGCAACCCAGGTCAACGATGGGGGTGGAGACGCTCCTTCAGGAATACTGTTGATGACCTTTCAGTTGATTCCCTGGTGGCCCGCTGGAATGTGGAGTTAACCAGGGCTATCGACTGTCTGGCTCCGAAGCGCCCTCACTGATTGCATAAAGCTCAGACAGCCCCGTGGTTTTCCCCAGAGCTGAGGGCGATGAAACAATCGCTGAAACAGCTAGAGCGATGGTGGCGGAAACCTCATTCTGAATCGGACCAGACACAGGTTAGAGCTCAGTGTTGAGCCTACCAAGTGGTAATAACGACAGTGAAGAGGACGTTCTTCACCACCTCTATTGCATCTGCAGAAAACAGCAGCAGAGACTCTTTCAGGTGGTTCACAATTTTAACAGAATCGCCTTTGCCATTGGGGCCTGGTAAGGACCCCAAGATCTCCTGTAAAGTTTTTTTTTGCAGATAAAATCACTCAGATTCGGAAAGAGGTAGACTCTACCTTGAGAGCAGGGCCAGGGTAAGAGAGTGCTAGAGTCCTGTCTAGTCAAGTTGCATGGGATCAATTCCAATCTGTTACCTCCAAGGATGTGAAAACAAAATTAAAAAATTCCTTCCAGTAGCACCTTAGAGACCAACTAAGTTTGTTCTTGGTATGAGCTTTCGTGTGCATGCACACTTCTTCAGATACACACGAAATGCTCATACCAAGAACAAACTTAATTGGTCTCTAAGGTGCTACTGGAAGGAATTTTTTAATTTTGTTTTGACTATGACAGACCAACACGGCTATCTACCTGTAACTCCAAGGATGTAGACAGGCTGCTTGGACAAGTGAAACTGACCACCTGTCTCCTTGATCCTTGCACATCCTGACTCATAAAAGCAAGCCGGGTAGGGCTGGGCAATGGGCTCTGTGTGGTGGTGAATGCTTCCCTCTGTGAGGGAGCCTTCCCAGACCTGCTGAAAGAAGCGGTTATTAAACAGCTTCTTAAAAAACATATTTGGACCCAGCCAATATGGTCAACTATCACCCAGTCTCAAATCTTCTATTCTTCGGCAAAGTGATTGAGTGGGTGGTTGCTGAACAACTCCAGGCACGCCTGGAGGTTGCGCACCATTTGGATCCCTTGCAGCCAGGATTCAAGCCACATCATGAGACTGAAACTGCCTTGGTCACACTGGTCAATGATCTCCAGTGGGCTAGGGACAAAGGTGAAAGCTGTTTCCTGGTTCTGCTGGATCTCTCAGCGACCTTGACATCCTTCTGAACCGTATAGTGGGACTGGCAGCTGGGGGCACTGTTACACAGTGGTTCTGCTCTTTCCTCCTGGGCCGTGTCCAGAAAGTGGTGTTGGGGGATGAATGTTCAGACCCCTGGACTCTCACCTGTGGGGTGCCTCAGGGTTCTGTGCTCTCCCCCATGTTTTTTAGCATCTATATGAAGCTGCTATGAGAGATTATCAGGGGGTTTGGGCTGGGTTTTCATCAGTATGTAGATGATACCCAACTCTACCTCTCTTTCAAACCAGAACCAGTGAAGGTGGTGAAGGTCCTGTGTGAGTGCCTGGAGGCGGTTGAAGGATGGATGGTGGCTAACAGATTGAGGCTGAATCCTGACAAGACAGAAGTACTGTTCTTGGGGGACAGGGGGCGGGCAAGTGTGGGGGGACTCCCTGGTCCTGAATGGGGTAACTGTGTCCCTGAAGGACCAGGTGTGCAGTTTGGAAGTCATTTTGGACTCACAGCTGTCCATGGAGGCGCAGGTCAATTCTGTGTCCAGGGCAGCTGTCTACCAGCTCCATCTTGTACGCAGGCAGAGACCCTACCTGCCCGCAGACTGTCTCGCCAGAGTGGTACATGCTCTAGTTATCTCCTGCTTGGACTACTGCAATGTGCTCTACATGGAGCTACCTTTGAAGGTGACTCGGAAACTACAATTAATCCAGAATGTGGCAGCTAGACTGGTGACTGGGAGTGGCCGCCGAGACCATATAACTCGGGTCCTGAAAGACCTACATTGGCTCCCAGTACATTTCCGAGCACAATTCAGAGTGTTTAAAGCCCTAAATGACCTCTGCCCAGTATACTTGAAGGAGCGTCTCCACCCCCACCATTCAGCCCGGACACTGAGGTCTAGCTCTGAGGGCCTTATGGCAGTTCCCTCACTGCGAGAAGTGAAGCTACAAGGAACCAGGCACAGGGCCTTGTCGGTAGTGGCACCCGCCCTGTGGAACGCCCTCCCATCAGATATCAAAGAAATAAACAACTACTGTATCAGACTGTTAGAAGCAGGATGGATTTGATTTAAATCAAATTGATTTAAATCACGATTTAAATCACTAGTCAGTAAGGCTTGATTTAAATCACTAGTCAGTAAGACTTGATTTAAATATTTTTTTTACAGAAAGACTCATTCTTGCTGGTATAATCTTAATATTTACAACCATATGAAGGTTTCATTTTTGGAATAATAAATTTTCAGAGTAGTTTTTACAGTTACATTAAAAATTACTGATTTGGTTATACTACTAGAAATACATAGACAGATAATTATGAAATTATGGTGAGGTTTAATAAGTTAACTGTTTATATTTGGACAACTTTTCTGCTGTACTTTATTGGAAGGAGAAAAATAATCATTTCCTTAATAACCATTTAAACAACTTATTTAACTAAAACAATAACATGATAGCATATGTATCCATGTTTGTTAACTGATGTGGTTAAACATTTTTTTTAAAAAAAACTTAGACTGAGGTCGGCGGTTCGAATCCCCTCGATGGGGTGAGCTCCCATTGCTTGGTCCCTGCTCCTGCCAACCTAGCAGTTCGAAAGCACATCAAAGTGCAAGTAGATAAATAGGTACCACTGCAGCGTGAAGGTAAACGGCGTTTCCGTGCACTGCTCTGGTTTGCCAGAAGCGGCTTAGTCATGCTGGCCACATGACCTGGAAGCTGTACGGCGGCTCCCTTGGCCAATAAAGCGAGATGAGTGCCGCAACCCCAGAATCGGTCACGACTGGACCTAATGGTCAGGAGTCCCTTTACCTTTACCTATAAATGTGAAATAAATACTATACAGTTCTTCCAGTTTGCTACTGTGTCTTTAAGACCTACTTATATTTGCTGTCATAGGGTATCTTCAAATGACAGTTACAGAGGTTTACATAAGCCTGGCTGATAAAACTTTGTTCCTAACCTTATTTAACTTGATAGCCCTTAGTCCCTTTCCCATAGTCAATTGCACCACCAGGTACTGTAGACTTCAGCTGGTTTCCTTTGAGTGAGGCTTGCAGGTAGTTCTCACTTTGGTCAAACACAGAAGCTCCTGAAGGGATTCTCCTCACTGCTTTAATCCCTTTACATAGCCTCACTGCCAATATTTGGCTTAAGCCAGTGATTCAGTTCTTTTGGGGCAGGCTGTGTACTAGGCTTTCCTTTAGGCTCAATAGCCTCTTGCCCATCTTGCTTCTGCTTCTCCTTCAGCTGCCGACTCCAGCCTTCTCCCTCAGCTTCTCCTCTTCCTCCTCAGTCTCCGTCTTCTTCTTCTTTGTCTCTCTCCCTCTGTCTCCCTCCCTCTGGTCAGCAGTGTCCCTCAGTCAGCAGTAAAATAGGCCTATTTATGTTCTAGGTGGCTTGTCCTTCAAACCAGTCAAATTTTAGTGGCAGAGAATTCTCTCCCTCCCATCATCAGAACACTTTCCCCATCCAATAAGTGACCAAAACTATGTTCTAGTAAACACGTTTTCGAGGGTGATTTATCCATAGTGTTTGTACTATGAAAAAAAGCTAGTTTCTGGTTTTTAACTTGGAGATTGTGTTCAATATTTGCAAACCTTTAATGTGCAATGTTTCTGTTTGGAAGGGGCCCCCAATCTGGATCCAGGACCATGGTGAATGGATTCTTTCCTTGTGCACTAAGTTTCTATCAAATTTCCTTTCCTTACAAAGCTTCCATTATGAGATCAGTGAAAGCTTTCTTATGGGGCTAAAAACCACCTTTGGGTGGGTTTTCTGTGAGATCACAAAATTTGGGGAAGCAGCCCCGCCCCTGACATAGATCTCATATTTGAAGAGCATAGATTGTGGACTTTTGGACTAGCACTTATCAGTTACAGAAACAACTGTCTTAATGTTTTTGGTTTTATTTTTTTTGTTTTTTAAAAAAAACACTAAGCAAAAATGCTTTCTATTTAGATGATACAGGTGAGTGTTGTGGTTATCTCCTGCCATTCCAAATCCTGCTTGTTAATTTGCATTTCACAGTAGAGTTTAGATTTCTTTGGGTATTAAAAGAAGAAAAACCTGTGGGGTATGTTTCATGGAAAAGGTTGATAGGCTAATTACGGGTTATTTTTCCAGTTTGAAAACCAGAACAATTGTGATCTTTTGCTTGATTACGAAAAGCCATTGACTGGGGACAGAGCTCATTTTATCTTGGCAATTTCAATGTAACAAAATCTGATTATAGAGGAACAAATTGCTAATGGCTTTCATTGCATGCAAATTTTTGCCAGCAGAAATAGTATTGCATTATGTTCAGCAATGTGATACTTCTAGATATTGAAATGTACTTTTCCTTTGGGATGAAATGTTTGTGTCTTGAGATGTAGTACTTTTGATATTTTAAAAGACTTTAAAATAGTGTGTTCTTAATAGAAATTCTATTAGTATTTTTTAATAGAGTAGACTTGAAAAATAGTCATTCACTTTCAGAAGCAAACCTTGCTCCTGTAGCGTGGAATGCATAGAAAACACTGGCAGTGTGCAGGGCTACAGCCGTGTCAAGTCAAAGTAGCCTTGGATTGGAAGCTTCCAAACTATTTGCTGTGCTAGGAATGGGACAGGCCACAGCAGTCTCTCTCAGTGATGATGATGATAAATTATTTATACCCCGCCCATCTGGCTGGGTTTCCCCAGCCACTCTGGGCAGCTTCCAATGAAAGATTAAAAATACATTAAAATATCAGTCATTAAAAACCTCCCTAAACAGGGCTGCCTTCAGATGTCTTCTAAAAGTCAGATAGTTGTTTATTTCTTTGACATCTGATGGAAGGGCGTTCCATAGTGTGGGCGCCACTACCGAGAAGGCCCTCTGCCTGGTTCCCTGTAACTTCACTTCTCGCAGTAATGGAACCGCCAGAAGGCTCTCGGAGCTGGACCTCAGTGTCTGGGCTTGAACGATGTGGGTGGAGACACTCCTTCAGGTATACTGGGCTGAGGCTTGTGCCCAACCATGTACAAGGTAGGGCCCGGAGGGGGGACTGTGTGTGGTCTCCAGAAAAGCTGATTGATCGCCTAATGACTTATATCTGTGGAATACAGTTCATTTATATTGCAATATTGCAAACAGTATGCTCAACATGAAACTACGACGTCTAAATTTTAATTGATAGGTTTAGACAACAGCCCAGATTGAAATAATTTGGAAGTTGCTGCGTCATTAAAACTTCAAAGGATACATTTGGACGACAGCCTGGATTGGAAGATTGGAATGAAGTCAGGAAAGGCTACGCAGGCAAATAGACAGTGGAAAAAATATAAACATACAAATAAAGCTGTACTTGATGGATGAAAGGATTTATGATTTCTGACATGATTGAGAATCGCATAGCCAGGGACGGAGAACTTTAAGTGTTAAGATTGGAATGTGGAAAATATGAAAACAACAGAGGAAAGCAGGAATGAAGATTAGAGATGTGCTTCAGAGGTCCAGACTGTGGGGAGCCCGGAAAAAGTAATAATTAATAATTTGAATTATAATTTGGTTGTTTTTTATTTTATTTTAATTGGATTATGATTGGATTATATGTTAATTGGCTGTTTCTATTGGAAAATTAATAAAGATGATAAAATAAAATAAAATTGAATCACTTGACTCCAGGTGACTGGCCTGTGGAGGGTGGACTAGTTCCAGATGCAGTTCACTGACCAGGTACAGTTCCCCTCGTCTGTGACAACAGATGTGTTATCTTCCCAAATCCATTTTGAATAATATTCTTTTTCTTTCCTCAGATTTCAGGAAATCTTCCTGCACCTTGGACTATGGGGAGTTCACGGAAAAGAGCAGTAAGTACTTCTCACTGAAGCAGTAAGTGAACAAAGTGCAGATTTAGATTAGGTATTTTAAGCTTAGAACTTTTAAACTAATATCTTTCTTTATCTTTATATCTTTATTGTCATTGTACAAGTACAACGAAATTGGATTTAAATAATAATAATAATAATAATAATAATAATATAATTAAAAATAAATAAATTCATTTTTCATTTAAACAATTGTTTCCCCAACCAAAAATGTACTCAACACGAGTAACAGCAGTAAAAGCCATACGAAACACTTAAAAATAAGGGAGAGCACTGAGCAGCCGCTGCGTCTATGCGCGCCGCCATCTTAGAACTCTTATAACTTAGAACTGTTATAAAAAATAACAGAAATTTAAACAAAAAACAAAACAAAACTGAGCCCCCTCTGCCAAGCGGCGGCGGCAGCGGTCCTTTATAGAGCCCATCAGGCCCCGCCCTAGGCCAGATGGTGAGTGGCCGGACTGGGGCCCTCAGGCGCTGAGCAGGGGAGTCCTCCCGGGTGGTAGCAGCCGCAGTTCTTATAGGCCTGTCAGGCCCCGCCCTAGGCCAGGGTAGGATTTTAAATAAAGTTTTGTCTTGAAAGGAAATATTTCCTCCCCACCCACAGCCCCATACCTGCTTCCTCAGCATCTCTTGTCAAAGTGCAGAGATGACATTGTTAGATATGTGTAACCCACAGTCAGAAGTATGCACTGTCTTTCCAAGCAACTTTGCATATTCACTTTGCCTTTGCCATTGATAGTAATTCTGATTTATGTTACACTTAACTTGCAACCTTGTAAAATGCTCTAAGCATCTCTGTCAACAGTGACAGTAGTGAATGAGAAAGGGTGAAGATTGTCATCTGCATTCATGGAGATCCTAAAAGTCTCCCCATTGACAGTAATGTTTCCTATATTTTATTAATAGCTAGCTGTATCAACACGGATTTCTCACTGTTGGCTTAAATAATGACAAAAGCAATAAAACTTCAAAATTAAACCTGCTGTTAGGAATCCTCCTTTTGTAAGATGGACTGCAATGTATTTCCAGTTGTCAAATAATTCTAGTGATGGATTGGTGTCACTAAAATCAACTGGGAAAGCTCAGTGGAGTGAAGAATAGCATGGCATAGCCCTTTGGAAATGCAGAATAAGACTTAAAAGGAGATGAGCATTGCTAATGGCAAGAGTAACAAAGACATCTCTAATGGATGGCTCTCAAAGTAAAACCTTCATATTTAGAATTTATAGTCCATTTCAACTAACTATTGAAAGCTCTCCTCTTACATTCTGTGTGCCTCTAAATAGTTTTGCCTTCTCCTTTTCTGTCTCA
This sequence comes from Darevskia mixta, assembly GCA_034641385.1. NCBI lineage: Eukaryota > Metazoa > Chordata > Lepidosauria > Squamata > Lacertidae > Darevskia > Darevskia mixta. The sequence goes on along the minus strand of JAWWNH010000061.1, from coordinate 5,798,800 downwards.
TTTAATTAATTTAGAGAGAATGAAACCCAGGCTGTCTGGCACATAGCGAAAGGAAAATGCAATGACAGAGAACTATAAATCTTTCAGTTCAGCAATAACTCTAAATCTACCATGGAAAAACAACAGTGCACAGACTCTGCTTTTAGTGTTGTTGGTTAACTATCTAACTATTAATTTGTGGTGGCATTAAATAGCCTGAATCTCTGCAATTGAATATGCTTTTAAAGCAATTTTAAACCTGTTTGTAGATGCTGTAGTCTCAACAAATAACACAGTTTCTAGACTTTCACATAATCTCTCTATTTGCACAAGAAAATTGTATTCAAATGAGATTTGCTAAAAGGGTAAAGTATGTTATAAGTGTCTCCAATTGTGCTAGGACAACAAAATAGCTCCATTGGTTTTGTGACCTAGGACAATCTTGAATGCCATTCTTATGTGAGCTGCAGATAAATTTTGACCCAAAACTGAAACACTGTATAGAGATTTATCTTTTGGATACTTTCAGGATCATATTCCCCCAAATATCAATGACATCTAGGAAAGGGGCAAATACCTCTAATACAGCTAAATTATTTGTGTGTTGAATGAGTTGGAGCATGTACTGACCCACCTTGTTCTCATCTGTGCTGTCAAAATGTTTCTTTCAGCTGAGCCTCTTTTCCATTTCCCATTGACTCTTTGTGGGAGTGGGGCAGTGCAATCCTATTTTTCAGAACATAAGAACCCTCCTGAATCAGATGAAGAGTTCATCTATTCCAGCATCTTGTTTCTAACAAAGATCAACTAAATGATTTTGGGAAGTTTGCAGAAGAGCTGGAAAACCACCTCTTGTTTTCCCCAGGATATAATGCCCAAGCATTTAGTATCCTGAAATGTATTGCTTCTGAAGAGTTACACTTTATTATCTAGGACCTTATCCATAGGTTACTGCTTTCCTGACTCTCATTTGAAATCATCTATGTAAATCTCTCAAAGTTTGTTAGTTTGAATACACAGTATAGTAATTTTGTTAAATCAATAAATTTGAGCAAAACCCCTCACATACTGGTGGAGCATCCACAGACACTTATCAGTTGTCCCCTCTAAAGACAACTATTAGCAAGAGGATTCAGTCCACTTCTTAATGTAAACTTGCAAGGAGAATGTGTAGTATGCTAGAAAATAAATTCTAATCCCATGGAAGCACCCCTGTATGTGCCACTGTGCATGTGTAGGATCTCATATTTGGTTTGTTTGATAGGTTATTATTACTTTTGTTTTAATGCATTTTTCTTTTTCTTTTATATCATGCTTTATGCTCTTCAAATTTTGTAAACTGCTTATGTGTAAAGGGATTAATAAATTGAATAAGTGCACAATAATAGTTCCTGAATGGGGAAGCTTTGTGGGTTAGTGGTTCCCAACCCCTGCTTTTGATATGGTGCCTTATTACAGATCAGAGAATCTAAAAACTGAAGCTTTTCTTATATATAGTCAGGCACAGTCTTTTAAGTATTTGCAGTTGTGCTAGAGGCTATCCCAGGGGTTTCAGTCTTTGTATAATTGAGGCAGAGAGGAGTGAGGTTGCCTACTCTGGGAAAAAACTGCTCAGGAATCTTCACCTTAACTCCTTTCTTAGTGGAATACCACAAGCATGAAAGCAATTTTGGGATTTTAGCTGTTCAAGTGAACATGGTCTTAATTGGCTGGAGAATATAATGCCAGATAGTTAAAAGAAAGGATAATTTTAAGGCTAATAAGTGCCTCAAGGCATTGATAAACACCTCTGCATCCCATACCTCTGTTTTCTCTAGTTGCGATGCAAGTGAAGCTAAAGAATCTTTAGCTTTTGTTAAAGATTTGTGAGCGTTACCTTCAGCACAACATGGCCTATGCTGTGGCATAAGAGATATTTTTGCATGGTGCTTAGAAGGTGTATTTATTATTTATTTCAATAAGAGATATTTTTGCATGGTGCTTAGAATGTGTATTTATTATTTATTTCAATATTTATATGCTGCTTAGTATTCAGGGTATGGGGACAGGGAAAGGAAGACCTTCAAAAGAGTCAGTGCTGTTTCCAGGCCATCCCTTACCCAATGTTGAAAAGAAACAAATGTTGACCTTCACACATGAGAAACCATATGTAATCTTGAGCATGACAGAGAGGCAGCCTCTACTTAGCCACAAGGGCTGCTTTTTATAGTGTATTAATTGAAGTTCTTTGCCAGAAAACTGTCTGACAACCTGTCCTTCAGAATCTGTATAACATGACTGATGAATTTAAGGCCAGGCAAGATGTGAATGATTTAGCAGACAGTGGTGCTTTAAAGGGCAAAGTGAAATCTTCAGTCAAGGAGCTTGTTTACATGGATTTCTTTTTTTAACCACCTGCTTCCTAATTCCATGTCACTTAAAAATCATTTTGCATACTGAGGTGCCCTGCTGGCTGTTCCCTAGTTTTGGAGTCTTCTTCCTTCCCAAGTTTGCCAAAGTCCAACCCTGAGCCACTTGGGTGGGTGGTATAATGCTTCTTATTTGGGGCTGGTGTTTCGTGACCAGAGATTTAAAAAACCCCAAAGTTCATTTTTTTAATAGTACATTTTATATCCAGATTGGGGAACCTGTAACCCTTCATATAGACTCCAATTCCAATCAGCCCCAACCAGCATGTCCAGTAGTCAGGGATGATGGGCGTTGTAGTCCAGCAACATATGGAGGGCCACAGGCTCCTCACCCCTGTTTTATATTGTGCAAGTTGGCTTTGCAGCCAATAACCAATGGAGTTATTATGCTTCCCCCTCAACTTGCATGGTGAGGAGGAGAGCCATGCTTTTCCAGATAAATGCAGCCATATTTATGCCCCGCAAGTGACCAGGCATGTGCTTTATCACCAGCCTAATCTACATGGTACTTCTCATTTCATTCAAAGGAGATTTCTTTGTTAAAATAATGTTATGAATGAAACCAAGTGCAAGCTTTATTGGTTTGAAGAGTTAGGAACTGGGCTTTAATTTTTGACTTTGCAACACCATGTGGAACACCTTCGTTTTCAATTGTTGTATCCTTTCTAGTACTTAATTAAAAAAATAAAGTGTGTGCTTGATTTACAGCTACAGGACCGTACACAATTCAGTGACCGGGATTTAGCTACCCTTAAGAGATACTGGGACAGGGGCATGACGAGCCTTGGTGCAATTTGCAGAGAGAAAATTGAAGCAGTCGCTGCGGAGTTAAATGTTGACTGTGAAATAGTACGGGTAAGAACCTCCAGTCCTCCCGTTTCTGGTTGCAGAAAATAGCCTAGATGAAAGCTTTTTTTGAAAAATTACATGAGGTAGACTGAAATAGACTGCACGTGTTACATAATGAATGGCCACGTTAGGAAGTGCTCTCTTGCTCTGTTTCCTGTCTATTTATAGTTAACATCCCTCAGGTGAGACTTTTATCAATTGGCAGCACGAGCTGCATGTTTGACAGTCCAGTTGGACTGGGATTTTAAAACAAGCAAAGGCTTTCTGCGGAACTGAAAAGGAATAACTTGTGCAGTTAGTCAAAATATAAAAGCTCCTTGTGAAGCAGAAGGGAACTGAGTTTTATTTTTTTATTTTTTTGTAAGGGAGCAATACAGTTCTGTGTTGGGAGTAATCATTTGCATGTGTCTGGTCCTATGTTCATTGTCACTCACCTTGAGTTGTGAAAAACCTCTACTTTGTACCCTGACTGGTCCAACAGTGAGCTTAATGGCTGAGTAGGAATCGGAATCAAAATCTTCCCCAGTTCTACTTCAACACCCTAACCACTTTATCTTGCTGTCTCACAGTGATGATGATGATGATGATGATCTTTAAAATAACAAATTGGTGAAAATTACCTAAAGCAGATAGAAGTATTTTCCCCAAAATATATATTTCCAAACAACATTAATATTCAGGAATGTATGTATTCTGTGTCCTTTCTCTGCCCACCCCCTCTTCCACCAATACTAAAGCAGGGAAACCCAGATTTTGTTCCCAAAATGAAGTATGCAGAGCAGGTAAACATATTTTGCAGTGTTTCATTCTGCATTGTTGAAATTTCAAAAGAGGGAAAATACTTTGGGAAATATTAGCATATCCTAAAGGTGTAGGAGGAGCATGTTAGGGAGAGTAACAACCTGGTCTAACTCAGTGAAGTAGAGATAACTGATATCCAGGCCTACTTAGCCCACTGCACTCAGTGGGACTTAAATGTCAGTGTTTATTTTAGAAATTTTTGCCCTTCTTTCCTTCTACTAGGGGAACTCAGAGCACACAAGAGGATGGAGATACAGGCAACCACCATTTTAGGCGCAACAGATATGTGCGTGATTGCTCACACATGCACAGCGCCGAACCCGGAAGTGACCTGGAAACATTCATTATAAGACATCACTAAAAGGGCGGGTTTTAGTAGGGGCAGGTTTTTGGCTGAATGAGGTGAGAGCGGGATGGAATGGGGTGTTTCAGTTGCACACGATTTCATGCAAGTGCACAATGACCCAGAACCCAGAATGCCTGCACATGTAATCCATGCAATAGAAAGCAGCATGATAAAGTGTTACAAGAAAATCAGCAGGCAGAACAGATGTTCAGTAGCTTCTCTCAAAAGACCTATAAAGAGCCAGGCTTTCACCAGGTGCCAGAAGGCATGCAGTGACAGCCTCCATAGGGCAGGCAGTACAACTGAAAATGTGTTGCTCCTCTTTCTCAGCTGATGAACCTCAGTTGGAGGAGAGACATGAAGTAGGACCTCAGATGTTGAACCAAGTGTAGGAGGGGCATCTGTGGGCGAAGGTGGTCCTTAGGGTACTTTAAATTGTGTAACTTCAGTGTAATTGGTCTACAGGTGGCTAGATGTGGAAAAAAGGAGTGGTAGTGTTGAAATTCCATCTCCCGACCACTGGGAAACTTAATTAGTTTCTATTTGGTTAGTCATTCCTTATGCAGAACTATTAACCCCAAATTTGATTGTCTTCTGAATCTGCAGAAATGATAGCAAACCCCTTAATCAGTGATTATGTTTCAGCTAGTGGTTTGCATGTGTGAAACAACTGATGCAGATCAAACACTGCAAAAGTGATTTTTGGTCTTGTAACACTTGCAATCTCTACAGTCAGTTGAAAGTTGTCAAATCAGCACTTTGGAAAATGGTGCAGATTCTAGGTGCCAACCAATGTGCTAATGATTAGCAATAAGATGGTGCCCAGCTGGGAATAGTTGTTAACAGAAATTGAGGGCAGAAAATATGCAAAGGTGGTAGCCCCTGGCCTGTGAACCTAGTTAGACTCACGTTCTGGCTTACGAGGCCATTTCAGCTAAGACTCACCTGCCTGCCATGTGGGTGTGGGGCAAATAAAGATACGTTGGCTTGGGGTGGTGTGGGACACATAAGGATCTGACCCATTTAACCAATAAGAAACTTTTCAGGGAAAAAGAAATTGCTGTTCTACTACAAAGTTGATTATGTTGCCAGAGCAGCAGTTGTCAAAAGATGTTGTCTGCTGACCACTTTAACTGGTGTCCTTGCAGGACAAGATGTAGGGGGTCCTTGGCAAAGTGTCTGGCTGGCAGACTTAGCTGCTGGTGCCTGGCAGCAGCATACCAGGGAATGCTGGGTGGCTCCTGCTGATATCTGGGAGCTGCTGCTGTTAATTTCCCACAGTACTTCAGAGTGACATTATGCTAAACTTCAGACCTTCACTGTAAAGCACCCAGTGTTTTTCAGGAAAGGGTAGAAAGAGAATGCATCAGTGGTAGGGCCTGCCAGGGACTGGCACCTCAGCAGCTAACATATAATAGAATCATAGGATTGTAGAGTTGGAACGGATCCTGAAGGTCATCTAGTCCAAGCCCCTGCAATGCAGGAATCTCAACTAGATCATACATGGCAGATGGACATCCAACTTTTGCTTGAACACATCAAAGGAAATATAGTCCACCACTTCTTGTGGAAGTCTGTTCCACTGTGTTAACAGCTCTTACTGCCAGAAAGTTCTTCCTGATGTTAAGTTGGGATCTCCTCTTTCATAACTTGAAGCCACTGGTTCAGGTCCTACCCTCCAAAGCAGAAGAAAACAAGCTGGCTTCATCCTCCATGCAGGAGCCCTTGAAATATTATAAGATGGCTATCATGTCTCCTCTTAGTCTCCGCTTTACCAGGCTAAATGCATGCAGTCCTCTCAATCATTCCTCATAAGGCTTAGTTTCCAGGCCCTTGATCATCTTGGTTGCCCTCCTCTGCACACATTCCAGCTTGTCAATATCCTTCTTAAATTGTGGTGCTTGAGACTGGACACAAGACTCCAGATGTCATCTGGACACTATACTTCTCTTAATGCAGCCTTCTTTTTTGCTGCTACATCTTTTGATTAAGTGTGTGGTCTACCCTATATCGTTCTCACATGTACTACTGGCAGTCCAGGTGGTTCTCATCTTATATTTGTGCAGCTGGTTCTTCCTGCCTAAGTGTAGAACCTGAAATTTCCTCCATTTAAATTCTCTCTCTTTTTTTTAGCTTTTAGCCATTATTCCAATCTGTTGAGGTCAACTGGAATCTCAATTCTGTCTTCCACAGCATAGGCTACCTCTCCCAGTTTGGTGTTGTCTGCACATTTGATGAGCATCCCATCAGTTACTTCATCCAAGTCTTTTATAAAGATGTCAAACAACAGACCCAGAACAGAACCCCACGGCACCCCTCTTGTCACTTTTTTCCAGGATCACAAGGAACCGTTAGTGAGCACTCTTTGGATTTGGTCAACCAACTACAAATCCATCTGTTATGTCGTCCAGTCCATATTTTACCAGCTTTTCTTCAAAAATATCATGGGGGACTTTGTCAAAAGCCTTACTGAAATCAAGATACACTATGTCCACAGAATTCCCCTGATCCACCAAGCTTGTAACTATCAAAAAAAGAAATGAGATTCATCTTCCAAGATACCTCTTGCAGACCTGGGTTACTTCAGCTTCATGGAAACTATGCTATAATAACTAGTGTGTTTTAGAGGGGCTGAGGACAGTGACCCGAAAAGCAACTATGATGTAGGAATGTGGTAGCCAACATACAGGAGCCTTGTGTGATCTGGCCAGATTCTCAGCTGACTTGCAGAAGCATCACATGGATAGATCTAGGGTCTAGGCAGGGTGGGGAGGATGGTAGGGTAGAAAGGAGAAAGTAGTTAATGAGCCATTTGGCCCCAACAAGGGCTCCAGAGTTAGGCATTGTTAGGCTAGGGTGGAAATACCAGTGCAGTTACTAGGCTCCCATTCTGAAGCCCTTTGCTGCACAACTATCTAGGAATGAGGCAAGATTTTTCTGGACAGAGAATTTCTAATCAGCTGTTTCAGCCATAGTGAATTTGTGAGAAAAGAGATATGATGATGTCAGTTCTTTTTTTCTGCCTCTTGATACCTAAATTCTACATACTTTCCTCCCCAGGACTAAGGTGCTTCTTTAGCAATGTTTTATTTGTAGTTCACCACCCCCACCACTTCCTTTTCATTCTGCAAGAGCTCAATTAACCATTGCCATAATGGAAATACTATCTTTTCAAAAAGACTAAGTAGGTCTCCGGCAAGTGCAGTTTAATTTAATCAACAATTAATTCAAGCATATTGGGTTTTGTTCTGTTTTGTTTTAAAAACACACAAAACAACTTTGATTTGTTAAAGCAGTTGACTTTCCAGCTGAAGAAACAATTCATGAACCCTTGTGTTTTTGACTTAGTATTTCACTGGTCTGTTGAGGGTGCAGTCATGCCTCACCATAGTTCACCATTTCTAAAAATGGAAAACCACTAAATAAAGCATAGCTTTTAAGTTGTTGGTCTACTAAGGTTAAATATTTAAAAGAGAGCAGGTGCTATATATTTTTATTAGTGCCATTCTGTCATGCAAGAAAAGAGCAAGGAGATTGTGAGAGGAAGAGCTTTTAGACATACAACTCCCCCACTTGCTGTCTGCAGTGCCCGATGCAGCTATGTATGTTGATTGGCTGTAACCATGCAGAGGATTGGCCGTCTCATGAAAACATTTTGATGAGGTCTATATCAGTGACCATCTAAGAGGCTGGCAAGCAAGCAACAAGGACACAATAGTATTCAAATGATGCTATATACTCTCCAAAAGCCCCCCCCCAGGTCTTTATAAGAGATGGGTTGAAGGACCAAGCAAGCACCCAGGGGAAGTGAGTTCCAAAGCCTAGATGTGGTGTTCAGAAAGACCTTATTCTACATATTCGCCAGCCTTACTTTATAAGAACATAAGAAGAGCCTATTGGATCAAGCTAATGGCCAATCTAGTCCAGCATCATCATCTCACAATGACCACCCGATGCCTATGGACCAACCTCAAGCAGGACCCAAGCACAAGATTACTTTCTCCTACTATGGTTTCCAGCAACTGATATTCAGAAGCATTACTACCTTCAACTGTTGAGGCAGATAATAGCCATCATAGCTAGTAGCCTTTGATTGCCATGAATTTGTCAAATTATTTTCTAAAGCCGTATAGGTTGGTGGCCGTCACTGTGGGAGTGAGTTCCATACTTTATGTATCTTGTGAAGAAGTACTTTCTTTCATCTTTCACAAATCTTCCAACATTTAGCTTCAATGGATGTCCATAAGTTCTAAAGTTACAAGTGGTGGATAAAAAGCTTTTCTCTGTCCACTCTCTCCATGCCAGGCATTATTTTATAAGCTTCTATCACTTGCCTCTCTTACTTGCCTTTTCTCCAAAAGGTCCCAAACTCTGCAGTCTTTCCTCATAGGGGAGTTGTTCCATCTCCTTGATTATTTTGGTTGCCCTTTTCTGAACTTTTTCCATCTCTGCATTATCATTTTTGAGCATATCAGATAACAGGGGCATGGATCTAGGACCTCAGCTGAAGATCTATCAGAGCATGTAGGCTCCTGTGGAAGAAGGCAGTCCTTAAGACGAATGTGGAATTTGAGGCCCTCTAGAGTATGTTGGCTTGAAATGCCATCAGTCCCAGGGAGCATAGCCAATGGTCAGGGGTTATGGAAATTGTATCCCACCAACCGGAAGGCTATCAGTTCCCCACTCCTGTTAAAATATCCTATTTCCAGGCTGCTTAGGGCTTTAAAGGTCAATATCTGCACTTCAAATTGGGCCCAGAAGTAAATAGGGAGCCAGTAGAGTTGACACCACACTAGGGTCATATGCTCCTATTCGGACTCTTGCTGCTGCCTTGTATCTTTGGGGAACCTCTACCTGTTCTTTAGTGCCAGGAAAACAGTAGGCAGACTGTTTCCAGTTGCTTTATGCAGGGAGATTGTGGTCTCCTAGACTTTGAGATCTCAGGGCTTTCCCCCTTTACATTCCAACTTCTGAATCAATTATAACTTCTTCTTTTAGTATAATTTTTATTGATTTTTTAATTTAAAAAGCTACAAAGAAATACAGTAGCGTGCATACAGAAGTAAAATTTCCATTAACACAAAGTTATACTATTATACAGAATTAGTTACAACTTCTGATGTTCTCCATGTCTGCTTCTCATTACAAGACTTGGATTGGGAATCGAAGACGAAAATATCGTCTAATGGGAATTGAAGTCCTCCCACCTCTAGGTGGCCCTGCTCTTTTCCCCAATCAATCTGATTCCAGCAGTAGATCAATAACCATTCCAGAAGATGATGCTTCGACAGATGTTGGAGATAATGACAGGAATGATGAAGTTTCAATATGTTTATCAGAAGGAAGCTCACAAGGTATTCAAACTTGTCACTAGTATTATATTGTTATTTCTGTTCAATCTTATCCTAATAGTCTGAATGTTGCCTGAATGTTGCCTCCTTTTATCCCAAAGCTACTCCCAGGAAGTAACTAGCATTTGGATCCTAAATGCATTTACTTGGGGCTAAATCTAAATATGTTCAGGTTTACAAAGTTTTCCTTTAGCCCTGGGAAATCCTCAAAAGATAAGGAAGCAGCCTTATAAAATGTCAGACCATTGGCCCCCCACCTACCTCATTGGATATGTTGACTGGCAGCAGCTCTCCAGAGTTTCAGATGGGGTCTTTCCCAGTCCCACCTGGAGATTGAACTTGGGACCTTTTGCACACAAAACAAACGGCATACCTTGTAGTAGTCAGTTGGGCAGTGAAGGCAGCGTGGTGTTGTGCACCTGACTTGCAGATAGCAAGCACTGCTGCTGCTTACTGGGTGGGGGATGGATGAGGCGTAGGGAGCCTGTTGTTCGATGGGGATGATGGCAGAAGTGTTGGATTGACTTCACTGCTTGCATGTGCTGCATTCAGCTCCCCTTGCCGTGCTCCTGCCTCAGTGATGCTTGCCATTCGGAAGCCAAGTGCAAAATGGCTCCTCGCCTTTGCTTACACCTCTGACTGCTACTGGGCATACCACTGAGCTATAACACTTTGCCAACTGAAAACACAGCTGAAAGTTAGAAGTGGAGAAAGCAGGATTTGCTAGAAGAAAACATGTGCTCAGTTGATATGAGGCTCATATTGCATGTGAAAGGCAAAGTGCCATTGTACACATTAACAAAAACCACATTTCAAGGAGTGAGAGCTGGATCTTCGAGTCACAGTGAATGTGGTTTGTCCCTCAGGGTCAGAGAGGATTGTTCAGGCATCTCTCTGGATTGAATACATTGTTATTGCCATGAGGATGTAGAATAAAGCTAACTGCTTGGTAGATTCTGTGCATCCTCATTAGTTTGTTCCAGATTTATGAGGGTGTGATTAAGAATGGTAACTGCCAGTGCTTTTTTTCTGGGGTTACTCAAGGGTACACAGTACTGGAACCTTTTTTTCTAGAAGAAAAGCACTGGTAACTGCAGCGTGGTTTGTGTAGGTGGCTTTTCCCCATCCCACCTCAAGATATTAGTTCTACTCAAGGAAGAGACATCAAAGTGCCTGCCACATGGGAAGATGTCTAGAAAATGTCTGCCTCTTCAAGCCCCCATCCCTAGTGTGGAAACCAGTCCCAGTCAGGGTGGTGATCAGTATCAGTATTTTTGAACATCTCCCATTAATCAGTTGAGTAATCAATACCAGCTGTGTAACAGGGTGGCTGGCCTTTCAGGAGGAAAGGGGTATGACAGTGACCCCTTAACAAAAAGCCAGTTCCTTCCCCAAGTGAAATGGCAACTGTAATTCAAACTTGGCTACATAGCAGGTGGTAGAGCCACAACAGCATTGATTTTGATGCAGTGTTACAAAATGGAAGAACCAACAACTTATTTAGTTAGGAGTGAACTTGCAGTTTCACATTTCACTAGCTTTACAAGTTCAGCTAATTGCTCCTGGTGTTTCTGACTAAAGCAAACTTTGGCTTCTGAACTTCAAAAAAAATTAGGCACATTTGCAGATTTGTATGCTAGGCTTGATCTTATTGTTTTGTTTGAACAACTTGCTGAGAAAGTGGCTGAAAAACCCGAGAACTGTTGGGAGCAAACTTGTTTGTCAGAATTTCAATTATAAAAAGAATAAGATAACAACATAGAATTAGTTGAAGATGACTGAAAGCCAAGTAAGTTAACAAAGTCTGCAGATCTTCTCTGCCTTGGGGTGAAGGAAGCAACTCCTCCAACAGGACAGTAGAGAAATAGTCAGAACACTCTGCAAATTAAAGTGAAAAGCTGCCTTAATATTAATTGGGTCTGGCACTCTGACACTTATGAGATGGAACTGTCAGGGAGAGGCAGGAAGAAGATGATTGTAATCAATACCCTACACAGCTGCAGGATAAATACAGAATTTCTTAGGAGCAGAATAAAAAGAGGCTTGGTTATTATCCATACACACAAAGCTCAAAACTTGTTCAATCAGAGAAGAACCGCTGGCCCATGGGCAAAATGTGGCCCTCCAGGCCTTACTGTCAGGCCCTTGGAACTCTCTCTAGGCCGCAACCTTGCCATCCCTGCACAAAGCTCAAGTATTCTTACCTTGCCATAATGTGTCCTTTAACTCTAATATGCCTGAAGTATATGTATGTATAGAAATCTTTGTGTGACTGGAGTGTAGCCCACTGTAAATATGTCCACTGCCCTGCCCCTTTTACCTCTGACCCCATCCACACCTGGCACACAGCCTTGGAAGGTTGTCCATGGCAGAATACAACCCTTGAGTTGAAAAAGATTCCCCACCCCTAACTTAGAGAGACACCACTGGGACTCTAGGGCATACAATGGAACTGCCATTCAGTATTCACTGTTTTAGCTGTCTTGTGTACTTGAATTTTGGTGGGACTTGGCTACTGTTTTGGATTGAGTAATGTGCTTTGATGCAGATAATCCTTAAAATGAAATTTGTTTGCCATCCCATGGTGATGGCATAGTGATCCTTATAGCTGGACTATAGATTGTAAGATTATTACAGTTTCTAACAATGTTAGCTTCAGAATATGACCACTTAATAGTCCAGAATCTCTTTAGTTAAGGTTATTTCTTCTGATTGTGTAAATTAATAGGCAGCAGAGGTTGTATTTGGAGAACGGATCATTACTATAAGCTTCCAGGTTGAATTCAGTGCTGGAAAAAAGTATGGTGTGTGTGAAATGGGCAGCATTATTTTTTTTTCTCTGTAAGGTGTGAATTGCTTGACACCTTATAAATTCAGGAACTTATTCTAGAAACACATATTTTGTTTCATTTCTGTAGAAGAACAAAGTGAAGTTCTTCAGAATGAAGACACTGGCCACAGACAAGAGGACCAGGCTACTGTAACTGACAATAATGTGGTACGGATGTTTCCTAAAACTTAATAGTTTGATTAAATCCAGTTACTCTGATGGGCTGATGTATGAAGGGCCACAGATCTTTCCAGTGGTTTTCTGGTAGGTTCTATATGCAAGGCTCTTTTATGCAAATGCAGAAACTATGATGTGCACAGAGTCACACATCCTGAAAACCTCTCAATTGGTTAAAAACAACCAAAAAGATGCAGGGGCATCTGATGTTCTAATCATATGTCAGTACCTTTTTGATTTCAAAATGAAAAGCACCATTTGCCTTTTCAGACAATACAAATCATAGACGATGAAGAAGATGGTATGATAAGTGAAATAGACCAAATGAGTTGTCTTCTGGAATTCAAAGTAAGTAACTCCTGTAGAAAACAGCTAACATTTGTTTACAAATAGAAAGGTGATTAATCAGCTTAAACCCAAAGTGCAGGCTTTGTTCAAGAGTCGAAATAGGAGCCTGAAAGGACAAAATTAGTTTGGAAGAAATTCAAAAGAAGCAAAGAAAGACACAATACATCAAATGTTTACTTAAAAAAATCAAACTCTTAAATGATAAGGTTTTTTTTTTGTTTTTTTTACAAAATACTGAAAGCCCAACATTCTTCAGTTGAAGGCAGCTTTCTTTGGGGCAACTGAAAAAACTAACATAGGAATTGATGAGCCAACTAAAATACAGTTGATTATAAACTTACATTATAAACTTACTTTAAACTTTATTTATTATAAACTTAGGCACTATATGGAACAACCTATTTTTAATGTATCCAATGTCAGAGTAGACCCATTGGAATTAATGGACATGACTAACTTAACATCTACTCTGAGTAGGACACAACCCATTATACATGGGGCATTCTGCAAAATGAAAACTAATCTATTTTCATTTTTGCCTTAACACTGGTGATCTGGTAACGGATGGGAAGAGAGATAAGGAATTTATTTCAGTCACACAATACAACAATTCTGCTGTTCTGCTATTACCAAACAGTGTGTGACCATTAACCTTTTGAGGCAACCCATTTCTGCTTAATGTCTCTATCCTAAAACGTACAGTGTGCAGGAACTTGAGGGTGGGTGAGTGATGAGGAAGGGGAATATTGCCAACTAAAACAGTGCAATGTCGTGAGGATGCATTGAAGTTTGTGGGGATATTATTGCATGCTTGCAGGCAGATGGCGCAAGACCCAATGTTTAGGAAGAGGCTGCTGATTGCTTTGAAGACAGAAGGCTGTTCCAATTTCAGCAGCTTGCAGATTACAGCTGAACATTTGCTTTTGATGCTATATGAGCAAAAGCAGTTGGAAACCGTGACAACTGTTTTTTTGCCAAAATTGCAAAAGGTTACATGTGTACATAAGAATTGGGGGTGGCTTACTTTCAATTCAGACGCCCTCAAACAAATTTCAGTTGGTGTTAGAATAAAATATGTATTTTTTACTAGAACTTTACCTACACTGAAATGAGTAATGTCTTTAAAGCACACACAATGTGTGCATAATTGATGTCCATGCATTAATTTCTGGACTCTGCCTTCAGGATAAGAGCAGTGCTGAATGAATGTGTGTGTATGTGGAAATGACCTTTTCTTAATGTCACTTGTCACAATACTGAATGTCTTGTTGTGACAGTATGTCCTACGAAACCCTGTTTGTTGATTTTTTTTATTATGTTTTGACATGTGAGCTTCTTGGTCACATAGTCCCTTTGCATAAATATGCATGTTTGCTTTCATAGGTGCCCCACAAGCTTCTTTAGCCATTAAGAAATTGGATAAGCTTTTTAAACCCCCCCAAGCTTTCTGTGGACCCCATGACAGCTGATTTGAAAGCCACTTTGTACTGCCTGTTTTCCTCAGTTAAGGGGCCCGTTGTCCAGTGGTGGTTTATCGCTGCCCCCAGCCCACCCTTCTCTTTTTTAAAAAAACAAACAAAATACATTTAACTTGTGAAGCTATTGCAGTTTGCTTCACTGCTAAATGAAAACTAGCAAACACCTATACTAACTGGAGTCTATTTTATCTCCAGCAGCTTCTTAAACTAGGGTAGGGAAAATAATTTGCCTTTCCCCCAACTTTTTTGTGGTTATACCATTTCAAGAGCTCTGGAGTAGGGTTTTCTGGTTTTGTAAAAAAAACAAAAACAATAATTTTTTTTTTTGGCATATTCCCTACAAAGCTCTGTAGGGGTTAAAACTGCAACACTGATTCATTATTTGCTGTTTTTGTTTTTAAAATGTGTTAATACTATTGGGGTACACTGGACCCTCTCCCATTATTTATGATGAGCTCAGTATTTCATTAGGGCATTTTTTGCTTTCTAATTGGTCTTTGTCTCTCCCCCCCCCACCTCTGGGCTTCCTCATAGCCCAGAGAGAAATTTTAGTTAGCATGATCAGGTCTAATGAGTCCTATTAGCTTTTTAAAATTCAATTCCAATATTTTAAAATTTCTAAACTGGAGTCACTTTGAAATTGATGATTAACTTTATTTCGAGTTAGGACTTCAAAAAGGAATTCATTGGAACCCCTATGGCAGATTTGGTTTTTAAAAGAGTTGTTTGACAGTTAAAATAGCTTTCATTCAATTTTGATTCTTGAAATAAGTATAAATAAATATTTTTTTTTTACACTAGAATAACTTTTATTGTAATAAAAGTTATGGACAGCAGCATCCCTCAAGCCATCAAAGGTGCCTTACAGTGCTTAGGGGTCATGGGCAAACCTCTAATAGTTAAAGTCCATGAGCTGAAATAGTTCTTTCAATTCAGAGGAATATTTTTCCAGTGGTTTCCCCACTGGAATGAGCTCAGCATATCAAGTAAAACTTAAGCATTTTTCAGAATTCGTTTTTCCCATTCCTGTTGTCTGCCCTGCAAGGCAACTACCGAATGAGATCTGGTGTTGCAGCCTTGCATTTCTGTGATGTTATAAGTCATACTATTGGTACTCTTGGCATGATTCAGATGTGCCCTGGAATAGGATGAGTGTTTTTATTTGTTGTTGAAAAGGCTAGAGTAATGGCTACAGTGAAGGACTTAAGACATTTCTATCCATTTCATTAGTAATAATAATAATAATAATAATAATAATAATAATAATAATAATTTATTATTTGTACCCCGCCCATCTGGCTGGGTCTCCCCAGCCACTCTGGGCGGCTTCCAACAAATATCAAAATACATTAAAATATCACAGATTAAAAACTTCCCTAAACAGGGCTGCCTTCAGGTGTTTTCTAAATGTCAGGTAGTTTATTGCTTTGACCTCTGATGGGAGGGCGTTCCACAGGGCGGGCGCCACTACTGAGAAGGCCCTCTGCCTGGTTCCCTGTAGCTTTGCTTCTCGCAGTGAGTTAGGACTGTGAACCACCACCACCTTTTTTTTTGCACAAGTTCAGTGTTGCTGCATTGTGTGCTAGTAGTTAATCAGAAATGTAAGTGCCAAGTTCATAAGCGATAGCTTAGTTGGTAGAGCACGAGGCTCTTAATCTCAGGGTTTGGGGGTTTGAGCCCCACATTGGGTGAAAGATTCCTGCATTGCAGGGGGTTAGACTATAGATGACCCTTGTGGTCCCTTCCGACGCTACAGTTCTGTGATTCTGAAGTCCTCAACCCAGAGCAAACCACAGTATGCCAATTAAGGATGCTGACTTGCTTGGCACTACTAGTTAAAAGGTGGCTAAGGCGACAGCCGTTTGCAGGCATCTGTAGGACTGGGCTATAAGGGTAGTTAACACCATCCTTTATTTGAACTTGAAAAAGTCATTGCCTTTCAAACGTAAGGATAACAAGCATCAGGCTTGTAACCTTCAGAATATTCTTAACATAATGCAAAATTAATACATGAAATCCACCGCTGCATTGATGGCCACTCATGTAGGTGGCTTTAAAAGGAGAGTAGACAAATTCATAGAGACTAGGTCTGTCATCAGGTATTTGTTCTGATGTCTTAAAAAAGTTTTATTGGTTTTTTTTGTCAAAAGAAAAAGCAATGCATAATTGTGGAATAAAATAACAACAGCAAACCAATCTACCAAATTACAATCTTTCTTCACTGAATATCGTATAGTATTTAAATACTCCGACCATAGCAAAGAATGAGAAGCTGGAGAGATGTGGGAAGATCCCTCTCTGTTAAGATAACTTCTGATGTCTGTGTGGAGCCCCCATATTCATGGGGTGTCTGCCACTGAATCAGAATGCTGTACAGAAACCTGTCCTCCAGTTTGATGAAAGTTTTCATCCCCTGTGAAAGGGGCTCCTATTTTTCTGCCTCTTGGGAGATTTAGGATATCTTTATAATTTCAATATCTACAGCATTGAACTTACTTTATTGTTGCAAGGTGGTCGTGGATAGTACATGTGTATTTTTCCTTTTCATTAAATATTTCTGCAGCCTCTCCAGTTGCTTGAAAAAGCCCTGTGGGAGAAGTTAACCTCATGACATATTTCCCTGAGCTTTAATTGCAGCATGGGAAGCCAAGGAGGCACCCACTGCTTTCATTTTTAAGGGAAGTTCTTCCTTTTGGTATTAAAAACAAACTCCACACTGATTTCTTTAAAAAGTAAAAAGACTTCATTTAAAAACTAAACAGTGAACAGCTGTCAGGTAGACAGTAGGCAGCCTCCCCAGCTTCATATGCTTACAGGAAAGCAAACTGGGGCCTTTATAAAATGCAGGCACCCAGGAAGGTTGAAGAGTGCATACAGATTATCAAAGAGATGACCCATAGATGGGTAGAAGGGAACTCAGACCACCACTTGGATACCATAAAAGTAAAGTGAGGACAACAAAAAGCCTCCACCTGACACATAAGAAATTTCCACTGGCATTTTCTGTCCCATTTAATAATATTCAAATGCAATTTCATCAATCATTAGTTGATAGAGAATTGTCAAAAAAAGTGTAGGAGACATTTTTTGGCATAATACCACTGAATGCCATTTGCTTGGGTGTGTGTGTGTGTGTGTGTGTGTGTGTAACTTTCAGGTCCTGCTTATGGGCATCTTATTAGCCACTGTGGAAAACCTTTGGTGAGAATGTTCTTAAGGGTATTAATCAGATGTCCTGCAACTACTTGGCTGTATGTGTAAACAAGACACATGTATGCTCTTGACATACTTTACTTGTCCAGATTTGATCTGTTCTTTGTTTTAAAATGTTCCCTTTTTATATTTCCCCCCTGTTGTTGTATTAAATGAGGAATGTAACAATCAATCCTTTCATAGCCCAGTGCTGAACTTCCCCCCGTCACACGACTGCTCTGCCCTCAAAATATATTTGCTCAGAAAGAACACTGTGGAGTTCTAATTTGCAAGTCATCCTCACAAATGAGGAAAGAGAAATCATTCATGCTTGCTGAAATGTTTTTCTGCCTGCTGTCTTCCTTCACACCTTTCATTTAGCAAAGCTCACATCTTTTAAAGGAGGGAGGGGAGCGCCCCGATCAAGCCCTCCTAAGAGGAATCGCAGTGGATACCTGTGCAATATTTCTAGTGCCGTACTCACAGCAGTGTTTGTTGAATGAGCCTTGTGGAATGTCATCCTTGTATCACTCCCCTGTGATAAGAGAACTGGAGGTGGGGAGATGGTGGTGGAAGCACTGCAGGCTAATGTGTTTGCAGGCCAATGAAGAGGAGAAATGGAAATTTGCAGGGAGCAAAAAGGGCCATCAACTTAGTTTCTCCTCACTCCTCTGGACTTTCTGGAGCTCCCATCACCATTCCCTAGTGTGAAGCCATTCACACTTCTAGTTGTAAAAGTTGCAGTTATCATGGAGTGTCTGACCTGGTGGTGACTTTACCCCCACAGTCCATTCTTGTTGGTTCTTGCTGGCTTGAGGCTCTGAATGCTCATGCCCCTCAATCACCAGTCTTCTCCTTGAATGCGCTGTATCTGCTCCTTGCTGCTCTTGCCTCTCCTCCAGGGCTTGATTGGTGCCATCTTCCTGTAGAGACAGAGATGGGCTCCTTCTCAGTCGCTGCTCATGCATTCAGAGAGGGCAGGTGGACAAGCATCAATCACAAGAAGGAGCAGCAAAGCCAGAAAGCTCCACTGATTGACAGTGGTACCTTGGCAGGTGCCCAATGATGCTGGCCCTTGCTCCAAATTAGGGGCTCTACAATAAACAACTGGGGCTGTAGTTTGAGTTGGAGCCTTGGTTGAAGCAGGCTGGAAGTACAGCTCTGTTCACTAGGCAGAAGATATTTGGTACTAATCCTGAGGGCTCTTTCTCCTCTCCACTCATGGGTGCTAACCTGTTCCCAACTTACCTGAACAGGGTTTTGGAACCTGAACACAAGCAGACCTGATTAGACTTTGGTAGCCTCAGGTAGAGAATATCTGTTCAGCATTCTCTCTCTAGATTTTTGCCCA
This sequence comes from Darevskia mixta, assembly GCA_034641385.1. Taxonomy (NCBI): domain Eukaryota; kingdom Metazoa; phylum Chordata; class Lepidosauria; order Squamata; family Lacertidae; genus Darevskia; species Darevskia mixta. The sequence continues at coordinate 5,779,690 of JAWWNH010000061.1, read as the reverse complement.
TTGTTGATACTGTTCCTTGCGTACTTTCAAATTTTCAAGTAGAACTCCATTCAATTATTACCATGTATTTGCAACATAATCTCCTTTTTAAAAAAACCAAAGAAACAGCTAGGGGTTTTATTCATCTCAATCTGACTTGGAACTGAATAGCCTGAGTTAGTCCTTTAATTTCAGTGAGCCTGCTCTGCATATGATTAACAAAGGGAACAATTTGGTTCATTGTACTCAAAGGCCGAAGATGATCTTTGGAGTTGTGCATATATATGTAATTTTCCCACCCCCTCTCCGCTTAGACCCAAGAAGTAAGGTTCGTTGAAGAAGAACTGGAGCATGAAAAAAAGAAACATTTTGAGCTACAGGCTTTCACTCGGCGTTTGATACTTGCTATCAAAACGGATGATAAAGAACAGCAGCAGGTAAGATGAAAGTGTAAACAGCAGAGAAGATCTTATTTTCTAGAGGTGTGCAGTGACCACAAATTTTGCCTTGTATCTCTAGCACTTGGAAGCAGTCCAATCTGCTTCAGATCCACTCTGTGCCATTCTGATTTAATTTTTTGTTTGAATCTGATCCGTAAATATGAAGCTCATTTTTGTTCCCATTGACTAATTGAGAACCTACAAACCTCTATACTGTTTTTTCCTTTTCACATAGATGGATGAAATTTGCAGACGAGAACATATCCTGAGTGAATTACGTTTGCAAAATTTCAGACAGATCCATGCCAGGCATGGATTCAAGGAATCGTTGAACTCTCTTTTTTCTTTCCTGCCAGAATTGGGTACAAGTTTCAGGCATGATCACCCCTGCTGAGTGAATGAAGCCTGCCAAATATCAGAAAGATAGGTGCAGTGGTTCTCTCACATGGGCAGACTTTATTGTTTGGGGTAGGAAATAGAAATTGTTATAAAAAGCTATAAATGTAACTCACTTTCTCACTGCTCCTCCCTAGCTGAATACCCTCAGGGAAGAAAAGAGAGAGAGAGCAATAATTTTTAATTGTTTGTTATGAAAAATATTTTATAGTCAGGCAGGCTAAACCTAAGCATTCTGATAAGGGTTCATTGCAAAGGAACTATGGTTCCTATGCAGTCTGCTCCTCTGTACAGTCATACCTTGGTTTTCGAAAAGCTTAGTTCGCAAACGTTTTGGCTCCCGGATGCCGCAAACCTGGAAGTGACTGTTCCGGTTTGCGAACTATTTTAGGAAGCCAAACATCCGAGAGGGCTTCTGCAGCCAATCAGAAGCTCCTGCAGTCAATCAGATGCCACATTTTTGTTTCCGAATGTTTTGGAAGTCGAATTGACTTCCAGAACGGCTTCCGTTCGGCTTCCAAGGTACGACTGTACATATACAGTTACGTAGAAATAAGCTCCACCAACAGAACTAAATTATTTTCAAATAAGCATGCCATGAGCATGTTTAAGGCAAGGCTCTTTGTCACCTTTACTGCAAACAGGACTTTTCTTTTCAGCCAGAACTCACCAGAATTCAGTTCTGGCACCTCTCTGGTGGTTGCCATTGCCTTTCTAAGAGAATAAGGGAGCTGTTTGGCACCTCTTTTTCTAGAAAAATACCACTGCTGCAGGAGATTAGTACAGCTACCCCTCTGAAAACATTTTAAGATAGTAAAACCTGCATTATCTAATTGAATTATATTTCTAACATGATTAAAGTACCTAATTGTTAAGAGGCTTATTTAATAAATTTATCCCACAGTATTTGGGCAGCTTACATTAGCCATTGAAAACAACTAGTGAGGCCCTGCAAGAAAACTTTGTAATGTGCAGTTCTCTTGTTTGGGCTTTCATTCAGCAGTTGCTCTGTGGAATGGTAGCACTATGAAGCAGTTACTGTGATCTCCTTTCTCTCTGCCAAGGAGTGTTGCTTTCCTTGTTTTCCCCTCCAAGGAGTTGGGTCAAATACGAACTACGGTGCAGGAAAGTAACCAGGACTGCTAGTCCACCAGAGGCTGTTGCAGCTTCTCATTTATTTATATTTTGTATTCTAATTCAGGCACTTCTGGCAGACTTGCCTCCAGAATTAGAAGAGGTGGATTTCAATCATTCATTTCCGGAACCTGATGATACCTCGTTCAGCTTGTCGTCTTCATCAGAGAAAAACGCCTCGGACAGTTTGTGATCTTTGATGCAATGCAATGTACTTGCCTAATCTGTATGTTTTGAACAAATTGCATTTTGTTGGCCAGTACCCTTGAATATGAAGGTGGGGGGTAGGGGTGGAGGTGGGAAGGGGCACTAGCAGCCTCGTTAACTGGGGGAGGTAGGTGGTAGCTACAAATTATGAATTTTGTTTTTGATTTTTTCTTTTGGTGAATGTGAAAGCTACTTAAGAAAAATACACTATGGTTCTAGCATCTATGCCTTGGTTATCGTACCTTTTTATTCATTACTGACCTGCGTCGGTAACAAAGCCCTCCTCTGAGCAGGGCAATAAGTAAGAATGGGAGGAAAAGTTGTGAATTATGCTAACAATTCAACCATACTTTCCTAATCTAGCCCACTAGTCCTGTTCAATGCCTTCGCTCCCTTGCCCCTCCTCAGGTAGGTTAGCAGGTCACTGGAAATTAAGGCCTTCAGGAGATCAGTGAATAAAAGTTGGGCCCTCACTAAAACGACGATGGTGATTCCAAACAAGGGATCAAGCTAAAGAAGCTTGCAATTGTACTTGACAGCGAATCATTGCTTCTTCTCTCTTCTCCACCTTTCTCCAATGCCTGAAAAATTATTGGAAGAGTAAAGCTAGCTATCTTAATTGATTTCAGTAAATAACCGTATATTGTGCATAGTGGCAGATGGAAATCCTGAACAAAAATAGTTGGCTTTTTTTTTTTTTAAAGGAATGTCCAAATGCTGGGAAAAGCAACCATTTCCAGTAGCCCCAAGACTCTCTTCCACAGTACATAGTGAGAGTGTGTGGCAATAACACTGGAGAAGTCACAAAGGAACAGCATGTACACAAATCCAAAATTTGCATTTGACTTCTGTAACTTATTTACATGACCAAGCCTCAGCTGAAGGCTGCCCAGAAGATGCTTTTGTAGTTCACAGGAGAGCCTTCTCCTTGGCTGAGACTGAGAATCAACAGACAGGGAGAGCTTGGGAACCTGAGGACTGAGAGAACTGTTGATAAATGATGTTACCAATAGAAGTACTCCCTGGCATTGCTATTTGGAACAGCTGCTCAATTCAAATATGAATTAGTCTAGATTCCCCCCCCCCCCAATATCAACAACAACACTGACTTGTGAATTGGCTGTGGCATACAGACCAGCAACTTAAAAACACTTTTAATATGTTCCTGACTTGGAAGTCATTTATTTCAACTTGTTAGGCAAATACAAGCCCATGCATTTTAGTCACCCGTATCTGTTGCGTGGGTTGAAATCTTGATGTGCATCAAGTGTTCAAAATAATGAGTTTTGAGATACCCAACACACACACACGTCACTATTTTCCTCAGCTCTTAGGACTGAGTCTGTTTAACCACTTCCAGAATTTTTATCTACAGTTGCATATGTTAGATCTTTAATTGGATGTTGAAAGTGTTAGATACTTTTTTCCCCTATTGCCAAGAAAGATGTATGGTTTGCTCTTTGGAATGCATTTCTCCTTTAAAAAGACACATTTTATTATTTCTCTGATTCAGTAACAAACCTTGGTGTGAAAGAGCTGTTATCCTACTCCCAAAGTAACCTTGCACATCATTGCTAGCCTCCTTCACTCTGTCCATCACAGCCTCAACGTGCAGCTCTGCTCCCTCCCTCCCTTTCAACTGCTTTGGTCCTAGCTTGAAATGGCAAGGGGAAACAGCTTCAATAGAAGAACAATTCTTTCCCCATCTCAAGAAGACAATTTTAGTGGCAAAGAGAGAAGAGGTGTTACAACTTGACTTTTTATCCAAGGGCAATTGCTCTGTGTCCCAAGGTGGGGAGGCTAATGACTAATTGCCTCTCTGTACGATAGTTCTAATCGACTTGGCTATGATCACAGATGTTTTTACTCTGCACTAAAAATATATAGGATACTGTTCTGCACCCAAGAATTAAAAATTCCGTGCCAAAAAAGGATGTATTCCTTGGACCTGTACGGAATATCCTGATTTCTCTTATTTGACACAGTTCTGCTATTTTTGTTATTTTTCTGTATCACTCTGATTTGCTCCATTCTGAGGAGGGGCAGGGAAGTATTCAGGACATTGAAGCCCCCGCCCCCACTGGAAACCTCATTCAGCCATCCCTCTGGCTTCTGTGATTTCAGGAGGCATCACCCACAGAGTGTTTTTAGCACAGCTTTGTTTGCAGCAATAAGGGCTAGAAACCCGCTGCTTAAAAATGAAAGTTGAGATTCTCATGAAGCTTTTAAATCTCTTCCTAGGGCCATGTTGTATATCCCCACCCCCCTTGCATTCTCCTGTATTCATGTCACCAGCACAGCTTCTGCTGTGAGGAGTAAAATCCACCAGAAAAGTACTTTCAATTTAAAAAAAAATGGAGAGGGGGAATGATAGGGAAGAGGCAGAAGTGTAGTGGGTAGCAATGGTGGAAGAGGGAGGCAGTTAGAGAAAGGATGATGCTTGGACAATAATGGGGAAAAGGAAATGGGAGAAGCAGTACAGCAGGCACATATTGCCGAACCCTGCAGTTACTTTGTGTCATGCAAGTCAAAGTCCTTTCAGAGAGCACAGATTTTGATTGTATGCCATTAGATAGTGTGGAAAGGATCTATACAAGACCGAATGGACCTGCACAGTACCTTGATGCTGGAAACCTTTTTGTTCCACTTACTACAGTTTAGCACAAATGCAATTCTTAGGGCTGCTTAGCCAAATGCACTGCTCGCTATAGCCATTGGGTTGTATCTGACTTAAGTCATACTTGGAACGGAGCCATTGCCATTAATGGCCCTCAATAGCCATTCATTTCAATGGGTCTGCTCTGAGTATAGATAATATTGGTTTACAACCTGTTCAGTGTTGGCAGTTAATTGCTTTTTTCTGCCCTAGCTTTTTAATGGTCATCGTAGAATACAAGTGAATGGGTGTGAGTAGAAAGGCAAGGCATATCTCTGAAGAACCCATAATTTGCTAACATTTCAATCAAAAATTTAGTTTTCTGTACTTTTAACTACCTCCCACTTAGGTGCCCAGGTTTCCCCAAGCAGACTCACATTTTACTTGGCTAGAAGTAAAATGTGAGAACTTGAATACTGCTTAGGCACGTCCCTTGTGATTGTCCTGGAAAGTTCTACATCAGTTTTTATTGTTTTATCAATCATTTATTGATGCACTTCCCTTGTGCCCGGGAACTGTATTCCTTCCCTCAAGAACCCTTGACAGTAAGACATTTGTTCCAGTTTTACACGCACAACACAGCCAGTGTGTTTAAGGGCTTGGGTGGGATTTGAATATAACTCTACAAGATTTAATCTTAACATTTTGGGGGCCTCATTTGCATATTCTTGTGCACTTCTTGATGTCATGGAATCTTAGAGTTGGAAGGACCCAAGGGTCATCTATTCCAACCCCTGCAATGCAGGAATCTCAACAGCTGAAATGTATGACCTGACTTAGCCCAAAAATGTATTTTATATGGATGTGACTGAGCCGCAATAGCTGTTTGATAGAGTCTTGCAGTCTTCAAGTGATGCAAATATTCATTTTTATTTATTTCTATTTATTGTATTTATTTAACTGTCTGTGCCAGCCTTCTACACTCAGGTTAGTTTGCAGCGGATCATAAGCCTGTTCGAATTTCAGTTACAGGTAGGTAGCCGTGTTGGTCTGCCATAGTCAAAACAAAATAAAAAATAAAAAAATTCCTTCCAGTAGCACCTCAGAGACCAACTAAGTTTGTTCTTGGTAAGTTTGTTTTTGTTAGTTGGTCTCTAAGGTGCTACTGGAAGGAATTTTTTTATTTTTTATTTTGTTTTGACTGTTCGAATTTGTTAGCCTGTATATTCAGTAGAGCAGGCATTATGGGGAGAGCCTGTGGCCCTCTAGATGTTGCTGGACTCCAGCTCCCATTAGCCCCACCTTGCCACTGCCAATGGTCCAGGGGCAGGATGGGAGTTGTAGTCTCGTTAACTCTCAGAGGGCTGTAAGTTCCCTGCACCACACCCATCAGGTTCGATCCGGGACTTGTCTTTTTACTAGAACCTTTAACATGAACCCAGGTGATCAGACACAAGGGAAGTCAGGACTCCCTTTTAACAATTCTATAAAATGGAATTTTGGTGGAATCGGCTTGTGTAGGGGATAAGGGCACTTGCAGCTGCTGTAATTTTCTGTATAGCTGCAGGAGTGGCTGGTACATTCTCTCTTTGCCTCTCTCTCAATCTCTCTCTCTCTCTCTCTCTCTCTCTCTCTCTCTCTCTCTCTCTCTCTCTCTCTTTAAAAAAACCAGAATGGTAACATTCTGGCTATGCCACCTGCATCCTATTTCGATCTGAGTGTGGCCCACTTTTTAGATCCTTGCATTATGTGAAGGCTAATCCACAAAGACATGCTATTCTGTACCCACTTAACCTGGGAGTAAGTCGAGGAACTAACTTCTGTGTACGGTACCTTTCCTACCTTGGTGATGTCCCCCATGTGCAGGAACCTGATGACTTTACCACACTAACCAACGTATTTCATCTAGATGGTATTTATATGAGGGTTGAGGTGCGTACACTATTAGACTACTGGAATAGTCTTTGATATTTGGCATTGCTATGTGCTTTCACAGAGAAGGTATTGATGTTCGATTTTCATTGGAGAATCATTGGGAAAATCCTCCCCTGCCCATGAATTAATGTTAACTATGGATGGATGGGGTATAAATTTAAATCCTGTTTTATTCGGATGAATAAAGCAAGAATAGCTTGGACAAATCAGCACATGCTAGTTTAATGCTTCATAGCTGCACCTGCAATGTGGAACAGTTTAATGCATTAAAACAACAACGACAACCCAGTACTTAAGCAAACCACATGCAATTTTTTACATGCTACCTCTGCAAGATGACATCGCTTAGAGGCCATGCCAGACTATAATGTGGCATTTCCCACCTTGTAGCAATAAGTGACTTGTAGCCAATGGACACTTCCTAACACACACCAGCCTTTTTTTGAACATTGCCTATATCTGGGGTGGCTGACCTGAGACTCCCAACTCCCTCCATCCTCAGCCAGCATGTTCAAGGATTAGGGTTGATGGGAGGTGGAATCCAGCAACATTTGGAGGGCCACAGGTTGGCCAACTGGCCAAATAACTGCTGTTGCAGATTTGGACTATTTTTTCTTCTGCTAATATGGTTAGCACTATGACAGTAATTGATGGCTGATTTGATAGGCAGGTGTGTGTGTGTGTGTGTGTGTGTGTGTGTGTGAAATATTACTGTATTGTTAAGGCAAAGCAATGTTGGGAATGTTTCCATTGAGGTGAACGGAATTGTACACGCTCCCCACAGCATTGTGCCTCAAAGCTGCAATAGATATGCTAAATAAGCTGGTGGCTGCAGGTATTTCTCAAACCTCCGTCTTTCTCTTGGAGCAGCTGTTCCAGTGTTTGTTGCAGGTGGCTGGAGTCAATTCCACGCTATCGATGAGATCGAACTCTACCTTTTGTAATTATCCAGCTCTTCCTGCTACTTTCCCCATAGAAACCTCTTAGCTGGAGATGCCAATTGGTTAGGAAACAGGTAAAAGGCAACTTCTTCCTCCGTAGTCTCCCCCCTTGCCATATACAGGGGTTTTCTTCAGTTGAAAAGTCTTTCCTCTTATTAAATGCTCCCCTTTTCTAGCCTTTACAATAGGCTCCGCCTACCTCTTGGGCCCAAACTAGCCCACCCTCAGCACTGGCTGTGCCTCACCCAACATTCCTGTAGCTTTTTTAAAAAAAAAAAAAAGCCAAGAGGACACAGTATAGTTTAAAATCCAGTGTAGTTCTACCAAAACTCACTGATGCTTTATGAAGACCACAGAAAGCCTCTGCCCACCCATGTCAATGTGTAGGTTGGAGCTTAATTTGTTGTCAAAGGTAGCATATGTGATATAAAAGGGACTTGTTAAAAAAAAACAACCCAGTTTAAAATGTAACATTGGCTTTTCAGTCCGAAAGAAAAAAGGGTTTGCAATTTTTTAATAGCTCTCAGCCACTTTTCCTCTGCATAAAATTCATAGGTATTCATAGAACAGCCTCCTAAAATAGTACATTTAGTTCTCTTCCCCACCTAGAACATTTGGAGGAGTTGGATCAGGTGTTTAAAATGAACTGACCAGTTGAATGAATTAATGATATTTTCTAAGCAAGAGAAGGGAGCATGATGTGCCCTCCATTTGCTGGACTATATTACGGTTTTGGCCTTTTATCTGGCTGCGCTTGAAAATGAAGTGCTTGTGATCAACTATGATCCCAGTATGTCAGACTCACCAAGACAATTGAGAAAAAGGCGGGTGTGCTTCAGGCCTGTTGAAATCAACAAGACATGCCACGGTGAGGTCCTTAAGACTTCGGTCCTAAGTTGATTTCATTGGGACTCAGACATTGCAAAGGTTGTCTTTTAACTATAGCAGGAAACACTGAACTAATGCCAAGGTCTGAGGTTGGTTTTAAAGGAGCACAATTCAGACATGCCTATATCCAACATCCTGTAACACAACAACCTTGGGGGGGGGGCACATGTGTTGGCAAATGTATCACTGTGGCACTGGCAGAGAGTGCGTGAAATCTGCTGACTGAACATTTGCTTGGAAGAGACACATCTGTGTAGAAATGAAATGAAAGTCTGCTGTGCCCTCCTCACCCCTGCCCCCAGCATGGAAGGCAGGCAGCAAAGCTTTGAGTACCTAAAGGAGCAGGAGTCAGCAATTCACTGTGCTTCCCAGCTGTTGAAAATGCTTTTTCCTGGGGTAAGGAGATCAAGGGAAAGAGATTCAAGTATTAGCTCCTTGCCCTTTCAGCTCCTTGTGTTGTTGTAATCTTGCTGCCAGAGGACTATCTCCTGCTTATGCGTACAGTACATGGAAAGCAGGAGACTGCAGCTGAAAGAAAGATAATGTCATTTTTATATGAGTTGGTGAATATTCAAATGCAAAACCTCTCACGTCCTTTCCCTACCCCGCTGTCTGTCATTAACTGGATTACTTCGTATCTAGTTATATGCAAAACAAATTTGGTATTATTATTATTTTATAAAAAATGAGCATACTGTATAACAGTTTAGTGCGAACAATCTTCACTCTGTTCATTGTTAAGCTGCTAGCAGCTGTGGAGGTGGCTCCAGCACAAAATGGTCAAATGCATTTTCAGTACATAAGCTACCCTTGTAAAGCTCCCAATTTCTTTTTCTTTTGTTTGCTGTAATAACACTTGACTTCTATTTATCTTGAAAGCTTCTGATGGTTTTTCTGTATTTTGTGTTGTGCGCGCATATATATATATATATATATATATATATATATATATATATATATATATATTAGTATACTATTAAAATGTGCCAACGAAGTTGAAGTGAATATATCTTTAACATAATGTCCGTTGGGCCAGTTTGGGTAAGTTTTGTAAATTTAGTGTGATTTCAAAACTGAATTTCTCTTATGAAACTCAGTATTTGTATTGCAATTTTATGACATGTAAATGGTATGTGTAGCAAGAAGAATTATGACAGATATTTAACTTGAGTACCTCCACTGCAACCCAGGACATAAGATCTTGGTTTATTGAAAGATGGATTCCATCCATTTGTATTGATCTTGTTTTTCTGTGTATATATATATAAGGATATTTATAATCTTGTATTAACAAAATCCATCACACAACAAAGGTTATTTCCTTCATTAGAAACCTACTCAGCTATTTTTATATAAACTGTTGGTCGCTGCCTTAACTTTTTTTGTGGAAATTTGTGCCATAGAATTTTTAACTTATCAACAGATAGTTTACCAAGTTTGATTTGGTCCACACTTTAAAATAAAATATGAATATTGTATTTCAGTTATTGAATAGTTTTTAAGTCACCTATTTTGGTTAAAGATTGTTTTTCTAATGTATCCATTCTGTATAACTGCATCTTTCCCCCCTTTTCTTACTATGTTTTTCCTTTTTAAAGTTAATGCATCCACACTGAAATGCACGCTTTTTAATAATTCCAGAAGTGGTCACTGTTTTTCTGTTTCCTAAGTTTTCTGGATATAGTTTCACAAAACATTAATTAATAAATTGAATTTGTTTGTTACAAACTTGTATCTATTAAGTCAAATTGGTTAGCATAAAGGGCTAACTGTCTTTGCTACCTTTTGTCTATTACACTTAAGGATATTTTTCTATATCTACCAAGTATGAAAGACTGAAGAAATTCAATAAAGGCTAAGTGATTCGTTTTCCTACATGAAGTTTTCAGTTTCTATATTCTCTATCATTGGCCTTGTATGAGTTCATCACGAAGTTAAATCTGAATCTCACATTTTTGAACTCTGTCATCATAGGAGTAGGAGGAATAGTGATAAATTGTGAAGATGATGATATTTATATAAAGTACTACCCACCAAGTACTGAGCTTATGTGTTGAACTGGTGGCATAGGGTTTTTCACCTCTGTGCTCATGTTCTTTCTTGACCATATATTCCAGGGTGCTTACCCCAATCTTAGTGAGGTCGATGTTGGTTTTGTTTTGTTTTGTGGGGGATGGAGGAGTTTGTGCTGGGGCTGATGTCGGAAACAAACTAACCACTTCTTTGAATCAGATATCCCCCAATGTAGTTACTAGGAGGAAGGTGGTGGGTGGTGTTTTGATTGATTGATTGCATTGCATTGCATTGCATTGCATTGCATTGCATTGCATTGCATTGCATTGCGGTCCAAGTCAAAGATTGAAAGTTCCCCAAACATACTTCTTTCCCCCTTCTACCTGTTTGTTTTCCAGTGGTACATATCAGGCCCAGGAGAGAAAGTTGCATTAAACAGACTTGCAGAGAAGTGAGCTTATATAATGAGGACAAAAAGACGTCTAAATAAATAATTAATAAGATATGAGCTCCTTTCCTTCTGTTCAGACCACCTTCTCATTCAGGCCTTCCCTCTATTTTGCTTTCAGCAAGCTGAGACACGAAGTCTCGGGCCACTGATCCTCTGTTGCTCTCTGTAGCTCTGTTGCTGTGCCTGCTTCACAGCCATGTCTCCTGCCTTCCCAGATGGTTGCAGGAGGACACAGATCCTGCTCCTCCTGTGAGTCAAGAAGTGTCAAATGTGAAGCCCCATTGAAGGTTCTTTAGCTCCTGGAAGCCCTTTGGTAATGCCTTTCTCAGGTTCATTATTACCTTAAAGGCAGCAGCTTAGAGATGTTTCCTTTCCCTGTTCCTGCGCCTTGCCAATTTAGACTGGCTAGACAAGATTGTAGGAAGACACCACTGAAGTCAGACGCCTTACTGGACAGTGTTCTTACTGGAGTGGTGAAATAGAGCAGGAAGCAAGCACCATGGCTGTAGATCTGCTATCCATTTTTATAGGTACTACACCTCAATAAGCCAGGAAAGTCATAGAAAGTCATATCCTAGGCCGTCCAGGGTAATGTCTCCACCTATCCTCACTCAAGAACAAGGATTCTCTGAGATGTTTGTAGATGGTTTTTATGTGTAATGCTTATTTTAGTACATAAGAGGTTTTCCGGATTACTATTGGCCTTTTATTTAATAGCCTATAGTGTAAACTGCTTAGAGATCTGTTAACATATAAGCGGTATATAAATTGCCCAAATAAATAAATAAAACCCTGGAGGCTTAAAATAAGGGATAAAGCCTTGAGATGACGGAAAGAGGAAGAATCACCCATGCCCTATGCTTTGCAGCTGTCCAGTACACCAGCTGTTGCTGCTGCCACCACCTCCAGCACACTCCATCACTACAAATTGAGCATGGCACATGCCACTGGCATAGAGTATTGCCTGTATTACCCCCAGTTCAGGGGTACATCTATTGTGCTGAGGGACAGGCTCTAATCCTAGCATGAACTGATGGAAAATACTATACATCAGTAGTTTTCAACCAGTGCCATGACACTCTGGGGTGCCTTGAATGGGTTGCCAGACACTGGTCTTTGTCCTTCTTTCCTTCCCTCCCTCCTCTGATGGCTCTCTCATGTCTCTGTCTCCCAAAGGCTTGCACGTTTGTTGCAGCAGCCCTTGCTATAAGCTCTGCTGGCTAATGGTGCCACTTGAAGGTACCTCTTTTAGGAGTGGGGTGGGGGTGCAGCTCAGAGACTAAGGGTGGCAGCTGCAGCTGCCTGGAGGACTCCCAAGAAGAGGCTGAGGGAACACTCCACAAGGAAGTGTGTTCAAAAAAGGGTGAGAGGCTGCCAGCTCAGCAGGCAAGGTGTGACATAAGTGGGCTCCTGAGCCCCACAGGAATGCCACAAAAAGAATGTCGTTGGTCAAGGGAGCCATGGACTTGGAAAGATAGAAAAGCTCTGCTATCCATGTTCACAAGCCCAGCAGGTTTTCTTCATAAGTGGGGATCTAGATCAGGCTTCTTCAACCTCGGCCCTCCAGATGTTTTGAGACTACAATTCCCATAATCCCTGACCACTGGTCCTCCTAGCTAGGGATCATGGGAGTTGTAGGCAAAAAACATCTGGAGGGCCGAGGTTGAGGAAGCCTGATCTAGGTGTTTACCCACATGTTCTTGTGAGTCTCAATTCCACGACTACTGTTCATGTTGGATCCTGTTCCCAACTGTACCACACAGCAGGTTCTGGTCATAACAGATTCTCACGCACAGGATCTATCCTCTCAATCTAACTAAGAGTTCCTCATTCTGTAGCACCTGGCTGCCCAGAATTAATAGGAAGATCTCTATTAAAAGTCATATGTCTCAGGCAGTCCAAGAAACCCAACTATAAGCATAAATAGACCTTCCTCTGGAAGATGGAGGAGATGATGTTACTTTTCTTGGAAGGAGACAGCACAGTACAGGTGAGACCATCCAAAGTTCCCAGAAACTGTGAAAAGCAGCCCTCTTGACTTCTGCCTACCCTGAAGTATATGCTGCCTTGTCCCCAAGAAGATTAATTATTCACTAAAGAGAGACTAGATCTATACCAAAGACAGGCCATGAGAGTGCAGCATCTCAAGAAAAGTAAATAGGGATGAAGGAAGATCCAAATACTTTACCTCTTTACACAAATGATTCATTTCCAGATCATTCAGTGGAGGGAGTCTGGGTGAGGAAGAAGTGGGTCTTGCCACAACAGATTCCAAGGATTACATTTTAATAGATCTTGCTGACTGGTTCTCACATGTACCTTGCACTTTGTGGAATTAGAAACATTTGTCTGCACTTACCTTCTTTGGATCATTGAATTCTTAGTCCACATATGCCCACCACAAATCTGCCTTTAGCATGCAGAGTTTCTTTGTCACAGAGACAAGTTATATGTGATTTTCTCGTGTATAAATATGTGTTCTTATGCTGGCTGATTTTATTTTGTAGCGGAAGCAGCTGTAGGTTCCTGATCCAGAGCATGCTTCCAATATGGATCAGGGCCTTGTGCCGGCTTGCCACTGGAAATCTTTCTAAGTCTGCGTCTTGCTCCCAAAGCGCTGTTTTCTATAAACAGCATATCTGGAGGCAGGCAAGAGGGAATTATCAGCACACACAGACAGTGAGAAAAAACCTGGTTAATGGATCCACTCTGGAATGGTAGCATATCCCGCCTTGCAGCCCTGCAGTTGATTTCTCTCCAATATAAAACTGGCCAGGTTAAGCACATTCATTTAAAGCTTAAGAGTAACATCACGTATAGTTTGGCCCTGTGATATTTTGCAAGACACTGAGTGCAATTTTGTAAGGTCTCTATTTAACGGGCATTGTGGTAATACCTATAAAATGTCTTTGACCTGCCCAAAACAACTCCTTATTGGATGGATAATTTTTGTAATGGTTTTCATTACAGTGCAGCCCAGTTCTTCCCCTTCCTCACCACAAACTCTCCTGAATGTACCATTAAATTCCACACTGCGTTGAGGATTTGAACGCAAATCTCCCATGTCCATGCTGAGTTGGGATTTAAAAGACTGTAATGGCAAAAAGCCACAAACACCTACTCATTAGGTTCATCTGCACGGCAATTGCTATATAGGATTCAACGATAAGAGGCTTATTTCCCCACCTATTGCACATTATGCTTTATTATCATTGCCCATTTATTTATTGAATGCTTTCCCAGTATGCAGTGTGCTATTACTATTATCCATCCATCCATTCTCTACCCACACAGCTGCATGTAATGAAAGGTAGCCAAACCAGGAGCTTTACAGCAAAACACCAAATGTGAAATTGCTTCTCTTTGCTCTGTAAGCTGTTACAGAAATCCTGGTTAAAGCGGTTTACTTCCAAATGTTTATATATTTGCAGCATGTGGTGTAAAGCCAAATACATCAGGTGTGTGTGTGTGTGTGTGTGTGTGTGTGTGTGTGCGCGCACACACACACACACACACAAGCACCATTTTGCTGGATAGATTTAGATAAAATAATTCTCCAGTTCTAGAAATCATTCAGGTTGTTTCTGAACAGTTGTACCACCTGCAGGTTGATGACATCTCCTGTGTCAGGATACCACTAAACTTTGCTAGCCCTGCTCCAAACAAAGACATCATACAAACTCATTGACCCAAATCTATGCATCAAGCTTCAGCCTGAGGATCTGCTCTTTCTAGAAGCATGGTCTGGAGATTTCTCATGCCTATCCCACCCCCAAAGACTAGGAAATGCCCACTCTACCTGAATTCAAAAATTCACCACAAGAGCCCAAGAAGTTCCAATTTCAGCAGCGTTCTTAATGCCAAGTCACATGAATTGAATGCCTAGCGCATTGTTGCATTCCAATCATGGTTAGTGCACCTGTCGACCGGGTGCATCAGAGAGATCTAAAAGGAACTGGCTGGTGCCCATTGGGGCTGGTAGGGTGGAAGTCAGGGAGACCCAAGAGGGATGGAGCCAGTGTCAATGAAATGGCACAGCCAGAACCAATGACAAGTACAGTGAATTCCTTTTTCCCTATCCTCATCTTCCTGCCTGCTGAGTTCTACAAGGGTAGTACTACTCGTGCAGCAAGTTGGCGACAAATATACATACAATTGTTTCAAGAATACTTTTGCAACATTTATCAATTTTGTAAACGAGACAATTACTTGCAAGATGCCACAAAAACTTGCAAACTACCCAAACTAAAATGAACTTGTGATGACTGATTTGGCTCATTTCTTACAGATGCTTGGCTCAGTTTTTTGTTTTCTTTGTTTTTTTTAGGTAAGTTCATAAGGATTCAAGAAATAGGTAAGTTCAATGTTATTCACAGTAGCTGTGGGGTGCTGATGAAGTTGTACAGAAGACAGGGTGCCGGCGTTCTAACCCTGTTTCCCCCTAGCAGTCCAAGTAATTAAGAGGCCGCTGTATCGCCCTTGATGGGGCCAGCTTGCTGGGGTTGGCAAATAGCACACTCCTTACCTAAAAAAACAAAGAAAACAAAAAACTGAGCCAAGCATCTGTTTTTTAGGGGGGGAAGGGGGGCAAGTTCAGTGATGTTGGGGGGAAATGTGTGAACAGAGGTAACGTATGGGGTAAACTTATTAACAGTAGGCATTGCATACCTGGCTGGTGGTGAGCACAATGATTGTCTCCCACAAGGCTCTAGAGTGAGGTCAGGAAGCAATAGTTTCTGGTACTTCATGGTGAAGCCATAAGTCATGAAGCCAAATCCAAGTGAGAGCAGTGGTTTTTGCTTAATAATAATAATAATAATAATAATAATAATAATAATAATAATATTTATTTATTTCTTATACATCAACTGTGTATAAGAGCCAGTGTGGTGTAGTGGTTAAGAGCGGTAGACTCTAATCTGGGGGACCGGGTTCGCGTCTCCGCTCCTCCACATGCAGCTGCTGGGTGACCTTGGGCTAGTCATGCTTCTTTGAAGTCTCTCAGCCCCACTCACCTCACAGAGTGTTTGTTGTGGGGGAGGAAGGGAAAGGAGAATGTTAGCCGCTTTGAGACTCCTTCGGGTAGTGATAAAGCGGGATATCAAATCCAAACTCTTCTTCTTCTTCTATCTGACTGGGTTGCCCCAGCCACTCTGGGTGGCTTCCAACAAAATAAAGAGGAAAAAACAACAACACATCAAACATTATAAGCTTCCAGAAGCAGGAAGACTTGATGGAAAGGGAGGCGGCAATGGCCAACAACAACAACAACAACAACAACAACAACAACAACAACAACAACAGAGAGTGCACTCACTTTCTCCTGGACCACAAAGCAGGTAGTGGTATTCAGTGCTTTTTTTCTTTAAAAAAAATGCTTAGGAGTACTCTCATTTTGACTCAAGAAAATCACCATTTTATAGTTCAGTTCGGGAAAAATAAATACAGTAAATGGACAAAAGTACAAAGATTCACAAAATGTTCAGGCGTTTGCATACCCCTGCATCCCTCCAGAAAAAAAGCAATGGCGGTATTGAAAAATGTGAGTGGAGGGGAGGCAGTTTTGTGAAACTTTTGTCCCACTGTCAAGCAAAACAATTTCTGCTAAGATCTTCTGGCTCAGTTGTAGTTACAACGTGTGTCTTGCTTGGCCTCTACAGTGAAGAAAGGAAGGCACTAATATAGCAAAAAGGAAAGGGGAGGTCACCACGAAGGTGCAGAACAGACAAATTGTTAGATCTTAGATGCTGTGCCTTAGAAGACACTTTTATGAGACAATTTCTGCCACTTTCTTTTTCGCCCCCTGCCCAAATTCTCCAGTATTAAAAAATAAAAATAAAAAATCCACAGTGGCTGTCTTCTCCACTCCCTGCATCATCCCTGCATCTTGGAATGACATCAGGGCAGTGGCACTATGGAGGAAGCAAAACGACATCCAGGCTGCTAATACTGTTGCTGTTACAATCACTTGCAGTGGCAGGGGGACAGCGGGGTTGGAACCTTAGAGGGAAAGTGAGACCCTGTACTATAGCCACTGCTGATAGGGAGAAGACCCCCCAGAAACTGCTAACAGGTTTCTCTGCCCATCTGTGGATAAATTTTGTGAAATAGCCTGGCTCCTGATTTTTCTGCTCAGAAACAGAGTTGAGAATTTCAATGGACACAGCTCATTGGCAGATCATCTGCTATGCCCCAGGGTCAATCCTTTGCATCTCCAGTAAGGGCTTGGAATGTCCTCTGTGTGAAATCCTAGACAGCCACTGCCAATCAGTGTAGACAATAATGAGCTGCATGGAACAGTGTCCTGACTCAGTATAAGGCAGGTTCCTTTGTTTATAGAATCATAGAATTGTAGAGTTGGAAGGGATCATCTAGTCCAGGCATAGGCAAACTCTGGCCCTCCAGATGTTTGGGACTACAATTCCCATCACCCCAAGCTAACAGGACCAGCGGTCAGGGGTGATGGGAATTGTAGTCCCAAACATCTGGAGGGCCGGAGTTTGCCTGTGCCTGATCTAGTCCAACTCCCTGCAATGCAGGAATATGCTGCTGTCCCATACAGGGATCGAACCTGTGACCTTGGCATTATAAGCAGCACGCTCTAATCAACTGAGTTATTCAGTGTTCTTGTGTGTAGTTTATTGCCAAATGTGTTTTGAGCATTTAAACTCAAGGACAAGAAGTCTTGTGTACAAAACATCAACAAGTAGTATTGAACCCTAATTGTAAAACCTCGTATTTATTTCCATGATGCATTTAAGTTTTTAAGATAAAATGTTTTTATTAGTTTTTGTTTTTTTTAATGAACTCCATCAGGTATGACTCACCTTCCTGTGGGCACTGTGTACTTTCTTCAAAAACTGGAGCTTGTACCATTTTTAATTATCCCCCCCCCCATAGCTTTGAGTCAAAAGACAGCTTCAAAGGGAAGAATATTTTCTATCAAACATACATACTTTTTCCTAGATGTGCATAAACATGTAAGACGCAATGATGAGGAACATCAATTTTCAACCGTGGCCGGAAACTCGCTGTAAATTTTGCACAGCCAGAATAGAATTGTTAGCTAATTATGCCCTTCTGCCACTTACACATCTTCCTAACTCAAGTTGTTTACTTCTCTTTGAAGGAAGGGGGTGATCCATAAAGCCCTTCAGAGAAGCAAAGAATGTTCTACAGGAATTGAGATGCTAGGAAAGCTGCCCAGCATTGATCCAAATCCCTGGGGGAGGGAGAACATAGTTGAGAACAGGTATCAGTAATGAGCTGTGCCAGGGCACTGGGTTCTGGAAGCTGCCTGAGAGTGCTCTGTTTGATGTCATGCATGAGCAGCAGATTGCGATACATGCGATGGAGATTGGTCCATTTGGGAAAATGAAACACTGCCTCACCAACTTCAGTCTGCCCTCAGCGGCTTGCCTGCCTTCTTATTGACAACCAGACAGGGAACGTACAGTCTGCTTCCTCCTCCTTAGTTTTACCCTTGTAGCAGTGGAGGACCTTGGGGTTTCAAATTTCAGCTGTGCCCTATGTGACGCCAAAATTCGGTGCCCCCAAGGCTTTGCACCCAGTGCGAGTGAGCCAGTCACCCTCCCTGAAATCCGCCTCTGCTTGTAGACCTCAGCAGGGAGGATGACGGGGGAGGGGGACGACTAGAATTAGTCATCTCTGCCTGTCACAGGCAGTTGAATTCTCTGCCTTCCACCCTACCAGTTCCAATAGGCACCAGTCACCACTGGGCACATGGCACTGTAGTGCCTGTCTGCATACCTGGAGGCTCTGATAAGAACCAACAAACTGAAGCTGAATACTGGTGAGGTGGTAGCTTTGTGGGTAGACAGTGTATGGGAGTTAGTTAGATGGCCTGTTCTGGGTGGGGCACCACTGCCCCTTAAATAACAGGTGGTTAGCTCCTAGAGTCTACGGCTTATGTAGCCCCTCTGGCTAAGGGTGCCTATGCCCAGCTGTGGCTGGTTTGCCAGTCACTGCAGTTGGTTCAGAATGCCGCTGCCCCGATGCTGTTGTGGGGTAATAAAATGGGATCATATACACTTATCCTGAATGAGCTGTGCTGGCTACCAGTGCCCAAGTTGTCAGTAACAGCACACAAAACTAGAAATGGCTTAGGACACAAGTACTTAAAGATTGGGCACATCATCCAGTCCCAACCAACCCATCTGGGTTGTGGTACACTTGGTGAACATAATCTGGGGGGCACATGATACAGGTCCTTCTTGGTGGTGGTGCCTTGGTTATTGAGCTCCCTCCCTGTGGAAATCACTGTTCTCTACATTTATATGCTTTCAGGCTACTCAACACCCATTTAATCCAACAGGCCTTGGATATTAAGACGGACATTACTTTTATTGGTCATTGTGTGATTTAATGTTGACTTCTCTGCTGCACTTTGAGTTGCACGGCTGTACATTTCCATTAGCTCCCCTCTTGAGAGGAAGAGTGTGGTCAGTAGAGGTTGGCAGGGCAGCATTTCTCTGCATTCCTGTGGCTTGCTGGGATGGGGGGGGGGGAATTTGGTGCTTCAGTTGCTGCATTTGCAATGCACAAACCTCCCCCTCCCCTACCTGCTAAGCCACAGTGACATTATGTGTTGAACTAAGGGTGAGCTGTTCTGGAAGATCTGAAAACACCATCTTGGAAGTCAAGATAACACCACAATTAATTGGTAGCTGTTGTAAGAATGAGCTCATAGGTGTTTATATTTACTTGCTTTGATATAAGCTAATTGGCTTGCTTTGATGTGGCCCTTATCTGTGGAACTTGGGGTGCTGGACTCTGGCCCAGAAAGGGAGACTATCTGTAAGATTTGGGTATGTGCCCCCTATGCCTTCATCTAGTCAGATGCCATGATGGGAAGTCCCGGGCAAAGTGATATATGATGCTTTGTTTATAATGAATGTATGTACAACATTTGCTTGGGTGTGGACAAGCCATCTCCTTGCTGCGGTGTCCATCCCATCTGGCAGACCTGGCAGGCTTCTTTGCTTTAAGTCTACTACATCTTTCTTTAATAAAGCACTTGAACTGATCCCTCTGATGTTTTTGACATCCTTCTTTGGTATCCCTGCACCCAACCACTCCCACAAGTCCTCCTTTGGGCCTGTGGATAAGGACACAGTAGTCATGATGGGAGGAGGTAAAGTTCCTTGCACTGCTGCCCACTACTGGTTTGGGTGTAATAAGTAAATGCAAAAGCAAATCCATTCTAAGCAAATGCATGCACCTCGCACTTGGATAATTCACTTCTAGAGATTTGGGGAAGGGAAGAGGGCTGAATCCTGCAGAAGGATGACTAGCTAAATGAGGACAGTTGTAGAACACACACACACACACACACACACACACACACACACACACACACACGTTTTTGCAGTCCCAGACTGGCAGCAAAGCCAGACAGCCTTGCAATCTTCTGCTGGTCCAAGGTAACTGGTGGGTTATGCCTAGCTTGGCAGGGTACAGGCTATGCGTGTTATGGTTTCGAGTGCACAGACCAAAACAGGCTACAGCCAATCACCGTTTTATCTTTATTTCTGCCTTGACTTAAAACATGAATAAGGTTCTGCTTCCCTTTGAAAACTCTTTCCCCTCATTGTCTCACCAGAACAAGGAAGAATGTTCCTTTTAGCCATCTCTGGGTCTCTGCCAGGCATTGCTGTTTATGCCAGATGAAGATGAAAGTCCTGCATGGGGCTGCTTCCTTTGTAGCATCCCCTGCCACTCTCCCCCCTCTACAAGCTGTTAATTAGCAGCATCAACAGTGGGGCGAATCAGTAAAGGCTGGATTGAAATCATTAATGAAGTGTGAGGTTTGCAATATTGATGGAGCTATTAGCAGCCTGCAAAAGCACATGAATACAAAAACTGAAATGAGCAGCTTTGTCTGGAAGGAGCAAACCAGATGTTTTATATAAGAGAAAGAGGGTGGGGTAGAGAATCCAGCCATGACAGCATCTTTCAGGTCCATGGGGACATTGGAAATAAGGAGGGTGGAGGGTTGGGGGACAGGTATAGGACCATGCTAGATGAACAGTGAACCACTGCTTGGCTGGATCTAGACACATCAAATAAGCATTTCAGTTTAAAGCCTTGTAAATTTAAACAGGGAAAACAGGTAGAGAAAAACGGGACTCCACATTGCCATCTGGTGGCAGAATGTTATACCGCATATACAACACATATACATAGCTTTTTCTTTACCAGTCTAGCTGAGTTCCCAGTCTATCCTGCTGTGGGATTTATGCAGCATCCATCCAGCAGTAAATGGGGTGGTCTGTTACTACTTTGAGAGGTATCCTGTTAATCCTGGGTGCATCACTTAGGCGATTTAATGTGGGCGGGTTGCCCCTTTTAACCCATGCTGAACAGAGCCATACAGAATGTAATCTCTACACCTTCCAAGAGCAGTTTGTCCATGAATGTTATAATTAAACCTGGAGATAAAAGTCTGAGGGTGGTATCCAGCAAAGTAGTTTCATTACCTCAAGGACTTCTGGATGTGCAATGGGACTTCCATTCCATCTTCCCTCCTTACATGTCCCCTAAATCTGGGTTTCCCGCACAACCCTCAGAGCAGATTTGGGGAGGGTGCATAGCAAACAGTGGGAGAGGAGAGGAGAAGGTAAGTCCAATTAAAGAAACATAATTTCTTGCACTGATGGAGCTACATTGTTGAATACCTCTATGTATTTTAAATGTGTGCTGCTGTGAATTAAGGATGAAGGTTTTAAAGATCACCTTCCTTTTTGAAGAACCACCTTGAATTCAACATCAAATAAGTAAAATTGCAGGTTCAGATAAGTTAATATTTGTTTGTTTAGGCTGCATACACTGTTAAGGCCAATCCATTTAAACCACATCATTTCCCCTCAATAATCCTTGGAACTGTAGCCTACCTCTCAGTGCTACAGCTCTTTCCAGGATTTCACAGAATCATAAAAGGGTAGAGTTGGAAGGGACCCCAAGGGTCATCCAGTCCAATCCCTTGCAATGCAGGGATCTCAACGAAAGCATCCAGGACAGATGGCCATCCAACTTCTGCTTAGAAACCTCTAAGGAAGGAGAGCCTGTTCCACTGTCAAACAGCTCTTACCGTCAGAAAGTTCTTCCTGATGTTTAATCGGAATCTCCTTTCTTATAACTTGATTTCATTGGTTCAGGTCCTGCCCTCTGGAGCAGCAGAAAACAGGCTTGCTCCATCTTTCATGTGGAAGCCCTTCAGATATTTGAAGATGGCTATCTCAGACTCTAGTAATGTACGGAAGTGAGAGCTGGACCATAAAGAAGGCTGATCGCCGAAGAATTGATGCTTTTGAATTATGGTGCTGGAGGAGACTCTTGAGAACCCCATGGACTGCAAGAAGATCAAACCTATCCATTCTTAAAGAAATCAACCCTGAGTGCTCATTAGAAGGACAGATCCTGAAGCTGAGGCTCCAGTACTTTGGCCACCTCATGAGAAGAGAAGACTCCCTAGAAAAGACCCTGATGTTGGGAAGGATTGAGGGCACAAGGAGAAGGGGACGACAGAAGATGAGATGGTTGGACAGTGTTCTCGAAGCTACTAACATGAGTTTGGCCAAACTGCGAGAGGCAGTGAAGGATAGGCGTGCCTGGCGTGCACTGGTCCATGGGGTCACGAAGAGTCGGACACGACTGAACGACTGAACAACAACAACAATCTCAGACTCCTCTTTACCAGACTAAACATACCCAGCTCCTTCAAGCCCTCCTTCTAAAGTTTGGTTTCCAGAGCCTTGATCATCTTGGTCGCTCTCCTCTGAACACATTTCAGCTTGTCAATATCCTTCTCAAAACGTGGCTCCCAGAACTGGATGCGGTACTCCAGGTGTAGTCTGACCAAGGCAGAATAGAGCAGTACCATTATTAAATGTACTTTAAATGTATAATGTATATGCAACCCTAGAATACTTATATCCCGCTTAACAGCCCTTGAGGCTCTCCAGAGTGGCTTACAAAAGATCAAACCCAGGCAGTTTGATGCTGTCTTTCTTGTAATGAAAAGATGTGGTCTGGCTGTTGTTCGTTGTTGATTTTAATGAGTATCTACTTGCTTTTTTTTATTTTGGTGGTTGTAGTTATTGATAGGTGGGCATGTAAGTTTAATAAATAAATCCATTCTCACAATACAGAACAGAAACAGCATGATGTCTATATGGTGCCAAGCTGGCTTATTCAGGTAGAATTCCTGCCATCATATTTGGTCTTCCAAGCCCTGTGAGCCTCTGCAGATTGGGATTTTCTGCAACATGTTATTGATGCAATAATGGCGGGGGAATTAGTGGTGGGTTTATATTGGCCGTCCACACATCATTCAGCTTTGTTAGTTTTGAGATGCTTCCCCAGTGTTGTTGCATTATTGCCATATGGAGGGGCACTCTTGCACCATGCCACAACAAAAGCAGGACAAAAAATTAAATCAGAATGCTTGTGGTATAAAAACCATCAGGATTTCAGCAAGTAGTTATGAGGCAGGCACTGCTTCGAAACAAAGCTGTAAGCCTGCCCCATAACTTTAGCAGGTGCAAACCGATGGGTTGCATATAGCTTCCCCAATACCATCATGAGTGCAAATCATCATGAGTGAGTGCACAGTAAATAGGGTGTCTGGAGGGGCCATGAGAATCCCTGAAGCTGAGCAGCTGAGCCCATGATGCAGGTACACTTTCCTTTGCTTGGTTTACTTAAATATTTTGCAGTTATGTCTCATTCTCTGCAGAACTTGGAATTTTGGGGGTTGATGGGCTGAGTGTGATGGAAGAACGTGGGGGAAATGTGGGGCAGGTATGAAACATGAGCGACCATGAAGGAGCACAAGGGCACAGTATCCCAAATCTGCAGCTTCTGTTACACAAATTCTCTATGTGCATTTTGCAGGCTATCTCTGCTATGAACGTGAGAGACAACATTTCTTTGTGAAAATTGTTTTCTCAAACCCAAACCATTATTATTATTATTATTATTATTATTATTATTATTATTATTAAGCAAACAAATCTGTTCTCCCTGGTTTTGTTTGCCCAGGAATTAAATTGAGATTTGTCAAATTCTGCCTGCCTTTACAGCAGGGATAGCCAGTGCAATGTTCTCTAGATGTTGGTCAGCTTCATCAGCTCCGGCTACCATGGCCAATAGTCAGGGATGGCAAGGGGTTCTAGCTGCATTTGGAGGGCACTATGTTAGCTGTCGCTGGTTTACAGGTTCTTATCCAGAACATTGATCTGGAGGTCTCTCTCACTCCTATCTGGAAACGCTGGGGATTGGACCTGGGTGCAAAACAGATGCTGCTCTGCCACTGAGGTGACGATTATTGGGAAAACAAATGGGGCTAAGGAAGGAATTGTAACATAATATGTTCCAACTGTTCTTGACTTGTAGGGGACATAAACTGTGGATTAATTCTCTATGTGATATGCACTACTGTACTGACACCCTGTGGTGAAGTTGTGTAAAGAATCAGGTGAACCGAAATGGTTTGCTGAAAATGTCCCATTTTACTGTGCAGTGGTGGACAGATTTCATCCTAGTTTTGGATTAGTTGTTCGCTCTGTAAGATACCTTAACACTGGGCTGTTTGAGGGCAACGCAAAGGAGGAGGATATATTGCCACCTTGAGCTGCTCGAGTGGAGAGTGTGGGAGTCAAAATTAAAGAAACGAAAAACAAAGAGGTGAATAAAACCAATAGGAGACTAGCTGGCACTAACCCAGTATTGAAGATTCAGTACAGATGGAAGAAACACTGGCGACACCAATGGGACACAGCACACATACCCTCCACCACCCTGAGAAAACCCCTTAACCCAATTTTATTTTATCTTATTGTTTGGTAGATTTAAATAAATAAATTTTAGAAAGGGGCAAGAATAGACATAGAGGCACAAAGCATTTTTTTACGACACCTTGGGCTCCACTCCTGCTTTATTCCTGCCCAGGGTAGCCCTGCCCTCTGCCTTCCCTTCAGAGCCTACACATCACATGGGGCTGGGCCTCGGTAGTGGAAGCCCCTCCTCCTCACCTACTTTCCAACAGCTGCTACGAGCTGCCCAGCAGAGGAGGAGGAGGTCAGCAGCAGTGGCCGTGGAGAAGCCACGGATGCTCGCCGCCACCGTTGTCATTGCTTTGGACAAGAGCCAGTTCATCCTCCTCCCTAAGCTCAGCAGCGGTGCATGTGTGTGTGTGTGGGGGGGAATAGGGACATTCCAGGACCAAATCAGAAGCTGGGATGGCTTTCGTGATTCCAGGACCGTCCCTGGAAAACTGGGGCACTTGGAGGGCACGCCGTCTTTAGCTTCTTGGGGGGAAAGGTGGGATATAAATGTAATGAATAAGTTAAATAAATCAATAGCCCAGGTATTGACCATCTCAGAGACATCTTGCCCTATATGACTCACCCCAGGATTTGTAAACACATATGCTGTGCTAGTGAGTTGTGGCCCTCTGTCGCCACACACAAAAAAATGATGCTTCCAAGAATGCCTCATCAGCTGCACTCAAAATTTCCTCTTCTCCCCAGGCCTTTGGCTAATTAAACAACCTAAAGCCTTGTTGCTATTAGTTATTGCTTGTTATTATGTTATTTGTTTTTATACTGTAGGCTGCCCTGTGATCCTCGAATGAAGGGTGGCATATAAGTTAAATAAATAACATATGTAACAGAAAATAGTTCTATGAAAGTGCACTGTAGCAGGGGAAATTGCCCTGCAACAAAATATATACTATTCTCTCTCTCTCTCTCTCTCTCTCTCTCTCTCTCTCTCTCTCTCTCTCTCTCCAGGAAAATATGCACTGAAATGTAGATTAATTTTGAGTAAGACTGCCTTTAAAAAATACAAAGTGATGTGGAAATATGGAGAACTGGATTTAAGAGTGGGAAAATGAGAAACTGAGAGAAACTGAAATTGACTGATTTGCCTATCTGAGTCCTCTGGGGTGCTCCCCCTTCTTCTTTCCTTTAATAGTACCGTGTTTTGTTTATTTAAACATTTCCATTAGCTTTGGTTTTTAAAACTGCTTCTGTCATACCATTTTTGTCTTAATTTTTTTAAATTATCTTGAAAACATAAGTTGCAAGATGGAATGGAAATAGCCTAAATGAATAAATAAATACTAGGGTAAGATTCTGGGCAAGCTGATATTAGAATAATCACCTTTATTGTGGCAATACTGCATTCATTCTCACCCATCTTCCTTTCTGTTTAAAAGCAGTTTTTCCTCTCTTCAGTGCACTAGCATAAAATAGCATTTCAGTCTGAATTATTGATGGTAGCCTTTGGAAAATTCCCATTTGATAGTGTGTGGTTATTTTTGGTTAAACTTTGGACTGATCCTCAAGAGGCCATTTGTGGAAAACTTTCCATGCAGGATCCAAGTAATTATCCAGATGCATGCATTCCCTTCGCAAAGGTGCAACCCTGATTTTAGAGGCAGGAGGCATATGATATTCACTGCATGATGGGTGTGAATTTGTTAACAGTAGCTCAATTCATGATAGATCCAGCAAACAGTTTGTTGAAGAAGCTGCATAAATCTGATAAGTTTCATTAGTGTGGATGGTAGGGGGTCATCTGTCAGGAGCTGGAGTCAGGGCAGGTCAGCAATAGAACACCCGGTGTCAGTGGTTCAAAGGAAACAAAACAGCGCAGCCCTAGTAATCACAGCAACTCTTCCCAGTAGGTCTTGCCCCAATGAGACATCTGTGAGGACTGAAGGTCCCCACCTTTCCACAGCTCCCCCCCAGTCCTTCCCAAGCAATCTGAAACTATGCCTACATTCCTGTCTCTGCTCCTCCCTCTTCATACCTCTTCTGGTCTTGGGAGACCAAGGGAAAGGGGAACTTGGTTTCTTCACCAGACTGACTTATCTCTGCCTCATGGACTCCCTCCTCTTCTGCTTCTGGATTTCCCTCTGCCACCACCTCTTCCTGCTCACTAAACCCCATTACCTCTTCTGCTTCTGACACTTCCTCCTCCCAATATGCTCCCTGTTCATCCCCTGACCACTTATCATCATCCCACCACTAATCCCTGTGGTCTGAGACTTCTTCCCTTGGGGATTCCTTTGAGGATTCCCCAACTTGTGCCTTCCACCACTCCTCTGCACCCAGCCAGTCCATTGCATAATCATATGTTGGATCATTTAAGGTATACTCCAGACAACCTGTTTATTGAACATTCATCTTGGTATTTTTTCTTTCTGTTTTTTTTGTTTTGCAAAAGGTTTGTTCAGAAGTTATACAACACCAGCCCAGCCACTTACTGAGCATTCATTCTGATTTGTTTGTGGAGAGGTTATACAACAGGCACCCCCAAACTCGGCCCTCCAGATGTTTTGGGACTACAACTCCCATCATCCCTAGCTAACAGGACCAGTGGTCAGGGATGATGGAAATTGTAGTCCCAAAACATTTGGAGGGCTGAGTTTGGGGATGCTTGTTATACAATGTCACCTCAAACAATTGTTACCTCACACTTTCCTGTGCATGCTCCCATTGATTTTTATTTTTATTTACTGCCCAAAGTCTGATGGTTTTCAGAAGAGGTTTTGATGCACAAGAGGGCCAAATTCACCTCAATTGCACAACCTGAATGTGTTGGTGTGTGATTAAACAGTGACAGCCTGGAAGTGCTCAATAGCAAACATAGTTTACTGCGCCTCTGTCTGAACTGAGTTTGGTGGTTATGTATGGCACTGTCTTATCTGCAGTGGCACCACGTTTGTGGAATGATCTTCCTGGAGAGGGCACACCTCCTGCAATCTCGCAAGATTTTCTGACTTGTGATAACAATAAGAAGAAACAAGCATTTGCTCTGACAAACTGTGTAATGAATTATGGTACAGGTACTTCCAAGTCTTTTTTCTAACTCACGGTTCCTCCGTTTTCATTGTTAGTGTTGATTAGATTGTTGGAATGCTCGTGACAATTCCTTATATATAGCAATTAGTTCCAAGCGGAATGGTAAGATAGTAGACTGTATGAGGGATAGAGATGGGCGAATCTGCCAGTTTTGGTTTCTCTCAGTTTCTCATTCTTCCACTCTTTAGTTCTCATCATTTCCATATCAGTTTGATTTTTTTTTTAAGTTCTCATAAAAATTAATCAGCAATTTAGTGGTCAATTTTCCCAATGTACACACTTTGCTATGGAATTTTGCCAAATATGCACACTTTTGCAAAGTGGTTTCCCCTAAAATAATGCATTTTTAAATTGTAGGCTCAATAACATATGCAGTTATAAGGCCATTTTACTGTAATATGTATTTATGCATGTATGTACCTGTATGTATCATTTGACTGGAGAACTGCACTGCAGCAGCATGAAGATATGCTGTGGGGTGAGAAAATAAACCAGGTTCAGGAGTCTTTTGAGGAACAGATTGTCAGCAAGGAGAAAAAGTAATAGAAGAGACCCTAGCACATAGAGGGTGGATGTGGTGGAGGAGGGGAATACTAAAACACAGACAGCAAACTTTTTTTTTTTTTTAAAAAAAGGATGAGACTGAGATTGATTGGAGGAGGATATAAAACAAGCACAAGTTAAACAAATCCATTCAGCACCACCAAACACTTTGTAAGAGACAGAACTTAGAGAGTACTGGGTGGGGTCATAACATTTTAGGCCAGTCCTGCAACTCTCATTAAGCAGAGCCCACCTCCTCACATCAAGCATTGTGACTGTAGGGTCAGATAATTCCAGCCTTCCTCCATTTCCCCTTCCTTCCTTCCCCTCCCCTCCTGCTCCCCACACCTTATATGGTGTTGGAATTAATAATTGCAACAGTTTGGGGACTGGCTTACTGACTTCCTGAGATATTGTTTTGAGCTACAGATCATCACAAATCTCTACAAATTGATTTGGGACAATCCAACCTGCTTTGCAGTGATTAGTAGCTACCTCAACCTAATTCCGACAGGGCAGAAATCAGTCCAATTCAGTTCAGGATTTGTCCGAATCTGCCGTGCTGTGCTGCCCTACTGTATTTCACTTTGTGAATTGTTTCAAAAAGTGTGATTAAGTAAGCTCACTTTTCAATGTGAACTTAATTGCATTTATCCCCCATCCCTAATTATAGATATGTATTTTTCAACCAGTAACTAAAATGTAGAGGTTGGGGGGATTTGATCACTTAGTATTCCCCCAGGGAGCTCAGGCTGGTGTACCTACTGGGATAATAAACCTGTGTAGCAGGCTAGGCTGAAAAACAGTGATTTACCCAAGGCCACCCATCTGCTCTATTCCCTATTTTAAGATAACTTACTGCTCATTTGGGGCATTAAGTTGTAGGGCTTTCAGAGCAAAGATGACCTATGATTGTAATATAATTCTTTAAGCATATATTAGGCAACTGCTGTATTCAACAGCTACCTTTGAAGTCCTTTCTGCCATGCAGAATTGACAATGGACTTTTTTGGGGTTGTTGTTCTAAAAAGGAGCAAGAGCTCTGCTCAGTGAGTGAATCATACGCACATTCCCATCTGTACTATAAACATGTTGGGATAATTCTGCCAAATATTTCTTATTGAATTGAATCTTCCTTCCTCTGCACACTTCCCTCTCCCCATTGTTCTAGTTCTGCCAAGTTTGATTCAGCAAGTCATCATCTCCCTCTTTCCACAACCTACATATCTCTGTGACCTTAATTTGTTCCACCCCATTTGATCAATCTGTAATATCGTTCCTCCATGTATCATGGACCTCAGTGTTCTGTATTTGGGAGTATCTTGCCCACCTCTCCCACACACACAAACAGCCCTGTAAGATAGGTTGTGTTAAGTATTCTGGGAGAATTAAAAAAAAAAAACACCCTTGGAAGTCAATGGGCAAAGATTATAGGACATATCTGTGGAAACAATACATGTTTCTGAGGAAAGGGTTGGCCTTCCCATAGCAGTAGAGAGTTGCTAAAAGGTAAAGGTAAAGGTACCCCTGACCGTTAGGTCCAGTTGCGGACGACTCTGGGGTTGTGCGCTCATCTCACTTTATAGGCCAAGGGAGCCAGTGTACAGCTTCCAGGTCATGTGGCCAGCATGACTAAGCCGCTTCTGGTGAACCAGAGCAGCGCACGGAAACTCTGTTTACCTTCCAGCCGGAGTGGTACCTATTTATCTACTTGCACTTTGACGTGCTTTCAAACTGCTAGGTTGGCAGGAGCAGGGACCAAACAACGGGAGCTCACCCCATTGCAGGGATTCGAACCACCGACCTTCTGATCGGCAAGCCCTAGGCTCTGTGGTTTAGGCCACAGCCACCCGCGTCCCAACAGTTGCTAAAGCTGCTTCCTATTTATTTATGTAGAATCATGCTGCAAGGTAGGTTAGGCAGAGAGAGATAGATGGGGGGAGAGAGAGAGAGAGAGAGAGAGAGAGAGAGAGAGAGAAGTTGAAGTTGATCCAGTGATCTTCAATAGGATTTGAACAGAGGCTTCACACTTACAAATCCAACACAACAGCTCAGGCTTGGGCTGATCTCAGTCTTGCATGGTCTATTTATTTACTTTATTTTTTTTTAAAAAAAATGGAGATCCCATGGTGTACTGATGCATATGCATTTTAAAATCAAGCTAGCTTAATATAAATTAACAATGTGATGTGATGTTATGTAGCAGCAAAAATATATATATACGCTAATGCTATTCTAAGCTGCATCAACAGAAGTCATGAAGGGGAGTCTTTCTGTTCTGCCTCCACACCTGGAGTACTGTGACCATTTCTGGGTGCCACAATTTAAGAAGGGTATTGTCAGGCTGGAACATGTGCAGAGATGGAAGACCAGGATGATCAAGGGTCTGGAAACCAAGCCTTATGAGGAGCGTTTGAAGGAGCTGGGTATGTTTAGCCTGGTAAAGAAGAGATTGAGAGGAGATAGGATAGCCATATTCAAATATAAAGAGCTGTGACATGGAAGATGGAGTAAGCTTGTTTTCTCTTGCTCTGGAGCTGGTGTAGGCAACCTAAGGCCCAGGAGCCAGATGCAGCCCAATTGCCTTCTCAATCCGGCCCACGGACGGTCCGGGAATCAGCTTGTTTTTACATGAGTAGAATGTGTCCTTTTATTTAAAATGCATCTCTGGGTTATTTGTGGGGCATAGGAATTCATTCGTATTTTTTTTCAAAATATAGTCTGACCCACCACATGGTCTGAGGGACGGTGGACCAGCTCAAGGCTGAAAAAGGTTGCTGACCCCTGCTCTGGAGGGTAGGATCTGAACCAAAGGATTCAAGTTACAAGGAAGGAGATTCTGACTAAACATCAGGAAGAGCTTTCTGGCAGCAAGAGCTGTTTGACAGTGGAATGGACTCCCTCAGAAGATGGTGGGCTCTCCTTCCTTGGAGGTTTTAAAGCAGAGGTTTTTTTTTTTTTTTTTTTTGGTTTTTTTTGCAAAGCCTTTGGGAGTATGGGATTTTTTTGTAGAGCCCCTCCAGCACTGGCGTGGGCAATGCCGCACTTCTGGCTAGTGTAAACGCCCTTCTTGTGTTTTTTGACAGGAGAAAGGAGAGGTAAAGGGCCGGGGCGGCTTTATATCTCTCAATTTCTCCAGTTCTGTATTCAGGGCATCTTGAGCAGTCCTGTTGTCTTTCGATGTCAATGAGTCGTTGTCTGACCGTTGCTTTGGCTTGCTTTAGATGCATCCTTAGAAGGGCTTGGGGGGCTATGCCCATATTCTGGAGAGAGTTCAGGACCGCTAGTTGCCAGCTGGACTGGAACTGGTCGCATAGGATCAGTGGTACAATCCCTTGGGGTTTCAAATTTAGAGCCAGCCATTTGTAGATTGATGATAGGCAGATTGAAGCCTCCACTCTCATCGTTCCCGTTTCGAGTCTAACCCATGCATTGGATACGCATTTGGGGACGTGTAGGAGGGCTCTGAGGAATTTGGATTGTACACGCTCCAAGGGAGAGAAGGAGGAGGAGGACGGGCCCAGAAAGGCTCCATGGAGGAGCTGAGCCAACACTTTGGCCTTAAATAGCTTGAGGGCCGCCGGAACGAAGAAGCCCCCTTGTGTTCTGTAGAATTTGAGAATACAGTTTGCGGTTTTTTCCGCTGAGCTTCCATTAGAATTTATGTGCATTTTATTTGATCCTGTGGCTTGTACTGCCATTCCGAGGTATTTGTAGTTGGAAACTTGCTCTAATCTATGTCCTTGCAGTTCCCAGCTTCTGGGCTTTGATTTTTTCCCAAACGCTATTACCTTCGTTTTTTGGTTACCTTCCGTTTCCCGGAAAAGCAAATATACAACCTGCTCTTGCTAGGTAAAGACCAGACGATAACCAGGACGGTCGCCAGATTCTGCGCCCAAATTTGCAGACATAGACTTTCTTCCCAGCCCGTTTAAATTTTTTCCCCAATGGAACCTCGAGCGAGCTAGGCTCAGTTCTCCGCAGCCACTATTTTAAGAGTTAAACTTTTAACATTGTTATGTAATTAACAACTCTTTTTAAATCTAGCTTAATGCGTTTTATACATGTCCCATTCCCGGAAACAGTTTCATTAAAGGGACTTATTGTTTTTATTCTTACTTTTTATGTTACTTGTAAGAGCTGGTCCTCGACCGTAATAAAATTTATTATTATTATTATTATAAGCAGAGGTTGGATGGCCATCTGTTACAGATGGTTTTGTAGAGATTCCTGTATTGCAGGGGGTTGGACTAGATGAGCCACACGGTCTCGTCAATCTCTACAATTTTATGACTCTGTGATACTATGCATATTTTATATATCGCAAGGCATAACTACACTGTCTTTACTGATTTAAGTGTAAACTTTTGCTTGGTACCTTGCAGGGCAAGTCCATCTTGCACTGACTGAACATTCTTTGTTAAGAATCCCAGCAACCAGCAGATACATGGTGATTCACCATAAATGGTTCGCCCTTGGAGCACTGTCTACATTATGTCTGCATCTGCTATAGTTATGATACTGCACGGGTTATCAGAAGATAGTCTGGCAGCAGAAGATTATTTGTCCTGGCACGAGGCCTTTGCCAGCTCCCTCTGGTTCTTTTAGGACCTTTTTGATTACAGATGCTTCCAAGTCCACCTTAGCTTCTTGCATGAGCACCAGCTGACCCTGTGCTCATGACCTTTCCCTCTCCTAATAGTACTGCTGTTCTAGCCTTATTTTCCAGACTCTTGAGCCCCCATCCTCTGCTCTCTATATGTCACTAGCCTCCCTTGTTGGCCTGAAACCTCATCCCAAGCTCTGCTTTCCTGGCTGCTGCTTGAGTTTGCCTACTAACCTCAGTGTGCATTATGCTATGTTTCACCAACTGTTGCTATTAACTGCTTTGCCATTAAAGCACACTATTCGTTACCAAGAACAACCATCTCTTCTCTCCACACACACCCCAGCTTCTGCATATTCAAGCATGGTGTGAATCCATTATACTTCTCAGTTTAAGGCAAGAGTGTGCATTACATACTGAAACCAAAAGCTCAGTCTCTTTGCTCTGAGGCAGGGACAGCCTCACATCAACACCTCCACCCACTTCAACCTTTTCTGCCCTAGGCAGAAAAGCAAATCTGCTGCAGAAAGATGGCCATGGAATAAATGTGTAGTGCAGGCTTCCTCAACCTTGGCCCTCCAGATGTTTTGAGACTACAATTCCCATCATCCCTGACCACTGGTCCTGCTAGCTAGGGATCATAGAAGTTGTAGGCCAAAAACATCTGGAGGGCCGAGGTTGAGGAGGTTGACTCATGTATTCAGTGGTCTGTGTTTGCCTGAGCTTCAGTCTGGACTAAGGATTCTGAGCCCCTGTGATCTGATTCAATAGCCAGTGATATCCAATCACCCCAGACCATTTCAGGATTTGGGCTACTGCCATTGGGAGTTTAGACAGCCAATCTAGCTGAGAGTGGGAGTAGCCCAGGCTTTCAGAAATGTATATAAGCAGTTGCTTTGCCCCTGTTGTCCAGTTCTGTTAGTTCAATAAAGATTCTTGCTGTTATCACTGTGTCTCACTTCGTGGGAACCCATGTACACTTCAACCTGTATAAGCAAGCAACGATGGTTGGTCCCCATTGGGACTGGTGGGGCAGAAAGTGGGGAGGCCAAGAGTTGGTAGAGCCAGAGCCTATGATATGGAGAGCCAGAACTAACTCTAGTGTTGTCTCCATCCTCCTCTACTCTGCTGAGTTTAACAAGGGGAGCACTGAGACTAGTGGCTCATCCACACCTCTGCTTGCCTTGTACCTAGAAAGTGCAGGTCTGAGAGTTTTTCTGCTTGTCCCATACTTTCTAGGCATGGGTCTGAGCAGTTTTTCATCTGTCCTGCCATTTTTCCCAGGAAAATTCGCTGCACTGCCTTTTCCCCAGCTGTTTTGTTTTGTTTTGTTTTGTTTTTTGCCTTAAAGGCAAAACCCTCAACAACTAAAGACTGACAGTGGAATACATCATTTGCATGCACGACATTCTTGGGTGGAAGGCCCATGCCACATCTTGTTTGAGCTGCGGCGAGTTTTGCTGCAAAAGAAGGCTGTAGAGGATGCCGTTTTGCCAACCATCCAGTGCTCAGCATGCTTTGCATTCAGTGAAATGATAATTCAGTCATTGCTCAGATAATTCAGTGCTCAGATGTCCAGATGTCCAGTATCCAAAAGATTGTTGATCTGAGGGGCAGTGATGATGACACACTGGTAGATCTTTCTGTACATTTGAGGAAGACACCTTCCACTAGCCCCAGTGTTTCGTTCCTGTTGGAGCTGATAAACTGGTCTGACAGGGTACATGAACCTCCTTTGGCATGTCAGCTTACTACAGCGGAAATAAAGAAGTTCATTGCCGAACTCATGCAAGTTCCACTGTGGCCCTGTCATGCTCAGGTCTCTACATCACAGGCCAAGAAGCAAGTTGGCAGCTAATGTCCAAGAACGAAGCAAAGCAAGACCTGATGAAACTTGTTGTTTAAATTTCTTATAAACTTTCTAATTACTTTCTAATGTTGCTTTATGATTACAAGGTAATGTTTCTCTGCTTTATGCAGAGAAACTATTTTTTATAGCATTGCCTGACATTTTCAGAAGGTAAAATTAAAATTCCTCGGTTTCTGAGACCCATTTATCTGCTTTTTAATCAAACCTAGATGTACCAAGATAAATGTTCTCCAATCACAAAAATAATAGCTGATTTGAATTCCTCATGGCAAAAAACATATTTTTAAGATCTCTCACTGAAGAAATGTGCAAAAATTAAGTGACCCCCCTCCCATGACATAGACCCATTCACCCTAATGGACCAGCCTCCTCTGCAAGCAAGCCAGAACCAAATTTTGCTGAATACTTAAGGTTAGCTATACCTCAAAGTGTACATCCTCCTATAGGTGTATTGAGCAATTGCAGGTGCACAGATCATCTGAAATTTGATGGATGGTGGACTTCATCTAGGGCTTTCACCATGTTGTCCCCTTCTGTGGCTAGTTAGGCTGGCTTGCTCAAGACCCTTCCAATCCCTGGATCTAGCAAATGTTGAAATCTAAGCAAAGATTCAAATGGTTGAAATGGCCAGACAAGTTTATTGGTAATGCCCCCCTTAAAGGTAAAGGTACCCATGACCGTTAGGTCCAGTCGCGGATGACTCTGGGGTTGTGGGGCTCATCTCGCTTTACTGGCCGAGGGAGCTGGTGTTTGTCCGCAGACAGCTTCTGGGTCATGTGGCCAGCATGACTAAGCCGCTTCTGGCGAACTGGAGCAGCGCATGGAAATGCCGTTTACCATCCCGCCGGAGCGGTACCTGTTTATCTACTTGCACTTTGACGTGCTTTCAAATTGCTAGGTTGGCAGGAGCTGGGACCGAACAACGGGAGCTCACCCCGTCGTGAGGATTTGAACCGCCGACATTCTGATCACCCGCATCCCTAATGCCCCCCTTAGTGGGGGCCATTAGGTAACAGAGGAAGTGGCTCCATGCCAGATAACAAATGGGTGGGCCCCCTCCTTCAAATTTCTGGTTCTTAGAAAGACAAAGGCCAGAGTTGGGAGGGTTGTGTGTGTGTGTGTGTGTGTGTGTGTGTGTGTGTGTGTGTGTGTGTGTAGAAGCTAGAAGCAAGGCTGTAGGCTGGGAAATGAGAGAGACAGAGCAATGTTTGATTTCTGTTTGAATTCAAGGCTGTAGTGATGGTGGAAGCAAGGCCCTCTTGGGGTGTTAATGCTGCAAACCCCTCCACCGTAGGCTCAGGTTGTATATATGTGTAAATAAATCATATATCCTAAAGACATCACAGTCTTGGCTGTGCCTCATTTCCAAAAGGAAGCATGAACCCTGGCTAAGTGCCTGGAAACCCTGGAATTTCTCACCACTCAAAGATTGGGGTGGCATGCAACGTTATTTATTATTGGATTCGTTCTGTCCTCTATCCTCCATTGTAGTGTCAGTTTAATTGTATATTATAGAATATTTTATACTATTACTTAAATGTATTTTAAAAAGAAATGAAAAAAAGTCACAGTGACATGACACTGATCAAGTGCTGGTTTTCAATAGAATTACAAGCAGAAACTGAACATTTGAATAATTTGGGGCTAGATTAATCTTCCCTTATATATTTCTTTCTTTTTAAAAAGACATTGTTGTGGTTTCTGTAAATATAGGGGTGTGTGTGTGTGTGTGTGTGTGTGTGTGTGTGTGTGTAACTGTTTAATACAGTGGTACCTTGGGTTACAGACGCTTCAGGTTACAGACACTTCAGGTTACAGACTCCGCTAACCCAGAAATAGTACCGCAGGTTAAGAACTTTGCTTCAGGATGAGAACAGAAATCGTACGGCAGTGGCACAGGCCCCATTAGCTAAAGTGGTACCTCAGGTTAAGAACAGTTTCAGGTTAAGAACGGACCTCCAGAACGAATTAAGTTCTTAACCCGAGGTACCACTGTATATGTTAGCATATTGTAAATCATTTTGTGATTTCTTATGAGAAGCAATTCATAAATGTGTCTGTCTGAAATGATGGTAGCCACTTTGGGAACAATTTCTGGTTAAATGTGGAATAAAAATGCAAGGGTGAACAAATATGGGAAGTAGCCAGATCTTGTGCAACACTCTTTCCCAAGTCATGACATGTGAAATTAAATTATTTACTTTATTTATTTCAACCATTTATATAGCACTTAACCTCATGTTATAGTGTAGTACATTTGCATGCTATCCAACATCCTATGGTTGTCCATGCACTAAAATCTTTAACATCCAAGAGAAGCCCCACTTCCCCTCAGGAAGGCTTGCATGGTCGCTGCTTTGGTGCCATTTCAACACCAAATAAAAACCTTTTGTTTATTTTTGCAGGTTTTAAACAAATTGTTTTAATCCAACTGCTGTTTCTTTTGGTCTCCCGGAATTGGCTGGTTTTAGTTTGCTGTTGTGCATTTTGATTTCGTTATTTTATCTTCTAGCCTTCACAAAGGCGAGATTTTTAAAATGCCTAGGATTGATGATATAAAACATGAACAGTAAAGCCTTGCCTTGGCTGTGGCAGAATTTTCAAGGTCCTCTGATAACAATTTCTGAATGCCTTGTTTGTGAGGCTGATTGTGAAGTTGATCAAGGCAAGGGAGTTTTTCCTTGGACGTTATCTTGCCCTGTAAGCATGCTGCAGAGGTAGATCAACAACCTTGGCTGTTTATTCCCAATGAAAAATTCAACGCAAGTCTTATTATATGCTCATGTTAACCTTTTTATATTCAGCCTTTGAAATCTCACATAGCTCAGAACGAGCTTCACTGGTGCCAGAAAAAAATTAGCTACTTATTGGGTGCTTCGGTGAGCTTTTGTCTCAGCTTCTCTTGGAATGCTCTGGTATAAGGTGGCTGACAACAGTGCTGGAAATGACACTGCCCCTCTTTCTCAGCCTGATTGTTGCTGGCTCCTTCAAGGCCTCATGACAGAGTGCATGGTGACATCATCTGACTGTTCACTTCTCCCACGCTGAAGCAGTTTGTTGACTCAGTGTGGCACTGATCTATACATCTTGAAACGACAAGCCTGGCATTGGTTTTCAAGCTGCTGCATAAGTCAACTCATTCAAAAAACAGTAACCCTTGTCAAGATATTCCATATATCCATGCCTTTGCATCACACAAACACACAGAGAGAGAGATTGTTTGTGCATAAAATGAATGTGCAGCAATGAAAGGTACTGCAATATGCATGGCACATAAAATAGCTAGGCTGTTAGTGATTCAGTGAGTAGCTTTTAAGTCTGACTCAGATCTGAATCAATGGCTGGCAATAGGTCAGCACACTATCCTGACATCAAAATAGTGACAATTTCCAATAAAATACCAGGTTGGATCTGAACACAAACAATTTGGGGCTAGATTCAACTTCGCTCATGTACTTCAGAAAGGCGTTTCTTTTAGGCCATCCAAATCTTATTTCTGCTTTGCTAAAGAACCTGTAGAACGGGCTCTTTCAATCAGCACTATATGCATTCTATACATTCATCACCACACTGCAGATTTTATCAGGCCTATCCATCATACCTTACAAAGCATTCAACATCCTGAGAATATCATCTTTAAAAAAGGAAGAAAATCTAAGAGATTTAGTATATGAAACAAGAAATTAGTTCAAATGTTTAGGTTCTAAACATATACATTTTGCAATGGGTTAAATTGCTAAACCACCGCAGGGGAATAAAGCTCTGGGACATTTTTAGAGCAAAGGCAATGACATGTGCCAGAGGGTAACTGACAGACTGTCCTTGCTTTGACAAGTGAGTGAGGTAATAATGAGTCTTTCAAGTTTGTGACAAATTAGCATAGAAGAAATCAGGTAATAAGGGACGTAATCTAGTAGAGGCTTGGCACTTATTTTCTTTGATGGGGTTCTTATTCACACATGAAGTTTTAACGGTAACACATATTTGCAAAATGGTTTTTATTTCCAATAACATGCAGTCCTGTGCCCATTTACATAGGAGTAAGCCTCATTAACGCGGGTGGCGCTGTGGTCTAAACCACAGAGCCTATGGCTTGCCGAGCAGCTTGAATCCCCATGACGGGGTGAGCTCCCGTTGCTTGGTCCCTGCTCCTGCCAACCTAGCAGTTCAAAAGCACGTCAAAGTGCAAGTAGATAAATAGGTACTGCTCCGGCGGGAAGGTAAACGGCGTTTCCGTGTGCTGCTCTGGTTCCCCAGAAGCTGCTTAGTCATGCTGGCCACATGACCCGGAAGCTGTACGCCGGCTCCCTCAGCCAATAAAGCGAGATGAGCGCCGCAACCCCAGAGTCGGTCCCTTTACCTTTACCTTTAAGCCTCATTGGACTCAATGGGATTGACTTACGCATAGACATATACAGGGTCGGGGTTAATCCTAAAGCTTCAGTTGCACAAAAGACCAAAGGAGCAGTGTGGTTGTAATGTGTCCTGCCAGCAGAAAAGTCAGCAGATAAAGCGGGTTCTCCAATCATGGAGAGCACGGGTTGCGGAAGGGCTAACAGGACAACTTCCTTGTTACTGGGCGGGTTAGGCTAGTGGCCATAACAGGGGATTGGTGCTCAGCTTGTTACTGGGTAGATGTGCATGTTGCAAGTTAATGATTGACAGACATAGCTGTTTATTATCCTTGCACGTGGCTTGGGGTTTCACTTTTGCTGCGTGCAACGGATCTCCCGCCCGCCCTCCCTGTTTTGGGGCATTTTTGCTGCATTGACCTTGCTATGCCAAGGTCGCCTGCTTTGGAGAAAGGGCCTGGTAGGAATTTTGTCCATTTGGCTGATTGGCTGGTGCCATTTGGTTTTTGCCTACTGCGTAGCAAATTGTCACAACTTGTAAGGTTGCAGTTAGGCATTGGTTAAAATTGGTTGGTTTAGGGGCATGGATTGGCTGGGCCTGCCCCTAAGAAATTCTGCTGCAGGGGTATGGATTGGCTGGGCCTACCCCTGCAAATTGCTGAGGGTTTTCCGTTAAAGGAATCCAGGGCCTCAACATGCTCTTGTCCATGTCCCCGACAAGGGGCTTGGGCCACGCAGAGACCCTGGGAGCATTAGGGGGAGAGTTGAGGGCCTGACACCCAGCTCGGGACTCTCCCCCAATGGTGTTTACCCTCTCTGACTTCGCTGGCTAGCGGATGTCAGTTCTGTCCCAGGGCGGGGGACAGATAGTCGCAACCAATGCCTAAGCAACCACTCACATGGTTTGTATTTAAATAAAGTTGTGGCCAAAAATAATGCCAAAAACCTTAAACTTAATTGATGGTGTGATATGTGAATGATTTAGGAGGGAGGTGTCCAGGGCCTCGACACGCAACAGCTCACCGAAAAAGCCTTTTTTGGGGGGAGTGGGGGTGTTTCCTCTGCATTTTAGGAACATGGGAAAGTTGGTTGGATTTAATTGTAAGATTTAGTTCTCCATTATATAAAATGTCCCACAGGTCCATGGAAACAGAAAGGTCACCTTTGTGAATCAGCAAACAGCCATTCCACAAAAGGTCTTTATTAGCAGTAATTTAAAATGCTATCTTATTGTGTTTCCAAGCTTTTGAGCAGAACAGACAATAGGAGATAGGAATCTTAGGCTAGTCAAGACAATTGAAATGACCTACAAAGTTGGAGCTTTTAATTCGAAGTGTGTGTGTGTGGGGGGGGGGAATCAAATGTGTGATGTGTATAGGCATTTATAAATTGTAAACTGTGTGGGGTGGGGAAATGGAGAGGCAGAAATTAATTTCGTTTTTTTCTCCATTTCTTTGGTTCTATGTCAGTCTTGTCTCCCTTGCACAAGAATATTGTGCTGTCCCTTGAGGTGGGGGGACAGAGCAGCATCAGCTTCTAAGTCCTGTTAAATTTTCGTTTCTTGGAAAGTTGGCATAAACCTGTGCTGGTCTCAGCTCACTGATCTTCAGAAAGCATGCTAGTCTGACTATTTATCCATCTGCTCACTAGCATCTACTCTGACCAGCAGCTGCTTTCCAGTGGAAAGCAGCTGATGGTCAGAGTATGGCAGAGGTCTTTGCTATAACCCACCACCTGATCTTTATACCTGGAGCTGCCAGGGATTGAACCTGGGACATTTCTGATGCAATATGTGTGCTTTACTGCCACTGAGCAGTTAGGGGGATAGGGGGTTTCTGAGGAGGGCTTTGCCTGACATATAGGGATGGATTTCTTCTAGGCCTCTCCATGTCCAGAAGTGAGTTGGGTGGTGACAGACAGGGCCTTATCTGTGGTGGCACCTACGCTTGGATCTCCCTCTCAATTTTCAGGACCAGGTTTAGAAAAGCATTCTGTTTGCACAAGCCTCTCAGAGTATGCTAGTTATTTCTCAGAGTATGCTAGTTATTTAACTGTTTTTCTTTTGGTGATTTTATTTGTTTACTCCCTTTATTTTTTATAAGTTGTTTTGAGAGCTTAAGATAAGTGTGATTATAATCAATCAGTCAGTCGTTCGGACACTATCACAACTTCTTGCACTGTTTACTTCTTTAAATTGGCCCATAGGACTGGATTTAAGAAGAGTGCTGCTGGATCAGAGCAAAGACCTATTCAGTTCCGTATTCTGTCTTCATCATGGCCAACCAGATGCCTATGGGAAGGAAGCCCACAACCAGGACTTTGTGCAACATCACTGTCCCAGATTGTGATTCCTAGAAACTGGTATACAGAGGCATACTCCCTCTGGTAGTGAAGGTCATACAAAGCCATCACGGCTAGCAGTCATTTATAGCCTTATCCTCCATGAATCTGTATTATTATTATTACTATTATTATTATTATTATTATTATTATTACCACTATTACTTTTTATACCCCGCCTGTTTCCCTGACGGAACTCAAGGCAGCTTACAGATATAAACAAGAACTGCTAAAAACATAGAAAACCCAACCATTAAAATACAATTAAACAGTGATAGAATGAAAACTATATACGTATATAAAATCTGTTTAAAATATACCAATAATTACAATAACCAGTGCTATTCCACCCCCCACCCACCCCAGAACTCACCATGAATGCCTCCCTTGTTCTGTTATAATACCGGTAGCAATGGCACCCACATGAAAGGTGCCAGAACTGAGTTCCGGCAAGTTCCGGTGGAAAAGAAGTTCTGACAGTAACTCCTATTTTGAAGCCATCCAAGTTGGTGTCAATCACCAGATCATGTGGGAACAAATTCCATGCACTGTGTGAAGAAGCGCTTTCTTTTTGTCTGTCCCAAATGTTCAAACATTCGCCTTTACTGGATGGCCGTGAGTTCTATGAGAGGGATGAAAACTCACTCCCACTTGCCACTCTTTCAGTGCCATGAAAATCTCAGCTTTTTATTATATTGTGTTTTTTGGAATATGATTGCATTTTATTGTTTTTTTGCTTTTTTTTTTAAATAGCTACCAAGAGTGTTGCATGAGCACCAGAAGAGCAGGATATGAATCTTTGTATAAAATAAAATAATTCAAAAAGTGACAGAATGTCCTGTGTGGGAGTGGAACTCTCTCTCTCTCTCTCTCTCTGTTTGTTTTTCATTCTTTCCCAGGTAGCTGGCCTCAGTAATGCAAAACAGAACAGAACAAAACAAAAAACAAAGCAAAAATAGCACCTCCAAGGTCACTTCACTCAGCCACACGAAATACAGCTGAAACTGGATATTCAAGAAAAGTCAGAGACATGTAGCAACCTGCAGGATGGTTGTCTAGCACTTCCTATTACCTAATTAAGAAGGGGGACCCTGAA
This sequence comes from Darevskia mixta, assembly GCA_034641385.1. Classification (NCBI taxonomy): domain Eukaryota; kingdom Metazoa; phylum Chordata; class Lepidosauria; order Squamata; family Lacertidae; genus Darevskia; species Darevskia mixta. The sequence continues at coordinate 5,737,011 of JAWWNH010000061.1, read as the reverse complement.
CTGTCAAAGAGGCATTTTCATGTTCTGTGGCGATCATGATTTCTTCCTCTTTTTTTCAGTAATAAAAACTGTTGCAAATAACTAGGGATTGCCTGTTAGCCCTTTGACTTCCCTGGATTATTATTCTTTCTTCCTTCCTGGTTAAAAAGAAGAAGAAGAAGTCACCAGTGGGAGGAAGACAATTACATGAGCTGTGATTCACATTACCATCCTTCTCTGTATCAAAGCTGTAATTTAAAAATACATAGCAAAAGTAATTGCTATTTCGGATGTGTCCTTTAAAAGCAAAACAAGAGGAAAATGAATGGCACAGCTTTCATGGACAGTGCTTCAATAGAAGACAAAACTATTTAGAACAGTCAGTCCCCACAGTTAATTTCAAAAAGGAGAGGTCCCTGAGCATCAGTCTGTTTTGAAGGTGCAAAGTCTGGTGTGGTAATCCAATATATGTAGAAAAGTGACTGTGGTTATGGGTTAGGGTGAGGGAAAAATTCAATTCGGTTTTCATTTAAAGGTGACTTTACCTCTTTCATAATTTATAAAACAATATGTGAACCAAAACATGCTCCTTTCAAAATTCACACTTCTCTGAATTTTGCAATGCAGTTCTTCAGCCAACTAATGTGTACAAAGATGCATACACTGGTGTTAAAGTGTACAGTACATGTAAATGCATATATTGGTAAAAAAACAAAATAAAATACACAAATGCATTGTACTGGGGAAAATTTGCTTTCCAAAATGTGATATTAAGCAAAATTGCATACAAAAATGTGCATGTCAGGAGAAACTCAAACTAAAATGCTGATGAATAATTTTTTAAGACAATAAATGCAAAGAGATGTGGAAATGTGGAAAACTGAACTTAAGATCAGAAAAATGAGAAACCAAGGGAAGCCAAAAGTTGCAAATTCACCTATCCCAAGTTATAAGAAAGGTGGTCTGCACATGCTAAGTCGCCCTTCTTCACGACTGGTTGATGTTTCCTAGAGATGAAACCATGGCACTGGCTCTGAAGCTAGCTCCCACTTAATTCCAAGGTGACCTGAAGCATCACTATTTGTGAGAGGACTTCAGTCACATACTGGAGATTTAGGTTTGTGCAATTAAAGTGGATTAAAGTGCTCTGTTGCAACAAATCCACTTTGCAGGGGGAAACGTGGACCTTTTGACTTTAGGAAAGTGACAGAGAAGTGCAGGGGGGAAAGGGTGGGATGAACGACTGATTGATGAGAAGACATATAACTGCTGCACAAACAAATCAGGATGAACGATCGTTGTTATATACTGTAACCTCCTTGCAAACAAATCAGAATGAATGTGCAATGGAGACCAGGCACAGTCTGACCTCCATGTAAGCATTGTGCAAGCAAATCAGGACAAGTCCATTGTCTGGGATTGAAACTGGGACTTTCTACACGCAAAGCATCTGCTCTATTGCAGAGTTATGGCCCTACCTCTAAATGAGGGAGCTTGAGTAGCTGTTGAGTCAGTGCTGGAGTAGTTTGGATTCAGTGTCAGTGTCAGCCACTACCGTCTACTTAGGACTGAACATGGAACTTCTGGTTTTTGGCTTATTTTCACTTGGACTGATCTGTAGCTTGGGGTGGCATTCTCCAAGCCGCACTGGCAGCTGACCTCTCGCCATTTAGAGTTGCTTTCTGAAATCTGGGCAATGATAAGCTAGCCTGTAGTTTGAATAACATTCTTCTATATTTCCCTCTTGATTAATATTTATTATTATTAAGAAGGTTTATAGACCACTCACATTATAAAAGTTCAGAGTAGTGCACAGAAAACCAAAAGGTAGCATAAAATATTCATGAAAAAGCAAGGCAGTTAAAATAATAGCAAAACACAAGAAGATGATCAGCTGACTTTTTTTTTTAAAAAAAGAATAATAATAATTCAGACAAATTATTTTAAAAATTGGGTAAATTATTTGGGTAAAGAAAAAAATGTTTTAAGCATAGAATAGATTTTGGAGCATGCCTTATCTTGAGTGGTTATGAATTCCACACTAAAGGGGCCACCACACAGAAAGCCCAACTTTAGGTGGGCACAAGGCAGAGAGTAGGAGCTGTCCATAGTAACAGGAGGTCTTCTACCATGGAATGTAATGGATAGATAGGGGTGTAAGGAGAGAGGCAGTTTCTCAAGAAGCCTGGTCCCAAGTTGCTTAGGGATTTGTAAACAAGTAGCAATACCTTAAACCTATCCTGGCAGCTTATAGGCAGCCAATGCAGCTGATTCAACAAAGATGTCATGTGTTGACGATGGTTTGCTTTGGACAGCAACCTTACAGCAGCAGCATTTTGTTCTAACTGCAGTTGCTGGATCATCCGCAAGGGCAGCCCAGGGAAGGGTTGTAGCTTAGTGATACAGCATCTGCCTTTTATGGAGAACATCCCAGGATCAATCTCAGGCATCTCCAGGTAGAGCTGGGGAAAGATTCCACTCTGGAGAACCACTGCCAGTCAGTGTGGATAATACCACTAGATGGACCAGTGATTTGACTCAGTATAAGGCAGCTTTTTCTCTTCCTTTTGGGACATTACAGTAATCTTTTATGAAGCCATGGACCACTGTGGTCAGATTATCGCTGCCCAGGAATAACTGAAACTGGTAAAAGGCACTCCTAGGTATTGAAGTCACTTGAGTCCCAAGTGACAAAGATGTATCAATGAGTACCCCTAACTGCAAACTCACACCTTTCGACAAAGTGTGATTGGAACTCTACATACACTCTTACTAAAGGCTCTTAGGAACAGTATTAAAATAGCTGCATTCAAGGGCTTGGTCCTTAAGCAAGCTATACATACGCAGCAATAGAGACTCTCAAAGCACTGCTGTGAATGTGAGAACATACATGTCACCCTACCTTGCTGAGAACAATATTTGAAAAGTATGTTCAATACCATATACATATCTTTTCCTGAAAAGATTGTTCTCATTGCATCTAGTTATTTTTGATATTAAAAGCACTTTTCAGGAAGAGGAAGAAAAGAATGGAAAGGAGCTGAGGTTAGCTTGTTATCAAGGTATGACTAAGATGCAAAGATTGATAGAAATTGCCAGGCTATTGTTCTTGAAATAGAAATCTTGAAAGCAAAGAAAATGTCAGCCAGATAAAGTTTAAGTAAAATCTTGACAACGGTTGCTTGTTCTGGCAACCACTGGTTAGGAGTGAGCAGTGTTCATATTGCAACAGCCATACAAATATATATCAGGGACTTGTATAGTCAATAATAATAATAATAATAATAATAATAATAATAATACACACACACACACACACACACACACGTTTAAAAACCAGGCTCAGGGTGGCTAACAGCAAATATAAAACATTGATTGAAATGCGACTTAAAAACAGCACAAAACAGCATAGAATAAAACATAAAATGCAGCATCAATATCAATAAAATTCAAAAATACAGGGGTCATTTTTGGAAGGAAAAAAAAACCCCAGTCAGTAAACATCGAATGATCACCAGGGCTAACTGGCCAAGTTGGTCCTACTAGGGCCAGCAAGGAGGTGTGTGAATAAGAATTTAAATGTGGGGTCCCAGAAAGGGTTTCTTCATAGAAGAGGAAAGGGAAAAGGGAATAGAGGATCAGGCTAATTCAAATTGAAGGCCAGGCGGAATATCTCTGTCTTACAGGCCCTGCGGAAGGAGATCAAGTCCTGCAGGGCCCTAATCTTGTGGGACAGAGCATTCCACCAGGTCGGAGCCGACACTGAAAAAGCCCTGGCCCTGGTGGAGGATAGTCTGGCTTCTTTAGGGCCCAGGACCTTTAAGCTATTATTATTCATGCTGAATATTCATGCTCTTTCAACAGGAGCAGCAAATGATGCCTTGTGCTTTTAACATCTGTGTGTCTGGCACATATTAAGCAGGAAAAACCATTTTTAGTTTGAAAATGATATTATGGGGAAAGCCTCGCCTGTTGACATTTTGTCTGACGTTTTATTACTTGTGTGTGGCTCCTGATTTACTTTTGGATCCTATACTTCTGCATATCAGCTTGTGCAACATACTGAATGCTGAACTTCTTTTGCCTAGACTGAACTAAAAAGTTCATTTGGATTAGCTTGAACTGAACTAGTTCATTTTGCAAAAGGACAAACTGGAACATTCCTTTTTGGACAGGATGAACTTGAACTAGTTTCTTTTTAAAAGTGAACTTTCCAGGCACTGCTTTCCCATTCACTTGTTAGAGCTTGCTTCAAAATGCACTATGCACCACATGATGAACGCCATCTCTTTTATAGGTTGAGGTGTGTGTTTGGACATATAATGAACACATGCAGACTTCAGGGCCACAAGATTCTTATAGGATCATTGCAACATTGCACCAATCAGGAATTGTCATGGGATATTTCCTCCACTGTAGCAGATAGTTAATCTCTTGCGTGTCGAGGTCCCCAAGCCACCACCCTAAATAACTCACACTACACACAGTAATTTAAGTTTAAGGTTTTTGGCATGATTTTGGCCACAACTTTTATTAAAATACAAAATGTGAGTGGTTGCTTAGGCATTGGTTCCAACTAGCTGCCCTCTCCTGGGGGCAGACTGACATCCGCCCGGTTAGCGAAGTTAGTACAGGGGAAAACACCTTTGGGGAGAGAATGGGGGGTCGGGGTCCCAGGCCCTCACCTCTCCCCAAATGTTCCCAGGGGCTCTTGCGTGGCCCTGGCCCCTGACCGGGGGATACGGACAAAAGCATGATGAGCCCCTGGATTCCTTTAACGGAATTCCCCGTGCAGCAGCATTGGAGGGGCAGGCACAGCCAACCACATCCCCTCCACCAACCAAATTCATAACCAATGCCTAACCACAACCTTACAAGTTGTGACTAATTGCTACGCAGTAGGCGAAAACCAAATGGCAACAGCCAATCAACCAGATGGAAAAATTCCTACCAGGCCCCTGCCCCAAAAGCAGACGACCCCATGACAGGCATAGCAAGGTCAACGCACAAGCCTAAATAAAGGGAGGGAGGGAGGGTGATCCGATGCACGCAGCAAAGAGGGCCGCATGCTGCCTGCACTGGGAATATATAACCTCTGAGCTGTCCATCAAAAATTGCTACACAACATTCTCCCCAGCAACCCGCAGGGCCCAATCACCTGCCATGGTCATCTATCCTAACCCGCCCAGCAACAGTGGGGTGACTTGTTAGTCCCCACCGCAACACGTGCTCTCCATGAAGGAGAACCCGCTTTGCCTTCCTGTTGATGCACAAGCCTGCATTTGTTTGTTTTCTTGCATATACAGTGGTACCTCGGGTTAAGTACGCTTCAGGTTAATATGCTTCAGGTTGAGAACTCCGCTAAGAACAGAAATCGTGCTCTGGCGGCGCAGCGGCAACAGGAGGCCCCATTAGCTAAAGTGGTGCTTCAGGTTAAGTACGCTTCAGGTTAAGAACGGACCTCCGGAACGAAATAAGTACTTAACCCGAGGTACCACTGTGTGTGTGTGTGTGTGTGTATACATTCTATATATCCTAGAATGGCTTACAAATTACTGTCACTGCCCTCAGAACACAAAAGGGAAAAGGATGGGAGGGAGAAGGAAACAAGCCAACTCAAATTCAAGTTATTCAGAGGATTTTCCTCAGAATCACAGTAGGGGAATAAAGGATTAAATTCCTTCTCTATGTCTGCTGTGGATTATCAATTCCTCCAGCTGATTCAATTTCTACTTTAGAAACCTTGCACATTAGATACAAATACGGCATTTAACATCTCATGTAGCTTGGCCTTGAAACCCAGAAGAGCTGCCGCCAGTCTGTGACAATACTGAGCTAGATGGACCAAATGGTCAGAGGCCCTTTCATTTCATTGTGAATACACAGCATGCTGATGCTTCATTTCTGCCCCAAGCCTGCACTGCCAGGAAATAAGCCATGTTCTGGCCTGCATTGCATATGAATGCAGGATCCTGGTTTGTTTAGAAACAAAGCATGAGTCCAGGTTTAAACATAATGCTAAGCACATTGTGGCTTCTTTCCTAGAAGTGCAGCAGCAGCAGCAAAGCACATGTGATTTCAGCAGCATGTGTTGTTGTTGTTGTTCAGTCGTTCAGTCGTGTCCGACTCTTCGTGACCCCATGGACCAGAGCACGCCAGGCACGCCTATCCTTCACTGCCTCTCGCAGTTTGTAGCAGCCTGCAAGTAGTAGTCACATTAAACCAGTTTGTGTTTTTTTACAGTATAAACTATAAAGTGATCATGAATCATAGAACACACATAGCTGATCATAGAAGTGCAGAGTTGGAAGGGACCACATGAGTAATCTAGTCCAACCCCAAGCAATGCAGGAATATTTTCCCCAACATGGGGCTTGAACCCACAACCCTGAGATTAAGTGTCCCATGCTCTACCAGCTGAGCTATTCATCCAGCTTAATGTGTGAATCAGGATGATATAAGGCAACACCAATTATTATTATTATTATTATTATTAATAATAATAATAATAATAATAATAATAATATATTAATACCCCGCCCATCTGGCTGGGTTTCTCCAGCAACTCTGGGCAGCTTCCAGCAGAATATTAAAATACAATGATATATTAAAATACAATGATTATGTTTCTAGGTCAGTTTTTCCAAAGTGTGTGGGGTGTCATTTCCTTTACAGGTTGTGTGTGTGTTACATAGAAGACAGGTGCTATACATTGACATTCTGATATATCTTCATGTCATATTTCACTGAGAACCTGTGAGGTGTAGAGAATGTCTTTTCAGTGATGGCATCCTTGATGTGGAATACTCTCTGCCAGTACACTAGACTGATGACAACTGTTGTCTTTTCAGCAGCTGGAGGATATCCATGTGTGAAAACCCACTGCTCTCAAAACCTCTCCTAAACCAACTTGTACTATGTAAACTGCTTTAAGAACTTCTTGTTGTTGATGAAAATCAGGACATAGAGTATAATAAATAAATAACTCTCTTTTTCCTAGTGCCTTACATACCTCAGAGGTTCATTAAAAGTTCCATGTCATCACTTGTGCATTAAATTGACTCAAAGGATTTAAATTTTTTTTGGTCACGCTACAGGTGTTAATTAACTTACCAGTGCTAGGGTATCTGCTGTTTTGTTTGTTTTTTGTTTGTTTCCAGCTACACTATAGGTGGTAACAAAATCATCTCAGCAATGCAGAGTAGAATCATAGAACTGTATAGTTGGAAGGAAACCCAAGGGGCATCGAGCCCAACCCCCTGCAATGCAGGAATCTCAACTAAAAGATCCATGACAGATGGACATCCAACTTTTGCTTAAAAACATCAAAGGAAATACAGTCCACCACTTCTTGTGGAAGTCTGTTCCACTGTCGAATAGCTCTTACTGTCGGAAAGTTCTTCCTGATGTTTAGTTGGAATCTCTTGTAACTATAATCCATGCACAAATCTGCTGTTGTAAAAAAGTAAATGTTTGCCTATTTAACATACATGTAAGTCACTCACTGTAATTTTTGCACCTCATTGCCATTCAGCTCCCACCTTACTATTTTCACTTTTATATACCTGCTAACTAAGATTTCACTGCATTCAGCTGATGATGTGATCCCGAGCCCATGAAGCCTCTGTCACAATAAATGTGTTAGTGTTTAAGGTGCTACTCTTTGTTGTTTCTACCTGAGGGGATCACTATGGGGACAAACAGAGTGACCCTATGGATGCAACCCCAATCCCTTTGAAGGAAGGAGAGAGAATTAATGTAATACCGTACATGTCTCATCTCTCTCCCGTTAGAATCTGCTTTGTATGCAAGAGAACCTTGAGATTTTTCTCGCAATAATTTTAAATGATGACTAGGATCTAGGAAAACTCTTATGGACATATTTAGCCTTATATGTATCTTTAAGATGCATTCCGTTTTGTATCATGTATAACCACAGACATAAAAGTGTCCTAAATGCTTTCTTGGAAAAGAATGCATTCCTGAAATGGAGAGTTAATGAGAATTCTGGGTACTGGGTACTATGACAGTAAATCAAGACTAGGAGCTGGAATGTGAAGGAAAGATTAAATGTCCATTAACGGGTGACATCATTGAGAGTAAAGTTGATGCAGTTAAGCAATGTGGGCCAAATAATATCAATGAGGGAAAAACCCACCGATGATTCAGGAGGCAAGGGAGTGTGATTAAAGCCTTCATTATGAAAAAAGAGAGAAAGCAATTTAATAAATAACATAATAATAATAAATTTTATTAATACCCCGCCCTTCCCAGCCGAAACCGGGCTCAGGGCGGCTAACATCAATAAAATTACAATAAAGTATAAAAGAAAGAAAAAACCGTTAATACAGGTTAAAATACAATTTAAAATTTAAAATGCCGCTTCATTTATCGCCCATAATCAAAATCATAAGGGGAGGAAACATCAGACTGAGTCCAACCCGAAGGCCAGGCAGAACAGCTCTGTCTTGCAGGCCCTGCGGAAAGATGTCAAATCCCGCAGGGCCCTGCTCTCTTGTGACAGAGCGTTCCACCAAGTTGGGGCCAGTACTGAAAAGGCCTTGGCCCTAGTTGAGACCAGTCTAACAACCTTGTGGCTCGGGACCTCCAAAATGTTGTTGTTTGTGGACCTTAAGGTCCTCTGCGGGGCATACCAGGAGAGGCGGTCCCATAGGTAAATTATGCAGATGTATGGAACTTTTTGTCATAACAGCAGCTTGTAAAACCTGTATATTTTCTAGGCACCTGCAATGAAAGCTTCTTCTAGCTAATTCAAAACAATCTCCCCCCCAAATTGTCATTTGTACATTGTGTAATAAAAAATTTAAGGTCTTATATATAAATAATAAATGTTCATAAATGTACCAAGCAAACATGTACATAAATATATATACCACATGTCTGAAGCAGCACAGGAAGACAGTCCTGAAATCATTTTAACTCCCAAACTGACCAAATGTTTCTCTACAAGGAGGGAGGAAATGAAAAAAACCTTCCCATTGTCTCAGGAATTAAGTAATTACCATCTCAAAGGAATGGCCAGACTACCAGAAAAGGCAATCAGATAAGGCATTACCAGTATCAGATAACCTGGCAGACAGGAAAAACAACAACATTCAAATTTCTGTTGTAGACCGCCTTTTCTGTGATGTATGTATGATGTTTCTGGGGTTGGTCTATATAAGAGCAGGTACACCTTTGTTCTGGGTCCTTCTCCTCTCTCCTGCATGTGAGGGGAGCACCCTGTTGCAACAGCTTTAATAAAGATCAGACTTACTAGCTGCTTTGCTTCTCAATATTCTCTGGCTGGCCTCTGTTATTTTCTCCTATCGACGGAGAACCAGAAAGGACTCTATCAGGGCTCTTGTGTACCCCATAAAGGAATAAGGGGAGATTTTGTTTACAATTGGGCCACCTGGCTGCAAATTTCCCATTGTTTGACCCCCTTGTCTCTAACCTCTCTGAGTCCACACACACACACACACACACACACACACACACACACGTGTGCCCCTTCCTTTGGTTGATCCTTTCCATTACTCTCATTTGTTTATTTGTTTGAAACATCAGTAGACTGCATTTCATTACCTCCAGTTTATTTTTCTTCATTCACAACACTACAGTGAGCCAGTGTGGTGTAGTGGTTAAGAGCGGTAGACTCGTAATCTGGGGAACCGGGTTCGCTTCTCCGCTCCTCCACATGCAGCTGCTGAGTGACCTTGGGCTAGTCACACTTCTTTGAAGTCTCTCAGCCCCACTCACCTCACAGAGTGTTTGTTGTGGGGGAGGAAGGGAAAGGAGAATGTTAGCCGCTTTGAGACTCCTTCGGGTAGTGATAAAGTGGGATATCAAATCCAAACTCTTCTCTTCTTCTCTTCTACATCCAGGAGACAGCCCAGGCACTACAAAGCCTCTTCTGATCCAGTTGTTAGGGAGGAATAGAGCTGAGTATCATCAGCATAATGATGGCAGCTTACCCCAGACTTTCTAATGACCCCTCCCAACAGCTTCATTTAAATGTTTAATTCCGATAGAGATAAAATAGCAATCTGTGGCACTGCTTTCCCCTGCTGAACTTCTTGCTGGTCCCTAATTAGCTGGCTGTCTAATCTTTCCACTTCCTTCTGGGACCCTGTCTTCTCTAGGTCTCAGTCTATTCAGAAAATCTTAAGGTTGGCCCTTGCTCTTAAAAGTGGCACCAGAGGCAGAGTGCAGTGACAAATTATTAACTCTGCGGTGCCTATTATCAGTAAGGATTGTTGAATTTTGTTTCTCATCCCAGTCTCCTCTCATTTAGCTTTCCATGCCCTCCTGCCAACCACCAGTAATAGCATGCAATCAGAACTCATTGTTAAGTTACACAAAGAAAGTCAGTAACAAGTCTAACAATTCATAGCAATATCATGACACTGCAAAGATAACATTTTCTACCATGTTGTTTTGAGAGAGAGTAGTTCTCATTTAAAACTCAACAAGCACACTGCTAATAAACCAAGGTTATTGAGAAACAGAGCAATCAGTCTAAAATGAGTGGTCTCTCTAAAATGATTTCCCCCCCCACTTTCGCTGATAGGAAACCAGTTAACAATAACATTTGAGCTGGGGAGTAGTATGGATTAGCTGTTATAATGAAGGTGATATAGCAAAAGTGCACTTACAATTATTTCGTCTCATAATGTAGCATCAAGTGAGAGGGCAAATAGCACTGAAGGCTTGTCTCATAATGGATAATTTAAAAATGAAACGAAAAACAACACATCTCAAAGCAAATTGCGGACTACTGGCTGTTGTTCATGCACTCCAATCCCTGTCTACATACAGCCCGGATTTGGAACAAGCAAAGGAAAACCAGGGTGCATGACTGCATAGCATAGGCCCTTCCATACGCTATCCTACTTCTCTTCCCTTTGTAGTTTACTGCTAATTTTAATTATTTTAAAAATATTTTTAATTACTTGATTTTACTGTTTTTATTTATAGTTTCAATATATCCTCCAAACCACTTAGTGGTTTTGTTGCAGTGAAGCAGTATATAAATTTTGTTAAATGAATAAATAAATCTAAGGTAGGGGCTGATCCGTATATTATCTAGGGACTTGTTAAGATGGGCCTTATTTTGCAGTAATTGCTGCAGTCTTTAGATAAGAGGTAGCCAATATGACACACTTCAGATGTTGGACTACAACTACTATCATTCCTGAGTCATGACCATGCTGGCTGGGCCTGATAGGAAGTTTAATCAAGTAGCCTATGGAGAGCCCCACATTGACTCCCCCTGCTTAAAACTGTATATTTGTAGATGTTTCATCATACCCTCCAACATTTATCCAATGAAAATAGGGATGTCCCATTCCATAATGGAATAATACTTATTTATTTATATATACACTACCCATCTGACTGGATTGCCCCAGCCACTCTGGGCAGCTTCAAACATATATAAAAACATAATAGAACATTAAACATTAAAATCTTCCCATCACAGGGCTGTTTTCATACAGGTATGTCTTCTAAAGGTTGTATAGTTACTTATTTCCTTTGCTCGGGGGGGGGGGTGTCACATGACTCCATACCCTCCAACATTTCTCCAATGAAAATAGGGACATCCTAAGAAAAAGCAGGACATTCCGGGATCAAATGAGAAACCAAGACGGCTTTTGTAAATCCGGGACTGTCCCTGGAAAATAGGGGCACTTGGAGGATCTGTTTCATTGTTTGCTTTTGTTTTTTTCATACAACAGCTGTTCTGTGACTGGGTTGGGCAGGAAGAGGTGGAAAGGGAATTACTGGCAGACAATCTGTATGGATTGACCCTCTTGATCATATCTCTGGAGACCTTTGATTAGCAATTTGTATGATAGAAAGAGTTAGCTCCTTCCAATCTATGTCAAGAGTGGGAAGGAGAGGAAGAAAGGACCTTTTGCAGAACTGACAGTAGATTTAAGGATACCCATGATCTGGACATATTGAAATTTGCCAGCAGGACAAGGCAGGAGAGTCCAATAAAGGACAACACCCAGATGGACAACAATTTAACTGTACCTTTAATGTGATTGTAGATGAATTAATTAGTGGGAAAGTGCTTTGTTTGGCCACAAGAGAGATTAGTTATTTGAATACAGGCCAATATATGTGCCAATGGACAGTAATTCGTCATGGAAAACATGGGAAATGTTGTTGCTTTAGGATTAACTGCTTTTGAGGTCTTCCCTGTAGCAGAAGGTTGGGAAATATTTAGAGAATGAGCAGTGTGGGAATGTGTGCTGCTTATGACTAGTGCCAGGTTCACTTCCCTCCAGGGGTGCCAACTTGAATAAAATATTGTGGGGGCCCATATAAGCCCTGCCCTGCATAATTGATCACATGACACAGTGCACACACACCATTTGAATGGGAATGCCCATCAACTGTGTGGGGGCCCAGCCCCCTCAACTATTTTATTGTGGGGGCCGAAGTCCCCACGGCCTCTAGGAGCTGGCTCCTATGCTTCTTCCCAGATTCTGACACAATGGAAGCTAGTGTGGTGTAGTGGTTAGAATGCTAGACTATGACTTGGGAGACCAGGTTTAAAATCCCTACTCAGCCATAAAGCTCATTGGGTGACCTTGTGCCAGTCACTGCCTCTCAGCCTAACAGGGTTGTTGTGAAGCTTAAATGAGGAGAAGGAGAGCCATGTATGCCCCCTTGAGCTCCTTGGAGAAAAAAGTAGGCTAAATGTAATAAACAAACAAACAAGCAAGCAAGCAAGCAACTCATAGGCTTGCTTACCATTATATCTGAACCAGTGGTTATGGTTTGCTTCTCTCCAAACAAACAATGAGCAGAAACCAAGGTTTATTTTTGGCTTACTGCTCATGGTTTGCTTTGCTTGCTGGTCATCTCCACCTGTGATACTTGTGTCCCAAAGTCACATGACCTACACCCATGATTGTTTTGAATTCTAGGTTAAGTTTTCTTGCAACCTGCCAAAGGCTGCTGCAAATGCCCTTTAAAAACAAACAAACAACATTCAGTCCAAATTTCTAAACTTCAAAGGAAGTCACCATACTGTATATATTTTTTCTAAAACAACTAATATTGCCATTTGTGATATGACTATATAAAGGCAGATATATCAGCACCCATGAACTGCAATTCTCTTTTAGAATCACATAGCTGTGTTACAGTGTATTATTATGGTTAGTTGAATAAAACATGTAGTTCTTCCCAACATTTTCAGATAAACAACGCTACAACAGCCTGGAGCCTGTACCCAGATTTACAAATGTGAACACTGCCTTTGAACAAGAGAGAGAGAAAATCTTCTCCTGAACCATGTGGTGGACCAGATTGTTCCATCATTCTTGCCAATGTTACAAAAAAAGGGGGGGATGACAGACTCAAGTGCCTTGTTTTTTCTTCACTTGCTAGCTTTTTCTGTGATGCTCTAAAGTCACAAGTGATGCCATATGAAAGCAAAACTATCAAGACACCCTCGAATGTGCGTTGGAAGAGCCAATCTTAAAGGGCAACATTTCCATGAAATTTTGAGGTCTGTCTGTAAACAGGTGTTGCCAGGTATTGCCCTGCTACCTTGGCTCATACAGTTTCCATTTTGTTTTGCTTGTAAACAAGCATAGCATTTATGCAGAGACTTGACTTCAGAGGACAAAATCCAATGGGAGAACATTACCCATCACAATCTCTTCATTGTCATGAACAAGGGAGTGGCTCACCACACCTGCTGTTCAGAAACCTGGGACCTCTGGAATGTGCAAATGTCTTGCCTTGACCTATTTCTATTAATTAAAAAAAAGTCTCACAGAACATCTTTTGATTGGCTTCCAAACAACCACACACAACTGAAAATCCAAGGAAAGCAACACACCTTCAAACCCCTCCTCACTTGTTGAAATCAACTAAATTTCTTGTTTTTGTGCTTGGAAAACCTCCTCCCAGGATCATCTGTGTTTCCCCCCTTTTGTCCTCCAGCACTCATTTGCACCTCCAGTTCCCTTTCCAACTCAGCAGCAGTGCCCCTCCTGGCAGCAGCTAGGTAGAATGAGATCTCCCCAGAAGCTGGTGCTGCCTCTCCAATGGAAGTGGGGTGGGTGGATCGCTGCCCCTTCATCTACCCAGAAAAGGACAGCACAATGGCAGCAAAATATAAATACAACAGGTAGAGAACATTAAAGACATTTTAATCATTTAATTGTATGAGCCATAGTCAATTAAACTTGCATAAGGAAACAAATATACGTATGATGCCAAAAACATGCATTCTTTGTTTTAAAGTGATGCATGTCAGAGTTATAGCAGGCACATTCCTTCCTATATAAGACAAAAGAGAAAGATGCTGCTTATTATCTTCAGTTTTCCTAGCTAGCTAGCTAGCTTGTATCCAATGTCAGTTCTCCTCAGAATTTACCCATTGAAATTAATGAACATGAGAAATTTAGTTAAAGGTAGATAGCCGTGTTGGTCTGTCATAGTCAAAACAAAACAAAATAAAAAAATTCCTTCCAGTAGCACCTTAGAGACCAACTGCAAGTTTCTTGGTGAGGTTGATGGACTTCCATTTCATGCGGCTCAATGTGGTGCCTTCCATAGTTCCAGTTAAAGGTAGATAGCCGTGTTGGTCTGTCATAGTCAAACAACAACAACAACAACAACAAAACAAAGAACCAAGAACAAACCAAGAACAAACTTAGTTGGTCTCTAAGGTGCTACTGGAAGGAATTTTTTAATTTTATTTTGTTATGAGAAATTTAGTTCCACTAATTTCAGTGGATCTACTTTGAGCAGCATTTAGTTGGCTAAAACTCTCTCTCTCTCTCTCTCTCTCTCTCTCTCTCTCTCTCTCTCTCTCTGTGTGTGTGTGTGTGTGTGTGTGAGAGAGAGAGAGAGAGAGAGAGAGAGATGGTTTGAAAGCCTTGATTCATAATGTATTTAATTCTGGATTGTTGGTAATCCTCTGGAATTTCTGTGGTAGCTTATTAGGTTTTCATAACACACACACACACACACACACACACACACACACACACACACTGAATCAGGGCAATTTTTACTTGATTAATTGAGGAAGGGTGCTTTTAGTCTAACAAATTAATATACTAAGCACTGTAGCCCTAAAAATAAAGCGCCTTGATGGGGCTGAAGGGAGATAGGGGAAAATACTAGGTGTTAGGTAAAGCACAGAATTGTGTCCCTGTTTTTAGCTGGGAAACAGTGGAGAGCAGAAATAAATGTTTTACATATGACTCTCATTATTTTCTGGGAGAGATTCAAGTGCATACTGGAAATTTAAGCTTGTACAATTAAACTGGATTCAATGCTTTGCATTCCTAATGCAACAAATCCATTTCTTAATATTCTTATTATTATTTATTAAATTTCTATGCTGCCTTTCATCCAAAGATTTGTTACAATATAAAAACACAAAATGCATACCATAATAACAAACAAAAATAACACCCCCCCCCATAGTGTCATAGATTGTTTAATTAGCCAAAGACCTGGGAGGAGAGGAATGTTTTTGCATGGTGCCTAAAGGTGAACCTCCCTGGGGAGGTTCAAACCGGGAGCAGAAAATGCCCATTCTCTTATTGCCATCCTCTGGATCTCTCTCAGAGGAGGCACATGAAGGAGGGCCTCAGATGATGATTTTTAATGACTTTTGCTATTAGGAAAATAATGTGCAAATACTGAAAAGTGTGGGGAAAACAAGTAATCAATGGGAACATGTGTAAACACCTGCAAGCAAACCAGGATGAATATTCATTGTCGTGTAACTACCACCTACAAAATCAGAATGAATGCTCAATAAAGACTGGACATAGTCTAACCACTGTGTAAGCGAATCAGAATGAATGGTCATCTGGACTGGAGGAGCCCTGTTTGTGTAGTGTGTACCACCACAAATGCAGTCTTTTAACAGTATTTGTGCAAATCTGCCCAAAAAAGTCCCTGCCTTGCATTAGGTATTTCTAGTTAGTCACTCAAGCACGAGTTTTTAAGGTCACTGGGCACAGATTGTTTCAAGGAAATGGCATGGGCAGGAGGAATAAATATTGCTTCTCCTACACCTTTTAGCTCCTACAAAGAAGCCAAGCCAGATGCCCAAACAAATGGCTGCAGTGACTGTTTCCTCTGCTATGTCACAGGAAATTGTGGGAGAGAGAATTAATCATAGGAATGGTGCTAAAAAATTTGCTGAATCCTAGCCATGCCTCAATTGAAAACTGGGGATTTGCATCTTTGGGCCCTTATCATATTACTTTGTGAAGCCATGGTTGGCTGCACAAATCTATAGATACTTACAAATGCAAATGTGGGAAGCCTAAGAAGAGACCACAATATTCAGAGAAAGGGAATGCACAGTCAGAAGTGTGAAAATCTGCAGAATGCACATCTCTGGAAAATATACACCTCCCTACATTGCTTGCATTTTCACACATCCAAAGGCAAACTTGGCCTTGATTACAGGGCATCTCAGCTCAGGAAGACTGCTTACAAAGGATTGAGAATAGGCTTTATAAGGTTTATTATAAAGCATCCAGAGTAGTAAACACCAACCTTTTAAAGATCTTAATGTTGATAAGAACATAAGAAGAGCCTGCTGGATCAGGCCAATGGCCCATCTGTTTTCACAGTGGCTGATCAGATGCCTGTGGAAAACCCACAAGCAGGATTCAAGCACAAGAGCACTCTTCCATCCTGCTACTCTTAAAAAAAAACAAATGGAAATCTAGCACAACAGATGAGACCCACCATAAATCAGACCATGTGTGGGTCCTAATCTACTTGTTGGACCAATACTCTAGAGGCCAAATAATTTGGGAAATGATGTAGGCATTGAGTAATTCTAGCTAAATATTTATTTATTATTTAAAATATTTATAGATAGCCCCTGCATATAAATTATCAATGTGGTGCAAAACATAAAGTCAGTAGAACATGACAATCTTAATCTTGAGGTCATGGGTTCGAGCCCCATGTTGAGTAAAAGATTCATGCGTTGCAGAGGGTTGAACTAGATGATCCATATGGTCCCTTCGAACTCTACAGTTCTATGATTCTCATTTTAATTTATTGGGCACCATCCAGTCCTTCACTGCATTCAGGCATTGTTCCAGGGCTTGCACAGCCACTCCTGATTAAGATGTTATGGAGAAATAGAGCTGTGTGTCATCAGATTACTGATGACACTGTGCTCCAAAACTCTGAATGGCTGCTCCTGACTCATTTATTTAGATGCTAAATAGCATTGGGGACAAAATAGTGCCCTGCAGAACCCCATAGCACAATGGCAGCCACCAAGGAGCATTCTGCCAATGCTCTTTGGACTCAGCAGCACAGGCAGGAATTGAAGTACCAGTAATACAGTGATTCTGATAGCCACCCTGAACAACTGGTCCAGGATACAATGGTTAATGGTATCAAACACCACTTAAAGATTGAGTAACACAGGGTTGCTTTTCATAAAGGACATCTATCAGGGAGATCAAGGCTGGTTCAGTCCCAAAACGTGGGTTAAACCCAGATAATTAGTACTGCCCAAGAACATTTGCAGCTTTCACCCAAAAGCAAAGCTATTATAAGCAAGGGGTGGAGACGAGCAGGATGAACGCGATGGCAAAAGGTTGGAAGGCTGAAGAAAAGGGAAAAATGCCAGGGAGAGGTGTGTGGGAGGTTGACAGCCTACAAACATCTCAAAGGATTTCAGAACTGTTGTCTGGATTAGGTAAAGGGCTGGATAAAGGCCAAGAAACTGATGCTGAAGCCTGACAAGATTAAGGTGCTATGAGTAGGTGGTTCTCAGGTCTGGGAGCTGGCTGTTTTTCCTGTTCTGAATGGTTTGCCACTCCCTCTGAAAGAGCAGGTGCACAGTCTGGGAATACTCCCTGATCCAGCTCTGTTAATGAAAGCTCAAGTGGTACTATGTACCTGTTACCAGCTTAGGTTAATTTGCCCAGTTGTAGCCATTCCTGGTTAGGGATAGCCTAGCTATGGTGAGTCTTCCAGCCCTGTTAGTCTTACAGTTGTACTGCTGTGGTGAATTATATGTGGGGCTGCCCTTGAAGATGACTTAGAAACTTCAGAATTCTTGAAGCTGAATTCTGCCTGGTGTGGATAGCAGGATGCATATTGCTAGATCAATTCATAAAGAATTACATTGAACGCTTATTCAGTTTCAGGCACAATTCAAGGTGCTGGTTCTTAACTTTTAAGTTCTAAATAGCTTTGAATCTACTTTACTTTACGAGAGAAGAATGAGTTAGTTGTATGCCTGCTGTCACTAAATCTTTCCCACCCCCAATATGGCAAAGATAATAATAGTAACTTACATTGTAGGGATGTTCTAACAATAACTAGCAGTACATGTGACATTCTTTAAGCATTTGGGGGGTATTATATAAATATTATTCCACCAACTTTCAGCCAACCAGTGCATATCTTCAACCAGTGCATACAAAATTTGGCTTGTGATAAATCACATTTCCCTTTAAGAGCTTATGGAGATAGGGATAATATGGTGTGGCAAAAACTGAACTTTGCATGTGGCGCAGTGTCTTACAGGTTACCCACCTTGCAATCAGCAGTAAAATACACAGGCCTTAGTGTTGGAGAAAGGCACTCTGAACATTCTTAAAAGCAGGTCCTTGAAACCTGATGTGGAAGAAAGGTCCCAGTTTGCATATATCTTTTCACCCATCACTTTTTATTTCAGAGAGGTAGTTGTCTTAAGACTACAAAATCGTCAACTTAATCTTGCAATTAATCTTACAGGATCTGCTTCCTGTGTTCATTGGGACTTGGTAAGCACATTCTCTAGTAAGTGCATTCATTCAATATAATTTAGGCCACTTTTTGGAGCATAGTTTGCATTTGAACAGGGAGAAGCCATGCACTACCTAGACCAGTGCTTGGAGACAGTGGTGAGATGGATGAGGAAAAACAAGTTGGACTTGAATCCTGGCAAGACAGAGGCACTGCGGGTGAGTGGTTCCCATGTCTGAGAAATTGGTCAATTGCCTTTTCTGGATAGGGTTGCACTTCCCTTGAAGGAGCAGGTTCACAGTCTGGGGGTTTGCCTGGATCCAGCTTTGCCACTGAAGACCAAAGCAGCCTCAGAGGCTAGAAGCACCTTGGACTGGGAAAGCTTGACCACAGTAGTTCATGCATTGCTTACATCCAAGATTGGATTACAACAATGTGCTCCATATGGGGCTTCCTTTGCACTTGATCCAGAATGCTGTGGCACAATTGCTGGCAGGAGTAAGACCTTGTCAGCATATAATGCCTGTGCTCAGAGACCTATACTGGTTGTTGACTTGCTACTGGGCCAAGTTCAAGTATATAAAACCTTTAACAACTTGGGAGCAGTTTACTTGTGAGATTGCCTTGTGCCATATACGTCTACCTGACTGCTTTGATCTGTGGAACTGGCATTGCTACAGGTGCCACATAATACCCATTCTGCACGTGTAAGAAATCCATCTTAAGTGTGGCAGCACTTAACTGCCTGTTTATTGACGTCAGACAGGTGCCTTCACTGTAATCTTTTTGAAGCCTGCTTTTAAAAACAAAACAAAACAAAAAACCAACATTCTTGTTTAGGCAAGCCCACCTAGCAGTTCGAAAGCACGTCAAAGTGCAAGTAGATAAATAGGAACCGCTCCGGTGGGAAGGTAAACTGCGTTTCCGTGCGCTGCTCTGGTTTGCCAGAAGCGGCTTAGTCATGGTGGCCACATGACCCAGAAGCTCCCTCAGCCAATAAAGCGAGATGAGCGCCGCAACCCCAGTCGTCCACGACTGGACCTAATGGTCAGGGGTACCTTTACCTTACCCAAATATGTAGCATGTTGGTATGTTTTAACTTGGTCCTTAGCTTATAGCTATTTTTTAATCACTCTTTTAATACGTCACAGCTGTTTTATTGATGCTATTGTTTTATTCTTTTTGTAAACCGCTTTGAGGTTTCTTCTTCTTAGTCAAGAGGTATGCAAATTTCACAAAATAACTAAATGGAACACTGGGAGGCAGGGGCGGGGCAGGAATCAAACGTTTGGAGCTGCAGCCCTAACCGGTTTACTGTGCTGCACCAGCCTTTCAGGGTGCTTCAGTTGCAACAGCAAACACGACTATCTCGATAGCATCTGATTTATTTAATTTTTTTTAAAAAAGAAATTGGTTCTTCCACTGCTTGCCTGTCGCTACCCCTTTCACCCAACCCAACTCATCTCGCGTATAAAATAGCCTTTGCTATTTAAAACAGCCAAATCTCCCTCCTCCTCTGATCCGAGCAGCGTTGCACATTTCTGTGGCGGTGTGGTGGTGTACGGGGCGGGGGGGGGGTAGAGGAAGACGAGATGGGTGGCGGTGGAAAAGCAGCGGGCGCCGACGTCATCGCTACCGACGTCACCTTTCCCCGAGCCCACGCAATCGCTGACGCCACACCTCCCCCTCCCTCCCCCTCCCGGGCTCCCTCCCCAAATCTACCTTCCCACCCCCTCCCACCACCCTACGCGTGATGCTTGCAACTCCCCCCTCCCGCAGGGGGAATTCTCCTCTACCCGGGCCTGACATCACTTCTCCCTCACCCAACAGCCCACCAAAGCAGAGACGCCGGTTGAGCGACGGCCTTCTCCTCCCGCCATGTTGGGAGGAGGAGGAGGAGGAGGAGGAGCCGCCCCCGCCTGCCCGGGTAGCAGCAGCAGCAGCTCCTCCTCCTCCTCGACGGGCCACTGCATGGAAAGGCTGGGAGCGATGAGCGAAGCCGCAGCAGCCTTGGAGGCTTCGGCTGACTAGGGGAAAGGCGAGCGAGCGAGAGAGCAGAGGGAGGGAGGGCGAAGCTCCCTCCTTTCTCCCTCCCCCTCCTCCTCCTTCCCGTCCCCTCAGCACGAGGGGAGGGGAAGAGCATGAACGGCTGCCCCGTCCCTGCCCGCCGCGGCGCCGCTTGGGCGAGAACGAGGAGGAGAGGCGGAGGAGGCGGAGGAGGAGCGCGGCGGCCGCCACCAGGACGACGACGACGACAGTCGCCGCCGCCGCCGCCGCCACAGAGTCATGGTGCCCTTCGCGCCGCCGGAGGGCGCGGAGGAGCCTCAGCCTGAGCCCGAAGCGGAGCCCTCCTCCTGCCCTCCTCCGCCCCCGCCTCCTGCCGCCGCCGCCGCCGGCCTCATGGAGATCTCCGGCGGAGGAGGAGGAGGAGGCGGCAGCAGCAGCAGCACAGGCGGAGAGGTGAGGGAGTCCCGGGCTGGGTTTTCTGAGGGAACTTGAGGTAAAAGGTTCGGGCGGGCGGCAGGCTTAAGAGGAGGGGGCGTGCGTGGCGCTGCCGGTGGTGGGCAGTGAGGGAGGCGGAGGGGAAAGTGCCGGCTTGCTGCTGTTCTCCCATCCCTCGATGCTTCGCCTCCTCTCCTCTCCTCTTAGGGATGCTGGATGCGGGAAGCGGCTCCGGAGGGGCCTCCGGGGGGCGGCCGGGATCGTGAGAGGAGTTTCGTGACACCAACTCGACACCCCCTACCCCGCTTTCATGCGATCCCTACGGTGTCTTTTATGCGATCCCCCCCCTCCCAAAATCTCCCTTGACTCCACCTGGTCCTTCAACTTGCCTTTTGCTTGCTTACCTGCCGCCTCCTTATTTATTTATTTTTTAATACCCTCGTTATTCTGACCCGTCCCTCTCCATCATTCCTCCCTGTCAATCCTGTATAGATTCCTCCATCCATCAGCAACCGAACTTGCGCTGTCATTCTCTTATCTCTTCTTTGCGCGCATCCTCCGCTCCCCCGTTTTCCTTCCGTCTTGACTGGCACCTTCTCTTTCCCTTTCACCAACCCCGGCCCTTTGCTGGCTTGCTAATTGTCCTTGCCCCCCTGAGAGGACTGAGAACGTCGACTTATTCAAAAGTCGATTTAGCAGCCCCACCAGAGAACGGGAATTTAGAGCCACGCACACTTTTTGCAAGGGAATCCTGAAACGGAAGGCTGTTCCCTTTTGTTTCTCTTTTCCATCTTCTCTTGCTCCGAATTCCAGGTCTCTGTTCTTTTACTGCACAGGATCCAGTGACACCCAAAAGGCTCTGAAAACTGTCCCCTCCTTTCTACAATCACTTGGTTTTTTAAAAAAAGTATTGCCTTATCATTTTCTTCTTGTCCATCTACCTATTCCCGCCTCAGGTTTCACTTTTTTCCCACTAAAGTACTTTTACCAGATAGATTCCTCTCCAAGGCAGACCCTGTCCACATCTGTTTGTCTTTCATCCTTACCTTGACAAATTCATCTCTGTGTCCTAAAGATGCTCGGTTCTGAACAGTTGCCAGATGCCTCCATTCCACACTTCTGTCTCCATCTATTTTTATTAACAACCACTTCCTACTTTGTTCATCCTTGTTCTCCTGCTAGGTAATCCCAAACATCAAGGTCTTATGCATCCTTCCTCTACCCTGCTAGCTGTCTCCCCTTCACAACAAGGCACTGACTCTTGAGTTCATTCTTACTTAACTAATACTTTACTCTCACAATAATTACCTCTTTTACTTCAGCATTAAAACATATTTGGCACCATGGTGCAGCAGTGAGCTACTCCTGTTTGCTTCAGTGTTTGTTGACTTAAGAAGATGAACTATTTTGAATTTGTTGCTGAAATATCTTGCTATGGTTTGCATCTAGTATCCTAATTCTGAAAGGCTCCAATTTGTCCTTTCCATTCCACAACTTTTGTTTGAACTTCTCAAAAGAGCCTGCTGCTCTTTGCCCTTGAGGTGTCTCCTCTAAGTAGCCCTAATGACCTATAGATTCCTGCCATATTTCCTGTATCAGTCCTACCGGAGTGATGCTAACATTCTATTTTAAAAACAAGAGGTGTGGTGACATCTGTCAACTACATAAATTGGGAACAGACATAAGGAATGTTCTGTAAAACTTAGCAATAAAAATAAGGAATTACTAATGACCCTTTCTGGGTTCATCTGCTTTGGAAGATGTCATGCTGTTTTTGGCTTAGCTGATTTTGCTTTACTACTTTCAAGCACCTCAAATAAAATCCACTATATTTATTACTGTGTTAGAGCTCTGGGGGTCCCCAGATGGCCTCTCAATGAGGCACTGCATTAGACTTAGACCTGCATAGCTTCAGCAAGGGTGCTGCATCATGTATTCTTAAACATAGCCTTGACCCCCACCCCAAGCTTCACTCAAAACAAGTCCCCACTCCTTAAACATCTCTTTAAGACTGGTTCAGCTTAAAAGTCATTCAATTGTTCCATCTTTCAGCTTTATCCTTATAAACCACCTGCACTTTGAGCCTTATTTGTCCTTAGAGGATCTGAGAACCTATGTAGTAACTGTTTCTAAGCCAAGGAGAAGCTGGTAAACCTTTTATTCTCTCAAGGGCTCATTTATTATGGAAAACAGCTTGTACAAGGTTAGAATCTGCAAAGTATTGTTCAGGTGAATAAAATCTCATGAAATGTGCTCTGTAAAGTGGTATGCCCAACTTCTATATTGTATACTACCATTGCCAGGATGTTATCAAATACTGTTGGATGCCAGATCTTTTACATTCTACCAGTTGTAACAGCTTTTGTCAGAAGGGCTTTAGTTTGGCTTTCAGTGGCTTAATTTTAGCAGTCTGACTGACTTTTCCCCTTGTCCCAGGCACCATCAGAAGTGTCATTAAACAAGCATTCTAGATGCATTAATTAGTGATAGTTCCAACAATGTCGGAACACTTTTTTTTGAAAAAAAAGCTACTCAGCAGTTTCATGGTAAAAAAATAAGTAGCAACTTTTGGAATCTCCTTAGTCCTAATGTAGCTATTGCTAGAAATTGAGTGCATAGTGTGAGTTTAAAAAACTCACATTGTGCAAGTAATAATATTCTAGTACAGAGTGCCATTGAATATAGAAACTTTGTGCTAGACCCCATGTTCCTGAGATTGGCAGAAGAGAGTTGAATATATGTGTTTGTACGAGGGTGGTTATTGTTTTTGTTTTAACTATTTATTTTGTGCTTTTATCCTGTATTTTTTTATCTTGTGAACAGCCCTGAGATCGGATGCAGAGCAGTATATAAATTTAATAAATAAAAAAAATAGGCCTTAAATGCAAATTTATATGCTACTAGCTGGCCCGGCCACACGTTGCTGTGGGTTATTTTGTGAAATTGGATAAGTTACAGTAAGTGCATGGATACTCACAGGTGGAGTAAGTTCATGTTGCATGGTTTGTATGTTGTTGCGTTTCTTCTTTGTTGTTGTAGATGGATTAGTAGGAGGGTGATAGTGTTGTTGTAGGTAGATTTGTTTGGTGGTTGGAGTTTGAATGAGGTAGTTTTTTCATTCAAGTTCAGCTTATCCCGATGAACTTCCGCTTGGCTCCTCTCAGTCTTTCCCCCTCCGTTTTCGCCTGGCTACCCACAGCTTATCCCGATGAACTTTTGCCTGCCTGCTCTCAGTCTTCCCCCCCTTTTCACCTGGCTTAGCACAGCTTATCCCGATGAACTTCTGCCTGCCTCCTCTCAGTCTCCCCCCTCCGTTTTTGCTTGGTATCCCACAGCTTATCCCGATGAACTTCCGCCTGCCTCCTCTCAGTCTCCCCTCCCTCCGTTTTCACCTGGCTTCCCACAGCTTATCCCGATGAACTTCCGCCTGCCTCCTCTCAGTCTCCCCCCTGTTTTTGCCTGGCTTCCCACAGCTTATCCCGATGAACTTCCGCCTGCCTCCTCTCAGTCTCCCCCTGTTTTCGCCTGGCTTCCTACAGCTTATCCCGATGAACTTCCGCCTGCCTCCTCTTAGTCTCCCCCGTTTTCTCCTGGCTTCCCACAGCTTATCCCGATGAACTTCCGCCTGCCTCCTCTCAGTCTCCCCCCTCCGTTTTCACCTGGCTTCCCACAGCTTATCCCGATGAACTTCCGCCTGCCTCCTCTCAGTCTCCCCCCGTCCGTTTTCACCTGGCTTTCCACAGCTTATCCCGATGAACTTCCGCCTGTCTCATCTCAGTCTTCCCCCCCTCCGTTTTCGCCTGGCTTCGCCTGGCTGATTTTATGCTTATTACCATCAGTAGCAGCCGCAGCCAAAATAAACCCCGTCCCCGCCCGGGCTATGGGTTTTGTCCTCCCCCCTGTTGTTGTCTCATCCCTGTGATTCCTCCCATCCTGTAGTGACCCATGAGGTATCCAGTCCCCCCTCCCCCCGAGTCATCCCTGTGACTTCCCCCACCCTGGGTCAGCCCATGACCTATTCAGGCCCCTCCTCCCCCCACCCCCCCACTTGGCTCCACTCGGGATAGTCTGTAAAGTAGAGGCGAGGCCTAGTGAGACCTAGTATGTAGGCTGTAAAGTAGAGGCGAGGCCTGGGAGGGGGGGAAAGTTTTTGGGTTGCGGTCTGTGGCTGTGGCTCTGGGTTTGGCCGTTTGCCTTTGTCTGGTAATGGCTCTGTGGGTTGTCTGGTAATGCCTTGGTGGTTTCAGTTGCTCGGTTGATGATGTCATTATTTGGCGCCACCCTTCAGAGCTTTTGCTGGTGACAGGGCACGATCTGCCTTTCTATTGGATGCTGCTGCTGTCTTCAGAACTTCTGGTGGAGATGTATAATGTCTGCAACAGACTTTTTTGCATTTTTTCTTTATTTTAGGTATGACAGGTGTGGTTTTTCTGAATTTTTATTATGCCAGATTACTTTGAGATGGTAATGGAAACGCTGTGTCCAAATTTGATGCGATTTGGTCCAGCGGTTACGCAGCAAGGGTGTTTCGGACAAACACGCAATGGGAACATTTTTATATGTATAGATGTTAATGAACGTTTTTATTGAAATACTGTTTCAAAAACTGGTCAGGCTAGTCTCTGGTTGTTCTTCAAGTGTTTTTATCGGTTCACTTCTATTAGAATAATTCATTCATTGCTCAAGATGATTTTTTTTTTATGTTGTGAATGTACGAGATTATAAATTGAAAGTTTATTACTCTGTGAGGTAGGAAGTTTTAAATAACACCAGATTCTATACATGGAAGTAAGTCATACAGATTATGGGGCTGAACTCTAAAGTAAGTGTGCATAGGATTGTAATCAGTGGGATTTAAGCAGCATGACTGTGCAGGATTGTATCCTTAGTATTTTATACCTTCGTTGTTTATGTGTCCATAGAGTGCTGTTCCTGAGCACTGTAATTACTGTGCAATTCTCTATTATAGCGGTATACACTTTGAAATATTTCTGTGATTGAATCCTTAATCATGGTCTGTAAAAAAGGTAAAGATCAAGGACCCCAGGACGGTCAAGTCCAGTCAAAGGCAACTCTGGGGTTGTGGCGCTCATCTCACTTTTTAAAATAAATAAATAAATAATTTATATTAATTTTGTAAGAATAATAACCAAGATAATATCATAAAGCATTTAAACATGATATAGTTTTAAAAAGAAGAAAATAAAAAGAAGAAAAAAGGAAAAGAAAGAACCATAAATTCCTACATTCTAAAATTATTTTCACATTATTTGGGTGACTTCCCTCAGTCACCAGTTGAATTTCAAAATCATATCATTGTCAAGCAGTTACATCATGTAAATAACTTAACCATTAAGCTTTATAATAACATCTTCTTAAACCTAAATCTTAAAAAGAAAAGATAGCGAAAACCTATAGTTACTTCCTAAGGCAACACTAGATACTATAATACTTATTCAAATAAATTTTAAATTTCCTCCAATCTTCTTCAATCGACTCTTCTCCCTGGTCTCGGAGTCTTCCAGTCAGTTCGGCAAGCTCCATAAAGTCCATCAATTTCATCTGCCATTGATGTGTTGTGGGTAATTCTTGGCTTTTCCAGTTCTTTGCAAGTAGTAGCCCTCATCTCACTTTTTAGGCCAAGGGAGCTGGCATTTGTCCACAGACAGCTTTCCTGGTCATGTGGCCAGCATGACTAAACCGCTTCTTGCACAACAGGACACCATGACGAGTGCCAGAGCACGCGGAAACACTGTTTACCTTCCCGCCTCAGTGATACCTATTTATCTGCTTGCACTGGTGTGCTTTTGAACTGCTAGGTTAGCAGAAGCTGGGACAAAGCAACAGGAGCTCACCCCATCATGCGGATTCAAACCGCCGACCTTCTGATCAGCAAGCCCAAGAGGCTCAGTGGTTTAGACCACAGCGCCACCCACTCCCCTCATGGTGTATATGCCCTAGTAATTTAGGAAAATTGTTGTTGTTTAGTCGTGTCCGACTCTTCATGACCCCATGGACCAGAGCACTCCAGGCACTCCTGTCTTCCACCGCCTCCTGCAGCTTTACTATAATAAAATTCATTATTGAGTATTTAAATAAAAACAGGATTGATGTTTATACTCAAAATTGTTAAAATACAACACAGCAGCATTTGTTTAAAAACAACAACTTTAGCCTTCTTTTAAAGAACCTGTGTGCAAAGTAGCATATTGTTAGGTGCCAGTGTGGTGTAGTGGTTAAGAGCGGTGGACTCTTAATCTAGTGAACCGGGTTTTCTTCCCCACTCCTCCACATGCAGCTGCTGGGTGACCTTGGGCTAGTCACATTTATCTGAAGTCTCTCAGCCTCACTCACCTCACAGAGTGTTTGTTGTGGGGGAGGAAGGGAAAGATTATTGTTAGCCGCTTTGAGACTCCTTAGGGTAGTGATAAAGTGGGATACCAAATCCAAACACTTCTTCTTAAGTAACTAGTTATATTTGAACAAAAAACTAATGTGCACATCACAGATCCGGTATTCATTACTGTCTTCTAACACTGCAATCCTATGCATATGTGGAAGTAAACTCCACTGAACTTTGTCAGGTGTAGGGCCAAATTACACATTACACTAATGTGCAAAGGATCTAGTTGAAAAGCAGGGCTGTTTGCCAGTCCCACTGCTTCTAAGCAGTGGCAACAACACCTAGAAGCAAAAGCATGAAACCTCTGTGGGCAAGTGTTGTGCCCTTCTGGCTCTTGCTCTCCCCCATATTTTTTTCTGGTACACTATGATCTACTCTGAAAGCTGAAACAGTGGGGGTATAGCTGATGACAAAACTTTGCAGTTGGAAAAGCAGGTCAAGCTTGCCTCTCTATCCTAAGCATGCATTAAATACTGTGTCTTACTGGTGAAATCTGCCTTTGGAAAACCATGGTTTTAATTTACAGTGGTACCTCGGTTTAAGAAAAGTCCTTTTTAAGAATGATTCGGTTTACAAACTCCGCAAAACACGAAATAGTGTCCCGGTTTGAGAACTTTACCTCGGTCTAAGAACAGAATCCGAACGGTGGAAGGGCACCGGCGGCAGGAGGCCTCATTACAGAAAGCGCGCCTTGGTTTAAGAACGGTTTCTGTTTAAGAACGGACTTCCAGAACGGATTAAGTTCGTAAACCGAGGTACCACTGTATTCCCCCACCCAGAAATCTGTAGAATGTTCATGCATAAACAGTTGCTGTTTCCTCAGTACCTCCTGTTTCCCCCACTCCAACTTCACTATCCTGTCTACTATTTGAAAGGTACCAACTGGTACCTGCTAGAAGATCACTTATAATGGATCATTTTTCAGTGAAGTACAAGGAGTATGGGGCTACTACTATGTACAAATCTGGGAGTTTTAGATTAAATGTTAAAAAATACTTGTCAATATTCCACAAATTATTAGTTGCTTTAAAATCAAGGATTTAAATGTAAATCAAATTAATCTTACGGATCTTTAGCTATTGTTGTACAGGTTCTGCATACTATCAATATGACCAGGAATGTTTTGAAATTAAAATTGGTTTAAAAGTAGTCACTCTAGAAATAATTTATTAGTCTGATTCCTATTTTTATGTTTAGCAGATACACATATGATACAGAAAGAAACAGATGACATCTCTGTTGCATCTGTGCTAAAATTGTGAAATGCCTGAAATCAGTTACAGTATATTTCTTAACAGAGCACAGATTAAGATTCACCTGGAACATTTTCAGTGTCCATTCTCAGATGCTATCACACAAGTAATGGAGTTTCGCAAGTAGCATCACTGAAGATAGTTATGGTATATTTGTAAACTTCGTACACATGCAACATTTTCAGTGTCCATTCTCAGACATCACTGTTGGACAATTAATGGAGCTTTACAAGTAGTTGCACATTTGGTATGTGGGTGCTGTTACAGGAACTGCTCCTCCTGTAATATTCTGGAGATGTGTGTGTGTGTAGGGGGAGGGGTTAGGCAAGATTATGCATTTAAAATGTAAAATTGATGTGTGTGTGTGTGCATGAGAGAGAGGGAGCGTTTTTTGGTTTAGTTTGGTTTAGTAGATTATTAAGGCAAAACTTTCAAAATTTCAGTTTATTTTATTTTATTCTTTCTAAAAATTAGAATTGTACGTGGGAAATGCATTCTTTACTCTTTGAAGTTTATGGGGAAGTCAAATGCCAGATTAACATTGTAGCCTGAAATGAAATTATTCAGCCATAACAAAAAGGATGTTTACTTAGGACAATGCTGTTGGATTTGGAGACAGCAAATATTGTCATGAATATGAATTGAACCTTGCTTTTTCTGTTGCTTTGCCAGCTCAATGCCTCTTTTGTGTGTGTTCTTATTGTTGAATGCGTGAGAAAGAAGAGTGCATCTTTGGATTATCAACTTTGTCCCTATATTCATTATGTGATAGAAATAAATTCTTCTAGTAGCCTTTTTACAATGGTTTTTGCTTAGATTAATTTTATGAGACTGTTCTCATTTATCTTGGTTCACAGTTCACCAAAACAGAACACAGTTATGGTGAACAACCCTGGCAAAGTTGTACTTTCCAAAGAGTACTCTGTGTGCGTAAGAGAACTTTTAGGAATTCATATTTCTTACAATCATAGGTAGTGTCAAATGTCTAATAGTAATAACTCTATATTTAGAAATTTACTTAGGTGCTGTAATTTTAGAGTTCATTTGCCCTCTTTGTTACTATATTGAGGGCTGAATTAAAGAATTCTGGATAAATGAGGAAATATTTTTAAAGGGAAATAATTTTTTTAAAATATTTATTTGCCTTCTGCTTTTAAACAGTGACAGTGAGGACACTGGTAAGTTACTGTGCATCTTTTACACTTCTGTTATGGTTATAGGCCGGTGTCTCACATGCGCATGAACATTTACTTCATAGCTCAAGATGAGGACTTGCAGCTGAATGTGTGAAATAAATCCACTGAAAAGCATTGTGTTTAAAGTGATTTGAAAGGTCTTGATCTTGGATTATTAATTCACACAGTTAAGTTACCTCAGAGTGTTGCAGATGTTTAAAAACAAGTATGTTGTTTGTGAATCCTTTGAAACCTTTCATTTCACAGTTCAACCTTCTATATATCTTATTTACTAGATTTGTAATTTGTTATTTACAGATAATTTTCCAAAATATTACGGCATTTATATTTACGATTAGTTCCAGAGGAAGAAGGGGGGAAAGGACAGCCACTTCTTCTATTGCCAACTTTTAAATTCATGAAATACTGAAAAATTAATTTGACTAATGTTAGACTAGATTGGGAAAAAGGTGCTGCAGCATCATAGGTGAATATTAGAGCAAGCATTAGTTTCTCCCATACAAGCAGCAAGAGGCAAACTACCTCACTTACTCTGTCTGGCTGGGAGCCACAGCACTACCCCATGTATTGGTCTATTAAAGTCAGGGGATGCACCTTTGAAAGCCTTGATGATCCAACCAGGGAAGGGATACAATACTTGCATTACTTATTCTCTTCTCCCTCTGGTCCAAAATATTCGTGTACAATATTTGGTGGTTATGCTTTGCCCCTTCCAATAAAATTCTAGAGTGGTGGGAATTTGTGGAGCTAGGTTAAAAAGGGTAACAACCATAGTTTTCTCAAGCTTTTGAAAAAGGTTTTCTCAAGCATTTGAATTTTTTTTTTTGATGAAGCCATAGTGACACTCAAGCTCACATTGAAGTCCATGTGTTATACCTATTTTCAGGCAGTGTGGTTCTGAGTTTTGGGTCTTGTCTAAATCTACCTGTTGTTATTTACCCCATTGATTCCCAGTTTGTGTTAGCAGCAACACAATCCTGTCCAGTGCAGGATATGTAAAGGAAAGTATACAGGGTGTCAGCAGGCATAAAAATATAGATCATCCTGTTGACATTGTATACCTAGAACAGGTGTGGGGAAACTTAGTTGCTGAACTACAGCTCCCATCATTCACGTCCATTGGCCATGCTTGCTGGGGCTGTTGGGAGTTGTAGTTCAGCAACATCTGAGGGTCAAAGGTTCTTCACACCTCACTTAGACTTTTAAAAATTTATTGTCAAAGTACCTCACTTGAACAAGCTTAACAATAAGAGGACAAGGTTGTCTTTTGGCTTGGTAACTGGTTAAGAAACAGAAAGCAGAGTATGAATTAATGAACAGTTCTCCAATCAACAGTTCTACAATCTCCTACTGGAGGATTGTAGAAAGTTGAATCCCCGCCCCCCTCAAGATTGGTATTTATTTATTCTTTTGAAATCTTAAGGCAGTACTGTATACAACAAAATAATATAATAAAATCAGTAAAAATATCCCTAAAAACGTAATTAAAAATATCAATAGATACTGGTTGGATAAAAAGTTCCTGCTAAACTTCTACTTGTAGGGTGTCCTACAGGGATGCCCACCACACTAAAGTTCTCATCTTAGTCAAGGCCAGCAAATTCTCAGGTGCTGTCCTGGCCTGCACCTTCATATACATTACTCGGACTCTGTGCTTGAGAAAATCCAAAAGCTTTATTCAAGAAATCTGTACATAGTTTCGGCATGAGTTTAAAGTACAATTCAATAAATAACTAATAAATACCGATATCTTCTTCAATGGGGTTGTTCTATGATAGATCACTACCTCTTCACAACATCTGTGCTATTGACTCTAAAACCTTGAGATTGTTAAAATATATACATCAAAAAAATTAATCAATTTGAGTCATGCAGCACAAATTGGGTCTACTAGGCCATTTTTTAAAAAAACAATGCGGACTAAAGTCATTTCAGGGGCCCCTCTGAGATTAGAGGCCCTGAAGTTTAAGCGTCATTAATTTCATAGTACAGTCCTCCCGTGCAGGATACATATTTTAGAGGCCTAGAAGTGAGGGAGGACCCCCCAGACTGTGCACCTGTTCCACCAGAGGGAGTTGAACCAATTCAGTACAGGCAGCTGACTATTTCTCAGATCGAGGAGCCACTCACCATGCCTCCGTCTTTCTAGAATTCAAACTCAGTTTATGGACCCACATATGGGGAGGGGGGATGTTCAATTAATGTTGCAGAACTCTCTCTTCCATATTAGTATTAGTTTTCACTAGCCCCTTGTTTGTCTCTGCATTGAAAAACAATTGCCCTAACTTTTCAGTTTGCTGGAAATGTGTCTTTATTGGGGAGCTAATGTGTCAATGGATTTAGGGTTTCAAAACTAGAAATGATTATTTGTTGTGCCAGAGGAAATTTAATGTATAAAAAATAGATTATTTAAAACATATTTATTAAGAATAATCAAAATTTGGATAAGCTGCTACTACTTACAGGGTAGAATGGGCTGGCATCTGCAGAAAGGTATTTTATTTTACGTAAATGCTTAATTTATGTGTGAATGTAAACACAAGAGGCTTTTGAGACTTGCTGTTTTATTGATAGCAAGCATTTAATTTGTTCTTCACGGTGATTGAATGGTGTTTTGAAAATTAAGATTTTGTTGAAAATAATAATCAAATAGTGGACTTGGTTTACATTATAACTTTGCTATGTCTGTGTTGATATTGAAGTTACAGTAGTTGTTTGAGATAGAAAAGTAATATTCGAGCAACCAAATCCAGATATTAGAATGCAGTGAATGTATTTACCGGTAACTTCTTTCAGTAGAAATTAACTACTGATGCTTTTGAAGCCATTCAGATCAATAGGTGGTGGTGGCAAGACAAAGCACACTTGCTGGGCAGACCTAAGGCAGGGGTGAGGAACGTCTGGTCTGTGAACCAATCTTGACCTAAAAGACCATTTCCCTTAACCATGACCATCCACTGATGTGACTGATGATGTTAGCTGATGGGTGGGAGGAAAGGGCTTAATTTTGCCTTGGCTGCATGCCCTGCTTCCAGCAGGGAACAAGATTGCATAGGCAAGGCAGAAGGATTTAATCTCCACTGATCTGCTGAAGGGTGGGGATTAAAATGCTTTTCAAAAGCACTGTTTGAAGCAGTTCCTATACTTCTCCAGCAGTTGGCTGAGCAGCAGTGGTAACTGTGCTGCTGTCCACGTACTGTATGGTCTTGCAGGAGAAGTGCACAAACTGCACTTTTGAGAAGTGTTTTAAGGCAGTCTCTACACTCCTGTTTCATCTGAAGTGGGACTGCAAGAGTTGCCTTAACGTGTTTCTCAAAAGCACTGTTTGAAGTATTCTTCCCTTCTTTAAATGAAGAAGTCAAAATTTAGGGCCAACTAGATGTTACAAGAAAAACATTTGGTTCTCAACACAGTATTTCTGTTTTAATGCTGGAATGCATTTGCAAGGAAGACTTTGCAGGTGCAGAAGAAACTAAGCGCCCTTCTTACTCACCAGTATACTTTGGGAAGTCTATATGATTCCTGCATTTGCAAGAAGTGTGGTATGGCCATGTATTTTCTGATTTGCCTTTGGGCACTTTTTAAACAAGATCTAAGATTAACAGTGCTACATGGGAGACAATGCTTACTGTGTGAACTGAACAAAGTTATCTTTGCTATAGCATAACACATTCTACACTTTACTAAACTGAAAGTGTGAGAAGGGTTGAATGAAGTAAACTTAAATTAGAGTCTAATTACTGTACACTGTTTTTTGAGAAGGAGGCAGGCAAGATCCTTACAAATCCCACCGAGGATTTATGCAACAGATTGCAATCTCCTGTTTCCAGCAACACTGAAACTCAATATCTTGGTACAGGAAGCCACACAGAGCTTCAGATATGGTCTGAGCACAGGCGCCAAGCACCCCTCCTAGTGGGAAATTGCCTGTGTATTATTGGTCCTCAACTGGGAATTCAGCCTGGCCACAGCTTCCACAGAGAGCAGTAGCTGACTGACTCAGCAGTGGGCTTCAGCAGGTGCCCTCTAGGTTGACTGCTGATGCTGGGACTGAATCCAGATTTTCAGTGGAAATAATTTTCCCTGTATATCTTCTCTTTTGTAAGTGTGTTAAATGCTATAATTTTTCATTGGAAAAACATTTGACTAAAGAGTTCAAATAGCCATTCAGTCCCATAGGCAAATTGCTGTCTGTCATCCTATGCTGTCTCTCAGGGTTGTTATGAGGATAAAATGGGGAAGAACTTCTCAGGAAGTTTTGTAGTTTTGTTGTAATGATATATATGTGGTTGCTGAACAACTCCAAGCACGCCTTGAGGATGCGGATCATTTGGATCCCTTCCAATCGGGATTCAGACCTCATCATGGGACTGAAACTGCCTTGGTCGCGCTGGTTGATGATCTCCGGCGGGCTAGGGACAAAGGTGAGAGCTGTTTCCTAGTTCTGCTGGATCTCTTAGCGGCCTTTGACACCATTGACCATAACATCCTTCTGGACCGTCTAGAGGGGTTGGGAGCTGGGGGCACTGTTATACAGTGGTTCCGCTCCTTCCTCCTGGGCCGTGTTCAGAAAGTGGTGGTGGGGGATGAGTGTTCAGACCCCTGGGCTCTCACTTGTGGGGTGCCTCAGGGTTCCGTCCTCTCCCCCATGCTTTTTAATATCTATATGAAGCCGCTGGGAGAGATCATCAGGGGGTTTGGGCTGGGTGTTCATCAGTATGCGGATGATACCCAGCTCTACCTCTCATTCAAATCAGAACCAGTGAAGGCGGTAAGGCCCTGTGTGAGTGCCTGGAGGCGGTTGGAGGATGGATGGCGGCTAACAGATTGAGGTTGAATCCTGACAAGACAGAAGTACTATTTTTGGGGGACAGGGTGCGAGCGGGTGTGGGGGACTCCCTGGTCCTGAATGGGGTAACTGTGCCCCTGAAGGACCAGGTGCGCAGCCTGGGAGTCATTTTGGACTCACAGCTGTCCATGGAGGCGCAGGTTAATTCTGTGTCCAGGGCAGCTGTCTACCAGCTCCATCTGGTACGCAGGCTGAGACCCTACCTGCCCGCAGACTGTCTCGCCAGAGTGGTGCATGCTCTAGTTATCTCCCGCTTGGACTACTGCAATGCGCTCTACGTGGGGCTACCTTTGAAGGTGACCCGGAAACTACAATTAATCCAGAATGCAGCAGCTAGACTGGTGACTGGGAGTGGCCGCTGGGACCACATAACACCGGTCCTGAGAGAACTACATTGGCTCCCAGTACATTTCCGAGCACAATTCAAAGTGTTGGTGCTGACCTTTAAAGCCCTAAACGGCCTCGGTCCTGTATACCTGAAGGAGCGTCTCCACCCCCACCGTTCAGCCCGGACACTGAGGTCCAGCGCCGACGGCCTTCTGGCGGTTCCCTCACTGCGAGCAGCAAAGCTACAGGGAACCAGGCAGAGGGCCTTCTCGGTAGTGGCACCCGCCTTGTGGAACGCCCTCCCAGCAGAGGTTAAAGTGATAAACAACTATCCTACATTCAGAAAATACCTGAAGGCAGCCCTGTTTAGGGAAGTTTTTAATGTGTGATTTTGATGTATTTTAATATTTATTGGAAGCCGCCCAGAGTGGCTGGGGAGACCCGGCCAGATGGGCGGGGTACAAATAAAAAATTATTATTATTATTATTATTATTATTATTATTATTATTATTATTAACACCACAGGAGGGTGGCTTGTTTAGTAATTAATATAGCAAAATGAAAAATTGTCTTTAGCAGGTTTTTCCAGTTTTTAATTATTACTATTCTACATGTTGGAGCAAGTGCATATCCTTGTTTGTATGAGTCAACTGTTTAATCAAATTTAGCAACTTGTAACTTAGCACAGTTACGGCTCTTATTAAATGGAGGCAATTGTAATAAAATTAGATTTAGTAGAGGACTGCTGTAGGATCTGTTTTGCATGCAGAAGGTCCCTGGTTCAGCTCCTTGTGTCTCCAGGTGAGACTGGGAGAAACCCAATCAAAAACTTTGGAAATCCTCTGCCAGTGTGGACAGTACTGAACTAGATAAACCAATGATCTAACTCTGTATAGGGCAGTTTCCTTTGTAGATGCAGACCCTCTGAGCCATCTTGCTAATTATCTAGCTTTCAAACAGGTGATTCTGTTACAAACATGCATACATGATTACTCATTGAATGCCACATTCTTCCTTAGCTGTTGAACTTTTAAGAATTTTTCTAATGCTTCTTAATAAATTTCCTTCTTCTAGTTTGAACCATAGAAGCCATATGGACAGACATTTATTTCCCCTTTTTATGACCTTTACCTATTCGAAAACTGTCAGTTGGGTGATTTGACTTTTAAATCAAGGCAATTTAAGTCATTGATTAAAAAGAAAACAAAAACAAAAAACCCAGGTTCCAACTATAATTCCAGAACAGGAATCCATACTAATCGGTGTTTTAATTTAAAAAAAACCCATTTGACATTATCTAAAGTATTTATACTACCCAGAGGTATAAATAATCTGAAACTTCTGGTCGTTCAGCTTTATGTCTTTTGCTCTGCAGAAAACATGTATTTTTTAAGAGGAGCGTTAGGCAATTGTATATTATTGAAATTAATGGGGGAAGTTAAGATTTCTGCCCTTCTGAGCAGTGTTCTGGAAAGGTTATTAAATAAGATATTTAATTAGGAATTATGTGATGACCAGTACATTTGTATTGGATATATTCTGCAATTCTATTCATGTTTTCTGTTTAACCTCATTTTTCATTTATTTCTGCAGCTGAATGGCATTAGAGTGGTGGATGAACCTATGGAGGAAGGAGAACCATATTCCTATGAAGTAAGTTCATGCATAAGTTCTTAAGGGTGGGAACTGCCATCAAAATATTTTGAGTTTCATATTTTCTTTTGGATGCTTTATTTCCTGCTTGGCAGGGGGTTGGACTGGATGGCCCTTGTGGTCTCTTCCAACTCTATGATTCTATGATTCTATGATTTAGGAACCAAACTAGGAGAAAACTTGGAGGACAAAATGAGAGGTAAAAGAGAAGTAATATAAATTTGTCCTGCTTCTTCAGTAGAAAAGTTCACGATTTTTTTCCTATGTGCCTGAGTGTATGACAGTGTATGCACATAGGTGATGTGCAACCTTGCTTGAAATAGTTTGACTTTCAAGATTTGCAGTATTGATGCAAATCAAGTAGTATTTTTTATGAATTTTTGTTCCATATGTGTTGGATACATATCTGATGCTTGTTTGGGTGAGGAAAGCCGTATACTGGCAGCAGGCAGCCTGAATGACATTTTGCTTCAGAAGGAAGAAGTAACTACAAATTATTATAATTTTTAAAATCTATTTTTATTGTTACTGAAAGCAGTCTTGGAAATAAATGCTTAATACTTAATAGTTCACAGAACTATTTTTTGCTTGCCTGCTTACATGTGCCGGTTAGTCATTTATAGCCTTAACAAATGGAGAGGGCCTGTTATGCAAAGCTCTGCCTGATCACTTGGAATGGAACCATGCTTATTTGCCATAGGCAATTTAGATGGTGGCTAGTTACAAGCCTGGTTGAAAGAAAAAATAGTTCTTAAGTTGTTTTATCATAAGACACTATGTTTTTAGTGGTGTTTGTTTTTATCTGTAAGCTGCCTTGAGTCCCGTCAGGGAAAAAGGTGGGGTATAAATAAATGAATCACCACCACCACCACCACCACTTTAGAATGCTACAACATTTTCTGATGTTTAAATTACTTTTGAGGAGTACCAGCCAGGCTAAAATAGACGCAAGTGTGTTTATGGCAAATATTTTAATTTTATAGGAATTCTGTCCAATCAAGGTATACAGACAGTGTTTTGGATTGTATTTAATTCCCTTAGAATTGCTGTGTGGTGTTACTTTGCTCTGATTTTCATTTGACTGATAATCATATAGTAAGTTCTGATGTCTTAAATAATTTCCAAATTCTTTCTCAGGGGATCCAATGAAAGTATTTTATTTTAAATACTGTTTTTTGTTTTCTAATGCTTGACCTGTAAGCAAAACCTCTTGGTCTCTAACATCAGTACTGGCATCTGTGCGATGTGCTACTGGGTCTAATTCTTTTTTATTAGTTGGCTTCTTCTTTGGTTTATATATTAGTGCTGTATGTAGTGACTACATAAGCAATCTATGGAATGCATAGCCTGGGTGTTATCTTGGATATTAGGCAATGAGTGCTATCTTGGATATTACCGGTAGGCAGGCATGATTCTGAGTATTGCATACATTCAGAGCAGGATTCCTCAACCTGGCGTCTTTCCATCAGCCTGGTTAGCTTTGTCAATGGTCAGGGATGATGGTAGTTATAGTCCAGCAACATCTGAAGGGGACCAGGTTAGGGAAGACTGATGTAGGGGATGTTTCATATTCCCCATTCCTCTAATGTCTGGCAGTATACCTTATTTGCACTTGGCAATACACAGATTGGCTCAGATTATGTGATGGCATGAAATATCATTTACAAACATTACGATTACTGAGGCAACACAGAATCCTTACAGTACATATTTTGTGAAGGGAAGGGAAGTTGTTAGTTTGGAAGGCACTGAAACATAGACAAAGGCAGAAAAGGATTTCTGTGTCTGACTGGAGATAGAGAATATTTGAGACATGTCCCTGTCCAGTTTTCAATATTAATAAAATGTAATTAATATGCTAAAAGCCACACAAGCTTAAAATAAAAGTAGCCCTGGAGCTGGTCTTTGCCTGCCTTCCCCTCTCTCTGGAATCTTTCCAACCAGGGTATTTGGTGGGTGAGGGGCCATTCCAGTAGGTGCCTAGTGTTGTGAAGTGCTTTATAAATAACTGCCAGTACTTCGTTGTTTCTGGAAGCACTCCCCTTATACTGGCATATGTTATCCATTAGGTTGGCTAGGGCAGTTTCTGTGCCAAGAGCAAGCCTAGAACCAGACTTGAAATGAAACGAGACAATCAGTTTCATCCACTTAGCTTGCCTAAGAAGGTGATTTGTGGGTAGTTTTGACCAGCTGATTGTTGGTTAAAATCTTCAAGGTTTGAACAGAGTTTCTTCATTAGTGGTTTTACAACAGTCTTAATCAAATATGCTGATGACATCCAGCTCTAAATTTAAGTTACTAAGTTTCCAAATGCTGTTATCTTTGTCCTAAATCAGTGTCCAGAAGCTATGGTCAAGTGGAAGAGGGCTAACAGATTGAAGTTGAATTCAGACAAGTAAGAAGTGATGATAGATCTTCCTATAATTTATGGGGCTGTAATCTCCTCAGTGGAACAGCTTTGGAGCCTGGGAGTTATTTTTGATTCAGTCCTGCTTTTTGATAAGCAGCTTGCTGTTGTAGCCAAGAGTGCTTTGTTACAAAGTGCAAAAGAGATAGCTAAATTGAGGTGAAAGGCAATTCTGAAGAAGTCCAGAATTGAGGAATAGCTCTATGCTGGGGATGGAGAGGAACTGGAGTCAAGAACAGAGTAACTAAAGGAAGTGGAGCCGACTTGGCAGTGGGCTGTACAGGAGCTGATGTAAAGCCTATATGAACAGGAAAGAAGTGGGGAAATAAGAGCTTTGGAGGACAGGGCCAGGGTGCCAAGTAGTCCTAGGATTGTGGACTCTAGATCTGACAGGACTATTGTCTCACCTTTGTTAGAAGGTGGCTTCTGCTAGTTGTGATTTCTTTTGTTACTGAAGCAGTGTGATAGAGGCAGCAACCATTTTAGGTGTGTCCAATTGATGCACGACTGCCAATGCACAGGTCCTTTTGGATCTGGAAGAAGGCAAAATGAGGACTGAATTGGGGCAGGAGGTGCTTATCCAAGTTCTTCTGATGCGTGTGGGGGCCAAGAATGGAACCTCTGTGCAAAATAGTTGCCGCCTATATTAAGCTGCAGACTCCTGCTTATTAGTAGTGTGCTTCATTTTAAAACGAAAGAAGTCTTAGTTTAGGCAAGGAGAGTATCTGCATTAAACACACACACACCATAATATTCATACCTGATACTTTATTTTACAAGCAATAAAATACCACATGCAGTTCTAAATTACATAACAATGAGTATTCAAGGAAACAGTGAGTGAGGTTGGTGTTTATAGATCATAGGGCAGACAGAGCAAGTTCTTCAAATCAGGACCTGAAAAAGATGGATGACTCGTTCATAGCTTGGTTGCTCAACTTTGGCTGTGATGGTAGTTGTGTGATCTGATTTTTTGGCTTTAAAGTCAGGGTGGGGGAAGAAGAGGAAGTAATAGTACTGTGGGACCAGTTTGACAAACTGCAGCTGAATTGGTACAATATTCTGGACTACCCCCCTCTGACCTTCATTTATGTTGCAGATGTTCTGGATTGTGACATCTTAATTAAGGGGCTGGAGTAGAGAAACTAAAGGAAGTTGGCTGTAGCAGATCGAACTTGTAGGTAGATGAAGATAGGACTACAATAGCAGGAAGAAAGTAGAAAACAACAGAGGTTTAAAGAGCCATAGTCCAAGGAACAAAATGTGCAGAAGGCTAAATCTGAAACAAAAGTAAAGTGATTGAGAGCACTATACTGTTGATAAAACCTGTTTTCTCTCCCTGATACTTATGCTCTGCTTCT
This sequence comes from Darevskia mixta, assembly GCA_034641385.1. NCBI lineage: Eukaryota > Metazoa > Chordata > Lepidosauria > Squamata > Lacertidae > Darevskia > Darevskia mixta. The sequence goes on along the minus strand of JAWWNH010000061.1, from coordinate 5,696,378 downwards.
TTTGCTGCTGCCCACACTGAACAGCTGTTGAGTGTCCAAGTTCTTTTCTTTTGTTACATTACGTGGTTGCTACTCAATTCTTAGGATTCACTGGATGTAGTTTTTCAAATTAATGAATATAACTGAATAGCACATGGGATCTAAAATTACTCAGCCAGGACCTCGGTGTTTGGGATTTATATTACAGGAGACTATTCCATGGACAACTGTATGATTTCTTTTTCCTGTTGAATTCTTATTTAATGACTGTTGCCAAGTTCCACAGAAACAAATTGTGATGTCATAGGATAGTAACTTAAGGTGGAAGAAGAAAATAGAAAAAGATGAATGGCTAAAATGGTTTTTCATGCAAATGTTCCAGTTTATTGAAATATGAAAACAGCATTGTTGAATGTCTTGTGTGTGGCATTAGTAGTTATTAAAGATTTTATTAGAGCTTATTGATACGACTTCTGTTTTTTCTGTCACTAGGCAACATGAATTTTAACTGTTTTTTCCTTAAGAAAAGGAGGGATGAATTTTTAATATGTGTGAGGACAGTACTTAGATGCCATCTAATCTTATGTGAGGGAAAGACAGAGGCTCTGATGTCAGCATTTATATACACTTGGAAGTTCTTAGTGATGTTTATATCTTCAGTGCATTGTTGGAAGAAACTGAGTTCTTTAAAAACAAAGCAGATTTGTTGTTACACATCTTAAATATTCACAGTTTTGAAAATGTAAACCTTTTAGTTTCTATATTTCTCATCACTGTGAGGAACTGGAACAGTTATTCAGTTGTTGAGGTGTCTAAAGTGTTTTATGCATATTGAGGCAATAGCTTGCTTTGTTGATTAATACGATCTTTTGAAAGTCAAGCAGTAAATGTCTGAGAACATTGTAGATATTCACTATCTACTATATATTTTGGAAAGTGGTTTGTTTATTCTCCATGCAGATGCCTCTTGAGATATTATTGCTAAACTTGGCATGAAGGCTTCTGAGGTGAGGGTGGTGGTTTTTGTTGATGTTGGAACACGGGATGCCATTTTGAATCAAGATGGCAGCTTGAAACATGACTTTGGTGTAACTGGATTTTCAGTGCAATGGGTCCAAATTGCACCAATTTCATTCTTGGCACAATTGTTCCTGATGTGGGAGCAGCTATTTTTTTTAATCAACCTTGGAACACTGGATGCACTTTTGAATTAAGATGATAGTCCAAAATGTGACTTGGGCACGACTTCGTCTGATTTTTCACATGACTGGTCCAAACTGCACAGATTCAAACTTGGCATGAAGGTTCCTGAGGTTGGGACAGCAATTTTTGTTAACATGGAGCTTCTGGCTATCATTCTGAATCAAGATGCTGGACAGAAACATGACTGGTGTGATTTTGCCCAGTTTGGCATTAAGCATCCATTTGTATGCCTCTGAAGATATTGTTACCCAGTTTGACATGACTTTGCCAAATTTGAACCAATAGTTCCAACCAGTACTAATTTGGATGGTTCTCAAGATAGCATTGCCAAATTTGGCAGGACAGTTGCAACCTATGCAGTTTTGGATGCCTCTGAAAATATTGTCACTGAACTTGGCATGAGGATTCCCAAGGTGGAAGAGGCAGACTTCCTATGTTTAGACACCAAGTGCCATGTTGAATCAAGATGGCAGCCCAAATAAACCATAACTAAATATTAGCATTCTGCACCAGCTGGAGCTTCTGAATCAGACCCAAGGGCAGCCCCATATAGAACCCATTAAAGTAATCTAGACTTGAAGTTGTCAATGCGTGGACGACAGTGATAAAGCTATCCTTGTCGAGGAACAGCTGTAGTTGGCAAACCAGAGGAAGGTGGTGAAAGGCATTCCTAGCCTTCTCCTTCCCCCATGACTATGAGACTGTCATCTCTTGTTTTATTCACCTTGTTTCACACCTAACTTCTAACCACTTAGCCTACCTAAACTGTAAACACTTCGCCAAACATTTTACCCATGTAAGCAACATTTTACCCATAGTCCCAAACTTACACTACCTTGCACAGTGATTTATAATTTTTTGTTAATAAAACAGCAACATGCCTCATATCCTAGGCATTTATTTTCTGTTTGTAGACAATGAATATATATTAATCTCAAGGTCTGATAATCTTGTTGCTTCCTCACAACCAATATAAGGATCTGCTAGAGACTATGTCTCTGAGAGGACTTGGACAATGTTGTAACTATTGCCTGCAGTATCCTCCCCACTTAGTGGTTCCCTAAAAACAGGATCTTTTCAATAGAAAAAGGAACAGTCTACTATGAAAGGGTCATAGAGGCCTGAATTGTCCTTCTTCTTCTTCTTCTTCTTCTTCTTCTTCTTCTTCTTCTTCTTCTTCTTCTTCTTCTTCTTCTTCTTATCTTATTTATCACTGCTCTTCACCAGCAGGTCTCGGGGTGCGTTACAACACTTTGAAATTCAGAATTAAAAACAGTTAAAACATTCTACATTCACCAGAATAGGTGGGGTTCTGTAAACATGAATCTCTGGTGCCAAAGGCCAGAGTAAAGAGGTGTGTCATTAGTATTCCTGAACAGTTGCTTAGTGAAGAGGCTAGACACACCTCCAGGGGGATGGAATTCTACCACTTAGTGGATGCCACAGAGAATGAATGCCCTCTCCTAGGCCATTGGCAACCAAACTTTAGCAGGAAGTGTAACTACCAAGGGCCCCCCTCTGCTGATCTTAACTACCAAGAGGGTCTGTAAGGAAGGAGGCGGTCTTTCAGATATTTGGAGCCCATGTTGTTTCGGGCTTAAATACTAAAATGAGCACCTTGAGCCTGGTAATGAACTGGTGGCCCAGGCAGCTGTTTTAAAACAAGGTTATATAGATCATATGAGTTCTAAAAGCAACCCCAGCCAATAATCTGGGCACTGCATTTTGGACTAGTTGACGTTTACTTCCTCAGCCTCACATAGAGCACACTGGTATTTCCCAGAGCATGGAGTACAGTGTCTCTGAAAATAGGCAAACCCAGCCACCAAGGGCCTCAAGTGACAATGCTGGATCTAGGAATAATCCTAGGCTACGAACATGCTCTTTCCAGGGGAGTGCAACCTCATCCAGAACAGGGTGTTTTCTCTCCTTCTTGACTTCAGAAATTTGAACATATAACACTCATGTCTTTTCAGGATTCAGCTTCAGTTTGTTGGCTCACATCCAACCCATCACCCATCCTCACTTTTTGGATAATTTGTAGTAACGCTTCTGATAGGTGGTAGTGGTATATTGTTTATGATTATACATCTATGGGCAGAGCAGCTTATTTTTATAGCACTAGCTGTAGATTGTATGAATAATAAATTATAAATAATTTCCCCTTTACAAACAGTAAAGTAGACAGATGAGGGCCGTAAAGATTATTATTTCAGTGGTCGTTATTATTCATTTTTATTTGAATAGGATGAAGGAGTTGTGAAAGAGATACCTATTACTCACCATGTGAAAGAAGGATGTGAAAAAGCAGATCCTGCACAATTTGAATTACTTAAAGTCCTTGGTCAAGGATCATTTGGAAAGGTAAGACAAAACTAGAACTGTTTATTCTAAATAATGCAATTTCATGTCATATTTGATTTCTAGTCCTGTTCATTCATCTAAAGACATACTTGATTTGTATTTAATGACTGTATAGTGGGCTATCCATGTTGGGGAGTTTATTATAGTAAATTTACAAAGGACATACACTAATACCTTCTCCACTGCTTTCACAAGACGTTTTACTTTTCGAAAGTATTTTACTCATTTTTATGATGAAACAGTACATATTGCTTTTGGTGGAAGATGGAAAAGGCATGTTTGATTTACTGAGAGTAAATTATTAGCCAACACAATTGATGTTTACTGTGGTTTTATAATTTGTTGGAAGACTGTGGTTTTATAATTTGTTGGAAGACGCCCAGAGTGGCTGGGCCACCCCAGTCAGGTAGGCGACATATAACTAATATTTGAAAAGCTATGAAAGTGACCCTTAAACGGATGTGTATTCATCTCTACTACTATTAAAACACTAAAATGTGCATGTTTGTGGAATGAGTTGCTATATTCAACACAACTTAAATAATGCATTTTTTTTTTCATTAGCAGTTTCACTTATAGATAAGTTTTACACTGAAAATTCAAAATTGGATGGTGTGGAAATATTTTTATATGATATGAACATTTTATAACATTTTTAAAATTGATTATATTATTTATAGGCCTAATGCAGAAGTTAACCAATCAGTGGTTAGAAGATCAGGAGTGTTCCCTTCCCGTTCATATCATCTTCTTTTATATTAAGCATAGGGACTCCACAGATTTTGCTGAACTACAATTCCTATCATCCCTTGTCATTGGCCCTAGGGCTGATGGGACTTGTAGTTCATCAGTGCCTGGAGGGTCAAAGGTTATCCACTGCTATTTTATACCTTCCTTCCCACTACCGGTATGTTTCATTGTTAACTATGGTTAAGTGTTACATCTGAATCAGCAGTTTTGTTACCAGCTGTCCTGACTGCAAGCTCTCCAGGTGAATGGTGCCTCTGGGGCTGGCCAGGGGGTGCTTCCTAGGCTCCTCTGGGGCAGTGTGAGGAGGCACCTCACTTTGGGGCAGGGGGGAAGCTCAGAGACTGGGGGGGGGGGGGCAGCTGCAGCTGCCCAGAGGACTGCCAAGGAGAGGGGAGAAGAGAGGAGGCTGAGAGAACCCTCCACAATGGAGGGACGAGGGGCTGCTGGCTCTGCAGGCAAGGGGTGACATAAGTGGTGCTGCAGAAAGAATGTGTTTTTTCAAGAGAGCCATGGACCCAAAAAGTTTGAAAACATCTGCACTAAAGGATTACAAATTCACATTAGCTTTTCAAAAGCAATCGTGCGTAATTCAGTAAGCATTTGTAAAATATTTAATCTCTGTTCTCTGGTTAGGTTTTCCTTGTGAGGAAAATTTTTGGTCCTGATGCTGGACAGCTGTATGCAATGAAAGTTCTGAAGAAAGCTTCTTTAAAAGGTTTGCTTGCATTTTTTTAAAAAAAATAATACAGTACATTGGCTAGAGCCCCTTCTTCATGTGCCCCTTGAGGGGCCCAGAGGGTGGCAACATGAGAACGGGCCTTCTCTGCTGTGGCTCCCGTTTGTGGAATGCTCTCTGTAGGGAGGCTTGCCTGATTCCTTCATTACTTATCTTTAGGTGAGAACGTTTCTCTATAACCATGCCTTGTTTTATAGTTTAATAATAATCCCTATACTAAAGTTAATTACTAGTTCAATTGAAGGTAGTGATACTTATATTCTAAGTAAATATGTTGTAGGACTGAAATGTTTGGTTACAGTCCTCAAGGGCATACATCTGAAATAGTTCAATGGGTTTTGCTTATTGATTATTTCAAAGTGTGTGACTTAATGATGGCAGACTTCTGTTTAAACCAGTTGCTTCCTTCATCTTAAATCAATGCTTGATTTCCTGACTAAAAAGTGCCTGAGCTTATCCTGCCTGGCAGTTGCTCATTTTGATGTAAAATATAGTGACAGAATATCCATGTTAAGTGAAAAGCACTCTGCACATGTTGAGGGGCGTTTGTTCCAGTATTTATCCTGAACACTGAAAACAAGGTTGAAGACTACACTCTTTTCAAAAGCATATCTTTATTCCCTAGCTTTAAATGACATATTTTTTAAGGGCTTGTCTTAATAAAGGTTTAAACAGATATGGCAGTGATGTTCTATTTAATTTATGGATTTTAAAATATGGCCTCTCCATATATATCGTATTATACCTGTAAATCATACTACTGCAGTGAATTTCTCTTGACTTTTTTGTTGGGGTATGTGTGAATCTGGTTGGTGACCCAGTACAATCATAAATTGTAGAGTTGGAACGGACCCCAAGGGTTATCTAGTCCAGTTCTCTGAAATGCAGGAATCCCTGACAGATGGCCATCCAACCTTCTCCAGTGAAGGAGAGTCATTTTGTAGAATAAACATTAGTGTTTTGTGTACAGAAACTCCTTGGTGAATTCTGCCTATTGTATATATTTTCCCTCAAATTCTTAGTCAAAATAGCCATTTAACTAAACTGTGGTTGTTTATAAAGTTTTCTTCGGCTGATTTAATTCAGATAGCTTGCTTAATATAGATAACGGCCATTTCTGTTTGCAGTTCGAGATAGAGTACGTACAAAGATGGAGAGAGATATATTAGTAGAAGTAAATCATCCGTTTATTGTCAAACTGCACTATGGTGAGTATTTTTGTTTCCATTGAAATGCATATTTAAATGAAAATTCTAATAAGCATTTTCTTACAGACTTTGGGGGGAAATTTGCTGACTGATGGGAAAGCAAAATAGAACTTAATTATGAATGAACGCATGATAAACTGATAGTGAACATGCATGAAACTAACAATGATCAATCCCTGGACTGAATGAGATCTTTAATGCACTATTTGGTTTGTCTGAAAATTGTTCTTGACCGATTTGGAAATAGCTGTAGTTTTATAAGCAGCTATTTTTAAAAGGACCCTTCACACCACTGATAATGTATGACATCTTGGTAGCCTGTGACCACACTCCTAAATATGGAATTTTTGCCTCAACACGACCAAATTGTAGTGCTAATGCTACCCCTTCATGAAGCCTATTTGTTACATGTTTGCTTTCCTGTCTCAATAAAGTTCAGTTGAATTTAGATTGAGGTTTCTACTTATGCAAATAAGAATGCAAGCATGTGATGAATTTAACTTTCATAGCTTTTGTCTGCTTTCTTTAAAGGCTTAATTGTAAAATTGGATACAAAATTATATCTTTGCTGTAGAAAAAGTCTTTGAGTACTTTTAATTTGTAAATAGTATTAAAGCAGAGTTCTAGTAAGCATGTGGGTATTAATTTAGAATTTTGATGAAGTATTCTTATGATTATTCAAATCAGCTTTTCAGACTGAAGGGAAGCTATATTTAATATTGGATTTTCTCAGGGGAGGAGATGTGTTCACAAGATTATCCAAAGAGGTATGTATTTCTATAATTTTGAAAACAAAATTAATATTTACATTAGGCAAAATGGACTATCTTGTTGTAATTTTACATTTTTATCCTGTCCTTCCACATGTGTGCATTGCATGATATATATTGAATATACATTAGTACATATATCATAAAGACATATCAACTTAGAAAACTGTAAGTAGCTGGACCTATTTAATTAAATGAGCAGAGTTTCCAGTAATGGGTATGTTTTGGGTAAGGCTCCTGAACCCACAATTGGGAAGAACATTCACCAGGACCAAACAAAATGTCACAGAAGTGTGGCAAGCTTTTGAGTTATCCAGGACTGTTCACCAAGCAAGATGTTGCACAAGGTAGGGAGTGACAAGAGTGAAGAAAAACAAAAGAGTACAACAATAAGGCTGATATAGTAACCATGAGGTCAGCTTCTGGATTCTGTTCCATGATCTTGAATTCTGGAGAACTCAGAACCGTGCCACATCTCTGTGACATCTTGATTTGTGCCAATAAAAGTTTTTTTCCCCTTCTAGACCTAGATAACTTTCTTTGGTTTTTATGAGCTGAAGGCTATAATCCTATGCACACTCAATCTGTGGGATGTTTCTGGGAAGTACAGGCACCCCACCACTTACGTGCATCCCATTCATGCACGACCACGTTTATGTGGGTAGCAAATAAATAAATAGATAGATAGATAGATAGATAGATAGATAGATAGATAGATAGACAGACCTGCCCTTGCTCAGACCTGCCCTTGCTCGAGGCTTCTGCCCTGAAGTTGCTCTGGACTTCTACCGAGTAAGGGAAGGCAGCCTTCAATTGACGTGGGGTCGGGAGATGCCTTCTCCCTGCCACTGGGCCGCGTGTCCGTGTCCCCATTCTGACGCTAGTTCTGCTGGGTGCTCTTATCGGCCCTTGCTCCCTGTGGCCAGCTGCCAGCACTGTTCACACTGGTTCCCCTCGGGCACACAGACAGACTTGAGACAGGCTTGGCAGCAGCCCTGGGCAAACTCCAGGGTTAGTCTCTCTCTCCTCCCCGCACGCCCTCCCTAATAAAGTAGGGCGCTCCTCATTTTACGCAATTTCACTTACTTGTGCGGGGCCCCAGAATGTAACCCCCGCGTAAGTGGGGGGACGCCTGTATACATAGGATTGTCCTGTAATTTGTTCAGTATACAATATGGACTGAGAAATATGCCTCCCATTTACAACTGCTCATTCCTAAAATGGGAATGTGTGTTTAAGTATCTACTTTTCCTCGGAACAAGAGAAAATGAAAATCTTGACTCTGATTTGGATCTCTTCCACCTGTTTCTATAAATATTTTTATACTTCATATATACTACTTTGGCATTTACATTTCTACCTACTTCATTCAAAGTTGCAAAATATTTTTATAAAATGGCTGTTTTCTGAAATCAGTTATCGGCATTTTTATACCAAGGAGTATCTGGACTGCATTCAGATCTTTATTTCATGTGGAGGGAGTGGGTGTGCAAGTTGAGCACATGATGATCTGTTAGGGAGTTTAGCATCGTTCTACTTCCCTTCTGTCCATCCCAGTCATCTTTTAGCAGGGGCGAGGGGAAGAAGGAGGAATGATCTGAATATCTGTTCCATTGGGAGCTAGCAGGATTTATGCTAGCCCTCTCTAGCTTGTCTTTTCTGATGGCCTATATACAGCCTGAGCTCCCATCATCCTGGATTATGGGGAATACATGCATCACAGCTTTTTAGATCTTACAGGAGTTTATAGTCATCTTAGATATGCAGAAATTTAACAAGATCAGAATGTAAATCTATATAGTTCTTATTAGGTTATGTTTACAGAGGAAGATGTGAAATTCTACCTCGCAGAACTGGCCCTTGCTTTGGATCATCTACACAGCTTGGGAATTGTGTACAGGGACCTGAAGCCAGAAAAGTAAAGTAAAATGTATTTTATCCGTTACTACAGTACTCTTGTTCAAGGATTTATTTGCCTTTTTTGTAATCAGAATATAGAATCACATGAAAGTTTAGATATTTTATTCTTCTAATATATATTGAAAATAGAGTATTGCATATTTGTTAATATAATACAGGCACCCCCCCACTTACGCGCATTCCATTCACGTGCAACCATGTTTAGATGCATCACCGTGAAATAAATAAATGATTTAAACCAGGAAATGGTGCCAAAACACTGCAAAAAGAACAGGAGAGACCTGGAGAGTGGGGGGAAAACAGCTTGCACGGCCGCTCTGATTTTCTTGCCGCCTCCACTAACTCACCCTCCTTGTCTTTCTTCTTCCTCGGCAGTGGAGCCATTGTGGGGTGGGGGGTGCTCCATGCCTCCGCCCACCTGCCCATCCCTCGCTCACTCGCTTGTGTCAGTTTTGTTCCTTGGACAGGATCCAAGAGTCCTTCTGCCCTCTGATTGCCCTCTCCCTTGCTGCCCAACAAATAGGCAGCAACATTATTTCTTGAGGGGTGGGGGAGAAATTAGATAAAAATAAACAGTCTCCAGCAACTTCCAAGACTAATAAGGGAGAGTGCCGAGAAGCCCAGCAGCAGTGTTGGGTACCTGGAGCCACCCAGCCACCAACCCACAGCTCAAATTTCTGGTCGCTGGAGGCAGGCAGGGCAAGCACATCCAAGGGTACATGGCCGCCTGGGGAAGAGGGATGGGATGGATGGGATCTGCTGATAGAGAGCCGTTTCCCAGCCTCTCTCAATAGTGCCCTCCATTTTTCACATATATGTGCGGAGTCTGGGAACATAAACTCCACATAAGGTTGGGGGGGAACGCCTGTATATAAATAATATTGGCTTAATTATTATTTCATTTGCTAAATTAAATGTATTATAAATTCTCCTGTTATGTGTATTGGTGAATGTGGATTTTAATTTTCAGCATTTTGCTTGATGAAGCAGGACATATCAAGTTAACAGGTAGGTGGAACTTACCAATATAACTTTTTTTAATATTTATAGAAGTATCTTGAAAAGTTGTAGAAGGAGATACTGCATTGAGTTTTTCATAGCTGTTATTATGTGCATTTTTTCTTGTGCATTTTAGACATTTAGACATTTTAGAGATTATTGTATGCCAGGATCTTGTGAATATAGCCAGAAATGACTTTCTTCTAGCCAGGTTGTAAGCTGTTGTGACTTCCTCCAGTGTCCGAGCCAGCAAGCTCACCTATTCTCATACACCATCCTGTTGACTGTTAAGCACTTCTTGGAGATTTTTAATTAAATCAGGGAAGGAGGAGGAGAAGAAGAATTTCATTCATTCATTCATTCTTGTACCCTGCCCAAGAATGTAAAAGAACACAACAAAACATCAAACAATACAGGGCTCCCTTCAGATGTCTACGGAAAGTTATATAATTTTTTATCTCTGGACTCAGCTACACAGCTGCAAATAAAACATTTTAGATGTGTTGTAATGTGCAATATACAAATGTGACACTAGATAGCAACAGTGAGCTATGCAAAATTCAATGTCTTTTTCAAAATGTTTTTTTTTTAAAAAAATTCACAGTGTTTTTATGTGTGTAGATTCCCCCTCCTTAACACCTAATGGGAGAGCTTTCTACAGGGCAGGTGCAACTACCGAGAAGGTAATCTACCTGGTTCCCTTCTCGCAATGTGGGAACTGCTAGAAGGCCCTCTGAGTGGTACCTCATTGTCCGGGCTGGATGATGGGGGTGGAGATGGTCATTCAGGTATATAGGGCTGAAGCACTTATTCTGCAACAATATGTTTTAATATATTGGTTTAGCTTCTGAACTGAATATAATTTTTCACCACCAATGCCTTGCTTCTGCAAAATCATCTGATGATTGTAAGGAGTCACTGGAACAGAATGGCATTGGAGCTCAGAGGTTGCATCAAGAAGAGGGGTCTCTGAAATTGAGACCTCTGTTGCCCAAAGGAAATGCCTTCTATTTTTGCAATAGTACCCTTGGATCCTAGTTGAAAGGATTTTCAACAGTGAAGTGGAAGCAGTTCTTGTCTGCATTTTTTTGAGTGGGTCAGAACCCCAAAGTATAATTTAATATCCTCATGATTCTTTTAATCTACTTCTGCTTTTCTGGAGAGGATGTCAGCTGTTAGATCCATTTCTTGGTCCAAAATTATGATGGAAGCAGATATTATGTTCCAATTTGATGGCCCAGTTTGTCAGGCATAGTTTCTATTTGTTGTACATTGCTCATTTGCTATTGAGATTGCCCTCATATATATTTATTCAACTCATAAATGTATTAGACACTTTTCTTCGCAGTGGTTTATTAAAAAAAAAGACATAAAGTAAAAATAGCAAAAAAACCAAGCAGTTAAACATAGTAATTGTAAAGTTTAGGTGAAATTTATAAATCAGGCGGAAATATTTCAAATAGAAGATCAGCAGTTTGACCATTTTAGTTATTTTAGAACTCTTGGTGGATACCTTCTGATATCTTGCTGAAATTTACAGAATAATCCACTGCATGTGTACTCAGAAGTAAGACTCTGTTTAGTGGTGTTTTCCCCCAAGTAAGCACACAAAGGATTGTAGCCTCAAAAGTATTAATGTCTTAGTTTTGTGTCAGGATCTGTGTGTCACAGTTGTTTGATGAGAGAGATAAAGGATTATGTCAGAATGATAGCAGACACAGAATATTTACTTCTAGTATCTCCAAAGTATATCAAAGGTCACCAAAGACAAGCAGGAAGAAGACCTAGTACACTTCTCTCATGTAGATGGAATGTTGTATAAGTGCAGAAATGTACCTCGGATTTAAATGTTGTATACGTTTATAGAAGTACTATTTATGTATATTCAGCTTTACACACTTGTGGGGGGAATTAAAAAAATTGAAAAGAGAGCACAGTTTCAGGAAGAATTACTTTGGCAATCCCGGCTGCCATTTGAACCCAATGAGTTTTGGCTAAACACGCTTTTGGCTTTACGTGTGATCCCCAGAACATAACCCCTGCATAAGTAGAGGTAGAGGTGTTATCATTGTAGATTGCCTTAAGTATCTTCATACTAAACAATCTGAGTTTAGTCTTTCAGTCATTCCAAAAGAGAGAAAATTCATCTGAGTCCTTCAAAAATTTCAATTTTTACTCTTGAAAAAACAGGAAAAATAGTATGCAGGGAAGAGCTGGTTCGCCCCAGATTTAGGATGAGTGAGGATTGGTAAAATCCCTGTTTGGGTTCCATGTGAATGGTTTACATTTACCTTATTTTTGTCATGTTTTGTAGAAAATTGTTTTCTCCCAAAGTGGCTCACCTCAGTTAAAAAGAAAAGAAGAAAAAAAGCAAGAGAATGGCTCTAGGAGAAAAGGGACAAAGGGAGGTGAAAGATCAGTACTTCTGGTCAGCTGAACAAAGTACTGGCCTCTAAGCATGTCTTTACAGTGAGGGGGGAAAGTATTTGATCCCCTGCTAAATTTGCCTGTTTGCCCTCTGACGAAGAAATGACCAGTCCATAATTTTAATGGTAGGTTTATTGTAGCTGTGAGAGACAGAATAACAACAGGAAAAACCCCAGAAATCCAGAAGACAAAAGTCAGAGATTGATGTGCATTATAATGAGTGAAATAAGTAATTGATCCCTTTGTAAAAGATGACTTAGTACTTGGTGGCAAAACCCTTGTTGGCAATTACAGAGGTCAGACGTTTCTTGTAGGTGGCCACCAGGTTTGCACACATCTCAGGAGGTATTTTGTCCCACTCCTCTTTGCAGATCCTCTCCAAGTCAGTAAGATTTCGAGGCTGATGTGTAACTACTCGAACCTTCAGCTCCCTCCACAGAATTTCGATGGGATTAAGGTCTGGAGACTGGCTAGGCCACTCCAGGACCTTAATGTGCTTCTTCTTGAGCCACTCCTTTGTTGCTTTGGCCGTGTGTTTTGGGTCATTGTCATGCTGGAATACCCATCCTCGACCCATTTTCAATGCCCTGGCTGAGGGAAGGAGGTGCTCACCCAAGATTTGACGATACATGGTCCCGTTCATTGTCCCTTTGGTGCGGTGAAGTTGTCCTGTCCCCTTAGCAGAAAAACACCCCCAAAGCATAATATGTCCCCCTCCATGTTTGACGGTGGGGATGGTGTTCTTGGGGTCGTAGGCAGCATTCCTCCTCCTCCAAACACAGCGAGTTGAGTTGATGCCAAAGAGCTTGATTTTGGTCTCATCTGACCACAACACTTTCACCCACTTCTCTGGGTCATTCAGATGTGCATTGGCAAACTGCAGGCGGGCCTGTACATGTGCTGTCTTGAGCAAGGGGACCTTGTGGGCTCTGCAAGATCTCAGTCCTTTCATGGTGACTATAGTCCCAGCTGCCCTGAGATCATTGACAAGTTCTCCCCATGTAGTTCTGGGCTGCTTCATCACTGTTCTCATGATCATTGCAACTACACAAATTGAGATCTTGCATGGAGCCCCAGACCGAGGGAGATTGACAGTTATTTTGTGTTTCTTCCATTTGCGAATTATTGCACCAACTGTTGTCACCTTCTCACCAAGCTGCTTGGCAATAGTCTTGTAGCCCAGTCCAGCCTTGTGCAGGTCTACAATCTTGTTCCTGACATCCTTGGACAGCTCTGGTCTTGGTCATGGTGGCTACTTTGGAATTTGCAGGGTTGATTGCTTCTGTTGATAGGTGTCTTTTGTACAGGTACTGGAACGAGCTGGGATTATAGGTAAAACCTCTCCCTTACAGCAGGTGCTTCTAATCTCAGCTCGTTACTTACAGTGAAGATACCAAGTAGCCTGACATCTGGCTGGTTGATAGGGGATCAAATACTCATTTCACTCATTATAACGCACATCAATCTCTGACTTTTGTCTTCTGGGTTTCTGGGGGTTTTCCCTGTTGTTATTCTGTCTCTCACAGCTACAATAAACCTACCATTAAAATTATGGACTGGCCATTTCTTCGTCAGAGGGCAAATGGGCAAATTTAGCAGGGGATCAAATACTTCCCCCCTTCACTGTATATCCAGTTTGGGCCTGGTTTATCTTCACTTGCTGGCATTCTTTCTTGAATAGCAGTTGGTGGGTCTTGTTCTTTGGATAGGTCTGGAATGTCCCTTTGCCTTGCTTCTGTAGTCGTAGGGGAACTGGAATTTAGAACAGAATGTTCTTTCTCTTATGGATGGGAATATTGCATTATTTTGCAGGCTGCTATTTTAATAGAAAGAAAAATGCTAAAATATAGTTGAAAATTGCTTGTTAGCAAGCACACTTTAAATTCTCTTCAGCTTTATTATAAGGGACAAAAAAGCAAAGTAGGCATTTATGAGTGAATTTTGGCAGTATTTCACATAGCCACAGCAAAAGAAATGAGAAAACATGTTATTTGGTCAAGCTTACTCAGCTTCTGGTGTAGCATTGTTAGCAAAGTCAATTAATCTTTGTAGAAGACAACATTAAGTTGTGAAATGTATTGTTCTAAAGGGGCACAAGGAGCTAAAACAAATTATACAATCATAATATAATATGCAATCATAATATCAAACAATCATATATACAATCATGATATCATACTATCATAATAGCAAAATCATACAGTCATAATATCATATGGTCACACAATTATACAATCAATAGAACAATATCATACCATCACAATATCATACTATCATATTGTACAATCATCCAATCATATCATATGATCATTAATGAAGGAAATTAACCTATATCCAGCTCCTCCAACACATGTTGCTGATGACCAGTATAAAATGGAAGAGGCTTAATTTCTCTCTCTTTGAAATTCATTTTGCATTGGCCAGCCGGAGTGGAGGTGGGGTATGTGGGCTGGGGAGGTGAGGGCTATGAGATTTGGTGATGGCTTTGTTATGATATTGTGATTGGGAAATATTATGATTATGTGATATTGATCTGATTGTGTGGTTGTATGGTGTTGTGTGTCTATGATTATGCAATTGTATGATATTATGATTGTATTGCATTGTATTACAATGTTGTTATAATTATGAATGATTCTATGATTGAATGAGATGGCTGATTGATTTAATATTATGATTGTATGATATTATGTTTGAATGCTATTATGATGTGAACTTCTAAACGGGCATTTGCTGCACCTCATAGCAGTTGGCAAGAATTTGTTTGCTAAGAGTCTCGTAAACCTGATCAGGAGAGCTTTAAACTAAATCCTGAGGGGGAGACAATATTACAGATGACAGTTAAACATGGATGCACATACGCAAACACACACACTCCCCTTACTTTTTCTTGGCTGGATTTGCCTTTGTACCATTGGATTAACCTGCAGACTGCTTCTGGACACTGGTGGAAGCCATGTTAAAAATGGTCTCAAAAAGCTTTACAGAAAACTGGACATGATCGATTTGTGTAACCTGTTCTTTCCTTGAAACTTCAATCACAGCAGCTGGAGGCAAACTGATTTTAAACCAAGCAGCAGCTTTGTCAATATGAGCTGTCAATATGAAACTGGCATGTTTCTACATGGCTTTAAAAATACAGCCATAATTCCTTAGGTTAGATAAAAATGAGACTTTTCAGTAATAGTTGTGCCATTGATGAACATTTTCATGTTACATTGTACAGCAAGAATTTGGCAAGAGGTTTGTACACGCAGATCCCACTTACAGTTCCCAGGCAATCATTTATTGGGTGAGCATTCACACAATGAGCTAATGATTTCCATTTTTCCCTATGAGAACATTTATAATCCATTATCTTTTTCTGCCCCGTCCCACCATGGTTTCTTCCTAAAATGGCTGCAACCAACCAGCAAAAGAATTACAAAGGAAAAACTGATTTGTCCAACTTCTCCTGCTCTCTGATTTGTCTTATCTCACTCTCCCCCACCCCTGTCCATGATTTCTGCCCCAAAATTGCTGCCACTGATGAGCAAAGCACAAACAAATTAGGAAATGAGCAAACTCTGGCTGTTGGAATTTCTGAGTCAGCTGTGTATATAGCAAGATTTGGGCATAATTCCTTGTGTTCAAATAAGTGAATTTGCGGGTAACGTGGGCAGATAGTGGGACTTGCGTGTATATAGAATGTCTTGTTAAAATGCCAACTTATTTAATAAACTGTGCTGTCCTTGTATTCACTGTGTGCATTTATTATGAGCAGCACTGAAAGCATACCTGAAAACAAATGTTATATTGTATGTACAGATTATGTTCAGTCTTCCAGCATAGTGGTTTTTTAAACACCCACTTAAAAAAAACACTATTTAATTTTGTTTGAAGTATAATAAGCCAAGGGTGACTTATTAATATTTACATGAGTCATTGAAGCTCATAGATTGGTGGAACCGTATGGCAACCACTTTGTTTGTATCTTCCATCATTTTGCCTTTAGGCCAATAATATAATATTAATTAACCCTGAGCACATGAAGCCATTATAGTACAGGAAATAACACAGTAAAAGAATACCATGTTATGCAGTTTGCATATGTTTCAGTTATTTTTCTGTTTAATTTGAGAGTTCCTTGGTCAGCTGTTTTGCATCCCATTTTTTCTGTCCTATGGGCTATAGGATAGTATACGTACTCCTAAAAAATACACAGTTCAAGCTTGTAATGTTTTGCAACCCCTATGGCATAAAGTTTCTTTATGTGAAATATTTTGTAATACTTTTTTAGACTTCGGCCTCAGCAAAGAATCTGTGGATCAAGAAAAGAAAGCCTATTCTTTCTGTGGTACTGTAGAGTACATGGCTCCTGAAGTTGTAAACAGACGAGGCCACAACCAGAGTGCTGATTGGTGGTCATTTGGTGTTCTTATGGTACTGTATATTTCATTACCTAATTTTACATGACAGTGGTGTTGCCACTGTCCACGTGTTTTGTGATTGTCAAGAGATTTGATATAGCATTATATTGCCCAGCTTAAAATCTGAGAAAGTTTTTGTTTTAAAATATACTTAACTTCTGCGTGAAATTTGTAGTTATTTTCTGTGTTGAATAACTAAAGTACAGCAACCAAAAAACATTTCACCACACAATATTTTGTCAAGGAAAACCTTAATACATTTTAGCATAACCATTTGATTGAAGAATCTTATATTCCATTGTGCTTTTTTATTGTGATAACGAACTACTAAAACTCATGGACTGAATTTTAGCCAAGGGCATTTTGTTGTTGGAATATTCAATAAGTATGTCTTTATGTGCTATGGCTGAATAAACTATCAATTGCCAATAATATTGCTGCATTTTAACTAATGGCCCTCCAAACTTTGTGGGGCAATTTAACATAAATTCCATGTCTAGCTATTTTATTATTTTCTTGCTGCTTTCCTACCCCCAGTTCAAAATTCCTCCAAATTAAAATTAGATTTTCTAAAAGTTTGATCTTGGCTGTTTCTTTCCCAGTTTGAAATGCTTACTGGTACACTACCATTTCAAGGTAAAGATCGAAATGAAACTATGAATATGATACTCAAGTAAGTATTTGTCTGTTCTCTTTCTCAAAATATTTCTATTTCTAAGTATTTCCAACTTAGAAAGTATAATACAAATTATATTTGACTAATACCATATAACAGTCTGTAACTTGAATGAAAGAAAATATAGAGTATAAACACAGTTTTCTTCATGACCTAAATGATTAGAAAATGTATTCTACAAATGAACAAATTACATTTTGGAGATGGCATTTTCTTTAAATTTCTTCTATGCTTTAGGGCAGGGGTTGTCAACCTGGTCCCTACGGCCCACTAGTGGGCGTTTCAGATTCTAGGTGGGCGGTAGGAGGTTCTACGGCACAAGCAGAATCCTCCTTCCATCGAGTGTTGGTGGGCAGTAAGGAAATTTTACCATCAAGAAAGATGCATTAGTGGGTGGTAGGTATAAAAAGGTTGACTACCCCTGCTTTAGAGGGTCTTTGCTTATTAAACTTACAGTCAAATGGTTTAATTTTTAGAATTGGGTTAGTTTGGGGCTTGCCAGCAGCAGAGGCACAATGTTGCAAACCATAGCTTTTGGTTAGTGTTGCAAGAATCTTGCTCTGGCGATGCTGGCAGGTTTTTGTGCAAAGGTTAAGATCACTGTGTTCATTTCTCTCTCCCCACCCCCCTTTTAAAAGCTTCTGTATAGTATCAGATATATTTCTTGGAAAAGTGATGAACACTTTTACTTGCCAGATTGTATACTAGATTCTTGCCCCTCTCCAGCCACAGTGAATGCTTTTGGGACTTGATTCTGCATAGGGAATGGGCATCTGTTTTGGTGACTTGCTCAATGATTTTGGACTACGGAATGGGGAGAAAAGCTTTGCAAAGAACTCTGATTAAATAGTCAGCTCATGAAAGCATAATGGAGTATTGTATTCACAGCAAATTGTTTGTTTATCTGGAATAGATGAACAAGAATATGCAATTCTGTGTAAGATGCAATATATAAAGTGGATGGCATGAATAGTTAAACCCCTTTTAAATGTGCTCTTTTAGGGTAATTGAATTGAACTGTATACTTCCTTGTTGCATTGAAGTGTATTGCACAGATCATAGTCTATGTTTTATTTAATTAGTGAATATACTTTGAATATGAATTCTCTCTTTTTCTAGAGCAAAACTAGGCATGCCACAATTTCTTAGTACTGAAGCTCAAAGTCTTCTCCGGATGTTGTTTAAAAGGAATCCTTCAAATAGGTTAGGTAAGTTTGTATCCCCTAGATTAGTGTTGGCGAACCTATGGCACGCGTGCCAGAGGGGGCACTCAGAGCCCTCTGTGTGGGCACGCGCGCCGTCGCCCCAGCACAGAGCTGGCAGAAGGCAAGGGCAGCGTGTTGAGTCCTCAGCTCAACTTGTGTCTGAGTAGAAGTGCCTCGGATGGGGCGTCGGTGTGTGTGTGTGCAAAATGTAGCCACAACCTCCAGGGCGTGCGTTTTCCCTTGTGGAGCCTCCGTTGTGGGTAGGGAGGGCACAGCACAGTGTTCACGCCTAGAAGCGTGCTGCCATGTTGGTGGGCTGCTAAGAGTTCTGAGCAGCCACCTTCCTCCTGCTGCTGCGAGGTTGAAGCTTTACACACCCTCCGGCCGGGGCCAATGGAAGCAGAGTCAGAAGTGGAGTGGAGGCTTCTCGCTCCCCAGCTGAGCTGCCCGATCCTGCTCCTACTTGCGTGCAAGCAGAAGCAGGGTGGGGAACTCTCAGCTGGGAAGCACGAAGCCTCCACTTATGAGAGATCCATGCCCTGCTCCTGCTTGCTCGCAAGTAGGAGCGGGAGCGGGCAGCTCAGCTGGGGAGTTCTAAGCTTCCACTCCACTCCACTTCTGAGAGATCCCCACCTCCACTCCTGCTTGCACGCAAGTAGGAGCGGGAGCGGGCAGCTCAGCTGAGGAGCACCTGGCTGCCTTCAGGTGGTGCAGGGGCTCTCAGATGCAGCTTCTGGGCTGCCTCCACCTTCCCCAACCTCAGCAACTATTCAGCCTGGCTGCCTTCATGGGGTTGCAGGGGATCTGATGCGGAGCTGGGGGCTCCTTTAAACTTCTCCCTTGAGGGGAGTGCAGCTGCAAACCCCTCAATGGAAAGTGTGACGGAGCCTGCACCTCCTCAGCTGAGCAGCCCCAATCCAGCTCCTGTTCCCGTGCAAGCAGCAACACTGCCTAGCAGAGCAGCCCGATTCCACTCCTACTTGCCTGCAAGCAGGAGCAGGCTGGGGGGTGCGGGTGGTGGTGACATCCCTTGCCTGCTTGCTTGCTGCCCCAGCCCAGCCTTCCCTCAATCAGTGCCTCCGGAGCTGGAGGAGGGGGTGGTTGCTGTTGTGGCTGCGGCAGCAGAGGAACCCAGTGCTGGAGGGCGGCAGGTGCCTGCTCACTTGCAACCCAGCCCGCCTTCCCTCGCTCTGAAAATGGAAGTGTGACACTCAAAATGGAAGTTATACTCAGAACAGAGCATGTTCTGCTTCCGAAAAGATTTTGAAAACCAGAACACTCATTTCCGGGTTTGAAGTGTTCGGGTTCCAAGCAGTTCGAGAACTAAGCTGTTCGAAAACCAATGTACCACTGTATTGCTCCATTCTCTCTCCACGTGGATGCGCCAACCTCCCCTTCTAAACTAAAACCTCAGTATTCAGGTTAAATTGCCGTGTTGGCACTCTGCGATATATAAGTGATTTTTGGGTTGCAGTTTGGGCACTCGGTCTCTAAAAGGCTCACCATCACTGGCCTATAAAGCCTGCTTATTGTAATTGTTTATCAAAGATTCATTCTGTTGAATCTTAGCGAAACCACAGAGGGATATGTCTTAAAGATGCTTTTGAACCAAGCATTTCCCTGAGTGTTAAATATTAAGTTCCTATTCAATTTTTTGATGCTGTATTGTTTTTAATATTCAGTTGAAAGCCGCCTTGAGTGGCTGGGGAAACCCAGACAAATGAGTGGGGTATAAATAAATTATTATTATTATTATTATTATTATTATTATTATCATCATCATCATCATCATCATCATCATCTCACTAGCTTTGCATTTATGGACTGTCCTGGCTTATGCAAAGGTTATACTATTTCCCCTGGAAAATAGATTTGGAAAAAGGAGGAAATAAGCAAATTGAGTTCAAGTTGTTCTAATGACCTGTTAGAGTGGAAAACCTCAGTAGCATTGCTGGTCTTTCAGTGAAGTCAATGGTGTGTCCTCTGCATTTCTTCTTGTTCTTTCTCTGCTGCAGCCTGATGTAATGATTGCTGCCAGATGACAGGACAGATGGTGGCCTCACATCCCTTCTTTTTCGTCTTCTGATACAGCCTGACTATAATTGCTGCATGTGTTCAAGTTATAATGATTCATACTCTGCTTCATCAAAATGAGCCGTCATTCAAAATAATGTACCTGTAGTTTGGGTGGGGAACCTGTGGCCATGCAGATGTTACTGAACTAAAACTCCTCATCTTTGACCATTGAACTTGCAGGCTCTGGCTAAAGGGAGTTGGTCTGCAATAACTTACAGAGGGATAGAGGTTCCTCACCTTGATGTAATTTATGCAGCTCCTTTGGGAAGTATTCTGTTGTGAACTCGTTATATAAAGCACTAATAAAATACTGTGTTCCCAAAGATAAAATTATAGTAGTCTGCAACAGGGGCTTGTTTGTTTTGAGTAGTGATGTATGTGTGGGTACAGTACCTGATATAAACAACCTTGGTTCTTTTTTCATTTTCATGGTACACCTGAAGGTGAAAAAACTGCATGTGGTCAATCCTAGAATTTTTATTTCACTTCAAATGCTATCAGTAGATGTGTTCCATATCCTCAGACTTTCTCTTAAATCTGGTTACTAAATATAGGATGGGATTCAAAGAGTGCCAAAGGTTTGAGGCATATCAACTCAATTGTGTTAAGAGGCAACAGTCCGCTATTCAAAACTATCACTCAAAACTCTTAGTTTTGAAACGGTATTCCAATATATTTTAGGTAAGGTAGAGAGTCAAAGCCTCTTTGGATGCCCCACAAGATTTTTCTTTACGCTGTTTGATTTAGTACCTTTCATTTCATGCAATGACAGGAGCTGGTCCTGATGGGGTTGAAGAAATCAAGAGACATCCTTTCTTTTCAACCATTGATTGGAATGTGAGTACATAAAAGAAGGCTGAAATTTTAACACTCCATTTTTGTAATGTTGCCTTTTTAAAAATAAAAATGTGGAATATATCAAATTGTTCAAGCAGCCAACCATTGTGTACTTCTAGCATCTATTTAGAAAACCTATTTTCTAAAAAGAAAAGAAAACATTAAGGGAGACTGAGATGAAATCACATATGAACCCACCCAGACCCTACAGCCATCATCTGAGGCCCTTCTTCATGTATCTCCTCCAGGAAAGTGAGTCTTTTCTGTAGGAACTCCTCAGTTGTGGAATGCTTGAGGAGGATGACCTGGCGCATTTCTTCTGTATCTTTAGGCACCAGGCAAAAACACTCCTCTTCTCCCAGGCCTTTGGCTAATTAAACAATCTATGGCCTTTTAAACTGGACAGAGACCCATTTAGTCCCCTTTAATGGGGTATCCTGAGATCACACCTGCTTGAGGTATAGGTGATGCACTACTTCATCTCAACTCAATGCCTTTTTGCTATGAGGAAGGCAAAACCTCCAATAAGGGCCTGTTTGCAGGAAAATTCCTTCCTGGCTCCAAATACAGCAATTATTAAACCATAGTGGTCCTGAACTCAGGCACAACCAGTCTAAATATTCAGGTGTCAGACCAGAGTGAAGACTTATCCACTCTGGTCACCGCCCAATCCCAGCCTCCAGCATGCCCTTGATTTGACAATTTGGAGGATGACTTGCTCTCCTGTGGATCCCCCAAACGATCAGCCACTATGAGGTGGCGTCTTGTCCCATGAGGAGTAGAGGGGCAGCTGCGACACACCACAACTGCCCCCCACCCTGGCACCAGGTAAGCAGCCATTTCCAACCTTCAGTCCTAAATGTCTAAAATTTGTTCATTTTCCCGTTTCACACTCTATTTTTTATCTAATTACTGTATTATTATTAATAAAAGACAGCAATGGCTTTTCTCTGATCGAACAGATCAACTTTGCCTCCAATAAGTTCAACAATCATGCGTCCATATTTAACAATAATAAAAAAAATTCTGTCATTGTCTACATAAGTCTCTCCGCTGTCATCATATATTGAGATATTATTCCATAGTTCTTTTTTGGTTATGTATCCATTAATTCACACCCAGTTCAGTGACTTCAGTTCCAATTTCCTGTTGGGT
The DNA here is from genome assembly GCA_034641385.1 of Darevskia mixta. Taxonomy (NCBI): domain Eukaryota; kingdom Metazoa; phylum Chordata; class Lepidosauria; order Squamata; family Lacertidae; genus Darevskia; species Darevskia mixta. The sequence continues at coordinate 5,673,664 of JAWWNH010000061.1, read as the reverse complement.
TTGATGTGGTTTTGCATCCTTATCTAAAAAACATTTCCAAGAAAAGGGCCAGAGGTTTGATAGCTTTTTCCTCTGAGGTTCACTCAAAATTGTACACATTTCTTTCTCAGCTCTGTTGATTACAGATCCCATCTCTCTCCATCCATGACTTCATTCCATTCCTGCAGAATCGAACTCCACCATTTGGCTGTTTCTTTCCTCCAAACACCCTCGTGAAGGGCTTTTCACTATCTGTTCCCTCCAATTCTACCATTTCACCCTCTGGTTCTGCCAATCCTTTACCCATATTTTTCTCCAAAGTCTCTGTATCATCTTTGATTCCACTTTTCATTTCATTTGTCTCTGGCTTGCTTTCATTTACCATTAGATCAAACTTTGATCTAATCAATTTTATTTGCTTACCAAACATTTGCTGATGGATGCCAACAGTCAGTGGAATGTCCAAAGATATACTTGCCATACTGAATATTTTTGAACTTATTAACAATTCAGTCTCATTACATTTCCTGTCTCCATCTTAAGATCTTCATAGCCTTATATCTTATTAGAATAAAACCATTCTCTGTGGAAGTCCTTTTTCTAATTTTACAGGAAGAGAAGAGGAAGTGAGAGTAGAAAACCAATGTTTCACTGGGGCTTACTACAACTCATGCATGTACTGTTAAGCCATGACTTAGTGTTAATGTGCAAGTTCAGCCATCATGTGCAAGAAGTGAGTCGGGAAAAATATCATATTTTTCTTGTATTTTTTCCCCACTCAAGCATGCAGAGAATTGTTTTTTGTAGCCTTTTGGAAGTTCTTCAGATTCACACTAGAGAATCAGGGGAACCCAACTTAAAGAGAAATAGCTACTTTACATTTTGATGCTTTAATTTTGCATGTGGTGTGTTTGCGTTCATGAGGAAATAATATATTGCAATTCCATTTTCAGAAACTGTACAGGAGAGAGATTCTGCCTCCATTTAAACCTGCTTCTGGGAGGCCAGAAGACACATTTTGTTTTGATCCAGAATTCACAGCAAAAACACCAAAAGGTAATATTGTAAAACAAACAAACAAAAAACAATATAATCTCTTTTCTCTACCACGCCCATTTACAGTGTAAATTTCAGTTAAAATCCAAGCAGTGTTGGAACAGATCTAATCTGCTGAAAAACAATAATCAATTCACATATAATTATTGCATTGGCCACTTATAGCAAACACTCTTATCAATAATATCTTGAAGATATCATTAATTTGCTTCCTTTTAAATATGCTTTTTGATCCCCTCTTTTGAAATTAAATCCTCAAGTTAATTGTTTGAAAAACAAATCTCAGAAAGAAGACAAAGTAGCTCTTTATTCCTTCTGCCTTTCTCACAGTTTCTTCCTCTTATAGATCTGTTCAATTCTTGTAAATAAATGAGCTTAGTATTTATACTTGCCTTTATTTTTCAAAAAGTGAAATAAAAATCCATAACTGCAGTGGGAAAAATGTATTATGGGCTGTCTAACGTAATGTAAATTTAATCATTAGATTCTCCAGGAGTTCCACCTAGTGCTAATGCACACCAGCTCTTCAAAGGCTTTAGCTTTGTCGCAACTACTGCCATAGAAGACCACAAAATCTCCCCTCTCAACAACATATTGCCAATAGTACAGGTAAAACGTTGCGTTTTCCCACCCTGGGGTCCTGTATACATATATAACTATTGAAATAGCCATTTCCAGTGGTGTTAGTGGTAAGATTTGCTATAATTGCTTATTAAGCAAATATGCAAAGATGCATATTTTCTGAATATTAATCCTCTAGCACAGCAATGGAAGACCTCTGCCTCACAGACCTAATTGGCCCACGAGGCAGTTTTCTCCAAGCCACACCCATCTGTATTGCACCGAACATCATATGTAGCATCGTATGGGTATATGTAGCATCGTATGGGTTGTCATATGTAACATCAGGAGTGGGGCAGGCAAATACATGGCTGGAATACATGAATGGAATCAGCTGCACTGGGAACTTGCTAGTAAGCTGGTAGGGCTTTTCTCTGAGCCAATCAGCTAATGTGTGCTGAAATCTGGTGCCTTTTGAAGGTGTGCTGAGAACAAGCTTTTAAAAGAACTTCTTTTCAGTGTTTATCTGCCGATGGTTGCTGAAAGGGAACTCCTCTGAGGTCCATTTACAAGCATAGTAGGAATTCAAATAGTGCCTGAAAACAGTGCTTTTTCCTCTGTCAATCTGCAGATGAAAAATGTCATTTTTTTTCAGGTGTGGAGCGGCAAAGGAAAAACGTTCGCCTGCTGGCATGGTTTGAATCCATACCACACTTGTAAACAGACTTTAAAGGTGTTTCCTACTTTAGCACTGAGAGAGAACTCACTTGAAGTCATCACCTGATGTCAGGTGATTGGCAAGTGGGCAGCTCCACCCATCTTCCAAAGTTGGCCCACGGGGAAGGTGGAGGATTTTAGAATCCAGCCTGCCAACTGGATCTAGTTCCCCACCCCTGTTGTAGCAGGTTCACAAATAAACATAGAGGATGAAACGTGTCAGTCTCAAAATTCTAGCTAGTACACACATTTTCCCAGCTGAGGGTTGTTTTTTCTGGAGGTTCAGGATATCTTATTCACATCTTACATAAGGCAATTTACATTTAGGTGCAGCTCATCAAGCTTCCAATGCCCAATTCAACCCAAATATCTTTATTATACTAGCTATTGGCCATGACAAATCTGAATCAAAAATAAATATAAACAAAAGGGGTGTTACACCACAAATAATGCTCTCTATTTAGATCTCTGCATCTCCCTTACAGTTCACAGCTATATTTTCTTGTCCTTAGGGTCCTACTCGAGGCAGACAAAACTATCAGTAGTTAAGTTGGGCCAATAAATTGTGATCTTGTTTCCCAGCTCTGTGTCTTTATGGTTCTCATTGCTGCCCTATATAAATATATTTTCCATATGTTTGGGAACTGAATAATTTACTGAAGTTTATGAAATGATTGTTAAGAATTGTGTATAGCTTTAAACAACAGTTTGTTTGCTTTTAGCAACTTCATGGCAACAGTGCACTATTCACAGATGCTTATGAACTTAAGGAGGACATTGGTGTTGGCTCATATTCAGTGTGTAAGCGCTGCATCCACATGGCTTCAAGCATGGAGTTTGCTGTGAAGGTATATATGGAGTTCCTTTCTCCATAGTTGGTACTGGTAAATGTATTAATAGATCTTAGATCTCTTTAACAATATTTAACTATTTTTTGCTGAATACAAAAATGTGCATTTTTAAAACAAAGACCTGTCACTCTAATGTTTATAAAGCAACCTGTTGTTAAAACATTATTCAACTGTAAGCTTTACAATAAATACTCAGTATGCTTGCTTACATATAGTTCATGTACCTGAGAGGGAATATCCTGCAATTTAGGAATACCTTTGTAATGCCCTATTGGAGTTGCTTAGGACACTTAAAAAGATTTAGCCTCTTTGATGCCACAATACTCTTTATCTTCTATAAAGAAATGGTCTATAAAGCCCTTAACGGCTTGTGACCAGTTTCCTTGGAGGATTGCCTTCTGCCATATGTACTCTCTGGATAGCTTCTGTCTGCAGAACTTGTGCTTTTTACAAGTGCTAATGTTCCACATTAGCTAGGTGTCAATCTTCTAGTGCTGTCACACCTGTGTTTCAAAACACCCTGCCTATTGATGCTAGGCAAGTGGCCTTACTGTATTGTTTTAGACACCTGCTGAAAATCTTTTTCTTTCAGCATGCCAACCCAGACATATAATTTACTGTTGTACATTCTGTTTTTATGCTTTGCTGATCTCATCTGTGCTTTTATTAATAATAAAATAACAATGTACACTGCTTAGATTTTTCTGATTAAGCATTCTATACATATTTCAAAATAAAGCAGAAGTCAAATAAAAGTATTTTTGAAATTGATAATCAACTGAGCACTTGGGGATAAAGCTGATTATAAACTGAAACAAGTAAATATTTCAGTCATTTGTGGCCCTGCAGTCAGAAAACAGATCCTCACTGCTGTTGCTGTTCTTGTTTCTCAGAGTATGTAGGCTAAAGAGAAACCTTGAGTGCATGAGTTGTGAACACCAACTGATGTATTCAGTTGATGGTCAATACAGTCATACCTCGTGTTGTGTACGCTCCGTGTTGCGTATGTTCGAGTTGCGGACCTCCGCGACCTGGAAGTCTTCCCCGGAGCGCGCACAGTGTGCGGGTGCGCAGAAGCATTCTGTGCAGTTCACGCATTTGCAGAAACACAAAAAAGCGAACTTCTGGGTCCCCCCCCCCCCCGTACGTGCATGTTACGCATGCCCGGGTTACGCAGCGCAACCCCGGAACGGATCGCATGCGTAACCCAGGGTTCCACTGTAGTAGATAAGGCGGTAGTGTGCAGTGCTACCTCCCCACCCACCCACCCAAATGCTTATAAATCCTAAGAGGCTAGAAAGTGAACATAACATCCTCTTCCTTTAAGAAATGACAACACATGGATAATCTCTTCCTATCCTGTTTGATTGAAATATGGTATAAATGGCAGAAGTTGTCACTGTGTCCTTCCCCTTTAACACAATTGCTCTGTACTGTCAAGAGAAAATAACTTCCTCCAAGGCATTTCAAAGAAAAGGCCTTTATAGATTCATATGTTCTTATATTAAAGGTAGCCCATTGTCAGAAAAGCAACTAAAAAGCCAACTGCAAGGTGCCCTGGTGGGTTTGTTAATTTTCCACCAAGTTCATTACTTTATCTCCAGTTCCTTTATTTTAAAACAGGTGATTCATCCTCTCACATTTTATGAACATATTTGAAAGGCCTGCTGTCAAAGATTTATGCAATTTTTAAAAATACTACTTATCTTTCCTTCTTGGGATTGAAAGTTGTGTGGGGAAAAGACCTTGCAGAGGAATTAAAAACAAACCAATTGAATAAAATATGGGCATCCAAGCTTTTACTATATGTTTCAGTCGGCATCGGGGGGGGGGGGACTCTCAAGCTAGCTCACAGGTCACCTGTGAAATTGGTTCACAATGAAAACGGGGTGGGGAGATACAATGTGTGCTGGATGAATTGTCATGAAAGATTCCCATATTGGCACCTCATATGTAACTGCCCAGCAGTGAAAACATTGTGCAACATAGTCTTTAAAGAAACAATATTATCACTGAACAAACAATTGAGAGGAATCCTTTTCTCTATGTTTATGTGGTATTATTCTGAAACCCTCTAAAATTGGGATTAATTTATTCTGGTTGCAGAGCTCTCAAAACTGGAAAGATGTTACTGATCTTAGCAACTGTTACATGAGCTGAGAGTAGTACAGAGAACATCCAGCCTGGATTCCTTCTCTTTTAGTGTGGCAAGAACTCATTTTGTCATATAAATAAGCCAATCATTTGTATTCCAACTCAATATAATTTTATTTGGAAAGGCATACTATTTACATAGTCTTAACTGGACTGCACTCCTTGAAATGACCTCTCTTAGAGGTAAAGCACTTGCTCAGATGTATGCCTACAAACGCTATGTTGTGGTTTACAGGTTTTTAAAGTTGTTTACATTTTATTGTTACTATAAAACTGTTTTCATTTTAAAAAAACTAATGTGTAACATTTGCATGCCATTTAATCTTTCCAGATAATTGACAAAAGTAAAAGAGATCCCTCTGAAGAAATTGAGATTCTGATGCGCTATGGACAGCATCCTAACATTATTACTTTGAAAGATGTATGTATTCTGATTGGTTTCTGAAAAAGCATACTGTCTGTAAACATGGCTTTAGTAAAACAAGTTCTTGCTATTCTTCACTAGAATATAGAAAGTTCAACCTCTTTAATAATTTTCAGGAAAATATTTCACTGTGCCTCATTAAAAGCCCATTACCATAATTGAATGTACAGTGGAACCTCGACCTACATACTTGCGGACGTTCCAAGTTGTGTCCGTGGCAAACCCGGAAGTAAACACCGGGTTTGCCGCGATTCGCGCATGTGCGGAAGCGGCTTCTGCCATCTGTGTGTGGGCAGAAGCGGCTGCCGCAGTCTGTACATGCGCAGAAGCGCGCTGCCACTGAATGCACGCACACACAAGACACCTCTTCTAGCGTCCCGTTTCAACCAGCGGACGGACCTCCGGGATGGATTATGTCCGTAAGTAGAGGTTCCACTGTAATGCTATGCCATGTGTTCAATTGTCCATGTGACCATTGTGGGTGTGGGGGACTCCCTGGTCCTGAATGGCATAACTGTGCCCCTGAAGGACCAGGTACGCAGCCTGGGAGTCATTTTAGACTCACAGCTGTCCCTGGAAGCGCAGATTAATTCTGTGTCCAGGGCAGCTGTCTACCAACTCCATCTGGTGCGCAGGCTGAGACCCTACCTGTCCGCAGACTGTCTCGCCAGAGTGGTGCATGCTCTAGTTATCTCCCGCTTGGACTACTGCAATGCGCTCTATGTGGGGCCACCTTTGAAGGTGACCTGGAAACTGCAATTAATCCAGAATGCGGCAGCTAGACTGGTGACTGGGAGTGGCCGCCATGACCACATAACACCGGTCTTGAGAGATCTACATTGGCTCCCAGTACGCTTCCGAGCACAATTCAAAGTGTTGGTGATGACCTTTAAAGCCCTAAATGGCCTCGGTCCTGTGTACCTGAAGGAGCGTCTCCACCCCCACCGTTCAGCCCGGACACTGAGATCTAGCGCCGAGGGCCTTCTGGTGGTTCCCTTACTGTGAGAAGCAAAGCTACAGGGAACCAGGCAGAGGGCCTTCTCGGTAGTGGCGCCCGCCCTGTGGAACACCCTCCCATCCCATGTCAAAGAGATAAATAACTACCTGACATTTAGAAAACACCTGAAGGCAGCCCTGTTTAGGGAAGTTTTTAATGTGTGATATTTTAATGTATTTTAGTGTTTGTTGGAAGCCGCCCAGAGTGGCTGGGGGGACCCGGCCAGATGGACGGGGTACAAATAATAAATTATTATTATTATTATTATTATTATTATTATTATTATTATTATTATTATATTGTTGTAGAGGAGACTGTGCCTTTTTTCTAAACCCCACAGACATATATAGAGGTCCACACATATATCTTTGCACCTTCCTGCATAAGAAATGATGTAATCTCTACGGGAATTGGTAGTATGTTAGCATTGCCTGGAATTCATTTGCACGTGGTTTCATTTGGTTTATGGACTCACACAGATAGTGAAATGAAACACCAATGTGGCCTTAGTAAATGTGCATTTGAATCTGCTAGAACTAGGGATGGATAATATTTTTGGTTCTAGAAGACAGATTCTTACCAGGCCCCTCGGGGCTTTATTTGACAGGTGAGCACCTGCCAATCACCTGGTGTCTTAGAAAATCTGATTTTCTAGATCCATTTCAGTCGGAATTTTGGCACAGAAATTGCTTGGGTCGCCTTGTATGATGACATCTTTCAGGAGAGAGACAGAGGAAATTTGTCCTTGCTAATTCTCAGCCTTTAGTGGCTTTAGATCTCATCAACTATGATACCTTTTTGGAGCGGCTGTCGAAATTAGGGCTGGGTAGCACCACTTTGCAGTGGTTTTGGTCCTACTTGGATGGTCATTTCCAGAGGGTGATGCTTGGGGAGTGCTCTTCACTCCTCTGGAGCCTGGAATGTGGGGTTCCTCAGGGTTCAACCCCCCCCCCAATGCTTTTTAACATCCACATGAAACTGTTGAGTAGGGTCATTCAGAATTTTGGAGTACATTGTCAGCAATATGCTCACTGGGCAAGGCAGTTTGAGCATATAACATCCATCTTGGACCTTTCTAAACTGGCTACCAATTAGTTTCCAGGCCCAATTCTAAGTGCTGGTTTTGACCTATAAAGCCTCAGGACTGCAATACCTCAAAGACCACCTCTCCACATAGGAACCAACCCAGACCCTGCAATCATCATATCAGGCCCTTCTTCCTGTGCTGCCTCTGAAAGAGGTCCGGAGGGCAGCAACACGAGAAGGGGGCCTTTTGTGCGGTGGCTCCCTACTTCTGGAGTGCTCTCCCCAGGGAGGCTCGCCTGGTGCCTTCGTTGCATATCTTTAGGTACCAGGCAAAAATATTTCTCTGCTCCTATGCCTTTGCCTAATTAAACCGCCTAGGGCCCTTTAAACAGTGTATGAAGAGTTTGTTTGTTACTATGTTATGATTTTTTTGTGGTTTTTGTAAACCACCCTCTGATCTTCAGATGATGGGTGGTATATAAATTGAATAAATAATAATAATGAAAGGTGGACAGAAATACCCACCTGTAAAAATCCCTCGTGCAGCTTTGTATGTCATCCTTCACTTCTCCTTCAAGCCACTGTTGAAGTTTTAAAAGAGAAACACACAAAGACTTGCAAAGGTAAACGCTCTCTAGCAGTCTATCTTAAAGCTGCAAAGCACCCTTTGAAGTAGTTACCACCTCCTTTAAAGGATGGGGTGGGTGCTCCAAAGTGTGTCAAGTACTTTAAGACAGGATCCACTGTTTATGTGCCTTTCTTTTTCTCTTTCACATCAATAAACTGGGAGGGGAGAAAGAAAGGTGCATTTTGCATGCAAAGGCAACGGAGAGGAGTTCTCTTGCACCCTGCCTTTGCTTGCAAAATGCTGCCTGAAAGTTTGGCACACGATTTGGTATTTGGAAGCAGAGGAGCCTTGCAAAAGTGTTTGCAAGTCTCCCCTTTCCCTTTTAAATACCCTAGTCTTGTGCTGATCTTTCATCTCTGCTCATCTGGTGATGAGTGGTGATTATATCCTGCTGCCTGGGCTGCATGATCCTGTTTCCTACCAGGGAAGGGATGCCCTTCCTATACTGGAATTTGTAATTCAGATTTTTGGGGTCATTTTACTCAAGAGTTGATACATTGAAATTAATAAGCATGACTCTTTTAGGTGTATGAACTTTGGTAGGTCTATGCTGAGTTAAACAGTTGAATATATTATATGACTCTGATTCACACTTTTCTCAAGTAATCAGGTGCCTGGGAATATTTACATTACTCATATGCATTTAATTTCCGCAGGTGTATGATGATGGTAAATATATCTACCTTGTCACAGAATTAATGAAGGGAGGTGAACTACTGGATCGTATACTCAGACAAAAGTATTTCTCAGAACGGGAAGCAAGTGCTGTATTGTTTACGATCACTAAAACAGTTGACTACCTTCATTGTCAAGGAGTAAGTTATGTCCATTTCGATTATTGTATAGTAATTACATTCGTATACGTTCTAATATGTTGTTAATATTGTGGAGTAACTTTAAACTAGGCAGTACTCCACATAGTAAACAGGACTGTAGGATATTGTATTCAAGAGTTTGATTAGGTAAGCAATAAGGTCAAAGTAAATTTACAATAGTAATTTATTCTGAAATCTGTAGGCAAAAGAAAAATGTGTAGTTTTTCTTTTTTTGCTAGTGACTAAAATCTGGATCTGTTTTCATGATGGAAAAGCAAGCATCAGTTCTTAAAAAAATTAATGAAAGCATGCTTACTCAAAAATAAGTTTCATCAATCTCAATAGGGTTTATTCCTTATCCCGTGTTCTTAAGATTGCAGTCTAAATCAGCAGCCTGGTTAAGTTGCATTTATGCTATGAATAGTATCTAATTAAATCACCCATATTGGGCCCACATGCGTGTTGTATTGATTCTGCGTCTCTTTCTTTAAAAAAGTATTTGTCTCTTCCTTTTAAAAAATTGAAAAAGCTCCAAATTATCATTTCCTGCTTTTTTCAGTTTTCAGTTTAACATTTGTTTGTGTATTTTTAAGGTGGTGCATCGAGACCTTAAACCCAGTAACATTTTATATATGGATGACTCTAATAATGCTGACTCCATCAGGATCTGTGATTTTGGTTTTGCAAAACAACTTCGGGGGGAGAATGGGCTTCTCTTAACCCCCTGCTACACTGCCAACTTTGTAGCGCCAGAGGTATGCTGAATTTCTTGTATATTATTTGCACATGTTCTTGTGACATCTCAAGAAAGTAGTTACATTATATTATCTATTTGCCTTGTATCTTCTAATTGCAAAAGGTTAATTGTTTTGTTACTTTTTTATCAAATTGTTTATTTACCACATTTGTAGAGAGCTGTTCTCATAGCTCAAGGCTGTTAACAAAGCTTTGCAAAATAAATATGTTAAGAATACATTTTGTTATTTTAACATTGTTAAAGCACATGCATAGAAACCGATTTTCAATATTAACTGTTGTCATCTCTAACCAGAACATTTCTGAAATCATAGCTACTGTAACTAGCATATTTTTGAGATTTTCTTTAAGCTGTTAGTTGGGACTTTCAAATTATAGTCTTTTCACGACAGAAAAATCGAACTGTTTATTCTTCTCTTTTTCATTAGGTTCTCATGAGACAGGGATATGATGCTGCTTGTGATATCTGGAGCTTGGGTGTCCTTCTTTATACAATGTTGGCTGGGTAAGAAGTGTTTTCCATTTAATCATTGCACTGAATGTTATATTATTATTATTTTATTACATTTATATCCCACCTTTTCTCCTAGGAGCTCAAGGTGTTGGCTGGATGCAGGAAGAGTGGTGGGAGGCGCAAGCTGGGGATCCCCCAGGGGAAGAAGACTCAGAGCCATGGGATGGGTGGCGGGACAACGATAAGTAGTAGAAGAGGGAGCAGACTGGGAAGAGGAGGTTTCAGAAGCTGAAGAGCTAACGGGGTTTAGTGAGCAGGAAAAGGCTGTGGCAGAGAGCAGTTCAGAAGCAGAAGCGTAGGCTGGTGAGGAGGAGGACCAAGAGGCAGAGTGGAAACAGGCTGATGAAGAAGCCAATATGTCTCCTGCTGCTGCTGTGACCAGCTCCCCTCCTCCTGGTCTCTCAGAACACGAAGAGGGATGAATAGGGCAGAGCAAAGAGAGACAAAATGAAGGAGCTTTAGGTTCTTGGGGAAGGATCCAAGGGAGAAGGAACCTTTAGACAGCAGTGGAAGGTGGGGACCTTCAGTCTTCGCAACGTCCTAATTGGGGCAAGACCTACTGGGAAGAGTTGCTGTGATCACTAGGCCTGCACTGTTTTGTTTCTTTGAATAAAGAGTTAACTTCACATACACCTTGTAAGTTTTTGAGGACTTGCTCCCAACTCCCGCCTTGAAACCTACACACTTCTCTCCCCCTCTGTTTTACCATCACAACAAGCCTGTGAGGTAGGTTAGGTTGAGAGATAGTGACTGGCCCAAGATCATGCAGTAAGCTTTACCTCTGAGTGGTCTCCCTGGTCCTAGTCCAGCACACTAACCACTATACCACACTGGTTTATTTATGTGGCTGTAGCTATTTCTCTATAGTCTAGCACAGGTGAAGCAAGTGCCATCCTACATGAAAGTTGACACCTCATAGTCAATAGGCTTCAGTGATGTCTGTTAAAATTATTGTATTATTCTAATCTTGTTCCTTTGTATTGGAACCCAGGTATACTCCTTTTGCCAATGGTCCCAATGATACCCCTGAGGAAATCCTGTTACGAATAGGCAGTGGGAATTTTTCTTTAAGTGGAGGCAACTGGGACACTGTTTCGGATGCAGCAAAGGTGTAAATGTATTTTATCTTATAATTTATAAAATACAGGTAACTGTGTGAAACATCAGAATAACATTTTTGGCTAGGATCAATAATTCAAACTACGACATCAACAGCAAACTTATCTTTAAGGCCTTTCTCTGTAAACATTTGAAAGGTAATTTTGTCTCGAAGCAGAACTGAAAGCATCACTTTGGCTTCTGTCACTTTTGGCGCCTAAGGTATTTATTGGAGGTAGAAAAAACAACCTGTTTTGTTATTTATGAAACTCAGGCCCAAGCTGCTGTTGTAGAATTTGTGTTGCATGAGCTTTAATTATTTAAAAACTCATTAAATGTCTATATATATGGATAGATAGTATGTAAATTAGGAGCCCATTTATTTTGACATTCAATTATCCTGTTTTCCTATGGCATTTAATGTCTGAGACTTTTACTGTGCCTCATCTCCGAAATCAGAAGTTCGTGTTTAGCTTAGATTTATATGTAAGTAGTGGAATTTTAAAACTGTATGAAAGGTCACATTTAAAAGCATAGGGTGACATTAAACTAAATAAAACTTGGAATAGACCTCTTAAAATAAATGGACGTAAGTCAATTGACGTCAGTGGTTCTACTCAGTGTAATGACTAACATTTGATGTCACCCATAGCATAGAATAAATGCAAACAGTATATATATTAATCACATATAGCACATTTGATCAATAATTATTTAAAAGTCGATAACATGTATAATTTACTACTTCTGAAACTATTCTACTGAATTTACGAAATGCAATTGAGACTTTTAATAGTGCACATAGAATGTTCTCTGTAAGAGATGGGAATATTACATCTGCAGCATGCCTAAGTGGGTTATGGGTACTGGCCAAAAGCAACATAAAGCAACATGGGACTGCTTTATACAAAATTAAAATTTAGAACATGCTCTATTGCTTTTTTGGAATTTACTGTATGTTTAAATCTCTGAGGAAAATTCAGAGACTCATGTGGGCTCTGATGCACACATGGTGCTCTTTTTCATTTGGGCTTCTCTCTTCATATGAGTGTTAACTGCTTCAGAAGAAAGATCACTTGAATGTCATTATATGATTGATAAGACCAAAAGGGTCCAATCTCTCAATGCTTAGATTTGGTTGTAACAGTTGTATCTGTCCAATTTGCTTTAGGATTTGCTATCTCATATGCTGCATGTAGATCCACATCAGCGATATACTGCAGAGCAAGTTCTTAAGCATTCGTGGATAGCATGTAGGGACCAGTTGCCACATTACCAGCTAAACAGGCAAGATGCACCTCATCTAGTAAAGGTAAAACCGCAACTAATTAATCTGTCCTTACCTGTGGGAGATTGGGGTTTTGTATCCTTCATGAGGATATCATGATCTGCTTAAATTTTATTATCTTTTAGGGTGCCATGGCTGCCACGTATTCTGCACTGAATAACAAGACATTTCAGCCTGTGTTGGAGCCTGTTGCAGCTTCAAGCTTAGCTCAACGACGGAGCATGAAAAAGCTAACATCAACCGACTTATAGTTCCACTGGGGCACTTAACCAAAGTGGAGCAAGAGAAAAAATTCAATAAGTGGCTCTGTATCTGCCTGGCCTGTGATTTAAAAGGCATATACAAGTTTCTCCTACACTACTTGAATTCTGTTGAAGAAAGAGAAGATATCCACAGGTTCAGTGGGATTCATAACACATTTTGCAGGAAGTGTCAGTGATTCATTGAAACAAAGCATCAGGGTACATTATAATGATCATGAGGAGTTTTCTGTACACAGTCCTTTTCAAAGATCTGTTGCATTATGTTAATACTTTTAAATACTGTATAGTTTTTCCCAGTTTATAAATAAATGGTTTAGGGGACCATCAACACTGCTCAAGTTGTAAATTTAAAATTGAAAGAAAATAGTCAGTGTTTTAGTATTTTTGCTATCTGGCCCTATTGTAAAATAACGAAACAAAATCAAACTTATGTGCTCTAGTTTTGTAAATTGGTCACTTTACCAATGGACTCCATTCACTTAACTCATTGGTACAGCAAGATAAGGATAACTGAAAAGGATGTGCCGGTGCAAAACTCATGTATGCTAAAATGGAAGCCCCAAATCTGCCTGGTAACAGGCAACTGAAGAAAATGTACAAAGGGAATCAGCCATGAACCTGCACTTCATCGTAGTGTGAAAGCCATCACTAGAACTGTAGGATTGGTCAGCCCGGGAGTGCTTTTGTGTAAGACTGCTGTGAGGTGTTGGTGGTTAGAATGATAAAACCTACTATATTTTTAACATACATGTGACATCTCCATCCTCGGAGGCTTTGAAGAAAAGGGTGAGTAGGCATCTTGGGTATGCTTTAGGTATAGAATAAGACAATTAGGTATAGAATATCTAGGACTGTGAGGTGATCTAGATGAGCCCCCCTCCAACAATATTATCATTCTGTGATAAGGGATTAGGTGTGTTCCATTGTCAGTACTGTATACATTTGCAAAACATGGGCTGTGCCCTTTCATTTACTGTAGAAGGGCTGATAATTGTTTCTGCACTGAGGTTTTGAATACAAGCCCTCTAGAGCAAGAACCTATAGAATTACCATTATTACTCTTGACAGGCAATTGAAGCTACCCTGATAGACCACTGTGTTCTCTTCTTGTTTCCTTCCCTTTCCACCATCAGATGTTATTTCACCATGAATTATAAGATACTGATTTTTTTTATTAAAAAAACCATATTCACATTTCATAATGTTTTTAAATTTATTCATACTTTCTATAGGAAATTAGTACATCATTTTTTCCCAGACCCTTTATAAACATTTCAAAGATGAATATCCATTCAAAGCCCTTCGAAGTCCTGGATCAGATCTAAGCTTTAAAATGTTCTAAATATTTTTTAATCTGTTCTGGAGAATATGTCTCAATGGAGAAAGTAGAGAAAAGTCTGCAATTTCTAGCTCTAGTGGCCATAACCAATCTTAAGCATAAGGTCAGCAACTGAACATGTTAGCCCACATTGGATTTGCAAACTGGTGTATGTTACCCCAAAGATGTGAATTTTAAAAGAAGCACATTTCAGTAAGCCTTAGCCTAGACTGTATAATGATCTCACAATATTTGGCCACAGAATATGCTTCTGAGATGTTGCAAGATGAGATCAGATGGAACCTTCCCCCCATAAAAGCCCTCATGTTGATAATATATGATCATCTTTTTTATTGTGAGTTCTTGGAATAACCACTAATGCAGTCAGGGAAAAGAAACTCAATTCCATGTGACTAAATATGAAGAACTTAACTAGTTTTAACTATTTAACATATTGTTAAATATGCTGGGAGATCATATCATTTTTGTTGATGCTTCCGTTGGGAATAGCAGAGCAGCTGGAGCTAAACATCTGAAATAGAATGCAGTTTCTAAATTCAATAAATCATTACAATAATATACCCTAGTTTATAAGCATAAAATTATATGAGTAAAGAAGATTATAGATCCCTCATTTATTTCAATAGTGAAAGTGTGACTTAACATTTTACAGTTTAAAGTCCCATTCTTCCAAAGAATTTTTGATGGTGTGTTTGGTGTATCCTTCCCTTTCCCCAAATCTATATAACTGCCTTATACCTGGTCAGCAAACATAGCCCAGTGTTGTCTATTCTGACTTGATGACTCTCCTGGGTCCTGGGTCCTTTCACAACAGATCCTTTGAACTAGAGTTGAAACATAAAAACCATGTGAGATTAACCAGCTGAGAAATAGTGACTGGCTCATGGTGCATGGTTGAATGGGGATTTGAGCTCAGAACTTCCTTGTTCTATGCTAGCTGCTATGAACAAATGCTGGTTTGTTGGTAATACCAAATTAGCTAAATCTGTGGGAGACTGTAAGGTAACAGAAGCATCCAGCTATGTTGAAAGAAGAGGGAGGCAGATGGAATTGTTTGTTAGGACAAAATTATTCACATCTGTAATTATGCTTACATAGCATAAAGCACAGAATATAATAGAGTAGAAAAGATAAGAGTGCCTTCTGTGCAATGGAAAACTAGACATTGACAGTGCTGTTTTTCTAGAAAAAGAGATGCCAGAACTCACCATGAATGCCTCCCTTGTTCACTTCTAATGGCAATGGAGCATACCTGAGAGGTGCCAGAACTGAGTTGCAGTGAGTTCCAGCTGAAAAAAAGCCCTGGGTATGGGCATTCTCCCTCTTAAACTTCCCCACCCCCTCAAAAGTAATATGGAGCAGATTTGAAAAGTGACGTTACATCTTAATTTATGGACTGTGATCAATGCAAGTTGCCACAATGCGTTTCTTTTTATGGTGCCACCAGACTTTTGTTTGTTTTTCCTACAACATGGCTAGGATAATTCTCTCTAGGGAAAGCAGCAATGGAAGTTAGAAACATCGCTGTCAATTAGGATTGGGGATCGGGGCATCCAGCCAAATGTATTGTTGCCCTTCATCCTCACCACCACAAGGTAGAAGAATGGATACCAGGGAATGGAGTATAGGATTTAGTGTGCACTTCTTTATAAAACCAGAATAGGGTTCCATACTAAATGGACCACTTCTTTGATTCAAGCAAAGCTGTTCTGTTTTCATTTTTTGTCTTTATGCCGAAAGAGTGAAGTGCCTTATTCAGAGACTCATGACAGGCAATTTGAAAGATACTAAATTATTTCTGTGTGTGCGCCGTCAGCACATACAGAACATCCACAGTGATAGACCTACATTGAATGATCATACCATAGGTTACCATATGCTAAAGTGGATTAGCATCCTGACTTTTACCTCTCAGAATGAAATTTACTGCACTAAGGGCTGGTTTGCACTAGGTAGTGGCACCTATACAAGGACCTCTATGTGGAGATGAAATTTGAATGAACTGCCACCTCTGTGTGGCAGACTGAAAGTGTGGACGTTACGACATCAACACTTGCAGCACCCCCATTTATAGAGCTGCTGTCATTGTAGAAATTGCAACACAGCCCCCTGTGTGGAACTGTCTGTTCATATACTGTAAATGGCATCTCCTAACCAAAAGCTCAGAAGTGGCCCTGTATATTTGCAAGCATTCATGAGGACCACTGTCTAGTGTGAATTGGCTGTTGTGAGGGTAAATGTAACCATTCTATGAGTCAACTAATCCCAGTTGGATGGTCTTGATTATGTGCTCTGAGACTCAATTGTGCCTGTGTGATTAGATTCCCACCCTCCCCATAGAGTTTTCTATCACCAACTGTGTCCTGGTTGTCATCTAAAGTGTTGCTTCTTGTGAAATATTTCTTCTTAAGAAATCTACATGTGCTTAATTGGAGCTCCCAATGCTAGGACTACTGCATTCAGAGCACCACTGCTGAGTGATTAGCATACTGTCTCCTCAGATTTGATTATATAGGTGGAATCTTGAAATGTTATTGCACATTGCTAAAATGCAATACAGATTTTAAAAATTACCTTTGGAGTGCATGTGCATAGGCTGCTTTAATTCAATCGCCTGAAGAAATCATAGACATGTGACAAAATTATTTATCATGATATCACAGCCCATCGTTTGGGGTCTGTGCGGCTCTCCATGCCCAAATACCTGTTGGAAAATCAGTGTATTGTTTAATCACATGTGTCCTTCTCCAAGCTGTGGCCCACTTTTCTTGCCTCTTGCTTTGGTTAGCTGCATGAAAAAAACAGTGACTGACGTCTTCATGGGAAAGCTGCTTGCTCAGGACAATCTTCTTTTAGGGTAGTGGTACCCTGAAAGATTGGGTAATGCAGGTGCAACTTATAGCACATGGCCTCTTTGATTTTCTACCTTGCCTTTGGGGCAGGGAGGAAGCCCTGAAAAAGTAGGAAGCCTTGAAAATTATATAGCAGAAACAGTTTGCTGGCCATAAACAATGGGCTTTGGCTGTCTGGTTGGGTTAAAAATAATAATATCCCAATTGTGAGTCAATTGATGGGGTAGCAAAGGATCCACACACTTGTATTCAGATGCATCATATAAAGAGAAGTAACCTGTGTGACTTCAAGACGGCTTCAGTAAACCAAATTATGTGTTTCAAAGCCCAGATTTTATATTATAACACTTGTTGAATCCGCCCTATTCAAAATGGGCATTCTTTGTCATTTTTTAAAAGCCACTAGTTAATTTTTGTTGTAAATACAGTGGTACCTCGGGTTAAGTACTTAATTCGTTCCGGAGGTCCGTTCTTAACCTGAAGCGTACTGAACCTGAAGCACCACTTTAGCTAATGGGACCTCCTGCTGCCGCTGCGCTGCCAGAGCACGATTTCTGTTCTTAGAGGAGTTCTTAACCTGAAGCGTACTTAACCCAAGGTACCACTGTATGTCATTTAAATACATTAGCATTAAATACAGGGATTACTTTTAGTATGTGATCCAATAGGAGCTATATTTTTTGGCAAACCAATTTTACCCATATTTAGAATAGTCCTGTTGGTGGAAAGTGGTGGTTGTGCCTGTACAGATACATACCCGGTATTCATTCTGCACTTGGCAGTATGATCCCAATCTGTGTTAGACAACAAGGGAAGGGTCTTCCAATTACACAGTGGCTAAGTTTATGAACCCGCTAGAAAAGTCTACTATGCACACCCTTTGAACTGAATAGCAGTTGTTGTGCAGATGCATTAGAGTCCTTGCAGAGTTGCCTTCATTTTAGTGCAGCTTAAACAGGGAAAGGTCTCAGTGGTTTTTAGCTCCTTGTCTCCTATGAGGATTGAGGGATGGTTGCTCCCACTCTGCAGTATTGCTAGAGGATAATTATAAAACTAGTTATTTGTGTTAATATAGACTTGCAGTGGAAGTAGAGTTACTGAGTAGCTGAAACTAATAGGTGAATTTTTAAAAAACAAATTGAAGTAAAAAGCCATCTTTGGGGGGGGGGGTCATGTAAGTAAATGCAGTTTTAAATTACAAATGGGCAGTTCTTCCAGATATAGTTCCTGAATACCCTCTTCAGAAAAGTTTTATTAAACTGAAAAATTGTGTTGGGTTAAGTTGCTGAAGAAATGAGCAGAAGCGGTATCCCTTTTCTAGGATGGAAATGTTCATATTAAAAGGGGTGTGGGAAAACTGTGGTTGCAATTGACTTTTACTTATGCTGCATTCTTCCACCGTCCCAAGCACTTTGGCATTCTTGCACTGAATGGTTTGATTCAGACATAACACAACTCTGTGTATAAAGCCAAGATATGCATGGGCCTTGTCCTCACTGGCCTTTCTTTTCTTCCTTCCTCTTCATACTTGAGTTAGTCATGGTTTCCTCTTACATCTAAAGTGGTAAACTATAGGTCCTAAAATTGGAACAAAGTTTGAAGTTCTTGGTTCGTTCTGAGCTTTGTAACTATAGCTTCCCCCTTTTAGATGTAATGGGAACCTATGGTTAATTAACCTAGGTAGTCTTCAATGTTATGTCGGAACCAGACCATTGCCTAGTTTACATTTTTGAACCTGTTTGGGCATGTGCCTGGCTGTGAATTTCAAAACCTGGAAAAAACACCACATGACAGCAAATTACGCAGTGTTTAAATACATGCTATTTGAGGGTACAGCATTTTCTTACAGATTTAAAGTCACAAAAAAGTCCTACCCACTTCAACCCTGTTGTTAACATTATAACATTCATTTCTCAAAACATTGTGGATTTGTATCATATTGTATTTATTTTGTTCAGGTTGTCTTCCTTTTTTTAAAAAAAAGAAGTTTTCTTTTAAGGCTCTGTATATATTGACATTAAAGTTTGTGTTGTATTACATTCTACTTAAGGATGTAGCCGGTATTGTATTACATAGTATGTTGTTCTTTGCATCCATGCTGCTAAAGACAGTGTATGCTTTCTCTCTCTGAATCATGACATATGCCAAAGACAGCATAGAAATCTGTGTTTTTGTTATTGCTTTTGTTGAAAGTTTGTGAGGAGCATCTTTAAATTTAATGGTCCATGGGTACTAGATATATTTTATATGCACACACTCACACTCACACTCACTCATAAGGTTTGCCAAGTGAAACAATTTTGATCATTTTTAGTTTTGAATCTTCTTAATTTTTCATCAAAGCTCCTACAGTTACTTGAACTTAAATTCCTCTCAATTGTAAGATGCCCCACTAAGATTGTGCACATGCTGTGGAATAGTGTGTGTGTGTGTGTGTGTGTGTGTGTGTGTGTGTGCGCGCGCACACACACACACACACACACACACGCATGCATATATGTTCAAAGGTAAGAGTAAGGTAAAGATTGTGCCAAAGCCTGCATTGCTGACATTTACGTCTTCTCTTCAGCCCTCTTAAATTTTTGTCACACAGGAATAGCTGCCATATTCTGGGAGCATGTTGCCAGCACCAGTTCTTCCTAACATAAAGTTGAATCCAATTCTACACAACCAGAGTTCCATTCACACAATACTTCCCTTTCTTCCTCTTCCCATGCCCACCCCCTCTAATGTGCTCAATAAAGTCCCACAACCCTAGAGCAGATTTCAAAGGTCTATTTTTTTCTGCTCTTTTAGATGTGGTAGATGTTTTGTGTTAGGACATGCCTCCACTTCAGCCATTTTGCCTTATGCCACACCCCTGTGGCACCATTGTGCAACTGGTGTCACTGCTGTCCAGAGCATGTTCTCAAAATTTCAAATTGCTCAGTGACGCAAAAATTCTTGGCAACCCCTGCCCTAACTTATTCTTATAGGGCTTAATCATAGCATATACCTGTACTGGTCCTCTTGGGACCATAAGCCTTTTCATAAGAAGGGTGTCGTTCACAATATTGTGGGCAGTGTACTATTTTGGCTTCATACATGCTTCTGAGAGGAAAGGGGAGAGAGAGAACATGTCCTTTAATCCCCCCTATAGTTAGCTGGATGCACCAGTGTTGGAATTATACAGTTTCCAAGGACTTACAAGTTTTTAAAAAGACAAACCCTTTAAGCTCATCAGGTAGTGGTGGTTCCTCACTAAGGTACAGCAGTATTTGATAAGTTTCCTGTGACAACACATATTTATAATAAAACTTACACCCTGCCTTTCTAGACACATTCCAACTCAAGATGGTGCCAAAGTATAAAATCAGCAATATAAAATACAAATAAAAACATCAGATGAGTATAGTATAGAGATATGGGTACAAACATTAGGACACATTTCTGGAAGCCACACTGACAGCCTTCTTGGCTAAAGATCAGGGTATAAATGCTGTAAACAAAATACACACTGGAAAAAGCCCATCCTCTCATCCCCACCATCCAATATCACTCTGGCAACATTGGGAAGGGCCTCAGAGGCTGAGGAAAGTCGTGAAGCAGGCTCCTACTTTACGCACCTGAAATCACAATGAATGTCTGTCTATGTAAAGTGTTTCCCCCTAAGCACAGAGGTTTGAGTGCTACAAAAACAGGGTGACTGGAACAAGTGCAACTTCATGTTAACAGGTGTGGATGCTTGACATAAAGAGGAACAAGTCCATGTTTGACCCTCTTCAGAAGAATGCCACATGCTGCATGCTCCCAACACATGAGAGGGGGACTGGGACAGAATAAGTAGCTCTGCCTCTACATGCCCATTAAATATCCCCCCCAACTGTTTTCTATATGTACGGTACAAGCATCTGCAAGGACAGGGCCTTTATGAATTGTGCAAAGATTTATCCTCTTGATCTGCAGCCCCAGGCACTCAGGGTTCCAGGCCATGTGGAAGGATTTTTGCATACAAGAACTGGTGTGAAGACCACCTGCATGTACATGTTCACACCTGCATGTGTTAGTAGCAGTAGGATGGGATACTTGACCCTGATCCAATTTTAGGAGAACACCTGTGACAAACGCAGCAAATGCTGAGTGAGTGATAGATGTGAATCTGGAACATGCCTGTGAGATCTGAGTATTCTGACATCTACATATGTGCATTGGCTTACTGCTCACTTTCACATAGGGATGTACAGTGGTGTTTTTTTTTTGGGGGGGTTACTCAGTTTATTTTCAGTATTGAATGTTTTATTTGTTTCCTTTTTGTTCTTTTTCATAACTTTGGAACTATTTCATTTTGTTTCCATTAGTGCTGTTTGTATTTGCTGTTATTTTCAAAGGGGAGGCTAGCCAGTATTCTGCTGCATGTAACTCTGGTATTGAAGATACATCCAGAGTTTCCACTGTTCCTTGGGGGCATCAAAAAGTCAATACTGCAGATATATTAGAGAAAGATTTCCTGCTTTAGAAGGAGTTTTAAAAGAGGCATATCCTATGTGTTTCTTATTGCTTTCCATAGGAGATCCAGTTGTTCTTCTGCTTGTAAGTTCTATGTTTTCCATCCTATTGGATGGCATGAAATGGTTATGTATTTTAATACTATCTCCCAAGTCATCAGATTTCAATAATAATAATAATAATAATAATAATAATAATAATAATAATAATAATAAGGCATAGCAAGGGGTCACCATTTTATAAGTAATCTAAAAATGACACTGTGTTCTTGCTCTCTCCTCTTGTAACCCTTCTGTGACCTGTATGGGCTGTTCTAGGAGGGCTTCAATTGAAATGAAATAAAAGTTTCCATTTAGAACTCATTTGTTTGAATTCCCACTTCTTTCTATAACAATTAAATTGGGCTCCTTTATTTATTTATTTATTTATTTTTAAAGGAATGCACTCAACCTTCTGGCCCTTCCTCCACAGGTGTTGGGGATCATGTGAAGGTCAATGAAATCTTCTGCAGGGTCAGCCCTACTATAAAGAAGAGTGAAGTAGCTGCCTGAGATGGTGGAGCAGGGAGCAGCTGCAAGGATTTTTCTCCCTGGGGAAGTGTGCATAGGATTTTTCTCCCTGGGGAAGGAGTGCGGGGAGGGACACAAAGTAAAATACTGAAAGTGGGGAGCAGGCTAATCTCACAAAAAATGAGAAGAATACTGTCTACATTTTGTCTTGTATCTTGGGTTCTACAAATGCTAGAAACCTGCTTGAAAAAGAAGGGAGGGAGGGAGGAAGGAAGGAAGGAAGGAAGCTAGCTAGCTAGTGGTTGCATCCAGTGCAGCTCACCCGTGTGCCTCTAAATTTTGTTATGGGGGTTCCCCCTTCCCTGCAGAACAGATCTTGGGGGAGTGCAGGGCACACATTGGGGGGGGGGAGTTCCATTGCACTAGCATAAGTCTTCCTGGAAATGGAATGCGTGTCTTGGATGCCATGCACAGAATCACTTGTCCTCAGGTCCCGCTTGTGAGTTTCCCATGGACACCTGGTTGACCACTGTGAGATCAGGATGCTGGATTAGATGGGCCACTGGCCTAATCCAGCAGGGCTCTTCTTATCTTCTTAAATTCTATGGTTCATAGGATGGGTGTGGGGGTTCCTGAAGATGTGCATGGTTTGAAGATAAGAATTTATTTGTCACATGACTTGTTCTGCACACCTTAATCTAGTCTGCTGCTCTTGGATATGGCAGAGGAAACCATATTATTGCCAGTTTTGAAGTACCGGTAATATTTAATTACTGGCCCTGTGGATTCCTGTATAGAAGGGGGGGGGGAGAGAAAGATGTTGTCTTGTCCTTTCAGATAGGAAAATGGACCAGCCTTGGACTTGCTGAATTATGTGCACATTGATTTATATCTAGCACACTGCTCTCTTTTTCTCTGTGTGTGTTTAAAGTCACTTTTGCAACACTTTGCAAAAACCCAATGTGTGGCATTGGAATAAACCTCACCATCTGCATCAAGCTGGAGCAGTTATTTCCTCTCCCATGAGAATCAAATTTGGATGTCCTTGTTCTGGCAGTTCTGAAGCCTATTAATAGTCCCTTTGACATACATAGAAGGGGATGGAGGGAAGGGGGAGAGCAACACCTGAATAAGCAGAAAGGGGGAAGCAAAGATACATTGGCAGCAATTGGTATTTTTAAACTAAAATGTGACCCATTGCCCCAAGTGAAGGCTCTAGAATGCCCTTGATTCGTTTATTGTTCAAGAGCAGTGCCAGTAACAGTTATGCTTCATGGCAAATAATAAGTCAAAATAATATTTCAAAACCATGAAGATTTTTTTAAAAAAGTAACATCACAACCTACAGATGTCATTCTGCCACCAACTCACAACATACATTGGTTCTGCTTATAAAAGTATATACTAAGCAGCTTTTCACTTTGCACAGGTATTGCCATGCTTTTTTCTTTAATATTTGCTGGAAGCCGCCCAGAGTGGCTGGGGAGACCCAGCCAGATGGGCGGGGTACAAATAATAAATTATTATTATTATTATTATTATTATTATTATTATTTAAAAGGCAATTTTTAAAATTACATTTATATCCCCCGTTTCCTCCAAGGTGAGGATATACCTCCAACGGTGGCATACATGTTTCTACTCACCATTTTATCCTCAAAACACAGTGACTGGCCCTAGGTTACCCAGTGAGCTTCATGGCCGAGTGGGGATTTGAACCCTGGCCTCTCAGGTCCTAGTCCAACACACTAACCATGCCATATCTCAATATTAAAGGATTGGAGGTAAAAGAGATTCCAAGCCAATTTTCACAGCTGTGTTAACGAAAAGAAATGAAAGCTATTGTGTACGGTGCACCCATAGCTCATGGGCCCTATCTTGCTTGCCATGCAAAATCAATTCCTTCCAATGGCACTTCTTCCTGGTCTTCCAAAGGGTGCATCTTCTTCTTCATCTTAATCATCACTGCAAGCAGATCAGAGCACACCAGAACCTGGAAAATGTGCCACTCCTTGTTTGTCAAGCACCTCCAACCGGCTTGCAATGACAGTATGCAAGATGAAAAACAGACTCTTTTGTAAGGGCTCTTATAAATACACAATAAGACTCACATAATGTTTTTAAAAAGAGAAAGATCACTAGTTTTAGTGTCTGGGGTCATCTAATGAAGCTAATTGTTGGAAGGTTCAGGACAGACAAAAACAAATAGTTCCTCACACAGCATGTAGTTAAACTATGGAATGTTCTATTATTGGGGGAAAATTGAGTTTCAGTAGCCAGTACCTTGCAGGTTTGGGCCGGAATGCCCAATAAAATCCAGACTCCAGAGGTATTTATTTAGCATTGCAATGGATACCATTTACCCCCCCCCCAGAGCAGAACGTGCCACCTCATGTAAAAAGCATAGCAATAGTTAAACTTTAAGCATTCCTACACAACAACTGTTCTTGCCAGCTAAGTCACACAGCATAGCTCAACCGCCTTCTGAAATAGCAATGACCTTCATCTTCATCCTTATCTCCTTCCTCTTGCCTACATGCTGCTTTGTTCTTCTCTCATGGTTCTCTTGCAAAAACAACCTTCACATTCCAACCTTCACTTGCTGAAACCTTCCAACAAAACATTTCAATTTTCATGCTATAATTTCAATAAGTTCTCTGACAATACCATGAGATGTAGCAATGACCCCCCTCCCCCAACTTGGATGGCTTTTAAAGGGGTTTAGGCAAATGGTGGATTAGACTATCAATGGCTATGTTCTGCCTCCACTGTTGGAGGAAATATGCCTCTGAATGTCAGTTACTGGGGAAAGCAAGTGGGGAGAATGCTGTTGCTCACAGGTCCAGCTTGTGGGCTTCTCAAAGGCATCTAGTTAGCTACTGGACTTGGTGGGTCTTTGATCTGATCCAGAAGAGCTGTGTTTATGTTCTCATGGTTTTAGCTGCCTTTACTTATTTTGTTTGCAGGAGGTGGTTCAGAAGGAGTCGTACTCCCCATATGTTTAGAGCTGGGGGGAGGGGATTTTCTTTTACCACGCTACTTCCTGGACAAGAAATACAACCCGCAGGGTATGAAACTACTGGATGGGGATTTTATTCATGATTTGAACATTCTTCATGGAGCCCTCAGATGGTCAGTTTACATTCTTTCGTATAGTTAGAATCATATAATTGTAGAGTTAGAAGGGACCCCAAGGGCCATCTAGCCCAACTCCCTGCAATGCAGGGGTATTTTGCTAAAAGTGAAGCTGGAACCCATGGCCCTGAGATTAAGAGATTCATGCTCTACCAACTGAGCTATTCTAGCTATCTAAACAGTGGACATGTTGCTGATTATGTTAGAGTACCACCCTCATTATTTTCTTATGTGAAAACATTTGAAGTGCAAGAACAAACAGAAAGTGATCACTTCCCTTTATTAGGTCCCCTAATAAAATGTCTTCCTCAGGCAGGAAACCAGGGGTGTTTCTGGAGAGCTTTTGGGTGTGAAAAGATTGAAATAGTCAATTTAAGCAATAACACTCAAAAGATATTATCTAGTGATCGTATGATGATTCTGCACAAGAACTTTGAAAGTGAATGGTGGACACCTTCCCACAAATTGCAGCAGACCCAGGTTAATAAATTCAAAAGATTCAAACAATATACTCAGATGGTTCAATACAGTTGGTTTGATGCACAATGTAAAGATGTTGTGAAAGTTCTGGCAAAGTTTAACAGGGCTTTCTAGAAGAAATCTGTAGCAAAATCCATAGAAAAACTGAGTAATGCTAAAGCAGATTAAAATAAACTGCTCAGGAAAAAGAAAGCAGATTATGCAAGGAGGCCTAAATTAATGCAATGATTTCATTAATTTAAACATACATTGGGGGAAACTTAACATTCAAAGCAGTCTTGGTTACTGTTGCCTGCAGGACCTGAAGGAGGTTCTGAAGATGGATAAGCACTAACCAGGGATTGGCGTCACTGGTTAGACTCCTGAAGGGACTTAGAAGCAATTAAATCATCTCAATGCTCCCCATGTTCCCCTATACTGAAAATGGAGCATTTTAGAGCCAGCTACTTATCAAAACCCCTGCCTGTATCATTAAGATCCGCCTTTATTGAGTTGCGTTTTCAAGCAATGCAGTGCTGATTCCATACACAGATAGATTTTGTATATGCAGGTAATTGGAGGTGGAAGATATTATTCATTACTAGTAAATTAAGCCTGTTACGCAAAACAGGCGCTAGAAAGCTCTCTCAGGAGCCCTGCGTCCCTGAGGGGGAAAAGGAGAGAGACGGAGACATAGACGGAGCCCCCTTTCCGGGACGCAGCGCTCAGCTCCCCGCACTCAGGCGCTCTCCCTCCCTCGCCGGCCGCCGCCTGGATCTGCTCCTCCCGCCCTGCGTATCGGGCGGCCAGAGGGCTGCGGCCAGGGGCGCTACGCGCCCCCGCCGCCACAGCGGCTTGCCCCGCGGCTTGCGGGAGTATCGGGCGGCCAGAGGGCTGCCGCGCATCCCACCGGAGCCGCAGCCAGAGCCTGCCGAGCGGGGGCAGCCTTGGAGGTGGCGGCAGCGGGTGAGCGCAGGCGGACAGGGGCACCCCGGCAGCGCGCTAAGATGGCCGACAGGAGGAGGCTGCGGGCAGAGGCGCTTCGCGCCTCTGCCCGCGCTCCTATTGGTCTGTGTCCTCCGCGCAGGCGCACTTCCGATTTCCTCTGACGGACGGAAAGTGGTACGGAGGGACACAGGCTCTTTATTATATAGGATTTGTTATACTGCCCCTTGTACACCCCCTTTTCATGTTGGTGGCTAGAGAGATTAGGTAGAAGGATTTGGACAAAATAGCTGTGAACTGTAAGGGGTATTCAGAGATCTAAATCTGAAATATATTTTGTATATGGCAGTGGAGACCCTCTGGTTATAGTCTCACTAGAAGCTCATGATTCTGTTTGTTTCAGCCAATGCCTTGATTTATATTTTGAGTCTGAAACTGTTTGTGTTTCTGCTTTTGTCATGGCCTTTGACTAGCACAATAAACTTATTGATTGATACATCATTTATATGTTGCCCCATAACATAGATTTCCCCTCTCCCCAAATGCAGTAGTTAGGCTTTTGAAAAGCCTTTGTGAAAAGCTCAACTGCTGTGTGCAGTGAGGATGGGAGGCAGCTAGGGATGGAAGAGGGGAGGTGGGAGAAAGATGGGGAAGAGTATGAAATGGATGGGAGGAAATGTGAATGGATGTTTGTGTCTGCTCAAAGAAGAGAGTGTGTGCCTATGTGTGTGTGTGTGATTGGTCCAGCCCTGCCTACTTTTGTCTCCAGCTCCACCCACCACTGGTATACTGTCCCCAAAGGCAAATGTGACCCTTGGACATACAAAGCTCCCCCACCCCTGCTGTATTGTGTTTTTACTGTTTTTAAATTTTTATTCTAAATGTTTGCTGTATAATCTGCCTTCCATTGAGTTCCATTGGCCAGAAGAAGGTGGGAGGTTAAAACATTTATTAAAATAGGCACAGCAGTGATGCAAGCGTTTTCTCTCCCTTAAACTTAAGCTGTGTCAGCAATCTTCACTACTTGTCCTAATTTGCAGACGGGGGATGCAGAGGTTCAGAGAGACATGATGCCAATCAATGAGGGAAATCAGAAACTCTTGATGATAGACTGCAAATCAACCAGATATCTACCAGGAGATCTGGATCTGTTTTCTTTCTGTCCTTGCCCTTGATTACCCAGTTCTGAACAGTTACTAGTTTCCCAACACAATGCAGCTTCAAAAGTGGGGCTCTCTTCCCCACCCCCACCCATTAGGCAGCAATCCTTATTTATAAGAGACTGATCATTTGAGAAGGGAAATGATGTAAAACAGCATTACAAGCAGCGTTACACTGATTTTTTTTAAAAAAAAATACTGTAATTGTGATTTTTTTAACTTTAATTGTTGGTTTGTTAATAGTATTTTATAGATTGTAACTGTTTAACTGATGATTTGTTAATTATATTATATTATATGATTTATGATGTAATTGTGATATTCTGTTCTGGTACTGTTATTTATTCTTTGTAAGCAGCTTTGGGATTCATTTGAATGGAAAGCATCATAGAAATAGAATTCTTCAATCAACTAAGCCCCATTGAACTACTGAGATGGTCAGAGGTTCGAATCCCTGCGAAGGGGTGAGCTCCCGTTGCATGGTCCCAGCTCCTGCCCACCTAGCAGTTTGAAAGCACGTCAAAGTGCAAGTAGATAAATAGGAACCACTCTGGTGGGAAGGTAAACGGTGTTTCCATGCACTGCTCTGGTTCGCCAGAAGCGGCTTAGTCATGCTGGCCACATGACCCGGAAGCTGTACGTCGGCTCTCTGCCAATAAAGCAAGATGAGCGCCGCAACCCCAGAATCGGACACGACTGGACCTAATGGTCAGGGGTCCCTTTACCTTTACCTTTAAGCACACATAGGCTCATTTTGTCAATAGTATGAAGCAATGGAGGCTAACCCTCCCCAGCCAAGGTGGATCTCCAAATCTGATTAACCATTCCATAGAGATACTGTATATGAAAACTGTTCCACTGTGTCTTTGCTCATGCTAAAATTTTCCTCTATTTTTCCTCTTCATACTCTTTTCTTTGGTCAGAAGATGGAGCCATTCTCCATTCTATGTGATTCTTGCTCTATTTTAACTAAAGCAGGATTAGTCCCTAGGGCATTACAAAAGTAGCATTTGATTATTCACTCTTATTTTCAGTCTGAAACTGGATGGGCAACCCAACATCTTTCCAAAACCAAACAGATACTTAAAATAATAATAAAAACAATAAATGAATGTTTTAAGTAAAGATTCCATGAAAATAAAAATTAGAACAGTTTACAGTGGCTAATTGCATTATTATTATTATTATTATTATTATTATTATTATTATTATTAAACCAATCCCCCAGGGTGGGTGAGTGTATGCATCCTTTTTACTTTCCTTTTTGAACATACATGGTTATACAAATGTAATAACTGCTTTGAAAGAAGTTTACATATGAGAAAACTCTGCTATTATTGGGTATTAACCATCTTTCTTTTCTTTGTTTTAAAAAATGTAATAAAATTCCATATTTTTCAATTTAAAAAGTAACTTCTTTCCATCAGTTTGAAAGAGTTGGCACACAATGCAATCCTAGGCATGCTTGCTAAAAAGTAAGTCCCACTGTGTTCAGTGTGTTTACACCCAGGTAAGTATGCTTAGGATCATACTTTAGGCATGTGAGCTACATTTTCTGGTCAGCCAACTATGGACTGTGTCATAACCTAGTACCTAAAGGTGGTTGGGAGGCTGCACCCACTTCCCCCAAGGGGTAAAAAGCAGCTTTATTGTAAAGGGGATACTCTCCTGCTCCCATCCATTGGCCAGAGGACCAGCAGCTTCTCTTAAAGGGGTGTCATAGCTCAATGGAATAACATCTGCTTTGCACACAAAAGGTCCTAGGTTCATTCTCAGGCAGGCAGTGCTTGGAACCTCCCCTGACTGAAACTCTGGTGAACCACTGCTTGCCAGTGTAGATAATACAGAGTTAGATGAACTGATAAAGCAGATTCCTGTGTTCCTATACAGGGAGTTTGGTTTCCCCTCCTCTCCCCTAGCAGACTAGCAGAGTCCAATGGACAGTTGTCCTAGGACTTCAGAGCTGAAAGACAGCATGCTCTGGTCTCAGCCGGGGGACCAAGGGCCACTGGAAAGCTGTTCCCCTGTCTCCCAGAAAGGACATTATGGTATGGGGAAAACCCATTGGCCCATGAAGGAGCACCAGCAATGGCCTTGTTTCCACCAAATCCTGTTGGAAAGAACACTTACAATAACTTAGCTAGTAAGAAGCAGTGTCCGAGTTTGCTCTGTTCTTCATCCCTTTCGAACCCCTTTTTCTTTTGTGCCTTGCCTTTTTGGACTGTATGCTTGAGGGCAGGAACTTTTCTATTACTGATTGCTGCAAGTCACTCCGGTAAACTTATTTTAAGCCCCACTCCTGAGTTTCTATATCCTTTTAATCAGTAGTTCTCAAACAATGGGAAAATACCACTAAGGGAGGGGTGAAAGACACTTACCCCCAACCTTAACCCTCCAAAATGAAGGATGAGGAAAGATCCAGATACATTTTCCTGTTAGAAAATGAGGCTTAGCATTGAAGCTGCTTTGCTGCTAACTGCGGAAGCTGCAAGGAGGCAGTGAACATGGACGATCCGGCCACAACCCTGCTCCTACTTCCTTGTCTGGCTAGCTATTTGAGGAGGGAGATTATTCTCTTTCATGTGTTACACAAGTAAAGGTGATTCATGCTTTGCCAGCAGTGGATCTTACTATAAGGCAAAAAGAGGCAACCACCTCAAGGAAAGAAAATTTGCTGTTCCTTACTACAATACAGTCTAAGGCCATATCCCTATCATTTCTTTAAAGTACTATTATACCACTTTGACAGTGATGACTTCCCCGAAATACAGTGGTGCCTCGCAAGACAAAATTAATTCATTCTGCGAGTTCTGTCGTCTTGCGAGGTTTGTCGTCTTGCGAAGCATGGACCTACGAAGCGCGGTTCCCCATAGGAATGCATTGAAGCGCGGTTTCCCATAGGAATGCATTGGGAACTCGCAAGACGTTTTCGTCTTGCGAAGCAAGCCCATAGGGAAAATCGCCATGCGAAGCGACTTCAAAAACGAAAAACTCATTCGTCTAGCGAGTTTTTCATCTTGAGAGGCATTCGTCTTGCGGGGTACCACTGTACTGGTAAGCCTGGGAATTATATAGGTGCTGAGAGTTGTTAGGAGACCCCTATTGCTCTCCAGAGCTACAACCCTCAGAGTTTCCCTCGGAAGAGGGATTAGGAGTCTCCTAACAACAACTCTCAGTGCCCTTAAAGTTCCACGGATTCTTTGGAGGAGCCAAAACTGGTGATTTAAATGCATGGTACAGATGTGACCTAACTTTTAAAAGTGCTTCTGTGTGAAAAAACAGAGGTTCAACTGCAGCCTTATATCCATCATTTATTCTCTAAATTACCGTATACAAAAATTAGGAATAAGCTCTGTAGTAATTTGTTAAACTTTCATGATTTCCCAGGAAATTACCAAATTTCTCTTTGGAAGTATTGTGTCAAGCGGGAGGTCATGACTGAATTGAAGTATGCTGTTATAGAACTTCAAACTAGCATCTTTTGAAAGATTCGTGGTGGCTGGAAGTTCCTAGCAAGTTCCTTACCGAAACTGATGCAAGCTGTGTCTCAGATTAATTCATGCAAAGCATTCTGTTAAGTGCTGGAGGCCAAATTAATATTTAAGAATTTGTTGTCATTTATTACTTTGCATCACTTCCACAAACACATTCTGAGCCTTGGGCAGTTGGGTATTTAATTCTTTCAAGGTAACTCAATGAATTATGGAGCAGGGTTTCAGTAGGGGGGGAAATATCATAAAAGTCCAAAAAAAGGGCTTTTCATAGATTTCATAGTATTGTAGAATTGTAGAGTTGGAAGGGACTCTGAGGGTCATCTTGTCCAACCACCTGCAATGCAGGAATTTTACCCACAGCTGTCCCTGGGTGGCTCGAATCCCAAGCCTTCTGGTTAACAACCAGATACACAGTCCCACTGCACCATGAGGCTTAAATAACAGTAAATCATCATCATCATCATGAATGTGTAAATGGCCTTTGTTCCACTTACTTCAAAAATACACATTTTTTAAAAAGTGCTCATGGATTTTAATTTAAATTAACAATGAGTCAATTCAAGCATTATTTATACGAGCCCTGCTGTGAAGGTGTTCTCTCATACTGTATTACGGTGTGGTACGCTGGTTTGACAGCCATTGACGGAAAGTCCCTACAGAGGGTGGTGAAGACAGCACACGACATCATGGGCTGTCCCCTGAGTCCGCTAGACATCATCGCAGAAGACCGTTGCCTCAGAAGAGCGAGGAACATTCTCAGGGATGACTCGCACCCTGGCCAGCACCTTTTTAATCTCCTGGCCTGTTAAAGAACAGTTTCTACCCGTGGGCCGTGAGGCTGCTGAATGGAAGACAGCAACATTGCAGCTGACGTTCGGGGTTGGTGGTTGTACGACAGCACATAGAGTGTAACAAGGACTGAGAGATTGTTTAAACATGTGGTACAGTGACAATAAAGTATTTCTATTTCCATTTCTATCCTGTTCAACTAGTCCAGCCTCCTAAACAAATGGATGCCTCTGGGAAGCCTGCAAAGAGGACATGAGTGCAACAGCACTCTTCCTGCTTGTCATCCCCAAAACCAGTATTCAGAGACATGCTGGCCTCAACACTGGAAGGTGAGCATACCCACTATGGCTAGTAGCCATTTAGGGGATGTGGGTGGTGCTGTGGTCTAAACCACCGAGCCTCTTGTGTTTGCCAATCAGAAGATCAGCAGTTCAAATCCCTGCGACGGGGTGAGCTCCCGTTGCTCTATCCCAGCTCCTGCCAACCTAGCAGTTCGAAAGCATACCAGTGCAAGTAAATAGGTACTGGTAAACGGCGTTTCCGTGCACTCTGGTTTCTGTCATGGTGTTCGGTTTCTCCAGAAGTGATTTAATTATGCTGGCCACATGACCTGGAAAGCTGTCTGTGGACAATCGCCAGCTCCCTTGGCCTGAAAGCGAGATGAGCGGCGCAACCCCATAGTCACCTTTGACTGGACTTAACCATCCAGGAGTCCTTAACTTTTCCCCCCTTAGCCATTTATAGCCTAATTCTCCATAAATGTGTCTAGCTGCATCTTGCAGGAGTGAATTTCATACTTTAACTATGTACTGCGTGAAGTATTTCCTTTGGTCTGACCTGAATCTTTTGAAACTCATTAAAAAAGATTTTGAAATATAGGGGAAGGTGAAACTTTCATTTTTAGGAAGGATTTCAGCCATAAAGATGAATAGCTTACCTTTGTTGTTATTCCAAACAATACCAGTAACAAATAGCACTAGCTGCTTTAGGGAATGGCAAAGAGATATTTCAAGATTTGTCCAGCAGGGGGGAAAGAGAAGAATAAAGTATAAAATTTTGATAGATACTAAGGACAGAGGTGGCTTTGCACTGCCAGACTTTTGATCGTATTATAAGGCAGCCTGCTGAATCTTCTGAAACTCTGCTTCATTGGATGCCACAGAGAGAGGGAGGAAAACACCCCTCTGTACACTTTCTCCCATCATGGTTAATTTTTTTGCTCCTCTATCATGTCTCCCCCCCCACCGCACTACTACTCACACTTCTTCTAAATGAAAGAGCTCCAGATGTTATAACTGTTGTGCATAAGGGAGTTGCTCCAATCTCTTGATCAATATGGCTGACTCCCTTTTAAAAATCTTTTCACTACAATAATGATGGTAGAAGGGCCTTGCCATCATGGCTAGTAGCAACCCACAGCCTTTCCCCCCATGAAAATGTCTACCTCTCCCCACTAAAGCTGCCCTGGCTGCTGACCATTATGGGAGCAAATTCCATTGTTTCACTGTGTGGAAGGTGAGTAGAAAAAACTTCGTCCTATCCACTTATTTCACAACATGCATAACTTTACACATGTACTTTGCCTCCCCCCCCCAGCGAGTGTGGACTGGTCCATTAGTGTGAATGGGAAACTGGCCCAGCAAGCTCAGTCTGCCCTCAGCCAGCCCGCCTCCCTCCTTAAACCAACCGGGGGGGGGGGTGTGACTCTGACTATCACTGTTAGTCCCCCTGCCTTCTGCCCTACTAGTCCCAAGGGGCACCATCCGCCTCTGTTCCAAATAGTGTGCATTTCAAGAATGTTTGCACTGTCTCCTAGTCCGCTGCGTTTTGCTCTGTTGCAGGGCTCATTACAAACTGATTCTATGCCACAGCCACATTGGTAAAGAAAAAACAAAAAACAAAAACGCTTTATATTTGTTATAACACTGTGACACCAGATGGCACTGTGGATTCCCGTCTTTCGCCAACGGGATTTCCCTTTATGAAGTCTACAACACGTTTAACTGAATCGCTTTTTTGATGTGTCTGGATCTAGCCTCTGTTTCTTAAGATGATGTATCCTTTCCAAACATCATCGAGGGAAATCCTGAGTTTGATTTATAAAGAGGTTTCTGCATTGCTGGAGTTGTTTAAACCAACCACCACCACCTCCCAAGACTAAAAATGTGTTCAATCACATTAACTGCTGAAGCTATATTGTCACATTTGTCCCAAAGCCAGGATGGACACACTGCATTTATTTCCTATATGCCTATCTTGACACCACATTTCTGTCAGTCTGTTCTGTTGGTAAACTAGGCCAAATTGGAGTACTGCTCTACTGCACGTCGTAATGAGTGGTCTTTGCTAAAAAGCCAGAACCTGCAGAGAAATGCGTTGTTAAGTTGGCAGACTATATCAGAGTGAGGAAAACATGCGGGAGTGCCCATGATGTGACACTCCCCAGCATTCCTGGGGAAAGGCAGTTCACACAAGTATCTTTCCATCCGACACATTGATTCAAAGGATCCACTTTGGGAGCGTGAAGTGATTTGCACCATAGTTCCTACAAAGACATGCTGTACACAGGGAATGGTGCAGAAGTGGCTGATTTGGGGGGAAACCTCAAAAGCTACATTCCAATATCTGAAGTTGCAGCTGGATGCCTTTACCACCACCCTGCCCTGCCCTGGCAAGCTGCAGTGGCAACTGGCAGAATGACAAAGCAGTAACACCCAACCTCATATGCTATGACTGCTGGGAAAAGGCAAGGAACCAAACATGTTGGTGTTTTTTTAAAGACTCAGTCTGTTCTCAACCTTTGTGAAGAGCAAACTGCTTACTCAGAGCTGTCCATGGTCCTGCAACTTCTGGGCTGCCTTCCTCTGTGGATTCTGGTATCAGATGCAGAATCTTAGAGTAGGAAGTGACCCCAAGGGTCATCTAGGCCAACGCTTTGCAATGCATATTGCAATCTTTTGCCCATTGTGGGGCTTGAATCCACGACCCTGAAATTAAGAGTCTCATGCTCTACAGACTGAGCATGAACAAGACAATTACCAAGCTATGCCAATAAATTCACTACTCACAGGTTGTTGGTGGATATGTTTTATTTGTTAGCTTTTAATAAAAGGAAGAGCTATTCCTTGATACCAGCTGCTGCATAAAGAATCCCCAGAGAAGTGTTGTTGTGGAACTGAAAAATCATTCCTCCTTTCTTTTTATTAAAGGAATTTTTGAATCCATTTTGCTCCAGGCTGGAATGAGGAAGATAGAAGGCATGAGAATGGAATTAATAACAACAAGAAGAATTATAAATTATTCTGCAGAAAGACAAATGCAAGTTTTGCCACCTTATACACATACAAGAATGCATTTCTGCACACAGTTATCTGAGAGTAGTGCCTTCGGAGGGCCACTTTCAGGCAGTAGATGGGGCCAGAAACAAAAGTGAGTAGAGCAAAAAAAAATATGTAAATGTTACCTTTGTCTACTAGTCTACACGTACTCACACACCCATCTCTGTTCTCTACCCAGACAAGCAAGAAGCATGCCAGGTGCAGGCAGGAGTCCAAAGGGTGGGCAGAGGAGCCAGGGGAGCAGGAGGATGACCAAGGGGAAGGGGACAGTGATTTGTGGGGTTCTGTACCACCCATATGGCAGAGGGAAGAAGAAGAGTCAGAAACGGGAGAAAGGGAGGCAGGGAAGAGTTGCAGGAAGGCACAGAGGTGGAAGAGACAAATGCAGAGAGAGCTGGGCCATTAGAATCTCCTCTACTTCTTCCCTTGCTGTCGCCAAGGACAAGGAGGGGTTTAAAGGGACAGGGGCAGCTGGAGCTGTAGTACAGAAGGTCACCAGCTGCTGGCATCACAATAGTGGGTATGTGTGCTGAAAGGGGCATGTTCGCATTGTTGCTCCAGCTATCTGGGTCAGAGCACAAGCCTGAAGAAGGAGATGCCTAGCTAGCTATTTAGAAGGAGCAGTGCATATATATTTTTGCACCTTAGAAGCTGATGTAGTTGAGTGCTTTGACAGTAAAGAACCAAACGTCCAATCACATGTCCTCATTGTGGGCTGTGTGTGCTTGGGACAAGGCATCATCAGAGTTCAAGGATGTAGTCTAGCCAGGCAAAACGACTTAAGGAGGGTGCACAGCAGCACAGTTGTGGGGTGTGGCTTAGAGAAAATCCTGAGGGCCAGATAGAGAGGCTGCGGGGCCACACACACATTGCCATTTCA
The DNA here is from genome assembly GCA_034641385.1 of Darevskia mixta. Classification (NCBI taxonomy): domain Eukaryota; kingdom Metazoa; phylum Chordata; class Lepidosauria; order Squamata; family Lacertidae; genus Darevskia; species Darevskia mixta. The sequence continues at coordinate 5,637,152 of JAWWNH010000061.1, read as the reverse complement.
GGCTTGAGGTTCTCCATCCCTTCATTGCATCCATAGAAACAAACTCCTGTTTCAGCCATTTCATGCTGGAGTGTTTATCTGAGGAATATGATCAAACTTCTGTATAACTAAGCTATTTCACAGGAATGTCAGATGCAAGAATGAGCAAGATAGGTAGGATTCTACCAATTTGCTCAGTATGAATATATTTGCTCCTGTTTTCTAACGCTTTGGCCAATGAGCACTTGTAATTTACAAGCAAAGTTGCAGCTTTTTAAACTTTAGACTACCTGTATTGAAGTTCTGATTGTGGTGCACCCAATATTCCCTCTTCCCTATGGTATAATATTTGACTGCCTTGCACCAACTATTTGACCTCCTTGCACCAACATTTCTGACTTACGTTTCCATGAGATTTGAAGAAAAAGAGAAACAACTTACTAGGCGTGCAGCTTTCCTCTTCTCCAGAAATCCTGTTGGAATTGTGGTGAAGAAAGATTTGTGCACTGCTGTGTGTTCCTCAGTATCTTTGGGAGAAGTGGTGGGTGATCTGAGTGGTGTTTTCCTAGGCATTGGGTGAGGCAAGCTGCTGTCAGCTGTAGGTGGCATTTCCTCACTTCTGAAATGAGTAGTGGCAACATTTTGGGATGGTGTACTTGCTCTGGCAAACATACGTGCCCGCTTCTGAGATCTGAGAGAGGTAGTGAGAGCAGAAGCTTTCTCTGTGTTCAATTGATCTTCTGGTGGTGATGTGGACACTGTTTTCTCCAATGCCGGCTGAGATGTCAGAGGTGAAATTTCTTGATCTCCAGAATTAGTAGTGTAAGACTCAGGAAAATGTGTTTCTGAAGCTGCAACAGTGGAAACCTTGCCTTCTTCTTTTCCCTTTCTAACATGTTTCCTGGCAACATTTAGTGGTGGCTTAAAAGCTCTGGCAAATAGAGGTGTGCGCCTCTGAGATCTGAGTGATGTGGCAGGTGCAGAAGTCAGCTCTGTTTCATCAGTGGCTAATGTTGTCTCAGAAGTTAGACTGTCATTAGTCACAGGTGAAATATCCTTACTTCTAAAATGAGTCATTGAATTCTTTGGAGGAGGCTTGGTGCTGTTTATCTCTTGTGGTGTAAGGATGGAAACAGATTTTGCAGGCTGCATTTTTTCCTCTGATGATTTCAAAATCCCTTTGGGTGATTTTGACTGTTCCCCATTATCACTTGGTGATGGCCCAGCAGATGTTTGAGGGGTTATGTCTGATGGAGATACCATCACTGTGGTATCTTTCTCATTTTTGATTCCTTTCCTAGGTTTAGTTGTTGAAGGGGAAATGGGTGGCGGTGATTTTGGTGGTGGTGGCGGCGATGGTGATTCCACAGTGGTCTGGGGTGATACACTGCTGTTTTCTTCATTTTCAGATGTAACTGTTATATTATCAGCTGCATCTACCTTGGCATGATCACCTTCATGTTCCTTAGTATCTGATACAGGAGCCTTCTTTTTCTTCCAACAGGGCAACTTGTGCCAGAATCTCTTTTTCTCCTCTGACTTGCTTGGATCTTTTTTCTTGGAGTTCTCTAAGGTAGGCTCCTGGCTTGGTTCTTGAGATGGTTCATCAGATTCATCTGAAGCAATTGGCTTGGGTGGTTCAGTGGTGGGGGTTTTAAAGTCTACTACAGGTGCTAGTGGTATGTTAACTTGCTGAAAGGCAACAATCAAATTCCATGTTAGTAGTTGTGACATAGAGAGAGTGGGATTGAGATAAGGAGAGAATCCATGGACAGCTGCAGACCCTCCAACTCTCATACCAAATATCTCTTGTTCCAGGGCTAGGTTCACACCTCCTTCATTTCTCATGGTGGAAAACTCTACTCTAGCTGCACCAAGCTATACTGTATTCATTAAATTAATGAATTTAATGCAGTGGCACATCTGGGGCTTCAAGAAAACCAAGATGTTCATTCTTTTGTTCTTTTAGCTAAATATATGCTTCAAAAAAACACACCTCTCATAACTGCTGTACAATCTGTTATAAAAATGAGCTTCATCAGCATGAGAAGTGGCAGACAGTGCAGAACATGGCACCTTACTTCCTATGGGTGTGCATCAATATGGATGTACATTAGGGACAAGATGCACCCATCAGCACAACCTAGAGATTTAACTTCCATAGATCAGGGGTACAGGGATTTAACCACTGTTTTTATCTAGCAAATCACACAAACAATATTTTAACAAAGCATCCCCAAAAGGCAATAAGTACAGCCAGTGTTATATCAGTGGAAGGGGAGAATGAGAGCTGTCCTTAGAGAATAGGCACAGTTGACATGTGTGTGATCAGTATAAATCTGGCAGCAAGGTTGGTGATCTCATGTGACTTGGACCCATAGACTTATTTTAGGCCATTGTAGATAGGACAAGAGCCAACAAGAGTGAGAGGGCAAATGGGTAGAGTGGTGCAGGTGGTGATGTTATGCCACCCTTCACCCTAAGGTTCCAGGGTGGGTTACAAATTAAAATGCAATATCCAAGACAATTTAAAATAACTTTGAATCACAAAAATAAAGTTGGTCCTAAAATTATACACCTCATGTGTCAAAAGCCAGGGTTAAAGAGATGCGTCTTCAGCATTTGCCAGAAGCTGTATAATAAAGGTGCCAGATGCACTTTTGTGGGGAGGGAGTTCCACAGCTTTGCGGCTGCCACAAGAAAGGCCTTCTCTTAGGGCCCCACACAAACCTCTGAAGGTGATGGAACTACCAAGAGGTCACCCTCTGCTGATCACAGCACACAAGAGGAACTATAGGGAAGGAGGCAGACTTTCATATATTGGAGGCCCAAGGAAGAATTTTTGGCTCTGGACTTTTTGATTGTAGTATGTGCTGCTTCACTTAGTTCAAAATGTGGCAAGTTACCCTTCTGGTGTCCTCTTCACCAGCTTGGATCTTTGTTGAGTTTCTCCAACATGGAAGGCCATTGCTAAGGGTTGAAAGGAGGCACACAACCCATCTGGGCTTATATAATGTGAGTGTAGTTCTAATTGTAATCATTTTTATACAGCTATTGTGGACTACAATGCCCACGATGCAGTGCAATCTCACCAAAAAAGCACACGTTAAAACATCCAGTCTGCAGAATATAAAATATATACATTGAAATATCATAGGCCAGGTGGATTTTCCATTGACCTTCCTGGTTCTGTAAGCAAATTTCACTATGCTATTCTGTTGGCAGTTTTGTACCTTTCAGGGTTTTTTGTAGATCACTCCCTTAATAGCTGGGGACCTTTGGCCCTTCAGGTCCTGCTCCTATCAGACTTAGCCAGCATGGTCCGTGATCATGGATGACAGGAGTTGTAGTCCAACAACATCCATAAGAGCAAAGGTTCCTCAACTATGTTGTAGCAGACATGACACACCTTTTATATTGAAAATAATACGCCCATATGGCTTCGACAACTTCTAAAATACTTGAATCCTAAACTAAACTAAAATAGAGTTTTGCCTTTATTGATTTCAATGCATTTCCCCCTACTAATATTGCACTTTATTAAAAATTATTGTCTTATTAATTGCCTGGAGGAATTCTGCTTACCTGTAAAGCAGAAGGCCTTGATCTTGTTTTGGTACCAGGTCGTACTGGCTTTGGAAAGTCCAGAGGAACGTTTAGGCTGACTCGTGGCTTTAGTATGGCATTATAGCACTCAATATCTGAAATATAGATAGAAATAAGAAAGACCTTTGAGGGAGGGGGGAACCCAATAACACAATGGTAAAGAGTGGTTTCTATGAATTCACCTATGAGTTCAGTTCTTAAAGAGAGAACTTAACAGATGCTTAAAAGGACAACATAAGAATAGCCCTACTGAATCAGGTCAGTAGTGATCTAGACCACCATCTTGTTCTCACAGTGGCCAACTTATATGGAGCACAAAGGCAGGACCTGAGCACAGCAGCTCTCTCCCCACTTGTGAGGAACTAGCACTGTGAGCAACTGCCATTCAGAGGCATATTGCCTCCAACCGTGCAGGCGCAACATAGTTATAATGGCTAGTAGTGCCATTGGTAGCTTTCTCACCCTGAATTGTCTAATCCTCTATTACAGTGTTTCTCAAACTTTCTTCTCCAAGCCAAACTTTCTGAATAAGAGTTTGCTCATGCTGCACTGAATTTTTTATTGCTAAGAAATGCTTTGGAGAACAAAAGGAAACAACTCCTAGCAGTGTTTTGATTTATAACGCAGAACACAGCTACTTTATAATATGATCACGGGGCACGCAGAAAGCATAAAACAATACAGCTAACATAAGAACAGGAACCATTCCCCAAATATTATTTATTTTATTTTTTATTTATCAGACTTACATATTCCACCCTTCATCGCAAGATCTCAGGGCGGTTCACAAGATAAGAATGCAAGGTAAAGGCAAAAATAAATCGTTAATAATGAAAACAACAAAACAACCCCCTCTGGCCGCCATGCTCTCATGGGGAAAAATGGGACACTTGTGGGTTATACACCTGTGCAGGTCTGTCTAACAAGATATGATCTTTCAGGTTATATGTGTGTTTGGATTCATTGATCTGAGAGTCTGGCTCCACCTACTGCTGGGTTGAAACAATTCCCCACCTTTGTTTCAAATCACATATTCACTGAATGCTGTGATGAAATGCCAGATTTATTTCCCTAAACTGCAAGTAGGAAATAATAAACGGCTCATTTCCATAAATCTTCACTGGGCTCTTGAGAATAAATACAAGTGCTGATAGTCAGCTGGAGATATTGGTAGGGTGGGCTGTGTCTGGTCTCTAGATGCTGTTGGACTACAACTCCCAGCAGCCCAAATCAGTGGGCTAATTTCCAGGGAAGATGGGAGATGTAGTCCAAAAGATCTAGAGGGCACTGGATTGGGGAATACTCGTCTAAATAGTTAGAACTTCTCTACCACTCCCTCTCTATCCTACAAGATAACACAATAAGAACATTTCTTCAGTGTGTGTCCTGTCCTGCAAAGCAAACTCTCTGAACTTATGTTCACCTTCATACCTGGGATGTATTTTTCATAAAGTGGAGATCCTCTATATTTACTACAAGAGAAAAGAGAGAGAGAGGCATTGTCATATAGACTGTTTTACCAATTCTAAAGATATTGTCCTTTTTTCAGTTTTAAATTATTATTATTATTATTATTTTATTATTATTATTATTATTATTATTAAACAGGTACAAGGTAAAAAGGTAAAGGAGCCCTGGACGGTTAAGTCCAGTGGAATTCAACTTTGGGATGTGGCGCTCACCTCACTTTCAGGCCAAGGAAGCCGGCGTTTGTCCACAGACAGCTTTCCGGGTCATGTGGCCAGCATGACTAAACCGCTTCTGGTGCAATGGAACACAGTAATGGAAACCAGAGTGCATGGAAATGCCATTTACCAGTACCTATTTATCTACTTGCACTGACGTGCTTTTGAACTGCCATAAGTGTATGCCTTAGAACAGGCTTCCCCAACCTCGGCCTTCCAGATGTTTTGAGACTACAATTCCCAGCATCCCTGACCACTGGTCCTGCTAGCTAGGGATAATGGGAGTTGTAGGCAAAAAACATCTGGCGGGCCAAGGTTGAGGAAGCCTGCCTTAAAATGACCTTCATTTGGGAACTGAATAGATATAGAATGATTGAGTTACGTTCTTAAACAATAATATTGTTATAATTTATTTCTTATACCCCACTCATCTGACTGGGTTACCTCAGCCACTCTGAGTGACTTCCAACAAAATATAAAAGAACACAAGAAAATGTCAAACATTAAAAGCTTCCTGAAACAGGGCTGCCTTCAGATGTCTATGAAAAGTCAAATAAATGAGTGCTTATCTCTACAAAGGTTCAGTGAGATCTTCTCTTTTCTGTAGTAGCAATTTACCAATTCTGTCCGCCACCTCGACATCCACCCCCACCCCCACCATCCTAATTATCTACTGTTTCAACACTCATCCTTGTAACCAAAACAGAAGTCAGGTGGGATTTATTCTAAAGACCTGGTTCATATGCAAAATCCCTTGGATGCCTTGGAGCCTGGGGCAAGTTGAATAGAGAAGAAATTACTTATTTGGTGTACATATTCCAGAACATCAGTGTGTCTTGGCATGAGTCATTTAGATAAGTGAAAACAAAATAAGCACCTATTGGCCATTTGAAATGAAAATACAATTAAAGGCTGCAAGGTCTGGTTCATATTTACTACTGCGATACTATTAGCTGGATAAATATTTAATAATGTTATAATCATGCAATGAGGACGGATTTTTTCCCCCCTCTAGGCATTTGTTCAGCTGATAGCTAAAGCTGTTTTTGTTTTTTTAAGGAGCACTGATGACTAGAAGATGCTTTCTAAAATGACCATTGATGGTTGGTTGGTTACTGCTAGCTATCAAGTGTGCCTCATTTGGTTGGGGCCTGGAACCCTGAGATTTATTTATTTATTTTCAGCTAGCTAAAAGGAGTTTCAACATGGTTTGCTTTTGAGGAACTGAAACTCTGATACAGATAAAGGTAAAGTAAAGGGACCAGTCGTGACCAACTCTGGGGTTGTGCGCTCATCTCGCATTATTGGCCGAGGGAGCCAGCGTACAGCTTTCAGGTCATGTGGCCAGCATGACAAAGCCGCTTCTGGTGAATCAGAGCAGCACACGGAAATGCTGTTTACCTTCCCACCGGAGCGGTACCTATTTATCTACTTGCACTTTGACTTGCTTTCAAACTGCTAGGTTGACAGGAGCAGGGACCAAGCAACGGAGCTCACCCCATCGCAGGGATTCGAACCGCCGACCTTCTGATCAGCAAGCCCTAGGCTCTGTGGTTTAACCCACAGCGCCACCTGTGTCCCTTCTGATACAGATAAGCACAATCTATTCTGATAACCACCCCCACCCACCGCTCAACCTTATATTTGTAAATGGATATTACAAAGCAGTGTAAGTCTCTTGTGCTCTCTCCTCAGGAGGAAATTAATCTGGTGCCTGAAACTTTGCTCCCATCTTCCCCCCTGCTAGTGGCAGCACTGAGACTGAGAAGCTGACCGCCACCCCCCCCGGCTGTGTTGACAGCTGTTAGGAAACCCATATTCCCCTCACAGAGCTACAATCCCCAGAGTTTCCTCGGAAGAGGGATTGGCTGTGAAACCACTTGGCAAACTGTAGCTCTATGAGGGGAACAGGGGTCTCCTAACAGCCCTCAGACCCCGAACAAACTACAGTTCCCAGAATTCATTGGGGGAAGTCCATGACGACTTCAAGTGGTTACAATGTGATGGGGCCTAATACATACCCTCCAACATTTCTCCGATGAAAATATAGACGTCCCATTCCATAATGTTAATTTTAATATTTATACCCCACACATCTTGTTGAGTTGCCTAGCACTCTGGGCAGCTTCTATCACACAGTGGTCCCTCGACTTACGAAATACTCGACATCCGAATTTTTCGATTTACGAATGAAAAAAGTGGCCGCACGCCTACGAATTTTTCGACATCCGAATGGAAATCGTTGCCGGTTTTAGATGCGGTTTCCTTGACTTACGAATTTTTCCGAATATTTTTTCTCCCAATGCATTCCTATGGGAAATCGCTTTTTTCGACTTACAAACTTTTCGACCTACGAATGTCCATTCGGAATGGTTTAAATTCGTAAGTCGAGGGACCTCTGTATATAAAAACATAAGAAAACATTTTTTTTTTTAAAAAAAAAACCTTCACTATACAGAATTGCCTTCAGGCAGCTCAGGGCTTAGATATCTCCAAACCCTCCAACGTTTCTCCAATGAAAATTCTATGGGACATCCTAAGGAAAAGCGGGACATTCTGGGATCAAATCAGAAACCAAGATGGCTTCTCTAAATCAGGGACATCCCTGGAAAATAGGGACACTTGGAGGGTTTGCTAATATATAATGTATGCTGGCAAGGTTGCATTGTTAGATAGTTATAGAATAGCTGCAGGGAACCTCTTTCAATGCAAAGGAAACATTTCGTCGTCATCAACCCTGCAGGTGGTGGGTATGACCAAAGGGAGCAACAAATGTGGATCTTGCCAGTGTACAATAGGCTGCTTTCTTCACACTCACCTGCCTCTCTCTCTGTACCATCCAGGCAAGGAAGAGACAATATCAGAGTTCCAGGATTCATTCTAGCCAGGCAGAAATACTCAAGGAGGGTATGAAGAAGGGGCAGTGAGGGGTGTGGCCTGAGGAGAGTCTCAAGGGCCAAATAGAAATGCTTGTAGGGCCACTTTTGATCCCCCAGGCCTGAGGTTTCCCACCCCTGTAATAAAATACTATATTTCCCATTTTCAGCTTCTCTTATTTCCACCGCATTCATCAGTGTATTTTGTTTGGGCGGGGGAGCAAAGTTTGGATGGAGGATTACAACTCTGATGGGACCGGCAGAATTGATAGAAAGAGCTGAAGAATGATTTTTGTTACTTTCATAATTCTCCCCCCCCCCCCGCTAAAACTTTGAAGTGATTTTGCTCAACAGCCTTTAAAACGTTTGAAAAGGCGTCCGTCTTTTCTCTCTCTTTTTGTGGCCTTGTTTCGTTTCTTCCCTTGTTAATTAAACCATTCATCCAAAACAGGCATGGAAGAGAAAGATCTAATTTATGGACCTAGCCCAGTGAAAAGAAACAAAATTGAAGAATAAGCTGGACTGTTTAGAGGATTTATTACAACTGTGGTTGAAAGCCTTTTGAATAAGCTTCAGTGGGAAACCTGCAAAATGCGGCAACTTAATATTGCATCAAGGAGATGAGGGTAATGAGCTGGATCCTTGAAACAGAGGTAGGAGCAATTATTTGAGTTGCAAAGCTTCCTCTGGTATACAGATGGTCCTATTCTGCATTATTAAGACCACAATAAGAGTATGCAGGATCAGGCCAGTGGCACATCTAGTCCAGCATGCTGTTCTCAATGGTGGCCAATCAGATGCTTTGTGAGCATTGATTATGATTAATCACATGGCCCTGGAGGGGGGGGGAGTGTTGTGCAGGATTCACTTTTACTAACCCACTGAAAATGTTGCATTTCAATAGCACTGGATAAAAACAGGGTGGAGAATTTCAGGTGCAACTATGGATCCAGTTGTGAGATAGATTAGATTAGATAGATAGATAGATAGATAGATAGATAGATAGATAGATAGATATAGACAGATAGATATAGATGTGACTTTCAAGTATAAAAAACTATGAAAGCAGCAATAACAATATTTCCAACCCACTCCCATTAATATTAACATTGTTAACATTAGCAATGTTAATATTAACATTGTTAATATTAATATAAACAAACCACAGTTCCCAGGGGCTTTTGAAGAAACCCATGACTGGTTCAAGCAGCATGAATTCTGCTTTAAATGCAATGTGCAGATAGGGGCCTCGTTTTAAATGTGTGCCTGTTTATGAAGCTCATCTCCAACATGTGGCCCATGGAGTGATGCAGGTAATTCACTCCACCATATGAGCCACCATTTTGTACCTGGCTCTGGTTCTGGTCTGCTCAAAAATAAAATAAAAATAAAAATCCCTGAAGTAGTTCCTGCAAAATCGGATTTTCTGCCCGACCCTGAATGAATTGGGGGTGGGGGCAGATTGCACATGCGTGCACATGCATTGCCTTTTAAATAAATAAATCTGGAAACTCCACTTGTCTCAATCCAGCATCACTTCTTTCTTAGGACAAATATTTCTATATCCAGTGCATAGATCAAAATGTGCAACACAATGGCTTTCCCAGTTCAAGGCAAGCAAGTTGAGGAAGCTGAGTTTGGGCAGTGGTAATTGCTGCCTATTGGGACTGGCAGGACAGAAGGCACGGAGGCTAACAGTAGGTGGCACCAGAGTCAATGACAGCCAGAACCAGCCTGTGACTTTCTGTAAGTAAAGGTGCAGATGGGGGTGGGGGGCAAACTGAATGTGATGGGGGAGCGCCCCATTCACCCAAATGCATTGTGGAAAAGGAAATGATCCTGGAGTTGCTTTGTGAAATTGTGCCCTGTTAACAGCTGTAATTGGGGCTGGAGCATAACTTGGATTACCTGACATGCTGGTCTACCTCAGATATCTGCTCTACGTTCTTGGCTGGAAGGTGGTGGGTATTACCGGTAGCTTCCTCCGAATGAACTTTCTGGTTGTTTGCAGGTGTTTGACTGAAAAGACATTGAGAGAGGATTAGGGATGTGCATGCTAGCCCCAACCCCCTCAACATTCCCAGCAGCCTCAAGCATTGGGCAGAAGGTCCAGAGGAGGAGGATTTGCATGTGCATCTGAAAGAGAATCCATCCCACAATTGATAAATCGCAATTGTGGGCTTTCCAGTCATGGGGAGGAGTCTTTGCTTGTTGCACTCCTTACATCCTTCTACACATTCAAACACAGAGGGCCTCCAAATGCTGTTGGATTCCAACTCTCTCAGAAAGCATGGATGATCATCACGGATGATGGGGGTCATCGCACAAAAGCATTGGGAGAGGGGCATAGCTCCCCCATCCTTGCACCAAAAAAGCAACAACAACCCAAAAGATTTGGTGCACTTTTAAAAAATGTCATGTTTGAAGCACCTTATACTAGATCTATAACGGGGTCAACTTTTTCAGCAGGGGGCCGGTCCACTGTCCCTCAGACCTTGTGGGGGGCCGGACTATATTTTGAAAAAATAAATAAATGAACAAATTCCTATGCCCCACAAATAACCCAGAGATGCATTTTAAATAAAAGCACACATTCTACTCATGTAAAAACACGCTGATTCCCGGACCGTCCATGGGCCGGATTGAGAAGGCAATTGGGCCGCATCCGGCCCACAGGCCTTAGGTTGCCTACCCATGATCTATAACAACTCTTCATTTCTTGGGCAGATTATACTTTGACAACAATTCAGGACCAGCTTTGCTCAAGAAAGGATGGTGTTATTTTGTTTTTGTTTTTTAAAATTATCTCCATTAGAACCATTTTTCCTGACTACTTCAGAGAGAGACAGCAAAGTCTCTTTCATTGGCCTGGCTGAGATCAAAGACTATCTGGTTCTTCCCCTCCCATAAGTGCCTGCAGCAACAACTACACTTGTAATAGTATGAAAGAGCTAGTACCTGACCTTTCTGATTTGCATCTTCCTTACCTCATTCTATTTTTTCAGTATCCTGACTCTTAGACGATAATCCACTCTGGTCCCATTAGCACTCTTCATTTAACACAGTAGCATACCACTTTAAACAGCTGAGCTTCCCCTGAAGACTCTTGGGGACTGTAGTTCTCAAAGTGGTTCACCAGTCAATTCCTCATCCCAGAGAACACAGAGAACTTTATCTGTGTGAAGGGAATAGGGGCCTCCTAACACCTCTTAGCATCCTTAGCAAATTACAGTTCCTAGGATTCTTTGGGGGAATGCATGATTGCTGAAAGTGGTATGATACTGCTTTAAATATATGGTACAGAAGAGACATATTATAAAGCATCAAGCTCCTGAATGTGTTAGCAGACAAGCAAACAAAATCTCTTTCTTTCTATCTGTCTGTCTAGACAGGTGCATAGCGTGATAATGTTTAGCCAACTACTGAAGAAATTTTTGCTTAGGAAGGCTTTATCTGCAGTGCACCCAGTCACTTATGGAATATCAATTTTACATCTGATGATTTTTTTTCCTGGAGTTTGCTGGTATGCTTTTGTTGTTTTGAGAGCTCGTTGAATTGATTTTATTGCTTTTAGAGCTTGCATTTTTGTGTTTTGTCCTGTTCGATCATATATACTGCTTCAATGGCTTTATACAGTGGGAAAGTCTATAAATTTGCATAATTACCTACCCAAGGATTGGAAATATGGTGCCCTCCAGATGTTAGACTACGATTCCCATCAGCCTTAGTGGTAATTGCTGCCCATCGGGACTGACAGGGAGAAGGCACAAAGCCTAACAGTAGGTGGAACCAGAGTCTATGACAGGCAAAGGCACCCCTTGAATAAAGAGGAAGCAGGTGGAGGCAGAGCCCCATTCACCCAAATCTATTTAACATGATTATTTTTTAAAAGCATGTGCAAAAGAATAGCCATGAGAAGAGGCATGTGATCAGATTCAGGTCTAAGATCTGCAGACAGGAAGGGTAACTCTTCACCCACTGCTGTGGTACTGTTGAAGTTTTACCTCCTGTAATTGCTACTTAATCCAGAAGGGAAGCTGCCAATGTCATTAAAGGCAGCATTCTCGACTTAGAGTGAATAGAGTTTTGGAGTGGAGAGGATTTTCACTGAGATTGCAACATAGGTGAAAGGATTAACCCTCCTTCCTAGGCACTGTAGACCTGTTGCTCTAATTGTCATAGTTGTTCTTATTGTTGTTGTTAATCCAACCCTTCAAATGCATTCACATATTCGCTTCTTTCATTTACTCCTGCAGGCGGAAATGTGGAGCTCCTAATGATCCTGGAGTTGTTTTGCGAGACTGTGCCCTGTTAACAGCTGTGCCTGGGGCTGGAGCATAACTTGGATTACCTGACCTGCTCGTCTGCCTTGGGTGTCTGCTCTAATCTCTTGGCTGGAACATTCTGGGCATTGGCTGGAATATGGTGAGTTTGGGGTTGAATGTGGTAGGTACTGGCTCGCTTTGAAAGGACTTTCCAGTTATTTGCATGTTTTTGCCTGAAAAGACATTGAGAGAAGATTAGTGATGTGCATGCTAGTCCCACCCATAACATTCTCATTGGCTACAACTTCAGGTTTTCGTGCAATGGGCAGAAGGTCCAGAGGGGGATGGTTTGCATGTTCATTTGAATGAGCTTAGAATCCTCCCCACCTTTGGGAATCCCAATTGCATGGGCTTTCCAGTTGTGGGGAGGAGTCCCTGCATGTTCAACTGAACACCCAAAAAATACTTTTTCAAACCCTCCTTCATGTTGAAAGTTTGGAGTGGAGCTGGAACCTCCAAGGACATAGTGACCAGGCCAATGCACACCTCTCCGTGCTCCTTACATCCACCTGTGCTCTTTGAACACCTGAACAGGCCTTATGTCTTACTTGTATACTGAACTGGGCACTATACATGGGAATAATAAACTCCTTGTCTAGATTTTATTGGTGTTTCCATGTAGAGGATTATCCACATATCGGAATGATGCCCCGAAGTGCAAGATTATTTCACCTTGCCTGCTTGTTCCTTCTAGCCAGACTGGGAGAAATCATGTTTCTGTTTCAGGCATTTCCTTCCCTTTATGCTGAAGATTCATATTGTGAAGTCATCCTGAAGAAGTCTGAGCAGGAGATGCTACTGCTGATGTCATAAAGAGATGGAGAAAATGAAAGAAGGGGAAGGTTGAGATTCCATTTGGTACAACCCAGATATCATGCTAAGAGGTAGTTCAAGTTAAATCTTACTTACACTCCTTTTTCCTTGTGACTCTTGGTCTTGATATTATGTGGTGGTTTAGTAGAACATCTGTTGCAGCTCTCCAAAGGGTAACAGCACATTGCCTACATTAAATTGCAAGTCATGGGATCCTGCAGATGGGTTTTGGACCAGGGTGACTTGCTGCAAGTCTTAACTGTTGAATGACTGGAATAGGAAGTGGTTGGGTTACTGCCAAAAGGTTATGCTGTGCTACATAGGTGGATGGTCTCTGGCTGTTGTAGGAAAGTAATTGGCCTGATGGATCAGACAAAGTTCCTTCAGGTCCAATATCCTGTTTTCCCATGGTGCCCATACAGATGCCTTAATGAAGGCAACTGCTGCCTCTCAAAGTCTGCTCTCTCTACTGCAGAATACCCAGGAAGACCTAAGATTATCCCATCACACTAGGAGATTACTGGAGAAGGCTGGGGCCCTTTCAGTCAAGCAGCAGCTTGAATCACAGGTGCAGGCTGTGTTTGCTCCTACTATTATAAAAGGGCTAAGTTTCAGCTTGTTCCATGCTGGAACAGCTCAACAGTTCTGTGTTCCTAGAATCCTGCCTGAACTTTGCTTTGACTTGTTTCCAGCCTGAACCCCACTCAGCCTTACACTCAGTTTGATCCTTTCCCTGTGCTGTGCTGTAGAGCAGGACACCCAGTCCTACCTGTGACTTTCATGTGCATTCCCTCAAGTTGGCAGCATGCTCTCATCCATATAAAATGTCCATTGAAGAGAAGTGAGGGATTATGCCTAGCTCTGGTGCTGGAGTGCCTTTCTGGGGATTTGATTTGAGGTAGTAGCTTCATTTGTGGGAGCACTATTGTCCTGCTTTTTTACTGCAGAGGAGCCCACAGAACCAAGCCGAAAGGTAGGTTGGTGGTCACAGCACCATGGAGAGCTCCTAGTGAGCTATTTGTTCTGAAGGAGGTTATGGGTAGAAGAGAATTGAATTGGTTAGGACCTGAGTCAGAGATTATAGTCTGTGGAGGCTGGCTTACCAACCTTGATTCTTCCTCAGCCAGTTCCTGCCCCCCTGACTTAAAGGTAAAGGTAAAGGGGCCCCTGACTGTTAGGTCCAGTTGCGGACGACTCGGGTTGCGGCGCTCATCTCGCTTTACTGGCTGAGGGAGCCAGTGTACAGCTTCCGAATCATGTGGCCAGCATGACTAAGCCACTTCTGGTGAACAAGAGCAGCACACTGGAACACCGTTTACTTTCCCGCCGGAGCGGTACCTATTTATCTACTTGCACTTTGACATGCTTTTGAACTGCTAGGTTGGCAGGAGCAGGGACCGAGCAACGGGAGCTCACCCCATCGTGGGGATTCGAACAACTGACCTTCTGATCGGCAAGCCCTAGGCTCTGTGGTTTAACCATCCCCCCCGACTTACTTCTAGTCAAAAGAGTGGGCCTGACTTTCATTTTTGCCTCCTTAGTCTCAGTGTTGTCCTTGTATACCGTTGTAGGAAGGAGAATGAGGGCAAAATGAGAATTAGCTGGCTCAGTCCACCATTGCCTCCACCTTCTATTGTCCTCTCTGTCTTCTGCCCCACCAGGCATCAGCAAACACTGGCTATAGTGTCACTGGCTACAGAGCCAGACTAGGTTTCTGGTTCTGATGTTGGTGATTAGAGGACCACTGAACCTGAGGCTGGCTTTTGAGCTTCTAACTTCAGGTCACCTCTCATCATCTCCATCCCTCTTTGGACCCCTAGAGCCTCTTAAAAGGCCATCTCATTGGCCTAAAAATAGCAGTATTTGATGACCTCCTGAAAAGGTTGTGTGGGTGGTACTCAGCTCCCTGAGATCAGGAGAAGGTACCAATGAATGTCTTGGCTTTAGTTATTGGGGGTGTAGCATCTGGTTCAGTGGGCCTCTCCTTGCTAACCTCAGGTTCAGTGGGCCCCCTGACCACCAGCTTAACTCCTTACTGTGGCCTCTAAGTATACTGCCACTTCTGGACTCCAGGGTCATTGACACCTATGCTGTCTGCCTCCATCTATACTCTACATGTGTATTTGTACACAAACCCAAATGTTACAAAGCATCTTAAGTCTCCATTGATCTTTCATTTCTAAGGAAGCCAAACATGGGCAAGCACTGCTGCTGGAAGTTCTAACTGCTCAAGGAAGGAAGGACAGTATAGCACTATGGCTAATGGCAATAAGTCAGGTTCACACTGTGACTATAGATCCTGTCTTGTCCTTAAATCACTGCTTGAACAAATCACAGTTCCTTGAGGTTAGATATTATGGGTTTAGCTTAAAACCAGAAGTGGAAGCTTTCAAAACCCTTTTCTGGCACGTGAAAGAAAAGGGGAGAATGTAGTGTAAGAGCCCAAAGTTCACTATGACTTGTTCCTATACAAGGAAACCATGATGTCCCAATATGTGTGAAGTTGGCTGGACTATTTCTGATTTGTGGTTACCTTTTTGAGCAAATAATTATGAGTGTTGCCATACTGCTTGCTGGAAGAAAACATTTTGGGTCTTTTTTTACTTTATTATCTAAGATGTAGTTGTGCAGCTCTTGCTTTTCTAGGTGGTCTCTTGACTCCCAATCACTTATCCTCATCAGTGAAGAGTGGACCATCTACAGGTACAGGCATAACCAGCATGCCCCCAATACGAACATAGTGATTTTTCAGAATTTCTTTTTTCTCATCCTTTATAAGAGCATCCATGGTGGTATCCTGTCTTCTTTCTTCAACAGCGATGGAAACCTTAAAATTAACAACAGAAGAAAAGAGGCTGAAATACATTCTTACACCAAGATTTACTTACAGAAAACAAAAGCCAGCTGACCATCCTACTCCTGCCCTCCACATCTCCTTTTCCTTTTGTGACTATGTTATTTTTATTGATTTGTAAGCCACTCTGGGCCCAATCATTAGCTCATGAGTGGTAGGGTTAAATCCTGCTGTGTTGGCTGCATGCAGCACATGGAACTATTGTTGTCAGCCAACGAAGAATTGAACCACACCTTCCTGCTCATTAGCTGTCATTACCGATCAGGAGTCAGTTGATTGGTTTGCAAAAACTGGAACCCTTGGCAGGCCAAAATTGGCCCTGGGTGCCCCACTGTTGCAATAAATTATAACACATACATAACATAATTTTTAAAACTTGTTTAAAACAAGTACGTAATCCAATGCAAAATTTCATCTCATATCTGAAAATAAAACAGCTTTCTTCCTTTCTTCTGGTTTCTCATTTATCTGTGTCCCCTGCAGATCTCATACAAGGAACCTAAAACTCTGAAACAGGGCAACTCCAAGGGTTTGAAAATTGTACTTATGTATCCTTTGCGGGTGGCGCTGTGGGTTAAACCACAGAGCCTAGGGCTTGCTGTTCAGTAAGTCAGCGGTTTGAATCCCCACGACGGGGTGAGCTTCTGTTGCTCGGTCCCTGCTCCTGACAACCTAGCTGTTTGAAAGCATGCAGTGCAAGTAGATAAATAGGTACCGCTCCGGCGGGAAGGTAAACGGCGTTTCCGTGCGCTGCTCTGGTTCGTCAGAAGCAGCTTAGTCATGCTGGCCACATGACCCCGAAGCTGTCAGCTGACAAACGCCAGCTCCGTCGGCCAGTAAAGTGAGATGAGCGCTGCAACCCCAGAGTCGTCCGTGACTGGACCTAACGGTCAGAGGTCCCTTTACCTTTATCCTTTGCAAATCTCTGATCCCACAAATTCACCACACAAATCTTGAACATATTGTTCACTTACTTCAGTGGAAAACAAGGGCTTTGTTTGTGGTCTTTGTAGAGGATGTGGAGGCTTTGGAAACAGAAGTTTGATCTTGATCAAGAACTTTGGAGGCAGCTCACCAAAAATGGAATCTAGGACTAAGAAATCATAGCAACATGACTAGGGAAATAAGTTTTTACAGATAGGTGAGCTCTATGAGGCTGCGCCTTGATGGAGAAACTCCCCTCCCACTTCAAAGAAGCTTGAACTGCATCAGAAGGTTATTGGTTCAGGCTTGCAGAAGTTCTGAACAGGAACACACTTCTTTTGGAAAACTACACACAACAACATTTAGTTTCAGCTTACGACTGTTTTGTATACCAGCCATCTTGGTGGTCCCTCCTATTAGCAGAGCAAAGAGATGTATGTGGTCAGTCAATGTGGTGATTAATGAATACCTGGAGAGGAGTCTCCAAGCCTGCAGAAACATATTTATTTGAAATGACGCAACCAGGATTGAACATAAATTTCCCTACATGATGTATGGAATGTTGAAAGCAGTGGTTCCCAATTGGTGGTCCATAGACCCCGAGGGTCCATGCAACCCACACACAATTTTGGGTGCTGTGCTGTCACACAGGTCATGTGATTTGCATGGCAGCGTGGCCTGGAAGACCACCACATAGATATCAACATTTTCAAAAGTAGAGGTTCATGGCTTGGCTTCTGAAAAACAGGGGGTCCACAGTACTTAGGGGACCACTGGTTTAGAGCATGTTGAAGATTGGGGGCAGGAGGAAAATGAGGTTGAGTGAAAATGGCTTGCTTGAGCATCTAAAACAAAGGTGGAGAAACTCAGGCACCTCCAAGCCTCTCTATCAGGCCCTTGAGACCCCCTAGGTCAAACACTTCATTGATCCACCCTCATTGATCCACACTGAGTGCCTTTGCCTGGCTGAACTGTCATAATGCCTCTTTCTTGCCATGGATGGAGAATAGAGGGAGATCCGTGGGTGGTAGGATAGAAACCTCTGACTCTGGCATGGCTGGAATGTGCCCTGCTATGAATGTAGCAGACTGAGACTCTTTTGGCACAGGGTGGGCCCAAGCCAGCCCACCCATGAGACGAGATGAGGCAGCTGCCTCAGGTGACAGAAATGGAAGCAGCAGCACTCCTGCCAGCATCCTGCCGCACCACTGCCACAGAAGCAACCCAGGTAAGGGAGTCTTCTGTGGTGACAGAGGGGCACAGCGTTCTGCTGCCCAGCCTTACTACAAGTTCCCCCTGTCCCAACGAGCTGAAAGGACCCAGTGGCACAGCTCTGTGGAATGCTTCCCCTCTCACTAACTTGGTGAGAGGGGAGGTGTTGTGCCACCCAGCTTCACCACCAAGTGAGAAGGGAACTACGCAAAGTGCTTCTTGCAGGCCCCCAAGTCTGTCTATTGATGAACAGGTGGGGTTATGGAACATACATGCTTTCTGGGTCATTTGTTGTGGACTAAGAGCTTCCTTGGATGTGTATTCTTTGGCAGGCTGTTCCTCATCATTTCCATTAGGATGTTCTGAGCCAGGGTCCATTTCATCATCAACATACTCCTCTTTTTCACCACCTTCTGGGTCTTCATTCATTTGTGTCTCCACTACATCACCCACAAACTCTTCTGGTTTGGTTTCAAAGAATTCATCATTATTGCTGGGGACAGAAGAAAGGGGGGGGGGATCCCAAAATGTGGAAGCATGGCAACACTTTTCTGCCTATGAATAGCCATAATCTTTTCTAGTCAATAAAATATTGCTGAATATATTTTTTCAATGTAAATATGATAATTATTGGTAGAATAACGGGAGGCAAGTGTGGGAGGCCAGGATCCAGAAAAAGGACACCAAGATCTAGAAATGTGACATATGCACTATTTAGAAATTCATGCGTGTGACCAGCACTAATGCTGTGTTTCATTTTCTCTGCTTTTGCCTTGGGAGGAGGTATGACCAAATCTGTCAGTTTTGGTTTCTCTCAGTTTCTTATTTTCCCAGTCTTAAGGTCAGTTCTTCATAAGTTTGCAATATTGTTTTTTTAAAGTCCTCATGAAAATTGATCATTCTTTTCTATCCCGTTTTGCCTAACATATACACTTTTACAAAACAATGTTCCTCAACACAACACTGTGTCATTATCACCAATATATACATCTCTGTGCACCCTTCATCATAGTATATGCTTTTCTTTCTTTTACGCGTTAGTCGGTTGGAGAACCTTATTGTAAAATTTGTAGTGCTGATTTTGAAGGATGGATGAGTTTTGGTTGGTTATTATTTCAAAAAGGATGAATTAGGAAAAATGCAGTCTTAATCAAATTTCTCTCCTGTCCTTTCTTGGGGGTAACCTATTAGAAGGCACATGCCAGGGGTGGGTGGGAACTGAGCCAATAGTGGGTTTGGCGCTTTATTTTCTCTCTTTCTGCCACACTTTTTTCTTTTGCCCTCTGTCCCCATTTCCCCCCCCTTGAACCATCATGAAATTAGAACAAAGGCCACATGAGCTCATCTCCACGATAACGTTTATTCTACTTTCACAAATCAGTTTAATGCACTGTTTATCAGTAATTTCTGAATGAAGCAAGATTGGCAATGAATATATTACCTGAATTTTCAAACACACACATAGCTTTATGGGTATATATAAAAGGAAACAGCAGCACCACAGTAATATGGAACTTCTCTTTTCCTTGCTAGCTTATCTCCAGAGTTGTAAGCACTTCCCTTAAAGCATAAGGACTGGAGAATGGTAAATTAAATTTAACATCTTTATGCACCCTCTTGCCCAGCTTGTTGAGAGTTTTGGGCTGGGCTGTCATCAGTACGCCGATGACACCCAACTTTATCTGTTGATGGACAGCCATCCTGACTCAGCCCCAGACACATTGACCAGATGTTTGGAAGCTGTGGCTAGATGGCTGTGTGGGAGCTGGTTGAAGTTAAATCCTTCAAAGACAGAGGTCCTCTGGCTGGGTCGGGGCGACATGGGGCCAACTCCCATCTCTTGCGGGGCGCAATTAGTGCTGGCGCCTTCTGCCAAGAGCCTGGGAGTAACCTTCGACACCTCCCTTTCTATGGAGGTGCAGGTTGCAGCCACAGCAAAGGTGGCATTTTTCCACCTCCGCTGTGCTAAGCAGCTGGTCCCTTACCTCTCCCGCCCTGATCTTGCCACTGTGATCCATGTGACAGTCACCTCCAGGCTTGATTATTGTAATTAGCTCTACGTGAAGCTGACCCAGAAACTCCAGCGGGTGCAGAATGCCGCAGCGAGGCTCCTTACGGGGTCCTCGCTGCAGGATCACATTCATCCAGTGCTACACCAGTGCACTGGCTCCCAGTGGAGTACAGGGTGAGGATTAAGGTGCTGGTTTTAACCTTTAAAGCCCTATACAGTCTAAGGACCCTTGTACATATGGGACCGCCTCTCCTGGTATGCCCTGTGGAGGACCTTACAGTCCACAAATAATAACTCCTTTTTGGCCCTGGCCCCAGCCTGGTGGAACGCTCTCTCGCAAGAGACTAGGGCCCTGCGGGACTTGACATCTTTCCGCAGGGCCTGCAAAACAGAGCTGTTCCACTTGGCCTTTGGTCAGGGCTCAATCTAACCCCACTCTTTTTACAAGATCCTGCATGTAAATGGCCTCCCTAACTCATCTCACCAGCTCATATAAGATCAGCACAAATAGCCGGGCCTGGTGAGCACTTAATGCTCCCAACCCCCACAGTTATCATTCATAGGTTGCCATATGATTCTATTTTGCTTTTAATCTAATTTTAAGCTATATTTTAATCAATTGTTTGATTTAATGTTTTAGTGTATTATATATTTTGATGTTAGCCACCCTGAGCCCGGCCTCACGGGGGAGGGCGGGATATAAATATTTATTATTATTATTATTATTAGTAGTAGTAGTAGTAGTAGTTGCTATCTTTCTTTTCATGAACTGGAGGTCTTAGTTTCATTTCATTTCACTTTTAATTTGAAGAGAAAGACTTGAAACATGGGAGGCAAGGAAGCAAGTGAACTCTACCGCATTTCCAGGTTGGACATGTGACTTGTGTGGAGTCTACCCATGTTGACCATAAGATATGGTCATGCGCATTGGGTACTGGACATTTGGGCATTAGGACCAGATGGAGCTATGTTTTCTATGGGCAGTTCATATGTTGAGAGCTTCTTCCACAACAAGCAGAAAACATTTATTTATTCATTTATTTCAATTTGTGGAATGTTCTCCCCAGGAAGGTTCATCTGGCACCTTCGATATATATCTTTAGGCATCAGGCAAAAACATTCCCTTTCATCCTTTGTCTGAATAATATTCTACTGACTTTTAAATGTGTTTGTGGGAGGGGTATGATATTGTTTTGTTGTTTTAACTATTTATTTTTGCTTTTACCATGTATTTTTATCTTGTGAACTGCTGTGAGATCTTATGTTGAAGGGCTGTAAATAAATCAAATAAATAAATCTAATAGACACTTGTTAGGAATGTTTATGGGAACTACTTGGGTATGAAGAGTTCTTGGTGAGTACTTGCCAATCTAGATGCTCCATTGATTTTTTCCCCTTCTGCTGGATGTTTTGGTCAGGAAGTTGCAAAGTACAAGCCATCAGTTTATCTGGTACATTATATTGTCACATCAGCTGATAGGACATTATGATGCAATGATTTCAGTGTTTCTTTTCAGCCTATCACTTGAATCTCTCTCAAACTGGCTAGACAAGTGTTTGGAGGCCCCTTTGAGACAGAGATGACTTGGCCATGGTACTCCATGCTCTGGTAATTTCCCAGCTGGGTTGTTGCAATATGGTCTGTGTGGGGCTGCCCTTGAAGACTCATAAACTTGTGACAGTCAGATTACGCACTAGTTAATTATATGTATGATATTAGTCAGGATAATCTATATGAATTCTCCACAATACACTTGAAGTAGGAACCCTCATTGTGGGTAAAGGTAAAGGACCCCTGGATGGTTAAGTCTAGTCAAAGGCGACTATGGGGTGTGGCGCTCATCTCTACTTTCAGGCCAAGGGAGCCGGCGTTTGTCCACAGAAGGTTTCCGAGTCATGTGGCCGGCATGACTAAACCGTTTCTGGCACAAGGAGGACCATGATGGAAACCAGAGCGCACAGAAATGCCATTTCCCTCTGCAGCGGTACCGATTTATCTACTCACGCTGGTATGCTTTCGAACTGCTAGGTTGGCAGGAGCTGGGACAGAGCAACGGGAGCTCACCCCGTCATGCAGATTTGCTGACCTTGCGATTGGCAAGCCCGAAAGGCTCAGTCGTTTAGACCACAGCGCTGCCTGCATCCCTCATTGTGGGACACTGTGCAAAATGGACTGGTGTGGGGAGGGGGAAATGGTGAAGTAAGGGCCTTATCAGTAGGCACTTTGCTGAGTGTGGACCCATTGAAACCTGGAGCCAACCCTGAACCTAGCCCCTCAGTTAATTTATACCATCCTTTAAATGCATTATGGCTTAATCACCCCCACCCCACTGCCCCCAAAATCCACAGAGTGGAAACATTGGAAAGGAAAGGAAAAATAAGAGGAAGCAAGGGTGCAAAAGTTAAGAGAAATGTTAACATATGTGATAAATTCACAGAGGAATTTACACTGTGTGCAGAGTACCTCCTCCTGGGCACAGTTGGTAAAATATGATAGTTTGAATTCCAAAATCTTGCAAGGTGGGCCCAAAAAGTGTGATCATCACTTAGCAACGGAGCTGTGGCAAAGAATGCCTTGATCTCACTTGATTAGCACCTTGGAAAAGAAACAGCCTCATTGCAGAGGCAATGTCATTGTCACAACAGCTTTCTCCAAAGCTAGGAGAGCTCTTTCCATACAATAGCAACAGTATGCAAGAGGACCAAAGAGCTCTATGGTCTGCCGGCCATTGTTCTTAAACTCCTCCAAGCACCACACACATCTCCTCAAAAGAAGGAGGTTTGGTGGAGGTTTGGCCTGGAGTGTGTGGCCAATCCCACCTGGAGTGTTGCAGGAGTGGAGGATATGTACATGGGAATCTGCCTCATGTCAGATCAGATGCAGGCGGCAGTCTACACCTATGTTTGGATGCTGGGCACCATTTTGCATCAAGATGGCAGACTGAAATATGACATTGGTGTGACTTTGCCTAATTTTTGGTGCGACAGATCGAAAATGGGGTGGTGATAGATGCTTGCGCCTGATATTCCCCATCAAGCTTTCTCTTTGTGATTATTTTCAAGCCCTGGAGAACGTGGGGCCAGGGTACCCCAAGAATTGCCTGAACCCTTATTTTCCAGCTCATTCACTGAGATCATTTGCAGGAATGCCTTTGGTCATTCCCTGAGTAGCTGGGGCTTGTTTGACAACAAGAACTCGAGGCTTCAGTGTCATTGGCCCAGTCCTGTGGAACACCCTACCAATGGAGATTCAGTGGCCACGTTCTGTGCCAACTTTTAAAAGCATGTGGAAAAGTTTTCTATTCTGCCAGGCCTATGGAGGTTTGTTTTTAGTTTCTTTTTTGCTTTTAACTCTTTAAAAAAAAACAACAACAACTTTTTATGATTTTATTGTTTGGAGATTATACAACACAAACAAACAAACAAACAAAAAACTGCACTGATGTGACATACCCTCCAACATTTCTCCAATGAAAATAGGGACGTCCCATTCCATAATGATAATTTTACTATTTATACCCCACACATCTTGTTGGGTTGCCCCAGCACTCTGAACAACTTCCAACATACATAAAAACACAATAAAACATTAAACAAAAAAAACCCCTTCCTTATACAGGATTTCCTTCAGACAGCTCGGGGGTGGGATAACTCCATACCCTCCAACATTTCTCCAATGAAAATAGGGACATCCTAAGGAAAACCAGGACATTCTGGGATCAAATCAGAAACAGGGATGGCTTTTCTAAATCAGGGACGTCCCTGGAAAATAGGGACACCTGGAGGGTCTGATGTGAATACATCTGTATAGACACCATCTTCCAGTTTCATGTGATTTCGCTCTATTTGGTGTCACAGATCCTAACTGCACTCACTGATTTGGGTGACTCTTGAGGTATTACTCCCCAGCTCAGCACTAGCGTTCTGAATATGGAGGCAGTGGTCTTCATCTGCATTTAGGACATCAGACACCATTTTGAATTAAGATGTTAAATTAAAATATGACTTTGGTAAGACTTTGCCCAATTTGGAGTGATAGTTACAAACAGGCTTTCCCAAATTGGAGGATAGAGGATAGATTCAGTTATATTCAGTGGCATATGGTTGGATGCCACTGGATGAACCTCACAAATTGCACTCTCCATTTAAAATTGTAATAAAGTGCCATTTTGATAGATTAAATTAACAGCTGTTATTAGCAGCAATGATTTGTCATAATAACAAAAATAATGATAATTGTGGGTCTTGAAAGTGAAGGGGGAAAAGCATTTTTATATAAGCCATAAATACCTAAGAAAAATGTGCAAGCAAAGCACCCTCTCCCCCTCAGATCAGTTGGGAGGCGATATTAAACCTTTCTTGGAAGATTTTCTTACCACATTTTAATTACCTGTTCTGTTTGTTTATATTCAGTTACATTTTTCTGAAGATGCAAAGTTTTATTTTTAAAAAACCCCAAACACCTTGGTATTTAGGAAAATCCAAAGCTGGGGTGATGCATGCTCAGGTGCTAATTTATTTGCATCAATTAATTCCAGGCCCCTGATGTAAACCAATTAGTATTCAACCCTTAATGGAGTCATTATCTGTCAGATTAGCTTTTCGAAATGCTTGTCACCGTTACAGGACTAGGCGGCAGAACTTTGCTAATAAAACTAGCAGAATTAATGGAGTGAACAGCAGAGATAATGACTTAATGTGGAACATACAGTATAGACGAGGGGACTGATCAATGGCATTCTCAAAATAAAGATGTCAGAGAAGTAGCTACAGTATTCTTAAAAAAACAAAAGCAAAACTCAACAACACCAAAAACCAAGGGTGTGGGTGGGAATTGAACAATACTACTCACACACATTCAAGAGGATATTATTGTCTTTGCAATGCTACAAAGCATAGTAGGTGTATTTCCTCCTTTTGACCCTTATATCATGATTGCAGGGAGTCTTTTCCCAGACCTTCCTGGAGATGCTGGGGTTTGAACCTGCAGCCTTCTGCATGCAAAACAGATGCTCTGCCACTACGCCACATTTCCTTCCCTGATCTCCCTGGTGTAGATTTGACTGACCCACTGAGCCACATTTCCTTCCCTGATCTCCCTGGTGTAGATTTGACTGACCCACTGAGCCACATTTCCTTCCCTGATCTCCCTGGTGTAGATTTGACTCTCGGTGCCATTGGCTGCTGGCACCTATGAGTGTGTGCAATCAGCCCAAGACATGGTGTACATGGTGCTGGTCGTGAGCTGGGCCCCCTGAGAGCTGATATGAAGGGAATTGTTGGCATCTGTCTGTCTTGAGAGACAATGGAGTGTACCTCTGGGGATGAAGTCTAAATGCTGCAGAGCCACAGCACCCATTGTGGCTACAGAGACTGGTAACTCGCAACTGCTTGCCTTCTGCGTTGTTTTTGCTGCAATGACAGCACCAAAGTGACCTCTCTGGGGTATAAGCCTGAGGAGTGTGCAGGGGCGTAGCAACGGGAGGGGCGGGGGGCGGGCCGCCCCGGGTTCCACCCCAGAGGGGGGTGACACTTAAAAAAAAAAAACTTAAAAAAAAAACTTTTTAAATTTTTTTTAAATTTTAACTTCATTAAAAAAAGAGATAATAGACACACACACAACCCCCCCACACCTCACAAAGTGGCACCATCAGAGGGGGATGATACTTTTTATTTTTTTAAAAGTTTTTTAATTTTTTATCATTTTTTTTTTAACTTTATTGAAAAAAAAGAGATAATAGGCACACACACACAAAACCCCCACACCTTGCAAAGTGGCACCATCAGAGGGGGGTGATGGGGGGGGTGACAAAAAAAATTCCGCCCCGGGTACCACCTGGGCTTGCTACGCCTCTGGGAGTGTGTATGGAGATCCTGGGCTGCCCAGATGACAATACCTCCCTCTCAGCCTCACTGTTGTGATCCAAAGCAAAGCAGAAAAATATGTCTGGCACCAGCTTGGCTGCAGGAGTTGCTGGAAGGAGGCATACAAGATACCATCCAACCATCTTAAGGACTCCAGATTTGTGTAGGGTTTAGTCCGTAGCCTTTTTCTCCTGAAGATATCCTGCTTTCACTTATGTTTCTGGGAATCTCTGCTATGAAAATAATGGACATTACAACATAATGAAGCTTTGTCTCCTTCCAGAGTCATAGATTCACAAGAGGAATATTTTTTTAAAGGATTTTTAAAAGACAAAATAAAAAAGAAATCCTGTTTTCACATTTTCCAAAATCAACGAGTGTCATTACATCTCATAAATTAAAGAATTAAAACAATGCAGTCATCATCACACCAATCTGGTGTTGAATTAGAGAGGTTTATACTTTCTCAGGAGCAAAAAAGTGTAGGAGTCGCCATTCCAGGGAGGAGATTTTCTGTGCTGGGATCTCTTTTATTTTACCCGTGGACTGCCATCTGTCCAGATTTTAATTTGCTCTGAACTAATTTTAAGATGTATTTTAATTAATTGATTGCCTGTTTTTATGTTCTTATGTTCTCGTATACTGTGTTATTTTATTATGTTAGACGCCCTGAGCCCGGCTCCGGCCGGGGAGGGAGCGGTACAAATAAAAAATTATTATTTTTTATTATTATTTCCTCCTCACCTTTAGAAAACATGCTTTCTACTGAATTCAAATCTAAAAAAGAAATTCCTGTTCTCACCTATGGGACAGTCATGATCCCCTCTTCTCCCTCAATAACTCTTCTCAAGATTCAGAATTTCCCCATAAATAAAAAAATACTCTGCTTCTTTGTTATCCCTCACTTCCTTTTCCATTCATTGGATTGCCAGCCGTAAGTCAAAAGTTGGCTATGAGTTAAATAATTATCTATACTGAGAATGTGCAAAGGATTTCAGTGGTGAAGACATTAGAAGCAATTTGATGAGTTTCTCTACTCTTACAGAGGGATGGAGCAGGCAGAGGTGTCTCTGGTTTCCTCTAGTGATATGAGCGAAATTTAGTCCAGTTCACTTTTTTTATGCATACTGACCTAAATTTGCAGTTCCCAAAACAATACATGGATGAAAATACAGGTAGTACTTGATATTTACACTTCAAATTCTGCACTGCAGTTTTCCAACAAAATTAAGTGCGCAAAAATTTATATAAGCGAAAAATGTGCACTGAGATAAACGTTGATTTTCTTGTGAGCCCCTGCCATTTTAAATGACAATTGTGGTAAGTTTTTTTTAATTGTTTTTATTAAAGATTTTATTGGTTTACAAAAGTACATACCGTACATCCTCTCTATTTTCAGATCATAAAGTCATTTCTACATATCAGTTGAAGCCAAGATTGGAAAAATGAGAAGTTGAACAAATCTGAAACTCAGTAGTGTGCAGTGAAAAATTTCATAGGTTTGTGAGGGCGATTGGGGTCGTGCATGAGCATTGCATCTCTCTCCCTAAGCCAGGCAGAAGCTTCCTGGGCTGTGGAAAGGAGGTGCCAGGGGAACATTTAGGGGACTAGCCACTAACTAGGGGACTAGCCCTAGTCCACTATCCACAAGCTACTGCTGAAACTGAGGTTCACCCATTGCTTGCTGCTACTGGTTCGTTTTTGTTTTTTAAGGGAAGGAAAAACTGGCTTCTGAATTTGGGTGATTTGGAGCACAGATGCACAAAGGAAGAAAATGTTCAACCGTTCCTCACCTGCCATTTTCTTGCTCCAAAACACACCTTCCCTATATAAGGCTCAAAATACGTGTTTCTGAGGGCAAATGCGAAAGAAAGAAAAAGCCACTGGGATGATTCAAGACAGGAAGACAGAGGATGGCAGAATGGCTTAAGCACATCTTCCCTGCCCACCACTTTTTGCTCCTCATAACCCCCCTCAAAATGTGCTTTCTTCCTCTTTCAAAAGGGCCATTGGGTTACAGTTACAGTACATGCATTTTCATGTAACACATATTTTGCAGCTTTCTTTTTGTTGTTTTCCAGTTATCTCCAGCTTCACTTCAGAGGCCAGGAGGGGGTGCTATTGGAATGCCATGTGTCTGGATTTTCTGCTAAGTCAGTTCCTTTTCTTTTTTAAGTTACCTTGTAATTTTTATATTCACAATTAAATTTTGTGACTTGAGAAGGGGATGGAGACAGCTGCATTGCAAATGTGAATTTATGGTGTTTGCCTGCTATTTTCTTTTAATAAGCAGTAATAAACGATTCAAATTTTTGAGTTTATGAAAAATAATTTATGTTCTATTAGTATTCGTTGTTGGCATCCGTCTGTCTCGAGAGACAATGGAATGTGTCTTGGGGGGAGAAGTCAAACTGCTGGAGAATCACAGCACCCGCTATGGCTGCAGAGACCGGTAACTCATAATTGCTGCCTCCCATGTTGCTTTTGCTGCATTAGCAGGAACGAAGTGACCTCTCTGGCTTGCAAGCCTAGTATGTATGTATGGAGGTCCTGAGCTGGCCCGACAACAAGACACACACACCCCGGCCTGACCTCACTAATATAGTCCCAAAAAAAGCAGAGCTATATGTTTGGCACCAGCTTCGCTGCAGGAGTTGCCAGAAGGAGATGTACAAGGTGCCACCCAACAGTCTTAGGGACTCCACTCCGGAACTGTGTAGGGCAGGGGTAGGCAACCTAAGGCCCATGGGCCAGATGTGACCCAATTGCCTTCTAAATCCAGCCCACGGACGGTCAGGGAATAAGTGTGTTTTTACATGAGTAGAATGTGTCCTTTTATTTAAAATGCATCTCTGGGTTATTTGTGGGGCATAGGAATTCGTTCATCCCCCCCCCCAAATATAGTCCAGCCCACCACATGGTCTGAGGGATGGTAGACCGGCCCATGGCTGGAAAAGGTTGCTGACCCCTGGTGTAGGGCTTACTCCTTAGCCTTTTCTTCTCCCGATGATGTCCCATGAGGCAGCAGGTACAGATTTTTTCCTTGGAGTTTACTCCCAAAGCCTTTTCATGATGAGTATAGCTGCAAGGCAGAGGAGGTTTAGGATCAGAGTTGTCCTAGATGGGCTTCCTTCCTAGGTTGACAAGCCCTATCTGCCCCTCCATAGCATGTGCAGAAACCACCTTCTTGACCATTGGACCCACTATAGGTTTCGTCCACTCAATCCACCAGAGCCTGTCTTCGCCATGCAGGGGAAGTTGCTCACTCACTGAGGATTTGAGACCCATTGACTACCCTCATCTGGTTTAGCTAGCCACTCAAAGCCGCTCCCAGGGTATGTGGCCACTGTCACATGCTGACAGCTTCTAGTGTTATCAGTTTTATTCTGGAACATGCTTGTAGGCCAGTAGGTTCAGGAAGGATATTTTGTTTCTCAAGTTCTTTGATTCCCCCTCTTACTCTTAAGAGGTGGTCAGCTATTGTATTCTTGGAGTCCAGTGATCTTGTAGCTAATGCTGCAGGAACTGGTTGTGTATTTTGCTGCAGAACCACATTTCTTCCAGAGTGGTCAGGCTCTAAAATAAAGCCACTTCTCTGTGTGTGGATGTAGGGATCTGCCTTACATTGACTCAGTCTATTTGTTCACCTAAGTGGGTAGATAGATTTTAGCCCAATATTCTCTACTACTACGAGTGGTTGTGACTCTACAGGGTTTCAGCCAGAGAGAGGTGTTTTCAATTACCTGCCACCTGGGAAACTCAACTGAAGATACCAGGATCTGATCCTGGGACTTCCTGAATGCAAAGCATGAGCTATAGCATTGCCCCAATTTCAACTGTGGTCCATCAAGTTCACCATCGTCCAACAGATGTTGCTGGACTCCAACTTCCAGCAGCCTCAGCCAACATGGCCACTGGTCAGGGATGAGGGGAGTTATAATCCAACCATATCCAGAAGGCCATAGGGTCCTTAACTCTGGTCTGCACTGGTGGACAGTGGTTCTCTAAGGCTTTAGAAAGGAGTCTTTTCCAGCCCTACCTGGATATGCTAGAGATTGAACCTCAGGTCTTCTGCATGCAAAGCAGATGCTCTACCAAAGAGCTATGTCCCCTTTCTAATGGAATTGTGATGAACACATGAAGCTGCCTTATTCTGAGTCAGACTAAGGGCCCATGCAGCTCAGCAATGTCTATGCTGACTGGCATTGGTTCTCCAGGCTTAGAAACAGCAGTTTTTTCCAGCTGTACTTGGAGATCCTTTTGCATGCAAATCATGTGCTATACCAGAGAACTATGCTAATTCCTCTGAACATAGAAAGAAGCCTTGTTTTTAGGCAGACCAATGACCCATCATCAGTATTGTCTGGCACCATCTCTCTGGGGTTTCAGGCAGGTCCTACTTGAAGATGCCCAGGAATCTAGAACCCTTTGCATGCAAAGAAGGTGTTCTGTCCTTCCTCATGAAGGAATGCCCACCCAGCCCAGCATTCTCTACTCTGCTTGGCATTACTTCTCTATGGTCTCAGACACAAAGATCTATACACTGTATGCAAGAACAACTGTGGCCTATATATATATATATATATATATATATATATATATATATATATATATATATTTGCAGAGTGGTATTCCTGCACTTCAGTGTGAAGGAACCAATTAATTATGTAGCATGTTGCTTTTGAAAATTGAGCAACTGGAACTGAATGTGTTGGAAAATGGAGTTGCCCTTTTTGAGTATGAGACCAGTTGGGTCTTGGGGAGGGGTCATGGCATGCAATGCACTCGAGGCGTGCCTCCCATAAATCACAACACTGGAGTGCCGAGTTTTGCGTTAATCCTTCCTTATGTGTAGAAGTGCTGTCTCTGCAGCTTGTGATAAGGCAGAGGAAATTAAATTGTTTTCCTGTGTGCATGGCACAGCAAGGTGCTTACGCAACTTTTTAATAAAACACCAGCGCTGCTATGG
Organism: Darevskia mixta; assembly: GCA_034641385.1. NCBI lineage: Eukaryota > Metazoa > Chordata > Lepidosauria > Squamata > Lacertidae > Darevskia > Darevskia mixta. The sequence continues at coordinate 5,606,033 of JAWWNH010000061.1, read as the reverse complement.
CGATGGTGGCGGCTAATTTAATGCCAGTTAGAATTTCTCCCCTTAAACTTGATTGCTTTCCAAACTATGCAGAGGCCTGAAATGTCCAGCTTTTTGATGCGCTGATACTTGTATGGCCAGTCAATGAAGGAAGATTATGGAGAGGCAAGAAGCTATAATGCTCGCTCGCTATACATGGAATGAGTGCAATTCAGAGTGGGCCACAGCTTGTGTACTCCCTCCCTGGAGGAGGGAGGGGGAAATAACCCCACTGTTGGTAAGAAACAATCAGGCACAATTAATCCTCAATTCTGATTCAAATCTCCGTGTCTATTTCAGTGCATTTGGGAAGCTCCTATGTATGCAGGCTTTTCCCATTCACTTCAATGGCATGTAATTAAAAAATGGTCCTCCATCCTTAAAAACCTCCAATGAAAGAGAGCCCACCACCTCCTGAGGGAGTCCATTCCACTGTCTAACAGCTCTTACTTTTATGAAGTTCTTCCTGATGTTTAGTTGGAATCTCCATTTTTTAAGTCATTGGTTTAGATCCTACCCTCTGGAGCAGGTGAAAACAAGCTTGCTCCATTTTCCATGTGACAACCCTTCAGATATGTGAAGCTGGCAATCATACCTCCTCTCAGTCTCCCCTGTACCAGGCTAAACATACCCAATTCCCTCAACTATTCCTCATAAGGCTTGGTTTCCCGACCCTTGATCATCCTGGTCATCCTCTGAAGATTTTCCAACTTGACAATATCTGTCTTAAATTGTGGTGCTCGGAACTGGACGCAATACTCCAGGTGAAAGAAGGAGCTAATCTGAGGCTAAAGCCCTAAACACACTTTCAAGGTCATAAGCACCATTGGGTATATTCAGTCTGTCTTTGAATAAACATAGGGATGGGGGAGAATTTCATTTCATTTCATGGCAAACCTACCTGATTTTATGTTTCCAAAACAATTTGTGAATCAAAACACAGCCATCCTTCAAATTTTGCACAGTCATGAATTGTGCAATGCACTTCTCCAGTCAAGTGATCAGTACATTGGTTAAAGCGTCCTTCAAAATGAACATATTGGTGAAAATAATATACCATTATTTTAGGGTTAATGGCACTGCAGACATGATTGTGTTAGGGGAAATCACATACAAACAAATGTATATTAGGAGAAATTTGCAATAAGATGCCCCCCCATATTGTGCAGAAGGGGAATAGCTCAGTCAGTAGAACATGAGACTCTTACTCAGGGTTTTGGGTTCAAACCCCATGTTGGGCAAAAGATTGCAGTGGGTTGGGCTAGATGGCCCTCATGGTCCCTTCCAACTCTAAGATTCTACGAAATCCTTGCTGAATAGGAGACATCATACAGTGGTACCTTGGTTCTCAAACTTAATCCGTTCCGGAAGTACATTCCAAAACCAAAGCGCTCCAAAACCAAGGCACGCTTTCCCATAGAAAGTAATGCAAAATGGATTAATCCATTCCAGACTTTTAAAAACAACCCCTAAAACAGAAATTTAACATGAATTTTACTATCCAATGAGACCATTGATCCATAAAATGAAAGCAATAAACAATGCACAGTACTGTAAAATCAATAAAATAGTATTGTAGATGACAAAAATGAAAATGTAATTTCTTCTTACCTGCACTGATGATTAGATCATTGTTTAGATGGGGGGTTGGGGTTCTCTTCCAGAATCACAATTGGTGAGTCCTCTCCTGCCATTCCTTCCCTTGCTTTTTTTACACCACTGACATCTGGTTCAGACCCGCTGATTCTTTTCCTCACCCAAAAACTTTCAAGTGAGACATAGAGTTATCATTGAAAGTGTTAGTGGCATGACTTACAGCAGCTTTATCAGGGTGATATTTTTCAACAAAGGTTTGCACTTCATTTTGCAAACATTTCTTTGATCATTGCAGTAGATACACTTTCTCTGCTCTGCTCCTCCGAATATATTTCCTCAGTTGCCACCTGTTGCTGCTCCTTCAGATTGTTTTGAAGTTCATCTGTGGTGAGCTCAGTTTTGTGGTCCTCCACTAACTCCACATCATCACTACTTGCTTCCAAGTCCATGGACTTTCCCATAGGCACAATATCATCAACAATAGGTGAATCCTCTTCAACAACCTCACATACATGTTCTGGGACAGCTTCTGGCCACAATTTCTTCCATGCTGACTTCAGTGTTCTCTGAGTCACATCCCTCCATGCTTTGTCTATGATATGTAAGCAATGTAGGATATTGAAATGATTCTTCCAGAACTCTCTGAGGGTTAGCTCTGTGTCCCAGGTCACCTCAAAGCACCTTTGGAACAATGCTTTGGTGTAAAGCTTCTTAAAATTAGATATGACCTGCTGGTCTATGGACTTGATGAGAGAAGTCGTCTTGGGGGGCAAGAACTTTACACTGATAAAGTCAAACTCTTCCAACAACTCGTCCTCCAATCCTGGAGGGTGACCTGGAGCATTATCCATAAGAAGCAGACTCTTCATTGGGAGATTTTTGTCTTGGAGATATTATTTCACACTTGGCCCGAACACTTCATGAACCCACTCAATAAAAAATTGCCTTGTTACCCAAATTGCCTTGTTACTCTGCTCTTTGCTCTCCACATCACATGCAATTTGCTTTTTATGGCTTTGTTTTTCTTAAATACCCTAGGGTTCTCAGAATGGTAGACTAGCAAAGGCTTCAACTTAAAATCTCCACTTGCATTCGCACAAAATAAAAGTGTCAGCCTGTCTTTCATGGGCTTGTGTCCTGACAATGCTTTCTCCTCCTTTGTTATGTAGATCCTCCTTGGCATTTTCTTCCAAAAGAGGCCTGTCTCATCACAGTTGAAAACTTGTTGGGGAACGTAAGCCCTGCGACTCAACATAATCTTTAAATTCCAAAACAAATCGGTCAGCATCTAATTTGTTGGCACTGGCAGCTTCACCATGTCTCACTACACTGTGTATGCCACTTCTCCTCTTAAAATTATCAAACCACCCTCTACTTGCCTTGAAACTCTCACCCTCAGCACTTGCTCCAGGGGTGTTTCTGATGAGGTCGCCATGCAAATGTAAAGCTGTTTCACAAATTATGCTCTCAGAAATGCTGTCACCTGCCAACTGTTTTTCAGTTATCCATATTAAAAGCAATTTTTCCACTTCTTCAATTGTCTGTGTTCATTGCTTTGTGAGTGTTTTAACACCTTTTGCAACACTGACTCCTTTAATGACATCCTTATTTCTTAAGATGGTACAAATTGTAGATTTGGCCATACCAAACTGCATTGCCAGATCACTTACACGGACCCCACTTTCATGCTTGGAAATAATTTGCTTCTTTACCTTTATTGTAGTTCTGTTAATGGTTCTCTTGGCTTTGCAGCTTTTATCCATTTCTGCAGTCACACAATCAATCAATCAGTAGATGAACTGGGTTCCACACAGTCACAAAAAGAAATTAACCAAAAAGCTGCAAAAAGAAAAGCGCAAAAAATAGCAAAAACAAAAGCACCAAATATAAGCTCCAAATATCACCTCCATGTTGCGTGGGTGTTCAGGACTCAACAGCCGACAGACCTCAGCGTAGCACTCAGAACGGAAGCGTGGCACTCAAATACGAAGCGGGACACTCAAATTCGAAGTGTGGCACTCAGAACGGATGCGTGGCATGCAGAACGGAAGCGTAACACTCAAATCCGAAGCGGAACACTCAAAACAGAAGCATGGCACTCAGAACGGAAGTGCAACACTCAAATCCGAAGTGGAACACTCTAATCTGAAGTGAAACATTCAAAACGAGCATGTTTAAAGGTGCTGACTTTTAAAGCTCTAAACGGCCTGGGTCCTGTATACCTGAAGGAGCGTCTCCACCCCCACCATTCAGCCCGGACACTGAGATCCAGCGCTGAGGGCCTTCTGGCGGTTCCCTCACTGCGAGAAGCAAAGCTACAGGGAACCAGGCAGAGGGCCTTCTCGGTAGTGGCGCCCGCCCTGTGGAACGCCCTCCCAGCAGAGGTTAAAGGGATCAACAACTATCTGACATTCAGAAAATACCTGAAGGCAGCCCTATTTAGGGAAGTTTTTAACCTGTGATATTTTAATGTATTTTAATATCTGTTGGAGGCCGCCCAGAGTGGCTGGGGAGACCTGGCCAGATGGGCGGGGTACAAATAAAAAATTATTATTATTATTATTATTATTATTATTATTATTATTATTATTATTATTTTCAGTTTCCGAAAAAAATGTTTGCAAACCGGAACACTTACTTCTGGGTTTGCAGCATTTCAGTTCCAAGTTGTTTGAGAACTAAGCTGTTCGAAAGCCAAGGTACCACTCTTGTGTGTGTGTGTGTGTGTGTGTGTGTGTGTGTGTGTGTGATTTGGAAATGTAGAAAATTGAATTTAAGATCGGAAAAATGAGACACTGAGAGAAATGGAAACTTACAGCTTTGCCCAGGCCTAGCTGTTTGCCACATACTATGCTCATGGCAGAAATGATATCTGAACCTTATACTTCCTGGCTTGTATCTTATCCACTCTCTTACAGAACAAACGTTGGCTACAGCTCATAGTTAGCTTAACCTCGAGCCCAGGTCTAGATGACCTGCAAAGCAGCATGTTGCAGAAATAGTTAAAAAAAAAAAAAGACTGCAGAGGAGCAATGTACTGGAGGCAGTATACCTTTGAATACCAGTTGCTGTGAATCACAAGTGGGGAAAGTGCTGCTGTGCTAATGTCCTGTTTTGAGGCTTCCCAAAGGCATCTGGCTAACCACTGTGAGAACAGGATGCAGGACTAGATGGGCTTTGGTCTGACCCAGAAGGGCTCTTCCTTTGTTCTTGAGAACATAAGAATATAAGAAGAGCCTGTTGGATCAGGCCAATGCATCCTGTTCTCACAGTGACCAGTCCAGTGGCCTATGGGAAGCCCACAAGCAGGACCTGAGTGCAACAGTATTATGTGAATATAATTTAGGTGTTATCTTAGATGCTATGCAAAATTAATTTAGGGCTACTGAGACAAACAAACAAGAATTTGTTTCCTCATTTTTGGAAAGTACAAAAGCCTGGTGTAACAATCTTGGATGTTTGAGCATGTAGTGGACAAATGCCTGTGATCTGTAAGAAGAAATCAGAAATAGTTATTGGAAACTGCACACCATTTTTCTTTTCGCTGGTCTAGGAAAATGAGCTACATATACTATAAAATGCAGGCTATGTCTTTCCTGATATTTCTACATTCATTACTGAACCCACAAACAATTCGTTATTGGTAATTAATATTAATTCCATCCATTTAATAGCTGGTATTATCAAGGGTAGGGAGATCGGTTTCCCAGTGTTAAATAATTTTTGCCAATTTGTCTTGCTCGGCTTGCTGCTTCCCTGATTTCCCAGTTGCTTCATATCTTCTCTATCTGCAGTCAATGAGCTGAGGGAATCAGAGCTTCTCCAAATCAATAGATCAGCAGCCAGCACAAGCAGAGATATGCAGATCTGCTGGATGGTAATGGGAGATGGAGATACAGAAATATGCAAAGCGGAAATCAACCTGACTGGGATTGCTAAGGCCAAACTGCAGGCATCTTGTGATTCTTTTCTTTCACTTGCTTGTTCAACTCATAGCAAGCCAAGAGTTTCAGATCGCAAGGACCATAGGTATATACCACATGCATATAGTTCCAGGCTCAGTCTGGTAAATGCCGCTCTCTGAGATGCTGGAGAACCACTGGCAGAGGAAGGGCTGCAGTTCAGTGGTGTAGCATCCACTTAGCATGTGGAAAGTCCCAGGTTCAATTCCTGACATCTCCAAGTGGGGCTGGGAATGCCCCCTGCATGAGACCTGTCACTTTCAAAAGTGCCACATGATGCTTCTTCCTCTCTTCTGAGAAATCAGTCTTTTTAGTATGGCAGCAGCTACTCTCCAGAACCTCACAGCCTATTTATATTAGGCAGGTGCCTTCATTGTACAGTTTTAGATGCCTGCTAAATGTGTTTCTGTTTAGGTAAGCCTTCCCGGACACATAATCCTGCTGTGTACTTTTGTTTTTAGAAGTGTGGATTTCAATATCTATCTTTTGATAATTTCCCCATGCCTACCATTTTTTTAAAAAAATCTGTTTTTATTGATCATTTGAATTAATATATTGTTCCTTTTTATGTAAGCAGCTTTAAAAAAGAAAAGAAAAAGTGGTAGATACATTTTGCAAAATAAAATAAAAATCAGTCACTCAGAACTTAATAAAAGAGTCAACTCCACTGCAAGTCCAACTACAGCAGGCATTGATAAATGAGGATATGTTCTGTATCTTTTGAGACATCTCCAGTTTCTTACTGTCACAGAACTGATAGTGCGAGAGACAGTCTACTGTACTGCCATGTTTAACACAGCAGTTCCTTGGCAATTTGTACATCTGTGAGTGGTTCAGTTCTACACCATCATCTCCTTTTTTTAGTATCATCAAAGACATGAATTAATATTGTCTATTTGGGGCACTCTTAATTTCAAATGCAGCTTTCAGGGGGGATTAATATCTTGTCATCTTCTGCTTTGGTTACTGTGTTTGCTGTGAGAAGAAGGGACTGTAATTTTAATGCCCAGCATAGACCATAAAGGACTATAAACATTTAATGGACCCATAAACATAGATTTTAACCTTTTAAGTATTCTACATTTTGATTGGCTATGTGGCTGTCTTCTTCCCTACAGGTTATCAAGACTAATAAACAGGAAAGTTGAAAGTGCTGAACAAATCAAAAGGCCAAAAGAAAGAGAGAGAGAGAGAGAGAGAGAGAGAGAGAGAGAGAGAGAGAGAGAAAGAGGAGATATATATATATTAAAAATCCTGAAAAGGTCAAAGTAGTGCAGTTCACTATAATCTTCCTCAGAATATATGAAGCATTGCGATTTTGAGGCCCTTACTCCTCAGCTTGTAATAATGGCAGAAAATAGACCCAGCCTTAGTGCAATCCATTTTTTAAGAAGCTGCTGTAAGGATGATGGCAATGATTTATTATTTTATTTCTATATAGCCCACCTTTCCGCAGTTTGTGATGAAGGCAATTTATGAAGCAAAATTTAAAAACAGATAATCACCATTTCAGAAAGAACATTCCAAGAAGCAAGATGCCAAAATCATTTAAGCAAAGGTCCCAGGAAAATAAAATGGTCTTTACCTAGTACCTAACTGATGACAGCATTAGTAGCCAAGAAGATATTTCTGCAGTGGGTGTTCTTCCAGGGATGCAGGGGGGCACCACAAAAATGGCCCTATCCACCTATAGCTGCCTGCCTACCCCCTGAGCGTGAGGATCCTTCCAAGAGAACTTCTGATGAATGCCTAAGTCAGGGGTGGGGATCCTGTGGACTCTCCAGATGTTGCTAGACTCCAACTCCCATCAGCCCCAGCCAGCATGCTCAGTTGTCATGGTTGATAGACTAGTCCTGTAACATTGGGCAGGGTGGGGAGCAGGCTAGCTGGTTTTGATCTTGAACAGACAGCAGTGCCAGCATCCTCTGGCACGTGCTGAGACCTATTTGGAGCTCCTCTTCCTTATGGCCATTGCCTCTTTGCCTGATCTAAGTATGCAAGCAAGCACCAGCAGAAGAAGAAGCAAGGAGAAGTGGCACCAGCCTTGGTTTGTCTGCCTAACTCTTCCTTGGCAGAAATACACATTGAACCCAGAAGAAAGGACAGGTCAGGTGAGTGGGCAATGCGGCAACAGTGACAAGCAGGAAGTAGACACAATCATCTTGCTCTTGAGTCCTCTTAAACCTAGAGCTTGCATGGGCAGGCAGGTTCATGGGGAGAAAGGCACCCTGGTATCAGGAGTCTTTTTAGGCCTTGAGCAAAACTAGCACTTTGAACTGTATCCTGAACCCAACCGAAGGGCAGTGCAGGTCATTCAGCGGAGTCCTAATGTGCTCATGACCACAAGGCCCTGTTTCCTGGCAAACTGGCTCTGTCAGGGGGCAGAGGTTATTTTTGGATTTGGAACATAACTTGCAGCTGAGCTGAAGGCTGTAGATTTTATTTACAAAATCTACAAAGCATTACAATCATCTTACATCCCTCACTTTAGCTGATGGGAACCCTCTCAGCAAAGGACATGACCTCTGGAACTTGGCTGTGATGCAGCCCTTTCCAGACCTAGCCTGCTTCGAGGGTGTTTAAATGGCAGGTAGACAACACAGCAGATACTTCCTATAACAGGTGCCACCATAGGACACTGCTAAGGCATTTCTAGAGATATAAATTCCCACATAGTACCATCCTGGCGTATAACTAACTGTGGGAGAATCATATTTTAAGGGGCAGGGGAAGATAGAAACAGAATTAACCACTTAAAGGCCCCAGAATCCAAATCTCCAGGCAAGTCAAAAACATACTACCTAAAACTCCTCAAAATCACAATGGCATTGGTGGGGACCTCAGTGCTGGAGGCTGAATGTGGTATTCCAGCCCTTTAGATTTAGCTTAGGAACCGACCTATCCACTGCCCCCAGGTCACACCACTCCATGATCCTGCTTTGCACCCTCCACAAGTATGTTTGGTAGGATGTGTCCTTAAATTAGTATAATGCCTCTTGCTTAACTGGATGGAGAACAGAGAGGTGGCTGTGTGTGTCGGATCTACTGACTGGAATATAGCTTACTCTGCAAAGGCTAAGAGTCACATCCATGTTCTTCCCCTGCCCTTCATTAGAATGTGGCCCCTGGATGGTTGTCTACGAAGTAATATGGACCTCTCCGACTGAGAAAGATTCCTCACCCCTGCTCCAGAGTAACCTAAACTACAAACAAGTCCTAATGACATTCTTGATAGACAGGTAGGTGGGAAGAAGCCACAGGAGAAACAATTAGGAGGCATTTAATTCACCATCATATTTATTTATTTATTTAAATATTATAAATAGAACTAAGAAACGAAATCACTATTCCCCCACTTTATATATAGGAGAGAAGGGGGGGGCAATAAATAAACCAACCTGCTAGATCTAAAATAGCAGAACTTGCAAAGTAGATAAATATTATTTGTACTCCTGAGTGCAGGAGTTCAACTCCTACATCATTAAGAAAACAAGCTGAAGACAGACTAATGCACTGACTTTGTGTCCTACGCTACTAATGATTATTTTGGAGAACAAGTATTTATTTCTTATACCTTTAAAGAATCCTAAAGCAATGGGGGTAATTATTGAGACTCAACATCCAGCAATTACGGGGGAGTGAAGATGGGAAGTAATAGAGATTTCACGTTACTTTTTTTTTTCATGGCAATCAACTATTTCTGTGCAATTTTCAACCTTCCATCTTTTATAACATTTGATGAGGGATCATACCAAGCCAGGAATGAGTTTAGAAATAAAGAATAGAGCCAAAAGGGTAATTAGAATTTACCAGCAACACCAGCTTATATTTCTGACAGGTCCTAAATACTGAGAAATGTTCCTTCCTTGACTCATCAAGGCGATGGTGACTGGTGCCCTTTGGCAGAAGACAGAATAAATCAAGGGTAGGTGGAGCCAGAACCAATGACAAGCAGACCCAACTATTGCTTGTTTTGTCCCCATCCTCCTCCCTGCCAAGATCTAAAAGGGAAAGGCTGAGACAAAGGATCAGGAAGCCAGCTGTGGCCATGTCCTAGGCTGGTTGCTAGTAAGAAGGCAAGCAGGTTGAGGCTAGTTGAGGGCAGACTGAGGTTGGCAGCCTCCAGTTCATCAAGGATGTTTACCAATCGACCTGGATCCAGAGAGGGACACCTTCTCTCATACACCATAACTTGAGATCTGATGATGAGGCACTGGTTTCTTCAGGGCAAGTGTTTAGAAACTTTAACCCTTCAGAGGTTGCTGAGCTACAATTCCCATCATTCCTAGTCATTGGCCATGCTTCTTAGGATGGATGGGTGTTGTAGTGCAGCAACATGTTCAGGGCCACAGGTTTCCCATACCTGATATAGGGGATGAAGGGTACTTGATGGGTGTTTACTGTGGAATTGGTGCTTCCTGTGCATGCAAGCTTTTTGCAGCATCTATTCCACACAACATGGAAATGCCAACTCATATTCCGACCCCTGTCGGAACAGGTCAGTCTGTAGAGCCTGAGACTCTTAAGGTCAAGCCCGAGGTCGGGGCATTGCCGGGGGTTACACTAAATGACTCTTGTGGTCCCTTCCAACTCTACAATTCTATGTATCTATGATTCTGAAGATTACATAGGGGATGTTTAATCTGGAGCGCTATGATATCACTTTAAACAGTCATGGCTTCTCCCAAAAGAATTCTGGGAGCTGTTGTTTTTAAGGGTTCTGAGAGTTGCTAGGAGACTCCCATTGACCTCACAGAGCTACAGTTATAGAGTTCCCCCCTGAACAGGAACTGATTGTTAAACCACCCTGGGAATTGTAGCTCTGCAATTCACAGGGTGGTTTAACAATCATTCTCTCGTCCCAGAAGACTGATAACTACAGCTTTGTGAGAGGAATAGGAGCCTCCTAACAACTCTCAGCACCCTTAACTAATGACAGTTCCTAGGATTCTTTGGGGAAGTCATACCTGTGTAAAATGTTCTATTTCTACTTTAAATGTACAGTGTGGATGTGCCCCACAACTGTTAAGGCAGCTTAAGTCAATAGCATGAAAATTCCCTTTTTCTTTCCTCTTATTTTTATCCTTCCTCCAAAGAGCACAGCATGGCATTACATCAGAGTTGGGGGACCTGTGTTCCTCCAGATGTTGCTAGACATCAACTTCCATCAGTCCCAGCCAGCATGGCCAATGACCAGGGATGATGGGAGTTGTAGTCCAGTAGCCTCCAGAGGGACACAGGTTCCCCACCCTTGACATACAATAGATGGGCTCCCTGAATTTTCATCCTTGCAACAGCCATTAGGGATAGATTAGGTAGGCTGGGAGAGGGGGTGGCTAACTCAAAACTGCCCAATGAGCTTTATTGCATGTGCAGAGATTCATACTCAGATTTCCCCACTAAATACTACACCACACTTCCTCTCTATAGGGCAAATTAGTGCATATTAGCAGCATCCATTCTTGTTTCAGTTTGGTACTTGCCTGCATTCTTTTTGTGTATGTATCACACGGGTCTCTGACATTAAGCAATGCTTCTCTTCAAGCTGCAGTTCTCCACTCCCAAGACCTTGAGCCAGAAGAATGAGGTAGTCATTAATTTCCCCCTCTAGAGACGTTGCTTAGGAAACAAATGCCAGAATGGTTGCTCTCATCAATACACAGGTCTATACTAAAGTCTAAGGAGGTTTTCAGCAGGGCCATAGTTAGGGGGTGATGAGGTAGGCCCAGCCAGGGGTGCAGGTGAGGGGGGGGCACAAAATAGGCTTTAAAATATGTCTATAAATAAAAATATTGATTATTGCCTCATAAGAAAAGGTTTTTAATAGAGGGTGAATTGAATGGGTGGAGGGGGAGGGTGGAAAGAAGAGCTAATTTGTCCATGGCTAGGGGGTGCAATCTGGACGGTTCTGCCAAGGGTGCAAGATCACCTAGCTATGGTTCTGGTTTTCAGCTAAGTGATTCTGCTAGCACAAAGGTCTCTGCAATGGAATAACCCCCTCCCCCATACCCTTCCTTTGTGCCCCCACACCCTACCCAAATCTGCTCTGGAGGGTTGGGGGGAACCTGTTGGGTACAAACTACCTTGCCTTCCTTCAGTCAGCAGAGGGTAGGGTTGAGAGTAACAGACAGTCAGGGGAAACTATACTTTGTGGTTTCTTGCTAAACTCATATGTTCCACTCCTTCCTCTTCCCTGCTCTCCCTTTCTTCCCTCTCCCCTGTATGAAGCAGCCATGAGAACTAGCTCCCACCATGTAAGCTTAGATTCTGAAGCCATCCTTGGAGATAGGAAGAAACCCTTTACCAATGGGACCTCTGCATATTGAGAGCGTGCTCACTTATGGTCTGTGTGTGTGGTATGGAAGCTGCACTTCTCGGGATAGGATAGTGTTGCGAAGAATTATCCAAACAGCAGAGAGTATTAGGTATTGGCTGTTCACTCTCTACCTTAGAACGTATCTATACCATCAGGTGCCACAGAAAGGCATTAGATATATCAAGAGAGTCCATCACACCCTGGTCACCGTTTCTTTGAGCTTCTGCCATCAGGACGGAGATACAGAATAATGAAGGCAAGAATGAGCCGTTTCAAGAACAGTTTCTTTCCTAGAGCAATTTTGGCCTTAAATGGAAACTCTGGACTCTGAAGTCATCTTATTTTATTTGTAATATTGTTTTGTATTGTATTGTGTTTATCAGTATTTTTAAGTTATGTGGAGTGCCTTATTTGAGTTGATATAGCAACCAAGAAATTTCATTGTTCCCGCGAGGGGACAATGATAATAAAGATTTATTCTATTCTATTCTATTCTATTCTATTCTATTCTATTCTATTCTATTCTATTCTATTTGCTTGTTTAAGCAATGCTAGTGATGTGGGGATCAGACAGAATGGGTGGTGGGACTTGGGTGGCTTCAGCCTCAAAGCATTTTAACTCTGATATATATTACTATTAAAAAAAACCAGGGGTGGAGGGAGAGGAGAAAGGGGAAGTTTTGTTGCACAACCTATCCTTTGGCTAGTAGAAGCATTCTCTGGATACCACCCACAGTACTTTAAAGGAGGGATGGGGAAACCTGCAGCTCTCCAGATGATCCTGGACAACAGTTCCCACCATCCCTGAATATTGGCCATGTTGGCAAGGACTGATGGGAATTGTAGTCTAGCAACATCTGGGGTGGGTAAAGGTTGGCCATCGCTGCTTAAAAGAGAAGACTGAAGACTCAGAAGAATGTCAGCGAAGTGCAGCAGAAGGCCTCCTTCCATCCGCACCATAAAGCATCCATCAAAATCCAACCCACTCGTCATTTTTGGACTAAGTCCTATTTTTAGGCTGAAATCTGTTCTGAGATGTTAACAATGTGCATTAATTCCCTTCTTTTCCTTTCAGAAGTAGAGGCATGCTGCTTAAGGCATGGCTTTAATACAGACATGATTTCGCAACTCGTTTTACATATAATTGCTTTTGATATTTAAAAATAAATAAAATTAAAAACAGCTGAGGGACTGTGGTTCTCTCTCTGTGTGTGGTTTTTTAGTTTTTTAAATTGGCTGCTGAACATTCAATATATTTTTTTATCCTACAATCACTCATAAGGATCTGCTGTGGCTATCATATATCCTAAAAGTGCAATTACTGTAGAGACTTTCTGGTCTAATGGCTGGAGAATGCTTGTGTAATGACTGTGGAATGGGTGGGTGGGTGAAGGCCCCGATCCTGCAAAGATTCTAAAGATTCAATAACATTGCAACTGCTCTTGGGAGAATAAGTTTAGGCTGCAGCATCATACACTTCCACTCTCAGGCCCACTGCTCAGAAAGAAATGAGAGTATTTTATCAATTTATTGTTGTTGTCATCACAGACCCTTCAAGTGTCCCTATTTTCCAGGGACATCCCAAATTTACAGAAGCCACCCCAGTTTTTTATTTGATACCAGAAGTTCCTGCTTTTCCTTAGGAAGTCCCTATTTTTATCAGAGAAATGTTGGAGGGTATGTAATTCTCATCCTCATCACATCAAGACTTTGTCGTGCTTGGAGCAGATGAAAGGACTTGAGAGCTATCTTATGTCTTATGCATAACTTATGTCTTATGCATTTGAATGAGACTACTCTAAGCATAAGAAAGATTGCATTCTGCATTGGTTTCATTGTATTTTATCCTTTTGTGTTTGTAAATGAAGCTGTGCACCACCTTATTACTTTTTTTGAGGGGTTGTCTATAAATGTTTATATAAATAAATAAATAAATAAATAAATATCCTAAGCCAACTTGCCTGGGAGTAAGCACCATTGAATTCAATAGGACTTTATTCTGAGTAAACATGGCTAGGATTACTGGTACACTGTAAGCCTAACTCCAACCTGTTGTTGTTGTTGTTGTTGTTGCTGCTGCTGCTGCAGTTGCTGCTGTTGTCATTCCACCCCTTCTGCAAACATATCCAAGGCAACTTAATATATTCAAAATCATACAAATGCATTCAAAGAAGCAAGCCCTGCAACAAAATGTTGCAGTGTGGGGTGCTTCTATTCAGGATTCCAATCATTCCATTCATTTAACCCTCCCACCTGTGATTTCTCCCTGCTCCCTACCACATGGCAGCACTCAGCCAGCCTCCTGGGCTGACAATACATGCTCAGTCCTCATTAGACTCTTGTAGAGTTTGTTTCTTTTGCCGCATTATGTCTCCCCACCCCGCAAAATGTTTTGTTCTTCTCTGATCTTGGGCTTCCTGCAACCTTCAAGCATGCTGCTACTTCCCTCTGAAGCAGGGGTGAAGAAGCTTTTTGGTTCCATGAGCCAGACCCCTAGCAAGGCCACCCACCTGTCAATCAAGTGACACTACAAATTCATGAATGTATGCAGGGGTGCCAACTTGAATAAAATATTGGGGGGGGGAGGTAAGCCCCACCCTGCATAATCGATCACATGACATAGTGCATGTACACCATTTGAATGGTAATGCCCATCAACTTTAGAGGGGCAGCCTCCTCAAATATTTTATTGGAGGGGCAAATACCCCCTCAGCCCCTAGGATCTGGCTCCTTTGAATGTACTGTATGAGTTTGTTCAAATCCTAATCCTTCACTGAATGTAGAGGTTGGGGGGGGGGGGTCCTGCCACCTCAACTCATAACATGACACTTTGATGTCCTGAATCTACTACTTCAAGGTTTTCCTTTTCCTTTTAGCAGTGTGTTGCTGCCAGAGAGGGGTTCCAAAGCCCAAACAACCTAGCACATTCAGGTGCACAAGAAAGTTCCCTGCAGGGACCTCTCTTTCGCACCCAAACCAAGCTGGAGTCGTCTCTCTTCACACCAGCTGGCACCAAAGAGAAAAGAGAAACTGTATCTCTTTCCAAGCCCTGCTTTTTGGATTGTGGGCAAATACAGTAATTAAATAGAGAAGCATCTGCTTTCCATGCAGAAGTTCCCAGATTCCTAGACAACGCAGCAAAAGGACCCTTGTCTGAAACACTGGAGAAGTTGCTCCCAATCCGTGTGCACAATTCTGAGCTAGAGGGCTAGTTGGTCTGGGCGTCTTCCTGTGTCCCTAGTTTGAATTACATATTCCCTGTGGGACATTTTTTTTTCTATGATCTGAACACTGTTTAGCAGTAGAGTGGCCATGTGTTCTACTTTATAGAAGGCAGCCCTCTATAGGAAAGACTGTCATAAAGCAATCCAGCTAAAGGATTTTCTGGTCCAAGTCTGGGTTCAAAGATAAAGAACCACGGGGGGGGGGGGAGAGAAAAGGGGTCCAGAGGTTGCCCATCAACACTTTGCACCTGACCATCCATTTGAGCATGACCACCAATCACCTGCTCCCAGTCTTTCCCATGATGGTGAGATGCATTGCTTTTCTATCGCATCAGTTGTGTCTAACTCTGCATCAGTACATATAACATCATATGCATATTTTATGCAAATCTGCTCTCCCTCCCTCCCTCCCTTTGACAATATGGAAATGGCTACCCTGTGTAGGAGGTTGCTTGAAACTAAAGCTACCTAAAGTTTTTACAATGGTTTTTCGGGAGGGGCTATGTCCCAGCCTGGGATACTTTGCCACTGTAGGCAAGATGCCCTCCCCTGATGCTGACGCCCCGTGAAGATCCAGACCTCCTTCTTGTTCCTACCATCATATCCCTGCTGGCTCCAGCCCCACTACCACAACTGCACCCTTGCCCATGGCTGAACCATAACACAGTAGCAGTGGTGAGGGTCCAGAATTAGCGGTGAGGGCAAGGGTGCTGTGGTGGCAGTAGCAGTGGCATGGGCAGAGCGGTTGCAGGGCTGTCAGCAGTGCAGCAGGCTGTTAGTGGTGCAATGGTAGGGGTGGGGTGGGGTGGGGCAGTGGTTAGATCCGCCACCTGAGGCAAATTGCTTCACCTCATCTCTTTGAAGCACCGGCCTTGCATTATACTCGTTTTGTACATTTTAACCCTTTGCTTCCTTCCAATTTCTAACTGCCATTCTTTCTGCCATTAAAAAGTAACCAATTAAATGTTTATATAATAACCATTCGTTGTCTCCACTGAATATACCAAACTCTTTTCTGAATATACTCAACTTTGAGTGACAAGAGGGCAAAAACCTCAATGAGTCCTTTATGGGGAATTATTCAGCACATGATCAAGACTCTACAGGACTGGCTATACCGGCCACATTCCATAATATGTGTTTATGCTAACATTTTTCTTCATATTGAGACCAGCAACTTCTAGAATGTCCAGTGATTGTATGAATTTTGCTATTATTGTGTAGAACTGAGCTATGCCTTCAGGATGGGAGGGAGAGTGGAATGCTCATTTTGTAATCTTTTTCTTTTCCATAATATTATCAAGAAAGAAAGAAAGAAAGAAAGAAAGAAAGAAAGAAAGAAAGAAAGAAAGAGAAACTAAGGCCATCTACAGACATTCCTTCAGAGAAAAGCAACTGTGAATTTTTCTGCTGCAAACTCACATGCATCTTTGATCCCCAAAAGACAAGCATTCTCTTCTTATCCTTGAGGCAAGTTGTCCAGTTTGTGGGTTTTCTTCTTCCAACACTTGCAGTTTATTTATTTTGCACTTCTTTAAAACTTTTGCATCTTCACACTTTTTTTTTTTTACTTTTAAAAATCTGGTCCCAGAAGAGCTGAATGTGACCCCCTTGTGACAAACACAAAGGTCAACCAATCAGTATGGCGCTTCAAAAAGTGGGATGGTTTGGTGACTGATGCAAAAGCTGGCCAATCAATGCTGAGCAAATCTAGCTTCTGCTGAAAAATCAGAGCAGTATTCCTCTGAGCATGATCCAGGGATAAAAATGGTTTGTGTGCGCCAAAAATGCAGTGAGCGAGCTTTCACAGCAGCCTCACCACTAAAATTATGTACCTCAGTATTAGGGATGAGCAGTCAATTTGTTTCTCTTGGTTTCTCTTTGTCCTCCAGATTTCCACATCACTTTCTGAATCTTGTTTAAAGTCGTTATGAACATTCATCAACATTTTAATACGGATTTCTTCTCATGTACACATTTTGTTTGCAATTTGCCTAATACACACATTTTTGCAAAGCTATGTTTCCCAATGTAATTCATTTTGATACACAATATTTGGCTGGAGAACTTCATTGAAAAATTTGAACAAGTGCAAGTTTCAAAAGGGTGTGGCAGTGTTTTGGTTCATGTATTATTTTGCAGTGCATTCAGTTCGTAGGTTTGCTTTTAGATACTAACTGAACTGAATTTGTCCCCCATCTCTGATCTGTGTGCAGCCTGACAGTTTTTTCTGCATTCTGATAGGGCTGCATTCACCACACAGAGCAAGAGAGTAATGGAACTACTTGAAGGGTGTTTCACATATCCATTCCTAGGTTCATGCATTTTCTATTTGTTATCCAAGGTCAAAACATTTCCAGGATGAATCCTTCTACACCTGACTTTACCACTAGAGAAAGGTCCAATGCCTGCTACATGAAATGTACTATTCCATATAACATGCCTGTTTCATAAAATAGCAGCTGCGAAAGGTGGGGAATCGGGGCCATGACCATAGCCTGTGGAGTGGGGGTTAACCATTCCACCAATGGAAATCATTTTCCTCAAGCAGCTTCTTGCTGCTATTGTAGTTCCCCTATTAAGCAAATATTTAATTTATTACACTTCTTTAGGCAATTCATAAACCACTTAATGGAAGAACTTTCAAAGGAGCAAACAAATAACATTGCGGATCAGGCACAGCTAGAAATCTGCAAAGAAATTAAAAAGTAAATATACACAAAACCTTAATTCATTAAAATACAGATAGAAACAGTAACACTTTTTAAACAAGTATGTGTAATTCAGTTCTGTGGCTGGGTAGTGCTGTCACACTAAAGGATCGACTTTTTGTAAATGTGGAAGAAACATTATGTAGCACTTGTAAAAGTAGAAGCTGAAAAATACAGACAAGATGCTAAATGAGCATTACACACTATATCAGCTGTGATTTATTATTATTACTTTTTAAAAAGCTTTACCAAAATACCAAATCTGTGAGCCAAGGCCAATGAAATATGCAATTATTAACAGTGGTGTGTGGCTTCACAACAATAAGATGCAAAAATTGTGTGCAATTGCATTTCAATGTATTCTAAAATATCTGACTGTGCATACTAAATTTAACTACTCTGCAGCAATGAAATAAAAAGATATTTCCAAAACAAAGGTGTCCTGCTCGGTGATAATTGTGCCAAGCAGATGTTCTCTGGGGGTGGGAAACAAAGTTCCATGGATTGAAAACTGCAAGTTCTGGAAATTGAAAACTGCAAGTTTCATGGATCAAAGCAGTTAGATAACTGTGTGTGGGATCTGGCGATTTCATCAGTAAAGTGGTCCCAAGCCTGTAGCAGCATGGAGAATGGGGTTTGGGAGATTTCCATCAGGACAACAGCACGGGGGAGGGGGGTTAGCCACCACCACACCTTGCTCCATGGCCCTAACCCTTCTATTTTAATTGCTATTTGTAAAAAGGATAAACAAAACCATACACAAGGAAAACAGGAAGCATCTGGTGTAAATGAAGATATAGAAGAGTTAGTCTCAAATATGCGGAAGGGCATGGGTCGCCCTTGCAGGATACAGAGTCACCTGTGTCTTGGGTCCTGCTGTTAGGTAATCTCTGGACTGAGTTGTCTTATTCCCCACCCCCACCCCTTTAAATTGCAATGTCTATTATTTCAGTTTCTTTACAATATGGTTTGCCCTCTCCCACATTCATTTTGCCAAGTGGGACTCTGGACTCTGGACAAGGCTGCCCTAAAGCCCAGCCTTGATATTACCACCACTTGAGCCAACCCTACATGCTCCTTTGTACATACTTATTTGCAAAGCCCTCTCAGTCAGAAAGCTCTCTAAGTGTTGTACATAATAAAATTATCATTAAAACACAGCTGAAATCTACAAAACTGTTGAAAACCCAAGTATACATAAAGTAAAAAGGTAAAGGGACCCATGACCATTAGATCCAGTCGCAGACGACTCTGGAGTTGCGGCGATCATCTCGCTTTACTGGCCGAGGGAGCCGGCGTACAGCTTCCGGGTCATGTGGCCAGCATGACTAAGCCGCTTCTGGCGAACCAGAACAGCGCACGGAAATGCCGTTTACCTTCCCGCCAGAGCGGTTCCTATTTATCTACTTGCACTTTGACATGCTTTCGAACTGCTAGGTTGGCAGGAGCATAAAGTAGTGGTCTATAAAACACAGATGAAATCAGCAACACTTTTAATCACATTTAATTTTAATTCTCCTCTCTCTTTTCATCCCACTTGTTCACTATAGGTCTTTCTGATGTCTTCACCACTCCAACTTAAATGGAATTTTTTTGTGGGAATCACAAGTCAGAGAGAGTCCATCTGCAGCCTGAAAATACATCAGACCAATTATGGATTGGTTATCAAAGTTTTGGGTTGAAACTCCACCCTTCGTTGATTCAGAATTTCTTCCTGGTATCCATGAAACTCTACATCCTCTTTTTATCAAACATGAATCTGCCCTGTGTGCTACAACCCTTGCTGAAAGCATTTTACTGTGAGGTAAACTACTATGTATTGTTTATTGAGTCCCCACCCCACCCCACCCGCATGTTCTCTTGAGCACAGGGAGTTTTTAATCAAGTTTTGTAGTCCCACACTGCTGTTTTAAAATCAATTGCTTTATGTTCCAAAATGGATTTACTCCTAGATGGAAAGGTCCTTGGAGACTCCCTGGGAGCTCTGAGAAATTCTCCTTTATGCCGTTTTCAAAGCTTCTGTTTCTGATCCTCAAGCGAGGAAGCATCAGGCTGAGTTCCAACATAACATCTTCCACTGGCTCAGTCCCACACACCCAAACTCTGTTTCTGCAGGAATATCCCCAAATAAATCAAAGACAATATAACAATGGGCTTCCTGGAACCTGTTGGATGTAGTGCATGGACATGAAAGTGAAGTCTAGACATGGAAGATGGAGCTGAAGTCCCAACTGAGCCCACAAGGCAAATTAGTGACTCTGATCCAGCTGCTACAGTCACAGGCAACTACTCATGCACAACAGTCAATGGCTCCTATGTGCATAACATCCTATTTGCTTGAAAGAATGCATTTAGAGGGGGGTGAGGTGTCATACATTAAAGAGGACACCCCTCTCTTTGAATGCCTTTCTGGTCCAAGTCTAGTTTAAAAATAAAGAACCATAAAAGGGGAAGAGCAAACAAGGGCCTTGAAAATGCCCATCATCAGTGAGCGGTTGGACAGCAAACTGAGCAGGCGCACACAGGATTACTGCATTATTATTATTATTATTATTATTATTATTATTATTATTATTAAAAATTGTATATTGCCCTTCATCTGTAGATCTCAGGGTGATTTACAACATAAAATGACACCTGGTCACAGTCTTTCCTACTATGGTGGGGTGCAATATTTAAAAAATAGTAATTATTTCTAAATTTACAGCTATGCATATAAATTAGCACACGCAGATTTCATGCTTTGTATGTCTCCTTCTGTCCTCTAGTTTGCTGATACAGTTCCTCTTTCTGGCTTATGCATAAGACGCCACCCTAGACACAGCCAGACAGTTCAACTGTAATGTGTCTTGACATGGGCAATGTATTTTAGAGGCTAGTTACATACATCTCTCTTTCTGGATCAAATCTTTATGATCAAATCAGTGCTAATTATTCTGGTGGTACTCAGTACCAGCACCCTTTCTCCCCCACCCTCTTTCAAATCTTGCGATCTATTGGGATGGTGGTCAAGTTTTGTTGGGGAGTAGCAAACAGAGAGAGAGGGAAGAATAACAGACTCCTAAGAAGCACACTCATGCATCCCAGTGGTGCTGGGCAGAAGTTTGGAGAATTTTGAGAAAGGAGACATGTAATTCTGGAAGGAGGGCAGGACGGATGCTGGTTTGGGGGCAGTTAGAGTCAGGAGGGTGGGGAAAGGACGAGGGGGGGGATTGGAGTCTCAATTATAAAGCATGGACTCCTTGAAGAAAAAGGTGGGATATAAATGCAATAAATAAACTATTCTGCTTACCTGCTTAAGAAAGCTGGAGGGGCCAGCCAAATGGAGATGTCGGTCGACAAACCTGACAGCCTGGCAACCAGAGATCTCCACATGGTCACAATTTCAGGTTGCCATATGTCCTCTTTTTCCCGGACAGGCCCTCTTTTTCAGACTCAAAATTTCTCTCCGGGTAGATTTTCAATATACTGTATAGCAAAATGTCTGGGTTCATGCAAATACACATACCACAAAGCTTCCAAATTATAAAGAGATGCTGCTCTGCACCTTTCCTCTTCTACTCTACTCCAGCTCCTCTCACGTGACTGGAGCTGGCCAATAGTTGGTTGTCATATGATTTGGTCACCATGTTGTTGTTCTTCCCTGTCACGTGATCCGTAGAGCCTGCGGCCAGGAGCCATAGAGGAATGTGCCCAGGGGCCATGGTAACTGGGAATGGGGGATGCCTGGGGCTTTGCCACCCTCACCCTGTGGCTAACCAGCTCAGTGGGTGGAGGGAAGCAAAGTTGATCCAAGGCCCCTTTTTCCGACCTCAAGAGCAGCAGTGGCGGGTGGGGGGACTGTTCTGTTTGTTCACTGACTGGTGGCTAAAGCAGCCCAGTCAGAGTGGCTCACTCTGCACTTTATGTGGCTTTCATTACAGTAGCAAATACATGAAGCAGGAATGGAAAACATGCACCTTTATATGCTCAGATCTGCATACATATGTAACACCAATGCACTCATGGTGAATGCAATTACTGTTACAAGTGTGGAGCTGCTTTCAGTATCTGATGCAATTTGAAAGCAACCAAACACTGTGAGTATAGCATTTACCCAATTAAATTATTAATAAATTAAATATTGCAGTGTGTGTATATATATATATGTGTGTAAAAAATATGTTGATTTTATATGTACTGTATGTATAGATGACTGTGGCGTTTGCCCATCTGTGATAGTGACATCACCCAGGGAGGTTAAAGAAAGGGTTAAAATAAATGAAAGTAACTGTCCAATGGGAACCCAGGGGGGAGGAGTTACTGGAAAATAAAGTGCAGCATAGAGGGAGTGGAGTTGAGTTGGGGAGTGAAGGGAGTTGAGAGGAGTAGTTCAGTTGGGAGCAGGGGTGGATAAGAAGTGAGTCGGTAGAGAGTCAGTCAGTGGGAAGTTTAGTCAGAAAGTTGTGTATTTTGAAACTATACGCTTGTACTTGATGAAAAATAAACTTGTTCTTTTGTTTTACTGTTAATACCTGACTGGACTCAGTGTTTGTCAGGAAGATCCTGACTGGTGGCAGCGAGATAGGGAAACCGTGGTGGCACAGGGATCAATAGACCGTCAAACTGTTATGATATTTGTCCAAGCCGAATGGCAACAGCTGCTGCGAGGCCAGTCTGACTTTTGCCTGTCTCACTAAACCGTGAGAAAGCTGTCTTATCTTTCCCTACATGGAATGTTTATGTTTTACTGTACTATTGTAATTCTAGCCTTTGTGCTCTCTCTTCTGGCTAGACCTCGATGCCGGACAGACGGCTTTATGGCAGCTCTGTTCTTACAATAAATAGTTTAGCTTTAATAATGGCTTGTGTGTGTTGTTCTTCATGCTGGAAACAATCACATATTACTGCGCCACCGGACTCTCTGTAGCCGGGGATGTGCGCACACGGTTTTGCTCTGGCTTTGGGGCAGTCTCACAAACTGCCCCAGGCGGGGTATTTCCTAACACAAACGTCCAGGGGTCCCTGTGTGAACGCCACAATGATGTAATCTAGTAGAGGGATGGGAGGCATGTGGCCCTCCTGATGATGTTGGACCCCAGCTTCCATCAGTCCCAGCTAGCATAACCAGTGGCCAGGGTTTATGGGAACCAGAGCCCAGCAGCACCAGGAGGGCCACAGATTCTGCCATTCTTAACATAATTATGGTTGCCATATTTCAAAAAGTGAGAATCTGGACACAAAAGTTGTTGAGCTATCCAGACCTTGGGCAATTCACCACCTTTCAGGCAAACCTATTTTGTAGGGTTGCTATTCGGGATTAATTGAGGAGCTGGAGGGCCATATATGCCACATTGAGCTCCTTGGAGGAAAAAGGTGGGATATAAATGCAGTAAATAAATAAGATAAAATCCTGGTTCACACTTACATGTGGACCAGTTGCTGACCGTTCATCACATGGTTCTTCAATGCTTGATTGTTTCCAAATGAATATGTGAACCACTTCCATTTCGAAATTAGATATAGTTCACATCAGGTGATATGGATGTTTCACCTGTGCTAATTCATCCATGATCTCATTTACAAATGCAAATTATTGATTGGCACTATTACAATCAGTGTGCCATGAACATGTTTGCATACACAAACAGCTGGCCCAATGAGAGTTACAATCATCTGTACTTAACATTAGGTGGCAGGAAAGATTTTTCTTTTGCTCAGAGATACACTGGCACAAAATAACTTTTATTTATTTAAATGAATTTCCTTGTAGCTTCATTCTTCTAAAAAAAAGTTCTTTGTTTACATCTGCCTTTTATTGTATATGTTTTGTCTTTCAGCAATTGAGAGTGGGGAATGAAAACAGAAGAAATCCTTCAGTTGCACAGCAACAAAAGTGACAGAATATCAAATTTACACTAAAAGGAATCGCTATTTGAAAATGACTTGGCTTTCAGCTTTCAAAAACAAAGAAAGACAAATAAACATCTATATTTCAATCCTTTGTATGGGTATTTGATAATAAAACCATAGATATAAAACAAATGCCCTTAAATGACACCATTTAGATGGTTCTCCCATGTGTTCAGTTACAATATTTTAATTACATTGATAGATTTTTGTGCAATTTAAATCTCTCTCTCTCATGCTTAAAGAAGGAATGTGAGGTTGGGGATTGAATTTTCCCCCTCTTTTGGGAAGGAATAGTATTCTTTTTTTAAAAAAAATAGCACTAATTCTGCAATATAGAATTTCTTTGTGTGAATCGTGCCAGAAAAACTACATGTATAAGGTTTGGGTAACTTATAAGCTAAGTACTCTGCAGAGAGAGGATCCTATAAAATCGGACCCTCCTTACAAGAAAGAAAGAAAATCACAACCAGATGCTGATGATTATGATGATGATTTGTATAGTGCCTTTCATCCAAAGATCACAAGGTGGTTCACAACATAAAAATACAAAATGATAACACAAAACAAAAACAAACAATAATCCCCTCCCTCCCCCCATATTTAATATCTATTCAGGGGACTTAAAAAAAATCCTGCAGATAATTACATGGGGGATGTTTCTTTATTGAAATATATGAGAATAATGCCATTTTTATAAATGCCAAATTCTAATATTTTGCCAAGTATGAAAAATCAAACACTATCAACAGAATACTGCCAGAAATCATAAGGGCAGGATAGTCATCAGCAAAAGCTCAATTACTTTGTAGTATGTAATACTTCAAATTACCTGCATACACCACCCACCTCCATACATAATACCTGTGCGTAGTGGGTCAGGTCTGCACCATGTGAGACTCACCAGTCCAAATACAGTCATGTATGGTATCCCATTAGCAGCCCCAAAAACCTTTTTTTACTGCCTATTTGGGACTGCAAAAAAATGGGGGAGGGTGTCAAGCATGACTGCACTGCCAAACTGCATTCAACTGGGTGGACCAAAAGTTATGCATAGCTACATTAGGATCCTATTGGAGAATTTAACAATATGTGTGATAGTTCAGCAAAAACTCTAAAATTAGACCTGCGATGAAATCCCAAACTATGATTCTGTGAATACTTAATCATGACCAGTGCTACTTTCTTAGAAAAAGAGGTGCCAGAACTCACCATGAACACCTCCCTCCTTCTCTTAGAATGTCAATGGCACCCACCTGAGAGTTTCAGTGAGTCCAGCCCTGGTCATGATGGAATTGAATAAAGTGGGTGGGAAATAGAGTGCATATAAATTAGTGAGTGGGGGACCTGTGACTTGTGAGCTAGGGATAGAGCCCAGGAGACAACCTTGCAGATGCTAGTCCATTAGAGTGACTGGGACACTGCCCCAGCAACCTCAGTCTGCCTTCACCCAGCCCTCTCCTGCCTGCCTTCTTATCTTACTTATAACCAATCAGGGGGTGGCTCTGCCTGTCATTGGCTCTAGTGCCAACACCTACTGCTTGTCTCCCTGCTTTCCTCCCAACCAGTCCCAATAGGCACTAAACACCACTGGGTGTAGAGGTACTTAGCCTGTACTTTGACATGAACCACATGTTTACCACCTTTCTTTCTTGGAAGAAAGGTAGGATGCAAATGTAAGGAGATAAAATAATATGTACCGGTTATATGGTTATGTGCATGCAGAATTGCATCCCTGCCTTGTTCCAGACTAAACTATTAACCTGTTAACCCAGGGCACTATCGTCTACTTTGACTGGCAGTGGCTCCCCAGGGTCTCCAGGTCTTTTCCATCACCCGGTGCTGGAGACTTTTTAATGGCAGATGACCTGGGACCTTCCACATGCACATTCTTTTTACTTCCAGCACTGGAAGCTCTTCTTCATTCACCCCATATACAACTGTGTTCCTTTGTGGAACTCATTTGTAAAGAATACAGGTCTGCCTATTGTCCGTTGACTGGATAGATTACAAACAGGTAGAATAACAGTTATGGCAGGGGAGGGGAATGTTTACAACGATATAGTTAAAATATATACATTTAGCCTTCATCCGTTGGCTAAGCCCAGACTAACTCCATTGTAGCTTAATAAGAAAATCAAAGTGCTGTACAAAATTAGCAACAAAGCTCTTCCAGAGGCAGATTTAGGGCAGTGTGACCAGCCCCACTGCAATGGGTGCCAAGCCAAGAGGGAGCTGCAGGGCGTCACAACTAGGACATAGCGAACTGAGCAGAATGGAAAGTCATAGGTGGGGGTTGCCAAATGTTGGGCTCGCACAGGGTGCCCTTGAAATTTGAAGGACCGAAGTTCACCCCTGGCCCTGCTTGCCTGTTGGCTCACAATCTCAATTAATGGCTAGATTGTTGCTTTGTTTTGTTTTCACTTGTAGCCTTACTTTCACGGAAATCTGTCATTCATATATGTGTGTGTGTTTATATATAAAATCTAAAGATATGTTTAGGGGTACTCTCATTTTCCTACTCATATTGAAATACTACCCTTCAAACTTTGATTCACAAAATGTTTAAGGGTAAGCGTACCCCAGTGTACCCCCCAGAAAAAAGTGCTCTCTCTCGCTCTCTCTCTCCCTCTCTCTCTCTCTCTCTCTCTCTGTGTGTGTGTGTGTATTCTGCAACTTGATACAAAAAACAACAATAATCCCAAAACACATTTATCAAACCTGCTCTTAAAGGAAATTTTCTGTAGGTCTCCCCTGCTTGTTCACTCCCCCTTTCTCTCTGCCTGTTCTTTCTGGATTAATTTTTAAAGTGCATGAATGAGTAGTCTGTTTTAGGGTTTTGTTTGTTGCTGCCTAGCCTCCACCACCACCCCACTCCCCACACAACACGTATGGCTCAAATCAGCTGACTGAGGAAGAGTGGGCAGCCTTGAGAAAGTCCACAGAAAACCTTGCCTCCCCACCATCACTCTCTGGTCATATCTAACAGGCTTTGGGGGATCTAGAGCCAGGAAAAGGACACTTATTGATACCAAGACCTTGGAGGCCATAGGAGATTATATTTCCATGAGGCATCCCAAAGTGATTTTCAATCTGTGACCTAAGCATGCAACAAAAGAAGCAGAAACCCCTTTTTCTCTGGCAAGCATCTGAACTGGTCCATCAGTAGCCTCCATTTCTGCATCCTAGCAGGATATGATGTACTTTAAACAGAATGGAGTTTTAGGTGATGTAAATTGTAGTGCAGAAGATACTGTCATCAAAATGCTGTTGTTACTACTACTACTACTACTACTACTGTAATAAATAAACAAACAAACAAACAAACAAATAAATAAATAAATAATATAGCAAAATAACAACAACATTCTGCAAGGAGCTCAGTTTGGTACATGTGTTTCTCCTGGTTCTCATTTTATCTTCATAGCAACCTTGTGAGTTAGGTTCAGCTAGGAGACAGTGATGGGCCCGAGGTTGACCAGTGAGCTTCATGAATTAAATGTTTTTCGCTCTACCCACATACCCACTGGGGATTTGTGATGGCAAAAGCAATATGCATTCTATGCAGCTCTCCTCCCATCCCAAATGAGTTTGTGTGGTCAAATTTAGCAGCATTTTCATACTTATTTTAATAGGTCAGACACCCAGATGTGAAACACATGTCCTTGGAAGCAAATCAATAGGGAATAACTTTAAAGTAAAAGCGGGATCTGATGCAAAGCAACCCAGGTCAAGCTACCAAGCCTTTAAGTTGCCCATCTGTGCAAATTTTATATCATGGTAGCTGAGCACAACTGGATTGCTTTGAGAATAAACAAAATAAAGACTGATTTTTTTTCCCATATTGAAAAGTGCAATATGAATAAAAGATACAATAATAAAAATTGCATGGCTGCCTGATAAATATTAACTTAATAATAATTTACAAAATTAAGTAGGGTTCGAGAAATAATACTAGCTTCATTTTCCTGGATGGCATCTACAATCATCCCTGTTTCAAATTCATAAGGTACAGCCACACACACACATACGAAAACAAACACACACACACCAATAAAAACCAACAAACCGTTGCCTCTGTCTTCACAAAGACACTTAGCATCCCCCTCCCCCTCCCCCCTTTGCAATGTGCTTCTCTGTTTTAAATTATAATTTGCAGGGAATACATTCGTGCATTCAAATTCAAGGCAAAGTTACATTGTGTGTTTCCCAGTTGTCAATTACAAACGGCTGGTCCAAAGAGGAGCTGAACCCTGCTTAAAGTCGCTGTAACAGCCAACATCATCTCTGAGGCTGCCTCTTAAACGGGGGAGGAAGAGGGAGGGAGGGAGGGAGGGAGGGAGGGAGAGAGAGAGAGAGAGAGAGGAGAGAGAGAGAGAGAGAGAGAGAGAGATTGTGCTCAAAGAAACATATGTCGTCCCAAGATTTATTTATTTTTTAAACCGAACGAAAGAAAAGGATCGTTTTGCACAATCTCATGTGAAATTGACTGTATTAGCTTAACTAGCCCTGTCTGGGAAAGGGAAATTTGCAACCCATGCTTTAAAAAAGAAAGGAAGAGAGGAGGCGGAAGAAGAAATGCAAACAAATAAACCAGGAAGACTCCACTAGGATGACCCCAAGGAAACCGAGCATCTAACCTCTTTAACAAGAAGGCATTGCCCTGTCGAAAAAAAAGGGTGTGAGATTCTCCTTTCTCTCTCTTCGCCAGCAAAGATGGAAACCTTAGGAGGGCCTGTCAGCTGACTACAGTATAGATACGAGCGTTTGCTATATATTAGCCTCAATATTGTTTGAGAGAGGACATTGACAGATTTCTTAAAACAAAACAACAACAACAACAACAACAACAACAACAACAAATTTCACATAGGACTGAAAGGGCGGCTGGGAATTTGAACGCAAAAGTCGCCTAGGTGTCTAACCTTTAACCCTAAATAATAATAAACAACAAGAAGTATTTTTAAAAGAGCAAGGCCGTAAAGCATATTGGAAGGGGGGGGGCGGGACCGAGAAAGTTGGTTTTTTTTTATTTTTTTGTAAAGTTTCCCGGGTTTCTTTCTTTCTTTTTTTGTTTTAACACCACACAAATAACGCAACTTCTTTTAACCTGTAAAAATGTTTTATTCAGACCTTTTGTGTGTGTGCGTCTGTACAACAATAAAATATTGCGTCAATATAAACCCCCCCCTTGACTAAAAGTGGTTGACAATCAAACATCACAAGCGAATCGTTTTATGTTTACGCCTTCCTTCCCTGGACAGCCGCTTCGAGTATATATATATATATAATTATTTTTCTGACCTTTTTTTTTTAAACATAATGAGGAATTTATTGAAAATAAATAATTGTCGGCAACTGCGATAGGCAATTTGGAATAAAATAGTTGAAAAAGCAACCTTTAATGAAAATAGCGTTTATTATACATCAGTTACTAAATGAATAATCTAAATGATCTTTTTTTTCCCTTTTAAATTAATAACTTCCCAAAAAAACGTTTAGAATATACAAAACTGTACAGGTATTTTCTTTTTCTTTTTTTCCTTAATATAAAGTTGGCAGAAAGCGGGGCCTTCAATGTTGGGATATTAAGCGCATATTCAGGCTTGCCAGAGAGAAAATATGGAAATGAACATTGTTATGCTTGGAAACAATTTGGATTGAAAACGGGGGCGGGAAATGTG
This sequence comes from Darevskia mixta, assembly GCA_034641385.1. Lineage (NCBI taxonomy): Eukaryota > Metazoa > Chordata > Lepidosauria > Squamata > Lacertidae > Darevskia > Darevskia mixta. Next base: position 5,576,633 of record JAWWNH010000061.1, on the reverse strand, counting down.
GGGGGGGGGATCCTTTTCCATAATTAAACTCGCGTTGTTTTTGCATCGTTCCAGAGCTTCAAATTTGCAACCCGGGCTCCTTTCATATTATATCGATAGGTGTGTCAGACAGAGTAGTGATGGATGGGTGGGCACAATACCCTGGATTTTTTTAGTAGTATAACTATATATATCTATATATACTTAGATGTCTGTAAAGCACCCAATACAAACAACTGCGGTGCCTCGTTGTGCCAGGTTTCTGTGTGTATTCGCTTAAGACATGTATACGTGTAAAATATACACATTGTGGTCCTGCCTAGGTGTCCGTAGACAAACAATGGGCAATGCGTCTGTTTGTACAGCGTGTTTGTGTGTGCCTGCACACCCCTATAATGTGCGCCTTTGTAAACACACACGTCCACAAATGGAGGGGAGCTATTTCCAGTGACAGGCATGAAAGGGGAGGGGAGAATCTACAAGCAAAATAGCATTTTATTTGCTTTGGGGAAACTCTTTTTTTAAAAAATACAACTTAATAACAAAACGCTTTTGACCAGATCTGCAGCATATCAGTAAAAAGCACAACCCAATTCCTTACTGCCTTTCCCACCCCCCTCGACCCAACCACCTCCCATACCCATTATTAATTTCAATCCTTGCTGTTTTCCTTTTGACTTTTGATAAGAAACGCGGGCAAACCGATTTATTCCGAAGCTAAGCGTTGGACGGGAAATGTGTTTGACTGCAGACCGTAGCTCCAGGGGCCGACCAGGATGGATGCAGTCGTGTGTGTGTATATATATATATATATATATAACATTGTCGAAGAGCTAGAGACCAGGGAAAGGCCGGGCCTTTCAAACATATATAAGTTATTCTGGTGATGTTTCCATGTTCGATCTTTGTTTAGACAAGCCAAAATCAGGCACGGGATGGATGGGGGGGATATGGGGGGGGGGCGAGTAGGAGGCTTCTTTTAGAGAATTTCCATGTTGACGTTATATATTCTGAAAGTTATTTAAATATATCGGAAAGGGCGGGACAAGGAAAGGTTGAGAAAATCAGATTTTCTGACTAGTCATCTCTTGTTTTCTGCCTTCGGGGCTTAGGAAAGAGGGGTTCCAGATTCCACCCCCCTCTAATGGGGGCTGGGAAAATTAGAATACATTTCCCCCTGCTTCCCCCCACCCTTTACAGAAATTCAGTGATCTGCAGGGGGGAGAGGGGAGGAGGAGCTGATCAATGGGGTTCCTCCAATTTTAGGTCACAAATGTTACCTACAGGTTGTACTGTAACACCCCCGGCCTTCGGAAGGCCGCTATACAGAAAGTCTGGTTTAGGAACGAGCAAAGCCAAGTCCAGCCAAGCTAAAGCAAAAACAAAAAAAATATATACCCCAAAACCTGAAATACATCGGATCAGACCAAGGCGCTGAAAGGTTATTCATAGGCACGTTTTGTGTATATATCTATATGGAAAGAGATAGACAATGCATTTGTTTTGTTGTCTTCCTATCGGAGATTTTTTTTTTTTTAAAGCCTTGATGTTTACCACAGAAAATCGGCGAGGGGATGGGGGAGGTTGAGAGATAGAGAAACAGAAGAAAAACAAAATAAGTATAGACATATAAATAAGTATATGTGCTGCCCCGGAATAAGCAGGGGGGGTAATGACGGGGGGGGAGGAGGTATGTATAATAAACTATTCTTTTCATTTTCTTAATGTCGTGGCCGGGTTGATGTTGTCCTGAAGGGTTGATGAAGGTAAAGTTACTGATATAATAATAATAATAATAATAATAATAATAATAATAATAATAATCCTGGTTTGGGCAGGGGCAGGAGGAGAAAAAGAAGAAGAACGCAAGAAAAAGGAGGGCGAGGAGGGGGGGGATGAATGTCACACCCATAGGATCCGCGCCGCTGCCCAGTTCCCGAGTGGGTCCTTCATAGTCAAAGATCGTGGCAGGAGGCGTCTGTTTTCACGCTGTGAGAGTAAACCTCGTGCGGCTGCGGCGGGTCCCCTGGCGGCGTCATCCTCTTCTCCTTTTGCCGTCTGTTGCAAAACCCAAACCCTCACCACCTCCTTCTCCAGCTGGAGGCTGTCCGCCAGAGACGAGATCTCCTGGGCCGCCGGCTTGGGGCACTTCAAGAAATGCGTTTCCAGGACCCCTTTGACACTCACCTCGATGGAGGTCCGCTTCTTCCGCTTCCTGCCCTGAGCCGCGATCTTGTCGATGCTGGTGGGGCTCCCGTCGAGGAGTCGGCCTCCTCCAGCCACTTGTTCAGCAGAGGTTTGAGCTTGCACATGTTCTTGAAGCTCAGCTGCAGAGCCTCGAACCGGCAGATGGTCGTCTGAGAGAAGACGTTCCCGTACAAAGTGCCCAGCGCCAAACCCACGTCCGCTTGCGTGAAGCCCAGCTTGATCCTCCTTTGTTTGAACTGCTTGGCGAACTGCTCCAGCTCGTCCGACGTCGGTGTCTCCTCGTCCGAGTGGTCCTGGCAGTGGTGCGAGCCCAGGTCGCCGTGGTCCGGGGTGTCCCTCTAGCACCTGGTGCATGGCCTGCGGCGTGACCGAAGCCGGAGGGGGCGTCGAGACCCCCGTGGTCCAACATCCCGCTGACCGTGAAGCCCGCTTGAGAGTAGACGTTCAAGGGAGGAGGCGGAGGCTGCCCGCTCGACGTGAGCGAGGAATTGTGAGCCGGGCTGGCGCCCCAGGCGCTGGGGGTGGCTGGTGTGGTGGGGCGAGTGGTGGCTAACGTGAGGCGAGCGGTGGTGGATGATGGCCCCCAGCTGCAAGTCTTCCGCCCTGGCTTCACGTCGGGCTGGTCCAGAGGGCTGGCGGTCAAGGTGGACGACCAAGGGCCTGCATCGCTCAGGCTGGTCACCCCAGTGGTGCCCCAGAGGATGCCCATTGCTGGGGACCCCTTGCAAGTAGTCACTTTGGAGAAGTTTCCTGGGTGGTTCCGGAATGGGCTTCCTTGCTGCATCCCCGCCGATTCTGCGTGGACCAAAGAGCTGGAAGTGAGGATGCTATAGGGATTCGACGCCGCAGTAGCCATGCTTGATGCTCAGGATTCCCCCTACTAGTTATAATGTGGCAAAGGGAGATGCGTTCAGCCTTTGACATCTACCCAGCCTAAAGGGAGCCAAATCAGCAACCGCATGCTGACGGGCAGCCCCGGCGGCCAATCCGAGAGCCTCTTCCCGCCGGGAAGTGGGCGCCGCAACCAATGAGGGTTCGCCAAAGAGGCTGGCTCTGAGCCCGTCCAAAAGGTGGGGGGGAATGGAGAGAGAGAGAAAGAGGGAGACGAAGAAGCTTGCAGGCGGAGAAGGGTTAAAACGAGGGAGTCTGGAAGCAGGAAGTGAATCAATCTTCAGGTTCCATTGGCTGCCGCGAGCGGGCTGCCCACGATTCAGTAGGTTAACCCTTTCGGCCGCTGCAGGACAATATCATTTATTTCAGCCCACCCACCCCATCTGCCCCTCTGCCGCCGCTATTTCATTTTTTAGATCCTATTAGGAGGAGAAGAAAGGGAAAGAGGTGGGAGGAAGGGAAAGGAGGAGGCAAGGGAATGCGAGGGCATGGTTTAAATTTGTATTGATTAATTCCAGGTATAGACCCCTTTCCTGGAAAACTTGGGAGGGGGCAGGCGAAGGGAGGTTAAATACCCACCTTCAAGACGGACAGCTTCTCCTTAACACAATCTATAGACGTCTCCCCACAATACCCCCCCCCCAAATCCCTCTTAACATTTTGAAGTCAGTCTGAAAGCAACTGGGAGATTAAGGGGTTGGGGTAGCGGGGGACAACAACAAAATAAACAAAACTGTCTCGAGTCAATCTCCCCGGCGCCTCAAAAGTTACACCTTGCCTAGGAAACTTCGTATGTGAGAGAGGGAATATCAGACGAACACTTATCCGGGACACATATTGCATACATGACACTGTTGTCATACTTTTGGGTATGTTGCATACTCATACACACAGAGAAAGAGAAATGAAACATCTCTCTCTCTCTCTCTCTCTCTCTCTCTGTGTGTGTGTGTGTGTGTGTGTGTGTGTGAGAGAGAGAGAGAGAGAGAGAGAGAGAGAGAGAGAGAGAGAAGCTAGTTTTCAGAGATTCATTTGTCTCCTTTCCACTGAGCTGACTGGTTGGTAAATCAGCAGTTAACCCGTTGCCTGATTGAAATGCAAATCCTGCCTGCCATTCGCCTTAAGTTGGGTGGTGCAAAGTTTGCTTCCACAGTCGCCCTGGTCATCCGGACGCTTGGGCTGCCTCCTCTCCACCTCCCACCCCTCCCAGCAATTGGGAAACCGCGCGCTCCCTAACAACAAGCTCTGCAACTTTCCAAGCCTCTCGGAGTCTGTGACAGAAAAGCACACAACTTGTGGTGGCGCAACAGCAGGAGAGACGCACGTCTTGCAGCCCCGGGTGCCAAGAAAACCCCTCTCCTCCTTCCTAGATACACTCAGGAGGTTATAGTGGCTTCGTTTCTCCACGCCTTTCCAAAATACAGAACACACACACGCAAAATCTGGCAAACGGTTTGAATAAATTAGAATTGTTTTCTGCTAACCCTAACTCTCCCTTACCTTTGACATAAAGCTGTAAGGTATTGCTGTATATTTTATAAGCTTATTCCTGAAAACGTGGCTTTAGGTAATAAGGAGGAATGTCAAAGCATAAAAATAGGGGAAACAATGAGAAATAAAGGGGGGTGGATGGAAGGTTGCTGCTCTTTCCCCCCTTAATGTTCCTTTTCAGTCTATTATGTCAATAATAACAATGATAACAACAACAATAGCAACAATGCAGTCTGTTGTGTGTTCCTCTTGCAAATGCTTTAGCTGGAGAGCAGAAATCGGAGCGTTTAGATTTTGTTGCAGTACTCCAGCTGAGAAAATTAAACCCTAATACATTCGAAAAGAAAAGAACAAGGATCTCCGAAGTTTTTTTTTTTAATGACCTTTCCGTGCATAATTTCGGAGGTAACCTAGCTGCATAATTATATTTGCACTTACAGAACGCTGCATCACAGTTCCCTTATTGGTTTGAAATTCCATTAAATATATTGCAGGAGCTCCTAGGTTAAGCTTGATTTAAATTTGCATACATTTTCATATATTTAGCAGAAATAAAAGAAGGGCTTGCAGCTACCCGAAAGTCATTAAGGCATTAAGTTCTCTAGGAAGACAGATCTGGAGAAAAATTCAAGAAAATGAAAATATCGCCCTAAACAAGGTGAGCTTTTTTTTCCTTCCACATCTCTCTCTCTCTGTATCCTGTCCTTCTCTCTCTCCCTCCCTCCCTCTCATTTTGAGCTGCACCTTTTCCTTTTCCTTTTTTAAAATATAGGATAAAACAGCTACTGGTAATTTTTCAGCAGTTTCCCAAGTCTAGATCAATGGATAGGAAATCTGAATGCAAGATTTGTTCGCTTTCATACTTTTTTTGGTTAAAGTTTGAAATAAAAGTTGAATAGGTTTTTATATATTGAGGAAGTTGGGAAACTTCATTTTTATTTTTATTTTTTTAAAAAATATTTTCCTGATTGCTGGGGGGGAGGTGTACTGGGAGACGATACTGTGGTGAAGAGGCTCTGCCGTTTTGGTTTCGACAGTCTTTTCTTCTTCTTTGAAGCGTGGAAGCAATTTTTGGGGAAAGTACAGTTACTGGCAATTGAGGGTCCACTTACTTCCTCGCGTGGTAGACTGTGGTCCTTGCTGGATCCGTAAAATAATCTGTAAGAAATGGTGTGTGTGTGTGTGTGTGTGTGTGTGTGTGTGTGTGTGTGTGTGTGTGTAGCTGTAGAAGCAAGACTATTCTCCCCACTGGGGTGGGAGAATAATTTGAAAAGACAGAAAGGGCCAGATTTTTTGCGCGCGCGGGGTGGGGGTGGGGAGTGGGGAATCTGTAGAAAGGCAGGAATGAAACCCAGCCAGCCTAATACGATATTGAAAATCGGATCCACTCTATTTCTGATGGTCTATTTAGAAAGCTAAATAAGTGAAAGTGGAACCTAACCTAACCAAACACAAAACAACCTTCGCCCTCTCTTTTGTACGATTTTTAAACCAAACTTTCATCGTATCAGGGGTGCCTTTACAAGAAGAGGAGGGAATCGTAAAGCAGTTAGCTATTACCAACAGCGATCCGCAACACAGTTAAGCAGCACTGTTGCAAACTGAGGGTGATGTCCGATGCAACGCTAAGGGAGTAAATGTAACCGAACACAATAGAGGGAACGGAGAGAGAGAGAGAGAGAGAGAGAGAGAGAGAGACTGCATGTGATTGTTCTGTTAGGCTGCAAGCTTGCTTGGGAGAAGAAGCAGTATTGAACACCGCAGGGATTTACTTCTGAGTAAGCGCGCCTAGGGTAGACTAGTTTCTCTTCCACCACCACCCATACCAATTGACTTGGAAGGTCAATCCTTTGACAGCAGGCCCGCGGGGGTGCGGGGGTCTTCTCTTTACTCCCAAACCAACTCATTTTGAGGATGCTTGAGAGGTCTAAGTGAGGCAACCAGGAAACCCACTAGAAGCCTTTACCTCCTTGACATGTTTGGGGATCGCCGGGGGGGGGGGCGAGGAGGGATCGATTATCTTTTTCTTCCCTCCTCACTCGAACTTCCAAATGAACTTGGCTAGGAGCGCGCTTTCTGACCAAGCTTTAAAAGTGGGGGAAGAAAACCTCCCAGAAACAGGCCTGGTGAAATCAAGCTCAGGAAATGGCTTTGTTTTAGACCAATATAATAAATAATGTTAAAAAAAATCAAAATGTGCAGGCATGATACAGTATCATGTTTTGCCTCAGATTAATGGGAAGATATCCTTGGTTTCTCTCTCGCGCTCTCGCTCTCTCTCCACCCCCCCCTCCGCCTCCACACTTTCTCTTTCTGGAGTGTTTTTTATCCGCTTGGAGTTGCACCCCTCCCCTCCCCTTTCGCTTTTGCCTCCTAATCTGCTTGAGAGGGTTTCTTTAGCGCTTTCCTGTCAGTCTAACTTCCCGAGTGTAACAGATGCTGCTCTCAGGCGCTCCTTTCTGCTGCTCGGCTCTATTCAGCTCCGCATATTTCTCCCCAGGATCCAGGTTTCCATAGAGAGAAGCATAAAGGGGAGAGCGGAGCCGCAAATCCATCGCCCCATGCAGAATAAAAGGACCTTATTCAATAGACCCGACCCCGTCTGAACATGAGAGAGTTTTACTTTTTAAGGACACGCAGAGTAACTGTTGCAAGAATTTGTCACTTATTTTTCCCTCTCCCCCCATAGACTCGAGAGAGAGAGAGAGAGACCTTTTTTTTTTTAAAGGAGGAATGAAAAGGAATCAAATCTGTGTTGTTATTATTATTGCCATCATAATTGTTAATACGATCGTTTTCTTCTTTTAAAGCCCGTTGGGCTTCTCGGACTCTCCCCACCCCCCACAACCGCGGCCCACCGCCAACCAGAAATAACTTTATTTTCATATCTAATCCCAATCCCCCTCTCCTCCCCCACCCAACCCCGCTTCGGTCACTTCATGGCAGGGATAAAGCCCGAGTAAGAATAGCTCTAGGGAAAAGAAGAAGAAAGAAATATCCCATTTTGTTTGGAGGCAAAAGAGAAGTTGCTATAGAAATAGAGCGAACCAGCGAGAGAGAGCCGGTTTCTGTTTGTTTATATGATTATTTGTTTGTTTGTGTTGAAAGTGAAGAGGTGTCTGTAAAATAAAGTCCTCTTCTGGCTCCCTCTCGCTTGCCCCAAACACACACACTTGACAGTCCAAGCTAAACAAACAAACAAACAAATTCTCAGCTCGCACTGTTGCTGGGACACCCCCCTCCTTAAGCACACTTCCGTGTTGCTTTTTAAAGGTGCGTAATATTCTTGCGCGGGGGAAAGGAGTATATCGGATTAGAAGACAAGTTGCCAGCGAGCGAGGTGGTCACGAAGCTTGATCGCGCAATTCCACTGAACTCAGCGGGCCTCACTCCCAGGTTAAGTGTCTATAGGATTGCTGCGTAAAACTTGCAGTCCTGAGCATGCTTACTTCTCAGACTTACTTCTGAGTAAACCCGAATAGGCTAGAACTGAGGTTTCCATTCTCTCCCCCCCCACCTCTCCTGGAGGTGTGTATGACTTTTAGAACGCGATCCTATGCACATTTACTTGAAAGGAGCAGTCTAAAGGGATCTTGATCATATTGTAGATGGGGTGCCCAGATTAGATGGGGTGCACAACAGATTTTTTATCAACGGATAGGAAATCCCTTCTTGTTACTACTGTGAGCGAGTGTCTGCGGGGGGGGGGTGTCTGCGCGCGCGAGAGTTATATATTTACTGCAAATCACTGGAGGCGGTTCATAATGCAAAAAAACAAACAAAAAACAATTCCTCGCAATCTTAAAGGCTGCAATCCTCTGCGCCTTTACTCCAGAGTAAGGCCTGCTGTGTTACACACTCTTACCCGGAGTGTGTTTAGGATTGCAGCCGTTGAACTTGTGTGATCGATGACCCCAGAGGCGCTCTCTCTCATGCTGTGTTTTTCTCTCCTGCGGAAGAGAGGCAGATACTGAGAGTAACAGATTGCAATATAATTATAAGCCACACAATTGTGGGAGATATCATCTCTCTCGAGTCCCTCGAACCTCTCTTCCTCTCTCTTCCTAAGGAGGTGGGACACACGCACAGACGACCCTCGTCGCCTCTCTCTCTCTCTTCCCCCCAAACCCCTTCCTTGAAAATGCTTAGATTTTGGTGGTGGTATTTAGTTGCAACTTTTCCAGATACTGCTCAATTCCAAGAGCGAAGGCGCGGGATGTTGTTGAGGGCAAGGGGAAGGGGTCCCCCCCCCACTTCCAAGGGTGCAGTTTTGACTGTGCTTAATACAGCATGAAGCTGCGAGCGGTAGGCAGCGAGGCGAGGTCGCGACCTCTATAAAGAAAATTTCACCTTTTCGCCCAAGTTCGCTTTAGAGGCAAGGCTGGAACTTGTGAAGAGACGCTTGTGAAGAGACGTGTGTGTGTGTGCGTGCGTGCGTGCGTGTGTGTGTGTGTGTGAATGTGAGTGTGTTTGAGAGAGAGAGAACCCACCCGGAAAATAAGAGCATGGAAAAGGGACAGCCAAAAGGAGGCTGGGGAAGGAGGCTGCGAGAAAGAGTGAGAGTGTTTAACTGTTTCTTAAACAGGGGAGAGAGGTTTGTTTTTGTTTTCTTGTTGTCCCGCACTTTCCACAGGGCTAGAAAGGTTAGCCGCGCTCCAACCCCGGTACTCTCCTTGCAACAAGCGAAAGCAAGGTTTTAAAACGAAACCAGAGTTTGTTTGGGGGGGGAGAGAAAGAGAGAAGAGAGAGAAAAGGAGGAGCATTGGAGAAATATAATAGTCAATTAGCAAAAAATTGCTTTCTTTCTTTCTCATTTCTTCCTTCTCTCCCCCACCCCAAATCTTTTTTAGTCTCTGCTGTTTTTTGGGGAGGGGGAGGAGGCACCTTGCATTTTGCTCCTCTAGACTCAGATGCAGCAGCGGAGGAAGGGCAGGGGGGGGCGGAGAAGGGAAGGTAGAGTGTGGGGCAACAAGTTCGAAGATTAACCCCTTCCAGGAATCTTTGGCAATATCCCCTCCCCCCCTACTTCCCACTGGCGACAGAAGAGGCAAAGCATATTTCTGGGTGGGCGAGTTTTGTCACAGGTGTAAAGAGGTCCGAAGGAAAAATAGCAGTGGATGTTAATTATATAAGTCCAACAATGTGGTGGGGTAAGCAAATGTGTGTGTGTGGGGGGGTCGAGCTTCTTGTTTGTCCCTCCTAATCACTTCTAACCTCGATGGCGTTTGGTTGTATGCCCAGACATGAGCTGATTCTGCGTTCGGGATACTGGAAGAGGGAGTGATCATTTTGATATTATTATTGTTGCTATAGTGGCTGTTGTTGCATCTCCTCACCTTGGCAGAAGAAATTGCAAGGTAAATAAGATAGAATCTAATCTGCTCACCGCCCTCCCTCAAATTCCGCCCTCAACCCGCCAGTTTATTTCTGCCCCACCTCGCTGCTCGCGCGCGCGCGCGCACACACACACGTACTGCAAAACCAGTTTGTTTCCACTTCGTTCATCTCTCGTATGTACCTATCTGTGTTCCCACCTGAAAAGTTTGGATGTTCCTGTGTACTTTAGCAGAGGCGCGGAGGTTGTGGTTTGTTTTCAAATGGGACCGGCTCTAGCGGATTTAATTCGTTGGCTGGGGGAGTTATTTATTTATTTCACCCTGAAAATGGGGGTGCGCGCGCGCGCGTGTGTAGTGCGAAGGATCATTCGCGTGTATGAGCGAATTGGAGAGAGGGGTGGCTTCCACAAACAGTGCGATTTGGTCGCTCTTTAAATCGGATGCTGTTAATTTCCTCGCTTGGCCAGCTTTAGAAAACCCAGTTCGTTCGTTCGTTCTTAAACACATTTTACCAGCCTCTTTAATGCATAAATAAATAAATAAATACATTTTTTTAAAAAAATTAAAAAAGGAGGGAGGATGGGGGAAAGCTACTTTATAAGGTCATAGATGAATTCCAACAATCGACCAGCCTTAGTCCTGGTTTCTTCCTTAACATCCAAGTTCAGAAGCATCTGGTCGTGGGAACTTGACAGCCGTCTGAAACATTCCAGGGGTCCACAGCTGAGCCCTTGGACGGTAAATTGTGCTTAGAAGAATTCAGCTCCCGTCCCCTGTATCAATCCCTAGATATTACTAAAATGTTACTGAACATAAGACAGCTTATATCTAGTGCAATTTGCTTTCTAATATGCACACGGAGTAAGTTGCAATGGTAAAAGCGCTCAGGAAGTGACTACTGTAGTCAGAGCTGGCTCTTCAGTGTAACCTTGCCTGGATTTTTTTTTTAAGAGGCAAAAAATAATTCCCCTCTCCCCGAAAGGGATGACTTCGGGGCCCCTCGTCTTCAGCTGTGTCGCACTCAAGTCCTCAATACCCTTCGTCATGTTCAGAATTATGGACTTAGTCCTGAATAAGGGTGCAAAGGCTGCAGAACATTAGTAGACCCCGGATTTATATCCATAAAGGGACTCGTTTACCAACATGGTTTCTAAAAATCTCCCCTTTGGGTACCTTAACAAATTAGTACCGGGTAACAACAACAACTACAACAACAGTGTGCGTAAAATAGAGGAAGAAGTGTGTCTGTCATGCATACGAATTATATGTCCCAAATATATAGTCTCAGAAAATAGTGATATATTGGTTCCAATGAAAGTAGCTTCTATGTAAATGACTAATTTCTAAAGAGTAGATTTACGTCTATTCGGATGTAAATCTCGCAGTATTCTGTAGGGTGTGTGCTCTCAAGAACTGTGTTTAGGATGGGAGCCTTGTTGAGCTAACACAATCTCCTCTTTACTTAAGGGAAATGTTTAAGCTTTTCTCCCCGCCCCTGTGTTGAGTTTTAAAAATAAATAATCCTACAATTGCAATAGGGAGAGACTGTGTGTAGGAACCGAAAGGGGAGGAGAAGCGGGGGGGGGGATTTTCTCGAGCACAAATCAAGACAATGGATCTTCTGCGCTGGAAGAGGCGGCAGATCTCAAACAAAAGCTTGATGAACGGAACAGACAAAAACGCAACGTTCCATTCAGGGCTCCCCTTTTGCCATGTTGTCTCACAGTTTGGAAAATAGCAGCTCTCCAAATTAATAGTCCGCTTTGAATGGGCGGGGCCTGAGCGTTCCACCGATTTAGGCCTCCTGCCGGGATGTGATATGGCTCCACCTTCCTCAAGGTGGTTCTACTTTTAAATATTTTCCACCCTGTCACCATGAGGACTAGCAACTTCTTTTCGCAAAATATAAAATCGCTGTTTCTTGTTCGCGCGAGGCTGTGTGTTTTAATTCGAAAAGGGTGTTCCGTGTACATTTGTGCGGGCTGTAAAAAGGGGGTCTGTATCCGTTTGTTAGTGGCAATTGGATGGCATCTGTCTGGCTTGGGAGACAATGGAAGAGTGCGCCTTCGTGGGTGAAGTCAGATCGTTGGAGAGTTACACCAGATTCAGTAGCAGTCATTCTCATTAGTAGCTGGTGGTGGGGTGGGACGACTGTCTCCTTCACATTGAAGTTGTTGGCTTCCTGGAGGCGTCTGGCTGGTCCCTGAACAGGATGATCGACTAGATGATCCGATCGAGCAGGGCTTCACCACTACTACGGTAGCATTCAGTACACAACGCACATCGCGAGAGTTTTCACTTAAATTCGTCTCACTTGTGGGGCTTGTAAGCCTGGATGGAATTGCGGCCCCAAAGCACCCACCAGTCCATTTTAAGTCCAACCTATTTTTTATTTTATTTTATTGGAAGAGGGGGAGAGCCGGGCACCAGTGAAGCCACTAAAGAGAAAGCGAAGTTTTTGCCACGGGTGGGCAAAAGAACCGTCTTTCCTTGCGTCAAAATCGACTAGCCACTTTACCTAGGCTGGGGACAACATGATGGGCTTTTTTTCTTGAGAGACATGACCGACACCTCTAACCACCTGCCCAAGCTCGTCACCCTTCCTTCCCTCCAGGGACATGACTTGCTTCTTTCTTTTCCTGCTGTGGATCTGCTCCTTTTCTTCTGCAGGTGTTTTTCTAGATACAAGGGAAATCAAACCCCTCAAAATCTAGAACCTCGTGTCATTTTCCAGTCCGCTCCCACCCCACCCCAATCCAAGTGACGGTGTGCTCTTTTCACACCCACCGAAAAGCAAAATTGGGGGAGGGGGGAAGAAAGAAAGAAAGGGGTGGATGTAGTTTGTAAGCTTCACCTCTCGGTAGCACTTACCTGGTGTCCTGGACACACTTTCTTTCGCCGTTGACTGTTGCCCTCGTGATTTGCAGTAAACTCCTGTTACGAAGCCAGTTTACGCCCTTGAGCGGTTATGGTAGCCCGCTACACCTGCGGAGATCTCACTAGTCTGTCTCTTTGCCATCAAATATCTGTTGTCTTAAAGTGTAGCATCTCTCTCTCTCTCTCTCTCGCGTGTGTGTGTGTGTAAAAAGAAGACTCGACGAGTATCTATCTATCATCTATTTTCGAACCTCATGTCATTGTACGCATAATTTAACAATACAACAATCCTTGCATGCTTATCGTACCGCATCTAGAGGCCTGAACGTGTTCCATATTCTTATACAGGTTTTTTTTTTGGGGGGGGGATGGCATTCCTGGATTGCACGGATAGGCAGCCCTAGAGAAAGGTGGAAATATTTCAGATTAAAAAGGGTGTTAGAGGAAACTAATGGTTAAGGGGAAGGCATGACGCACCCCCCACCCTTTACAAGAGCACACACTTAAAGAGCGACCCTAAACATGCTCGCTCAGAAGAAAGGGTCTCTAAATTCACGGGGTTGCCCGTCCTGACTGGGCTTTCCTATACAGTACAATGTCTAGGGTACTTCACCTACTCATAAAATATATCTAAGAAGTGACTCCTGCTTATTTCATTGGCATTTTCTCCCAGCTGGGCGTTTATAGGATTGTAGCCTAGGATGCCTAAGTCAATTTTAGATGGAATCTTACGCCCACTTACTTGGCTGTCAACCTCAGTGGGATTCAGCGCGCATAAGAATGTGTAGCCTAAGAGGTGTAAGTCAGTTTTAAATGCAATCCTATATCCACTTACCTGGAAGTGGATCCATTGGATTTCCTTCTGAGCAGACCTAAACAGGATTGCCCTATGAGTGTATTTAGGATTGGAAGAACTACCAGTATGCACATTCACCTGGATGATGTGATGCTTATTGATATTAAAATAGGTCTTTTTCTAGCCAAAAGGACTTTCTTTCAAGTAAGGCCGTCATCCTATGCATAGTTTTACCTGGAAGGAAAGCCAGTGGGTCTTGCTTCCGAATCAACATGGGTTTAGGGCATTTAGGGTTGCAATCTTTCAGTTGGTGATGTGCTGGGTATCTTTTTTAACCCATCCTCGTTCACTGGGATTCAGTGGAACTCTGAAAGAGCGTTGCTATATCCTCATTCGTACTTAATACCGGTAGTAACTCCATTGAACTCAGCGGGACTTCTTCCCGAGTAAACACGCGAGAGTGTCGGGCTGCTGCACAGGCAATTACTTTGAATGTGAGTTGGGTGGTTGATCTGTCAGACACATTTTGATCGAATTATCCAATTTTAAAGGAGTAAATTGGCTTCTCCTAGTTGTTCCAGTCTCACCTCCAGCCCTTTCCTTGCCTTGCGAAGTAGGGACCTAAACTGTGCTCTTAATAGGGTCTGAGAACAGCAAGTTTGTTTGTTTTTGTTTTAGGAGCGGGATAGGTGTATCCCGTTCAGTTGTGGAAGGAGATTATAAAGCTTTTGTTTTTGTTTTGCATTTTTAGAAAGTTTAAGGGGGGGGATGCTTTCTTCCTTTCCCCTGTTCTCTCCTCCGTTTAGGATTTTACTTTTACTTGGGTGGGAAGAGGAATCGAGATAAGAGAAGTAAATTTTATTGTTGTTGTTGTTCAGTCGTTCAGTCGTGTCCGACTCTTCGTGACCCCATGGACCAGAGCACGCCAGGCACGCCTATCCTCCACTGCCACTCGCAGTTTGGCCAAACTCATGTTGGTAGCTTCGAGAACACTGTCCAACCATCTCATCTTCTGTCGTCCCCTTCTCCTTGTGCCCTCAATCCTTCCCAACATCAGGGTCTTTTCTAGGGAGTCTTCTCTTCTCATGAGGTGGCCAAAGTACTGGAGCCTCAACTTCAGGATCTGTCCTTCTAATGAGCACTCAGGGTTGATTTCTTTAAGAACGGATAGGTTTGATCTTCTTGCAGTCCATGGGACTCTCAAGAGTCTCCTCCAGCACCATAATTCAAACGCATCAATTCTTCGGCGATCAGCCTTCTTTATGGTCCAGCTCTCACTTCCGTACATTACTACTGGGAAAACCATAGCTTTAACTATACGGACCTTTGTTGGCAAGGTGATGTCTTTGCTTTTTAAGATGCTGTCTAGGTTTGTCATTGCATTTCTCCCAAGAAGCAGGCGTCTTCTAATTTCGTGACTGCTGTCACCATCTGCAGTGATCATGGAACCCAAGAAAGTGAAATCTCTCACTGCCTCCATTTCTTCCCCTTCTATTTGCCAGGAGGTGATGGGACCAGTGGCCATGATCTTAGTTTTTTTGATGTTGAG
The DNA here is from genome assembly GCA_034641385.1 of Darevskia mixta. Taxonomy (NCBI): domain Eukaryota; kingdom Metazoa; phylum Chordata; class Lepidosauria; order Squamata; family Lacertidae; genus Darevskia; species Darevskia mixta. Next base: position 5,561,506 of record JAWWNH010000061.1, on the reverse strand, counting down.
CTTCAGACCATATTTTGCGCTCTCCTCTTTCACCCTCATTAAAAGGTTCTTTAATTCCTCCTCACTTTCTGCCATCAAGGTTGTATCGTCAGCATATCTGAGGTTGTTGATATTTCTTCCGGCAATCTTAATTCCGGTTTGGGATTCATCCAGTTCAGCCTTTCGCATGATGAATTCTGCATATAAGTTAAATAAGCAGGGAGACAATATACAGCCTTGTCGTACTCCTTTCCCAATTTTGAACCAATCAGTTATTCCATATCCAGTTCTAACTGTAGCTTCTTGTCCCACATAGAGATTTCTCAGGAGACGGATGAGGTGATCAGGCACTCCATTTCTTTAAGAACTTGCCATAGTTTGCTGTGGTCGACACAGTCAAAAGCTTTTGCGTAGTCAATGAAGCAGAAGTAAATGTTTTTCTGGAACTCTCTAGCTTTCTCCATAATCCAGCGCATGTTTGCAATTTGGTCTCTGGTTCCTCTGCCCCTTCGAAATCCAGCTTGCACTTCTGGGAGTTCTCGGTCCACATTACTGCTTAAGCCTGCCTTGTAGAATTTTTAGCAAAACCTTGCTAGCGTGTGAAATGAGCGCAATTGTGCGGTAGTTGGAGCATTCTTTGGCACTGCCCTTCTTTGGGATTGGGATGTAGACTGATCTTCTCCAGAAGATCAATTTTATTGTTATGTTATATCAATGTATGCGGCGCTTAAAAGGACCTCTGTCCCTAGGAACTTACAATCTCATTGAGACACGAGACGGGGAGACACAGTGGAAAGCCAGTTAAACTTGAAACTCTTGGTTTTTCTAAACTGATGGTCGAGCCATTCGAAACATCTTAGGAAAAAGTGCTATTCCAATGCAAATCCACTGCAAATTCTACCGAAGCCGATTGCTACGTTACACGCGCACACCCACAGCCAAAATCAGCTTTGCTGGAAGAAATTTCTTTTTACCAGTTTTAAGATTAGTCCTTCTAGTGATAGGCAGTAGGCACCTTTCAGGGAAATGGGTGCATGGTCCAGGGTGTTTGTGCAAGGAATCTTAAGTACGCTTCACTTAACTTGCAAATGAAAACCAGTGGGTTTTCAAGGCTTGGGGTGTTCGCTGGGAGACAGAGGTTGCATTTCGTGCCCCCAAAAGGAGTTTAGGAGCTGGGTACTGTAAATCGGCAATCTCCGCTTCATAGCCAGGTCGACCAGCGCTTGGGTCGGCTTTTTAGGAAAGAGACCGATGGGATATCTGTTCATTTTGGATCTCTTCTACGTACTTCTTGCTCTTGGACACTTCCTTTTGTTATTTCTTCCAGGGATTAATTCGAGCTAGGAGGACTTACCGGGACACCGTTTTAGGCTATGAGCCAGACAGAGTGAGTGTCGTTGGCAGAGCTGCTTTTCCATGAATGAATGAATGAATGAATGAAATTATTTTTCCGCCAGAGAGTTCAAGGCATTTAATCCTCAAGCAAGCCAATGAAGTAGGTTAGGCTGAAGAGACAGTGACTGGCCCAAGGTCACCCAGTGGACTTCAGGCCTGAGACGTGACAAAGTTTAGTACCGTCGCAGGTGATCCAAAAGCCCTTTATCTTTACACCCACAGATTTAAGGGCGGGGGGTTGATCACAGAACTCTGTGAGAAAGAGAAAGATACTATGGACTCCACATATTTTACCCAAACATTCACAGATGGCTAACATCCATGTGCGTTCCATGTATTTACGCACCTATGTTTATGAGGGCATATACATAACTTGAGGGTGTGAAATGGATCAGTTAAAACAAAGCTTTGAAGAAATGTAATCTTTTATGAAGTTTGATCAGATTGCTCATTCCTACATGCAACCCACTATTTTAACCCTGTAGTACAGAAGGGGCAACATACTGTATACACATGTGAGCTTGATCTTGATGCCTGACAGTTGAATGTGAGAATTGAAGCCACATCCACAATAAACATCTGCCACACATTTAAGGCACTTAAGGTAAAGGTAAAGGGACCCCTGACCGTTAAGTTGCAGACGACTCTGGGTTGCGGTGCTCATCTTGCTTTATTGGCCAAGGGAGCTGGCATACAGCTTCCGGTCATGTGGCCAGCATGACCAAGCTGCTTCTGGTGAACCAGAGCAGCGCACGGAAACACACAGAAATTCTCAGAACTCTTAACAAACTTAAGTCCTCAGGATTCTTTGGATGGGAAAAGCCATGGCAGCTTAAAGTGGTTTGATATTGCTTCAAATGTATGGTGCAGATGAGGCCAGAACAAAGAGACAAGTCTGTGTTGCATGTGGAAATAGGATTGGTCTCTGTTGTGCTTACAATATTCCTAGTTTCCTAAAGTTCTCTCTTTCAAAGGCCAACTTTCTTTTATCACCATTATTACATGTAATGTTCTGTGGCCGATATTGCAAACAGGCACGGGAACTAAGCAGTAAGAAACCACAGGGCTTCTTCTAATTCTTCTTTTTAAAGAGAGCAGTTACCGAGGGACAAATAGGCAGTTCAATAAGAACATTTGGGCAGTTCAAAAATTCGAGCCATGCAAAAGTTGCCTTATGTTAGGTGATGTTAAAAGAGATTGAAAAGTCCAGCTTTTTGTAGAACTCCAGACCCTGTCGAAGACACTTCAGACTCCACAGCTACAGTTCCATGGAACAGTCACCGTTTTTTCCCCCCCAATGGGAAGGAAAGACACACTCTTTTACAGTAGTGTTGCCTAATTCCAAGTTCTGAGGACCTATTATATGCAGGCTTCTAAACATCACAGCATGTGACTCAAAGCAAGAGAGCATGTATGCACTCACACAGAAAATTCACTGGTGTGTTGCAGTGGTGTACATTTTGCAGGCACATTATAATCACATACCACTGGGCAGTTCTAAATTTCCCTTTTAAATAAAGCCCAACTCATAGGCATGTGGATCTAAGACCACCAGGTCCAAAAGAATGATTTCTAGGTGTGTGCCCTTATAAGGAATCAAAGTCCCAGCCCTCTCCCCCATTGCCTGCCTGCTTCTCCAAACTGTTTGGGGGGGGGGGAAGGCTAGTAGCAGCTAAGTAATTTGCAAGCCAACCTAGTGAATTAGGATGCTCCTCTCTCCATTTAATTTATGTTTTATAGTTGGTTTAGCCTTCTGATTTGATTGCCTTAGTAATGCCGGTTGCCTCCAGCTGCTGATGATACAGCTTTAATTCTGTTTTAAAGGTCATGTAAACATGTGCCTGTAGCAGAAGGAATGCAAATTCAATTCCTCTTCTTCCCCCCACCTCACCAGCCCCTCCTTTATTATGGTGCCTCCCTATTTGCTTGACAGCTTTTGCCTAAAAAAATTACAGGAGTGTGTGTGTGCGCGCATGCGCATGCATGCACGTGCGCTCAGTGAAAATCTCCTCTCTGTGTAATATCCATGTATAGAGGTATATGTCTCTCACATACAAATTGGTGGGCATCCTCTTTGTGAATGTGATATATTATAGTCTCACAGAAACACACACAAATCAGTGAATATCCTCTGTGTCAATGTGTGTGTAATGTCTCTATACAGGGATATAGCTCACACAAACACAACAAACAAACATCCTCTGTGTGTATGCATGTGTAATACGTGTCCCCTCCCACTAAATAAATGGAACCCCCTCTTTAGGAAAAGAAAAGGTAAAACCAGCCCTGCTTCCCAGGGCCAACACAAGACATGTGAGGGGAATGTCAAAATAATGCCCACCACTGCCAGGGGAAAAGGGGTAAGTGAAGACCTACATCAAAAACAAGAGGGGAATCAAGATTTACATAAGGATCTACTGCATCTGTGCATCCTGCCACCTGAGGCAGTTGCCTCTCCTTGTCTTATGGGTGGGCCCTTCCCCTTCCCCACCATACACATCTCTCTCTTTAAAAAAAATTAAGAACTCCTTTATTTTCCAGTTTCCAAAAATACATATAACAAACAATCCCCATATACCTTCCCCAAGAAACATCCCATGCATATATAATGTAAATAATACAGTCAAACATTAGGCAAGTTGGTAAATAGTTTAGAATTAATTAAATCAGTTAGGTGTCTTCCACGCTTCATCTTAACAGATTGTCCAACGTACTGGATAAACATGCACCATAGAGTTTCAAAATCATTTCTGGTCTTTGTGTTCTCTAAGATGCCTCTTAACCTTTTGCAAACAGCATGTTCCCACATACCTAGGAGAACACATAGTTTGGTGGAGATCATTATGGCTGCTCAGAAGGATTCGCCACCTTTTCTCTGCGACCCAGCTCCTGTCCTTTTTTAAAGCAACAGGCAAATGGACTTGCAAGTACGTGGAGAGGCAGTGTGGTGTGGAGAGGCACACCTGGGAAAACCCTGGTCCCAGTCTCCACTCATCCATGAAGTTCTCTGCATGTGGCATTGTGGGGGTTATTAATCCCCTCTGCCTCACAGGGTTGCTGTGAAGATAAAATGGGGAGGCAACCTTGCACTCCCTGGGAGGAAAGGTGGGACAGAACTGTAATAAAATGAAATGAAATGTGCAGAGGATAAATCTACCCATGAAGACAAGTCATGCTGGAACTGTACTATCTCCAAGATGGTCTCTGAATACCAGTCACAAGGGAACAATGGTGGGGGACAGCTATTGTGCTCATGCCCTCACTTGCGGGTTTCCCATAGGCATCTGGTTGCCGAGTGTGTGGGAGACAGGATGCTGCACTAAATGGGGTTGATCCAGCACTTTATTTATCCTTAGGCAGCTTGCAATGTATTTAAAATAAAATAGCTAACAGTACTGAAATTGGGCAAAGTCCCCCGCCACCTGCCACGTTTTGTAATGTTCCGAAACCACATTCACACCATACATTTAAAGTTCTATGACATTGCTTTGAACAGCCACGGCTTTCCCCAAAGAATTCTGGGAGCTGTATTTGTTAAGGGGGCTGAGACCTGTTACGAAACGCCCTCCCCGCAATTCCCCTCACAGAGCTAGTGTGAATTTCAATGGGTAGCTGTGTTTTGGTTCATGCATTTGTTCATGAAGTGCATATTAAGCAATTTCTCATTAAAATGCAAGGTCATTTTTTTCTTCTCCATCCCTGCTTCTGAGTAGACATTCACAGGATTGCATTGTCACAGAACCACCCATGTGCATGTTTACTCGGAACATAGCATTTCAGTGGGGTTTGCTCCCAGGTGTGCATTCAGAGCATTGCAATCTAAATTTGGGATTGCAGCCTGATTCTGGGCATATTTACTTAGCCTTTAGGTTGCAATTCTATGCACCTTTTTGTGGGATAAACCTCATTGTACATAAGAGGACTTACTTCTGAGTAAACATGTATAGGGTTGCAGTTTAAGCCCTTCTGCCCTCATGTGGAGTTTCTCGCTTTCCTGTAAGTGAGCATTGTTTTGCAGAAAACCCTTCTGCTTAGAAACGTAGAGCTTAGGGACACAGGGAGCTTGCCTTATACTGTGCCAGACAGTAGGTGCTTCTCACTCAGTATGATCCACAATGCTTGCAGTGGCCTTCTCAATTTCAGGAAGGTGTCTCTCCCAGCCCTGCTTGAAGTTGCCAGGGAATGAACCTGGTACTTCTACATGCGGTGATGCCGAGTGGTCCATGAGGCTAGTAGGGTGGAATGTAAGTCCTTATTAAGGCTAAAAGTACAATACATACTAATTTGGGATGAACTTGCATGGGACTTGGTTTCAAGTAAGCAGACATAGGCTCAGGCTGTAGGTTGCAGAAGGATAATCCCAAAACTCTGCCATTCCAGAAGGCTGAGATTTGTAAACAATGGGGACTAGAGTGGTGTAGTGGTTGGAGTGCCCCACTGTAACTGAGTAGACCCCCCACTCACCTATGAAGCTCATTGGATGACCATGCACTGATCAGTCTCTTGCGACCTAACCTTCCTCATAGAGTTGTTTTGAGGATAAAATGGTTTATGTGTGTATGTATTGTATGGAGCTCCTTGGAGGAAGGGCTGAACAAGAATGTAATAAATATAAAAAATAAAACCATATAAGCTGGTTCCAGCGTTGGATGCACCTATACATTTCCCCCTCCTTTCTTTTTTCTTGTGTGCTCAAGGGCAGATCCAATTTAGACCTGGCTGGGGGTTGTCATTGGTAGCCTATAGTGTGAGTTGGCGTCTTGCCAATCTACAGTTAAGCCTGTGACCGCTTGTCCATCATTAACCCTATTTTAGGGGGTTATAAACTCAGCCATGCAAAATTTGCTCCAGGCGTAAAAAAGAAAAGAAAAAAGCTTTTTGCTACAGCTCAGTTCCAGCCCCCACCCCTTTCCCCACCAGGGTAGACTTCATGAAAAAAATCAGTCTGATTGGCTTTGTCCAGGTTTTTTAACCCTTGATGGAGAAACCAGGCAGAAGAAACCTGGGAGCTGTTATTGATTTGGAACTCTTTCTTCTCTGTTTTACTTACTTGACTAAATAAATGGAGGTGGGAAGGGGGATTATTGCCTCCAAAAAGTAGTATGTTATCTGGCATTATGAATTCCAAAATGCAACAAGCAACAATCTCACTTTCTCCTCCACAAACCTGTTAGGTATAGGGCCAGTTCTAACATTATCCAAAGTGAGGCAATCATCTCTGGTGGAAGATACTGGAGGAAGGGAGAGAGGCAGCAGCCTCTTGGCTGTTCCTCCTTGACCATTCTCTTTTCTTGGGTGACAGCATTGTTTATGCTAAATGGCCCTTGCCTCCCTCTCCCAACAAAGCTAGTTTGCTGCCTCAGGTGTGAGGGAGATGCTATCCCACTGCCAATGTGGAAGTAAGTTTCAACTGTCAGACCAAATGCAGAGGAATCCCCTCATCTTGTCCTTCAGGTCAGGCAGCAAAATATCTTGGGCCAGCCCTGGTTAGGTTAGGCTGTAAGGGGGAATTCTTCTTTCAGAAGGAGAGTATTACGAGCAGGGAAAGGTTCATATAAAGCAGCCTTAGTCAGGACATCTAGTCAAGTATTGCTGATCTCTCTGACAAGCAGCTGTTGCTCTCCAAGGTCTCAGGTATGGGTGAATCTGACATTCTCAGTTTCACTCCATTTTGCATTTTTTTCAGTCTTAAATTTTGTTCTCCCCATTTCCCCCTCTGTTTGCTTTTTTATTATTTAAAGAAATTTTTATAAAAGTTCACCAGCATTTTCATTTGTATTTCTAATATTTGCATGCAATTTTGCCTAAAACACATATTTTTGCAAAGAAGTTTCCCACTTTTGTATGGTATTTACATCAATAAATGCATTTTTATGCACACATGTCTGTAGCATGTGCATTTTGGAGTACATTATTTGGCTGGAGAAATGCATTGCATAATTCAGAGTAGTGCCAATTTCAAAGAATAGTTGTGCTCCGATTTGTGTTTTGTTTTAGAAAGTGCAAGTTCATTAGGTTCATCCCTAGTCTCCGGCTGAGGATCTTTCTCAGCAGCTGGAGATGCATAATAATAATAATAATAATAATAATAATAATAATCCATGTAATCTTCTAAATGTAAAGCCTGGTGCTTGATTCCCAATTTCTGGAGAACCTGTCCATTGAGGAGTGTGTCCAAGGACCCCTAATTAATATCATATCTGCTGGAGAACCAACACAGCCAGGAAGCAAACAACCATTCTATTTATCCCTGTGATACAGAGCTGGAATTAGAGGGGGAGCAGTGAAGGCCTGGACCCTTCCATTACTGTTTGTAGAAGACTTCTGGATGAGGCAATAATTTATCTTAAAGTGAGGAGGTTTAATTCCATGTTCACTTCATTTTCAGCACCAGTGCTGCAGGGAGTAAAAGATGCTTTACAATTAATATTTATTTGTTCATTTAAAAGTATATATCCCACCTTCCAACCACTGGGTCTTCAAGACAGCTTGCAGCCACGGCATGAAGCAATCAAACATCATGTTATTTCAAATAAGATTAAATCACTGATGGTTTAACATGCGAATTATGTGCAAGAGGCCTCTTGAAATCCTCCACCCTATTTGTGGGCTGAGAAACTGGAAAAGCTCAGTCAGTGGGGCATGAGACTCTTAATCTCAGGGTTGTGGGTTTGAGCCCCATATTGGGCAAAAGATTCATTCATTGTAGGTGGTTGGACTAGAACTAGAGGGCTCCTAGGTTCCCTTCCAACTCTCAATTCTATGATTCTATGAAGGTAAGAGGAATCACATTTCTCTAGCAGAAGGTGAATGCTGAACTATTTCTTATGGAGTAGGGCTCACTGTAAGCAGCAGCACAGCTACCCTTGCCCACTTGGCAGGGTTTAGTGGCAATGGAGGCAACTGTGTTTGTAGCCTGGCTACCATTTTGCATCCACCCTATGATGTTCCAGTACAATGGATGGTGAGTCAACAGCTTTTGGAACATTGTACTGGAACATCATAGGGTGGATGCAAAATGGTAGAGGAGGTGGGACTTCGGTCTGATGTGTCTAGGCTCTTCATATATTCTTGGGTCAATAAGTTGGAGGCTGCAATGCTTTTGAGTACCAGTTGCTGGTATTCAGGAGGGGAGAGTGCTCTTGTGCTCAACTCCTGCTTTCTGGTTTCCCAGAGGCAACTGGTCAGCTACTGTGCAAACACATTACTGGTGTAGATGGGCTATTGGTCTAATCCAGCAGGCTCTTCTAATGTTCTTAATAAACAGTAGTGGTGAAAGAGAACTGGGATGGTCAGGCTGTGAGTTACGGAGCTTCTTCTGTGTGCTTGTGCAGGAGTACTGCCATGAGCTTTGTAAGTATAAACATATTTGAAGTATTTTTAGAATGCAATAGAGATAAAGGCAATAAATTTAAGGCAATAATTTTAAGGCCATTTTTCTTAATGGCAGTAGTTTCGTAAGGGTTTCAGGCAAGGGTCATTTCTGGCCCTACCTGGGCATGATGGGGATTGAACCTGGGGCATTCTGCATCACAAGCAGATGCTCTGCCCCTCATCTGCAATGGGCAGCTCCAAGACTCCAACTGCCCCTTCCTAAGACTTTTTGTCTTTGAATGAGACTAGATCTGAAAAACATTTCAAGACTAGGTAAAGGTAAAGGTACCCCTGACCATTAGGTCCAGTCATGGACGACTCTGAAGTTGCGCGCTCATCTCACTCTATAGGCCGAGGGAGCCAGCGTTTGTCCGCAGACAGCTTCCAGCATGACAAAGCCGCTTCTGGCGAACCAGAGCAGCACACAGAAACGCTGTTTACCTTCTCACCGGAGCGGTACCTATTTATCTACTTGCACTTGACATGCTTTCGAACTGCTAGGTTGGCAGGAGCAGGGACCGAGCAACAGGAGCTCACCCCGTCGCAGGGATTCGAACTGCTGACCTTTCAATCGGCAAGCCCTAGGCTCTGTGGTTTAGACCACAGCGCCACCCATGTCCCTCAAGACTAGGAGGTCTCAAAAAAGACCACTCTCTGAAAACAGAAGACATAGCCACCCTTATTTATGCAAGGTCCACCAAGTCCACATAATCCACACTGCCAGCCATGCACAAGTGCTAATGGGACACACTCCACATCTGAGTCCCAGCTAGCTCAAGTAAGCTAGTGATGCCTCACAACACTCAGCCAAATGTTTGCTCTTGCACTCAATTCAGATGGAGTGGGGGAGAAAGTGGCCTGAATTTGGGAGTGATTACAAGTGTGTGTGCAATGTTTTGAGAAGTTTTTTGTTTTTTGGGGGGTCCTTGCTATTTGGAGGTAGTTTCTTAACATATATTTGTTTTGTTTTGTTTTGTTTTAATGATTGTGTCTTCATCAGGGCAGATTACAGTGGTGGCGGAGGCCCTTGAAGTCTTTGCTTCCCAGGAGCTACCCTGCACCCCCTTCCAAATGGCTGAGGTTGATGCAACATTATTATATAGTACAGCTTTCACCAACCTAGTGCCCTCTAGTAGTGGACTACAACTCTCACAAGTCACAGCTAGGACAAATTGCAAGTCAGCTGAAGGACTGGTCTCTCTCTCTCTCTCTCTCTCTCTCTCTCTCTCTCTCTCTCCCTCCCCCTCTCCCTCCCCCCTCTCTTTCTCTCTCACACACACAAACACACAACTTGGATGGGCAGAAATAAGTGGGATCCCCATAAACAGCTGCAGTGTGTGTGGGGTATGTGTGGACCTATTATAACAAATGCCCTTGACAGAGTGGGCTTACTGCCCCCTTGGTCATTTTGTGGAATTCACTGTCCTATTTCTGCCTGTCCAAGTTAATGCAAGGAGCCCTAAATGGTCTTGTGGGAGAGACACCCGCCTGCTGCTTAAATAACCCTTGGAATAACAGGCCATGCTGACTGGAGCTGATGAGCATTGGAGTCCAAAAACATCTGGAGGGCAACAGGTTCCCCTTCCCTAATTTAAACAACTACAACCATGCACACAAATTATCTATCCATCACCAACAAGGGAGGAAGACTTATCAATTTATTGCCCTGTTTGTAGGCTTGCTGAGAGCTTCTGATTAGCCACTGTGGGAACCACATGCTGAACTGGGAGATCATCTTACGTGTTTCATCTCTACTTTTACCTAGTTTTCCAGTAAAATAATGGATTTGATTGATTTAATTCAAGGAATGCATGTAATTCAGCAAAGGGTACTAAAAAGTGCTTTCCCTAGTAGTGCTTAATTTATGATTGCTAGCTACCCCTTCATATTTTTATAGACACATTGCATTTTGTGAGCTCACTCCATAAGAACTAGAATTCCCCTAAAGGATGCATGTAGATAGAAACATGTCATTTGAGGACTGAGCAGGCTCAGTGGACATACAGTAGAATTGTTGCTGACTATTAGAGGAAGGAAATGGAAACTGAGGGAGGGGGAACAGAGTACAATGGTGGGCCCTAGAAAAGGGTGGGCCTGACTGGTTGGCTGAAATCCTGAACAGGTGAGTTCCACACTGCAACATTTTGTCGCAGGTCCCACATGTATTGAGTGTGGATGTAGTACTACTAGAGGACTACCTTTGATGAAAAACATCTTATCTGAAAGATGCAAAGTCAATGTTGGAGATGAGATCAGTCAAGTCTGTTTGGAATACGCTAGAGAAATGCAGTGCAGAATACTCTATTGGTGTTTGTGCATTTGTGTGTGTGTGTGGGAGAGATGCATCTCGGGCAAACACACCATCAGGGCCAGGTAAATGTTTGAGAAACATTCAAAAGGAATATTCTTGTCTCTTTTCCATTTGGGGATTGCTGAAGATCACATCTACTTCCTACTGGCAAATCTGTGTTATTTTTTCTTTTCTTTTTTTAAAGCTTTTCTATTTTTCTTTTTGTTCATCTTTCATTAAACTCTGCCATTTCACACTGGCAATTGTATATTTACATTAAGCATCTATGCAGAAAACCTTTATATATTTTGTCTTTATTTTCCCCAATCCTTTCTCTTCCACTTCATTATCACACCTCCCCAGATTGCTAGTTTTTGAGGAAGCTTTTTCAGGTGGTAATTCTGCTAACGTCTCTGGAGTCATTAAGCACACCCCCAACGGAGATGTATCTCATGTTTTAGGCTGCAATCCTAACTCTACTTACCTGGGATAAACCTCATTGAACCCAACAGGACTTACTTCTGGTTTGACATGATTAGGAAGTAAGCCACATTGGCAAAATGGAACTCACTTCCTAGTTAACAGCTCTGAGATTGTGCTGTTAATGAAAGTAGGACCAAGTCGAAATTTCTCAGACATAATTCTTTTCAAGCTCCTTCTGAACTAACTGGAAGATTTTTTTGTCCTGACCCAGAGAATATTTGGCAAAACGGCTTTCGCAGATTTATCAACCATGAATTGTGGATCCATTTTTAATACTGTTTCATATTATGCCGATATTACCCTCTTTTCTTAACCAATTTGTTTCCTTCACCTACCAGTATGAGCCCACTGTAAAATTTCATGCAACACTCAAATTGACACCGTATACACTCCTACCTATTGGATTCAGAGAGGCATATTTCAGAGTAGGCATACATATGATTGCATTGTAAATGAGCTAAAATGTCTTAGAAGAGGGTTTGGTTGTTGTTGTTGTTGTTTTAAAAAAACTGTTGGATAATTTCACTTTCCCCAGGAATATCCAGGAAACACCCCCCCCCCCAATTTCACTGCCCACAAATGGATAATTTTTGGAGGCCATTTTTAATCATCCCTAAATGAAAGCAAAGTTGGTTTGCTAACTTCCAACATGGTAAAATAGGGATGAAGCCCAGCAATCCATGCTGTAAGGGTCGGGGGGGGGGGGAATAGGTTTTCTGTGATGCACAGCAGGCACTTTCTACCCTTAAATGCCTACGCAGAGGGAAGATGAAGATAATGCTTGTGGGGAGCACATAGTGTGATTTGCCCTGAACCCCACATGCTCCCCCTTGAAAATGGCAACTTTCCATTTTAAAAAAAATCTCTTCCCATTTTAAGAAAAAGTTTCCCACATGGCACGATGAGTGTGTGTGTGCTGTCCGAGAAACACAAACAAAAAACACTAGTCATTTTGGTGCGTGGGACAGACTTGTGCAGCTCTTTTGATCCAGGCCAAAGTTTTGAAAACTTGCATCAGCACAACTGATTCAAATTTCCCTGGGTCAAAATTTCTGCCTTTGCAGAAAGCAAGCAAACAAGAATTCATTGCATGATACATTTCTAGTTATTATGGTGAGAATTAAAAACAGGAGAATAAAGCCCATAAAAATTGTGAATGAGTGGCTTTCCTAAAAACAAAACAGTGTTTGGGAAAGCACACTTCATATTTTAAAGTATTGGATTATATCAAATCAAATATTTCCTTTCACTGAAAAAAAATGTACTTGAAAAAGTTTCATTTATCACTTTTATACACACAGTTCTCCTGATTAAGGATTTTTGTACTGCAGTGGGAATACATACACACACACACACACACACACACACAAAACAATTAACAACACTTGCTGATATTAAAAGGGTCAAATTTGTGTGTGTGTTCAAGAAAGATATGTCATACATTACATTCCAATTACTTGGAGGATAACCTCCTATGCTGCCACATGCTTTACACATGAGCTTGTTATGTGGAGCATATGCTCCTCTCATGTGTGAATCGTGTGTGCATGGTGCGTCTTCATTCTTCCTTATCTTTTTCTGTATCTGAAGTTCTCCTCTGGCTTCTCTACCCCCCCCCCCCAATCCATCTATCGCTCTCCCCCTACACACACACACACACACACACACACACACACACACACACACCCCTAAGCATTTGATCATTTCTTCAAGTCCCTTGGCTGAACCAATCTCTTTTCATGCACAGGATAAAAAGAGAAGGACTTCAAAGTAGGTTCAGGTAATTAACAGCTGAGGGGAACATAATCTAAACCATAGGCTCTGCTTTGCACCCAGGTCTGCTTTCCCGTGCCAGCCGGCAAGGGAGCTCCCTATTCCCTGTAGCATCCAGATCGGCTTCCTCCGAACAGCTTTTGCCAAGCCTCCAGTCATCACATCTGCATTTCAAACACCGTGGCTCTGGCATTAATTATTAATTAGCCTACAGTCACCCCAGAGGATTTAAGTTCCAGCCTGCATATACTTATTCATTGACCTCTATCTTAGTTTTTGTTGGGGAGGGAGTAGGGGGGAGCCACTAGATGTTTAATAATTTCCTTTCTCTTGGAACCTTCTGTTCTAGTTTCACGGAAAAGGGAAACAGTATATTTTCAGTCTCTCTCTCTCTCTCTCTCTCTCTCTCTCTCTCTCTCTCTCTCTCTCTCTGTGTGTGTGTGTGTGTGTGTAGAGGGGGGAATGGGAAGGATGTCTAGCTATTTGTTTACTGGAAAATGAATTGAGGAGAGCTTGTGTCAATCCTTCTATGTTTTTACAGCTGACAAATCTTCCTTTCCTTTCCCCTTTCCTTTCCTTTCCTTTCCCTTTCCCTTTCCTTTTCCTTTTTCCTTTCCTTTTCTTCCTACTCATAGCATTATATGGCTCAGTTTTAGTTAATAGCTGGGCTGAGTAGGGATAGGCATTTTTTTTTCCATTTCTCTAGTCTTAAATTTAGTTCTCCACATTAGTTTGCAATTTTTTTAAAAAAAGAAGTCCTCATGAAAATTCACCAGCATTCTAGTGCAAATTTGCCCCCAAATACACACATTTTTTTTTTTGCAAAGCAGTTCCCCTGGATATAATGTATTTTTGTATGCTATTTTCATTATTAATATGCATTTATATGCACACTTTCCCCTAGTATATGCATTTTTGTGCAACTTACTTGGTGGGAGAGCTGCATTGGAAATTTCAGAGAAGTGTGAATTTTGAAGGACGGTTGTGTTTCAGTTCGCATATTGCTTTGGAAACTGTGAATCAGACAACCTTGTCTTTAAATGTGAATTGTATTGCATTTCTTACCCATCCCTATGGCTGAGATGAAATGTCTCAGACAATTCTTTAAATATTCTCTCTCCATCCTTCTCAAACTCCTTCTGAACTGCCAAATAATTTTGGTTCTCCCCTGGAGAATATTTGGCAAAATGGTATTCCCAGTTTTGTCACCCCTGAGTTTTTGAAGCAACTGCAGATTCAGTATTAATATTGTTCAGTATTATTATTACTCTTGCCTCTTGCTCCCTCCGGTCTCCATTCTACATTTCCCTTCATCTACCAGTATGAACTAATGATAGTGCTTCATTCAACTTTAATTTAGGATATAGCTCTTAGCTCACTTACCTGGGAGTAAGCTCTCTCAAACTTATTTCATAGGACTTACTACTGAGTAGACATGTTTAGGATTGTGCTTTGAACTGAACTTTCTCAGAAGAGGATTTAACTTTTCCCATCTCAGATCATTAAACAAAATGTTCCCACTGCAAATTTCACACATATGTCGCTCAGCCTTTGTTAAAATATCAGACTATGGCACTTAAAAATACAATCAGTGGATTCCATTTTTGTATAAGATATTCAAAGGTTTCTCTCTCTCCTCCCCACCCCCACCCCCACCCCAACTCTGTGTTTATGTGTAAGGCAACACTGTTTTCTTCTGCACAAAATGTGTTTCCTTTAGTAAAATGATCAATGAAACAAGTTTTGTTTGCAATTGTTCAAATGGTTCTTGAGAATCAGGAAGGTTTCTTCCAAGACTGTTACCCAATGAGCTTTCTTATCCTTTGAAAATCATTAATATTCACTACCCAGATTTAATATTCAGTTGCCTTCCACTGATGTAAAAATAAACAAACCAGAAATGACAAGCAGTTGTGATAGGAAATTCACTAGTCATTTGCCTCTCCCCCCACCCCGCTTCTTCTTCCCATTCTTGTAATATAGAGAATTTACTAAAGGAATTTACTAAGCCTTAGATGTAATCTCTTCAGCCACTGTAGAAAAAACATTTTCATATTGCTCCTACTTTTAAAATTGTTAGTGAAACATGAAGTGATTGTTTACTTCGACTAATTCCTAAAGGAATGATGATAGTGCAATTAGAAGGTCAGACCGGTTAACTTGTTTGACATTCCAGCATTGATTTTGTTAAGGAATTTAAATCTATGCTAGTACCCTTTAGAATATTTTAGTGGCAAGTGTAGGATTTGGATGGACACACATGTGGGAATGTCTTGGAACATGGATGGAGATTTATAATTTAATATATCTCATCCTAACTTGTGCTAACAAGTTCAACTAGCAGAGTAACATTCCCTTTTAAAATACACACAGCGGAAGTTGCTTTGATTCGCTAGAATCAACTTAATCTAGTTTCCTGGTTTGTCACTATATTTCCCCTTTGTCCCTCTTCAAATAAGACACAACACACGTCTTCTATAAAAAGATATAAAATGTTTACTCACATATATCCAGCTCAAGACAAATCCCAAAGAAGGCAGGCTTATTCTTAGTAAAGATATTTACAATTGGAATCTCTCCATGTGGGAGAGAAGTCCGCTAGGCCCCAGTTGGGTGGAAGCCAACTGAGCATCCTCCTCGCAGTTCGAGTGAGAGAGTGGAATGGAATGAAATGGCCGCTGACCTGTGAGGTTCTTTGTTCATACCTTCCCAGGTGAAGCCACTCCCACATCTAGTTGCAAGAGGAAATTGCCTTAATCCATGTGACCAGGAAGTTGTGGCTGGAGGACTGAGGCAATCTCCATTGTCTGCTCTAGCATTGTTGTACTTGACTGCTCTAGTGTTTACATCCCACAAACCCCTTCTCAGGCAAATACAACATACAAAACATAAACAACTTTATTCAACCACCCAGAGTCCCAGCTTGACACGTAGATTCTGGAAACTCTCTTTTGGCAAGGGTTTTGTCAAGATGTCGGCAGTCATCTCTTTGGTGCAGCAATAAGGCAGTTCCACAAGTCCATCTTGCACCATCTGGCGTATATAGTGGTACCTGACCCCAATGTGTTTGGTTCTGGCTAGGAACTTTTCGCTCTGCGTCAGCTTCAGGCAACTTTGATTGTCCTCTAGCAGGCTGACAGGTTCCCTTCTCACCAGTCCAAAGTCTTTGATGAGTTCATCAAGCCAGGAAATTTCTCTGCATGCTTCTGTAGCAGCAACATATTCGGACTCTGTTGAAGACAAAGCTACACAACTCTGTTTATAGCTGCCCCACACAACAGGTCCATCCCCAAACATAAAAACATGACCGCTTGTGGATTTATAGTCAGCATTATCCCCGGCCCAATCTGCATCAGTGTACCCAACCAACTTAGGGTCTCTGACAGCTGGCAACTTTAATTTACAATTTATTGTACCTTTCAGGTATCTAACCACCCTTTTCAGCCCTGCAAAATCATGCTCAGTAGGAGAATTCACTTTTCTGCTCAGAATCCCCACAGCATTAGCTAAGTCAGGTCTACATGTGGTAACCATATACAAAAGTTTACCAATTACCGACCTATATTGACTGTTATCTGGCAACAGCTTCGAATCCTGCTGATTCTTCAAGAAGTCTGTAGCCATGGGCGTTGCAACCGGGTTTGCGTCTTGCATCTGCAAATACTCAATTAGTTCATGAATCTTTTGCTTCTGGCTGAGAAGAAATGAGCCGTCTTCTTCTCTTTCCACTTGGATTCCTAAGTAGTATTTGACATCTCCAAGTTCTTTTACTTGTACCTCCTTGCTGAGGTGTTTTACTATTTGCGTATAGTCTCTATTATTTGCAGTAGCGATAATCAAGTCATCGACAAAAGCCAATATGTATGAATATTGTCCATTACTTGACTTGCTGTACAAGCACTTGTCTGCGCTTCCTTGCTTGTACCCAAGTTGCACAAGCATACTGTGCAATTTCTGATTCCAGGCTCTAGCCGCTTGTTTAAGCCCATAGATTCCTTTCTGGAGTCGACATACTAGATGCGCCTCATTTGGTTTTGTGAAACCTTTAGGTTGTTTCATATATATTTCTTCTGAAATTCTCCCATGTAAAAACGCAGTACAAATGTCAATGTGCTTCACGTCCAATTGTTTAGAGGCTGCAATGCTCAAAAGCATTCGGACGGTACTATATCTTACGGTTGGTGCGAAAACTTCGTCGTAATCTTCACCAAAACGTTGTGAAAAGCCTTGCGCTACTAGCCTTGCTTTGTAGCGTTCCACTTCCCCTTCTGACCCCTTCTTAACCTTGAACACCCACTTGCACCCAATGGCCTTCTTACCAGGAGGGAGCTCTGTCAGGGTCCAAGTCTGGTTCTGATGCAGTGCATCCATCTCCTCCTGAGCGGCCTTCTTCCAGAGACTGGCTTGCGCAGGTGGCATTTTCTGAATCTCTTCCCATGTGGAAGGTTCCTGTGGAGACACCGACCCTGCAAGGTAGGACAGTCGTACCGGTGGGACACCTCTGTTGGTTCTGGATGAGCGTCTGACCTCTGGTTCTGGTTCCTGAACCGCATCAGCTTCCTCACTCCCTTCCAACGGTGGCATGTCCTCATCTGAGTCCTCCTCTTCGTCTCTGGAGCCGCCAGGGATCTGGTCATCTGCGTCTTCTGGTGCATCGCCTGTAGGGGGTGCTATGACACTAGAAGGCAGATTAGTATCACGTGGGGTTTCAGAAGGAAAGTTTATGAGTTCTTGAGTCCATTCTGACTCCTTGGAGCAGCCAATAACAGTGTTCTTTGTGTCTGCTTTTGCATGTTCATCAAAATAAATTGCATGGTGCGCACTCACTTTGCCTGTCTGTAAGTCCATTACTCTGTATCCCTTGCCTCCAGCAGCATATCCCACTAAGATACCTGCTTGTGCTCTGGAGTCAAGCTTGTGCCTCTGTTCCTTGGGCACGTGGTAGTAACATATACTGCCAAATACACGTATGTGCGACAGACTAGGTACCTTTCCATGCCAAAGTTCAAATGGTGTGCGCTGTGTTGCCTTTGTTGGCAACCTGTTCTGGAGATAGACAGCTGTGTAAGCAGCATCTCCCCACATCTTCTTAGGGAGGGATGCTTCCTTCAGCATACACCTTGTCATTTCCATAATGGATCTGAACTTCCTTTCAGCTATGGAGTTCTGTTGTGGCGTGTAAGGAACTGTGGTTACATGTGTGATTCCTTCCTTTGCCATAAGGCAGGGGTGTCAAACTCAAATTCATCGGGGGCCGCATCAGCAGTTTGGTCACCCTCAAAGGGCCGGTGACCCTCAAAGGGCCGCCCTCCCCCTCTCCACTGTGTGGAAAAAATATTTTTTTCTGGTTTTCCTCCTCTAAAAGGCTGGGAGGGAGGGAGGGAAGAGAGAGAGAAGGAAGGAAGGAAAGAAGGAAAGAAAGAAGGGGTGAGAAAGAGAGATGGATGGATGGATGGAAGGAAGGAAGGAAAGAAAGAAAGAAAGAAAGAAAGAAAGATAAAGGGAGAGAGAGAGAGAAGGAAGGGAGGGAGGGAGGGAGGGAGGGAGGAGGAAGGAAAGAAGGAAAGAAGGAAGGAAGGAAAGAAAGAAAGGAATGAGAGAGGGGGGAAGGAAGGAAAGGGTGAGAGAGGGGGGAGGAAGGGGGGAGAGAGAGTGAAAGAAAGAGGGAGAGGGAAGGAAGGAGTGAAAGAGAGAGAGAGGAGAGAGGGGAGGGAGGAAGGAGGGAGGGAGGGGTAAAAGGGAATGAGACAGAGAGAGAGAGAAGGAAGGAAGGAAGGAGTGAAAGAGAGAGAGGAGAGGGAAGATGCTGCTTGCTTCTCCACCCCCCCACCCGAAAAAGAAGGCTTTTGCGAGGGGGGGCGGCCGGGAGGAGAGAGAAACGTCTCCTCCGCTGTAGCAGAGGGCATGTTGCTTGCTTCTCCACCCCCCCACCCGCAAAAGAAGGCTTTTGCGAGGGGGGGGGCGGCCGGGAGGAGCAAGAAACGTCTCCTCCGCTGTAGCAGAGGGCATGTTGCTTGCTTCTCCACCCCCCCCACCCGCAAAAGAAGGCTTTTGCGAAGGGGGGGCGGCCGGGAGGAGAAAGAAACGTCTCCTCCGCTGTAGCAGAGGGCATGTTGCTTGCTTCTCCACCCCCCCACCCGCAAAAGAAGGCTTTTGCGAGGGGGGGGCGGCCGGGAGGAGAAAGAAACGTCTCCTCCGCTGTAGCAGAGGGCATGTTGCTTGCTTCTCCACCCCCCCACCCGCAAAAGAAGGCTTTTGCGAGGGGGGGGCGGCCGGGAGGAGAAAGAAACGTCTCCTCCGCTGTAGCAGAGGGCATGTTGCTTGCTTCTCCACCCCCCCCACCCGCAAAAGAAGGCTTTTCCGAGGGGGGGGGCGGCCGGAGGAGCAAGAAACGTCTCTGCTGTAGCGGAGGAGATGCTGCTCATTCTCCCCCCCCTCCACCGCTGCCTGCTGTTCGCAGGGATTGGCGCAGCGCGGGGTGGTGGTGGGATCGGCAGGCTGGTGCGGGGGGCTTCCGCGAGGCGGCAGAAAGCCGCGCGGGGCACCCCCGAGGCGGCAAAAAGCCGCGCTGGGCCAAAACGGCCCGAAGAAAAAAAGCCTTGCCGGGTTCACCTGGCAAGGAAAAAATGGTGCGGGGGGCTTCCCTGAGGCGGCAGAAAGCCGCGCGGAGCACCCCCGACGCGGCAAAAAGCCGCCCTGGGCCAAAACGGCCCGAAGAAAAAAAGCCAAAAAATGGTGCGGGGGGCTTCCGCGAGGCGGCAGAAAGCCACGCGGGGCACCCCCGAGGCGGCAAAAAGCCGCGCTGGGCCAAAACGGCCCGGGAAAAAAAAACCTCTGCTCCCTCTCGCGCGCGCTGACCTTCGCCGCCCACCGCCAATCAGCGCACGCTCACGGGCCACATGACGAGGTCTCGCGGGCCGCATTTGGCCCGCGGGCCTTGCCCTTGACACCTGTGCCATAAGGGCTTTCATCTCATGTGAGCAGTATTCTCCTCCATTGTCAGACATTAAGACACCTGGAGCTCTTTGGAACTTGTTCCTAACCATGGCAATGTAATTCTTGAACATTTCTACTGTCTCACTTTTATCTTTGATGAAATATGCCACACAATATCTCGAAAAATCATCAATAAAAATTAAAATATACTTGTTGTGTCCAAGTGATGGAACACTGAGTGGCCCACACAAATCTGAATGCACGATATCCAGAACTTTAGTACTCCTTTGTTCTGTGCAACGTGTAAAAGAAGGTTTTACTGCCTTTTCAGTAACACAAGTTATGCATTTTGTTGGAGTCTGGTTGCTGCTCCCTTTTACCTGCAAACCTGTGACAAGATCACTTTCCTGTAGACTCTTAATGATGGTGGTGTCTCTGTGTGCAAGTCTTCTATGCCACAGCGTCAAATCTGCGTCATCCTTCTGGCTGGAGCGTGCCACTTTTGCAGACTGGTTCTCTGAAAGATTAACCTCATAAACACCATTTATTAATTTTGCTTCAATGTACACTTCACCATCTTTAGTTACACTGCACTGTCCATTCTCAAATGTGATCTTGAAACCTTTCTTGTCCAAAGTAGAGACACTGAGTAAATTGCAGCTCAGTTCTGGTACATACACAACATTGGACATTCTGGTCCTAAAAGATTCATTGTTTACATTGAACTCCAAATGCATTGAACCTTCACCTTTGGACTTTAAAATATTTCCATTTGCAACCTCAATTTCAGTCTCTTTATCATTTAATTCATTAAAACAGTCTCTTTTAAACGTATAGTGCGAACTGCATCCACTGTCCAACAACCACTTATTGTGTGTGTTTTCTTGGCTCTGGACAGCTAAACTCCTTTCTTTCAACAGCAAGTTGCGCTCAAATTTCCCTTTTCTTTCTCCTTTACGCTGAAAGGCTTGGGAATCTTTCTCTTTAGCTTTAGGCGCTCTACAATTTCTGGCTATATGGCCGATTTTATTACAATTGTGACATGTGACCTTCTTGTGTCCATCTCTGGACTGTGCAGGCTGTTTAAAAACATAATTGCTGCCTTTATTTCTAGTGCTCCTTTCTGGGGAATCAGATCTCTTTCTGCATTCCTCTCTTAATTCACTAGTCAGTTCCTTAAAAGTTAGATTCTCTTTATGATCCATCAAACTGACAAATGCATCAAAATGTGGCCCTAATGAGGCTAACAGAAATGATACCTTTGTTACTTCATCAAAAGATTGTGGAGTAAGTTCAAGCTTTTGAATAATTTCTGTGAATTTATCAATATGCTCTGTGAATTCTTCTTTTGAATTCATTCTCAGTCTAGTTAATTTGCCCATCAATGTTCTGTAGGAGTTCTTTGTAGATTCTCCATACATGCGCTCAATATCTTTTAGGATCTGAGATGCATCATCTTTGCTATTTATTAACGATAGATGCTTATTGCGAAGTCCACTCAAAATTATGTGCTTGGCCTCGCTGTTCTGCCTTTTCCAGACTTTAACCTTGGCTTCATCATCTGCACCTTGAGGCTTTGGTATCTCAATCGCATCCAAAACATCCCTTGCTTCTAAATATGCTATTAAGCGCGTTTTCCAGTGCACAAAATTGTCCTCATCTAGTAGCATTAAGCCTGGCTTTGCTTCACTATAAAAACTGGCACTAGCCATCTTAAAATCCAAAATTTGGAAAAATTTCAAAATTCAAAAATTTGTCAAAATTCAAAATCAAAATCTCAAAAATCTCAAAATGCAAAAAGCAAAAGCCTCAAAATAAATCTTCACTGCCTTTGGGTCTTTTGTGAGCTCTGAGGGAGGGGAGGGGTAGCTTAATCCCCTTTCTCTAGACAATAGGACAAAAGACCATGCGGTCTGACCAGGAAATGCTCTCAGAAAAATCCTACTCAGCTCAAAAATGCAATCCAACGCAATCCTTCAAAAATACACAAAATACGTAGCGCTGGGCATACATAACCCTTTGTGGGAATGTCTTGGAACGTGGATGGAGATTTATAATTTAATATATCTCATCCTAACTTGTGCTAACAAGTTCAACTAGCAGAGTAACATTCCCTTTTAAAATACACACAGCGGAAGTTGCTTTGATTCGCTAGAATCAACTTAATCTAGTTTCCTGGTTTGTCACTATATTTCCCCTTTGTCCCTCTTCAAATAAGACACAACACACGTCTTCTATAAAAAGATATAAAATGTTTACTCACATATATCCAGCTCAAGACAAATCCCAAAGAAGGCAGGCTTATTCTTAGTAAAGATATTTACAATTGGAATCTCTCCATGTGGGAGAGAAGTCCGCTAGGCCCCAGTTGGGTGGAAGCCAACTGAGCATCCTCCTCGCAGTTCGAGTGAGAGAGTGGAATGGAATGAAATGGCCGCTGACCTGTGAGGTTCTTTGTTCATACCTTCCCAGGTGAAGCCACTCCCACATCTAGTTGCAAGAGGAAATTGCCTTAATCCATGTGACCAGGAAGTTGTGGCTGGAGGACTGAGGCAATCTCCATTGTCTGCTCTAGCATTGTTGTACTTGACTGCTCTAGTGTTTACATCCCACAACACACACACACACACACACACACACACACACACACACACACACACACACCATTCCTCCAGTCAAAGTTAAGCACTTATGCAACACAATCCAATACATGTTTAGTCAGTAGGGATTGTTTGCTATTATTTGCACATAGCCTTAGTCACATTGAATTCAATGATCAAGCAAAAGTTGTGCTTAAATCTCTTGTTGATATCCAGTGTGCCTAAAAAGAGCATAGCGTTGGCTGGCTCATATCCATCCAAACAAACAGTATGTAGGATGCAATGTTTGGCTGGTCAATCAGTGAACTAACTAGTTAAAACAGTTCAATTAGTAGAAAATGTGTCCTTGATTAATGGTTCAGTTGACTTATCCCCCCCAATATTTGGTACTTATACAGCACTGAACATGGAAGAAATGTATATGCATGTGTGATGCTTCTTTTAAGTCAAGGCCTGCTGTGTGATATATATCTACATCTTCTTAAAAACAAACAAACCTTTGTTTCTTGTTCTTTTGCTCACATGCAAATGTGTGCAGATTTAATCAATTTATTGATTAATAAACTAAAACGCAAGTGAAGTAAAAGCTGCTGCTAGAGTGGGGAACCTGTGGCCTTCCAGATGCTGTTGGACTCCAGTTTCCAGTATCCCCAGCCAGCGTGGCTAATGGTTAGGGATGCTGGGAGTTGTGGTCCAACAACATCTGGAAGACCACAGTACCCTGTCCTATCCAATGTTACTTGCTCCCTAGCAAGCCTACTTAGGAATGCACTCTAATACTTTTTTAAATCGCAGACATCCTTTGTTATTATCATGGCACTTTACATAACCAAAACCAAACCAACCAAGAAGACAGAATCCTGCCCTAGTGAGCTTTCAGTCTAAATATCAATAGTGTATGTGTTGTGAGCAGGCTACACAGAGAGAAGACAGCAGGGAGAAGGGATGGCAACAAATACGAGCAAATGTGTAGGTCAAACTTTCTTCCAGTTGGGGTAAGGATGGTGCCAATGAATAGGCAGAGTTTGAGGAGGGGAGCACAAACACGAAGTAGATGAGAGCTTCATTCCTTGTGCAGTATACCTCTGTAAAGAAATGTGTGCGTGAGCTGTTTTTTGGGTGCATGCCAGTGCTTTTCTTCTCGAAAAAAATGGTGCTGGTACTCACCATGAAGTTGTTACAGTAAGTGCTACACTTTTAACCAGTGCTTTTCTTCTAGAAAAAAAAGGTGCTTGTACTGCGTACCCTTGAGTAGTCCTAGAAAGAAGCACTAGTTAGCACCATCCCTTCTCCCATTTTTGGTGCACTTGCAGACACTACAGATAAAATCCAAATGCAATGCCAAAAATGTGCAGAAGTGTATTTTGGGCCATTAACCAACATCTTTCAAAATAACTTGAGAAAACAGTAATTTCCCCTATGTAAGCACTTTTAAAACTTACGAAACAAAGCCCTTTATACTGAGTCACATAATACGATGGTGGGAGCAAAAACTTTTATTGCACAGCACAAGGAAAGAGAAAGGGATAAATTAATGGAAACAAACCAATAGCAAGACAGCATGTCATACTTTTAGCAACACTATAGGCTTACGGAATTAATGCTACCCAGCACCAGAAAATTTAATCAGATTGAAAACTGAGGTGCACAGGAACAATGGAACATCAGAAGCTGAATTATACTGTGTCTGTCCATTGGTCCACCTGGCTGAATGTTGTGTACACTAGCTTTCCCCCACTATTGGGTCCATCTGTTGTTAGACTACAATTCCCACCATCCCTGACCACTGGCCCTGCTGTCTAGGGTTGTGGGAGTTGAAGTTCAACAACATCTGGGGATCCAAGGTTAGGAAAGACTGGTCTACACTGACTGGCAGTGGCTTGCTAGGGTTTCAGGCAGGGGAATCTCTATCCTACTTAGAGATGCTGGGGGCTGAAACTGGGATTTTCTGTATGCAAAACAGGTGCTCTAGTACTAATCTACATTATTTCCATGCAACAGATTATCCCCCAATTGTCTCTTGGTCTCCCTCTTTGCAACTTTGTACAGACTGAATCCTGATTACAATTATACTACAGTGGTACCTCAGGTTAAGTACGCTTCAGGTTAAGAACTCCGCTAAGAACAGAAATCGTGCTCTGGCGGCGCAGCGGCAGCAGGAGGTCCCATTAGCTAAAGTGGTGCTTCAGGTTAAGTACGCTTCAGGTTAAGAACGGACCTCTGGAACGAATTAAGTACTTAACCCGAGGTACCACTGTACCTATGCATTTAAGGTTAAGCTGTACTTTAAGATCACCACATTGAGGTGCTGATTTTATGACAAGTAAAAAAATACTGCAAGTTTTAATACTAGGGCTGCTCCAAATACCCATAAATTATGATTTGGTGCTGGAGCTAGCAATTTCCTTTGCGTAGTACGTCAGACAACAGCAGCACCACTGCAATTGTGTGAATATTCACATTTTAAACATATAGTTCAGTGTCATTGTTTCCCTGGCTGCTGCTGCTTCCCTGTTCTTTAGTGAATCACATGGATGATTCTACCCAATCAGGAATCACATAAAGAATGATATTACATTGCAATGCTACATCTGAGTGACAACAGCAGACATTTGTAAATAAGACCATGTGCATGGACTCAACCAGTCAGAGTCGACTGCATGGTGATGCCACTGAAGGAAACAGTACGTTTCCGAGCACAATTCAAAGTGTTGGTGCTGACCTTTAAAGTCCTAAATGGCCTCTGTCCAGTATATCTGAAGGAGCGTCTCTACCTCTATTGTTCTACCCTGACACTGAGGTCCAACGCCGAGGGCCTTCTAGCAGTTCCCTCACTGTGAGAAGCCAAGTTACAGGGAACCAGGCAGAGGGCCTTCTCGGTAGTGGCACCCACCCTGTGGAACTCCCTCCCACCAGATGGCAAAGAGAATAACAACTACCAGACTTTTAGAAGACATCTGAAGGCAGCCCTGTTTAGGGAAGCTTTTAATGTTTGATGGATTACTGTATTTTAATGTTTTGTTGGAAGCTGCCCAGGGTGGCTGGGGAGGCCCAGCCAGATGGGTGGGGTATAAATAAATTATTATTATTATTATTAGTAGTAGTAGTAGTAGTATAAACAAAAGGAAGGAGAGAGAGCGAGAGCACAATTTAAACAAATCAGATATTTATTGTTATAGGCAATGACTAGTGCCAGCATTTTAAACAAGCCAAGGAAGGGGAAATCAGCCAAAAATGGGAAGCACTTTTTGGTTCTACTGAAAATACCTATTAAAGAACCAGCAGGTATCCTGAGCTCTGCTCAGAATTGTTGCAGCTGATGCTTGACTTATCTCAATGCAATTGCTTGCATTCTGATTAAAATTTATCCTCTAATTAATTGATAGGACTGACATCAAGCAATGAATCTAGAATGAAGGGCTCTGTTGTGCCATCCAGAAATCTTACCAGGAACCAGGGCACCTCTGGTTACAGAAATATAGCAGTTCCTTACATAATGCTCTTGTAAGGATTTGTACTCAGATAACTGATTCAAATGTTCAGGAATGGCAAAAGGAGCAAACCCTCATGAGATTGCACCTGCCAGGTCCGGCCACAGTCAAAATGCTGCCCCAGGCAAACAGTGTGTCTGGCACCCCTTTTGTTTGCTCAGATTCTGAATACTTTATTTCTAATTGCTATTTCAACCCATTCCACGACTTTGATTTGCATGCATGTTTCACTCTTGCGATGTAAGATGTTAAGTTTGCATGGACGGATCTCATCACAATCACTCTTTTGCACACTGAATGGACATTGACATTGTAATCACCCAGCCAGCCACCCCCAAATGAAGACGCTCTTGGAATGTGAGACAGCGTTGACCATGCAGATTAGTACTGCCTTTTACTACTAAAGATGAACCAGTTGTACTATTTATTTCAACAATTAAGTAGATGGGGCAGGTGGCCTTTGACAGGCAGCACCCAAGCTCAGCACCCCTAATGGTCTCCTGGGGGAGGGTCACATCTCCCTAAATTTGGCACTGGTACCACCTCAGTATGCATGCTGAAAATGGCACATTTGAATATGTTGGAACCACGTCCCAGCCTCTTGTTGCTTCCAGGTGATCTGCTTTATTAAGCATTCATCCTGATTTGGTTTACAAGGAGATAAGATGGCATTGACTGTTTAAGGAGCATTTGTTCTGCTTTGCTGGTGGGGAGTTAGATGATCTAGTGTTACCCCACAATTCCTAGTGCATTTCTCTCTCACTTTCCCCTTACCTTAAAAAGTCCAATCCATTGGGCAAAACTGGTTTGATGTGCAAGACCACCTAATTGTCCAACCCACATTTGCCAGAATATGATTGAATCCCACCCCCCAAATAGCAGTTGTCTGGAAGCACCCTCCCTACCACATATAGAAAAGGATTGTGTGAAGACTTTTAACTTTGACATGATGGTTCATTTTGAAGAGAGTCAGCAACAGCAGAAAGTTCTTAGGTGCTTTCCAAGGTGTTCCAGGTGAAAAGGTCTTACCGCATCCTATGTGCTCTTCCTGAACACCTGGATTAGTTTTCAGCTGGGTTTTTTTTAAAGCACATCTATCTATTTCCATCTTACAAATGCTGCAGGGTATGCTGCTCTAATGTTGTAAAAGTTTAGTGGCTGACAAGGGCATTTTAGCTTTATATAAGGTTTTGGTTTTTTCTTGCCTTCTAAAATTAAGCTCCTTTAGAGATTTGGTTTTGAAAATGTCTGCTGTCTCCAAGGCTTCTCTATGATTATCATGCCATTCCCATCATCACCCCATCACCCCCATTTGGCTAGAAAACCCAGGCTCTCTTTATTGCTGGCAAAGCTGCATTAGTGTTGATCTGGCGTCTTTTTGGCAGCCACCCAGCCTACTGCCTCCCTGCTAGCAAAAGGAATAATCTACATGTGTTGTTCCATAATTGCTGATGCCAGGAAGTGTATCTGTGCAAGCATATGGACCATGCCTCTTGACCTCTAGGCCCCGCCTTTTGAAAGCCCTTTCACAGCCCCTGTTGTGATCAGCCTATAGAACCTGATTGTGGAAAATGGGAATGGCTGCTCCCCCACACACTCCCTTTGCGTCTGCCAACAAGCTTTGCTGGCAAGTTCCTGTGCATAAACAACAGCCAAATTTGGCTTATTATATGAGGAGCTGTGTAAAGGCCTCCTGGCCTTTTCACTTGCTTTTCATATGCACAGATATGGCATTACAGGGATACAATGTTTCCTCAGTGTTTGGATATGTTGCACAGTAGACACTTTGGGTCCTCTGGTCCTCTTGTGGGAATTCACAGAGGCTTTGTTCCAATTAGGGATGCTTTAGAAATATTCTCCCTCTGAATATTTTCCCTGGATTTTGTAGTTCCCCTGAATTGCCTAGTTATGCTTCCAAAGTGGAAATTGGCCATTGTGCTTATATATATATATATATATATATATATATATATGTGTGTGTGTGTGTGTGTGTGTGTGTGTGTGTGTGTATGTATATATATAGAACAACAACAAAACCTAAAGCACAACAGTTTTGTAAACAGCTATGCACATGATGCATTCTTTGCATCTTTCCCTCCCTCAGAATTATCAACACGCAGCTGCAGATTTTCACTAACATCCTAAGTGCAAATGCACCTCCTCTTCCGACATCAGGTGGAGCCTCTCTGCATGCGTATGCTGGTGATAAGCTCACTAAATTTTGCTTTTCTCTTACAGCAGATGTTGGAAAGCTTTTTCAGCTCAAGTGCTGCCTTCTATTTGGGGCAGCTTTCTAGGAGACACATGTCAGTGTTGGGCAGGGCCAGAGGCAAAAGTGGGTGGAGCAATGAATGCAAATGTTGACTTTGAACAATAGGCCAGTGTCATCACACACCCCATCTCTTTCCTCCATCCAGGCATGTGCAAATTATAAGTGTTGATGTGAATGTAGAAATTATTACTATTCTTTGAAGAGAAACACAATACGTTTCACCCTAGTGGGAAAACGCTGTGCCCAGGGGAAGTTTGTGCCTGCTTAAGTCTGCTGTCTAGGTGCTGACTGTTAATTGGCAACATCAAGCTAAATTCCTTCCTATGGTTCATTATCTTTAATCTAGATTTGGACAAGGCAGCCCAGGCAGGACTTCTCTATTTGAAGGGGTTTTGGTCCAAGTCCATAAGAAGGGAGAGCAGGGGCCTTGAAGCTGCTCATCAGCAAAACTGGGGAGCAAACTCCATGGTTTGTTCTGCTCCTCTTGAATTTTGGTTCAGTTGCGAGATTTATTATTATGATCAGTTCTGGAATCAAAGTTTGCTCAGTTTGCTACTACTTCAGTTCATTTGTATTTCTTTCTCCCAGAACTTACATCCTTACTATATGGATGCAAATGTGTGCAGCAATTGTGGTTAGTGCCCATTGGGACTGGTAGAGAAGAAGGCAGAGAGCCCAACAGTAGGTGGAGCCAGAGTCATTGACAGGTACAGCTAGAGCAAACAACAAGAAGAGCCAACAAATTCTAGTTTTGCCCCCATCTTCTGGTCCTACAAGGGCAACATCGAGACCAAGGAGGAGAAAGCTAATAGGCAGTGCTG
Source organism: Darevskia mixta (assembly GCA_034641385.1). Lineage (NCBI taxonomy): Eukaryota > Metazoa > Chordata > Lepidosauria > Squamata > Lacertidae > Darevskia > Darevskia mixta. The sequence continues at coordinate 5,532,092 of JAWWNH010000061.1, read as the reverse complement.
GCAGCCCCTGGTCTGATTACAAGTAAGGAGGAAAGCATTTGGGTGTTGACTGGTGGCAGACTGAGGTCAGTGAGGCAGTGCCCCATTTGCCCTCATGGACCAGCCTCCACTGCATTGACAAAACACTACTAGAAAGAAATATTGATGCAGTAGTATCTCTTTTGTGCATTATTGTATTCAGGTAATGACTGCAGACTTCCCACATGCATCTGGTTGGCCATCGTGAGAACAGAATGCCAGAGCAGATGGGCCTTTGGCCTGATCTAGCAGGGGCTCTTATTTCCTCCATTATTTTGACACAGGTCTCTGGATCCTGTAGTTAATCAAGCATTTCTGGAAAGTTCTCCAGAATTCTTTGTCAAGTTTGTCACTCTTTGCTTGTATTTTGCAGAAAATTATTTCTAAGCTCTGAGGGTAGTCCATTGTTTGCCTGCCTTGTATTAGGCCTCTCTATCCTCCATTCAAACAACCAAGAGGCAGTATCAGAACTCAAGGACAGGTAAAAACACCCAAGGAGTTATGAAGTACAGCTGGTGAGGGGTGTGGCCTGGGGAGAGTCTTGGGGGCTAAACTGAGAGGTCTGGAGGGTCACATTTAGTCTCTGGGTCTGACATTCCTAACCTCTCCTGTAAACTAATTCTATACTGAGACCACATTTACACAAGCTGGGAATGACACTCAGTAAAATGAGTGTCCTGTTGTGTCAAAATGTTTCTGAAGTGCTGAGTGTTTCATTTTCAGGTAGAACTCTGAATGATTCATAGTTTATCTTCACTTTCATTCCTTCCCCACTCCTAAGCAGGAGGCCCGGACTTCCTTTTAAAAAAGAAAGTAATTCAATTCAACATTTAGCAAGAAACTTGAAAAGCAAAATGTAGAGGCAACATTCTATGACTAATTAGGTAGAACCAGATTCACTGCTGTTGCTAAAGATGCTTAATCACTATCAGAAGTAAAGAATGAGGGAATATCCTGTGTCTTTGCTTGCAGTGAGAAGTACATGTACAGGAGCAAGACAAATGGTGCCTTGTGCCTTTAACAGCAGTGTGGCTGGCACAAATTAAACAGAGGAAGTCTTGCCTACTACCGGTATAAAAATGCAATTATGGGGAAAGTGTCACCAGGTGATATTCTATCTGTCAAACATTTTATTACTTGTGCGTGGCCCCAATTTACTTTTGGACTCTATACTTCACCAAAGCAACTTGTAACATTCTGAAAGCTGGAGGATGAACTTTTTATGAACTAAACAGTTCATTTGGATGAACTTGAACAGAAGTAATTCATGGGGGGGAATCAAACTTGAATTGGAATTAGTTCCTTTTTAAAATGAAATTTTCAAGCACTGGGTTTGATGCTTCTAAAACAGGAACTCTGAAACATTCCACCCCCAGGGCCCAAATGAAAGGGCTAAAAATGCCTTAAGGTCCACCAGTCACAAGATATCAGTGAAAGGCGGGAAACAGTAACAAGATCAGGGCAGCGCCTGGCATAATTAGCTGGCAACTACTGAGATAATTTTCTATTGATATAAAACCCTTATTTGGAAATTGCTAAATTTGTTGCCACAGTGCCTTGTGGCAGGGAGTATCACAGTGCAACTTGTTGAAGGCTATCTGTTAGAACTGTGAAGTCTTTTTGAAGAGATTGTCTGAGAAAGAAGTTGGAGAATTGCCAAACTTTGGAACTCAAAGGACCCTATCAGCTGCAGGAGTTTGGAAGTGACTGAAGTTAGGACTTGACTATGGACTTTAACACAGCAAGGACTTGGAAGTAAAGAACTCTCTTTGGGCTCAGTTATAAAACTATTTGTAACATCAGTAAATAGTGTTTGTATGCATAGAGGTTGATGTTGGCCTAATAAAGACAGCTCTTTTCTGTGGTGAGCTTAACCACTTGACTGAACTTCCTCAGCTCATTCACCAAACAACACCAACAAGAGGAAATAGGGAGTCCCATTTGCCATAAGATTTCCATGTGATTCCTTCATGAACCAAGCATTAGTCATACCACTATTTATAACATTTTAAATGTTTATATATTAAATTTGTTAGTCAATTTATTTTGCCCAAGGCAGCTCAAAGTGACTTACAACCAACCAACTAGCCCCCCATAGATACATTAAAACTGGGGTGGGGGTGGGGGTGTTACATTGAAAACATCCCACTCACTTCTAAAAGGCCACATATAGTTAAATGCCAAAGATCTGGTTACACAGGAAACTTTTTGTCTGCTGCCTAAAGATATATAATGATGGCACCAGGCCAGCCTCCCTGGAACATTTCACAAATGGAGAGCCATTGCAGAATAGGTCCATTCTCACATTGCCACCCTCTCATGGAAGGGACACTCAAAGAAGGGCATCAGATGGTGATCACAGGGTCTGGGTTAGTCCATATGGCGAGAGGAGGTCCTTGAAGTATTTTGGTCCTGAGCTATTTAAGGCTTTATATGTGATAACCATAATTTTGAATGGGGCTTGGAAATTAACTGGTAGCCAGTGATATTATATGCTCAAACTGTCTTGCCCCTGGCTGCTGAACTCTGCACCAGCTGAAGTTTCTGAAATGTCTTCAGAGGCAGCCCTACATATAATGCATGTATACTATTTCATGGAATTCTAGGCAGGTTCAGGATGTGTGATAATGCTATCTGAACTATGTGGCAGCAGTCTGAGCTCTGTAGAGGATGCAAACAGACAACTAGGTTACTTCAGGCTGAGGTGTTTTTCTTTCTCACTCCAGTGTAGCCTGATTGTCTGTATCACCCTGCCAGGTTGCAGGTAGAATTTTACCATGCATTAGGTGCAAAAAGGTCTTAAAAATGTGTGGTAAATATGTTCACCTATACTAAGGATGGGGGAGAAATGTGATACAGTTCACATTTAAAAGCATATCTACCTAGTTCTAAGTTATCAAAAAAATATGCAGGCACAGCCATCCTTTGAAATGCACACTTTCCTGAATTTTGCAACACAGTTTTTCATCTGAATGTGTACAAAAAAGAAGCCCTTTGTCCTAGGGGAAAGTGTGCATAACTGCATATTGCCATGAAAGTAACAGGCAAAACTGCATTATATTGCTTGCAAAATATGAACTTTAGGCAAAATCACATTTAAAAATGTGTGCATTAAGAGAAACGCACTGATGGATTTTCATGAGGATATATCTGCAAATCAAACTGCTGTAGCTAGGTGGAGAACTCATCTTAATCCTGGAAAAATGAGAAACTTGACAGATTTGCCCATCCCTAGCTACCACTGCCAGACTCTTGGTTTGGCAGTGTGGATAATTGTGGTAAGCTGCTACTTGGGTAAATGGTTATCTGTGTTCACTCCCCAAAGAAAGTGCAGCATGAGAGGGATTTCCTGAGACTGTGAGTGTGTGGCAAATCAGGAGGCTCAAACATTAGTATGTGCAACTCCCTTTGAAAACAAAAACACACACAACACCCTCCTCCAAATTAGCTGACCCTCATAAAACATCTTGGTGTATTTTTGTTGTTGTTGTTCCACCCTCTCCACTGTTCTCACAATGCTTCATTCCAATCCCCTCCCCTAGCAGCCATTGCCACACGCAGCTTGCTGTATGGGGACTCCATTAATCCTACATTTCCTAGATGGTATCTAAGTCACAGTGGGTTTCCACAGAAATTAATTTGTCCTGACAACAGGCCTAAAGATTGGAGTCCGGGGATCGCTTGGCATATTCCCTTTTAAACTGAGGACAATAATAAACAGAAGGCTGATAAGGACAGTTCTTAAAGACCACACAGAGGAGCGGCCTTGAGCAGACTTTACTCATTGGGTATCGGTGGATCTGCCTGATAATTGCCACGCCAAAAGCTCTGTGTTTGAAAGGAGAACAAGCAGCCTGGATTTATGTGTGGTTTCAGTACAACAGCAGCAGGTTGAACAAACGGAACCTCAGAATGTAAATTTCTTGCTATTTTAAGGTGTAAAATAATTTTCCAAACTTGTATTGGAAGCCTGAAGAGAAGAGCTTATTCTCTTTTCCTTGTGAGGGCTGTATTTTTTTTATTTTGAAATGCCTTGCAGTTTACACGTTTTTCAATTTTTATCAGAACATTGGTCTAGATAATTTTCCCTGAGGCAGCCAAATCACACAAAATATGGAATTAAGAAATTCCACAGGTCCTGGGCCCAACATGCAGAGATTTACAGCAAATACTATTTATTGGAGTCATTCCTGTTTAAATATATTTTATTTTATTTTTTACTGTATCTGATCCTGGAGGATCTGAGTGGGTAACAATCTAATTGTGTGTGTGTGGGGGGGGTGGGTGGGTGGGTGGGTGGGTGGTTGTTGTATTGCAGAGGCCTAATTATTTTATTTTTCCACTTTTACCTCAGCTGTGAGGGAAAGGACCCTCAGGGTATCTTACAACAATAATGAAACAACCATTGTAAACAATATGGTCATTAAAGACAGAATAACTCTGGAATTGAACTACTCTATATCATAATGACATCCTTTTAAGCATATGGCTGTTTCAGGAATGTGTAGACATGTTTTCCATTCTTTGGTATATGGTTGAGACACACAGATGCATACATTTCTATATTCCATATATAACTTTGCTGGGTAAATAACACTTTTCATCCCTGTGCTTATTTTTATGCAAGATGTTAATTGGGCAGATAACCCAGAATGTTTTTAATGTGCTTCTGTTTATCAATAAGGAATCTTGGCACTCTGAAGAATTGTGATTTATGAGGTTGTCAATAAAATCCATTTCAACAGATTTATGAAAACACCATCATAATATTGTGAACAGGTTACCATATGAAGTAGAAGGAATGTTCCTCAACTTTTTCACTAGCCAGGCATAGAGGATATAACCGAGAAAATGCAAAGAAGCAAATTGAGATGGAAGCAACTGAAAAAATGGCAGAGGGTGTCTGAAAAATTCTCCCACCATCACATCATCATCATTATTGCTATTATTTTGCTAAAGTGAACATTGATTTTGCTTTTAATGAAATGACAGCTTCTCAGTACTGAGAGAGAAATAAATAACTGCCTTAAAAGCAAGGTGTTAATACATTTGGCAGGGAATGCTTTATCTACACCTAAATTGCATAAATTGAATATTACTTTAATACACCTGACGGTGCCTTTTTCCTAGGTGAAAATTTAGCTGCATACTTTTTAAAACCATGGTAGTCTCCAACTAAAAAAAAGATACAACAGGACATGGTAGATCACCTCACCAGCCTGCAATACAACACACACACACACACACACACACACACACACACACACACACACACACACACACTTTAGAATCTCTATGTAAGTCAGATAAGAAGTAACATTAAAGCTGTGACTCCACAGTGCCAGGGGAAGGGGAGGGAAGAAGGTAAATGATCCAAAGTGTTTGCATGGATCACTTGGAATGAATGGTCCTAATTTAATTATTTTTAATGGGTGGCTGAGAGTCACTCTGTAAGGTGTGAGAGTAACTGCAGCTGCAATCATATCCCCCCCCCCAAAGGGAAAGCAAAATTATATACATACATACATACATACATACATAGGTTACATTTGGAGCTTTTTAGTTTAGAGAAAAGGCAATTAAGAGACAACATGGTAAATATGTATAAAATTATGTGCAGCTTTGAGAACATGAACAGAGAAAAGGTTCTCTCTCTTACACACAGCGCATCCAATGAAACTGAATGTTGGAAGGCTCAGGACAAACAAAATAAAGTATTTCTCTCTCTCCCCCCCCCCCCACAGTGCAAAAGCTAAATAATGGGATTTGCTCCTAAAAGAGGCAGTGGCAGCCACCAACCCTGATGGATGATTAGACAAATCCATGGAGGATAAGACTATCAGTGGCTGCCAACCCTGATGGCTATCTTCTCCTTCCACTGTTGGAGGGACTATGTCTCTGGATGCCAGTTGCTGGGAATCACAAGTAGGGAGAGGGCTGTTGCACTCAGGTCCTGCTTGTGGGCTTCCCAGTGGCCACTGTGAGAAAAGGGTGCTGGACTAGATGGACCACTGGCCTGATCCAGCAGGGCCCTTCTTAGGTCCCCCCCCCCGTTTACTCCCACTGTATTCAGTCAGGCTTACTCCCAGGTAAGTGTACATACATAGGAGCCTGAGAGTGCTTCCAGATGGTTGTATATTGTGGGTTTTAAGCTGCTAAAACATGCAAAGCTTTTTGCAACATGGTGACCACAGCCTGTATTTTTCTAACAGTAGGAGCAATACACACAAAAATGCTGATGAATTTTTATGAGGAATTTTAAGGATAAAATACCATTTGGAAACTGACATGGAAATGTGGAGAACTGAACTTAAGATAGGAAAAATGAGAAACAGAGGGAAACGGAATCCAACAGATTGACTGACCCATCTCTAAAATAGAGTCAGACCATTGGTACACCTAGGTCAATATTATCTACTCTACACACTGATGGAGGCAGCAGCTCTCCAGTATTTCCCAGGCCTACTTGGAGATGTTAAGGATTGAGTCTGGGACCTTTCGCATGCAAGTCATATGTTATGCCACTGTGGTATGGCCCTTCCCCTACGTAGCCCAGTGCAAACCATATTTTGGGAGCATATATGTTACTGGTCCACAATACATGCTTTCATTTTCCTGTTGCCATCATTCACACAGGAAAATGTTAGCCAGGTTCTTCTTCTTGGAGAAAAATCTTTCAGAAAAATCTACTTTCCTGCCTCCTCCCACAGAATGTATTAAATGTATATGACACCTGCTCAAGAAGCACATCCAGTGGAGAAGACATTTCAGAAGCCAAATGCAAATTCAGCCAATAGGGTCACAGAATAAATAGCATTTTGAAATAACCCACAATGCACAAGAAGCATGTAAAACATAAGGTTATTCAAATAGAAGCAACCTCTATTACTGTGATGCACACAATGGTACACACACACCATTTGAATGGCAATGTCCATCAACTTTGGGGGCCCCTGGCCCCCTCAACTTTTTTATTGGGGGGCCAAAGGGACCTCGGCCTCTAGGAGTTGGCTCCTATGTAGGCCCGTATTAGCTTTGGGAATTACCCTATAGTCTACTTGGCATTTTGCTAATCCACTATTGGTGATCTCCATTAGTGCCTCAGATGTGTATTGCTTTGAATTTTTTCCACAAGTGTTCTGTTTTCTTTTGTTTTTAATACTGTCCACTAATGCTACCAAATTGAGTCCTGCTGGTGACTCAGGTGTGTGTGCACAACAACAACCTGCCTGCAAAAAGTCTCATATTTATTACATCAAAAACTTTTAAGAAGAAGAAGTAAATAACACCTTTCCCACAATTGGGTTTAAAATTAGTTTTTATGCTAAATATTAATCAATTAAAGCTGGCATGCTATTAAAATTAAATTGTGAATGGCTGCATTTTTTTTATTTGTCACACTTAAAGAACTCCATTAATTGTGCCAGAGTAGAGAAGGTTGAGAGGTGGGTGAACCACTGAATTAAAAACAAATATCCTTCATTGCTCCTCTTCCTGATTTTTGACAGCGGACCAAAGTGCTGTTCATGGTGCTGTGGCTGAAGTATGCTATCATATCATTCCATGCATTTCAGTGGATCAAGGGGAGCCCTCTGTAAAATAGAGTACATGGCCACCCTACTCTTGTATATTTCAAACACCCCCATTCTCACAGAAAGGCTCATTGCTTAATTCCCTGTGCACACCATTACACACTGATGCAAACGTCCCTTCAACATTTGCTGGGTGTAGTATTCCCATTGTTAGCAATAGCCTGTCCTGTTCCAGATTCTCTGAAACTGGTGGGTTAAGTAAGGTCTCCACAAAGACCTCCTAGTTGTTTGCTTAGTTAACATTCCAATGCATACCCTAACCCCTTTGGCTCCATGCAAGTCAGGTGGAGAGTTAAAAATTCAATACGCGTTTCCTAGAATGCTTAATCTCCCCATGGATCTGGTGGCTGAGCTCATAGAGCAGCTGCCCCTCAAACACATTTAGCAATATATTATTATCTAGCTAGGAAGGTGGGCTAAGGTAAAGGTAAAGGGACCCCTGACCATCAGGTCCAGTCGTGTCCGACTCTGGGGTTGCGTGCTCATCTCGCTCTATAGGCCGAGGGAGCCGGCGTTTGTCTGAAGACAGCCTCCAGGTCATGTGGCCAGCATGACAAAGCTGCTTCTGGCAAACCAGAGCAGCGCACGGAAACGCTGTTTACCTTCCCTCCGGAGCGGTACCTATTTATCTACTTGCACTTTGATGTGCTTTCAAACTGCTAGGTGGGCAGGAGCTGGGACCGAGCAATGGGAGCTCACCCCGTCGCAGGGATTCGAACCGCTGACCTTCTGATCAGCAAGCCTGTGGTTTAACCCACAGCGCCGCCTGGTCCCTTTTCAGGAAGGTGGGCTATTGATGTTTAAATAAATAAATAAGCAAGCAAGCAAATGTGGGACAGTGATTAATGGAGGGCTGATACCCTCAAAACAGCTCTGTCTCCAGTCAATAGGGGGAGCTTTGACCACCGAAGGGAGTGGAGAGCAACACAGTGCTATCTTCATAGGGCTCATACTGACCCCTCATTCATTTCAGTGGAGCTCATGCGGGAGACTTTCACAGTGGATGATATGGAACCCCCACCCCCCCCAAGCTATTAAGTGTTTCTGCATTAGGGCCAAATCAGGCATTGTTTCCCCTTGTTTTTATCCTTCCTTTCCTCTTTAGCGAACCTTTCTCTAACATGCTTTATCTATTTGACGCGTTTTATATATTTGATTAGAGTGACTTTGTATTATTTGATGCTCTGATGAGATAAACAGTCAACTTTTTGAATATGCTTCTCCCCCCCCCCTCTCCATTAGAATACAAGCCCATGGATGTTTCACCCTGTCTGCTTCTTCCAGTTTGATTTCCCTAGGGACTCATTATCATGCTGCTCACTCCATCCGTCACCTACACTGTTGAACTTGCTATCAAATAACCTTCAAAACATTCCTAGTTATTATGTGTCATAGGCCAGATTTATGATAAACTAACTTTGAAACAAGCGTGAATCTTTTGGACTTTTTATTATTATTATTTTTTTGGTTTCTCGTTAATGTTCCTTTGCGATTTCCTTCCGATTTAATTTTTAAATTGGTTAGCTTTAGTCTGCCCCTCTTTTTATGCTGGCTTTCAGAAGAGAGACCCCACCCCCTTCTTCTCTTGCTCAAATAATTCTCCTTCTTCGATATGATTTCATGATGATATTTAAGCTCCATGTTTTTATTACGGAATGCAAAGTGAAGTGCCTTGGCCCATTTTGCTCTCCAGAGCTCATTAGGAGGCTCAAAAGCCTTCCTTTATGGTTAAACTTTGTGGGGAAACGAAAGCAATGCAATTGTTTCTGTCACTGCCATAGACCAACTAGCACGTCAAAGGGTAGGAAGATCCTCAGTAAGCATTTTAGGCATAAGTGAATGGGACTGTCCTTCATGTGGTAATTGAGAAACTTGGGACTGAATCTAAGGGTCAGATATGTCCTAATTGAGTACTTCTACACAGCAACTTGGGAGGGGGGCACTTAACAAAAACCCACAAAAAACTTTTCTGGGTCCTCTCAAATAACTCAAGAAATCATTACTGCATGAAGACCTCAGAGATGTATTTTGTTAGAGAGCACCAGAGCGATTTCCCCCAGAGTTCTCTAGTAGGCAGTCCAAGGCCCAGGCAGGGGGTGGGAGTCAAAGGCAAATGGGGTGGTCCATGCAGGCTGGTGGTAGGCAGATAAGCATACAAAATGACAATTCTAAAATTTGCTGCAGGTTGGGTTCTTTTGCAGAGTGGTGGAGTAGGAAGAGCTAAGAGTCTGTTGAGCCCCTTCTCTCACAAAGTTGCTCAGTCTGAGACTGAGCTACACCTAGGAGAGTTTTTCTATAAGACCAGCAGGACCCTTATTTGTGTGCTCACCTTACAGTTTAAAGTCAAGGGCCAGCCCAACCATTTGAAGTTTAAATGGACAGGTCCAGCCATTAGGTGGGGGGAGGCCCTTGCCTCGGGCAGCGGAAGCCTCCAAGGTGGCATCTGCGCAAGTTGCCTCACATGCCTTGCCACATCTGCTGGCGGCAAAGCAGCACTAGCATCAGTGCCAAATTGGTGATATCTCACCTGAAATTGGCTCTGATGCTGGTTCTGCTTCTCCACCACTGGCAGCAGTGGGAGAGTAGGCAGTGTAGCTGGCAGTGGCAGGTATGGTGGTGCTGGTGGCAGTGGCAGCAGGGCAGGGTGGCACCTCCCATTTCTCCTCAAGCGGTGAAATGAGTTGCACTACCGGGTACCACTGTTAAAGCCCTAAATGGTTTAGGCTCCAAATTGTTGCAACGGTGAAGGATGGGTAAGAAATCTAAATAATAATAAAAAGCTCCTCAGGTCACCAGCCTCTTTCTCCACCTGTGCTATTATCTCAGTGGCACAGATAATAAACAGGGAACCAGGCAGAGGGCCTTCTCGGTATCTGCACCCACCCCATGTAACGCCCTCCCATCAGATGTCAAGGAAATAAACAACTATCTGACTTTTAGAAGACATCTGAAGCCAACCCTGTTTAGGGAAGTTTTTAATGTTTAATGTTTTATTGTGTTTTAAATATTCTGTTGGCAGCTGCCCAGAGTGGCTGGGAAAACCAAGTCAGATGGGTGACATAAAATAATAATAATAATAATAATAATAATAATAATAATAATAATAATAATAATAGAAAAAAATTCCATCCAGAAGCACATTAGAGATCAACTAAGTTTGTTATTGGTATGAGCTTTTGTGTGCATGGCTCTAAGTCAGACGTCCCCAAACTATGGCCCGGGGGCCGGATACGGCCCAAGGGGCTCATTTATCCGGCCCCCGGCGACCCCCGCCGCCCACTGCCGCTGCCCGCTCTTACCAGCGCGCCGTGGCGCGGTGCGGCTGCCCACTTCCGGGTCAGTGGAGCGCTGGAAATAGCTTGTGCGCATGTGCAAGCATCATTTCCGGCACACTTCGGAGGCCCGTGCGCAAGCGCACAAGCTATTTCCAGTGCTCCGCCGACCCGGAAGTGCACCGGAAATAGCGTGTGCGCATATGGGCATGCGCTCCCCCACCTTCCGGCCCGCCGTGCAATCTGCACTGGATGAACTGGCCCGGGGCTTGGTAAGTTTGCCGACCCCTGCTCTAAGTCATATGGTTGGAAGTAACAATGATTTACAAGCACAACAAGGTGTGACCCTCTGAAGTATGCCTGATCAGAGACATACCTAGGGGTAGGTAAAATGGGATGCAGGCCCGGGCAGGGGCGGCAGGAAAAAAAAAAACAGACTATGGAGTGTATAACATAAATGTGTGCTGTGATGTGGCACCACTGTCATGGCGAGATCAAATGTAGGAGAAGGCGTGCATCATAACGGGGCATGGCCTGGAAATAGCCCCAAGGGCATGATAGAGAGGCTTGGAGGATCACATTTGGTTCCTGGACCTAAGATTCCTCATCCTTGAAATGTCATAGGTGGCCCAATTACACCCCAGTCATTCCATCTTCTAAACCTGGTCTGAGAAATAATGTTCATTCTGATTCCTCAGTGTTGCCCTTACACATGGAAGCTTAACTCCAATACTGCAATACTGTATCCAACTAAGTTCTGCTCAGAGTAGACCCATTAATACTAACAAGCCCAAGTTAGTCATGTCATTAATCTCAATGGGTCTACTCTGTTGCTCATGGTGGCAGCAGTTATTCTTAGAATTATGGAACATGCTCAGCCCAGGTATTTGTTTGCTGTACTGGAACTGAGCTCGCGGTCCCATCACACAAACATTTACAGTACTTCTGGATTTCCAAAGCTTTCTTAATCTCAGCAGTCTAATTTAGAGAGAGTGTGTGTTTGTGCACAGGAGCTACTGGGTTCTTGCTGTTGTTAAGTAGCAATCAGAAACCCTTGCTGACCTACTACAAATCACCCAGAGATAGTGATGGACTAAGCTGTCAGTTTTAGTTTTTCTTCATTTCTCATTTTTCCAGTTTTAAGTTCCATATATCACATTTCTGCATCAGTTTGTGAAAACCCTCACAGAAATTGCCATCGTGCATTTCTCCTAACGTTCATATTTTTATATGTAATTTCTCCTAATATAAAACAGTTTTGCAAGCAGTTTTCTCCACTATGGCGCATTTTCGGTACGCCTTTTTCATCGATACATGCATTTTTATGCTCTTTACCCTGCTGTAGACATTATGTGCAGATTTTGGAGAACTACGTCACAAAATTCATACAAGTGTGCATTTCCAAAGATAGCTTTGTTTCGGTTTGTGTATTGTTTTGGGGAAGGCTGTATTAGGGCTCATCCAAACTTCTGGTTGTCCAATGACTAGAAAGCATGGGTCCAAGTGGTTTTGCACTTGACCTGCTCCTTTCCCAAGGAAAACTCGCTCTATAGCTCTAAATTGGAACAAACGGCAATCCAGAAGAAACCTAGATTGCCATTTGCTCCAATTGAGCACTAAAGAGCGTTTTTCCCTGGAGGAGAGTAGTGGGACAAGAAGAAGTGTGGATAAGCCCTTAGGCTTGCATTAAAATGTGAACTAAACCAAATCCCAGACTCTCCATCCCTACCTAGCGAACTATCAGTAGTTCTCAATTTACCTTATGTCCATCCCTGGTCTAAAAAAGCAGCCAAATCACTCTATTATCCCAGTCACCCATGGGTAGGGAGTGGGAATAAATTCAACTCAGTTTAAATTTAAGAGAACTTGCCCTTTGCACATTCTGAAGCAAGATTTGAGCTGAGACACAACCATCCTTTGAAACTCACATGTCTCTGAATTCTGCAATGCAATTTTCCAGCCAAGTGATACAAACTAATGTTTATTAGTGAAAACATTAAAAAGGCATTATATTTTGGGCAAATGCTTTGCAAAGCGTATGTTTGGGAAAATAGCCTAGAAACCTGCGTATATTAGGAAAAAGTCACACTATAATGCTAGTGAATTTTAATGAGGATTTATAATCTCTCCCCCCCCCCAAAAAAAAACACCTTGGTGTGTAAATGTGGAGAACTGAACTTAAAACTGGGATAAGATTAGAAACAGAGATAAATTGAAATTGACATATTTGTTCACCCCCACCTATGGGATCTCATTATGTTTTAACATTCTTTTGGGATGTTTGTGGATGGAATATACACAGTATGGAAAGTGACTGTTGTTTATTTATAAGACATCTAAAAATTGCTGGGCACTATATGGAAATTAAAACAGAATACAGTCCCTGTTCTTGGGCTTACATTCTAATAGATATGACTTATGAGCCCTTGTTTGATTTTTATAGTTCTCAGGTTGTTGTTTTATTATGGATGTTATGTAATTTTATTAATTGACTTGTTGACTTGTATTTTATCGAGTGTATTTTATTGAGAGCCATTGACTGATGGAAAAATAGTGTAGAAGTGATCCCCCCCCCAAATAATCTCAGAGGAGGAGTGTGCAGAGAGAAGTTCTGTACAGATAAGTGCTGGTTTTTTAAAAATATTAAAGATTTTCTTGATTTACAAAGGTATATGCAATGTCTCTTTCGTGTTTTTTCCATGTAACATTTTTACACACCAGTTTCGTTTGTTGAGACATTAGGAAGAAAAGGGGGAGAGAGGTGGGCGGGATGGGGAGATGGGTGGGGTGGGGTGGCAGTGTTTCTACTTTACTTAATATATGTAGGGTTCGGTGTCAGCGTCGTTTGTGCAGGTTCTCTGTTGTTCGCTTGTGCTCCTTTGGTGGTGAGAGAGGTCGGGGTTGGCGTAGGGTGTGATTGTTCATTTGTAACCACAAATGAACAAATGATTTGTAACCACAAATGAACAAATGATTTGTTGGCTGTGGTGGTCTTTGGTTTCCTGTGTGAGTGGGGTGGGTGAGTGTGATAAGTGCTGTTTTGAAATCTGCTCTTCAGTTTCTGGAAAGTTTAATTCCTCTGCAAAAGAGGCTTCCATTTATATGGCTCATTCTCAGGAAACCCAAGGAGCTCTTTAGCATTTCAGTCCAGATTTCCCAACTAAAAAGCTGCTTCTGACAGTATTTTGCTCTTCATTTTGGCCAACCACCTTGCACATGGTTGCTAGCCCCCCACGCAGCCGCACCCCATCTTCCTACATCACTCCGCTCATTGGCCCTGCTTTACACCCTCCTTGAGTGTTTTGCTTGGCTGGAATGTGTCCTTGAACTCTAATCATGCATTTTGCTTGCTTGGATGGAGGATAGACTGGCCTATTAGGACCATTGCCCCACAAATCTCAGTTGTGATTCATCCAAGCCCACCTCCCTTTTTGCTTTTGATTTTACTTACAACCACTCCAGAGGGCAGCTCTGCCTATCAGCCTTTTCCTCCTTAGCCTCACTGTTATCCGTGTGAAATTCAGCAGGGGAATCGTTAGAATTAGTTAGCTCAACATGTTGGGCTCCTTGTTTAGCACCTGCTGCTAACCTGCTGCTGGGCCTTTGTTTTCCACCCCACCAGTCCTAATGGGCACCAAACACCACTGGGTGTGCAAATGTGAGTAGACACTAGCCTACTGTATTAAAAGTAAAAGTTAATTCATTGCTCTGCCCACTTTTGCCTCTGGCCCCATCCATGTTGTTTGGAAGGGAATGTGGTCCTTGGTCTGAGAAAGGTTCCCCGCATTTGACTTCTTTTTTGGATCACTGTTGACTTGATACTATAAAGCAGGCATGGGGAACCCTTGACCCTCCAGATGTTGCTGAATTAAAACTCTCATCAGCCCTAGCAAGCATGGCCAATGGTTGGGGATGATGAGATGGTGGGAGTTCAGCAACTACTGGAGGGCAAAATGTTATTCACGTCGGCTCTAATGTGTATTTGGAGGATATGCACACATCTGTTTTTTTAAGCCAATCATAAGAAAATCAAATCTGTCCTCGTTGCTCTCTTCCAGAGCTGGCATGTCTCTTTAACAGCGCAGCTGCACTTCATTCTTTTCCTCCTCCTCCAACACCTTGCCCAAAGCTAACTTGGAGCTCCATTCTGTGTCAGCTGTGAGATATAGATATATTGTTGTCTTAATTACCAGTATTTCTCCTGTTGCTCATAATTCTCCTTGCTCCACCAAAGAGCTCTTCAGAGAGCAGTAAGGTTCCCCCCCTTTCTTTAGGGGTTTAAAGGTTGTCAGATGTATAAATGATCTTTGCTGGAGGTTTTTTTTTTTGACAATTCTTTTCATTGTGTGTGTGTGTGTGTGTGTGTGTAGGTTGGGGGTTTAAATGTGGGTGATGTTTTTCACTGGTGCATTAAGGAAGAGAGAGGAAAAAAGACATGGAATGTGGCCTACAGAATACCAGAGAATGTGAACATGGCAAATTGTAATAGGTTTATGGGGTTCACCACCTGCAATGGATTACATATTTATATTGCAAAATATTCTAAATGTAATTATTAAACATTTTTGCTAAAATCTTTGTCAGCACCACCAGCATTTTGTGCACTGATGTTTGCATTTATCAGGAACTGTTCTTTGTCAACAGCTAGTTAAAGACATTTTACTCTCAGATTCTGTGTTAAGGGCCACCTAATTGAATTCAAGGGACTGCATAACACAATCTGGAGTCAAGGAGGTTAGCACAGAATGGTTCTTTTTAAAACTCATTCTTGTGCCTGACTGTCCAAGTAATTGTCACCATCCCTGAGGGAAAATAATTACAAGTATAAGTAAATATTTTCTTCAAAGTCCCAGTTCTCATTTTAAGTTTGCTAAGAGCTAATTCTGGTGCTTTATCCACACAATAGCTCTTGGAAATTATCCTGTAAGCATGTGGGGGGGAAATCTGAGTGAAATGGGGAAATTATCCAAGAAGCACTGCTACATAAACATGATCCAGAAATGTTGGATCTGGTCACCCCTAGATAAGTGATATGTAGTTCTGCCAAAAGCCTCCAAGTGAGTGATCCTTCCTAATTTCCTTCATCTCTGATAAACAGCTTTCCAAGCTGCACCCATTTCGTTTTACCCTTCATACTCTTGACTAGGTCCTTTCTTGCTCTTAGGATCAAAGGAAGACACTTTACACTGAATCAGATTATTGGCCCATCTAGCTGAGTATTGTATACATTGACTGCCAGCTGCTGTTCAGGGCTCCATGGAAATACTGGGGATTGAAATTGGGACCTTCTGAATGCAAAGAAGACCTCCAATCATTGAGCTATGCTGACACAGTAAGTATCCTTTTGCTTGTCTACTTCTGGTTTGACTTTTTGGGAAATGTAGTCACTTGCAGCTTCCATGACCAATGTGCTTCTCCCTTATCTTCTTCACCAATTTTCCCTGGCATGGACCCTGCCCTTGCATGGCCACAATGTACTGGACACACACTCCGACTCTATCCTATAAGAATCAAATAAGTTAGGACAGCGCCAGTTTTCAGATGGAGTTTTGATTCTGTTGAATATTCTCCATGAGGTATCTTCTGGGTGTGAAACAATAGCCTAGGGTTGTGCTTGGGATCTGGATGAACCCTGAATCTTGAGCCAAATTGGGGTGCACCTCAGAGGGATTTTGAGTTTGTCAGAGATAGAGCAGGATTTGGAACTACTCAGCATGAGCCAAAATGAGGACTTCTGAAGTGCCTTGTGGTGACTTTGCAATCCAAACCTATATGCTGTAGACATGTGACTGTTAAAAAAAAATCTACATTGAGGGAGCAATCCTATAGTAAAATCCACTGGGATGAAAGGGGTAGGACAGGCATCCCCAAACTGCAGCCCTCCAGATGTTTTGGCCTACAACTCCCATGATCCCTAGCTAACAGGACCAGTGGTAAGGGATGATGGGAATTGTAGTCCAAAACATCTGGAGGGCCAAAGTTTGGGAATGCCTGGGGTAGGATATAGCATATCTCCAGCTGAATTGAGAGGTCCCTGGTAGAGCTGAACTAGGCTGGCTTCACTCCCTTATCCTTGGCTCAGTCAGAGATACACCAGTGTATCCCGCCCCCCCCATCCTGACTCAGTTGGGAGTCAGTTGGCTGAGCTGAGTGCAATGGATCATAAATTGGTTTAAGGTCTGAAAAATGAGTGCTATAGGGGCATGGTGGGGGAGGAACCAAAGAAGGGAGACCTAGGCTGGATCCTATACTGGTTCAGCTCAGTCATTTGACCTGTAAACTAGGTATAAGTTAAGGCAGCAAAAAGTGTGATGCACCTCAAACAATATTTCAAAGGCTTCTTTCCCCTCTGCCAATCTGAAGCCTGCTCAATCATCAGTAGGGCCACTGCTGAATTTTAACTTACACTTGCTTGCTTTATGCCAGCTTCTTGTATATAGGGTTATTCTCTAAATGTCTCTAAGATTACCATATAAGGTAAACACCAGGGAGGGATGATGAAGGAAAGGAAACCATAGGGGGATGGTGGAGGGAAAGCTCCATGTGACAGACAAGCCTGTAATCAGAGGGTATGATTTTATCCAGAAAGTGCAAGTTTTTCTAGTTCCCCCCATCAACTCAACGTTAAAGGAACAATGTTAGTAACCTTTGCCATTCCATTCCATGAAGCAATTCCTCAGATGGGCATGAGTATTAAAACGTTTCAAGTCAAATTGCTCCCATCCCTAGTCTGTCAATTGTACAATAAGTCACTTCAGGACAAAATATACCAGAATTATTTAACATTCTTGGAAGAGGGTGGGAAAAGGTATTTGAAACTTTATTCTTTCTTTGTTTTGGCTTGGGAACTCTCAGCTGCTTGTATCCAATGACTTGAATCTGATTTCAGCAGAATGTCCTTTTCGGAAGGTTGCATGGTGTCAATACCTTTGCTTTTTCCTTTGTAATGGTAATCTCTTCTAAAATATTAATCCCTGATCATGAATCCTTCTGTGTCATCCCAGAGACAAGACCCAGGAAAACTGCTCTGGCACATAAAAACTAAAGACATTTGAGTAGTTCCAAGTATACCTCTTTAATGTGCAACGTGAGACCATTTTGGGTGGAGAAACTTCCAAACATCCATTCTGGTCTTGTGCACACTCCTCCTTACTCACTCTGCTGTCAAGAAATGGATGAGTCCATATTTTTAAGACAGGCCCAGAAGGTTTCTGCATATTGAGAAAATTCAATGCAGTGCAGTATGGGATAGCTTCAAGCCTGTTCACTTGGAGGTTTTGCTTCTCCCACAATTGTGATTACAATTTGTTAGTCGCTTTATCTTGCCCAGATGTACTCAAAGTGACTTTCAAGCAAACAACCAGACAACACCCCCCTCCCTGATGCATTAAAACCAAGGAGAAAAAGAAATACATTAAAATCATCCCACCCACTTCTTAGGTCATAGAGGAAAGCTTTTGCCTGGCGCTTATACATGATGGGATGTTGTGTTTTGATTAATGCGTCTGACAGAAGTAGCAGAGTGATCCTATTGGCTATGGTGGGGTTGTACTGGAGTTGTGATGCATCCATTCCCCTTTACTTGGATGAAACACTATGGGACTTTTCTGTTTATACATAGGCTGAAACCCAGTGGTGCGATTAGGTAATTTTAGCTCTGAACTTAATGGTCTTCTGCTCTCCCCCTATTTAGGTTGCAATAGGTATTACTTGCTTCAAAATGTGGTAAAAAAAGGCTTGCTACATTTAGGGGCCCTCATTTTGCTGAGGGGAAGGGGGGCCTTCACAGGTGCCCCAAAGTTCTGCTCTGGAGTCACACACCACTGCCGAAACCAGAAAAGCTGTTAACTCATAACCACACAGACACACTTTTATTTTTAAGGAAGGTCTCCTCAAAATACTTCTCTGAAAGGCAGAACAGGGACAGTGATTTCCTGGGGAAGAAAAAGCTGTCTCTCTCTCTGGTAAATGGAAACCATTTACTAGGGCTGTCATTTTGGTTGAGATTTTCTTATGTACATTTTTTTTAAAAAGTAATTTCCGAAGGATTTATTTTGTCTTGTAACTAGTCACACACATTAACTGGCACTAAGATAATATCTTTTGACCAGCTTTGCTGGTAAATCACTGGGCTATGTAATTGACTTTTGTGCAAAAATTATGCATTATAATCTCTGGAAGAAATAAAATGGAAACATGTTTAAACACTTCCTTTTCTAAATGCTTTGGAGGGGGCCCCCTCTCCTACTGCTAGGGATAGAAGGATTTGTCAATTTTCTCATTCTCCCATCTTAAATGCAGTTCTCCACATTTCTGGAGCAATTTAATTTAAAAAAAAATATATTCTCATGAAAATTCACCAGCATTTTACTACACATTTTTCCTAATAAACACATTTTTGTATGTAGTTTTGACTAATGTACATTTCTGCAAGCAATCCCCCCCAGTATAACACATTTTTGTAGGTCATATTCACTAATATATTCATTTTTATGCATACTTTTCCATTGTATATTTATTTTTTGCAAACATTAATTGGTTGGAGAACATCACAAAAATTGAATAAGTGCAAATTTTTAAGGATGGTTGTGTTTCAGCTCTTCTATTGTTTCAGAAAGTGAAGATTTGATACATTCATTTTAATATATGAGCTTAATCAACTTAATCAAATTTCTCCCCCAACCCTACCTGGTAGTTCATTGTAGTTCAAATGAGGGGGAAATGGAAGCCTCGATTTCATTTTGTAAGTTGCATTCATTTTTTTTCTTGGTGGAGCTAAAGGCTTTTGAGATGAAGATGACAATTGGATTCATACACATTGACCTCACAATTTCAGTGTTCTTAAGAGGAACAGGTATGGACTTTTGAGAAACATACAGTTACATTTTCTGGGTTTTGGTTTTGGGTTTGTTTGTTTTTTGAAAAAAAAAGTTTTAGCATCAATATTGCTGTTCTGAAGCAAAGATGGAAAGCAGAATATTTTCACTCCAAGAACAATGATTAGCTCATAGACCTTCTCATCAATTTTCCTCCTAAGATATCTTCATAAAAAGAAAGAGAAATGCAAACAACCTATAAAAGGAACAATATTTCCTTTAAATGGTCCCCAAAGCACTACATTTAATTTTATACTTATTGTAGCCTGAGCCAACCCAAGTGCTTCTGTCAAGTAACAAAGTTAATTTGATTGATTTAAACCCCACCCTGCCCTCTCCTAGGCCACCAAAAGTCACAAAAACATTTTCTGCTACTTCCTGAGGACACCCAGCCTTACGGGTCTTTGGTGTGCCATTGTAGAACTGAGCTACTGCATAGACAGTAAGCTTATGAGGGTGCTCCTGGTTATCTTAAATATTGTGATGGAACATAGTCATGGGAAGGGGGGGTACTTTGAACAGCAGATAAGGGAAGCAGGGGGAACACCCTCTATACTGGCACAACAGAGATAAAGGCTCTGCCCCAGTCTGTTCCCTCCTGTGCTAGTTTTCTACATGTGAGGAGAGTTTTGTAGAGGAACATGACAAATACAACCAGTTACTATCTGAAGTGCCACAGTCCACCCTGTTCAGACCCCTCAGGGTCTGAGTTTCAAGGGATGCAACCCGGGACATTGTAAAGAGGGAACAAAGCCTGGCTCCACTTCTGTGGTGACTCACAAGCATGAAATTGCAAAATGCAATTAAATACATTGCTTCTATAGCTATCCTAATGAACACTCTGCTAGACCTTCAAATAGTTGTCTATTATCAGGTGAGAAGCAAGAATGACATGCAGACCAAAATTTAGAATTCTTTTCCCTCAACCTGCTGCCTTTTAACTCCCATCAGCCTGTAGTCTAAAATATCTGAAGGGCACCTGGTTAAAGAAGGCTGTTTTAGTGGGGGGCGTGTCTTTTGGATAGGTATCTAAAACCGACTCTGATAAGGTTTGCAAGAAAAAAAGAAAAAAGCACAGCCTGGGCTTGAACTTTTAAATGGCTACTTGATACAGAAACGTAACATTATTTTATAGCTGGAAGGGGCTGATGGCTTGGCAAATGCCTTTTGAGATATTGCCAATGAAAAGAACAAGATTAATATGAGTGTTTGCAATTATCCAGGATTAGTCAGCTGGTTGTTGTTTTTTAAACACCCTCATTGGAAATCAATTCATCATTCAGAACTACCTACTGACTCTCAAATGTTACAGTACCAGTGGAGAATGGGAGTTGGTATATATTGTTACTTTATCCAGATGGTGCAGTATCCCATGAAGTTTGGGAAGAGCATTAATTAATTAATATACCACACGATGAAACCTCAAAGTTTTTATAAATGCGCTCACTGTATGAGAAGACCTTGCAACAGGCCTACCCTGAAACCACGAAGCAGAATTAGTCAGGAAGGCATCAACAGCCATGTTTATTTATGAACAACAAATCAACAATTCAGTCTAACAGTAAGTAAGGCTAAGGTTCAAGCTGGTTCCCATTTATGCAGGGAATCACTCTCAGGGAGGGGTTTGCAATAGACGCTGCCCCGGCATTTGCATCTCTGCAAAGAAACTATCATGTTTGAATATTATGCAAATCGGTGTCCTCATTTGTCCTCTCTTTTTGGTGATACCTAAGTAGCCATTCTACTCTGCTCTCAGCAACAACTGCTACATCTTCACATCATGATGCTGAATGTTTCCTTACCTTGCCAGCAGCCAGTTGTCAAGACATGACAAAGTTATCATAAGTTATCACCTCAAGCTCAAAGACCAGATGTGCCCCCCAGCCTTCTCTGGCCCTCAGATAGCGGCAGACTTTGGGCTCCCAAATTTTAGTGGCACCCTGTGCGATTCTAAAATTTGGCACTTCCTGCCTCTTGCACTCCATTCTACATCACTGTTGCAGCTCCCACTGCATTGGCAGTGCCCAGTGCGGCTGAACTGGTCGTGCTACCCTAAAACCTCCTCTGCCTCAGGTTATCCCCAGGCCACACCCCATATTATTTTCCCAGGTCACAACCCTCCCCACAGAAGTGATTTTAGGGTAACACAACTGGTTCAGCCACACTGGCTGCCACGCTGCAGGGGGCACCACAACAATGGTGTAGAACCAAGAGGTGGGGCACTGTTAGCATTGCACAGCGCACCAATTAAATTTGAGAGCCTGCTCTCTGACCTGCTTAAGGATCCCTACAAATCTAGATGGTACCAACTCCTAGAAAATAAAATCAGATCTATAGGCATTGAGCTGGAGCCCTTGTACAACTCAAGCGAGCAACATATTTTTTACAATGTCCTGACCTGACTAAAGGATGTTGAGAGACAAAACATTGTGGCAGCTGTAAATAGAGTTTGCTCTCCCATATTCTATGATTTAAATATCTTAGATAGTTGGGTCAACTATGTTACTAAGTTAATAATCCCAGCCCAACATAGGGCATTTATGCTGGCCCGACTGAATGTCTTTCCCTCGGCATTTGTCAGGGGTAGATATCAGAACATTCCCAGAAACAAGAGATACTGCAGATGTTCCCTGAATGTCCCGGATACTGTAGAGCACATTCTCTTTCATTGTCCACTGCACAGTATGCTGCGTGAACGTGTGCTGTCCCCCCTCCTGGGTGGTTTGAAACTGCTGCACGGTGGAAGTGTTGGATTCTGTCTGTCTGACATTGACCAAAGGGTGACTGCGGGGGTAGCCGAGTTTTTGGCAGCAGTACCCCAAGGAGTAGTTTAACAGAAAGAAATTCCAGATTTTATATATATACACATACAACAAGCCTATGTACTCAACTGTTGCCTCTTTGTATATATTTTAAGGCTCTTGTATGTGATTCTATCTCTTGCGGTTTTATCTGTAAAATGCCTAATAAGGTTTGATAAGTAAGTAATTTGAGAGCCTGAAGTTCATCACTGTTCCATGGCTCTGCTTTGACACTCTTGTGTCAAAGTGTTTTTGCTGGGCTAGAATGTGTCCTTGAATTTGGACTGTGTTTCTTATTTGCCCGAATGGAGGACAGAAAAGTGTGTGTGTGTGTGTGTGTGTGTGTGTGTGTGTGTGTGTGTGTGTGTAGAAACCAAGTTACTGTATGAAGGTAACATTCAGGGTCATAGCTTTGCTCACTTTTTCCTCCACCCTCTCAGAAGTTGCCTAAATGGGAATGAGGCCCTTGGGCTGAAACCTGCTCCTCTTCCCTGCAGTAAGTGATACAAAGTGGGGAGGGGTTGATGAGACACACGGCAGCCACTCTCTTCCACTGTCAGAGGCAGTATGTCTTGATGATCAGCTGTCCCTATTTTTCCAGGGATGTCACTGATTTAGAGAAGCCTTCCTGGTTTCTGATTTGATCCTGCTTTCCCTTAGGATGTCCTTATTTTCACTGGAGAAATGTAGGAGGGCATGGTAGGATGCCCCTGTTTCCAATGGAGAAATGTTAGAGGGTATGGAGTTTTATCCCAGAGCCATCTGAAGGCAATCCTGTATAGATAAGTTTTTTTTAAATGTTTAATGTTTTATTATGCTTTTATATATGTTGGAAGCTGCTCAAAGTGCTGGGACAACCCAGTAAGACATGTTGGGTATAAATAGTAAAATTATCATTATGGAATGGGACGTTCCTATTTTCATCGGAGAAATGCTGGAGGGTATGGACCAGTTGCTGGGAATCACAAGTGGGGAGAGGGCTTCTGTGCTCAGTTCCTTCTTGTGGGCTTCCCATAGGCATCTGGTTGGTCACTATGAGAACAGGATGCTGAACTAGAAGGGGCTTTGGCCTAATCCAGCAGGACTCTTCTTATGTTCTTATGTTCAGAGTCAGATGCATATATAATATCAGGTTCCAGCCTCAGAGGCCACAATGCAACACAGAGCTAAGTGTCTATAAGCCAGCTGATTTCAAAGGGCTTAAGTGTTCTTAAAGCTGCATTGGATTGTAGCCAGTGTCCATAGATTTGCTCAGACATTATGGCACAGAGTAAAAGAAAAAGTCAATACTCACCAAGAGAGGTGTATGCACGGGGGAAGGGAGCTTTTCAAATTCCTCGTCCATCCCTATACCCCAAGTAAGCTTCCCTTCTCTGTAGAATTGGCATGGCTTTTTTTTACAAGAAAATGCAGTCCCAAATGCTGACAAAACAGCACATCTAAACACAAATGCACATCTTTGTATCAAAGTTTGCTGCTGCCAGGTGCGCATGGGAGAAATCAATTAGTTTTGAACATTTCTGATTGTATGTTAAAAAGAGTGCATTGGTCTGTATGTTCAAAATCAATTGTCAAAACGATTGAGGATTAATAACTCTGGAATCCTAACCTTTTATGTTCCTGCAAGGCCATGTAATAGGATGATTCAAGATCTGATGCCATATTTCATTAGTACCAGAGAGGGAAACAGATTAGGCTTTACCAGAGCTGTGTAAATAACTTGTAATACTATGGATACTTCTAATACTGCAAATAATGAATAATGCATTTGATGTATTTTGCCTCATGTTCTCCTATTTCAGTAGTGGTTCGCAACACTGTTTTGCTTTGCTTTGTTTTAATTGAATCTGTGCCTCAGTTTTAACATTTCATGATGGGTTACTTTGTGGTGGTGGATCACAAGCCACATCAGGCTGAAAAACTTTAGTGAACAAAATAAGTGACCTGTTTCTACAGATGATCCTCTGAATATGGCATAAATGGCAATCACATATACTCATTTGCCATTGCCTTTAACTCCTATTTTAGATCACCCAGCCTTTTGCTTTAATGATGAACATCACAAATTCCTATTGTGGAGAAAAAGGTGAATCTATACAACTAAATATATTTTGCCCAAAGGTCGACCCATTTTGGAAAACTTACATAACAACCACCACCATCACCACCACCACAATAAAAATAATAATAACCGTAATAATAATTTTTTTATATCCCACCCATCGGACAAAAGATGTCCCATATAATTGGCTACAACTCAAGCAAGTATATTCCTACTCTATAAAGGAGAAGGGCTCTGTTGCTTGACATTTTTAAAATCCTTTTGTTCACATGCAATCTCCAGTCAAAATGGCCTAGCTTCTAATATATACAAATATCTACTCAGTATAGAATCTGGCTTCTCCCATGGACTGAGATTAGTTTGTGAGAGTAACCCAGGTATTCAGATAGAGGAACATGACTGGGAAATGTTGTGGTCCAGAGCCCTGTTAAAAACCATATCTGCAAGAATACAAGAAGTCACTCTAAAAATGCTATTGAGATGTCATTGGACTCAACTGAAACTGAAAAGGCCACTCTAGTCTATGCTGGGGAAGCTGTGGTTCCCCTGGAATGCTTCTTCATATGTGGTTGAATTGCTGCATCATTCAGAAGTTTTGGTCTTTAGTTTCTGATATATCCATGATCACAACTCAAATGCCAACCCCAGCTCTGGCACTCCATTCCTTGGAAGGGGGCAGAAATCCCTCAGTTATTGATAAGTCCTTAGTATTCATGCTCCTAGCTGCAGCCAGACTCACAGTTGCTTCTCATTGGAAATCTAACCTACCACCTGCTCTCAGGAGGAGTGGCTTGGAAAGATTTTAGAACACCTAAAAACAGCAAAGGAGAACCCTTAGAGGCATGTCAAAAATAGACTGTTTTCATTTGATGTGGCATGAATTCTTTTCCTTTGTCAACTCAGATGCAAAATCCACTGAACCTCCAATTTCCCAGGTTGCTATGTGGAGAGGTTTTGTAGAAGATTACCTTATTTTCTTATTCCTCTCCCTGCACATTCTATTTATGATCACTAGGTAAAACTTATTTTGCTTTATTATTATTCCCCTTACTGTGAAAAGTCTATGTGTAACTTGTGCTTCTTCTCTAATAACAAAATCACGATTTCTTTCCCCACAAAAAAGAATGTTTGTGTGTTTGATTCCAGATTATTCTGTACCTACCTACTCAAGATGTAAACTCCATTGAGTTCAAAGGGACTTACTCCCAAATGAAGACTGCAGCCTGATAAACCCACAAGCCTAAAATGGGGGGTGGCACTCATCTCCAAGTATTGACCAGTAACCCCTCCTTTTTAGGCATGCGGATATTTCGGATTGCAATCCAATCACACTTCCTAAGGGAACAGAGTTGTTCAGCTGTGTGAAACCCGCATCCAAATCATACTACTTTTCATTCAGACACGTATTTTTTAAAAATATATATATATCTATATCTATATATAAAGCTGTGTGTGTGTGTGTGTGTGTGTGTGTGTGTGTAATATGGCTTTCTTCTTTGTTCTGCTTGTTATTTAGGGCTGTGCTGACGGACGTTCTGAAACCAGACGTGAAGGTTGTGCTGGGGCAGCAGTGAAAATTATGTTTCCTTTTGATCCATTATTTTTGCTTCTGTTTATATATATTTCTTTATGGGAAACCCACAACACATTTTCCAGCGAAATGCACACGTACAGTCTCAGGAGCCCAGAGTACCATTTAACTGTCATTTCCTTTGATTAACCTTCACCTGATCCTAATCCCACTCCCTTAGGCAATTTCCCTTCCCTTTGTCCTGCCATTTAAATACCACTCTCTAGCAGGTGGGCCTATCTGTCATTAGAGGCCTGCCTATGTAATCTATATGTGCATTTTTGGATGCCACAATGCCAGTTTAGCTACCCCGAGGCAAACAGGGAGCTGCTGTGGGCTAGTGT
The DNA here is from genome assembly GCA_034641385.1 of Darevskia mixta. Classification (NCBI taxonomy): domain Eukaryota; kingdom Metazoa; phylum Chordata; class Lepidosauria; order Squamata; family Lacertidae; genus Darevskia; species Darevskia mixta. The sequence goes on along the minus strand of JAWWNH010000061.1, from coordinate 5,505,557 downwards.
TATAATCCCAAAGGGGTGTTTGCAACGCGCTTCAAACTGGAGGGAGGAATATGGTATAGTCCTCTCCTAGGCTTGTACTGTCTCAGAACCCACATGGATAGCAGTCTTTATATGAGAGCACATTGCCCACATTTCCCTTCATATGGAAAGCTTTTGTGACTGGGGGGGGTGGTGGGGAGGAACAGAATCTGGGGCTGAAGGTTTTTCAAACTTTATATTTCCCTGCATACATTTTGCTGTGGAAGAGACCTATTGAAAGATGATAAAGCATGCCCTTTTGATTGTTTGAACGAGCCCTACAGAATTTGCTCTCAGCAGTTACCCTCTGATAAACTTTTGCTTCTATGAAAATAGCCTTTAGTTAGGGCCCAGGGGTACGCATGATGTTGACAAGCAGCACATTTACCCAGAAATAACCTCCACTATTATCAGTTGGGCTTACTCTCGCATAGGTGTGCATCGAATTGCAGTCAAACAACATTTAAAACTCAGTACAAATAATATGGAGTGGGGTAACAATGTAAGATAAACCTTCAAATAATTACAACTACTTGTATCCTATCTAAGCTACATGCACTTAGGTTCCATTGAATTCAATGACTAAGTTCACCATTGATTTCAATGGAGCAGAAACACTACTAATTACTCTAGATATAAGTATTTATTTTAATTTCTAGATTGCACTGCTGTCTCTCTTTCACTTGAAACATATTGCTTATGCTGTGCTTTAATTGCTGTTATTCTGCTTGCACCGGTTTTTAGGTAGGAAATCAATTTGATTTTTTAAAAAATATTTTAAGTGTTTTAATTATCATTATAATAGTTTAATGATTTAATTGTATATTGTTTGAACTCTGTGTGAATCACCCAGAGGACTATGTTGATTGAGCAGTCAACAAATGTTCTAAATAAATTTGATTGTCAAGGTTCTTCGCCATATAGAGGGAGTTCATATTCTGATCTCTCCCAATTTGAAGTTAGCTCGCATCACCAGTTTCCAAACTCATCCTTGGGAAGGTTCCTCTGAAGAATTTCATTATTCAACACTGATATACAGATCAGTTTTCAATTATTTCAAAAATTATTTCAAATCCAGATCCTGAGAAGTGGATCACCATTTCAGGGCCTTTTGTGCTTCTGTGCATCCAGTAGGAAACAGATTGTGCAATTTGTTAATTTATAGGTTGACTTGTAGCTCAGGATGGAGGATAATTTCATTCAGTCTGGATTTCAAAGTCAAACTCATCTAATCCATGGTTCCCAGACTTTTATGTAGATCGAAATAAAATTATCATTCAGATAGTGCAGTTCTCCAAAATATGTGATGCCATTTTTATTCAAACATGTGTGTATTGTAAGGGAAATGCATACAATTTGGAGATAATGGATGCACAAAAATATATATTTTAGGGGGTAAATATTTTTTAGTGGAAGGTGCATGCAAAATGAGTATACAGTGGTACCTTAGTTCTCGAACTTAATCAGTTCTGGGAGTCCATTCGACTCCCAAAGCCGTTCAAAAACCGAGGCACGGCTTCCGATTGGCAGCAGGAGCTTCCTACACTCAAGAGGAAGCCATGTCAGATGTTCGGCTTCCGAAAAACATTCACATTTTACTTTTGGAACATTTACTTTTGGGTTTGCGGCATTCGGGAGCCTATTTGTTTGGGAGCCAAGCCGTTCAAGTACCAAGCTACCACTGTACTGGGGAAAATACAAATGATTTAAATACAAAAATTTCATTAAAAATCTACAGAAAACCAGATGGAAAGGAGTTAAGATCAAACATACGTATATGAAACTGAAGTGGAGAAAAAATAAGGTGATTTGTTTACCACTTGCAGTAACCCATTCTGGGACTTCAGACTTCAACAGGTTATCTGCCAGTCAGTTTAATGTGCTTAGGAATTGACAAGTTATATTTACCCATGTAGAAATTATTGCCATATCTGCAACAACCAAAGACTCTACACCCAGCTGGTTTCTGATAGACTCGGTAAATGAAACTGAGGATCCAGTTGTGGTACCAGGGCAACGTCCTGAAAGATAACTACAGTGGTCCCTCGACTTATGCAGTACTCGACATCCGTATTTTTCGATTTATGAATGAAAAAAGTGGCCGCACGCCTACGAATTTTTCGACATCCGAATGGAAATCGTTGCCGGTTTAGATGCGGTTTCCTCAACTTACGAATTTTAGATGCGGGTTTTTTCGACTTACGAATTTTTCTAAATATTTTTCTCCCAATGCATTCCTATGGGAATTCGACTTGCGATTTTTTTCGACCTACGAATGTCCATTCGGAACGGATTAAATTCGTAAGTCGAGGGACCACTGTATTGTTTTTAGAGTGTTTCTGTTTTGAGCTAAACATTTAAGGTTGATTCAGTAAGCAAATTCATTGGTATGAATGCTTAGATTCTAATGCCTTTACATCTATTCGTTCATTACACATACCTGCTTTTCCTCAGCCTAATGATGGTTCCCAGGAGACCTCCTATCCAGTCATCTTATAGGTCAACCCTTCTTTGGTTCAGCAGTAGATCTGCATCATCTATATTCATATCATTCTCTGGGTTTTCTTTGCTGTATTCTGCTGCTCCAAGCTCTTTCAGCGATCATCTTTCATTGACCAGCCATTGCATTTTAACCCACTATTTTGGAATCTCTGCACTGGATACACTGCCTGTTTAAAAGAGAATATCTCACATTTCTGTTTCTTAAAAAAATCAAAATACAGTGGCCTATTTTCAGTAGCTATGTGTAATATGCTGGCTGGGGCTGATGAGAGTTGCAGTCCAACAATATATGGAAGGCACCACATTGACTAGCCATGTGCATAGGTCTTAAATCTAGTAGCAGACAGCATGGTGGGGTTGCACTGCTCACCTGACCTCCCGCTAGTTGCATTCACTGCTGCATACTGGGAAGCAGAGGGGGAGGAGGAGGCATTGATGTATCCAGCATGGTGCAAACATATTGGCAGGTTAGTTTCTTTTTGTACATTTGCATCACACAAACGTCACCCCTGCCTTACCTCTCCCTTTATCCTTTCTGGTAAAGAGCAGTGATCCAGCTGGATGGTAGTCAGGTGTGTGGTGCAGCTCCACCACATTTTCTACAACTGCTTAAAACTGAGAGACCTGATTTCAAATCCCTGCTCAGGCCAAAAACAAACAAACAAACAAAGTTTACTAGATGCCCTTGGCCCATTCATTGCCTCTCAACCTAGTCTACCTCTGCCTCTGAGAAAGAAAACAAATATAGGTGCTCTTCCTGAACTATTAGGACAAGTTACAGGTAGGTAGCTGTGTTGGTCTGCCATAGTCGAAACAAAACAGATGTGTAAATAAACCATAAACATTAAACGGCCTCGGTCCTGTATACCTGAAGGAGCGTCTCCACCCCCATCGTTCAGCCCAGACACTGAGATCCAGCGCCGAGGGCCTTCTGGCGGTTCCCTCATTGCGAGAGGTGAGGTTACAGGGAACCAGACAGAGAGCCTTCTTGGTAGTGGCGCCCACCCTGTGGAACACCCTTCCATCAGATGTCAAGGAAATAAGCAGCTATCCTATTTTTAAGAGACAGCTGAAGACAGCCCTGTTTAGGGAAGTTTTTTAATATCTAATGCTGTATTGTTTTAACATTCGATTGGGAGCCACCCAGAGTGGCTGGGGAAACTCAGCCAGATGGGCGGGGTACAAATAATAAATTATTATTATTATTATTATTATTATTATTATTATTATTATTATTATTATTATTATTATTATTATATATCCTAAAGACTCCACTGTCCCTCATTCCCAGGAAACCAAACTCTGGGTAAGTGCCTGGAACCCCTGGTATCTTGCACTGCTTTGAGATTGGGGTGATGTGCAACAATAATATTGATACTGGACATCTGAAGTGGTGACACCTATCCTTTGGAATTCTCTCCTGCTACATATTAGGCAGGCACAATATTTACTGTCATTACAGTGTCTACCGAAGACTTTCTTCTTTCAACAAGCCTTTTACCTGAATTTTTTTTATTTCAATGGGCATCTGCACTGGATTTGAAATTCCTTTTATTATTGGATTTGTTTTAATTTTTTATATGCAATTGTTTAAACTGCATGCAGCTCTCTCTCTTTTTGATGCTTTTATTGTGAATGTGCTTTGAGATGCTTCATAGGAAGTGATTAATAAATCAAATAAATAAGAAAAATGAAATAAATAACAACCCTGCCATATAGGAAAAGGGGGAAGTGCAAAGACTGTGTGAGAGGCAAACAACTTCCTCCCCCACCACAGGATTTTTGTGCCTTCAAAGCAATTCTATTTAATTTCAAAATTGTAGGCCCAGATGCTGAGACAGCATCTGTACCCACAAAGGTCAATGATATTGATAGTGTCTGCCTTCTCCCTGGAAGTTCATCAATGAGCAAATTCAAGTGATCTTTCTCCATCGGCCTCAGTTCAGCTTGTAACATCTTTCTCTCTCTTTTGAAAAAGGGAAATGTGTTTCTAATGAAGCTATGCACTGATGGATGGAATGGAAACAAATATATTAGAGATATATTTGGCATTATTCCTGTATTTGTTGCAGCATCAAGTGAAGGGGTTAATTTGAGCCAGAAACTCATTTTTTAATGTCAGTCCTGGGAAATGTGAAATAATAATGAAGATGAGGTGGCAGGTTCAGCACTGACACAAGAAAGTGTTTGCAAAATTTATTTATTTTATTAAAAGACCAAAGAATGGTCCCATATTGCAAAACAACAACAACAAGGTAGCATATAAATGTAATACACAATAAAAAAATTGAAAATAATGTTAATGAATTGTACAATGAACATAATTTAAAGTATAAAAAACATGACTTAAATCATTGGCCACAAGGAGTCTAGCAAGGAAAGAATACAAAGGTTGCAGCAAGATGCACCTCAATGGAGATACACTGGTGTGGACCCGCCACCAAAAAGGTCCTTCTATGAACCTCCACACTACACACCTCATTTAACACAGGAAACACCAGGACAACTTTTTATGATGAATGTACCTACTAACTATGGCATTTGATATGTGATGCCACCTTCACACATGTAAGTTATTGATGTTGCAGTGATCAAATGCTGAACATGACTGTGTGGTCTGGAGTTGAAACCAAAGGTTCATACATATTTTTTGTAAACTGCTTTGAGGATTTTTTTATTTTTTATTTTACAATGAGGCATTGTATAAATTTATGAAATAAATAAGTACACACACACACACACACACACACACACACACACACTTATATGCCACATTTTCTCCAAGGAACTCAAGGTTCCATAAATTATTCTCTCCTCTTTCATTCTTTCCCATTTGAGGTAGGCTACACTGTGAAATACAAAGGGAGAGAGAGTGGTCCAAGGTCATCCTGTGAGTTTTATGGTTGAGTGGAGATTCAAAACCAGGTCTTCCCAAGCCTAGTCTAACATTAATTGTCACACCATGCTGGTTCTCATGTCACATCAATGCTATGCATTCAAAGTGAGCACCATTGCCATTTGAAGAGAACAAGGAAGGTGTTCATGGTGAGTTCTGGCACCCCCTTTTCTAGAAAACTAGGACTGCCCAGCACCATTAACAAAGTCAGTCCTTGGGATTCTTAGGGGGGAGCTGTGACTCTTAATGTGTTATGAAAGTACTTTATGGTATGGATGTGACCTCAGCATGAACCCAGGCCTCTCATAATGCTCAGCAGGTTAATCGACCACAGTATCCTCCCAACATTCATCTCCAGTTCTTAAAGTACATTGAACTGTTGCATGTGGGTTCCGCAGTTTGGGCTCCCAAAGCCAACTGCTCTGGTAGGCTGTGCGGAATATATCCAACAATCACATCGTCTTGACCTTGGGATTTTTAATGTGCACATGCATATACCTAGCCAATCTCTAACAGTGCACATGCTGATGTTACTGACCAGAAGAAAACTCTCATTAAAGAGAGATACCCAGCATTATCTCTGAACACTCGCCAAGAAAACTCACCAAGAATGAAGCAAGAATAACTTGAGCTGGTGAGAACCGACACATCAAATGAACCCAAAGTTGGGTGTTTTTGTTTTTGTTTTTTAAAAAGATGCACATGTATTGTAAAGTTGTAAACCACACCGAGTGCCTTGGCAAAAAAGGCGATAAACAAACAAACAAACAAACCTGCTACCAAGAGAACATCCTCTCTGCACAAATGAAGTCCATGCAATGGACTTAAAAAATATCATGAATGCCTGAGAATGAATCATACATCCAATTATGATTACATGCACACCTTTTAAACAAAGATAGGGAAATGGTGGCCCTTCAGAAGTTGTAGGACTACAACATCAGTCCCAGCTAGCATGGCAGTGATCAGGAATGTTGGGAATTGGGGTCCAACAACATATGGAGGGCTGCAGCTTCCCCCAATGCTGTGTAAAGGCTTACTGTGGGTGGATAAAGGACTGAATTGGACCTCACTTTTTGTGATACATCTATCTAGGAAAATGGCAGTTCTCCTGGGCTTATATATTCTCCAGGCTAAATTGCAGTGTGGGAAAAGAGGAAGGAGATCCACGATCAAAACGGAAGAATCTCCATTTGTTTTCTGAAGCTCTTTCTCTAACCAAATGATCAATTCTCACTGTGTGCAGAAGAAAATTGAGTTAAGTTTCGTAATTTGCTGGTGCTGCTAGAGCTGTGGGTTTTGCTTCATTTTTTTAAGTGGATGGGGAATCCTTGATTTGGACCATCCTGTTAAAATCTTATGTTTTTTTTGTTTTTTGTTTTTTGCATTTGTATTATGTTAAAACACAGTTTGTCAGACAATGGTGGACTTCTGAAAAGATGTTTTGTGCCTATTAGCTTTCGCTCTTTCCTTATACCGTAATTCTGAGTCTGGCAATGGCAAGTTCACCGACTCCAGATTTGAAACTTGATTTCCTTGGCATCACAGCATTAGCATTCAGCTGTAGGATGTAACATAATAGTATTATAAGCAACCTTCCATCCTGTTGTCATGGATGCAACACAACCCAATATTGATAGCAATATAACACCAGAACATTATGAAATCTCATTTTTATCTACCAATTTTAATTTAATTACAGTGGAAATTCTTTTCAAATATCAAATGTGCATTTATTTTTTTCTCACCTACCCCCATTTAAAGGCATTCATTCCATTAGCATTATGTAGCAGAATTCTCTTTCTCCAATGTTCCTTTTCTTTGTAGTCTAAATACATGTCAGTGTTAGTTTTGGAGACTATTTGAAATAAGCTTCCATAAAACGTATTTGTTTCTGAGTCAGGGTGCGTGTTATTTATTTATTTGCAAATGAATTTTAAAGAACATTTGCATTTCTGCTATAAGGGCTGCATCACACTACCTGCAAATAGGGATGGATGGATCAATCTGTTTCCAGTTTATGACAATTTTGCATGCGATTAGCCATAACTCTGTTCCATCCTGTTTCTACATTAATCTGCAATATTTGATTTTAGAAAGAACATCTGTACAGAAATTGGCTTTTAGTCTTTATTTATTTTATTTTTTGGGTACAGTATTGCATTTTCCATAACAGAGCCATATAAGATTACAAAAGGTATGTTTGTACAAGAGAAATAAATTGCTACAATTTCTGCTTTGAGGTTATTTTTTTTTACATTAAAGCAGTACATAAATATTATGAAATAGATAATGAAGATTCATAGAGAAGCTGCATTTTGAGTCTATTAGGAACAAAAAAGTGAAATACACATTGAATTATGGATTTAAAGGATCCTCAATTACATAGTTTATCTCAAAAATGTATTTAAATACATATTTTATCCCAATGTATGCATTTAAAAATGTATTTTATCCTAAAATATGTGATTAAACACACACACACACACACACACACACACACACATTTTGATACTTTTTTGAGCTGAGAACTATACTGCAAAATTTGGAGAAGTGCAAAATCCAATGGATATTACATTCTGTAAGGGATGGGTGAATTCATCAGTTTCACTTTCTCTCTACTTCTCTTATTTCCAATCTTAAGCTTGGTTCGTCCCATTGCAAAAACAAAACAAAACAGCAACAACCCTGAAGAAAAAAAAAAAAAAAGCCTGCATGAAATTTCACTAATATACACTTTTGGTGCACATTTTTTGGGTTTGAGAACTTCATTCCAAAATTCAGAAAAGTGTGAATTTCAAAGGGGAGCTATGTTTCAGTTTGCATCTTGGTTTGGGATGTATGAAGTTGGCATTAAAATGAATTTCTCTCCCATCCCTAATTTCTGATCTACAGGTATGTATTAGTTTCAGAGATGTGAATTAGGTCAGTTTTTTTAAAACTGCAAACCAAACCAAATTTTCTTCTAACAATATATTGCAAAAGAACTGAGAGAAAATAATTGTTTGAATAATTAAGATGCTTCCTAAACATCTCTTTAGGATGTTTCAATCTCTCTCTCTCTCTCTCTCTCTCTCTCTCCCTCTCCCTCTCTCTCTCCATCTCCCTCTCCCTTTTTCTCTCTCTCTCTCCCTCCTTCTCTTCTGCCTTTATCAGATGTTCTGATAAAAATTAAATGATGCTGTTTCGAAGACGGCAGTTATGGAGCTATGGGGAAGGAATGCTCAGAAGGGTACCATTCCCTGAAGCTACATGAGGCTGGTACTATCCTTGAAGTTGAGGCTGTGTAGCATTAATTTGCCCAATGTGTGCATCCAGAAGATCTATCCTCTTTGCTAACACAGTTGGATCTGTTGTCATCCCTATAGTAATTCTAAGTCTGACAGGTTGTGGTTATCAGAATTGAAAAGGGATCCAGAGCAAGCCTGTTTGAAGTGCTGTTTTAGATAGATGATAGATAGATAGATATAGATAGATAGATAGATAGATAGATAGACAGATAGATAGATATAGATATATGCATGTATACAATGGGACTCCTGCTTACACAAGGGTTCAGTTCCAGGGGTCCATGTGCAAAGTCAGGAACCCATGGAACCCGACCCCCACAGGTGGAGGGCTGCTTGCTAGGGTCTGGGAAGGTCACAGGAGGGCCAGGAGAGCTTTCCAGGGCCCACCTGCTATCTTCCCAGACCCCAATAAGCAATGCAGTGCCTTCCCAGAGCCTTCACACCTCCTTCCCAGAGGCTGATAAGGAAGGTGCTGCCTGCTCACCTGGCTTTCGGAAGGTGGTACAAAGACTGTGGGACTCTACCAGAGCCCTCAAACTGCCTTCCCATAGCCAGGTAACTGAGGCGCCAGGCTTTGGGATGCAGGGGTGAGGGCTCTGGCTGTGTCTCAGAGCCCTTGCCCCTCCTTCCCAAAATCCCATAACTCACACAGATTTGGGAATGTGGCATGAGGCCTCTGGGATGCTGTCAAAGCCCCCTCCCCAATCCTTTCCAAAACCCTAGTAAACGAGGAAAACCCACTGGATGTGTCAGTGGGGGAAATAAATAAACAGAAAGCCAAGATCATTGCAAGTTGTATGTATTAAAAATTTGAAAATGCATAAATAAAAGAGACTGAGCTATGTCTCTTCCCCTTCAAGAGAATGAAGGGCATGGCCTGAGAGGGTCATGGCCTAATGAGAGTCCCAAGGGCTGTATAGAGAAGCATGGAGGGCCTGAGGTTCCCCAATCCTAGGTTCCTGCTCTCTTTGCAGCCTGACACAGTTAAACATAGGAAACATAAGAAGCTGCCCTTTATGGAGTTGGGTCACTAGTCCATGTTTTATGCAAGTGGGCTGTTGGTTCTCTCCCTCCAACAGGACCATGTGCAGCCAAAGTCTTTTGGCTTAGAACAAAATGAGGACTCAAAATGGAATGGGAAAAAATGCCCTCTCACTCTTGGAACTCTAGAACTTAAATGCTATTCAATGTAGATGGTCGGTGGGAGATTCAGGACAAATGGAAGTATTTTTCCACACACAGCAATTAGTAAAGTTATGGAATTTGCTGCCACATGATGTGTTGATGATGACCATGGGCTTTGATAGCTCTGAAAGGGGGATTAGACAAATGCTTAATGGAATACTTTTATGAATGGTTGGTTGTCATGATGGCTATATACAACCCCCGTGTTGAAAGCCAGTATGCCACTGAATACCAATTGTTGGAGAGAAATTACAGGAGAATGTTGTGACTTTTAAGTTTGTTTGTTGTATTCTGGGAAGCATCTGACTGGCTTTTACTAGGTTAGAAGGACATTTGGTCTGATCCCACATGTCTCTTGTTATGTTGGAAAAACCTTGTTTCCTTAAAAGGGGGAAAAGAAAAGTCTTTACCATTGACCAGTCTTTTCCAGTGCGGCACAATATAGATTTTATTGAGCTTCAACTCCCATTCAACATGGCCAATAGTCAGGGTGATGGGAGTTGTGGTCCAACAATGTCTGGTGGACAGCAGGTTGGGGAAGTGTGCTATAGATGTTTTTGAATGTTGTTATGACTACATTTTAAATTGTTTTAGCCACCCTTTCATAATTGCACATTGTTTTCTGGTAACCATATTTAATTCCCCCCCCCTTTTCCTCCCCCCTTTTACACAGAAAAGCGGCTTTTCCTGCCTAGATTCTGTGCACACCCCTAATTAAAACTACTATGAAGGTGCCTGCATCAGTCAGCAAAACCAGGCAGAGAACATTATGGAGTGAAAATTAAAGAAGGAAAACATCAGAGAGTCTACTGTATATGCCTGCTGTTAGACACTCAAGCATGGAGAACAGGATACACTTCCATGGATGGATAGCTTTCCTTATTAAAAAAACCCAGTAGGACGCACAGTAGGGGAACATACTAAAACAAGGCTTTGTAGTAATTTCCTTGAAAGAAATTTCCCAAGATAGCAAGTTGAAAAGCTTTTAATCTTACAGCTGGCTTAAGGAGGGAGTTTTGCTGTAGGTGGTATAAAGACAGACCATTTGATTACAGCTGATCAGGTAGAGTTGGTCCAACAATCCAGACACTTTTGTTCTCCCAAGGGACTTTGAATTTCCACTAATGGAAAAAAAAAAGAGGTTGAAAAACTTTTGTCTGAAATTTCCAGTATCTTTAAGGACATGAGAATATTTGGGGGTTGGAGGGAGATGTTCTTATTTGAGTTTTTGTTAATAATAATAATAAAAAACCATGTTAAGCGCCAGATGAAAAATCTCTTTGCAAGATGACAGACAGCTATGGTAGTGTTTGCTTCCTTTCTAGACTTTTAACTCATTCCTTGGATGACCTAGATGTTTCCGCAGGTGAATTTGAAAGACAATGTCATGTCATTTCTGCTGTCATTCCGAACTTCCGATTTCCTCCTGAATAATGGCGCTATAAATAGCACCCTCTTAGCAATGTAAGCTGCCCAATTTAACCATCCCCGTTTTGAAAAGGGGATTGAAAAGACTTCCTGTGAATATTTGCCAGTTCAAAGAGAATGACTTGGATAGCGCACCCTGTATTATTACCATAGACTGCCCTATATTATTACTCATATTCCTGCTCATAAACTTTGTTTGAGGACTGCTAGCCAATTCAGTCATAAGCCTTTGCCTAAATTCCAAATATAAAAAGGAAAAAAAGGAAGCCATGAACCAGAATTATTTGTGTTTTAGGCCACTGGTAGATTGAAACAAGCTGTATGGTGGTGGTGGTGGCGGAACAGAACCGGAGGCTAAACAGATGGGTTTGTATCTAATGAAGTTGAAGTCACTTAGCAGTGGACTTGTCAAGCTAGTAAAAAGTTTAGTGCTGCTGGAACATTATTGTGCCAAAGAACATATAATCAAACTGGTGGTAGCTTTGTTGTGGAATAGATTACACAATTTGTTGTGCTGTGTGTTTCTGCTAGCACAAGTGTTGCATTGAATTCCTGTTGTGCAACATTAAGACTCACCCCTCCATTAGCTCAAGAGCCCTTGTGCTAGTGGACAAAGAATGTTGGATACAGCCCATGATGTAACTGAGCCTCATTTGTGCTCTTCTATAAGCACAACTAACAGGAGTTCCTGCCTTTGGCATATGAAATATAGACAGTAGAGAAAGGGACTGGCAGCAGTATGGCAAGACACAGTGGGTGGGATGAAGTTCAGTTTTAGCCTGTGACTAGAGCCAGGTGGCGCTGTGGGTTAAACCACAGAGCCTAGGGCTTGCTGATCAGAAGGTCGGCGGTTCGAATCCCCGCGATGGGGTGAGCTCCCGTTGCTTGGTCCCTGCTCCTGCCCACCTAGCAGTTTGAAAGCACGTCAAAGTCAAGTAGATAAATAGGAACCGCTCTGGCGGGAAGGTAAACGGCATTTCTGTGCACTGCTCTGGTTCGCCAGAAGCGGCTTTGTCATGCTGGCCACATGACCCGGAAGCTGTATGCCGGCTCTCGGCCAATAAAGCGAGATGAGTGCCGCAACCCCAGAGTCAGACACAGCTGGACCTAATGGTCAGGGGTCCCTTTACCTTTTTAGAACAGCAGTGGGAAAGGATATTGTAGACCCGGGAAAGGTACAGAATTAAAAATAATCAAATAATTGGGGTAACTCACCTATGACAAATGGTTGCAACATTTGGGGCTTTTTCATTTGGAAAACAGGAATATTCTACCTACAGACCTGTTTCTCAATTGTGCCCCCTACTGTGGACCCCCGGAAGGCCTTATATGGCCCACATGGGCTGGAAGTGCCCTAGAGTGATGCTATTCCAGGGGTACTTGGGGAGGGATAGTTAAAATGGGAGCCACCTGGTACCAATCAGAGGTGGTTAGGTGAGCCAACCAGAGCATCCACTGGCATGGAAGCAGTTCCAATGTCAAGGTGCCCATCAAATTTGGAGCTCTAGCCCTGATCCCTAGTTCCACTCAGAGCTGGAAATAAAGGAGAACAGGCTTTGCTACTCCGGTATCTGATAACTCTGTAGTGAAGTGAAACTGAAGAAAAATTTGAGCAACAGAAACAGAATTGTTAAGATACAGTGCCCTCTTCCCATTCTTCTCCCACCTCATTTTCTTTGACTTCCAATAGAAGTTTGCACTTCTGTTTCCTGTTACAGGTGCATGATGCCTGTAGTACCGTGAGGGGCAAACCACAGAAATAAACACAGGAAATTTGTGTTGAAGTAGGTGACAAATTTTATTGTTTACAGGTGTACAGATGGCCAAGGCATTGGGAACGTATGTGGTATCAAGCAGCCCATCTGCTGGTTGATAAATAAGGTGCAGTTGACTCAGAGCAGGGGAGTCACCCCTGACATGGACTAGGTGCTATGATTCCCACTTGGGCCACCATTGGGAGAGGTGCTGTGGCCCATCACCTCTGTGTGGACCCCCAGAGACACCCCTCCTGGACCCATCTAACCTGACCAGCTAAGGATCCAACTCAATGGCTTATCCACCCAAATTATGACTGTTACTATGAGGTAGGTGAAAAACTGCAGACCAGCTAATTCGTCTGCAGGGAAAAAATCCTCCCTGGCACTGAATACAGCAACTGAATCAACCATAGCAAGGCCCTGTTGGCCCGCCCACTCACCTTCAGACTGACCAATTACAGCCTAGGTAGGTGAGTGGCGAATCTTACAAAAAAGGACGAACTACACAAGGCTGCCCTTTTAAATACTACAGGGGCGGGCCTGGTTCAGCCTCCTCCCCTGCAACCTGATTGGCCCATTCAACCAGATCATCCCCATCAGGCCAGCACAGCCAGAGGGGGAGGCACTAAACATCCCCTCCATTGTGTGGGAAGGAGTTGGCCCCTGGGACCAGGCTGTAGCCGTGCCAGGCCATACCAAACAGCAAATGCCGCTCCCCTGGAGTCCCAGGTGAGAAGATATTTCTGCATTTAGAGCTGAATAACCTATAATAGCAACACTTAATGTTTTTGCTGGAAAAAAAAATGCTAATCAGCCCAATTTCTTGCTTAGGCATGAGCTCTGTGGCTATTGTATATAAATATGTTAGAAATCAGTTGGAAGGGGTTTAAATTACAGCCCCCTTGGCACAGGACTTCTAGGTCATGTTTTGCCCAACACGATGAGGTACCAGTGGTGGCCTGATTCAGTTCAAGCTATGTTCATGAGACCTGAGAGTGTTTTCAGCACCTTGTAAACCTGACTAACCCAGAGCCGAGAAACACTCTCCATGTCCTGAATATCTCATGTCGGCCACCAAGGGCTGAGAACAGGAAACAAACACGCTTTATAATGCGTTTCACATTGAAATAATTAAAGAGAATTGTTGCTGGAGGGAAACGTGTCTTTAAAAATTAACCCTGATTTTTTCACTGACACATTTCATTTACTTAGAGCAGTCCTTGGCGTTTCCCTCCCCTCCCCTCCCCTCCCCTCCCCTCCCCTCCCCAATAGAACAAGCTTAACATTGGCCAAAAATGGAAATCAGGGAGTGGGGTGCGAAAGAGAAAAGAAAACTTGGGATCAGGAGGAATAGAAAATCCATTCCTACAATTCTTACTTGCTCAAGCAGTTCTTATGAGGACTGTGCTTGTGACTTTGGATAAGAGGCTTAAATCTGGATTAAGAACCCAAATTCGCAAAATAACAACTTTAAGGATTTATATCCCTTTCCTGCTGCATCCCTGGGGCCTCCTATCTTTCAAAGTGTTATGGAATTGAGTAGAGCTGTATAGTAGATTTGACCAGGGCCTGAATCCAGGGCCAGATAAGACCTTTTCAGAGGGATCTGGGCATTATTCGACTTGGGTTGAGAGAGCCCCAGATCACTATAGGTTGGGTTGAGCAACCCAGAGCCATACAGGGCTGTCAGGGGGAAGAGCATTAGGCTGGAAGGAGAGGTAGGCATGAGCAAGAAGAATGGGGAAGCTGTGAAAAGTTTCTGGGTGGCTGCATGTTTGTGGGAGAAGGTAGGGAGACACATTTCCTGTCCTCCTTCCCCAAAGCAGCGCTACATAGGATCAGAATCTTCAACTTAACAGCTGGAGGATCTGAATCTGTGCATGCTGCTGCTTCATAAGAGATTTCCCTTGTATGCAGGAGATCCTCTCACGAAAGAGCAGCACCATGCAAGTTTGGATCCTCCTACTAAACAGCAGTTAAGCCAGAGGATCCAGTCTTGCACAGTGCCGGTTGCTGCTCCTTCGTAAGCGGCAATATGAAGGATCATATTCTCTCATGGATCCAATCCTCAGTGGCACCATACAGGATCAAATTATCCCATATTTTAAAATGCTATTTTAATGGTATTTTTTGTGAGTTGGGTGTGTGTGTGTGTGTTTAGGCTGCATGCCTGAGCCCCTTCTAACTCCTGGATCCAGCAAGGATTCAATGGTTGGAATAGCCATGCCAGGTCCTCGGCAAGCTAATGACCTTCTAAGTATGGGCTGTTAGGATAACAAAGGAAGTGGCTCTGTGCCAGGGGAGCCCTGAGTTTTGTGTGTGAGCTAGAAGCAGGCAGCAGGCTGAAGCCTGTGAGGGGGAGACATGCATGGTTTCTGCTGGAATCCAAGGCTGTGGCTATGGGAGAAGCAAGACCTTCTGGGGTGTAAACACAGTGAGCCTTTCCACCCCCTGTACCTCACCCCTGCTTTAAAACAATCTACTTTCCACACTCTTCTTATGAATTTAGAACATTCTTCACCATGCCAGAGATCTAGGAAAAGGGCTCAGTTGACTTCACTGAGAAAACTAAACACAACATTCCTTGCCACAACCACCTTTTCATTACTTGCAGGATGTTAAAATATCTGAAGTAAACATGGGTGTTTGGTGATGATTATTTTATTTCAGGATTTGCACGACATGATCTTTAATTTAGTTAAACTAACAGTAGACAGTCATAGTCTCGTGCGGTAATAACTTTTGAAATTCAGTCCTGCTTGTTTGATCAAAATTTGGGAAATCCAACATGGAGAAGTTTGGTCTCTCCCCCCCACCTTTTTTATTTGATCATTCTTCTTGAACCAATCAAATATTGCAGTACGTATTTAATGAGAGAGAAAAGTCTTGGGTGAAAAGCTTTTATATATGAATTCTGTCTCCTTTTATCATTTGACGTTGTTTTGGTTGTCTAGAATTCTAAAAGAAAAACATACACATTCCAGTGTGTCTGTCTGTCAATGTTGAGTTTAAATCATCTATTTTAGTCAAAAGGCTGTTCTGTTCTAAGCAGTACATGAAAAATATTCACAGGTTGGGGTTGTTTTTTTAATATAAAGAGATATAGAATATACCATAAAAGCTGATTTCTAGTTATAAGTGAGAAATTGACTTATCTTCCAATTTGTATTAGGGGTGTAAATTGGCCCCAATATTGCTTTGTATTTGCATCTGTGCAATCTTTAAAATTTTGAAG
This sequence comes from Darevskia mixta, assembly GCA_034641385.1. Taxonomy (NCBI): domain Eukaryota; kingdom Metazoa; phylum Chordata; class Lepidosauria; order Squamata; family Lacertidae; genus Darevskia; species Darevskia mixta. The sequence goes on along the minus strand of JAWWNH010000061.1, from coordinate 5,489,246 downwards.
CTTCTTAGCCACTCTGTGCTCTCTCTCTACTTTGGTCCATAATTTGGTCTCCAATACATTCTGTGAAGCTCCAGGTTGCCCATTCACTATAATGGATAATCTAAACATGGCAATACTCCACCTCCCCTTTTGGTCAATGAAATTTACAGGCACAGAGTAACAGACCCTCCAAGTGTCTCTATTTTCCTGGGACAGTCCTGGATTTACAGAAGCTGCCCTGGTTTCTGATTTAATCCCAGAATGTCCCACTTTTCCTTAGGTCATCCCTATTTTCATCAGAGAAATGTTGGAGGGTATGGAGTAAGCCTGTCAAATTGCAGACAAATCTGCCTGGAGGCTTTTTGTGGGGGAAGTACAAACAACTCAGTTTCCTTCATAATCTGCATTAGTTCAAAATAATTGAGGGGTGGGGTGGGGTTGGTCTCCTGCTCTTTCTTACCTGAAAATTAGAGGTGGCTGAGTAGTGTGTATTCCTGCTTATACACTGACCATTCTACTGCTAGGCCTTCATACCTCTGATAGGTCTTACAGTGTGAGGCTGTCTAGAACACCATACCGCCCAACGTTTTGGGACAGGAAAGCGGGACATCCATGCAGTCTTTCTGCCCCCCCTCACAACGCATGCTCTTTATGCCACCCCCTGCCTGATCCGTGTGCTCTTTTTACCACCACCCGTCCTCCCGATCTATGCATTCTTTCTCTCACCCCACACCTGATCCCCACACTCTTTCCCTCACCTAGCCTGCCCGAACCACACACTGTTTTTAGCACCCCCCCAATCCACACACTTTTTCTCCCACCCACCCCCAAAACTGCTATCAACTCTGGGAGAAAGCTAGGTGACAACACTTCTTCCTGACATGCCAGTTTTCTATGCACAATTTGGATGAAGGTGCATTCTGTCATGTAAGTGCATCTGCCGCTTTAAGTGGTAGGTCAGTGGTGGAGTGCATATTCTATATCAGTGGTGGCTAACCTTGGCACTCCAGATGTTTAGGAACTACAACTCCCATCATCCCTAGCTAACAGGACCAGTGGTCAGGGATGATGGGAGTTGTAGTCCCAAAACATCTGGCGTGCCAAGGTTAGCCACCACTGTTCTATATGCTGAATGTCTCGAGTTCAGTCTTCGGTACCTCCAGGTAGCTCCGGGAAGGGCCCTCATCTGAAAACATTGAGAGTCACTGCTAGTCAGTGTAGGCAACACTGAACTAGATGGAAGAACAATCTGACTCAGTATAAGGCAGCTTCATATGTTCACCCTACATCAGGGAAAGGACCACAGCTGAGTGACCATGCACAGTTTGCAAGCAGAAGGTCTTAGGTTCAGTTCCTATCATTGGCTCCAGATGAGGTGGGAAACAATTCATCTAAAACTCCAAAGAGCTGCTGCCAGACATGTAGATAATTCTGAGCTAGAAGGACTAATATTCTGAACTGGTATAATAAAGTTCCTTATGTCTCCTGAAATAGATTTACTACCTCTTCTTCCAACTAGACTTAAAAGAAAAATACAAATTTGGATGAGTTCAATTGTAGCTGTGCCTCAGCCTTTGTTGACCTCAGGAGCCTATTTGAACAATTCAAACCAAAACCAAATGCATCAGAAATAGCCTGATTTTCTGCAGCAATTGTTCCAAAGCTGCTGCTATTGTTGGCTCATGCTATATTTTTAGTTATTTCTTTCTCTCTCTCTTTTGCTTTCTGTGCTGTATATTATTTTCCACTCAAATAGCATGATACAACATTTCTTTAACCAGAATGTTAAATGTCAAGGAAAAAGGCAATTAATCTACTATATGCATATATTAGTATGGGGGAAAATCCTTGGATAACATGCAATTTTATTTGTTTAATATATAGGGTTTCTTTTTTTCTCTTTTCTTTTTTTGGCAGAAGGAATTCCTGCAGGGAAATGGTTAATCTATTTTTAACTAAAGCTTACTTTTGTAATCTATCCAGTGCTTAGAGTTCTGTCATTGATCTATGATTTATGTGTTTTAAACCACCTCTTGGCTGCAACATTGGTTTCTATCCAGGATGCTGAGCTGAATACTAATTGCGAGATCAAATTTATGCTGTTGGGCTAAGCAGCTGACGGGAGTTCTCTTTGCAGGGCTCCCATAAAGCATGCCATGGCGCTGGAACCTTAGTGAAATACTTTTCGGGGAGGGGCAGAAATACAGCAAATGTTTGCGGGGGGGGGGCAGGAGAGAAAGGAAATGTGTCCTTTTCAAAGGGGTATTTTTTTAAAACAACAACAACAACAACAGGGCATGCTGAGGATGTGCTGGATTTTGGTTCAATGCATTGCAGAGATGCACTGGCAAGAGAGTGCAACACATTGATATGAGCCAAAGATTCAATTGGTTGCTCTGAATCAATATGGGAAGGTCAGACCTTCTTACCTCTCTGCATCCCTTTGTGTCAACAGCAGAAGCCCCCACCTATCCCTTTAGAATGCTCATATTATCAGGGAGAGGAGGGGGCTTAATGATGCACACAAACCCCACCCTCTGACTACTCGAAATTGCAGCCAAATCATACTCCTAGTAGTCTTTTAAAACTGTATCCAGGAGGGGAGTCACCACAGAAACTAAGAGGCACCAGCTTCCCCTCTGCCCCCCCCTATAAACTTTGAGCATGGAGTGTTGCCCAATACCCAGGGCCAGCTCTACAATGAGGCAGAGTGAGGCAGCTGCCTCAGGCAGCAGATGTTGAGGTTCGGGGAAGGAACACAGTTGTGAGTGCCATGTGCCATGCGCTGTACCCTATACACTAGCCTGCTGCCCTCCAGTGCAGTGGAAGACACTGGCCTTTCACCAGTATTGGAGTAAGATTCCATTGCCAGTCCAATCAGCTTCTGTGTGTTCCTTGGGAGAGGGTGCTGTCTTATCCTTTGCCTTAGGCAGCAAAATGTCTTGAGCTGGCCCTGGCCATACCTCATGCTCATCCTTGCATTTGATACTGATTCACCTGCCCTCTACCAGCTGACAAGCAGTGCCTTCGGAGTCTCTGTAGCACACAGCCTTCCACCCCTTGACTATACCCTATGGATTCCCCTCCCCTCCCCCTCCCATCTGCTTCCAATGTGTGATATTTAATAATAATAATAATAATAATAATAATAATAATAATAATAATAATCTGTTGCTCTCCAGTTATTGTTGGACTGCAACTCCCACCACCCCTGACAATTGGCCATGCTGTCTGGAAATGATGGGAACTGGAGTTCAGCAACATCTGCAGGATTACAGATTCCACACCACTAATGAATATAAACAGGTATATTTAGCAACCAGGAATCTTTCTGGCTTGCAGTAATGATCAGAAGAGTCATCTACCATAAGCCAATGACACAAGTGAACAAATACACAGGACTGGGAATATTTTCTCCTGTTTTGTATTATGTGACTTTATTTTGACACATGTCGAGCAGGCAATGTGATTTATGAAGACTTCATAGTATACTAGTGAACGCGCTGTAGTGTGTTTTATTAAGTGTAATAAAGTCTTAGTAACATGAACATCATCTGTGCTCTGTCTCTCTTTGCTTTGTCTCCTTTCTCCCTCTCCCTGAACATCAAAGCAAGCAGGGATTACTGTTTCCCCCATCAGCAGTGTAATTCTTAACAGCTTTGCACAGATCCTCTGTGTATGTGTGTGTGTGTGTTTGTGTGCATGCTTGCGTGCGTGTGCGTGCATGCATTTAAAAGAGAGAGACAGCACACAAGCAGAATAATCCAAGTATAAGTGGCAGCCTCCACTCCCAACCATAGCAAAAGTTCAGCATGTGTGAATGCTCCTTGTTGGCCATTCCCTCCTTTCTCTGGTTACATCCATATTGAAAAGCACAATGTAAAGCATATGACTTCCCTAAAGAATCCTGGGACATGTATTTATTTTAAGGGTGCTGGCAATTGAAGCTCTGTGAGGGGTAAGCTACAGTTCCCAGCTGTCCTGGCCCACACATGAGGTGGAGTTAAGCAGCATCAGGTGGCAGAAGCCCTCAAGCTAGTGTCCCCTTGGGTGCACCTTGCTGCCTCCAGCAGAGGTGGCTGCAGGATGAGCTGGGTGGTGTGGCAGCAGCAGGGTGGAACAGCACTTCTCATTTCGCCTCAAGCGGTAAAATTTGATGCACTGGCCCTGGTTCCTAGAATTTGTTGGGGGAAGCTATGTGCTTTAAATATGTTCTTAAATGCCCAATGTGGGTATGAGCTCTACCACTGGCGGTATTTAAGCAAAGGTTGCAGGTCCATTTGCTGGAGATGCCGAAGCTGCCTCCTCTGCTGCAAATCCTGCATTAAGTAGAGGGCTTGCACTATATGACCTACAAGGTCCCTTCAAGTTTTATGATTCTGTTCTTTCTTCTGCCTGCCTGTCTCTCCTGACCCCTCTTTCAGTTTTCTTTCCCACTATCGAAACTTAGATTGTAAGCTTCTATGTAGCTGCATAGATATACCTGTAGTTAGATATGGATTGTGCTAAATAGCTGACTCATAGTATCCATGGTAATGAAGCCACAATAACTGAATGGAGCCTCCAGTTTCAGAGGCAGTAGGCCACTGAATAGTGGGCTATTGCCTTCATGTCCTGCTTGCAGGCTTCCCAGAGGCATCTGGTTCGTTGCATTGAGAAACAGGATGCTAGACTTGATAGAACTTTGGTCTGGGTCAGCAGGAAGATTCTGATGTTCTAATTAAGGACAAAACTAGTTAATAAGTGAAGAGTCTGCTGTCACCAATCTGCTTTTCTTCCCTGCACCCCCTGGTAACATCTTGTTGAAGCAGATGAGTGGTGTGATTCCATCACGTTCAATGAACCCTTGCCATGTTGTTGGCTGCTGCACATGGCAAAGCCCTGACTGTTATAATGCCACAAGTGGGTCCTTAACAAATGTTGCAGCATGTGGAGTGCTCCCTCTTCAGCACCTCAGTTACTTAGGGATGGGTAGACTTGTACATTTCTCTCAGTTTCTCACTTTCCTAGTCTTAAGTACAGCTCTTTCTTTTAAGTCTGTGAAAATTCATCAGTCTTTTACTGCAAATTTATCCTAATATACACACCTGTAAGCAATTTTGCCTAATATACACATTTTTTTTTGCAAAGCAATGTTCCTTAATGGAATGCATTCTTGTATGTCATTTTCACCAGCCTATGCATTTTTATGCACACTTTACCCTAGCATGTGCATTTTTGTACATATTACTTTGCTGAAAAGCTGCATTGCAAAATTTGGAGAAGTGGGAATTTTACAGGATGTTTGTGTTTCATTTTTCATATTGCTTCAGAAAGTGAGGATTAGGCAGAGTCACCATTATATCCCATCCATAGTCACTCCATTCCATTCAGTTTCCCACCATGCCCACTATCAGTCAGAATTCTGGGACTTGTGAGCAAAGTCTCTGCTGAGCTTTTGGCTACATAAGCGACAGCACTCACAGCCTGAACTTCAAAAATAAAGAGAATGATGTCCCAGCTCCAACTTGAAGATACAGGTGCAGATGGTGACAACTGGGTGTAGCAGGTGAGGCAAAAGGTGAACTATCACTCTGTGATAACAAAGATGCATTGCGTGTAGAAGATCCTAGATCCAGTTCTTGGTTTCTCTAACTTCAAAAAGCACCATGCAGTAGTTGCTTGTGAAAGACCTCTGTCTATATTCCTGGAGATCTATTGTTGCCAAAATAGTCTGACCTGATATGAGGCAGCTCTTGCCATCCCTGTGTCTTCTTTGCCTCTCACTAACCGATGCTGGGCTGAATCTTCCACACTGATCAGCCTGAGGTTCCCCAGGGATACAGCCACATGGAACAAACAAATTGGACCCAGGGCATCCTTGGTTACAGATGCTGCTTCCCAGTAGCAATTTGGGGAACTGTAGTAGCTTGTTTTTCAGCTTGTTGCACTTGCACAAAGGATATTTGCATTTCCCGTCTGTCAGTCAATCAGTCAGTCCGTCTGGCTGGCTGGCTGCTGCAGGGAAGAACAACATTATGATAACTGTAACAGCACATTCTATGTGGACTGCTTCTTCTCCACCATGGAGCATCTAGTTTAGCAAATTTGGCATGCTGAAATGATATCCATATAAGCAACTGCTTATATGAAGGGTTCCCAACCTTCCTGCAATATGGTCTCATCCCATCTGCCTTGCTCATAGGCAGGGTGGGTTCCAGGTGTGAGGGTACCCTAGGCAATGAGCCCTCTGGTGTTTCTCCTCTTCCTGCTCCACTGGTGAGTCCTGGTGATCAGTGTTCCAAACAGCATTAAGCTTCTGGGTCTAGTTGCTATTACACAATGCCCCTAGATGTAGTACATTGTGGGAAATTAAAAAGGCAGCTCTTACCCAGGCACCTGTGTCTCTGATCAGTGCACCAGAAAAAAAGTGCAATGGGGAACCCTAGGTAGGTATTAATGGTGGACCTTTCTGAGGAACTGTTCAAGGGTACCAGTGCTGGCCATGTTTATAGCATTCACTGCCACTGACCTGGTGCAAGCTATTTTTTGGTCATATTCTTATGTTTTGGATAAAGGCTGCTGCTGTATGTTCAGAATGCAGTTGAGTGCTGAATTGAGACTTGATCTGCTCTCGCACAATGCCAACTGTGAAGGGCTAGCATATTTCGTCTGAAGTCAGCAGGCTATCAAGTCTTGACTGCGGGAGGCTTTGCAGTGCAGAACTCACTTCCCTCTGTTGTAGGCCTTATTTAATCTATCCCCAGTGTATTCTTTGCTTTAAAAGGGGAAGTCTTCTGGTTTCATGCAAGGATCTTTTGCTTGTGTGTGAACGTCCATGTGTGTGTGTGTGTGTGTGTGTGTGTGTGCATGCATGCATGATTCTTACCCTATTCCCCAACCCCTCCACCAGCCAACTAGTGGGTGCATGTGGGTATGAGTATGTGGGTGAGGCAAAGGGATCCCATCCATCTACTTCATTCATTTAATCACCTATGTGCTTTATTGTATGTAATGCATACTATAGCGCAGATGATGGGGGGAATTAAATCCACAAGTGGGGAATTAAACCCACAAGGTGGACCCTCTGATTAACCCTCATTATAGTCACATTATAATCCCCAAGGATTCTAATACAATAGCTAAGGGTTTAGAATCCCAAGTAAGGGAGTTGGGCTCCTGCAATTTGAACACTGGGTTCATTTATGTTCATGTATGTGATTGGCATGCATGTTACTTGTGTGAGCACACACACACAGCATGGTTCTTTCTCTCAGAGAAGCCTCTTGCGAAGAAGCACCCTGCAGAATTGACACACACCACTCCTCTAGGGAAGGAGACACCCATGTTTAATTAGGATCCTCCCTAATTAAACATTAGCCCCACCCCAAATTAATTTGGGACTAGCTCTGAGGTATGGTGGGTGACACCCCTTCCCCCGGTTGGTGCAGGGTGGGTTGGCCTGATGGGGGGAACTCAGCTCAGAGCCATGGGGCGAATCTGGGGGGTTGTGCGCAGCCCTGCTGGAAGACAATCAAACTGGCACAGAAAAAGGTGGCTATGTGCAGATGTCAGCACACAGTATAACAGTTTGGTTGATGATTTCATGGAGTTCCCAGGTCACAGTCCAATTCATATTTACTATGCTACTGCAAAGTGGCTGAAAATGAGTTTGAGCAATAAGGTTTTAAATATTAACACAGAAGCCGACGACGCATCAGGTCAGGCATTGTGCAGCAAAGTTCCATCAAGTCACAGTGTACTTTAAAGAGACACACGGTGCCCTTCTCGCCAAAGTAATGTGGTGTGACATGGTGACCCTTACCCTAATGTTGTTCCTCAGCTTCCAAGGAAGTGGCAATTTTATAGAATGGCTGTGTTCCAGTTAGCATACAGTTTCAGAAATTGGTAGGTTTGCCTTTGAATGCAAACCAGATTTGAATTCTCTCCTGTTCTAGTTGTAGAGAAGTCACTCTAATTCCCTTATCATTTTGGTTGCCCTTAATTTGCACCCTATCCAATTCTACAGAGTTATTTACTGCACCCTATCCTATACTTCACCATTCTTTTTGAGATGGATAACCAGAACTGAACACAGTACTGAATTCCAAATGTGGCTGCAACACAGAGACTGTGAGTTGAACCCCATAAAAACAGGATTTTTTTCCCCTTTGCAAAGTAAGCTCAACAACTTTGAGCTGATCCTGAAAAAAGGGGGCTTTCCCCCTTTGCAAAAGAAGCTGCACAACTGTGAGCTGATCCTCAAAAAACCAGGGGTTTTCCCCATTGCAAAAGAAGCTGCACAACTGTGAGTTGACCCCCCCAAAAAACTAGGTGCGTCTTATGGTCAGGTGCGTCTTATGGAGTGAAATGTATGTTGTAAATTGAACAACATCCATCATCTTTACCATGTCCTAAATTTTTCACTGCTCTGCTGCTCAGCCCGCCTTCTCAATGAAACAGGTTTTGATCTCACTTAAGTAACATTCTTGCCGCTGCAGCCGCATACATGAATAAGTTTCTATACATTTTAGGTAGTTCTGCCCCTATAATTCCCATTTAATCCCATTTAATGTTCTCCTGTGGTTCCCAGAAACTGGTACAGTGGTACCTCGTGTTAAGTTCTAGAGGTCCGTTCTTAACCTGAAACTGTTCTTAACCTGAGGTACCACTTTAGTTAATGGGGCCTCCTGCTGCCACTGCGCCACCGCCGCACGATTTCTGTTCTCATCCTGAAGCAAAGTTCTTAACCCGAGGTAATATTTCTGGGTTAGCGGAGTCTGTAACCTGATGCGCCTGTAACCTGAAGCGTCTGTAACCCGAGGTACCACTGTATTCAGAAGTATTGCTGCTTCCAATTGTGGAGGCACGGTATGTCCATCATGGCTAGCTGCCATCAAAAGCCCTCTCCTCCACAAGCTTATCTAATGCTTTTTAAAAAGCCATCTAGGTTTGTGCCCATCACTGCTTCCTGTTGGAGAGAGTTCTATAATTTTAACTATGCATGATGAAATACTTCTTTATAAAAGTAGATTTTGTTTCCCTTTTGTTTCCCTTATAGTTAAGTGTATCTTATTTTCATGTATGTTTAAAAATCAACAACAAAAGTTTTTTGTTTTTTAAGCACAGTGTGGGGCTTATATTCGAAGGGTGAAAGTGCTTGATTAGGATCAGGCCATCTGAAGGGTCATGCAAAAAATGAAACACTAATAAAAAAAACACACCATCAGTCATCTGACAAATGGTTTACTGCTGTAACTGATATGGTGATTTTGTCTAATCTTATATATCTGACATGAGTTTTCTTGCCTTAGCAAAGAAATAATTTGCTCTTTCAACAGTCCTGTTTATCATGAATTAAGAAAAGAAAGAGGGGAAAGGAAAGGAAACAAGGAAAAAAGATGAAATTTTATATTTATTGCTACACTTTGTTTCCCTTTGGGAAATTTCAGAGAAAATGATCTCCCCTTTATTTTTGTCTATTTACTGAAGGCTGCTTCATATGGGACATTTTCCATACTATGAGAAAAAATGGCTCATGTGATTCCATTATAAGATATGAACCATTTTATTTGGATAACTATTTCTATGGTAGTTGCTTCCTTTGGCGGATTTTGGTCAGCTTTTTATTTTATGACCCTGTTTTAATATATCTTGCTTTTCTCTCCACACTGCATATGAGCATCTAAAACTTTACAGGGATGCATATCCAGACAAATGTAGTTCTACGTTTGTTCATATATTGGTAAAGGGGACTGGAGCACATAATTATATTGGTAAGAGTTGGAAGCATAGTATCATAGAATTGTAGAGTTTGAAGGGACCCCTAGGGTCATCTAGCCCAGCCTCCTGCAATGAGGGAATCTCAGCTAAAGCATCCATAACAGGTGGCTATCCAACCTCTGCTTAAAAACCCCCATTGAAGGAGCAATTAAGGAGGTCTTCTAACAACTCATAGCACTCTTAACAAATTACAGTTTCCAGCCCATGAGGTGAGGTGAAGTGAGGCATTTGCCTTGGGCAGCAGAAACCCAAGAGGTGGCACCTCCAGCAATGATGACAGCTTCCAGCAACATCTTGCTGGATTTTGCTGCCACTTTGCTGGCTGCTTTTGATTTTCTGTATACTTTGATGGAAGCTGTGACTTTTGAAGCGGTATGATACTGTGTTAAATGTATAGCACAGATGGGTCCTGTGTTTGTATAGGATAGCAGACCTAACTGGCTTAGCCAAAATGCTATGAAGACTTTATGCTGCACAACAGCTTTCAAAAATATGAAAACCAACAGCTCAAAATTGAGGAGCCAGACATTGTGTGTTTCATCCTAAGTGCAACCTGTGTGGTATATACTGTAATTGAACCTAATATGGTTAAGTCTGGTTTCCTCCTATAGTCTATCTTAAGACTATGTCTTGAGACAATCTTTGAGGCTCAGCATCCAGCCAGTTTCCCCTTCTTCCCCTCCCGTTTCTTAACTTTGAGCCTGATGAAGAATTCTGGGAAATTCATAAACTTGCTCACTATCTTGTCATTTGGATTGCTCAAGTGTGGCTTTTGGAATTTCTCTGATGCATTCATTTCTTGGTTTAAGCTGGTATATATTGCAGTGCCACAGCCTGGCCTCTTGAATGGTGGAAGGATAGACAGTGTGTGTAGGAAGAACATTAGCAAAGTAATGATTTCTTTTTCTCCTTACTAGGTAACTAGCTCTGAGGAACAGGCAAGGAAGGCCCAAGGAAGTTTGCTGTTCAATAAAGGATGCTGGGTTGCTTGGCAACCAATCGTTAGGCCCAGTGGTGCAACCAGCCAGCCAGGCATTCCAAACTGGCTGCTTCCATCGTCTTACGTCCTAACACAGGTGTTTCTCCTCAGCTGATTTTACTGCCTTTTTGTAACCCCTGGGGTCATGCATCCAGAAAGTCCTGGGCAGGAACTACAGCTGTATATAACTTCAAACTTTTGCCCCCTTTCCTAGAATGACTATTAAGGTATTTTGTCCCACAAACTGGAATGGTCTTTGGTATATTGAAAATGTGATTCTCATTCCTGGTTACACATGAATGGCCTTATACCGCCAAGGTTTGTCAGCAAGAACAAATATAAAACATATAAGGATGCTGAAAGTGTATTTTCAAGTTCAGGTGGAGCTCACTTCAACTCTTGGAAGTTTGTTGTGATGAGCAACACAAATGAATACCAAATTGGACTAAGCAAAAACAACATGCCCAGTGTAGATGAGAAGACAGGGCAGGTTATTTGCCCACCAGTGAGAGGTCAGAAGTACTTCTGAAGAGCATTCATGTATTTTTCACATTTTCTTTCTCTTTCTCCAATGAGTTGAGGACAATGAGCATGGGGTTGTTTACATTTTTATCCTCACAGCAGCCCTGTGAAGTAAATGTATAAGCTGCAAACTGCATTTTTCTGGATGATATTATTATGGTTTTATTATTATATCATATGCCGCTCTTGGTACTTTTAGTAGATGAGTGGGATATTACACATGAGCAACATGTGTTTTTAATTATCTTTTGAATGTTTCTAAATACCTGTTTTTGACCTTCTTTTATTTATGCTTCCAGTGTTGTTTGTAAATTGATTAGAGGGCTTATGACAATCAATTGATATATACATTTTGTATTATTATTATTATTATTATTATTATTAAGATTGTGGCAGCCTGCAAATGCAACAATCATTCTGCTAGTAGGAACCCCTTTCCTAATATAGCAAGTCCACTAAGTGGCTTGGGGTGACAAAAGTGTTGTTGTGTTGACCTATTGTATATATTTTTTCTACTTTTACAAGACCTGCACCTATTTTTCTGCTTGCACAATTAAAATAGCTTGAGCAACAATACCAACCTATCCCAGTTCTTGTGCTGATGATACATTGGATCTCACCCATCATCATTATTATTAAGCTGAGAGAGAGCACCATGACGCAGGTGGCTCCATTGCAGGTATTTGCCACCATTTTTTATTTCCAATATGCATTTGCTCTTTTTCCAAGCACCTTAAGATGATGTATACAGAGAGTTTCCTTCCCCTTTCTTATCCTCAGAAAACTCTTTGAGGTAGGGATTATGGCTGGCCAAAGGTCACACATTGAGACAAAACTGCAGCTGAGATGTCAAATGAAACTTTGGCTGTCGTACCAAAACATGGCAAGGATTCAAAAAACAAAAAACACCAAACCAAGCATTTAATGTCAATTTTAAAAATTTAACTTGAAGGGGCATTTAAAAATAAAACCTAAATATTAATTCGGGGTGATAAAAAGTAGCCTGTAACTCCAGTAATTTATAAGCATGTTGTCCACTGAAAACAACCCATAACAGCCTCTAAATCCTGAAGCATCTTTAGAAAAAACAATTGTACAAAATTCAAAATTCTGTGCAATGGAAGGGCCTTTTCAGTTGTGGCACTTAAGATGTGGAACTCCCTCCCTTTTGAGGTGTATCTTATCCATATATTTATAGTTTCAGCAAATGTTTAGAGGTGGAGAGACCCGGTTCTACAAATGGACTACTGGCTGCTCCTATTAATAATAATTGTTATTTAGTGATTGCTACAAGCTGTTATTTTTAAGGACTGGGTTACTTTCTGTGCTTTTATTTGATTTTCCTGTAAACTGTGGTTTGTGGAAAGGGTGGTATATACACCATATTAATAAGAAATAAATACCCTATAAAACCAGTAATTTCCCTTCCAATTGGTTCTGGCTCTAATTTGGACCTTTCTGCCATGTCATTTTCCATGTGTCACCAAAAGCAGCAGCATTTACATAGCAGAGGGAGGGAGAGGGAGAGAAGCAGGCAGATGTGATGCGCTTCCATTGGCTAATTTGTTTAAGCTCAGGAACTGTTGTGGGTTTCCAATGGTATGATGTGCAAGAGACCACCAGACAGGAAACAATGTTTCAGAATGAGAAGCCTGATGACGGGGGGGGGGGGAGCCCTCTTTCTGCCTTTCTCAGTGGTTATGCCAGAGTAGTTTAAATGAGCAAGTGATGAGTGCATTTGTTTTTAGAAACTTGAGGCCAGCTTTGGCAAACAGCTTATTCTAGAAAGCAGCAACGGCCCCCCCCCCCAGTGTTGCTAGACGTTGTCCCTCTCAGCACTGATGATAACAATATGTGAGCAATTGGAGTCATCTCTCCCTCTCTCAGGACAAAAGGTATTTAGATTTCCTGCTGACTTTTCAGCAACTTCAGAAGCAATTATCTAAAATACTTGGGACTAGCACATGTCAATCCCAGCATGTGGTGTTGCTTAATACAAAACATCCCATGCATTTCATTGAAATACATGGGACTTAGCATATGCAACCGGATGCAAGACTGCTTCCCTCCCCCCACCACAAAAAATGGAGAAATTGGGGATCTGGAGTGATCCACCCGAAGTGAAGGTCTCATTGCTCTCCCAGCTTCTCAAAACAATGGGTCACTGGCCCTTATGCAGACAGATACAGGGAAGGAAAGGTGTGGGGAGCTCAGTGCATCATGTTGTGGTGGAGTCAATGTGATGCTCCTGCCAGGACACACCAAAGCTCCCTTCCCTTTGTGTCTCCCCACTCCCTTTGGTAAATACCAGCAACCGGCTGCCTTGGAATGTTGGGAGAGTAATTGTGCCCCATCTGCCCCACCTCACTGACTGCTACCGATGACACCTATAAGTAAGGTTGGGAAAGCCATTCCATCAAGCTGCCTCAGTGGAAGAACTGTGAAGAGCTCTGGCTCACTCCATCAGAGTCTTCAAAGCATTCTAAAATCCTTCAGCATAATAACATGGTGCAGGCTTGGTGGGAGGGAATTTCATAAGTGTGGAGTCTGCACAAAGAAGGACCTCATTCTCACGACCACCCACCTGACTCATCGGCCTCGGTCCTGTATACCTGAAGGAGCGTCTCCACCCCCACCGTTCAGCCCGGACACTGAGGTCCAGCGCCGAGGGCCTTCTGGCGGTTCCCTCACTCCGAGAAACGAAGCTACAGGGAACCAGGCAGAGGGCCTTTTCGGTGGTGGCGCCCGCCCTGTGGAACGCCCTCCCATCAGAGGTCAAAGCAATAAACAACCACATGACCTTTAGAAAACACTTGAAGGCAGCCCTGTTCAGGGAAGCTTTTAATCTGTGATATTTTAATGTTTTGTTTTTTAGTGTTTGCTGGAGGCCGCCCAGGGTGGCTGGGGGGACCCGGCCAGATGGGCGGGGTACAAATAATAAATTATTATTATAATTATTATTATTATCTTGGAAGGCAGCCCCACATAGAGCTATTTTCAGTAGTCTAGTCTGGATATGATTAGATCAGGGATCCCTGTGGCAAGGTCAACCCCCTCCAGGAAGGCACATGTACCAGCTGAAACTGGTAAGAAAGCACTTCTGGACACTGACTCTGCTAGGCTTCCCCAGGACATGTATCTTAAGATAAGTGAGCTTAAAGGAGTTCATGGAAGGATAATTTCTCAACCCCTCTTCCCACCTGCCAGAAACCTCTCCTAAAACATATCCTACCTGTTGAAAACACTGCTGAATAATGATGGATTATGCACAAGGGGCAGCAGGGGGAGGTCTGCTGAATTTTGGGTGATCCTCCCCTACCTCAGCAACTCCTCACAGGCCATCCTACATGGTCCATGAGGGCCTCCTGAGCATCCCAATGAAGTTTTGTTTGGGGGCATATGTGCAGGTGGCTGATGTGTGAGAGAACAGAAGACTTTCCTTCTGTCAGCTTATTTAAGTTTACATTGCAGGCTCCAACCCAATGTGTGTACAGTAGGGCAAGGAATACAAAGAAAAGGAACTCCAAATCCACTCCAGATCCAAAGGATAGCAGTCCCTTTATTAGAATTAAGAATGCCACAAAATTTCAACCAAGCTTTTGAGATCTCCAGAATTCTTCCTGAGGTTGTAGGTTAAGCAAAACGTGTGTGTAGAGGGACCTGACTTAGTGCTAAAGCCATGAAGTCTGCACTGGTCCTAGTCTTAAAATTGAGTCAAAATAAAAAAAAATTGCTTCCAGTAGCACCTTAGAGACCATCTAAGTTTGTCCTTGGTATGAGCTTTTGTGTGCATGCACACTTCTTCAGATAAGCTCATACCAAGAACAAACTTAGTTGGTCTCTAAGGTGCTACTGGAAGCAATTTTTTTTATTTTGTTTCGACTATGGCAGACCAACATGGCAACCTACCTGCAATTAAAATTGAGTGTTAGAAATGGCTGATTCCTCATATTTGAGAATATAATATGCAGTGGTTGTTGGATCTGTTGCAGATAACTTCTTAAATCTGCTATCTTTCAACCACTTCACTCTTTTAAATTACACCCATAAAACAACAAAACAAGTGTGTTAAAATTCTTTAAAAATTAGAAGAATGATTCAGGGGAACATGTGTAATTTCAAAAGAAGCAACTCAGTGAAGCATTTCCTTGGATATGTTCAAATTTCTTGCAGAAGCAGTGGATAACTCTTTAAGAGATACCTTTGATTTCAAAGAGCAAAGCTATTTTCATGAGGCAGAGATGTGCATTGGTTTAGGTCTACCAGTAAAAGTCAGAGGTTGTGATGAGAATTGTTCATAACGGGTAGAAGCTGATGATTAGAATCATTCATATCGGCTTCATCAGTAAGATGACGATTGCCCCACTTATATTCCCTGGGTGCATAGTAAATCAATCACTAGCATCTCACTGTCCGCAAAAACTGTATTTTCCTTCTGTCATTTCATGGATGACATGATGTGCCAATCTTCTGTTCTCTGATGAGGGTTAGGAATGGACAGATTAGTCAATTTCCAGTCTAGCATGCCTTCATTCATAAATCCATTCCTTCCTATTTCTGCATTAATCTGTAAAAAAAAGTGCATGAAAAAAATCGTATTTCAAAATGTGTTTTTCATTCCAGACACACGTTTTCAAATGTGTTTTCTTTCAAAGTACACTTATGTAAATATACATTACTTTAAAATGCAAATTTTTATATGCATTCTGGTCCGATTTTTTTAGAGCCACAAATCGCACGGCAAAATTCAGGGAAGTGTAAAAATCCAAATGATACCTGCATTTTGATCTACATGTTAGACTAGGAGTTGCAGAACAGGCAAATTTGTACTAAAATTTGAAAAAACAAACAAAATCCAAACAGTTGTTCAAACACAGCTTCTTGAAGGAGAAATGGACGTATTATAGCAGTGAGAATTCCAATCTTTTTGTTTTACAGGTTCACCAAACAGGGGTCTTAAATATAGAGATTGAGATTTTTCAAAGGGCTCCCTCTATTGACAATCACTACAATTTGCATCTCACAGAAGTCAAATCTAAGCATTAAAAAAAAAAAAATCAAGTGTAATTGGGATAGGATTGGTCCATGTTTGTAGTTTAGCAGTGGTATCCATAAACTAGATTTCCATAGATAAGCTGTATGTACAGAAATATCGTGTGATATGGCCTTCCTGAAGATGTACTATTCTAGACTGCAGGGTGCGTGCTGGAGTCTGCGGCATATTTGAATTCATGTAAGAAATTCTACGCTTATAAGAAGGATTCAGCTAGAAAAGTTATACACATATAAAAAGGGTTCAGCCCAACCTTCTCTGTGATATAACGTTTCCCCAGTTACCAGCAATTATCCACTTTGCTGGAGCCTTCTACATTCTGCTACCTTCTTTCTCTAAACTAGGGGTGTGTGTGGTGGTGGGGTCCTTTGCTGGAAAGACAGCAGCCTGTAGACAGTGGGACTGTACTGGAAGGCCTGCAGCAAAATGGCAGAAACCCCGAAGAACTACTGCCAGTCAGTGCAGACTATACTGAGCTAGATGGACCAAATGGCCTGGCTAGGTATAAACAGCTTCCCCTGTTCCTATCAACCCAGCCCTTTGAGCACTCCTTTCGAGAACTCGGCCTCCTTGCACTCTGAGAGTTTTCAAGTTATTTGACAGGTACTCCCAAAAGGTCCCACTGATTTTCAGGGCTAGCACCAGACTGCCAGTTCCTAGATGAAACTGGGCCAGTATTCTCAGGGTAATAGCCAGGTTGGGGCTAAGGTTGTATTGTACCACTTGGAAGATGCGGCCCTCTGGGCCTTTCTGCCCAGCCCTTGGAACCCTTCCACAACCCTCTCCTTAGGCCATCAGCTTTGCTCACAAGCCTCCTCAGGTATTTCAGCCGGGCTGAAATGTGTCTTTGAACTGCAACAATGCCTCCTGCACATCAGGATGGAGAATAGGTAGGAGTGCGTAGAAACTAGCGTACTGTACAAATGTAACATTTATATGCTGCTTCACCCAGTTTTGCCTCTGCCCTCACCCACCACTTGCCCTTGGGATGGTTGTCCAGATGGGAATGTGTCCCTCAGGCTGAAAAGGGTTTCCCAATTCCCAAGACTGTAGTCCATGTTGTTCCTTTTAACCACTCTTCCATTTTAACAGTCCTAGTGGCTAACCTCACCTCTCACGTTCTGCAAATGCTAGAAACTTACTCTCTCTTTTTGTAAATGAAAGCTGGGGATATAGCAATTATGCTTCATGCAGGAGCGGGGGGAGGGGGGGACTGTGTCCCTTGCCTCTTGCCCCTATATTACTTTATGTTTATTTATTTATTCACCGCCTTTCCATACACGCTTAAGGTGTTCTACATCAAACTGGTGAAAAATGCCAAACAAACAAACAAAAAACAAAACAAAGCAACATAAACATAAACAATTAGCCTACACTCTTTTCAGCAGTCAAAACACAAATTCAGAATAAGGCAGATTCATACTAAGGATGCCCATGCATGGAAATATAAAGGGTGGGGATAAAATTAAAGTACTTATGATGTAGCCCAAGGATCATTTAACAGCTGTTCCCACCCTGCCTTAAAAAAACCCCAAACCCTGATGACCCAGCTGTTCACGCCCTGCAGTCTCCAGTATGTGGTGCTCCTTGGACTTCTGCAAATCCCTTCCCAATCCCTGGTATTACCCTGTGCTTCCTGGGAGAAAGTGTGGGAGAAAACTGTAATGAATATGTATGTATGTATGTATGTATGCACGCGCACACACATTTGTGGCAAAGGTCTCTTGCCTCATCGCCCGCATTCAAGAGTTCGGTGTTACTGTATAGAAGCAAAAACAATTCCCCTCCCCCCCAAAAATCTGAAAAATAAAAATAAAAATGTGATGTTCTTGTTAAAAGGACACAGCAGGGGGAAAGTAACTGCTCTAAACAGACAATGTAAGGGAGGAGAAAATAGCTCCCATGGACGCATTTGGATTGTTGATTCAGGTACCTTGAGGTAATTTGCAAGACTGTAGTTTTACAGAGTAGGAGAAGCTTTCTGGCTTCATTGCACACAGTGGGGAGGGAAACAGCAAGCCAGGCTCTTCATTTGTGCTTTTTTTATGTTGCTTCACAACCCAGGAACCATATGGGGTATAAACGGATCACTCCCTCTGAGCAGGCTGTGGAAGGGTTGCAGGGCAGGGGCTTAGCGAGGCAGTGGGAAGCAGTGAGACAGGAAGCAGGAATGAAATATGGATTGAAATCTTGCCATCGGGTGCAATATCCCTTGTAGCGGCAAGAGGTTTAATAAAATCCAAAAAAAGATATTTAGGCAGCACAGTGTGTATCTGAACAAGGCTGTAAGGAGCATACTTCCCCCGTATTTCTGTACTGAGAAGTCCTGTACTGAGCAGTATTTGGAGGTGGTCAGAGGTGACAGTGCATGGATTTGGGCTCCCCAAGTTTCAGAGCACAGGGAATATAGTTGCTTTATACTGAATTTAGGTCACTGGTTCAGTTGACTGATATGGACTGCATCCAGACAGCACTTTATTCCATTTCCCTGACATTTCCTTATCTGATAATCTCCACATTTTATGTGATCTTTCACACAATATGAAAGCCACTTCTTGAAAACTGGCAGAATCTGGTGCTCATTTCTGTGTTACTCAGTTCCAGGGAAAAAACCAAAGCAAAACACCATTTGTAAACCCAGTTAGCCTAGAAAATTGTGGGAGTTTTGCATTGCAATTTCATGTGGAGTGGTATCCCAGCATATACAGTTCTTTCCTGCCATTTAAAGTGTAGCATGGCATGGCAGTATATTAATAAAAAAGCACAACAGTTCCATAATGCAACATGTAATGCAGTGTAAAAGGAACATGAGTAAATGGGACAGAAGTACTAGCATTATAAGCAGGGAAACTAATGCAATACTCCTTACATCTGAATGCACCCATAGTGTGCTCTGGCTGGCAGGGGCCCAGAAAGTGTTTCCCTCCACATCACTCACTATGTGATCATTTTTACCAGAGAGGCCTAGGACTGAATCTGGTGAACCTTTTGCATGTGAGGCACGTTCTCTGTCATTGCACTTTGCACTCTGTCCATAGCTCTCCAACTTCATTAGGTCAGATACCCGTGACCTTAGTTTGGTGCAGCTGATTTATGTTAAGCAAATATCAGGGCCCTGAGCCAGATTAGGACAGCAGCACAGAGGGCAAGGAGCAGAAACACTAAGAGATTTGAATATTAAGCAATTGGCAAATGCTTTTAAATAAGTAAACCATTTGCCACCCACAGTCCCTATTAGAATCCCCTCCAAATTTGATTTTCACAATAGGAAGAATGTTCTCTTTGGAACCAGGGCGTTAGGATTCTGATCAGTAGTGCAGCAGGGGCAAAGGGTTAAAGCTCCCTCTGTTTGTAGTTGTCCTGATTCTTCTCAACTTATCTGCTTCACACACACACACACACACACACACACACACACAATCAGGAATGCAGTGCTAAACTACATGACCATGTTACCTCCTGTTGACCCTCAATGACGTTTTGAGGACAGTCTTGGAGACTTATGTCCTTCCTTCCACTCCCTATAAAGGCAACTATATATACTAGAGTCCCTTCAGACTGGTTTCTCACAGCCACCTTCCAAACCTCAAACTCTGTCAGGAGACAGACCATGTCTCCCTTCCCAAAGAAGAGCCCTCCTGAATTAAGTGTAGGGATGGGGAACTCATTTGGGGGCAAATGACACTCTCCTGGCACAGTCACCTGATGCTATATGACATTGAGCATGGACATATGTTACCTCTCATCTAAGCACTATGTAAAAAGGTAAAGGTGAAGGACCCCTGACAGTTAAGTCTAGTCACAAATGACTCGGGGGTTGTGGCCCTCATCTCACTTTACAGTCTGAGGGAGCCAACATTTGTCCGCAGATAGTTTTTCTGGGTGATGTGGCCAGCATGACTAAGCCGCTTCTGGCGAAACCAGAGCAGCACACAGAAACTCCATTTACCTTCCTGCCGGAGCGGTACCTATTTGTCTACTTGCACTTCGTGCTTTCGAACTGTTAGGTTGGCAGGAGCTGGGACTGAGCAACGGGGGCTCACCCTGTCACGGGGATTTGAACCGTCGACCTTCTGATCGGCAAGCCCAAGGCTCAGTGGTTTACACCACAGCGCCACCTGCGTCCCACACAGGCACTATGTACTCAGTCTCTTTACTCCTGATCTTAGCAGTATGCAGAGCCAGCCGACCCATGAGGTGGGGCAAAGCAGCTGCCTCAGGTGTCAGAGCACAGGAGGCAGTGACCTACTTGACCCGTGGCTTCTGCTGCCAGCAGAACACCTTGTTCTGCTGAGTTTTGGCAAAAGGGAGACTTTGCAAAAGGGAGATGCCAACCACCACCCCTGCCCTTGGGGCAGAGAAAATAAGCACCAAGGTCTTGTAGAATGGTCCTCTTCGCTGAGTTTTGAGGGGGCATTGCAGCGGTGCCAGTGGTGCAACAGACAGGGGGTGGAGCACAGTTGGGGGGGCAGGAGGTGGCACATTCCCATTTTGCCACAGATGGCAAAATAGAATGGGCATCCCCTGGCACTAAGCACCACAGCGATAAGATCAAGTCTCTGTTTTGTTTTGTTTTAAAAAAGCAGGCTGTGATCCCACATTGCTAAGATCACATATAAACCTCTGCCTGCTCTTGACAGTAGACTACAGTGCTAAGGTTGGATATAAGCTTCTGCCTGTTCCCACTTCGACATTTGAATCCTTTGATGTCAAGTAATTGAGAGTTGGGTGATCCCACCCACCTGTCAGAAGTGGGCCTGTTCTAGATGTGGCCCTTAGGATTAAAAAGGTTCCCTACTGCTGCAATAGTCCATTTAGTCCAGCATCCTGTTCCTCCAAGTGGTCAACCAACTGCTCCCTCAGAGACCCACAATCAGAGCTTGAAGGCAATAGCTCTTTCCCTCTGTTGGATCCTAGCAACTGAGCCTCAAAAGGCATTTAGCCTCTGAACCTGGAGGCTGCATATAGCATCGTGACTATTGACTAGCCATTGATAGTCTTTTTGTCCACGAATTTGTCTAATCCCCTTTTAAATGCCTCTCAGCTCATTTCAAACACCACACCAGTTTTGGAAGAAGGATCACTGGTTTTGAATGTGTACAACTGTCACCCTGCTTTCACCTGGTGGTCAAGACGTTTTTGTGCTGTTTCCCAAGCCTGCAAAACTATTTGACTGGACCATGGCCCGACTTAGCTGAAGCCCAGATCCCCTCAAATCAGCCTGATTTGTTTCAGGATTTGGCTAAATCCATTGCTCAACTCTAATATGCAACATGCATTGCAATTACCGACAGAATTAGGAGGCTAGCTTTAGAGTTTTGCTGCTGGTCTGCTGTTGCTGCTATACTGCTGGATGTGTCCCTACACAAGGATTGCACAACATGTGGCCCAAAGCTATAGATGTCTAACAACATGCTTAATAAATCCCACTTTTGTGGTCACAGTCAGACTGGAAGGAAAGGGGAGTTCATCAGGTACATGGGAGGCTTCAATTCAACTTGACACCACAAGGTGGAAGGAAACTATAGGAAGAGTGGGGAACCTTTGCTCCCCCCAGATGTTCCTGAATTACAACTCCCATCATCTCTACTAGGGGAAATTGCTTTGCAAAGTTGTGCATAATAGGGGGAATCACATAAAAGCAAGGAGATACTTTCACTAAATGCTGGTGAATATTCACAAAGAGGTTAAAAAAATCATAAACTGATGTGTAAATATGGAAAACTGAACTTAAGATTGGAACGATGAAAAGCAAAAGAAACCAAAATTAACAGTTTTGCTGAATCCTAGTTGTGAACTGTTTTCGACACATTTTTGTAGAAAAACGTTTCACAAATATGAGTGAATTCTGCATCCTGGTACACTCAAAAAGAAACCATTTCAGCTTTCTGGGATGATGGCACTCCAGCTTCCTGGTCTTTATGGTGAAAAGATGCTCTAAGGTGAGGTGCAACTGTGAAGGAACATTGCCTCAGGGCCATTGTGCCTCCAGTTTTAATAGCTTTTCTTCTACCAAGTATAGATCTGTGTGTGTGTGTGTGTGTGTGTGTGAGAGAGAGAGAGAGAGAGAGAGAGAGAGAGAGAGAGAGAGAGAGAGAGAGATAAACTGTCTGAGCAAGAGGAAGAACATAGCCTAGAGGTCTTGGCCACCAGTCTATCCATTATTTTTAGTTGGAGTCACCTGAAAATCAGACCGCACACTCCAGTGTGGTGTGATGACCTTTGGGGTTTTTGAATTGTGCTCTTTTTTTGGTAAGATGCAAGTGGGTGACTTTGAAGGGGGACCTCCTCCTGTGCCATGCAAAAGTCTTTGAATTGTTCCTGATCTGCTTCTGAGGCTCCCCACTTATATGTAAGGTGCTTTGAAGATAAATACACCCATCACAAGAAGGGGGGGGGGTAGAGGGAGGAGAAGAAGCCAGCACTATTCCCTTAGGTGAGCTAAAGCTGCAGATTTCACAAAGATGTTCACTATAATGGCTGCTGCTTTTTGGGTGGGACTTAGGAGGCTATCTTGGTAGTTCTGCAGCAACCCAAAGAAGCAGATTGTTGGGTATATTTCTTGTACAATAACTCCATTTCAAGTCAGCAATGTCTTCTTAGGCTTCCTTTTCATTTTCGTTTTTGCAACACCTGCATTCTCATAGCATATAAACTCTTCACTCATGAGTACCACCATCTCTTCCGTAGGCCTGAGTGCTGGTGCTTAGGTAGCCAAGAACAAAACACAGCACAAACACACATGAAAGCAAGGTATCAATAGTCTGAAGGCTTGCAGAAATACAAAATACAAAAAAACCACCCACCCACAAATAAATACCTTTAAACAGGCAACAGGACACTCACCTGACTAGCCACAGAATGCTGACTGACTGTTGGGGGAATAAAAGTGGAAACTGAGGGGAATGGGGAATGGAGTATTCTGGAGTAGGGCATTTTGTTGCAGGTCCCACTTGTTCCTAATTTCGATTGTGTATAGGGCAGATGGGGCCAAGCCAGTTAAGTTCACATTCTTGAACCAACAGGAGAACCAAACCACAGCTCTCCTGTGAAATTCCCATTTTTTCCAATTTTGCAGTGCAGATTCATCCATTCCTAGTATGTATTCTGCCCTGGGACTGTATGGTGAAGGGCAATCTATGACTGTCATATTTTTCAAATAGAGAGCAGATAATGTAGAAAAATAAAAGCAGCAGAGCAAATAATGAAAGCCAAAATTTGCAATTTGGTAGGGGAAGAAGTTAAGAAATGGAATTCCACCAAATGGCATACAATGAGAGGTTTAAATCCTGCATTGTCTTCTTTTTCTGGGCCAAAGTAGTTGTTGCTGAAGCATCTCTGTAAGAAATTCATTAGATTGGAACATTGCTGTTTGATCATCCCACAAGTTCAAAAGGGTAAGTTGTGGAGAGGCTTGGATAGGGCTTTTTTTAAAAAAAAGAAAAAATATAATATTTTTCTTTAGATATCTGGCTTTCATTATGTGTTTTGCTGCTTTTATTTTTTTCTAAATTATCTACTCTATAGATTTGGAAAATAAAACCACTGTGCTGCTCCTAAATAAATAAGTCAATAAATAAATGATATAAGTAACTGCATGGTGTATATTTTTTTAATCCACTTTTAGTATTCAAGAGAGAAATATTGATGAGGTAAAATGTGTTCTTTTGCGGGTAGATGGGGGATGAGTTACATTTAATCTAGTAATGTTTTGACTTCCCAATTGGCATCTCTTTTTTGTTCTGTTCTTGCCACAATATAGGACTTCAGAGTATGTTACTAATTCTAGGGGACTCAGGAGGATGTGCAGAAAAAAAGGTGATGCGGTGTTTTGATTTGCTGTGCAAGTCATATAGAACTATCCGTAGCATTGCTCTGTTTATCTTTTCTTGTATAAATATCACAGTTGAAAACTGGCTATATTTAGCAGTTGAACTCAATTTCTCTCTCTTTCTCTCTCTCTCTCCCCCCCTTCCTCCTTGTTTCAGTTATTTTCTGTCTGTCCCTAATTTCCATAGCTGCTGCAACAGAACGCTAGGAATAAATGCAAACAAATCCACCACTGCCTTTCTGGTTTACACATGTACTACGGATCATTCTTTAAAGCCTAACTCTTAATTCAACTAAATAATCACTGCTTCACAGCAATAATTGCATTTGAAAGGGGATCTTCTTCCATTTTATTGCACATATAATATTTCTAAATGCCTACGTCTTGGTATTTAATTTTCTCCTAATTGGCACAAGAGAGTTGTTCGCATGCCAGACTCAAAGTTCCTCCTAAAATCCCTTGATTCATTTATGCCGAATGTGTTTTCCCAATGGAAGTTCAAGGATGAAGCAACAAGAACTCTTTCCTTTCTTAGGAAAAGTGATGAAGGACCTAAGCTTTACATGTAGGTTTGAATTAGCACAAATATAGTGGTTTGCTATTGACTGTAGAGGGGGACTGAGCTAACCAATAGGATAAAACTGATGATACAGTACAGATGTAAGGGAAGAGATGTGAACAAAAACTGGAAAGTTGCCTCAGAATGATGCATAATTGAACACTTCTGCCACTCCTTTAGACTATAGAATGTGGTGGCCAAGATTATCAGCTCAAATAAACTGAATTTAAAAACTGAGCAAGTTATTACTGGACAGGGAAATAATACCAATGATCTTACATTGATTACTGATGGAAAAGGGTTTTTAACCTGCCAATACCTGTCAGTTGAACATCACTAGTTGCCCAATAAAGCTAATTAGAGTTAAACTCTAAAGCTAATTGGAGTTAAACAGCTGGTGTTAAACAGTATTGTTGCATGCCACCCCAATTTCTGAGTGACGCAAGATTCCAGGGGTTCCAGGCAAGCTTACCCAGGCTCTATGTTTCCTTTTGTGATGTCTTTTTGGTATATGGTTTGTCTTTATGGTATATAGTTTGTTTACACATATATACATATACACATATATACAACCTGAGCCTGCGATGGGAGGGGCTCACTGGATCAACACACCAAGAGGGTCTTATTTCTTCCATAGGCATAGCCTAGGATAGGATCCAATCAGAGATCCAGCATCATGTTCTGCCTCTTTCTCTCTAGCTCACACTGCAGCAACTCTAACTCTAATCTCTCTGACTTTATCTGTTAAAGGAGCCCCCCCCCCCATCTATTTGCCATCTTAGGCCCCTGGTCCTTTGTTCTTCTTAATGGCACATCACCCTCACAAGGATGTTAGTCATGCTTAATTAGCTTTTAAAACTTGGCTTAATTAAAATATTAATAGTGTCTGGCACACAACTTAAAACACATGGGTTTAATGCACACTGGCTTAATACTCCAAGCATTGATTAAATTCTAACTCCTACTAGACGCAAGAATTTAGGGGTGTCTAACACCCACAAACTCATAACAGTATACAGAGAGCAGCTGATACCTACATATCAGTGCTAAATAATTGCAGCACAACCGATACTAATTTGATGAGTTATTTAGTCAAATAAGCATGCTTTTTAGAAGAAAGTTCTTGTGAGTTCAGCATGACTTACCCCCCAAAAAGTGTGCTTAAGATTACAGATTTTAAAGTGCTTGACTGTAGCTGCAACCAGGTCATTGAGATTTGAAACCAAGAGCTGAAGCAGTATAGGTTAAGATGTTATTAAGGTTAGTGCATATATTTCAATAAACATGTGCCAGATGGAGATTTGTTATATCTAACCATTTTGTAAATGGTTGTAAAAGGATGTCCTGTCTACGTAACGTTCACAAGCCTCAGGTAATTCTGCTAAGTAAAAATTGTCTGCTCAGTGGGTGGGTTTAATTCTTACCAATACTGTAAAGAAGTCAATTCTCATGGTATAACAGGGCGACCCTCATCATAAACCAAACTGGAAGAATACTTCTAGGAACTTCCACTGAAGCTATGTCAAAAATCGAGTAATATTTTTACTACTTTAAAGGGGTGGAAACATCACAATGTTGGAAATGGCTTAGTAAATTAATTGCAAATTACTTATTAATGAAACACAAATACTCAGCTGTCACTTGAAGCCAAATACTGGGTTCACTTAATGATTATTTTTTGAGAAAACACATTAGTGCTTGTTTGATCCTAAAAGTGTTAACAGCAGCGGGGGGGGGGGGGGAGTGAAGCATTTGGTCTTTGAGTGGAAACCTAACACAGGGAGAGAAATGTGAAGTGAGGAAAGCCACATAAAATACCAAATGTCTGACAGGATTGTGAATAGATTTATAAAACAGGAAGAAAAAGAAAAATCCTAGCCAGAGTAATTACAAAAATAAATGCATAAGGCATTGCATTTGCAAAGCACAGTGTAGAAATTCCATCCTGCTCCGTTTCAGTTCCGTTTTCCTGATCTTGAAAAGCAGCAATCCAGCTTCCTATTTAATAAATAATGTTCTGGTTCTGAGTGTAGTTTCACTGAACATTATCCATTCTTTCTTATAAGGAAAAGCTCCAGATGCATCTGCTCATACTTTGTCACTTCTGGTTGCTTCTGGTTGCCCTGTCACATCTGGTTTTAAGGCTGCACAATGACACAAGATGGTGACATGAGACATGGAATTCACACAGGCAGCGTCCCATTTACCAGATCCCTTTCTTACTGTACAGAAGGACCGTAGGTCATTTGTAGAGTATTTGCTTTCCATGCAGAAGGTCACAGGTTCAATCCCCAGCATCTCTAGGTAGGCTGGGAAAGAACCCTAACTAAAATCCCGGAGAGCGGTTACCAGTCAGTTAGATAATATTGAGCTAAATGCATCAGTGATCCAACTCAGGTCTTTTTTCACACCTATATTGGAATCGTTGCTGTTTGATCTGATGCTTTTAATATTGAATTCGTAGCTCATTGCCTTCAGTTTTATTCGCATGTTGCTATGATTAGAAAGTGAGCTCAGGTTTTCCTTTCTGCACTAAGGGTTGGTTGTCTCCAAATTGAGAAACGTTCCATGGCTGTAGTCACACCCATGATGTACCCTCATGTAGCTCCCGCCAGTAAATGTTTGACTTATGAGCATGCACACAAGGACAGCCCTTTCACAGCTTTGGGGAGGGAGCAGTATTTAATGCCTTGCATTCCAGAATACTGTGTGAGTATAGGGGATTAGAAGGGAATCATAGAATTGTAGAATTTGAATGGACCATGAGGGTCATCTAGTCCTACAGCCTGTAATGCAGGAATCTTTTGGCCAACGTGGGGCTCGAACCCACTACTCTGAGATTAAGAGCCCCTTGCTCTGCCAACTGAGCTATCCCAGCAGACTATGTGTCTTTCTGAGCTATAGCGAACTTGGTTATTGTGGTGAAATTTTACCTGCAGCTAATGAGCAGTACTTTGACTCAGTACCATCATCACTACCTGCCATATCTTGCCTCTGAACTGAGTTTGCAAACTGACAGTTCACACTCATCAGAGGGAAGAAGTTGAAAAACAGATGTCTTCCAAACCATGGCCCCCCCAACACACACCCTCCACAAAAACCAAGATGGCGCTTGTATACATGCCAAACAACTGAAAATATTGAGGATCCATTCCAAATCATTCATAAAAGATGGATTTTTTCAGGTGTAAGAAAAAGCAGGTTTGAATACATAATTCTGGAATATTAGCTGGATGAGGTTGATGTCAAGTGGCAACATGCCAAAAAATATTGTAAAACCCAGCAAATATTCCACCATAAATGGTAAGTGTGGAAGGCAGATCCGTGTCCCTATGACATATGACAACCCTCCACATTAGCTATATTTAGACAACAGGTAAAATATATATTTATTAGTCCAGGCCTTTGGAATCTGATGATGTTGGTTTAGTATTGCTGTTTTTAATAATAGATGTATGATTTTGTTTCATTTTGCTTTATATTGCTGTTTATATGTTGTGTTTGTAAGCCACTGTTGTGTTTATGTGCTCTGATATGGGGAGGGAGGAGTATAAAACATTGAACTAAATGAATAAATAATCAATTAGCCACCCTCAACCATTCTTTTTGTATGTTCTATGAATTCAACACACAGCCATGTTTGTTAGGAAAACACTCTTAATCTCAGCTTCAAATTTATGGGTATGTCTTGACTGGACTGGCAGGTGGAATAGGTTCCTCCCTAGATAGGTGAGATGCTTCCAAAAATCCTTTCCATCTGAACTTCTTTTGAGTTTTGAATTTCCTAATTACTTGGTCTTATTTTGGAAGTGGAACTGATTGGATTGTAGCCAACTAAGTTTTATTCAGAATAGACCCATTGAAGTTAATGTTCCTAAGTGAGTTGTGTTCATTAATTTCAGTGGATACCAGCCCATTATTGAACCATTTTCTGTTCTGCTCTTCATTCATCGCATGCAGCACCATTTCCATTCTGCTACCCAAAAACTATGTTATTTATCTCACTGTCCGCTGTGGCAAAATTATATAACTTACACAGTTAATTACGTAATTTTAATAGAACATGTTGCCATTACATTATTCCACTGCATTCATTTCAATAGCAATGAAACAATGAAATTTGGGTGGGGGCATAATCAATTATGTATCATTCACAGACTGAAAGAAACAACAACAGTGAATACCTATTATATTCATTGGATTTATTTCTGTTCCAGACAAGGGATAACTAAATGAACACCTGCAATTTCCACCCCCATTTTTGTTGGGTGGGGCTTTCCAAACTAGGAGAGCTCTGCTTCATGTGCCTCCATTCTGAATTTTCACTTTTACCAATCGACACAAGGATTACCTCCTCTGTCAGAGGCAGTATGTTTCCGAATGCCCCCCAGCCGTGCCACAGTTAAATCTCCCGTGGCCACGCCCACTACCAGTGCTGATTGGCCAGTGGAACAACACTGGGCGTGGCCTTGCCTAGCACTGGTGCCGTGACCGGGACAACATGTGGAGGGGGGTGCGTCAATTCTCCACCCCACGCTGGATCACTATCAAGTCCTGGATACCCGGCCACAACTCCGCCCACCAGAAAAGTTGAGCAGACTTGCTGGAAACTGCAGGGGTTGGGAGGGTTCTGTTGCACTCAGGTCCTTCTGGCGTGCTTCCCCTAGGCCACTGTAAGACCATGATGCTGGACTACATGGTCCACAGGCATGATCCAGCAGCTTTATTTATGTGTTCTTACATTCAGGGTTTTCTTTAAAACAAAGCAGAACAGAATAGAAAGCAAAGGAGCTTTCTGAAGATCAGTCACACTTTTAAGATGATTTCCACTCTGGTGAGTAACTAAGCAAGTAATGCTTTGCCTTTTAAAAGGAAGGGTTGCTTAGTCACAAATGACAATTGATAAATCATCTGAACACCAGTATCTTAGTTGCAACAAAACCATAATTCTACAGAATAACATGAGCTGACTTTGCTGGGAACAGTGAAGATGTTTCATGGCACATTTCTCCCCCTCTTTTAATGCTTCCGCTTTTCATCTTTAGCTGTAAATACACTTAGTGAGCAAAAATGAAATATAAGCACACGCTGGAGGTATATAAAAAAAAAAGTAGGGATGATGATCACTCTTGGCTGTTAAAAGAGATCGCAATGAAGTGTTTCTGGGGAATGAAGCAATAAGTAAAGCCAAATCAGAGAACAAAATCAAACCTCATTGTTTAATCAGCATTTAAAAGGACGACTTTTGCATGTCAAAATCCTTCTTGTTAAAATTATTCACTTTCCCCATGCTTTTCCCCATACAATTTTATTGTATGCCTTATATAAGATCTGATCTATGTAAGAAGCATATGAATAACACAGTAAGTTGTATTTTATTAAGTCAGCCCATTGACCCACGAACTCAGGAATGTCTACAATGACTGGCAGAGGCTCTCCAGGGTCTCAGATAGGGATCCTTCCCTAGCCCTACCTGGGGATGCCAGGGATTGAACCTGGGACCTTTCACATGCAAAAAGGTCCTTCACCACTGTCAATTTCTCATTCTTCCAATCAGCTGACCACATTTCCATGTTGGATCATGCTTTTTTAAAAACAAGTCCTGACCAAAATTCAACATCAGTTTTGTGCACATTTTTGTGTGCCCACCACCGTACATGTTTGTGTACACAGTTTTTGTGAACAGTCTCCCCAAATTTCAGCACATGTTTTGGGTGTGTTGGAATCGTGCATCACGAAATCCAGAGAACTTATGAATTTCAAAGGGTAGCTGTGCTTCAACTTATGTATGTAGTTTGGGGATGTGTGAATTAGTTGGGTTTGCATTAAAATGAGAACTGAAATGGATTTCTCTTCCCTCCTCCATCTTCACTCTTTCGAGGGTGGGATATTGAAATAAGGACAGACATTTAAACATAAATAAATACATAAACAAATGTTGAACATTCTTATTTTTGCATGGTTGCTCCCACACCCCATGCGCTGCTTGACTTCTTGGTCTGGTTAGAAAGGCAACAAGGTCCTCAGAGAAGGTATGTGTTTCTGTTTGGCAACACAAGATAAAAGTCATTTGCTCTTTGTAACGGAAAGAAAGAAAGAAAGAAAGAAAGAAAGAGAAAGAAAGAAAGAGAAAGAAAGAAAGAAAGAAAGAAAGAAAGAAAGAAAGAAAGAAAGAAAGAAAGAAAGAAAGAAAGATTCTTAACTTGGCAGAAATCACCAATTGTATATTGGGGGATGGGGAGAAAGCTGATCTTAAATATTGAAAGAAATCCACAAAGATAAAAAGATTTCATTTTGGTACTTCTTCACTGTTTTTGCAGTTTGGCAGCTGTCAACATCTCAAAATATCATCCCCCCACCCCTCCCAAACCGCTGAAAGAAAGAAAGTCTTTGATTTTCCCCTTGAGACTCTGAAGCCGAAAATGGACTCTTTGTAGTCTCTACTTCATTTCAGATGTGGAGTCTCCTCAGCCGCCCCCCCCCCCGGCGGACATCAACCGCCCCCCTCTTAGTGGTACAGAAACAACTAATTCATAAGCAGAATCTCAGCTAATTAAATAAGTTTGATAGTTTTAACTCTACTTTTAAAATAAAAATAAATACGCACATGGAGTAAATCTCTCTCAAAAATATTTTCCTCTTTGTTACAAATCTCCAGAGGTTCCCCATCTTGCATTTCTTGCATCATTAATAATGCAAATTAGGTTTTGTTTGGCTCCTCCATAAGTTTATAATTAGAAGTAAATATTTAATACTCGGATCAGGAAATCAAATTGTGTGTGACTATATGTATGACAATGATTGTATTATCTTGTTGCTAGGAGCTAATGTAATGCATGCATACATACATACATACATACATACGTACAGTGAGTTTTGCTCATGTGAGCTTTCCTGGAGTTTGTTTTTGTCACCAACATGGTTTGTAGCATGTTATTAAATATACTATCAGAAACTGAACACGACTGCTGTGGCTATTTTGATTGAGCCAAAGCAGACATGATGTGGAAGCTCTGTTGCTATTAGATCTCTACGTTTTGCTTTAAATTTAAAGCAGTGGCAGGAATTTGGGAAGGGATCAGTTTTGATCAGAGCAGTTTTGACCCTTTACATCATTGGCATATGCCTGATCTACATCCTTTCTCTGCTCCTCCTCTCCCCACTCCCTACTCCCATGATTGTCCCATTGGAAGAGAGGTAAAAAGCAAGTTCCTGTATCTTGCATCTATGTAACAGGCAGCTTTTTTGTGAGGTGGGGTGACAAATATCAGCAAAAGAGCACAGAGGAAAAGTTAAGCTACCCCCACTATCCTACAATACTGTTGTAGCAATAAAAATCAGAGTCACTCCACATTTTTGTTTTTCTGGGTTTTCTTTCTTTCTTTCTTTCTTTCTTTCTTTCTTTCTTTCTTTCTTTCTTTCTTTCTTTCTTTCTTTCCTTCCTTCCTTCCTTCCTTCCTTCCTTCTTTCTTTCTTTCTTTCTTTCTGGTTGTGGCATGACATTTGTTCCAATTATTGACTCATTTCTGCTAAGCAAGTGAACGGGCTCTTGGTGAGCCAAGCTTCGGGTCTGGCCCTTGAGTCCTATGGACCACCAACTAAGCTGTGATGAAAATAAGAGTCCTCCTCAAATCAGTTTCATTAGTCCCATTTGTTTTTCATTTCTTTTTAACTATTTATTTTCATCAGGGACTGAACCTAGGCCCTTCTTCAGGCAAAGCATGCACTATGTAACTGGAGGGAGGGAAGGCAGAGCAAGAATGGAGCTCGCAGTCCAGAATGGTAGCTGACATCAGTGCCATGATTCTGACAGCGGGAGGCAACAAGACAAACCACTCCAGGGAACAGAATAGTAGGCTGTTGCAAGTGACAGAAAGCAGTAGAGAGGAAGACAGAGGGTCAGTCTCAAAGAAACAGAACAAAAGAGGAAGCCAAAAGAGGACACCTATTTGCATATTATGATGACATATTCACATATGTCACATATATTGCTCAGGACCCCAATACCTCAAGGACCACCTCTTTCCATATGAACCTACTCGGACCCTGAGATCATCTTCTGAGGCCCTTCTTCATGTGCCTCCTCCTCAAGAGTTTCGGAGGGTGGCAACCAGAGAACAGGCCTTCTCTGCAGTGGCTCCCCATCTGTGGAATGCTCTCCCCCGGGAGGATTGCCTGGCACCTTCATTATACACCTTTAGGCACCAGGCAAAAACGTTCCTTTTTAACCAGGCCTTTGGTTGATCCGATTTACATCCCATGCCCTTTTTAAATGTGATTTTTTTTGTCACAGGGGAGGGTATTGGGTTGTTGTTTTAATTTTTATTAGGTAGTTTGTGGTTTTATATCTTGATTTCATTTTGTGAACCGCCCTGAGACCCCCAGGTATAGGGCGGTATATAAATTCTAATAATAATAATAATAATAATAATAATAATAATAATAATAATAATAATAATAATAATATAGATGTAAATTACTATGGGTTGTATCCACTCTTTGTTCTGCTCAGAATAGACTCACTGATATTAAAGATATTAATGTCCCAACGCAACAGCAACGATTTAAATAATAATGTTGTGTGTGTGTGTTCAGTCGTTCAGTCGTGTCCGACTCTTCGTGACCCCATGGACCAAGGCACGCCTATCCTCCACTGCCTCTCGCAGTTTGGCCAAACTCATGCTAGTAGCTTCGAGAACACTGTCCAACCATCTCATCCTCTGTCGTCCCCTTCTCCTTGTGCCCTCCATCTTTCCCAACACCAGGGTCTTTTCTAGGGAGTCTTCTCTTCTCATGAGGTGGCCAAAGTACTGGAGCCTCAACTTCAGGATCTGTCCTTCTAGTGAGCACTCAGGGCTGATTTCTTTATCACCATAGTGATAAATAATAATACTATTTATTTATTCATTTGATAAGCTTTCTATTTTTGAAAAAAAGCACTGCTTTTCTTCTTACAGCTTAAACAACAGCACATATACAACAAAATAGACCCTCCATTCTTAGTAAGTATGACGCCCAAAGAACAAAAAGATTCGGTTGCTGGAAACTGCAGGAGGAGAGAATGCTCCTCTGTTCAGACCCTGCATGTGGGCATCTCATGAGCATTTGGTTGGCCACTGTGAAAACTGGATGCTGGTTTAAATGGGTGATTGGGCAGATGCATAAGGCTCTTCCTGTGTTCTTAAACCACAGTACATCTCACCATAGTGATCAGACAACCCATGTGTATTAACTGCTGATGGTCCCTGATCTCCTTTCCTACAGTTCTTTGCCTTAGATTTGGACTGGGCAGTCCCACCTTCTCTAGAGAATTCAGAAAGACTTCAAGCCAGCCCCATGAGGAGGGGGAAAGCAGCCAAATACACTTGCCCTGGGCCTTTGGTGGCTAAGCTGGCGGGGGAGGGAGTGCAGGGTGCCAGGGACCTGCTGCTTTTTTGTTTGAGCTTATAACTTTATTCTAACAAGACTCCTACCCTGGATCTCAGACAAGCTCTGGATGTGCCTGCTTCAAGCTAAATTGCAGGATCATTGGACCTCAGAATGATTCTGGTCTAT
The DNA here is from genome assembly GCA_034641385.1 of Darevskia mixta. Taxonomy (NCBI): domain Eukaryota; kingdom Metazoa; phylum Chordata; class Lepidosauria; order Squamata; family Lacertidae; genus Darevskia; species Darevskia mixta. The sequence continues at coordinate 5,455,006 of JAWWNH010000061.1, read as the reverse complement.
GATTTATAACTGAAGACTGGCACGCTTCCAGGATTAGCATTTTCAAATCGGGAAACGTGAGTTTCAATGACATCGCTAGAAACGACTGAGTATCTCTCTTGACTTGTTCTTTATGGTTTCCATATCATTGCTGGTACAATTCTGGTAAATACAGAAATCAACCTAATGAAGCTTCTGAATTTCTTTTTAGTGGTGCATTCCACACAGTTGCTTGAACAATTTGCTTTGCCCAACTCAGTTCTTCAGTTGGAATAAAGTTGTACAGCTTAGACTATATCCTTACTTGCGTTAGTAATAAATATAAAAGCACTATAATCAATCAGTGCCATGCTTCCTCTTCAGCTGAGATCTGCAAACCAAACACAGTGAAGGAATGGCAACATTTGTGCTTTGTATGGGGGAACACAATCTATATTTATTACAGCAGATAACATAAAAAATAATAAGGGACCTATTATCTTGCAGGAAAAATCTGATAGTGAAAAATACACAAGACAGAGAGTTTTCCAGTGATAAAAAAATTAAATTAATTCATTTATCAACCTGACATTGATGGAGCTGATTTGACCTGGGAGTTAAAACACATGAAAGTTGAACGAGCAGTTTTAAAGAAAGTTGGGGAAGGACTGCAGACATCATATACATAAATGCCAGTAGCTGTCAAAGAGAAATCCCAATGCACAAGATCCATGATTGGGTAGGATCAATTATGTGATGAATTCAGAGAGACTGAAGGAGCAGCAAGGGACACAATGTTACTCAACAGTTTCTTTAAAGCAGTCTTCCCCAATCTGTCACCCTCTAGAAGTTTTAGACCAACTTTTTCAGCAGGGGACTGGTCCACTGTCCCTCAGACCTTGTGGGAAGCCAGACTATATTTTGGGGGAAAAATTAAAATGAACGAATTCCTATGCCCCACAAATAACCCAGAGATGCATTTTAAACAAAAGGACAGATTCTACTAATGTAAAAGCACGCTGATTCCCAGACTGTCCACGGGCCGGATTGAGAAGGTGATTGGGCCAGATCCAGCTCCCGGGTCTTAGTTTGCCTACCCATGTTTTAGACTAAAAATGCCATAACCCATGACCATTTGCAGTGCTGACTGGGGTTGCTTACTATCAAGGGCATGAGGTTGGAGGAGGCTGCTTTAAAAGATGAAAATGTGTAGCATGAAAGTAATTTTTTTAACTAGCTCTGCCAAAATAGCTAGTTTTAATCCCATTCAGGAGTGCTGATTTCTCTTTGATAGCTATTTCCAATAAGCGACAATGCTTCCAATAAATTATCTAAGCCAGTGGGGGTTAATAATAATAATAATAATAATAATAATAATAATAATAATAATTTATTTGTATTCCACCCATATGACTGGGTAGCCCCAGCCACTCTGGGTGGCTTCCAGCATATATAAAAACATAGTAAAACATTAAACCTTAAAAAGCTTCCCTATACGGGGCTGCCTTCAGATGTTTCCTAAATGTTATATAATTACTCATCTCTTTAACATCTGATGGGAAGGTGTTCCACAGGGTGGGTGCCACTACCGATAAGGCCCTCTACCTGGTTCCCTGTAACCTCACGTCTTGCAACTATACAACTTTTAGAAGACATTTGAAGGCAGCCCTGTATAGGGAAGCTTTTAATGTTTAGTGTTTTATGATGCTTTTATATTTGTTGGAAGCTGTCCAGAGTGGCTAGGGCAACCCAGTAAGATGGGTGGGGTACAATAATAAAAGTATTATGATTATTACATGTTGCCATGTATATTGTGTTCTCAAGCTTTCCTTCCTTCTTCCTTATGTCCAATGTTAGGACGCTAACTTTACGACTCTTTATACTCTTATACGCAGAATCACTTTGTTTGCCAGGAAGAATAATGAGCCCTGGGTTTCTTTATGCTTTCAACTGGCAGTCTTATGAGGTCCAATCAATTCTCCACTCCACTGCAGTGACCAAGGACAATGTCACTGTGCCTGGCATGGTGACACCACCGGACATTAGTAAATAAAATGATGTGGATTGACACATGCCACCCCATTTGGTTGATGATGAAGATGTGACTGAGAACAATTACATGAGAGGTAATTTAAACCCATAAGCCAATATTTTCAGAAGGAGTGCCAAAAATCACCAAAATAAGGAGTGGTTTTCGGCACAGATGAAAATATTTAGAAGAGGTAGATAATAATTTTGGCTATTTTAATATAAGCCAATGTGCTATATATTCTTGCATTTTACTCAGACTATTATCTTATTGTGGATACACCTCTAGAACAGGACGAAGAAACTGGCTATCTCTGTCCCTCCTATTCCCTATCTTGTCTCTTATCATGGCTCTGCAATTTTATTAATATGGTTTGTTTATCATGTTTTTGCCTCACATCTCAATCATATGATCCCCAAGGTGGCTTACAACTCACCACCTAGGAACATTACCATAACTGTAACATAAGCTATCAACACTGAAAATAAGAACTCCTAAAAAAGCAATGCAAAGACATAACACAGCAAGTACAAGTGTAAAAGCAAGCCATCTTAATTCAAGTAATCAAATGTCATTGAATGTTTGAGCAAAATGTACAGGGTGGACACTTATAGTCACCCCAAAGTGGAAATGCATCACCAAAAACAGACAACAAAAAGACGAAAGGCAGAGATTCACATATAATTTGCATGTTGCATACACATGGTTGTAGCCAAGTCCACTCTGTGTATAACCAACTTAGGTTCAATAATTTTCAGTGAGTCTACTCTGAGTAGGGCATAGTTGGATACAGCTCATACATTAAGAAATATTTAGATAGAAATGGGATACATGTCCCCATTGTGAGGAAGACTGTGACAAGGTGACCTATGTGCCTACACAGTCTGTTGTCCAGTTGGTAACTGTTGATAGGCAACTTCAAGGCTCCTGGCTATCCTTTCTTAAAGTTCTTTAACTTTAGACTTGGAGTAGACACCCTCTGGAATTGCTTTGAGGTTTTCCACAATCAAGTGGTATAAAATTTTAGGAAATAAATAATAAAGTAAGATACACAACCACCAAAAGCCCCTGCCACACAGTGATTTTTAACCTGATGCCTAAATGCTAATTTGGCAAATGGGAAGGGACATCCCTGTAGAAAAGGTCTTTTCTCTGTAAGCTTCATGGTGGAACACTCAGAGCAGAGCTTCCACCTTAGCAAATGGAGCCAGGGTCCCTTCAACACTATTGCACTCTACTTTGCCTGGTGACATAGGCTACAGATCTCTTCCCTCATTGCGTTGCCTTTGACCCACCATTTCTGACCACTGATTTCATGCACATTTTTGCAAGTGCTTTGGTTGCTCCCTTCCACAGCATTGTACATTGTGCATGGGCCATTGCACTGCCAGCACAGTGGTGTCATAACAAATGGAGATGGATTCATGTGGCAGATGCTCTAGGGACCAGTCTAGGGCATTTGGCCTAGGGCTCCTAAGACCATCAACAGCTGAAACAAATAGTACAAACACATAATCTTCACCAATAGGGGTGGATGCATCTGTTGCTCCCCACTACTCATTTTTCTAGTCTTAATTTCACTTCTCCACATTTCTACAGTAATTTGGGGTCTCTATCTCTATCTCGATCTTTATCTCTATACACACTCATGAAAATTCATCAGCGTTTTAGTGCACATTTCTCCTAGTAAACCCAATTTTGTATGCATCTTTGACTAATATACCCCACCTTTTTATTTACCAATATGCACTATTTTTGCAAGCAATCTTACTTAATACAGTGCATTTTAATGTTATTTTCACCAGTACTTGCAATCTTATGCACACTTTACTCCAGCATATGCTTTTTTCTTCACATGGTTTGATTGCAGAACTGCATCATAAGAGTTTGAGAAGGTGTGGATTTTGAAGGTTAGTTGTGTTGGGTTTGCCTGTTGGTTTGAGTAGTGCAAATCAGGCAGTTTCCCATTAAAACGCAAATGAAATCAAATTTCTCCTCCATATCTGTTGGCAGTTCTCACTTTTGTGGCCAACGCTGCCTTAACATTACAATTCCAATGTTAATGAGAAGCTATAAGGTATATATAAACCGCTGAGTGACTTAGGACCCAAGAACCACAAGAAGCACCTTCCTTGCTACCAGCTAACTTGGGCATTACAATCTGTGGGAAGTGCCCTGTTTATATGGAAGCCAGGAGGAGGATGTCATGGGAAAGAGCATTCTCAGTGGCAGTGGTCCAGCTTTGGAATTCATTGCTAGGGGATACCTGTTGGTGTCCTTAAAACCAGTTTAAAAACATTCCTGTGTCACAGTGTGTAGTCCCTTTGTGAATTAAGCTGTGTTTTATTTATTAACAACTGATTTTTATTTATGTGTTATGAATGAAGGGTGGTAAAGAAATAATAATAATAATAATAATAATAATAATAATAATAATAAATTGGCTGCCAGGAGCTCTCCAGGGTTTTAGACAATGGGCTTTTTGAGACCTATCTGGAGATGCTAGGGATTGGACCTGGGACCTTTGACATGCAAAGCTTATGCTCTCCCACTGAGTTATGATCCTTCTCCTCTGCTTTGCCTGTATGCATATTTAATAGACAAATAGAAACAAGCAGGCACTGCACCGATTGAGATATAGCTGGGTTATATGAAGCATGAAGGAGTTTCTCCCCACGCGATCCCTTCTACTTTTCATGAGTTTTCAGTGCTCCAGCTTCCCTGCAGAGTGGAGAATGGGACCAGTTTTCTCTTGCTTGGCATCTATACAGGATTATTTTCCCTTCCAATAGCCTTTTCCGTGGAGAGAAGACATTACTATTTATAGAGCACAGTATGTGTACACAGCATGAGTCCCACTGGCAGATCAGGCAAGAATATCTCTAGTTTAGAGGAAGCTGGGGAAGCTGGGTTTCACTTCACTAGCTGTGGCTTAAGCAGAGGTCTGCCTGCACCTTGTGTGCAGAGGCCCAGTGCATTAAGATAAAATCACACCTGTCTGATTGAAAAGCAGCAAACCAACACTACCCCCCAAAGAAAAGAAAAACATAGGGAGCAGTTTAGTCACAACATTGGTCCATTTAGCTCAGTATTCTCTACACTAACTGGCAGCAGTTCTTCAGGATTTTAGGCAGGGGTCTTTCTCAATCCTACCTGGAGGTGCCACAGATTGAACCTGGGATGTTCTTTGTGCAAAACAGAGGCTCTACAGCTGAGTTGTGCTATCTGTGGTGGGTAGATTGAAGGGATGTGGGATAAATGTAATTTTCACATTTCCTAAAACAATATGCAACTGAAACACATCTATCCTTCAAAATTCACACTTCTCTGAATTTTGCAATGTAGTACTCAAACAAAAAAAAAAACATTATATCAAAAAAATCACATATATTATGGGGAAATGTAGTAATAATGAACGTGTTGGTGAAAATAACGTACCAATCTTCCATTATATTTGGGCAAATTGACAATAGTTTTGTTTTGGTTTTTTGTAAGAACTTCTCTGATAGTTAAGTTCACATTTTTCTAAATAGTTGTTCCAAACATTTACAATGTTTTATCTTATCTTTAATTTTATGAGACCTGCCTTCTCCTATCTCCATCACATTCCAGTTTCAGTATTAGTACAAGTGAATTTAATGTATTTTTTAAAAAAAATCAGTGTAATTCATTTTGGAGGAATCTCCAGCAAGTGAGAGATTGTCACAACCTCCCAAGCCATTCCTTTTGCACTTTAGAAGAAGAGGTATAAAAACCACACAGCTGGATTGTATATTCTACATTGGTAAAAGGTAAAGGTAAAGGGACCCCTGACCATTAGGTCCAGTCGCAGACGACTCTGGGGGTGGCGGCGCTCATCTCGCTTTACTGGCCAAGGGAGCCGGCATACAGCTTCCGGGTCATGTGGCCAGCATGACAAAGCCGCTTCTGGCAAACCAGAGCAGCGCACGGAAACGCCGTTTACCTTCCCACCAGAGCAGTACCTATTTATCTACTTGCACTTCGTGCTTTTGAACTGCTAGGTTGGCAGGAGCAGGGACCAAGCAACAGGAGCTCACCCCATTGCGGGGATTCAAACCGCCAACCTTCTGATCGGCAAGCCCTAGGCTCTGTGGTTTAACCCACAGCACCACCTGCATCCCTTTGGTAGAAATGCCATTATTAAAGCTTTGGCTATTGGGAAATTCTTCCTAGATTTTTTATTTCTACAGCAGGCAATGTAACATTCCAAGAGTTTGACTTCACCTCCAAAGGTGCACTCTTCAATTGTCTCTCGAGGCAGATGGATGCCAAAAACAAAACTGACTTGAAAGCTTGTGTCATCATTAAATGTCTAGTTCAGGGGTCGGCAACCCGCGGCTCCGGAGCCGCATGCGGCTCTCTCACACCTTTGCCGCGGCTCCGGACTCGTGGGCCGGGCCGGGGAATTTAAGGCGTTTCCCGCTTGTCTCCCACAAAAGTTATATCCCGGTTAATTCCCGGATCAAAGAAAGCAGTTCCTCTCCCTCCCCCCCCTTCGGCTCCTTGCAGAGAAAAGCCCTGGAAACAAGCGAGTTGGAGCCTATCCTTTGCCGCTGAAGCCAGAGATCGGAGATAAGATAACACAGATTTCCCCTGCGCTGAGGCTAGCTTGGTTGTGGGGGAAGGGAGCTTTGCTCCGTGTGCTCAGCCCTCTTTGTTTACCTTAGATTAAGTAATTACCACCTCAAAGGAAAAAGACAAATACACTCTCTTTCTGTTCCGACAAGCTTTAGTATATTATTTTATAATTTCATCATACTTTCCTTGTTCCCAATAAACCTTGCATTTTGATATTTCCTTTGTGTTGTTATAAGAATTTTAAGGTGTTTCTCTGCAAGAAGGGAGGAGGTGAAAACTTCCCATTTCCTTCAGAATTAAGTAATTACCATCTCTCTGTTCCAACAAGTTAAATGCCAGATTCCAAACCCAAAGGGTGTTCATTAACGGCTCCTCTTCATCCTGGAGAGAAGTGACTAGTGGGGTGCCACAGGGTTCTGTCTTGGGCCCAGTCTTATTCAACATCTTTATCAATGACTTGGATGATGGGCTTGAGGGCATCCTGATCAAGTTTGCAGATGACACCAAATTGGGAGGGGTGGCTAATACCCCAGAGGACAGGATCACACTTCAAAATGACCTCAACAGATTAGAGAACTGGACCAAAGCAAACAAGATTAAGTTTAACAGGGAGAAATGTAAAGTACTACACTTGGGCAAAAAAAATGAAAGGCACAAATACAGGATGGGTGACACCTGGCTTGAGAGCAGTACATGTGAAAAGGATCTAGGAGTCTTGGTAGACCACAAACTTGACATGAGTCAACAGTGTGATGCAGCAGCTAAAAAAGCCAATGCAATTCTGGGCTGCATCAATAGGAGTATAGCATCAAGATCAAGGGAAGTAATAGTACCACTGTATTCTGCTCTGGTCAGACCTCACCTGGAATACTGTGTCCAATTCTGGGCACCACAGTTCAAGAAGGATAATGACAAGCTGGAACGTGTCCAGAGGAGGGCAACCAAAATGGTCAAAGGCCTGGAAATGATGCCTTATGAGAAACAGCTTAGGGAGCTGAGTATGTTTAGCCTGGAGAAGAGAAGGTTAAGGGGTGATATGATAACCATGTTCAAATATGTAAAAGGATGTCATAGAGGAGGGAGAAATGTTTTCTGCTGCTCCAGAGAAGCGGACACGGAGCAATGGATTTAAACTATAAGAAAGAAGATTCCACCTAAAGATTAGAAAGAACTTCCTGACAGTAAGAGCTGTTCGACAGTGGGATTTGCTGTCAAGGAGTGTGGTGGAGTCTCCTTCTTTGGAGGTCTTTAAGCAGAGGCTTGACAGCCATCTGTCAGGAATGCTTTGATGGTGTTTCCTGCTTGGCAGGGGGTTGGACTGGATGGCCCTTGGGGTCTCTTCCAACTGTATGATTCTATTATTACCGCGGCATGGACTGTCCCTGAGAATCGTAGACTGGTTTTGCGGCTCCCAGTGTTTTTTTTTTTCTTCGGAAACGGGTCCAAGTGGCTCTTTTTGTCTTAAAGGTTGCAGACCCCTGGTCTAGTTGCTCCCCTAAAAGATGTTAGCTCAACATACATCAAAATGGAAGCCAGAGAATGAGGGGCTTGATATAATTGTGGATCTAAAACAGTTACCCATACTGGATTGTACATCATTAAATGGAAATGATGCAACTATCACACTCAACAGTTTTGTTGTGTGCATGTGTGTGCATGAGAGAGAAAGAGAGAAAATAGATACATGCAATGCTGTGCGCACTTTGTTTGTAGGTTGATGCCTATGAAACCATCAGCTGATATATATTACCAAGCATTTTAACTGTGCTCAATCACTAGACAGGACATTATCTTGTCTATTTGCATAGGACAGCAAATCTATCCATTGAACTAGTTTGCAAATTCATGCTGTTTATTTTCAACGCCTCTTTCATCTGCATTTAAGGCTCTGCAGTTTCTAGTACCAATAGAAATCGCATGAGAAGTACCCTAGTTTGTTAAGCCCTCTTGAGTCCTCCCCCTCTTTTTTTAAGCATCTTTAGTTCTCCAATGCAAACGGTTCCTCAAATCTATTCAATGTGTTCTGAGCACTGCGCTCCCCACTCCACAAAGCATTCAGGGATCCTGCATCCGAACAGTTAATTTGCACTACGCTCTGTTTCAAGAAAAAGGAAAACTGTCACCCTGTCATTTTAGAGTCTGACACTAAGCTTGTCAAAAGAGACAGCTGTTAAAATGAATTACTGTTGACATGCAGAGAAATGGCCCCAGCCAGATGTAAAGGACATCTGCGGCAATGAAGTGGTACAGGGTGGCTTTTAAAATGTGGTCATACTGGTATTTGAATAGACCGTCTATGGCATTAAAACATGGCCTTGACTCAGACTGTTTAAAGCAGTGAACCAGAGCCAATGAAAAATGGCCAAGAAGTGCTGATCTGTTGCCGTATCCATAACTTATGCCTGAATATGAAAACAGCTCAGAATTGGAGCTATTAAGCCCTTATCTTGTATCTGGGAGGATGTAGACTTAAAAACGCAGCAGGGAAGATTGTGTGTTTCCAGGCTCTCGAATCTGGGGAGAGACGAGGCAAAAATTCATGAGGTGGATTATGCTGCCAAATAAGTTGGTTTGTCTTCTCTGAACGAATGCCCAGGTTGGAATTGCAAGGGCATTAAAAAGGTGGGCTGATTGCATCTAGGAACATCCGCAGATAAGTCCTGCTTTCATTGCCTTTCTCTTCCCCTCCCCTCTCTTTTTCTGTATGTGTGTAAGGCTTGATAGAGAAAGAGCTTGAGCTTAATGTATTTACTTGGGGGTTAGTGCTATCAGATTTGGAGCTTAGGATCACAGACAAAAATCAAATTAAAAAATCGAAATCCCTTGTATATGGGAAACCTAGTTCCTTTGGTCTACACTTTGGTCTGCATAGTTAACAAGTTCTGTGGAGGAAAAAAAATTCAGATGATAGATAGATAGATAGATAGATAGATAGATAGATAGATAGATAGATAGATAGAGATAGATAGATAGAGATAGATAGACAGATAGATGATAGATAGATAGATAGATAGATAGATAGATAGATAGATAGATAGATGATAGATGATAGATAGATAGATATAGATAGATGATATAGATAGATGATAGATATAGATAGATAGATAGATAGATAGATAGATGATAGATAGATAGAGATAGATAGATAGATAGATAGATAGATGATAGATAGATAGATAAATAGATAGATTATATAGATAGATGATACATAGATAGATAGATAGACAGACAGACAGACAGACAGACAGACAGACAAAAATAAACATAAAGATATAAACCTATACCAAACAGTAAGAACACATATGGAACAGCAGCCCTTGTGGTTCCTATATGGCAGGAGCAAGGAAGTTTTTATTCATTCCAAGGGCAACATTCACTTCTTAGGTTACCTTCTATGTACCACAGGGCTTGAAACAAAAGTGGACAGAGAGATTAATATCATTATATGTTACATTCTGCTGCCGTCATTTCCCTGACCGTGTCTTCAGTCAGGGTACAAAGGGGCGTGTAGGGGCACCCTCATGTTCAACACAGGTGCTGCCTGGCCCCAAGGTGTATTGTTGTAACCCTTTGGTTATTCAGGCAGCAGCCCAGAGGTGGGAAACACCTTTTTTTCCAGCCCAAAGGTCACATTCCATTTTGGGTAACCTTCCAAGGGCCACCTGCCATTAGTGGGTGGAGCCAGAGACAAAAGTGGGAGGAGCAGACAATCTGAGTTTTATCTAAGCATAGTAGGTTAGTTTCTACATGCTATCAATGACCCCTCTCTAGCCTTCATCCAGGCATCCCCCACAAAGGTTCCACATTCTGTACAGCTGCATTTTATTTATTTTCTTCATAGCATGTATATATATTTTGGCTTTCTTCTATAATCAGTGTACACAAGGAGGGTGTGTGGCTCCCACGTGGTCACCTGTCCAGGCGATGACCAGACCCAGACTTTAGAAAGATTCCTGTATTGTGCGCCCTCAAACCATGCCCTGGGATGGTCATACCAGTGCATGATGTGTTAGGTAGGAAGCTGGTGGTACTGCCTGGGGGTTGGACTGGATGGCCCTTGTGGTCTCTTCCAACTCTATGATTCTATGATTCTATGCCTATGCTTGCGGAAAATTCCCAGGGACCTGTGATGACTGATGAAGCAAATTCCTTCCTTCCTTCCAGCATCTAATTCTCCACAAAGCAGTGATGTGTACATGCTCCATTTCTCTTAATGCCAGGAGCCACATCCACACTGGGATGTATGGGGTGTTGCGGGAGGGGGTAGTACCTTGGTGGGGGACATATCATGCTCCTTCTGTGGTAATTTGTCCACCTTTGGTTCCCACCCTGCACTCTGCTCTCAACTGGGGCCAGTGCCGGATTAAACCCTGTGAGGCCCCTAGGCAGTGGAAATCTCGGGGGGGGGGGCTCACAAATTATCTCAAAGCTTCTACTGGGATACTTGCAAATATTCTAACCCACAAAAAGCTTCGTATCTGGAGGTTTTACATGTGCACGCCCTAGTGGGATAACGTTGAACTAAGAAAGCTTGATTGTAATTTTCTTTCTAGATCAAATCAATATTATTTTGATCTGTTGTCACGGGGCCCTTAAAAGGTGTGGAGCCCTTAGGTCGGTGCCTACTCTGCCTATTTGGTAATCCGGCACTGCCTGTGGCTCCCAGAAGCTGTCAGCATGCAGCAGTGGCCACAATCCAGAAACTGCTTCGACTGACTGCCTAAACCAGGTGAGGGTAGCTGATGGGTCTCAAACCCTTAGTGAGATAGGAACTTCCCCTGCATGCGGAGACAGGCTCTGGCAGATTGAGCAGACAAGACCAACAGTGGGTCCAAGAGTCAAGAAGGCAGGTTCTGCACGTGCTGTAGAGGGAAGTGAGGGGCAGATGGGGCTCATCAACCTGGAAAGGTAGCCCATCTAGGAGAAGGAAATCCTAAACCTCTGCTGCCTTGTGGGATATCTTTGGGAGGCTATGGAGTAAACCCTACACAAATCTGGAGTGGAGTCCCTAAGATGTCTGGGTGGCGCCTTTTACACCTACTTCCTTCAGCCTTCAGTCTTCAGCCACCCAGATACCTACATCTGGGTGGTGCCTTGTACGCCTACTTCCTTCAGCCAAGCTTGTGCCAAACGTATTGCTCTGATTTCCATTGGACCACATCAGTGAGGCCGAGAGTGGAGTCTTGTCATATGGGCAGCCCATGGAGGTCACTTTGGTGCTGCTAACACAGCGATTTGACTTCATCCCTGGAGGGCAGAGGCATACTTCATAGTTTCTTGAGACAGATGGGTGCCACAAACCAATGACACCCACACTATACATTCAAAGCACTATCATTCCACTTTGAACAATCATGGCTTTCCCCAAAACAATCATGGGAACTGTAGTTTGTCAAGGGTGCTGAAAGTTGCTAGGCAAACCCTATTCCCCTCATAGAATTATAATTCCCACAGTCCATTAAGAAGAGGGGTTGATTGTTAAACCACTCTGAGAATTATAGCTTGGGTGGGTGTATCTTCTACCATCTTTCAGCATCTTACCACACTATAGTTCCCAGGATTCTTTGAGGGGGCAAGCCACAACTGTTAAAATGGTACCGTAGTGCTATAAATGTATGGTGTGGATGTGGCCATGGGTTGCTCTGCATTGGCAGCACATTGTCCAGCATGGAAAGGCTAACGCAGACTTATGGATAGTGGTCGACAGGAGGAGCAATCTTCCTCCTTCCCCCCTGGCCTGTTTCACTGTAGCCTGAATTGCTGAATAAATGCAGGATTTTTGCATTGCATAATCTTCCACAAACAAAAGTGGGTAAAATCACTATTCCTCATGGGATCACTCACAGGCAGCAGACCCTCTTGGGGCATCCAGTGTTGTACACACATCCTCCCTTTAATAGCCAAACCTTTCATGGTTTGTGGAAGCCATTCACTCAGAGTACTGTATGAAGAAAAGATCGACAACTTCAACACAAACTCTGATTATATCTACTATAGTAACTGATTTACAGAAGCAAGACTCCCTGTGGGTAGCCTTTCAGTAAGGCAACCCAAGCAGGGTCTCTCTTTTTTTTTTTAAAGGAAGGGAGACAGAGTTTGCTTATTTATCTTGCTACTTAGCACATCATGCAATTTCTTTGACATGAATTAATTTCCTCTGTAAAATGTCCTCTCTAATAACTAACATTGTTGCCACATTGACCAACTGGAGGAAGGATTAATTAAATGAAAAGGGGCCAAGAGGAAGTTCTAACTTCTGATTACTTGTGACCCAGATATTTAGTACTCTCCTTATGCTGAGGCCTCAGATGTTCCAGGAAGGATGTTTCTTCCACCCCCCTTTAACCTTGAAACAAGGCAAGTTCAGACATCTCTGAGGGCGGTCATTTTTCTTATTTGCTCCAGATCCCCTTCAATTCATCATCAATATCCACAGGAAATAATCATCTCTTTATACTTCATATTCCTCTAAGCTCTGCAAGGCTCTTGTTATGATTGCTTTCCAGCTGTTTTTCCTCCCTTTCTCCTACAGAAAAAAAACCATGTGAAGAATTTCTGGTCACTTACCAGTTGCTGATTGATACCTGCCAGTAAATGCCAACTTTGACCACCTTGAATGGAGATTTTGGTTTAGATAGTCCTTGATGCTCTAAATTATCATCCTTCTTTCTTTGGGAAGGTCTTGAGGTTCTCCAGCTTAAACACTTGACATGAGCAGTTTTTAGCTCCCAGGAAGGACAGAGGTTAACAACAGTGAATCAGTTCAATGCTCTCTTGTTCTGAGTTGCTCTGTGAAGCTGGTCTGTGGTTAGATTTTAATAAGTTTTGCGTCCCAATTAGGTTGCAACATTTGTAGTGCAAACCATCTTTGCATAATATAATAAAGGGTATGTTGTTGTTGTTGTTGTTGTTTTGCAAGGCTGGAAAGTGAGATAGCAAACACCATTGATGGTAAGACTCATAGATCTTCACCCTGATATTGGAACTCTATCAAACCAAACGTCCCTCCCCTGCTAGAAAAAACAAAGAAATATGTACTTTGGGCACTCCTCAGCTTATGGACACACATATGGCTACTGCACTTCATTAGTCCTCAAGGCAAAGCTCCCATTTTTGTTATTGCAGTTTTGCATTCATGCAAAGGGGAGCAGGAGGGCTGATCTTGTTGACCTGGATAGAAAAGAGCTCAGTGATGTGACTGCCCTATTCAACTCAACTCAACCTTCTCTATCCATATTATTATTAATTAGATTTATTACTCATTCATCACCATGAGGTCTTAAGGTCCTAGGGCAAGCTTAATAATAATAAGATGACCTTAACAGATTGGAGAATTGGGCCAAAACTAGTTTTCTTTTAGGGGAAATGTATAGAAAGTTCACCAATTAAGTAGGTAGCTGGCCTATCGGCAATAGGAGCACTGTTGACAGCTCTATTGTGTAAGAGAGTTTTCAATTTGGTAAAAGAATTTCAGTGGGGACAAACATAAGGTTCTACCCTTAGGCAGGAATAACCAGCTGCAGAAATATACACCTGGCTTGCTAGTGGTAGGGGTCTTAGTAGACCACAAGCTGAACATGAGTCAACAGTGTGACGCAGCAGCAAAAACAGCTAATGGTTCAGGATCTGAACTTATGGCTTCAAGTTACAAGAAATGAATTTCTGACTAAACATCAAGAAGAGCTGTTTGACAGTGGAACAGACTCCTTCGGAATGTGCTGGACTCTCTTCCATTGGAAGTTTTAAGCAGAGATTGGATGGTCATCTGTCATGTGTGATGTAGTTCAGATTCCTGCATTGCAGGGGGTTGGACCAGCAGCTGGTCACCAGCTTGACCCCTGGGATCCCTTGCAACTCTACAATTCTATTGAAAACTGTTAAATCACAGTCAAGCGAATAGGGCTGTGAGTCCCGGAAGACCTGCTCCCTGCCTTGTAGGTTTTTCCCCACCTGGACTGTGTGAAGCTGCTTAACAGAATCTTGGGCTAGGGTATTGTTTGGGTAGTTTTGTTGGGAAGGGGGTTGTTGCTGTTGTTGGTTTTTGTATCTTTATTTTAGATTGTTCAGTTTTGTTGTGCCTTTTAATGTTTTATCTATTATTACTACTGTTCTTACATTGTAGTTATGTATTTTTTCATGTTGTTAACCATCTTGAGCATGGTTCGAACTGTGGAAAGGTAGTGTAGAAATACAATTATGTATGTGCATTTGTATGTATGTATGTATGTATGTATGTATGTATGAAGAATATATATAAGGCATTGCACATTGGGGTTGGATTTTCCTGAGTTGCTTCATTACTCCAGCACAGCAGTCTTTGCCTTAGTAAGATGACCATCAAATCACGCTGTTGGAGAAATAAAGAGCTTCCAAAACGTTTTGCAGCATAAATTGGGGGTGGGGAACTGAAAATTTCAGGAGCGCCAGAGCCAGAGAAATTGGCCAGGCAATGTCAAAAAGCCAGTAATTTTCCACTGAGTCATCATACATCTCAAGAAGGTTTATGAACAGAAGACTGACAGAGTCAGAAATGATGTCACTTAAGATGGAGGATTGACATAGTCTAACACTAGATGATGCAGGGAAATTATTGATGACAACCAGGGCAGCTGGAAGAAAGCAATGCAGTCACTTTAGCAATGCAGCAGCAGAAAAATGAATAAACTGGTGGGCAGGTGGAAGCAGTAGCGGAGCTTCATTGCGGCACGGGGGGGCGGAGAGCAGGCGGGACGGGGCTGGTGCGCTGCCTGGGGGTGTGGCACACTGCCTGCGGGGGCGTGGTGCCCAGCACGGGTGGGGGGGGCAGCTGCGATGGCACCCCACCGGAAGTGCACTGCCAAGGGCAGTGCGCTCCCCCCCCTGCACTCCTCTTCCTCTGCCAGTGGGTGGAAGTACAGGAAGCTCATGAGCCTGCCAACTGTGAAAGACACAGGCAACAGAGGAATTCCTTAGCTGGCATTTATTTGTGTAGATTGGGTGTACAGAATTTTGTGGGAGCCCCAAAGCATCTGACAGCACTGTTATATAATGCAAGTAATATCCAGTGTGCTTTGTAGCATAACATTGTCACACATAGAAAGAAAACACAACACACAAAACAGGATCTTACAGTTTAAATTTCTACAGTACAGAAAACAAAATAGAGGGAGGAAATTGTAGAGTGGAAGGGGAGGTGCATGTTTACTAAAATGCACATATTAGGCAGAAATGTGCATAGAAAATGCATATATCAGTGAAAACAGCATACAAAAATGCATTATATTAAGAGAAATTGCTTGCAAAATCATGCACATTAGTCAGAGTGCAGGCAAAAATGTTTTTTAGAAGAAATCCACAATAAAATATTGAATAAATTTCATGAGGATTAAAAAAAAATATGCAAATCTGGAGGACTGTATTTAAGACCGGAAAAACAAGAAACAGAACCAGGTTTGACAGCTCCTTCCACCATGGTAATGCTACTGAAGTTAGTTTCCTTTGTCATTCTAATATTTACTTTATCTACTAACATACAGTGGGCAAGAGAAACCCCCAGCAGGCAGGACACACACACCCAGCAAAGCTGGCCCAATATATTTTGCTGTTTGTGGTGGCAACCGCCACCCAAAATAAGACAAGGAACATGGTACCCAAGGCCAGCTGAGACAGAAGATCCCGTAAGTGTTCTTCCTCATCTCTAGCAGGGAAGAACATACACTACAATAAATTAAAGGAAGTAAAGAATTTGCTGCATTTCTTGACACCCAAAACCATTGCCTCACTTTGTCTAATGGTAGGGTGGGTTTTGTTCCCCCAGACAGATGCACTCCAATTAGAAGCCCTATTTCTGCACGAAAGGCTAAGGGAACAAGCCCAGTTCAGGTTGGTTGCATGGCTCATTAGAGATTTACAATTTCTTTGCCTCCTGTCTCTCCTGGTTAATGCCACAGGACTGGGAGCCCCTGCGGTGGAGAGGCTGGTATTTGCTACCTCAATAGCAATAGAGGCTTTGAGAAGGATTTTAGCAATATGAGTGGAAAAATTCCCCATGCAGTGTCTTTAATGCTGCTATCCCTTGCTGAGCTGGAGCTGGTATAATTCTTCATCTGTGCAAATAGGGAGGGAAACTGGGGCATTAAGCTGCGATTGTTTGATGAATTCCTGCAAGCAAAGATGAATAAATTGCATAACATTCCCTTTGAATTGTTATGATCAGAAAGCTGAAATTAAGTTATATTATTCGGCTCAGAGAGGCAAGGATACCAACTTGCTTGTAGATGTGAGGATTTAAAAATGTGCTAAATGGCCATCAGAGGGAATTTTGCCATTGCTTTTATGTTTGGAGAATCACTGCTGCCACTGGCTTCACAGAGAAGAGGGAATAGACCCAAAGGTTCCCCTCCTCTGAAAATACATCTCCTTCTATAGGTGAAAGATTCCTGCTCTTGGGGATAGAGAACCTTTAGATCCAGTTTATTAAAAAGCTTCATTAAGTTGAATTCTACAAACCACAGAGTTCATGAGGTTTAGTGTCTGCATGAACCAACTCATATGTAAGCAACTTGCCATCTATACCCAACCACCCCTTGTTTTTTTTTAAGGTCTTATCATTGCTTCTTCTTCTTTTTAAGGGGGAAAGAGCATGCCCAACAATGAAAAGTTGAAAGCAAATGGGAAGAAAACAGCACAATTTGCCAAATGTGAACACACACTCAACGACCCCACCCCACCTGCTAGAAGCCACACTAGTACAAGCAAACACAAAAGACACTGAAAGAAAATCAGAAGAGAGAGTTCACTGAAGCACAGACTATAGTGTTTGTTGTTGTTGTTGTTGTTGTTGTTGTTTCTTTGCAAGGCTGGAACTGCAAAATCAGGATTGTTCAGTTGTCAATTACTAGGTGTGGGCTCAAGCTTCTGTTGCCTCATGGGGAGGGGGAGTTTCACAAATTATGTGGACCTGACATATTGAGCTGTAGTATCTTGAGGTTGGATCCAAAAAGGCTGTGGGCAGAAGGAAAATATCTGACCTTAGTGGACCCAGCTGTAGTCATACATGAACCAGTTATTACTGGACCAGACTACTGTAGTGCCCTCTCTGGAGGACAGTCTTTGAAGATAGTGCACCAAAATTCTTCTCATCCTTTGTTGTTGTTTCTGCTGTTCTTATTTTATATAGCACCATCAAACTTTGCCCAGAAGGCTTGTGGTCTGTCATTCAGCACAGAGGAAACAATAAAAAAAAGGTAAGGGAACTGTATGCCATTTCCCTTCTGCACTCATGCTTTTGACCCAGTGGTAAAACACCATGTAAAGCCTGGTATAGTCATATGTGCATTCATGTCCAGATAATCATGCAATGGGGGGCTGGAGCAGGCCCCCCACTTCCAGTACTACCGTGTTTCCCCGAAAATAAATAAGCCATAGTGTGTTTTCTTGAGGGGGAAAAAATATAAGACGGTTTTCTTATTTTTGGGGAAACACGGTAATGTCACTGCACTGACCATCTCATGAGTTGAGTAGGGATGAAGGAGAAATACGGTTTGGCTCACATGTTAATGCAAACTTCCCTTTTCTGCAGCAATATGTGTTCTGAAGTTCAGTCATCCTTTGAACTTTTCATTTCCATGGATTTTGCAATTTAGTTCTCCAGTCAAAAACAAAAGGTGCAAAAATAGATATGTATTAGATATTAAAATGCATATAATATACAAATATGCATTATTAGGAGAAATTGAGTTTGGCCAAACTGTGAGAGGCAGTGAAGGATAGGCGTGCCTGGCGTGCTCTGGTCCATGGGGTCACGAAGAGTCGGACACGACTGAACGACTGAACAACAACAAGGAGAAATTGTTTGGGAAAATACCGGTATGTGTATCAGGCAAAATTGCATGCAGAACTATGCATATTAGGATAAATATACACAGATATGCTGATGAGGGCTCAGTTAGTATAGTATCGGTTTCACATTAGGAACAGTTTAAAATCTTGATTAAGGGCGGCGAAGCTGACTAACCTGCACTCTTCGTCGCCATCTTGGAACTCCCCCTCGGGAGCTGGGTCGGTTTCACATTAGTTTGTATTTAATTGAAACATTGCTTTATTGTATTGTTTCAATGTTATTTCTTACTCTGAGGTTGTGAAGAGTGGGTTATAAATAATGTTTTAAAAAAAAAAATTTGTAAGGTGCTCTTACATTTCTGTCCTAAATTTTGTTATGAAGTACTAATGTTGGTTACTCATTGAGATGCAACCATTTGGCCACTTCATTCATACCTGGTACAGATGACACCTGCTATGTTAATTTAAAATGTGGTAGTTTTCTCTTCAGTATATTGAACTTATTCCATATAAGTATTCATCTCCCGACAAGAATCCAGGCAAAGAGGCAGAGCTAGGATAAAGAAATAAAGACAGATGGCTCTTAATTACAAAGGTGAAATGCCAAATTAAATTTGAGGCTCCCCCCAATCACTTTAAAAATAGGACACTGACTTGGTTTACTTTGTAGGCAAAGGGGAACATTTCCTGAATTATAATCTTCCAGTGGAAACATTCTTGCTTCCATTGGTCAGAAAGAAATTATTATAAAACATTAGTGAGACTTTCAATATTTGGAATGAGGAGGAAGTATCCTCAATTTTCTTGTTTGTTTTTTTGTTTACTTAAAAAAAACAAAAACACCACAGATTTGTATTGAACAGTACTGAAAAACACCAGTTAATGTTTAATTTTAATTCTAATCAAAAGACTTCATATAAACACTTGGGTTGCATCTGCACTATACATCTAAGGCAGTATACAGTCGTACCTTGTTTTGCGGCCGGGATCCGTTCCGGAGCCCCGGCCGCTAGCCGAAAAGGATGCAGGGCAAAGTGCTGCATCTCCTCAGAGCAGTTTGTGCTTCTGCGCATGCACGAAGCGCGATTTATCGCTTCTGTGCATGTGCAAGCAGCAAACCCAGAAGTAGCCCATTCCGGTACTTCTGGGTTTGCCACAGACGTTCGCCAGAATGGATGCTAGACAAGGTGGACGTTCATGGAGGTATTACTGTAATACCATTTTAAACAAAAAAAATAAATAAATAAAAATCCTTCCATTAGCACCTTAGAGACCAACTAAGTTTGTTCTTGGTATGAGCTTTTGTGTGCATGCATACCATATTGTATCTGAAGAAGTGTGCATGCACACGAAAGCTCATACCAAGAACAAACTTAGTTGGTCTCTAAGGTGCTACTGGAAGGAATTTTTTTATTTTTTATTTTGTTTTGACTATGACAGACCAACACGGCTACCTACCTGTAACTGGAACCATTTTAAACAGTTATGGCTTCTCCCAAAGAATCCTGGGAACTTTGTTAAGGTTGCTGTGAATTGTTAGGAAACTCCTATTCCCCTCACAGAGCTACAGCTCTAAGTGTAGGTTAACAGTCGATCCCTCTGTATGTTGTAGCTTTGTGAGGGAAATACGGGTCTCCTAACAACTCTCAGCACCTGTAACACACTACATCTCCCAGAATTCTTTGGGGAAAGCCAAGTCTATTTAAAGTGGGATCATAGTGTTTTAAATGTATAATGCAGATGCAGCATGGGTGAAGAAAATAGCCTACTTTGCAAAGGTAAAATTTGCACGTGTTGTTTTGCCCACTTTTGTCTATGTCCACATCCCCACCTACCATGGCATGTGGACTCCGAAAGGAATGTGACCCTCTGACTAAAAAAGGTTCCCCATCCTTGGTCTAAACTTTCAGGGCAAGTAGTTTCGCATACATATTTTGTGATGGAAAAACCCCTGTCACATGTTGCAACAAAGCGTGCCTCAGAAGGCAGTGACAAGATGCTCTCAATAGTAGATCTCAAAAAATGAATCTCAGAATTGTTAGCTGGAAGGGACCCAGAGGTAGGGTTGTCATATGTCTAGGTCTACCTGGACACATCCGAGATTCGTCCATCAGAAATAGCCAGATGTATGGCAACCCTTGTCAGAAGCGTTGAATTTTTGAGAATTTCCTTAAAGATGGCTCATAAACAACTTTTGTGTCCAGGCTTTTTGAAATATGGCAACCCACCCAGAGGGTCATCTAGTCCAACCCTTTGCAATACAGGAATCCTGTCCACAGCTACTCCTGGGTGGGCTTGAACCACCAACCTTCTGGTTAACAGCCAGGCACACTGATCCACTGCACAACCTGAGGTTCTAAGATTCATACAGGAGAAGGCAGCCTTACAAGTCCCAATCTGCTTAGGGCTTTCAAGGTTAACTTTTGTCAGAATCTTGAATTGCACTCCATGCTTCTTTCCATGTGTGACTGTGTTGCAGGAGTGGTTCACATGGAAGGGGAGAATCACAGTTGCCCTCTCAACAGTGGTGTCACTGCTGCTAACCTGAGTGGTGCAGGGGAGGGCAGCGGTGAAATTGAAGTTTTGTGAGTACACTGCCCAAGACAATCTGGCACAATTGGTGGTATGCCCACACAGCCTCAACCTCACCACCACCCTACACACACACACACACACACACACACACGCCATCTTTTTTTTTCTTCAAAAAATTTATTGGGTTTTACAATTTTAAAAGCACAAAACATAGATAGTGGTTAAATTTTCTTACTCCCCCCCTCTCACCACGGGAAGCCAAGATCCACCCCCCCCCTCACAGGGGTAAACATATTCATTGTACATTTAACCTTACTATTATTTTTTCTAACATTGCTTAGGCCTGGCCCCATTCTGTGGGCCAGATTCTGTCTTTCTCCATTACATATTTCGGTTGACTTCCTCAAGTCCCCCTCTGTTGAATTCATTTTAAATCCTCTTTAACAGATTGATACATCTATTTTCATAACATCCTAAAGCACACACACCAACATCTAGCTAAGCAGCAGTGAGCCACTGTTGGGACAGCGGCTCTATGGCACCACCTTCCCAAGCTGACCACTCCTGTTTGCATTGTGTGATGAACCACAGAAATGAAGGTGACAACCTTCTTAGTGAATAATTTTCAAGACTCACTCCACCTTAGGGAAAGAGCCAAAGCTCAGTGGTTGAGTGTCTGTTTTCCATTCAGAAGCTCCTAGGTTCCATTCCTAGCATTTCCAGGAAGGGCTGGGAATATCCTCTGCCTGAAATCCTGGAGAGCTGCTGACAGTCAGTGTAAACAATATTGACCTAGGTGGAGCAATGGTCAGACTTGCTATGAGGCAGCTTCCTACAGTGACCCACCGAGGCTGATCAGTGGCTCCTTATGAACAGAAAGAATATAAAGGGTTTCCTTTTCCAGACTTGCATCAGCAACATGATTTTCATGAACACTGGTGCACTGGTGTGCTTTTTTATTTATCTTCTTGCTCTTTGCCCTGACTCTTGGCTTATTCTCTGATCTTGTATTCCAGATTTTCCTTCAGCCCTTTCTTCTGGAGTGCTCATTGTCTTTGCCTCCTGGTTAGCCCTTCGCTTTGGCTTGCTCTACGGCTTTTCTTCATTGGCTCCTCCCTCATTTCTTACAGCCACCTATGGCCCAAACCTGACACCCTGTTTGTCTATCCACCACCCCCAACTGATGTTGTTGTTAGATTGAATTACACTGAATGCATCTACAAGCTGCTTCTACACATATACTAGTGTTTGTGTATAGTTGCTTGATTTTTATAGCTCAACTATTGTGTACATGGGTACATGGACTGTATAGTTCTTGAATACTACATGTGATTAACTGTACAGACATACAGCTCCACTATTTGTGCACACAGGTACACAGATTATACCTCCTGTTGCTGTTCATCAAAGTTAAGAATGCAGGAATTCGAAATTGATATGAATGTTGACATAAATAAATGCCTGCTTGTCACAGTATAAAAGCAAGTATTGTATCTGTTTGCCTGCCTGCCTACTTACACACATAAACACACACACTTTCCTTCCCTCCAAAGGAGGAAATGAATATCATGGAAGACATACACACAAAACCCAGGGCATTTTGTTCTTATGCACAGCAATGCACCTATATCGCTCCTCATCAGAATCATTCTTAATGATGTCAGTGACAGTTTTACCTGAGAAACGACTGTTGGTGAATTTTTAATTCAGAAAGGGCATGCTTTCTGGAAGAAGGGCTCTGTGGCAAATTGATTTTTCCCAAGTTTAAGAAGAGACTGTGCTACATATCCAGGTGATGAGGACTGTCTCTGTTACTAAAACAGATGGGCATTGCTCTTTCACATGTAACATCATGGGGATAGGCAATAAGCAAGCCAAGGGTTCATTCTGGAGTTCACAGTCCTCCTGCATGACCCCCAGCACGTTACTAAAGATTCTCCTCTTGTCTTCTTTACGCTGACTTCATTGACTCTCAAATTTCCTGTATTGCATTGGCTTCTAAAGCAGCTATGGCTGGGGCCAAGCCAGGTGTGATTAATAGTGTGGTTAGCAACCACATCGGGTTTTTGCAAATTAAATTCCAGGTACCCCAACTCCAATTAAATTAAATTCCAGGTACCCCAATGAACACACACAAAGCAACACACACACAGAGCAAGGCTGTGAGGCTTAGGGGATGGGAAGTATATTTGGAGCCAACGGGGTTCAAAAGGTGTCTTAATGTACCTAATTTGCACTATCCCAAACAACATGGAAATAGAAACACAGCTATCCTTCAAAATCAACGCTGCTCTGAATTTTACAATGCAGTTCTCCAACCCAATATTTATAATTATACAAAAATGTATATAGTAAGCAAAAGTGAGCATGAAAATGCATATATTCGTGTAAGTAGCATACAACAATGCATTATACTGAGAAAAGTGCCTTGCAAAAATGTGCACAGTGCTCTAAATGGCATACAAAAATGTGTGTAATGGGAGAAATTCACACTAAAATGAATTTTCATGAGAATTTTCCCCCTACCCTGATGTGTAAATGTGAACTGAAGTTAAGACTGGGGAAAAATAGAAACTGAGAGAAACCAAGTGACAGATTTGTCCATCCTCACTACAAATTACCTTGTAGGGTCCCCTCAATGTGCCTTCAGCCAATTCAGATCTCTCTCTCACACACACAGACACAATTGCCCTTTAACTGGGGTGTATAGTTGGCACTCTCCCAAGTTCTGATGGGTATCTCATTCAAACCCAAAAAAAAGAGATTCCTGGCTGTTAACTAGCCATCAACCTAACAAGAGAATAGTCAGTCAGAAACCAGTGACATCTGCTGAGCAGGTCTTGTAGAGTAGTGTGGAGAGTACTAGGGTCCAGTGATCAACTGTGAGGTCTTGCAAAGCCCTGTCGCAAGTGCCAACAATCAGCTGATTGTTGCCACTTGCAGAGCTCTTTGCACAGAGCTTGAGATTGCCCTATAATCAGCTGATCATCACACATTGTAGGCTGTGCTTTTTTCCACATGGCTTTAAACCATGTGGGCAAAAGTGGGTTACCTACCATTATTGTGATATCAGGTGACTGACAGGTAGGTGACCACACCTACCTCTCAAACTTTGTTCATGGGAGATACAAGGGGTAACGATTGTGCCCACTGACTAGATCCAGTTCCTTACATCCTGGCCTATGCATTTGGCTTCATGGGTCGCAAGTTTTAGGAGCCTGAAGCAAACAAGGCAATGTCTTCCATGAGTTTGTTTCCATTCTAGAGCTTCTGCATTGCTTGTCAGCGTAGTCTTATTTCCCCACCTAATTTAGGAAGACAATGAAATTCTCATATGGCTGAAATCCAATATCTATTTTATTTCATTTTTGGCCTGGCCTGCAAACATGACCACACTTAAAACTTTTCTGCATGGAGTCCAAATGTTTGCGTTGTTTAGAGCTGCCAAGCAGACTGCCATCTCTGCTCGGAATCGAATGTCAGTGAACCAAGTACATTTACCAGGCTCTGTCAACCTGTCAGCCTCTGTTAAAGCTTCTGCCTAGATGTATGCCCAGGAGGGAGTGAAGAAAGGGATGGGAGAGTGAAAGAGCCAATGCACGTCCCAAAGGCAGAAATCGTGTGATGCCTTCCTGTTTCCTTTCCTTTCCTTTCGTTTTCAGTCATTCATTCACTGAAAATGGGGACTATTCACAAATTAAGGATGCCTCATTCCAAATTGAAATTAGCACCTCTCCAGTTGCTTGAAACTGCAGGAGTGGAGAGCGCTGTTGTGTTCAAGCCCTGCTTTCAGGCTTCCCATGAACATCTGGCTGGCCACTTTGAGAAGAGAACCAGCTGTGCTGGTTGCCAATTTCTATCTGGGCCCAATTCAAAGTGCTCATGTTAGTGTTTAAAGCCCTAAACAACTCAGGCCCCAAATACCTGGAAGAATGCCTGCTTACCCACAGACCACCCTCGGGTGCTAAGATTGCAGAGGAGGCCCTCTTGGTTGTCCTGTCAGTCTCAGAAGGTTGGGATGGGGGTGGCCCAGAAGAGGACATTTTTAGCAGCAGTCCCTAAATGGTGGCACTGCCTTCCCACAGAGCTCTAAACATCTCATAGCCCTTTTGACAGCATTAAAAATGTCACCCTCATTATGCAGCTTTCATTGAATGTTGAAGATGCACCTCTTTACTCTGCCTTTTGACACTTGAGACATATACTTTTAGAACCCACCTCATTTCTATGGTTGTAAGTTGTCTCAAACTGTTTTTAATGTTGCAACCTGCCCTGGGACCTTGGGCCAAAGTATGCAAAAATCTTTAAGCATAAAGCAATTCCAAAAAAGAGAGAAAAAGTTCATTTAAAAATGCCAATCAAAACAAATGCTAAAAACAAATTGGCATAACACTTATCAAATGATAATAAATATCGGTAGTTTTGAAATAAATATACACAATAAAGTTGCATGTCTGGGTCACGGTTACCTGAACAGGCATCAAAAACAAAACATTGGAGGTGCTGCCCTTTAAACAGTAGTCCACTAGAACTGGACTTGTTTTAAATTTGTGACAGTCCTCTCTTTCTGAAGGGCCATCAGAGGCGATTCCTCTGTTAGAAGGCATCTACCATTTGAAGATAAAGGAACAGAATGGAAAGCAGAGCCTTTGCCCACTAACAGCACGTG
The DNA here is from genome assembly GCA_034641385.1 of Darevskia mixta. Lineage (NCBI taxonomy): Eukaryota > Metazoa > Chordata > Lepidosauria > Squamata > Lacertidae > Darevskia > Darevskia mixta. The sequence goes on along the minus strand of JAWWNH010000061.1, from coordinate 5,429,396 downwards.
GGCAGCAGAGAGGGCACCTGGGGGAGTAGTATTCAATGCCATCAGTGCAATGACATTTGGCTCTGCAATGGATCTTCTCTCTTATCCTTTCCCCATGTGCCCCCAAAGTCTGTTCTTGGTTCCCCTCCACCCACCACCATCCCAGAGCAGATTTAGGGAGGGCATAGGATACAGATGTAAGAAAGTGTACTTTTTCCAAAAGTAAAAAAAAAACAAAACAAAAAAAAAAAAAAAAACCAACCCACAGCCCAGCTACAACCAAGAGGTAACTACTGGGGAGAGGGGAGAAGGAGAGATGCCTAATGTCAATGTATCCTTGATAACACCGAGGAAAGAAAACTGCAGCTTGGGTAAACTTTCTCTCAGATTCCATCAACACACACATATAACCTGCTGAGAGTTATAGATGTGATTATTTACTGCGCTTACAGGGTTACACGGCATCATTCTGTGCATTATATTTTCAGCAATGGGTCCCAGGGGGAAACAAAATTCCCATTTTTATTTTTATTTTTTGTAAAGGAAACACGCTACGAACCATTTGGAGATGATGTTCTTTTATTTTTGTATGGGGAATGGGATTTGCATTTTAATTAAAATTTGCATAAAATCTCTCTTCCTGGGTCATAGTGCTGGTTTTCGTTTTCATTCAGATGCTCAGAAAATGTAAATTTGTTTACATGGCCTTAAAAAAAAAGTGTTGCCAGGGAAGAATAATGAGACCCGCGGCACACCATTGCAGTCACAATAAATCTAACAGTGCCACAGCTAATGTCTCAGTGCAAGGTCCTCAGCAACAAGGAAAGATGGGGGTATATACATTTCTTTCATTATATGTACCAAAGTAATCCAAACTGTGGGAGCAAGTTACATATACTATTTGGTGAGTGGGGGCTGGGGGATATTAACCTAAAAGATAGACAATTCACCACCACCACCCCTTTCCTGAGATAAGAAAGGATGCAGTGACATTTAGAGCAAGGCTTTTATTAGAAAATAAAGTCCTTCGTGTTTATTAGGCCTTGCAAGGCTCAGCTGTGTGCCTGTGTGTTTTGTAGAAATAAAGATATCAGTATTCATGTGGCAGGCAGAGGTTTACAGCTGCAGTGGGTACGAATACTAATAATAGGATAAAAAGCGGATGTCATATTAAGAGGTCTTGAATGTGGCACTCCAGACATGCCTTGTTTTATTTTTACGAATCGTGCTGTGCTGACATCCGTCCTGGAAAGGGAAACAGAAGGACTGCAGTGGGGAGATCTTCTGAGGCCAAAATGAGAGATGGAGAAAACAGCTTTCTGCTCACCCTGAGGAAGGAATCAGGCCCTTGGAGCATTCTACTTGAATACTAAAAAAAATCCCCGAGGTTTCATTTGTTTTTGTTTTTAAAAGCATTCAAATTAATATGTGAAGGGACTGATTCTTCAGTGCCACCTGCTACCCCAGGGGTCAGGAAACTCAGGCCTAGAGGATGAATGTGGCTATCTATCTGGGCTTTGAGACTCTCCTCGGCCATAGCTCCCAAGGGCCTGGCATGTTTTCGCCCAGTTGGGATGTGTCCTTGGACTCTGGTAATGCCTCTTGCTTGTCTGTATGAAAGACCAAGGGTTTGGGTGGGGGTTAGAAACCAACCTACTGTATGAAGGTAGAATTAACATTAGCTGTCCCAGCCACTTTTGCCTCTAGCTCCATCTGCCGCCAGCATGTGGCCCCTTATCCTAAAGGGAATATAGGCTTTGGGCTAAAAGGTTCCCCCACCCCATGCTGTTACCCTGTGGTCTAAACCACTGAGCTTCTTGGACTTGCTGATCGGAAGGTCGGCAGTTCGAATCCACATGATGGGGTGAGCTCCCATTGCTCTGACCCAGCTTCTGCCAACCTAGCAGTTTGAAAGCATACCAGTGCAAGCAGATAAATAGGTACTGCTGTGGCAGGAAGGTAAATGATGTTTCTGTGTGCTCTGGCTTCAGTCACGGTGTTCTGTTGTGCCAGAAGCGGTTAGTCATGCTGACCACATGACCCGGAAAGCTGTCTGTGGACAAACGCCAGCTCCCTTGGCCTGAAAGCGAGATGAGTGCCACAACCCCAGTCGCCTTTGACTGGACTTAACCATCCAGGGGTCCTTTACCTTTACCTTTTTATTAACCAAAGGATTAGAGCAATTCGCCTTGGGGTCAGAATGGAGCAGCACCCTTGAACTACATCAAGACACTACTTCTTAAGACTAAACTGAAAACACAGCTAGGGCGATTATACTAATAGCAACTTTTTCTGCTCAGGATCACAGGCAGTTGAGCTACAATGCTTTACTTCAAGGGTAGCAGGGATAATGGGAGTTGTGGTCCAATAACATGTGGAGAACACCATGTCATACTCTTCAACTGTCCTGATAAAACCAGGACATCCCATTTTTTCGAGTGCAAGCACAACAGCCATTTTGGGCACCGTGGTCTCGCACGATCTCATGCCGCAATCTTGCCCTGAAACAGCATTAATCGGGACCGCCAACCTCATGTGGTACCCCAAAACATGCTTTCTTTTGGTTCCATGATATCATGCAAGGGCATGGCCCTGGAAAAGCACTTTTGAGGGTCATGATCTCTCACAGGTCACGTGACTTGCACAGAAACACAGCCCCAGAAGACAGCTCCCGGTTTTTGCCTCAACATGTTGGAGGTTATACAATGTTGGCCAAGTCTTCTGTCAACAAATCCAGACACAGCCAACATTCCAGTTCAGGCCATGTGGCTTTTAATCCCCCTGATGGAGATTCAGGATAGTAGAGCTCCCCTAAAACCAAGAATGGCTAACCTGTAGCCCTTCAGATGTTGTTGGACTCCCAGCTTTCATCAGCCCCACTCAGCATGACCAATAATCAGGGATGGTGGGAGTTGTAATCTACCAACATCTGGTGAGCAGCACATTGTTCTGCTACTTAGTCCCTTGAGAAGGGTCCATTGCTTTTTTGAAGATGATCTAGCATCAGGTAGTGGAGATTAGTTTCATATGTACATCCACACTGTCTGTTTAATACGTCCTGCTTTATGAGTTCACCATAATAAAACAATTCCCATCACCTGAGATGTCCTGCAACCACCCTTTGCACAATAGAATTCAAACAAAGCAATGCAAAGAAATCATGTTGCCGTCACCACAGGACAAAGGAACAATGAAAATGCTGTGAACTTCTTGCAGCAATATAGATATAGGTATATACAGATATATTCAGTAATTTAGTAGCAGCCAAATGGTGCCTGTTTGAAAAATAGACAAAACAAGGAAATTGGTCCTATAGATTGATTGTATGACAGAAGGCCCTATGAGAAGTGCAGATCTTGTGCCTGAGCTGTAAGAACAGGGGAGACCCAGTGTGAAAGCTGACACAGCATTAGCAAAATAATGCTCCAGTACATGCAGCCATAATTATTTGCTCGTTAATAACAAATTTTTGCAAGTCACAGGAGTAACACAAATTGGAAAACAGAAATAATTATCAGCAATAATGGTGCAGAAGCCAGACAGATTGGAAGTCTCTTCCCCTTTAAATTTAATAATAGTAAGATAACCAGGAAATTAATAAGAAATACATAATTGAAAATTAACCTTGCAAATCTGTTGTTAATGACCCATGGTACTCCTGCAGCACAATCATTTTACAGAGGCCCTGATTTGCATCTGATGCTATGCCAGGTAATATTTTGGTGGAGGCCAAATTAGCAATGTTTAAATAAATCAGATTTTCCTTTTTTAAAAAAAAATATGCAAAGGAACAGACAGAAAAGGCACACCTTCCTAGGAATTTCTAGGAAATCCTGATAGAAAATAAGGACATAAGAAGAATCCTACTGAATCAGGCCAGAAACCTACCCAGTCCAGCATCCAGTTCTCACAGTGTCCTACAAGAAGTCTCTAGGAAGCAGGACCTGAGTTCTCTTTCCCTACTTGTGATTCCCAGCAACTGGTACTGGTACTCAGCAGCATACTAGTTGTAAGAAGAGTATTGCTGTACTGTGAAATTCCCACTCATCTCAAAATGCCATGCACCTGGGGTGTTTCCCATAGCTTGCCATGCACATGGGTTGTTCAGTGCATGAAACACAATTAGTGCTGAAAGATGTATCATAGCATGCCACACTCAGTAAGCCTTCTGATGCTGTCTGCTCATTAACACCCCTCTATGTGGAGTGGCGCTGTGGGTTAAACCACAGAGCCTAGGGCTTGCTGATCAGAAGGTCGGTGGTTCAAATCCCTGCGATGGGGTGAGCTCCCGTTGCTCGGTCCCAGCTCCTGCCAACCTAGTAGTTCAAAAGCACGTCAAAGTGCAAGTAGATTAATAGGAACCGCTCTGGCGGGAAGGTAAACGGCGTTTCCGTGCGCTGCTCTGGTTCTCCGGAAGCGGCTTAGTCATGCTGGCCACATGACCCGGAAGCTGTACGCCGGCTCTTGGCCAATAAAGCGAGATGAGCGCTGCAACCCCAGAGTCGGACACGACTGGACCTAATGGTCAGGGGTCCCGTTACCTTTTACCTGTGTGGAGTGGGTCATTTACTTTGCCTGCACCTGGGGGAGTGGGGACTCCATATTCACACTGGCGTCCAGAGAGCCACTCTAGGCAGTTTGGGAGCCAGATGTAATTTCTGGGTGGTACAGTGAGGATCCAGGACAAAAGAACGGGGGGGGGGGGGAGTTCTCTGGAACTGGATCTCTATTCAGTGAAATCAGGTGTTTTATGGGCCTAAACTGAGTAGAGCCCAGGGGATGACATACCCTCTCACATGTTGCAGCAGAAAATTGGGGCATTCATCTTCCGGAGCTGTGTTCTCACATGTTTTGGGGTGCTGTGTTCTTGCATGAGGGCACAACCCCCCCCCATGGGATCGGGACAGTTGAGGGATATGGGGTGATGTTAAGATGATTCGACCCTCACCTTTCATTACCTTCACACACAAAACATCAATATGTTGTACACAAACTTTGCACCAATCAGAACCCCACCTTTTAATTTGGTTATCTGGGATTTATGAGGGCCACGTCACACACAGTGGGCAGGCATGTGGCTTAACAAATTCATGCCTCTTACAGCTATGTTTTCCAGGGGTTGCTACTCCCAACCTTTGTTGAATATATGCTTGGTGTGCATCTGCGTTTGCTCCTGAATAATGTGTGAAACAGAACTGCAGTTAGTGATCTGACCCTGACCTTGCTTCTGTTGCAGTGCACGCTGCCTCTCTATCCAGACAAACATGAGGCTTTATTGCAGTTCAATGACATACTCCCGCCAGGCAAAAGCACTTGAGGATGGCAGAAGGAAAAGGGGCATGCAACAGAGGGCAGTGAAAGCTTTGGGTCTAGAAATAAATGGAAAATGGTTTGCATGCTTCCAGAGGCAAAAAGAATAAATAAAGTAAGAACAATAGATGTAAGCTTTAATTTTGTACAGTTGGTTAGTTCTGTATGTGTGTGCATGCACACCTCTCTATCCAAACAAGGAAGAAGTATCAGAGTTTAAGGACACATCTCAGCCAGGCAAAAACACATGGGGGGGGGGATGAAGCAATACCAGGGAGGGGTTGTAGCCTTACAGAGAAGGGGTGTGGCTTGGCTTGGGGAGAATTCCAAGGGCCAGTTGGAGAGGCTTGGAGGGCCGCATTCAGAGCCCAGGTCTACAGTTCTCCACCCCAGTCTAGAGCTTGCCAAGCTGATATTGCAGTGCTGGAATGAAAGGAAGGGAAGACGGAATAATTTAGATGTTATGATCTCACTTCACGTTTCATGCTTTAAAACGCAGCCCAACCTGTAACTCAGGTTTATGTGGAGTGCATCTTGTTTGAAACTTTGCAATTAAAAGAGATGCTTGTGAATGGCATGTTTACTGTATCCCCCATATAACTTCGCCAGGCTGACGGGAAGTAGAAACCCTTTTACAATGAAATATTACCCTGGTGGAGGTGCTGTTATATTCACAACAGGAATGTTTCTTTAATGCTTTCTTGTACGAAAACATTGCTTTAAAAGCACAGTGGTTGCCACAGAGAAAATTGCTGTTTCTAAAGGCATGAGTAACAATTTTAAAATAAAAAGTAAAAAGAAACCACTCTGCAGCAAATATTTAATGTGGGTTTTAGCTGATCAAGCAATGCAAGGGGGGAGAGTGGGAATTTCTTAACCCCAATGGGCCATCAAGATTGAACCAGTGTGGTGTAGTGGTCAGAGTGCGAGACTAGGGCCTCAGAGACCAAAGTCCAAATCCCTACACAGCCCTGCAACTCACTGGGTGACCTTGAGCCAGTCACTGTCTTTTAGCCTAACCTACCTCAGAGGGTTGTGATGAGGATAAAATGAGGAGAGCAACCATGCATACCACTTTGAGCTCCTTTGAGGAAAGGTAGGGTGTAAAGGCACGCTCCCATCTTACTGCCACTTTCCATCTTTCTATAATTTCTCAAAACCTAAATTGGTCAGGCAACATCAATAGTATTATCAAAAAGGTCCACCAGAGGTTGTATTTCTTGCGACAACTAAGGAAATTTAATTTGCCCCAAGAATTGTTGATCCAGTTTTACAGAGGTACCATTGAAACTGTTCTCTGTAATTCTGTTACAGCCTGGTATGACACAGCCTCCAAGCTGGACAAGAAAAGGCTCCAACGAGCAATAAGAATTGCAGAGAGGGTAATTGGTGTTAGTTTGCCTCCAACAGAGACACTTTATGCTGTTTGAGCCAGGAAGAGAGCAGAGAGAATCGTCGCAGACCCTTTGCAGCCTGGTCATCGCCTGTTTGATTTACTTCCATCTGGACGTCGTTACAGGACTTTATATGCAAAAAACGTCTAGGCACAGGAATAGTTTTTTTTTCTTGTGCCATCAAACTGTTAAATTCGTAGTTGTGTGCGGAAGGGAGGTCAGTTGGTGGTATGGGGTTCCCTTGCTGTGCTGTTGTATTGTGAGGGGAATAGTGTTTGGATGAGGTACGTTTTTCTTTTACATTGCAATGTAGTCAAAGCAAAATTCCAAGTATGATTGGTACTTGGACAATAAATTATTCCTTATCCTTTTTATTCCTTAAATGTAAATAACAAAGACGGGGTGACCCTTAACTGCCTGCACCTTATTATTTTTACCAAAAGGAGGGAAGTTATCCACAACCTCCATTAAACAGGGATGAATATACTTTATTGTCTTATTTAGAAGACAGAATCATAGAATTGAAGAGTTGGAAGGGACCACAGGGGGCATCTAGTCCAGACCCCTGCAAGGCAGGAATCATTTGCCCAATGTGAGGCCTGAATCAACGACCCAGAGATCTTGGAGGATTATTGGCAGTAAACCATCCTTCGCCAACTGAGTGTCCATCTATTGACCCCAGCCAACATGGCCAATGGTCAGGGTTGGTGGAAAGTGTAGTCCAAAACATCTGGTGGCCATTGTGTTGGGAAGGCTGGAGTCGGCTTTACTAGGCTAGACAGGGCCATGGCTTATCTCTTTATATACCTGTAGCACTTCATATATAGATTCCAGATGTAGGGAAGCTGCAGGGTTGCGTTCCTCTGGTCATGGAACAGCTCCATCTGAAGTAAATGGAGACTTGGAAAGGGGGAAATTTTGCAAGGTATCACTGGATTTGGGGATTTACATGGAGATGGGCTAATAAAATCTTTACTCCATATTTACCTGAAGATTTTTTTTCAGGCTTTTTGCCATAGAAGTTTCATATTCTTTTCCCCACTTATATATTGGCAGGTCTAGAGTTCTGAGTTCCAATCCACCACATTCCACGGTTTTGAACTGGAAAGCATCCCTAATGCTAACAGCCCAATAAACCCCAGGAAAAATGAAATGCCTTTTAAAGTGCTAAAGTTCCACACTGATTTAAAATTATTCCGCAGTCACTATTGTTGTAATTAGAAGCCATCCCAAACAAAATTGACTCCAAGTCTTCTTATAATCACAAGTCTGGTGAGAAAAAGCAGGATAGAATGCAGGGAATCCAAATAACAGATTTGTCCCTCTAGTGGCTACAAAAATAATAATAATAATCTACAGTAGAAGCCTCTTCGAAAGCATCCTATGATTATTGTTATTAGTCTGCAAAATTCTCAGCTTTTCTGTGATTTTACAGTTGTGACATACAAATGTTGAATTAACAGAACTCAGAATCATCCTCCTATTTTTCTTTGTTTTTTAAAAACTGTTATCAAATTTCTAGTCCTTAATATATCGCATGAGGGTTTTTTTTATCCCTCACAAAACTTCAGTCTCTTCAAAACCCTCATTTATTTCCTAGATGAACTAATGTGCTGTGAATTTAATGTGGGAATGTTGATTTCAGTAAATCTGGTGGCTCTTTTAGCGCACTATTTCACTTCAATAGAACAGTAACAAAGGCTTAGGAGCCTCTCCCGTTTGGACCAGGACCAGGCATATTGAGCTGTTCTGGCTAAGAATTGACTAGGAATTATGCATTCCTCAATGAACCTAGAGTAAAATGCAGATTTCCTGACTGGCTGGTCCCAGAAAAGTTCCAAAAGAAAAGTTCCAAAAGAAAAGAAAAGGGGAAAGGAAACACAATGCAACAATGATGACGATGACGTCGATTTGCCAATTTTTTGGTGTCACCTTGTCCATTGCATTTCCAAATGAACCCAAGATTCACCATTGATCTATAGCATAACCCCACCCCTGAGCATCTAACATTGCATCAATGTATTCTTTCTTCTATACGTATCAGAATTCTACAATCCGCTTGACTGGATGCTTTTCTAAGGGGAAACAAGGGTGATTTGGTGGGAGAGAAGAAATCCGGTACTTCATTTTATTGTCTTCTGAAAGTTCTCTCCATTCTGTGCCTTTGCTATTCTTATCCCCTTTCATGCTCCCTTAAACTTCATTATGCAATCAGTCCAACACTGTTTTGCATCTGATGCTTTATAACTCATGCCTGCCTCTTTCTCACCCTTGATTACTTTTACACTTCTCTGTTCCTTCATGCTGGCCCTGAAAAGCAGTGCTTGTGCAATTATTGCTAGATGGCATGTATAACCCTTGGGCACGCATTAATTTGTCTTTGAACACATTCTATTTCCCCTCAGTGTCCTTTCCCTTCATTGCTTTGTCCTCTTCAATTTCACCTTGCACTTCCTGCTTTATTTTCCTTTCCAAATTTTGCTCTGCTGAAATCCCATCTACTTGTGTTGTTACCCTCCCCCCGCCCCCCTCCTTCTCAGTTGAACATTAATCCCAATTAGGAACTCGACGACATGGCAGTTTCGAACTGTTTAAGAGATTTCTTTTCCCATTTTGGAATCATGATAGCTAACAACAAAAGTGGTTTAACTTGTGTCTGTTGTAAGTGATGACCCCTGCACATCAAAGAAAAGAAATATTAGCATTTCATCTATTGCTGATATTCAGGCTGTGTTGTTCCTTCTGTAACCAGACCTTATCACCCACACATAGAGATGCAGGAGAAATTAAAATCTGCTTGCATTTTCATGAGAAACATCCTAATTCAAACCAATGTGCAAACTGAAGCAAAACTATACTTCGAATTTTACACTCCTCCGAATTTTGCAATGCAGCGCTCCAACCAAACAATTGGTACAAAATGCATCTGTTGTGGGAAATATGCATAAAACTGCATATATTAGTGAAAATGGCATAAAAAAAATTATATCAGGGAAGTTGTTTGCAAATGTGTATATTAAACTGCATATAACATGTAGGGTGTTTTTTCTGATGAAATTCACACTCAAATGCTGGTTAATTTTCATATGGATTTTTAAAAACACACCAAAATTACGAATTGCTGCAGAAATGTGAAAAAAAGGATTTAAGACTGGAAAAATGAGAAACAGAGGGGGGGAAATGAAACTGACAGATTCACCTATCCCTAAACATACACAAGAGGAGGATAAGATGGGAGGAACCCTGAGGTTTGTATAAGTATGATTTATTTAGAAAACTCCTAAATGGAGGGGTGTCCAAAAACACACCGATGAGAATTATGTTGGCTGTTTGGCCGTAATATTAAACATTGATTCATTCATTCACCAATGAGAACTGTGCATGCTCAGTGGCTATGGAATGCTGCCTAGTTATTGGGAGGACACCCTGTAAAACTGGAGGAGGAGGGAAATGGAAGGCAGTGGCTAGAATCACAGGAGCACTCCAAACTGCAACATCTCATTGCAAGAGTCACTCATACACTATGAGTGTGTTCCAGCTTTAGTTACAGGCAGCAATATATGAACAATATATAAGGTTCAATGTGTAGGGTGGGGGTGAGCACTGTGTTGACGACGTGCATCTACAGTAATGTCAACTGCACACACAACTCTCCATATGGCAAGTGGTTTCAGGTGCAGATCTCCCTTACTTCAGACTTGTGACTGCAGGTTTGAAAGCTCCATATATAGCCCTCAGAATCTGCAGATGAAAAGATAACAGGGTTGGGGAAGTTCCCACTTCGACTGAGACCCTGAAAAGCTGTTGTCACCAGTCCAGAGAGATGATGTTGGGTCAGGCGGTCCAATGGCCTGTCATGGTCAGTTTCTATCCCCCCCCCCCTTGTGGCCTCAATAAAAGAATCTGTCAATTTTGATTTCTCTCAAATTGTGATCCATCCCCCCAGTTCAATTCACCTTATCTCCACATCTCTACATCTTTTTTAATTCCTCGTGAAAATTCTTCAGCAATTTAATGCTCATTTCTTCTGTCTTTGCAAGCACTTGCACCTACTATAGTGCAATTTTGTATGCCCCCTCATATATGATTTTGATGCACACTTTCCTCAAATATCTCCATTTCGATACACATTTCTTAGTTGGAGAACTGCATTGCAAAATTCAGATCTTTCATATGAGCTGAATTAGTGGCCCCTTCTGAAACCTGATGAGTCTCCCCATTATGTGTATTTGGGTGAAGGGGAGTCTCAGGGCAGCTGCGGGGAGAAGATACCTGAGGGGAGGGTGTATGTGCAGCTGATCCATCCAAGATTCACCCCATACCAAGATGCTACAGTTGCTTACACATTCCTAATTTGTTCAGATGTTTGAAACACTAAAAAGGGAGATGTTTATGTAACCCCGAACTAAAAAATCTAAATACCTTAAAATGAACATTGGAATACCCCATATCATACACTTGCACAATTGCAACAATAATGGTTCTTCCTAAATACTCATAAATGACATTGCATAGTCCACACACACACACACACACACACACAGTTGTATTTATTGATATACATAAATTCAAACATTTCTGTGCTTAAAATACTGCAATTTCATGTTTCCTCTAATAACTTTAGTACTTGACCAGGAAGAAATCCTCAAAGGAAATGGATCCTGATTCTGTCTTCTGAGGCATTAGCTACCCCTCCCAGTTTGGTGTCATCTGCAATTTGGATGAGCGTACCCCCAATTCCTTCATTCAAGTCATTTATAAAGATGTTGAACAACAGTCAGCTTTTATGTCCCAGCAGCAGACCTAAGACTGGCTCTGTTAGGTACATCGCTGAAAGCTCCCCAGCCCACTAGGGCTATGATTTGCCTGTTTTGAATTTAAATTTTGGTGGACAATCCCACCAGCCCCTCCATCCAGCTGAGGCCTGTTGTGATGTCAGTCAGCCATGCGGGCAAATGATTTGCCTCCACTTGGCCCTCTGGCAGCCACGCTGAGCCACAACTGCTGCCGCTGCCTGGAAACAAGTAAGTGGTCTTTCTTTGTACATTTGCAGATTAAAAAGGAAATTATAAAGTAGGACATAATGAGTGACCACTATGTTCCACCCCCTACTTTTTCCTAGCTTTGGCCTAAACCTGAGTCCCACACCACCAAAAATTGGGAAGTTTACACCCCTGACCCTATGTTAGGTGCAGCTCCATGATTCATTCATTCATTTTCTCTCTCTCTCTCTCCCTTCCCCCTTCCCTATTTTCATTTTTCTCCTCTTTCTTTCATTTCACATCTCGTGAAGACTCCCATTGATGTTTGTATATCCTATTCTAATGTTTTGATCCCCTGACACACTATATAATACTGCTATTTATTATCTAGAACAAGCCACCAGTACTTCCTTTCGCTTTCCTTTCCCTCGGGCATATCATATAGCTGACCCTTCTTAACCGTTTGGCTCCAGAAGAAGGCAGGGGAGCGGGGAGTGAAGCTATTTGAACTATACAAAGCCAAGTGCAATTGGGCAAAGAGATTTATATTGCCAGAATTGCCTAAGTTGTGCAATGCCACATTTATCCCTGTGCAATGTGCATGGCATTTGTTACAGCTGGGTTTCAAAAGATCATGGCATGGTCCTTTCCATGTAGTCTGGATGCACATATTAATGCTGGACTCTACTCCTACCCAGGGCAACAAATCATCTGACAAGGACCCAGACCTCCAAATGACTGTTAGCAGACAGAGCTAGCTGATTCCAGATCTAAAGGTGCTGGTATAGTGAGAAGCAGCTCCTCTGGCCCACCTCAAGGGGACAACCTAGCCTGGAAGAATTCTCAATGTGGGTTCCTGGCCCACTTCTAGTGAGAGAACCTGGCCAAGTCAGATGAGGAGGTTGAATCAATGCATGTCACTGTTGGTTGGGAAAAGAATAAATTACTATATATGGTAAAATAGGAGAATTTCCTGGGTGCCTAGCTCCAGGTCTGGGGTAAGTATTCTTCAGTGAGAGCCACAGCAGAGATTTAAAATCACAAAACATGCAGCAAAGTAAAGCATAGAAATATAGGCTGTTAGACCTATACAATCTCCCCTTCTAAATTTATTCAAAACTTCCCCACTTACCTTAGTATTGATAGAGACCACACATTTCATAAGTTAAAAATGGTTTACTTACAAGCTCTTCAAAGGTCATATTCATGTGCTTTTCCATGCAGCAGCAAGAAAAGACAGGCAGTATAACGTAGTTTCAAAATGTTAAACGTTTCTAAATTATTTGTATAGAAACACAAAGATAGCTTGCTTAAGCCATGTGGTGTGGGCTTGGAGCAACCAACCCAGACTTCCTTTCTGTTAGGCTTACATGGTGGAAAATAAGGGAGAACAAAGAGTTTGGAAACCCTTGCTCCCAAGTTGAGGGAGTGTGAACTTGCTAAGCCTGGCAGAACAGCTTACGCTATTATTTTAACCCATTCATGCATTAATTAGAGTTAAGTATGCTGATCAGAAGGTCGGCAGTTCGAATCCCCGTGATGGGGTGAGCTCTTGTTGTTCGGTCCCTGCTCCTGCCAACCTAGCAGTTCGAAGGAAACAAGTGCAAGTTGATAAATAGCTACCACTCCGGCGGGAAGGTAAACGGCATTTCCGTGCGCTGCTCTGGTTCACCAGAAGTGGCTTTGTCATGCTGGCCACATGACCTGGAAGCTGTACGCCGGCTCCCTCGGCCAGTAAAGCGAGATGAGCACCGCAACCCCAGAGTCATCCGCGACTGGACCTAACGGTCAGGGGTCTATATGAGGCTGGATATATTCCAAAGTTACTTAGCTCTCTACTTCGGAAAGGGACTCCTTTGCCTTGCCTTGTCCAGCTGTCTACTGGACCCCTGGACTTCTACTTAGTAATGCTGTCCCTAAATTATATTTCAACTCAGATTGGATCTCTAGTGTAATCCAGTCTTGAGGTTACCAATGCATAGACTCTACAGTGGCTAAGATGTGGCCAAACTGGCTAACCAGAGAAAGCTGGTAAAAGGCACTTCTAATCACAGAGGTCACTTGGGCCTCTAGTGACAAAGGTGCACCCAGGGATACCCACAAGCTACATGCCTAATCCTTTAGATGGCGTGCAACCACCTTATTTACTTCAGTGCCCTTCCCCCCAAAGCACTGTGATTGGAGTGGTTTCAGAAAATAATTTACTTCAATTTAATGATAGCCCTGCCCATCAAAACAAAAGATTCCCCTATCCTCCCTTCTTCACCCCGTCCCCTCTTGAGTTCTGAGGATTTTCCCAGTCAGCTTGGTTTTGCTTCTTGGAAAAGAAAAAGAGAGAGGCAGGAAACTTGTGCTTCCAACTTTTTGGAAAAACCAAGAACAGAGTGAATCAGAAGCTTAGTGGGTCCCTGATCTGCTTTGAGACACCTTGTTAATGCAATCCAGCTTGGGAACATAAGATCCAGACCCAAATCACCCCAATTCACTGATGCACATTGAACATCAACAATCACAATAATATTTTTTAAAAAAGATAGATGGCACAGGGGGTAGGATTGAAAATGTGGCCTTACAGCCCTTTTGTATTCCTTTTCCCTCTTCAGCAATGAATGAAGAGGGCTCTTTTCTCATTTGGTCCTATCTGTAAAATGGCTGTATTGTAAAGGAATTTGTTTAAGGTGGTGTGAAGGCTCTCTCTGTGGTTTTTCACCTGGCATAACTGTTTGTCGCATGCAAATCCTCACTTACTGGTCTAGCAACATGAATGCTCATGTCAGCTGGCTGTTAATCAGCTTAAATCCAAACCCTCCTGTTTTAATGAGCTTTTGGCTGGGACTGTAGAGAACTGCATGATCTTAGCTGTTGTAATATCGAGGTTTTCTGGCACTCCTGTTGGCAAGGTGGTTGTCTCCTTCTCCTTCTCCTCCTCCTCCTCCTCCTCCTCTTCCTCATCTTCTTCTTCCCCACCATCAGCAATGTTCCTTTTTTCATGCTGGCAAGTTCTGAATGATGGCACTGTACGAATGTGCTAAAAGGCACCCAGAAGGGGAAAGTGACGGCTGTGGCTATAAAGCAGTGGGGCATCTCTAATATTTTAATAGATCTATGACACACTCAGCATGCCCTCCCCCCACATGCATTAAAAGGAAGGAAAATGAAATCAGGGATTTGTACATTTTGATGTGCCATTTTGGGAAAGCAGAAATAATTATTCCTGGGCATAGTAGGGAATTCTCCCTAAATGATCTTCATTTATCAAGAGAACAATTAACGAAAGTGCATGGACGGTTGAAATGTTTTATTTTCTATTTTCAGTAACATGCACACATTTAGGTTCCTGAGGATCTGGTCCTCCCACTGCACGCTCAATTACTTTGGCAAGAGCATGCTGCAGGGACCTCCCATGGCTTTCCCCCTGCAAATGAAATTCTCAGCCAAGGATGGGTCTGGAACTTCTTGGCACTGGCAGAGTATAGCAGTAGCTGTGGGTAGCAGGAAAGCACTTGACACATCCAGCAGACAAATGACAGTTGTTTATAACTAGCTAATTAATTGCCATGGATGGGAGGTAGAGTGGGAGGGGGAGAAGGTGATGCAGCATTTTAATTCCCAAGCACGTAATTCAGGCCCCATCTGCACTATGCATTTAAAGTAATATCATACCACTTTAAACAGTCATGGCTCCCCCCCTCAAAGAAACCTGGGAGCTGTAGTTTTTATGGGTGCTGAAAGTTGGTGGGAGGCTCCTTATTCCCGTCACACAGCTACAATTCTCAGATTGGTTTGACAGTTAATCCCAGGATACTCTGAGAATTGGAGCTCTGTGAGGGGAATAGAGGCCTCCTAAGACGTCTCATCATTTTTAACACACTACGGTTCCCAAGTCTCTTTTTTTTTTTTTTGAGAGGTGGGGAGAATCTATAGTGCAGATAAGGCCATAGACATAGGAAAACAGAGGAATGCAGGAGTCTTTTGCCCAATGTGGGGTTCAAAACCACGACCCCAAGTTTAAGAATCTCGTGTGTACTGTCTGAGACCCCATAAGGCCTCACAAGGTGTTTTGATGGGCCTTGTTTATACAATAATTAGGGAAAGTAGACAATCACATTTTAAATAATTTTATGAATTTTTTTTTGTAGTTTTCCGCAGAAAAGTCATAAAGCAGCCCAAAGTTTAGAATACAAAGATCCCATAAAATAGCCAACAGCAATAAAACCATACCTGAGACCAAAACATCAATACTAATACTTCTTGTAAACATTCTCTGCCTGCTAGTACAAAGGCTCTTGCACTAGTGGATGGTTGAGTTTTAATGTTGCACAACAGAGGAACCTAACACAACAGTTGCACTAGTGTACTATGTACTATGTGTTGTGTAGCAAAGCTACCAGCAACCTGCTTATGTATTCTCTTGCAGAACAATGTTCCTTTGGTGCAATACACGTTGGCAGCGGGAAAAAATATATACTGCTAAGTGACTTTAACTTAGCACTACACTGGATACAACAATGTGATGGTGATCCTTATCTCCCACCCCCTGTGGACCAAGTACGATAAATCAGAAGGGCCACACACCTGTCAATCCTCTGATGTCACAGCGACGGCAGGTGACCCATTTTCATCTGCAAGGTTTGTAATTAAACCTTGTGGGCACAAGCACATCATGCACAGTGCTTTGAAGCACTGATGGTCAGCTGATTGTTGGGGCTTCAAAGCTCCATGCATTGTCCTAGGCAAATCCTGGACTTTGCAGAGGGTGGGTGCAACTGTGCCTTTTCATGCCCAACAACTGATGTCATATAGAGTGTCAGTGATAGGGCAAGAGGGTGTGGCTTGGTCAGAATGGCCTTATGAGCCAAATGAGGACAGCTGGCAGGCCTAATTATGCCCAAGAGTCAGAGGTTCCACAGCACTGCTGCACAGTGCTGAATGAATGAATCAATATTAATCAACAGAGAGTCACCTGAAGCTACCTGCATGGCTGGTATCCCTCCCCAAATGTTTCTCATTAAAATAAAACGTAAATGATGCAGCAAATAACTAGTTATTTGCATCACATTTTGGAAAACGAGCAGCAGCAGGAGAAATGCTGGCAGATCAGGCACGTCTGCTTGGACCGCTATTTTGTAAATGTATCTTTTAACATGATTTAATTACATTTTAAAAGCCGTAACCCAGAGAGAGAACCGAATGCTCCAATGTTTACATTACTCGTGCACTAGGAAACATCCCAAGTTGGCTTGTAGCTTGAAATGAATTAACATCTTATTATTTTCTGGGCTAGAGGCTGGTAGAGGATGCTGCGACTGGAGCTGATCTTTGGAGACGTGACTGAGCATCTCCAGGTGGAGGAGGAGGCCCTAAGTTCTCTTTTGTGTTTATCTACACATTAATGAAATGTGACCATTGAGAACAGAGGAGATGTTTTGATGCACCAAGGGCCTTATTGTGCCTTATGCAATCCTGTTTCTTCCTAAGGAAAGTGTCTTTGAGGGCAAAAGTTTTCAGTGACATGGCAAACATTTGCCCATCATGGGTTGTGTCCAACTAGTGTGGTGTCACAGTTAGAGCATCAAACTAGGATCTGGGAGGCCAGGAATCCCCACTCAGCCATGAAGCACTCTGGATGGCCTTAGGCCAGTCACTACTTCTCAGCCTGATCTACCTCACAGGTCTATTGTGAGGATAAAAAATGGAGGAGGGGAGAAGCATGCACATCACCTTGAGTTGCTTGGAGGAAAAGTGGGATATAATTGTAATAATAAAACAAACAATAAACCAGATCTCCTGATCTGATCCATTAAAATTAATGCACCTGAGTTAGCCATGCCTGTTGATTTCAATGAGTTGTAGCCAACTGCCTTGTAGAATAGAATATTCAGAGGTCTATTCTAAATATGTTTCTTATTGCTACAGTTCCCTGCTTCCTGCTCATTGAACATCCATTTATTAGATGGTGTTTATTGTTACATTAGAGCACCTCCTTTGCAAGTAAACGGCCCAGGCTGAATTCCAAGCATCCAAGGCCAGCATGGGGGTCAGAATCACTGGGCATTTGCCAACACTCACATTGCTGCATGGGGCCCACTGCTGCTCATCCTCCTTGCTGTTCTGGCCTGTTCACTTGCCGCCTCTTGCCACAAATGCTCTCTCCAAGCAAATGAACAGTGTGGAGATGGAGCGTCCTGTTCCATTTGTGACACACTCCCTATCTGGGCAGTTGCATGGATTGGGAACAAGGGGGAAAGCCCCAGGAAGCTTCTAACCTTGGTTAGAATTTTTCTTCATGTACTTTTCCTTTTTTAGTGTGTTTTCTTAAAATTTCAGGGACTATATACACACAGAGACACACACAGAGGGAGTAATTACACACACAGGTGCCAACCATTTTGTGCACTTCCAAATGATGCGAGACTGCCAACATATGGGTCTTTTTGGACCCAGAGGAGGGGAGAGTGGGGGCAGGATGGGGGCAGGACAGGGTGGAGCATGCAGGGGCCAGGAACTGAACCCCCACACAAAATGGGGCTGTTTGACTTCTGTTGGTAACATAGGGTTGGATGAAATGTGGACCTTGCTATGGCAATCGGTTGGTATATTCAGAGCCAGGGAGGAATTTTCATTGCAGCCTAATAGGGCCTGTCTGCAGGTTTTGCCTACCTCATAACAATTATAACAACTTTCTGGTGGATGAGGCATTTGGTTTGCATTCTTAGTCCAGGCAGGCAAGAGGTTGGGAGCCCTGCCATAAGCAGGTATCCCCTTAAGAGAGTGGGTGGGATGCCTTCTGTCCAGATGCCCAACTCTGGGGCAGAAGAGCCTTAGCACCTCCTGCTGGTGGCTGTGGGGGGTGTCGATCAACCAGTAAGCAGACTGGTTGACTACTGTACATATATGCTAAAACTTGCATGCACCTGTAATTAACAAAGTTGTGGCCTTTTGATCCCAGCACTGGTGTCTTGTGCTTATTTTATGTCTTGACTGTGTGTTCAATGCCCACCCCTCATGGCTTCACTGCACATGAGCCCACAAAATTGCTACATTACACTTAGAAATACAACAGAATAGGGACAATAGAACAGCAGCAATAAGTATATATAACGGGGCCTGTACCTCCAATATAAAATCAAGAAACCCTCTAACTTTCCTTGCTTGCTTCAAACAATGTTATATTGATTTTTATAAAGCATATTTTTAAACTGTCAAGTTTATCAATATTTCGATTACTTTGTTACATCTACTTGTTTCAAAAGCCTGTTTATTTTATTGGCATTTCCTTTTGAATGCTTTATGTAAGCTGCTTAGAAGTGCATGTGTGTGTGTGTGTGTGTGTGTGTGTGTGTGTGTGTGTTTATATGCATATGTACATCAGGGAAGGGCTATATCTCAGTGGCAGAGCATCTGTTTTGGTTGCAGAAGGTATCAGGTTCAATCCTCAGCATCTCTAGGTAGGGCAGGGAATGCTCTCTGTCTGAAACTCTGGACAGCTGCTGCCAGTCACTTTAGAGGCAAAACTGCACTATATGAACCAGTGGTCAGTACAAGGCAGTTTCTATGTTCCTATCTTGATAGATTAATGAATGAAGTAAATGATAGTTACTGAATTATTAAATATGCTCTCAAAATGCACTGCTGCTCCCCGCATTTTATTTTTAGCAATTTCATTTGGAACTTCCAGGAGCACATTTTGAAACCTGTTGTCTCACCCACTCCCATCTGAAAGAAGTAGCCCAAGAATCCAGTTGTTTTCAAGCTACAGCATTTGGATGAAGTAGGCACAGAATTTCAATGCTGGCCGGAGCACACCCTTTCTTTCCCCTTGCCTCCTTTCCTCTGAAACTAATCTCACCTCCCTTGCCATGACGAGGTACCATAGTGTCGAGCCCTGGTGGGGCAAAATGAGTGCCAATTATCTGCTCGCCTAAGCTGAAAATGCACCAGGTACTGTAAACGTCACAGGTGACGGTGTGTTTATCAGGGAGAAGGAGGAAACAAATGGTAGCCATTACAAAGGTGCATAATTTGGCAATTATGACAATTTGTTTTGCTGACACTGCCAGCAAACAGTTATTAGAAAAGCCAAATATGACTGGATTATATATGTCTACACCCATGCCGTACATAAACAAAGCAACGGAGGGGTGGGGGAGGGGGAGGGAAGCACTGTGGTCCTTTGCAATAAAGGGAAAAAAAGAAACAGTGGCAAACTATTAATGCTCTTTTGAAAAGAGGAGTTTTAACAAAGTAAGCAAGAATCATTTTCTTTGGTTGAGCGTTGATTCCCCAGCGTGCTCTCAGTAAGTAATTAGAATCGCCCAGTGAATGTCAGCATCAGCTTGTTTATTCTCATTATTTTATCATTTTAAAAACCCTCTAGGTGATGAGACATGCAGTATAGAACATAATTACCATTATTAGCATACTAATTGGACACAAAAATAGGCCAACTACAAGGTAGCCAACTGAATAATTTCACATTAATCAAACACCAGAGTGAATAAGCCCATTGTTGAATTGACAGCTCCCATAATTGGCAATATTTTTTTTTCCCTACGAAAAAATATCAGAATTTCTCTGTACCGGTTGCAGCACGATGCTCTGTAATTTAGTCATTTCTCCACGTCCCAATCTTTACATTTCTACACCTAGTTCGAGTTCAAGGAAACATCACGATAAGAATGCGAAGTCTATTAGCAAGTGGACTTAAGCATATAAAAGGCCTGACTGTTAACAACCGATTCACTTGATAAGCAAACAAAAGAGCTACCAATGAATTTAGATATTTGTTACTTCCCGCAATCCATTTAGCCTCAGATGCGCTTAAAACTCATAATAACATTGGGAACGTAGGGGAAAACACTTTACCTGGCAACGTAATTCACTATCTTAGAAAAATCCATTAGAAAATTGCAATCCTTATTTTTATAAGGACATTATTTTACGAAGGACAGCACTGAAGTTTGGATGTTTCTCTTTTCTCTTTCCCGCCCCCTTTGGACTCATCCCATTCTGAACATAAAAACATAATATGAGCTCTTCTGGATCAAAACAAAGGTCCATCTAATCCAGCATCTTTTTATCACAGTGACCAACTAGATGCTGATAGGAAGTCAGAAAGCAGCAGCGGTGGAGGAAGCCACTCAGGTGCCTGGGGCGGCGTGCCCAGGGGTGGGGCGAGCCACCCATAGGGGCAGGGCACACCGCAGGGCCTCCGGAGTCTGCCTGCCTCCTCCCACTCAGCTGCCCCACAGCTGGTGGACCATTTGGGCAGCGCGGAGACTCTCTCCCAGGAGAGACGCGTGGCTTGGGCGCGCTGCAGGCCTCGCGGTGAGTGCCACCCGGCATTTTGTCACACCTCTCAGTGGTGACACCCAGGGGGACCACACCCACTGCACCCCCTTCCTCCGCCCCTGGCAAGCAGGATTTGTGCTCTGCCTGCCTGCGACTCCCAACAACTGGGCACCCTAATTTTGAGCAGAGTAATTAAAGTATTGGTGAGTTATTGGCACAAAACTATTTCATTGGCTGTAGAACTGACCTTCCATAAATTAGTGGGTGGCACCTCAAGGAAAGCCTTCTTCTTCTTCTTCTTTTTTTAATGTTTTCAGTAGGTGTCTAAACATAATCAGACAGTGGGTGCCTGTCTGATTACAACTGGTAATTAATTTCAGAGAGCTGGAGTTGCAACTCTAAAAGCTTGGTTTTTAGTATAGGCCAAGCACACCTCCAGGGCATATGACTGTCTTTGCAGTGCCCCATATGAGAAGCATAAATGCTGGGTGGGGATATACAGTAGAGGATGAGGCAGTCCCTTAGATATCCTGTTCCCTGCTGTTTAGGGCTTTAAATGCTAAAAGGCAAACCTTAAACTGAGCCTGGCAGCATGTTGACAGCCAGTGCAGTTCCATCAGCAGTTATATGGTGTCGATGGGGTGCTCTGGGTAATCTAGTGGCTGCACGCTGCACCAGCTGCAACCAAGGGAGTTCCACATCAAGCACTGCAGTAACCCAACTTTTGCAGCATTATGGCAAAAACTGTTGATGACCACAGGGCACTTCATGAAGGGTAATCTTGTACTGGCAAAGACAAATACATAGAGTAGTGGTGGTAGGAATGTAGAAGAGTTCACAGGAAAATCAAAGAACAGGCAGTGGCAATTATCTGAAAGTAAAATAGTAGGAGTGACCAATTAACAAGGCAGCACTGTTGGCAACATAATAATAATAATAATAATAATAATAATAATAATAATAATAATAATAATTTATTATTTGTACCCCGCCCATCTGGCTGGGTCTCCCCAGCCACTCTGGGCGGCTTCCAGCAAACATTAAAATACATTAACACATCACAGATTAAAAACTTCCCTGAACAGGGCTGCCTTCAGGTGTTTTCTAAATGTCATGTAGTTGTTGATCCTTTTAACCTCTGATGAGAGGGCGTTCCACAGGGCAGGTGCCACTACCGAGAAGGCCCTCTGCCTGGTTCCCTGTAGCTTACCAAACAACCTGGTGTTTGGTAAGTTAATTAACACATGTTGAATAATGAAACCCACAACCTTGATTCAAGCCACTGGTGACAGAATTGATAATTGCCTGATAATTGCACCCCTCCCTTCAAGAGGTTTGGAGGGTGACAACATGAAAACGGGTCTTTTCTGTGGTGGCTCCCTGTTTGTGGCATTTACATAACTAAGTATAATGCCAGTTACATTGCTGTTACATTATTCCATTATTATTTCCATGTACATTTCCTAGAATAATAATAATAAATTATTATTATTATTATTATTATTATTATTATTATTATTATTTCTGCCCCACTCATCTGGCTGGATGTCCCCAGCCACTCTGTGCAGCTTTCAACAGAACATTAAAAACAGAATAAAACTTGAAACATTAAAAACTTCCCTAAACAGGGGTGCCTTCAGATATGTTCTGAAAGTCAGATAGTTGTTTATTTCCCTGACATCTGGCGGTAGGGCGTTCCACAGGGCGGGCGCCACTACTGATAAGGCCCTCTGCCTGGTTCCCTGTAACCACTTCTTGCAGTGAGGGAACTGCCAGAAGGCCTGTGGTGCTGGACCTCAGTGTCCGGGCAGAATGATGGGTGTGGAGACACTCCTTCAGGTGTACTGGGCCGATGCCGTTTAGGGCTTTAAAGGTCAGCACCAACACTTTAATTGTGCTCGGAAACGTACTGGGAGCCAATATAACTGGTGTTATATGGTCTCGGTGGCCACTCCCAGTCACCAGTCTAGCTGGCGCATTCTGGTTTAGTTGTAGTTTCCGGGTCACCTTCAAAGGTAGCCCCACGTAGAGCGCATTGCAGTAGTCCAAGCGGGAGATAACCAGAGCATGCACCACTCTGCAAGACAGTCTGCGGGCATGTAGGGTCTCAGCTGGTAGACAGCTGCCCTGGACACAGAATTGACCTGCACTCCCATGGACAGCTGTGAGTCCAAAATGACTCCCAATAATGTCTGAAGCTGCTTTCTATTGTTCATTGACTGAAATGGGCGAAGAGTACATCAAGAGAACTAGGATACATCACAAAGCATATGAAAAATGAAGCAATGAGATGAAATACAGGGGCAGGGAAGGGAAGAGTCAGTTAATAGCAAGGATAAAAGGGACAGCCACAAAGAGTGCATTAAAAGCAAGGCAGTGTTTGTAAAGGTTAGGTAGGGGAAAGAGATTTGCATGGTATAGACAGAAAGCATGCCAAGACAGAGAAAAAGAGTAGGCTTGGAAGCATACCAAACAACACTGCTCCTTTCACCTTGTGGCCACAGGAAAGAAATCTATCATGAAACTGATATGGCATCCCTCCTCGGGGCATTAAAAAATGTAGCATTGGAAAGACAAGAGGTTCAGCAGTATTGTGTTTGTATTGTGTTTCCCTTATTTTGAATTGTTAAACAAGGGCGTACGGTCAAGTTGTTGACAAGGCATCTTGAACTTTTAACTGAGTCACTTCTCCCCATGAGTTCTAGAACTCCGGGTCCTTGATCGCCCAGGGAAGGTCTAGAATGGTGACACCTGGAGTCCAGAATTTGCCCTAAGGTCATACTGGTGAGGGCCACTCCCATATAGAAGATCCCTGGTTCAATCCCTGGCATCTCCAGGTAGACCTGAAAATGATTCCTATCTAAAACCCTGGAGAGTTGCTGCCAGTCTGTGTATACAATACCAGACTGCTACTTGTGTGGCAAAAATTCTACAGAACAGACAAGTCCGTTTATGTTCATAACTGTGGGCTCATATGGGCAGTTTCTTGACATTCCAGACATTTACATTTATTGCTGGGAAATTCAGCTGTACCCCTAAGATGTGTGAAAGAGG
Source organism: Darevskia mixta (assembly GCA_034641385.1). Classification (NCBI taxonomy): domain Eukaryota; kingdom Metazoa; phylum Chordata; class Lepidosauria; order Squamata; family Lacertidae; genus Darevskia; species Darevskia mixta. Next base: position 5,405,386 of record JAWWNH010000061.1, on the reverse strand, counting down.
CAAGGGGAATAGATTTTTGAACAACTTCTGTCCTCCTGGGCAGGGAAAGTTGGGCAAATTGGACTTCTGAAAGGCCGGAATGCTCTGTTGCTCTCCACGTGAGACTATAGCAGGGGCGGGGAGCCTCACCATTGGCCATGATGCGTCCAAAATATGTGAAGGGCACCAGGTTGGGGAAGGTTGGTGTGTACTGACTAGCAGTAGCTCTCCAGGGATTCAGGCAAGAGTCTTTTCCAGCCCTGCCTGGAGATGCTGGGGGTTGGACCTGAGACCTTTTGCATGCAAAGCATGTATTCTGCCACTGAACCCTAGCCATGGGGGATCTGGAATTAATCCAATTTTTATAGGCAGCCGGGTGGGGTGGGGTGGGGGGAATGTTTAGCAGACCACAAAAAAGATGTAGCTGTTGCCTGATAAATAATTGTCAGAACTAGCACCCTAAAATTCTGTTTGTTGATTTTTCAAATAAATTTTATTTATTTTTAATATATAGATAGAACAATAAACATACTAAAAATCTGTTTTGATGGTGGTGAAGGGTATCACAAGTTGTGTTACATTAAGTGAGGTCAAAATAGATGTCTATAGATATTTTTGGGGGGGAGGGAAATGTAATCTTTAATTTTGTTTTGGAGAACACACAATATGGTTTTCACAATGCTATTGTTGGTGTTGATAGTCCTCTTGAATTACTATGTAAATTCTGTTTGTATTCCCTCCTAAAATAACCCTCCCCCAAAACTTTATTATATATATACTTGGTAGGATTAATAAACTTCTTTTTTAAAAAAATTAGGATAACCTTGACCCATATTGTACCCTACCATACCATAGCCCTTTTCTGCTTGTTTGTTTGTTTAAAAGGCGAAAGGAAACACATTATTTTTCTATATTTAGCTTTAAGGGTCTGAAATCCTTAGTGAGGCTTCTTGCCTCGGAACTGTAGGCTGGATTTTAATGAGATCCGTGAATCCTACTGGTATATCAGTGACCAAAACAACAAGCATGCTGTTGCAGTTTCTATTTGCCCTGTGGCGTCCATTTCTCTGAGTGCTACCACTCCTGTGCTTTGCATTTGATTAGCCTTCCATAAAATTTATGACCAGCAAGTGATTCCGTAAACAATGCTAGGAATATAGATCTTGATCAGGCATGCAGCTTGCCTGTGGGCATGCAACCTGATTTTGAGGGGTGGGGATGACTTTTAAATGGTCCACGTGGAGTGAAACAGAAATGGAGGAAACAGAAAAGACCACTACATTGCAATTCTGTTGATGGATACTCAGAAGTAAGAAGAGCCCTGCTAAAAAAATGCCTATCTAGTCCAGCATCCTATTCTCCCATTGAGCAGGAAATGCCCACTGGAAGCCTACATGCCAAACCTGAGCACAGCAGCACTCTCTCCACTTGCAATTCCCAGCTATTGGTATTCAGAGCTGTACTGTAAGTTCCATTGAATTCAGTGGAGCTTTACTCCCAGGTAAATATGTTCAGCATGATGGGGAACCTTTCTTCTGTCAAAAGCTTGCATTTCCTATGGGATTATCTGTCACCAAATGCTCACCAAGAACGCTTCTAAATAATGAGTCGACTCCAAACTCAAGCAGTGCGAGTTTTCCTAGCACTAGTAGCAACCATCTGAGTCAAGCATAATTTGTGATAGAGAATTTTTCCTTAAAGAGGGCAATGTATGTTTACAAACAGGTCCCACAATTTTAGCACTATAAAAAATTCAAGCAAATCTCCTGGTGGATGCTGCCCTTAGCTTCAGACTTGCTGAAGGAAGATAAAATCAACCATATAGAATTTGGTCCAAAAATTGCTTTCTACCATGTAGGGCAGGTGTAGTCAATGTGACTCATTTAAGAAGTTAATGTACTACAACTCCCATCATCTCTGGCTACTGGCCATGCTGGGTAGGTCTCATTGGAGTTGAAGTCAAATGACATTTTGAGGGCACTACATTGGCTGCCCCCTGTCTCGAAAACAAAGGAAGAGGTCTAGCCAGACTGTGGTCTCACATCTGATGCTTGCCAAAGTTCCAGCTTTCTTTTGAAGGAGCTAGTGATAAGAACATGAGCAATAGCAAACAGCAAGAGAGATACAGATCAAGGATTCTGGAAAATATTTCTGGAGTGGCTCAAAGGGACAATAACAGCAGAGTCACTTCTGAAGCATGGGAATGTATCAAGAGCAGCTTATGACATGGTGCGAACCTTCAGACAAAAGGTTCTGCTGAGTGCAGCTGAAGTAGTATATCAGCTACCAAGCCATGTTCAAGATCTTGTTGCCAAGATATAAAGCTCTGCACTTATCTGTACCAGGTTACCTGAAACACCACCTGCCCCTCTATAGACCTTTAAGATCATTGGAGAAATTTTATTCACAGCACCACATGCTGAAGAATATCATAGGGAAGTGACCTGAAAATGGCAGGACCATCTCCTAACATTGCTCCTGTACTTTGTGATGCTCTTGTTGTTTGTAAAGACTTGTCTTCTTGCCCAGGCTTTCCATGACCTAAAACATTGGACTCTGTTATTCCTATTTTTATCTGCTTTTATTAAACTGTTTTACTGTTGTTGTTGTTTTTTAAAAAATGCTGTATCTCTGTTTTTATTTTTCTGTTTTATTGTTTTTATATTGCATTTTATATGCTGCTTAGAGAGTTTAAAGATATTAAGTGCTTCAGAAATGCTTTTAAATAAATAAATAAATAAATAAATAAAGTAAGTCAATAGCTTTCCTGGGTATGGCTACTGCAGCAATCAAAATGATCAACAGAATATATTTTTAAAAATGGAAGTTTAAAACAACAAGGCATGTTGTGGCACTATAAAGGCTAACAAATTGGCACAAGTTTTCATGAGCTAAGATCCACTTTACTAGATGCATGCAGTGTAATCTTCAGCTATGGGTATTTATAAAAATGGTTGTAAGCAGTGGAGTCAGAGGGAAGTGAAATGCAAGAAGTATAGAAAGCAGCAATTCTGTTCAACAGATGCAAAGTTAGGGCTGCCATACAGCTTCTGCCGTCATAAAATAATGTTAATCATTAAGGTGCCACAAGACTCGGGGGCAGAGTAATCCTAACCCCCAGTCTGGAGGGGGTTAGGATGTGCTTATACTGAGCTCTGCTGGGCCTCGCCAACTGGGGGCCTCCTCCATTGCTGTGTTTCTAGGCACAGGTCTGTGCTTTAAAGCGTTATGTCTGATTAAAGCTTTAAGCCCTGTTTGTTCCAATTTAGGGGTAAAGAGTGGGTTTTCAGGGAGAAAGCAGCAGGGCAAAAAAAAATATCATTCAGACATAGCACTTTAAATTGCAGACCTCTGCCTAGAAAGCATGGGGCAAAAAGTGTGGCTGAGCTCTCAGTTAATTTTTGCACAGTCATGGTGACCTTGACACTGTCTTGCATTAGACACAGGTGGCAAGGTGAAACTAATTATGGAAATTTCCCTCAGTGGATGCTGTACCCAGGACTCTGGGTTAAAAAGCCATTTTACAATGATCCAGAAAGGAGGATTACTTTACAGGCATATATGATGAAATTAACAAATCCGGTGAAAGCAAGAGAGGGAAGGCAAGAAATGGTGTTTGTTCATTTCTTCTTGGAATAATAAAGTGCAAGTTTCAGTGAATTCATATTTTCTGCTGAGGAAGTTTGAAGTCAGGGAGGACAGATCAGAGAGTACAAATTCAAGCAAACTGAGGGGCAGGGAAAGACCGTCATTTTCTTTTTGAAAAGAAACAGTAAAATAAAGTGCTTGAAAATATTTATTGAAATAACTAGTAAATTAAGCCTGTTAACAAAAACAGGCGCTAGAAAGCTCTCTCTCTCTCTCTCTGTCTCTCTCTCACACACACACACACACACACACACACACACGGGGTGTGGGAATGAGGGGCTCGGCGGCGGCGGCGTAGGGCAGCTTCGTTCCCGCGCGCGGCTCTTTTCCCTCTGCTGTGCCAGGGAGGGGAGCGAGTGATCTTGAGGCTGCGGAGCTCCCTCTCGCACCCCCCTTTGTCTGGGCGGCTCTGTGCGCGGTAGGCGAGGAGGAGAATTGGCAGCAGCCAGTCCCCTCGAGCTCCCTTCCTCTCTGCGCCCTCCTCCTGCTGCCGCCGCCTCCCCCTCTCCGCATTCAGAGAGGATCCTGCCGGATCCTGCACGGGGAAGGCGGCCGCCGCTTGCACCCAGCGGCCTCCCACGAAGCCTCCGGTGCGCACCAGGGAACTGGCAAGCGCCCCTGCGCCCGGGCTGGCGCTGCTGCTGCCGAGGCGGGTGCCGCCGGGCGCTGCTAGCAGGAAGCGAGGGCGGCGGGGAGGAGGAGGGCGAGCGAGCGAGCGGGGCTCGGAGGCCCAGCGACGCCCAGCGGCTGCTCCTCCTCGGTGTCCGCGGCTCGGGGAAGCGGGCGGAGGAGAGCAGCAGAGGCAGCGAGGTCCGGCACGGGCGCGCTCGCCCTTCCTCGGCGCTGCGCTCACCGCTGAGCGATCCGCCGAGGGAGCGCCGGCCCTCTGCGTCCGTGCGAGGCAGCGGCGCTGGCGAAACTGAGAACGCGCGTGCGCCGCCGCCTCTCAGACACGCCCCCTCTCCCGTCGTCCAATCCCTGCGTCCCTCTCCGACATGCGCACTTAAAATTTCCACTGACACACGGACGGACGCAGGGACATTAGGGAATTATTATATAGGATAATATTCTATTCATGGTATTATATTAATTATATATTATATTATATTATATTATATTATATTATATTATATTATATTATATTATATTATATTATTGTCATAGAGATCTCATTATACTTAACATAATTGCTTGTATACTAATTGTATTTATATTCTATTTAACCTTTTGTATACTTTTCGCAATAGCAAACTTTTAGGGACAACAGGCTTGCTCTTGTTTCCATGCCCACCATGAAGTGCATTTCAGCACAGTGTTGCTTCCCATCTATATTGTATTGCACTTATGGCAGTGGGACCTCTGGTTGGCTGAGCTTGCATGATGGCACAGAATGTTCAGGAGCTAAGCATTGGTGGTCCAACTCCAGTGAGGGAAGATGGAATTGTCAGTTTGATGGAGATTAAAATTCCATACATAGCTGGTAAGAGGCCTGGATATTAGGGAAACAAAAGAACAGGTATCCCAGAGGATGAAGAGAGAGTGCTAAGTAGGCAATGGATCAATAAAGTGAAACCTGAAGGAAGGAAAAGTGAAGAATTAATACTTGAGGAAAAGGACAAAGGACATTTCTAATCAGAAAGGGTACTCTGATGAAACCTCTCACCAAAATGAGGAGAAACTGAGAGGAGGAAAAAACAGAATTTCAATGAGGCTGGTTCAAGGCACTGAGTGGCAAAGGGAAGTGGGACAAAATATGAAAAACCAGGAAGCTAAAGAAATCTGGAGTTGTGAAGACACAGGGGGCTTATCCACACATACCTTTTGCCCTGCTTGTTCACGCACAGGTCCACACTTTAAAGCTCCGTGTCCAAGCACCCTTTTCTTTGCTTCAGAGCTTTCCCCATGAAAATCTCCAGATTCAGCTCTTTAAAGCTGAATCTGAATTCTACAGCCTGTTGTGGCTGTAGAAACCTATATTGGAGAGACATGTTTTGTTGCAGCTACAACAGATGATGGCATCCGGTTGTGATGCAGGTGTACCATGGCATTTCTTCTCTCTGTGCTCATCCTAGCAGTCATTTCTCCTCTGGTCACTGCTGTGGATATACAGCCTGACTAGGTGCTGCAGTCATTTGCAAGGGATTCCCACTCAGCAGGGTTAATTTTCCAGCCTTCATGTCACATTTGCATTCCCAGCAATTGTCCTAGGAAAACCAGGACATCTCGGTTTTTTGTGCAAGAGCATGACAGCCATTTTGGGCACCGTGATCTCGCATGATCTTGCACAAACTCACGCTGCAATCTCGCCCTGAAAAAACACTTTTTTCAGGGCCACAGGCAGGTACAGGTCATGTGACTCACCAAGGAGCACAGCCCAGAAGATGCATGCCACGTTTTTTGGCCTGGACATGTTGGAGGGTATGCATTTGCAGGCATCATAGAATCATAGAATCATAGAATCATAGAATCATAGAGTTGGAAGAGACCACAAGGGCCATCCAGTCCAACCCCCTGCCAAGCAGGAAACACCATCAAAGCATTCCTGACAGGTGGCTGTCAAGCCTCTGCTTAAAGACATCCAAAGAAGGAGACTCCACCACACTCCTTGGCAGCAAATTCCACTGTCGAACAGCTCTTACTGTCAAGAAATTCTTCCTAATGTTTAGGTGGAATCTTCTTTCTTGTAGTTTGAATCCATTGCTCCGTGTCCGCTTCTCTGGAGCAGCAGAAAACAACCTTTCTCCCTCCTCTATATGACATCCTTTTATATATTTGAACATGGCTATCATATCACCCCTTAACCTTCTCTTCTCCAGGCTAAACATACCCAGCTCCCTAAGCCGTTCCTCATAAGGCATCATTTCCAGGCCTTTGACCATTTTGGTTGCCCTCCTCTGGACACGTTCCAGCTTGTCAATATCCTTCTTGAACTGTGGTGCCCAGAACTGGACACAGTATTCCAGGTGAGGTCTGACCAGAGCGGAATACAGTGGTACTATTACTTCCCTTGATCTAGATGCTATACTCCTATTGATGCAGCCCAGAATTGCATTGGCTTTTTTAGCTGCTGCATCACACTGTTGACTCATGTCAAGTTTGTGGTCTACCAAGACTCCTAGATCCTTTTCACTTGTACTGCTCTCAAGCCAGGTATCACCCATCCTGTATCTGTGCCTTTCATTTTTTTTGCCCAAGTGTAGTACTTTACATTTCTCCCTGTTAAAATTCATCCTGTTTGCCTTGGCCCAGTTCTCTAATCTGTTAAGGTCATTTTGAAGTGTGATCCTGTCCTCTGGGGTATTAGCCACCCCTCCCAATTTGGTGTCATCTGCAAACTTGATCAGGATGCCCTCAAGCCCATCATCCAAGTCATTGATAAAGATGTTGAATAAGACTGGGCCCAAGACAGAACCCTGTGGCACCCCACTAGTCACTTCTCTCCAGGATGAAGAGGAGCCATTGATGAGCACCCTTTGGGTTCGGTCAGTCAGCCAGTTACAAATCCAATGAATGGTAGCATTGTCTAGCCCGCATTTTACCAGCTTCTTTACAAGAATATCATGGGGCACCTTGTCAAAGGCCTTGCTGAAATCAAGATAGGCTACATCCACAGTGTTCCCTTCGTCTACCAGGCTTGTAATTCTGTCAAAAAATGAGATCGGATTAGTCTGACATGACTTATTTTTCAGAAACCCATGCTGACTTTTAGTGATCACAGCGTTCCTTTCTAGGTGCTCACAGACCGTTTGCTTAATGATCTGCTCTAGAATCTTTCCTGGTATTGATGTCAGGCTGACTGGGCGGTAATTGTTTGGGTCCTCTCTTTTCCCCTTTTTGAAAATAGGGACAACATTTGCCCTCCTCCAGTCTGCTGGGACTTCACCTGTTTTCCAAGAATTCTCAAAGATTACTGCCAGTGGTTCTGAAATCACCTCTGCCAGTTCTTTTAATACTCTGGGATGTAGTTCATCTGGCCCTGGAGACTTGAATACATCTAAACTAGCCAAGTGTGCTTGTACTACCTCCTTACTTATTCTGGGCTGTGTTTCCCCTGCTGAATCATCTGCTCCATATTCTTCAGGTCGGGCATTGTTTTCTTTTTTGGAGAAGACTGAGGCAAAGAAGGTATTGAGGAGTTCTGCCCTTTCTGCGTCCCCTGTTCGCATTTCACCTTCTTCTCCTCTAAGTGACCCCACTGTTTCCTTGTTCTTCCTTTTGCTACGGACATACCCATAAAAACTCTTTTTATTGCTTTTAACCTCTCTAGCAAGCCTGAGTTCATTCTGTGCTTTAGCTTTTCTGACTTTGTCTCTACATGTGCTGGCTATTTGTTTGAATTCCTCTCTGGTGGTTTCCCCCTTTTTCCATTTCTTGTACATATCCCTTTTAAATCTTAACTCAGTTAAAAGTTCATTAGATAGCCACCCTGGCTTCTTTAGGCACCTTCCATGTTTTCGTCTCATTGGTACTGCTTGAAGTTGTGCTTTTAATATCTCCCTTTTAACAAACTCCCATCCATCATGAACTCCCTTCCCTTTTAGTATTACTGACCATGGGATCACACCCAGCATTTCCCTAAGTTTTCTGAAGTCGGCTTTCTTAAAGTCTAGAATTTGAGTCTTAGTATGCTTGGTTGCTCCTTTCTGATGTATAATAAACTCCAGAAGAGCATGATCACTCCCACCTAATGATCCTACCACTTCTACCCCACTAACCAGGTCATCACTATTGGTTAGGACCAGATCTAAAATGGCTGATCCTCTTGTTGCTTCTCCCACTTTCTGGACAATGAAATTGTCTGCAAGGCCCGTGAGGAATCTGTTCGACCTTATGCTCTTGGCTGAGTTTGGCATCCAACAAATATCAGGATAGTTGAAATCCCCCATTACTACTATCTCATTTCCTTTTGAATGCTTGGTCATCTGTTCCAGGAAGGCATCATCTATGTCCTCAGTTTGGCTTGGGGATCTATAGTAAACTCCCACCATGAGATCACTGTTATTTTTCTCTCCCTTAATTTTGACCCAGATACTCTCAATTTGGCTTTGAAGTTTTAAATCATGGATCTCTTCACAGGTATACACATCCCTGACATATAACGACACTCCTCCTCCTTTCCTGTTTGGTCTATTTCTCTTAAATAGATTGTATCCCTCTATTACTACATTCCAATCATGAGACTCATCCCACCAGGTTTCAGTGATGCCTATTATGTCGTATTTAGTTTGCTGTACCAAGAGCTCAAGTTCATCTTGTTTATTTCCCATGCTCTGTGCATTTGTATACAGACATTGAAAACCATTGATCATTCCCCCTAGTCTCCTACTTAAGGATTTTTTCCTTCCACCACTAGGTCTGTGCGCTGTTTGCTCCATTTGGTCCTTGACTTTTGGATGATCATCTTCAGCCTTTGATAGACTCCTACCTTCAGGACCACTGTCTCCCTCCCCCACATAAGTCAGTTTAAAGCCCTCCTGATGAGGTTTTTGAGATTGTTGGCAAAAACATTCCTCCCAACCCTTGTGAGGTGCAGCCCATCACTTGCCAGAAGTCCATCTTCAAGAAACTGCAGACCGTGATCTAAGAAACCAAACCGTTCCTGCCGGCACCATTTGCGAAGCCAGTTGTTCACTTCTCCTATTTTCCCCTCTCTTCCTGGGCCACGGCGTTCAACTGGGAGGACAGATGAGATGACAATTTGTGCATTTAATTGCTTCAGCTTCCTGCCCAGAGCCTCATAATCACTTTTGATCTTCTGGAGGCTATGGCTTGCGGTGTCATTGGTTCCCACATGGACTAAAAGGAAGGGGTTTTTATCCGTGGGTTTAATTATTCCTTGCAGCCGTTCTGTAACATCATGGATCTTGGCCCCGGGGAGACAGCATACCTCTCGAGACATCTTGTCAGGCCCACAGATCACTGCTTCCGTACCCCTCAATAGGGAATCCCCTATCACCACTACACGCCTCCTCTTAGGCTTGGTCGGGATTCTTACATGTGCTGTCCCTTCCAAGGTCGCCTGCACATTCCCAGAGGACTGACTATGTTGCTCGTCTTCATATACCTCATCAACTGTGATGAGGGAGAGATCTTCCAATGGAGTCTGTTCTTCATCTTCCAGATTTGAGAGCACTTCAAATCGATTTTGTAGTTCTAAACACTCAGAGCGATCCCTGGGCATTCTATTTCTGTGAGTCACGTTCCTCCATACATCTGGCTCCTGAGTTGGGGAACTGATCTCCTCCTCAGAGATGTGCCCTGTCTCCTGCTTGGTGGAGACAGTGTGCTCTGCTGCATCCAAGAAAAGCTCCAGCTCTTTAATTTTCTGGAGCGTAGATACACGGGCCTGAAGTTGCTGGACCTTGTCTTCGAGTAGGGCAACCAACTTGCAGTTGCTGCAGGTGTAGCTGTCTACAACCTTTGGCAAGAAGACAAACATTGCGCAGGAATTACAGGCGACTACAGTTGTTCCCTCCCCATTCTGAAGTTGCCGGACCTTGTCTTCTAGTAGGGCAACCAACTTGCACTTGCTGCAGGTGTAGTTGCCTACATCCTTTGGCAAGAAGGCAAACATTGCGCAGGAATTGCAGGCGACTACAGTTGTTCCCTCACCCTCCATCTTGAAGCTTGAAGTCAGGACACTCAAAAAAGAAGCCTAGGTCTCCCCAAGTAAACGTTTGAGACTAGCTCTCCTCTATCAAACTGCGCGCGCCGACAAACCCACAAAACCTACAAGCTCAGCTCACCTTGTGCTCCCTCCTCAGTCGCTGCCCTCCAGGCACTGATTAGCTCCGCCCTACAAGCTCAGCTCACCTTTTGCCTACTTCCTCAGTCGCTGCCCTCTAGGCACTGATTAGCTCCGCCCACAGCTAGTCACCAGACAAACACACACACACAAGCCAGAAACAAACTCTCTCACACACACAAGCCTGGGAAACACACAAACAAATAAGGAAACAAATAAGCACACAAACTTAATCACACACAGCCCCAAAAAGACAAACCCACAAAACCTACAAGCTCAGCTCACCTTGTGCTCCCTCCTCAGTCGCTGCCCTCCGGGCACTGATTAGCTCCACCCTACAAGCTCAGCTCACCTTTTGCCTACTTCCTCAGTCGCTGCCCTCTAGGCACTGATTAGCTCCGCCCACAGCTAGTCACCAGACAAACACACACACACAAGCCAGAAACAAACTCTCTCACACACACAAGCCTGGGAAACACACAAACAAATAAGGAAACAAATAAGCACACAAACTTAATCACACACAGCCCCCAAAAAGACAAACCCACAAAACCTACAAGCTCAGCTCACCTTGTGCTCCCTCCTCAGTCGCTGCCCTCCAGGCACTGATTAGCTCCGCCCTACAAGCTCAGCTCACCTTTTGCCTACTTCCTCAGTCGCTGCCCTCTAGGCACTGATTAGCTCCGCCCACAGCTAGTCACCAGACAAACACACACACACAAGCCAGAAACAAACTCTCTCACACACACAAGCCTGGGAAACACACAAACAAATAAGGAAACAAATAAGCACACAAACTTAATCACACACAGCCCCAAAAAGACAAACCCACAAAACCTACAAGCTCAGCTCACCTTGTGCTCCCTCCTCAGTCGCTGCCCTCCAGGCATCTTTATAACACACATTTGGTCTGCCACCAGGTCTGATGCCTGATGCCCTGTAAATGCCTTCCTTGGAGATCCTGCCATCCTCTGGTCTGTGGTTATGGCCAAGCCAATGTGGATGTCACTGCAACAGGAGTGCAAACATGCTGAGCGTGTGGGAGAGCACGTCTTTGGGCAACAAGTACTCAAGAACAGCAGAGGATAGTAGGGTGGCAGATCAGAGGTCACATCCACACATTTAAAACACATTTAAAGCACATGCCTTCCCTCAAATAATCCTGGTAACTGTAGTTTGTTAAAGGTAAGGGAATTGTAATTTTATGAGGGCTATGTAATGGTTCTCAGAAATCTTGGGGGGAAGTCACATGCTTTAAATTTGCCCTTTAATGCAAATGTGGATGTGACCTGAGTTTCACATTATTTTGAATTAACCAGTCAACTATTTGGTGGCAGGTTTTGATAGTTAACCAGGCACTTGTTTCTTAATTTCGCACACAATTTTAAATCTATCTTTCCAGTCTTAAGTATCACTATATTGCCCGATAAAAATGTTATTGTTCTTATTAAAAGAAAAATGTAATTGATAGGCATAAAACACACCATTGTTCCCTGTGCCCATTTTATTGTAATGAAGTCCCACTCTTAATACTCTGTGATCTTCAATGTCCTTTAAAGTACTGTAGTGTGTGTGTGTGTTTTAAAGCATAATCTATAATAATCTAATTCAAGTCACTTAAAATGGATAACTCTGCTCCAATTATGATATTGGTAAAGGTTTTTACATAATGTGAGCTTTAATACAGACACTTAACACTAATACACTCGTTTACAACATACTGTATGAATAGCTAATTAAATGACTAAGTAGCAGTAATGGAAGTGCAACTATCAATATGGGCAAGGTATCAATGATGTAAGACATTAATAAAACTTTATGGCACTATTTAATCTCCTTTTATAGCTACTACATTATACCACAAAGATGAACAGGCAGAACAACACACACACACACACACACGCAAAGGGACATCTAGAGGAAGACGAGACAACTGAAGTTCAGAATGGGTGGTGGTTTTTCCCACCTGCAAGAATGTCAACTTTGTGAGAACAGGTTTTAAACTACAGATTTAGGATTTTCTTTCCCACATCAAGGGATAAAGAGGAACAAATCAGTTACTTCTGCTTTCTCTCAATTTCTAATTTCTAATTTTTCTAATTTTTAATTAAATTTAATTTCTAATCCTTCCCCCCTATTTTTAACTCCCCCTCCCATTTTCCATTCTCCACATTTCCACTTCTATCCCCAGGGTCTTTGGGTATGTTCCACACCCCGTTTAACCAGCTTATCTTGATTCCCCCCCCCCCCCCGATTTCTCCAGTTTATCTCCCCACACGTCATTTTTATAGTTGCATATTTGAAAACTAATAAAAAGGTTTTTAAAAAAAATCCTCATGAAAATCCATCAGCATTTTAACATGCATTTCTCCTAATATATGCATTTTTGCATGCAAGCTGTCAAATATGAACATTTTTGCAAGCACATGCTTTGAGAGCGGTTGGATTCACTGGTGCATCTAACTGAAATGGTATTATGTGGGAGAGTGGGGCAATTTCAATCAGAAATATTGGAATGCTGCTACCAGTAAGGCTAGTGTCTAACCCAGTAAAGGCCACACCCACAACATACCTTTAAATCACTGTTATTACACTCTAAGACATGTGACCTAAGTTATACCTGGAAATCAGTTGGATTACTTTCAAGTCAATATGGCATGACCTGCCTTTTAGAGAACTGTGTCATGATTTTGCTTGCCCATGGTTTAATTTCCTCCCTTCTAATTACACAGCCTTGAAACTTGCCTTGGTAGCCAGTCCAGTCAGTGAAAGTGGATTACATGGGCTCTTCCCAAGAAATGCCATTAAAGTTGCACTGGTACTCCAAGCCTAGCAATCAATGTGGATGATATACTTTGCCAAAAACTCCATAATGGTGTGTGTGTGTGTGTGTGTGTGTGTGTGTGTGTGTGTGTGTGTTTTACAGAACTCAATACATCTTAGCTTTCTCCACTGGATCTAATCAGCAGTGTGCTAGATTTTGATCTAAGCAGAAATCATACAGCAATAATGAATTCTATCGGTAGCAGAGGACACATCATTATCTGTTTGTCTTTCTTGTCTGTCTGTCTGTCTACTATGGGATTTATAGCCCTCCCTTTCTAGCATGCACTGTTCAGCCTCAGTGGCTCATCTGTAAAATGAAATTATACCTGTTTCGGAAACCTGTTATGAATGCAACAAGGGCATGCTATGTACCAAACCAACTTGCCCCTACCCCAAAATAAATAAATAAAATATCCTGTTTCATCCTGATCCAGAATTTTTTAAATCACCAGCATATGTGATGCCTATTTTCAGTTTAAGATCTTCAGTTGGTTCAATTGGTGTTTAAGCCCACTTTTGGCATAGAAACTGCCTTAGTCATTCTGTATGTTGACCTCAATTCCCCTTGATCTCAACAATAATAATAAAAAGACCCTGGTTCACAAGGACAAATATGCTGCCATATTAATATAGAACATTTGAACACAGTTTGCCCCATTCATTTAAATGGAGGGAGCAGGTCAACTTCCACAAATTAGCCCTTGAACACAAGAGAGATCAATGCATAGATCTGAACATGTGTTCTTGGGAAATCACAGGATGACAACATTTGCACATGATTAGAGGCTTCCTCGTTCACCCATAAGACAACTTCATTTGAACACCTTATTGCATATATGAAGGTTGCTGCTAATGCTAAGATAATTAGGATGCCCCTGCTTTTCCCAGTGCTTTGTGTGTGCACTGGAGTCCTGTGGAGCTTTGAAGAGAGGCTCTTGAGTTTCTCCAACAATATCACAAGCTTCAACTGTTGGTGGGATGGGATGGGATGGATGGCTGTTGCAGATTTTTTTCAGAGCAGTCAGTGAAAGAAAAATGCCTTCCTGATGTGCCTTTGCTATGGCTTGATGAATAAACATGATCTTGGAGTGGTGCTACATCAGGACAAATCCTGGGCTGATTTTGGCCAGGTGAAAGTATCTGATGTCCTCTGTGCTTCCAAAGGTAAATGTTATTTAAAGAACTGGCCAGATTATGAAATCTGCCAGAAGCAGCATAAACAGATGATACACTTAGTAATGCACTGATCACCTCAGGAACAGCTAAAGTGTTGTTCTCCAGTGACTGGCTAACCAAGATGACTAGCAAAGTAACTGTATAAACATTTATATTGGAAATTAGATCCATTAACAAAGGTATTTTATTTTTAAACCAAAACACAAACGTGGCTTTGACTGTGATCCAAAGGCTGTTTTAGGCTTCCATCCTGACAGGACATCTACACTGTGTTGCTTGGAAGGTGTCCAGTGTCCCCTGCAGGAAAGCAATATGCCAATTTGCATATCAAAGCAAAGAAAGAAGCCAACCCCAATAGACCTCAAAAGGGAAGTGAAACTACAGGGGAAAGCTCACTTTTGAACAACTCTTGATTAAAAAGAAATAACACCCATCTGCACCTCAGTGGCCACTTCCGTACTTAAAAAAATATATAAATAATCCACATTGCATAAATTATGCCAGTGGACTTCAGGCTTTCAATCCTTGTGGAACATATTCCACACCAAATTATTTCCTTCATTCGGTACCCCTGTACTCCTGAAACTTCAGCAGGTAGAGAATGCTCTGCAAATGCTCATTCTGCTGACTTAGCAGTGCTAACTAGAATTCATGTTGAAACAGAGAAGCCCTTTCAGCCAGGGCCGCCACACTTCCTTCTGGGCAACATTCTGAGGGCCACATGCAATGGTGGGTGGTGCCAGAGGCAAAAGTGGATGGAGCAATTAGTATAAATTTCACCTTTGTACAAAGGCTAGCTTTTACCCATGCTCTCTATTCTGCACCCAGACAAGCAAGAGGCATTAGCAGTGTTTAAATATACTTCCCAGCCAAGCAAAAACAGTCGTGGTGTGAAGCAGGAAATGGAAATCATGTACAGTCATGGAAAGCACCTTTCTGATTTGCCTGTATCTTTCTAAAAAGTATGGCAAATAACAATTTACTTAGGTGGAGGTGGAGAGGGAATCTAAAAGGTTCTCAACCCTAATGGAATGGTTGTGGGATTTGGGTATGTTTAGCCTGGATAAGAGGAGACTGAAAGGAGATATGTTAGCCATCTTCAAATATCCAAAGGGCTGTCACGTGTAAGATGAAGCAAGCTTGATTTCTCCTGTTCTGGGGGATAGGACCAAACCTATGGATTCAAGTAACAAGAAATGACCTTTTGACTCAACATCAGGATAAATATTCTGATGGTAAATTTTTGACTGTGGAATGATGCTTTAGTTGAGATTCTTGCATTGCTGGGGGTTGGGGTCCTTTCCAACTCTACAACTCTATAATTCTGTGATTAATGCAAGGGGTGAATACATTCATGTATCTCTGAATCAAGGTCTAGATCATCACTGGACTCCTACTGGAGTCTTCTTGAAAACATGGTGAGTTGCCATCTGGAACCAATTCTCATAACAAAATCCAGTTCAGTTTTGTTAAAACTATGATATTGAGTACTTTTCTGTCAAACTCTTGTTCTTGGATATCTATGGATATAAACATATTTGTTGAAGTGCTATATGTATTTTGTGCTTTGTTCCTCAAAAAGAAACTGGCTACAGGAAGTCTGCCTCAAAATCACCACTATTTATGGAGGATAGCTAAATTAATACAGAGGAGGAGGAGGAGGAGGAGGAGGAGGAGGAGGAGGAGGAAGAAGAAGAAGAAGAAGAAGAAGAAGAAGAAGAAGAAGAAGAAGAAGAAGAAGAAGAAGAAGAAGAAGAAGTCTTATTGCTTTCATGGCTCCATTTGGAGGCTAGGAAAGTTCATGGTAGGAGTCACAAAAAACCAGCACTCCTTCCAATTCTTTGCTGCTGTGGGCAACCACATTTCAATCCCTTAAATGCTCTGTCATAAAGCTATGTCACAATACAGTATCCTTCCAAATCATGCTTGAGATTTCAACAGGCTGGTTGCAAGCACAACAAGGGACTGGGAGAGCAGGGGTGACTTTTGTAGCCCACCCTCAAAAGTTGCTCATACTCCCTGAAATGTGAAGGAAGGTAGACAATTTTGTCCACCTCTTTTTCCACCACCTCCCCAAATGGATGAACTTCTGGAATTCCAAAATATTTTCCTTCAGAGGCTTCATGGGGATGTGGGGTGGGAGGGATGAATGAGAGCATAATTAAGATAGTCTTGGTGCAGTAATTCTAGAAAAGGTGTATGTCATGACTCCTGAGCTTAGCAGTGATCAAGACACAAGTCAGAGGCTGCAGAGTAACCAGCTATGGAGTCAGAACATGTTCAGGACTCTGACCTCTGTTACTGGAGATCAGGAAACTACTGAGCTGGAAGCTGATGAACACAAGATGGCAGAACAAGCTCCCATTAACAACAAGACCTGTAGAGCCAGGATGCTCACAGGTGCCTTCCCCTTAGCTTGAGGAGCCAAATGCCTCCTAGAGGACCTCACTGGTCCAGTAGCAAAGGGAGAGCATTAGGCAGGGGACCAGGATAGGTTCCTGTCTCCAGGACCTTCTAAGAAGCAACATCTGCACCATATATTTAAAGCACTTTAACAGCCATGGCTCCCCTCAAAGAATCATGGGGACTGTACTCTGTTAATGGTGCTAAGATCTGTTAAGGGACACCAAGGGGGTTTAACAATCAAACCTTCTTCCCAAGGAGCTCTGGGAATTGTAGTTCTTTGATGGGAGCAGGGATTTCCTAACAACCCTCAGCACCTTTTAACCAACTACACTTCCCAGGATTCTTTGGGGGAAGCCATGACTATTAAAGTGGTATCATAGTGCTTTAAAGTTATGGTTTGGATGTGGCCTATGCTCTCCATAAAGGACAGAACCTGGGAGACATGATCTGAGAGAAGGGGTATAAAATGACTGTTTGCTATTGACCTTTGTCAGAGCTCTCCATGGTCCTGGAAATCCTGACCCATTTTGCCCTGTGGGGTCAATTACCAGACCTGACCAGATAGAGAAACATCACAGCTTGCTGAAAGAGCATGTGCTTTGCATGCAGAAAGTCCCATGCTCAATCCCCAATGGCATCTCCAAGTAGGATTGGGAATGTCCCATGTCTGAAATCCTGGAGAACCATTGCTAAATGTATACAGTCCACTGAGCTACAGTCTGATTCAGTATAAGGTAGTATAAGGCAGCTTTCTGTGTTTCTGAGATATTTATTTTCTTGCATTGACCTTTCCTCCATAATGCTCAAGGTGGTGTGCATAGGTAAAGGAGAACTGGGGGTTTCTTTTTAAATGACACTATTATTTTGTCCCAATTACAGAAGAAATTAATAGCTAACAGTTCAACCCCCCCCCCACACACACACCGAAGAGGATTCTCTTTGCGACTACTTTTTTCTTCAGCGCCTTATTTTGTTACTTGTGATGCTGCCCATTCCAAGCCATTCACTTTCTCATTCCGGTGCTGAATTTTCAAATCTGTTTGCTTTGCTCATGATGGTTATTCCAGCTTGAGGAATACCCTGTTTCATGAAGAATTGGATATTTAATGAATCTCTCTCTCTCTCTCTCTCTCTCATATTTTAGCTAAACACCATCTGCTGGTTAAAATCACAAACAACACTTTTCTGCTCATGGCACTGTTGTTGTTCTTGTTGTTGCTGCTGCTGCTTAAAAAAAACTAAAAGTTGAAATGCCTAAGCATCAGCACAGGAACAGAGGAAGCTGCTCTATACCAAGTGAGACAATTTATGTATCTAGCTGAGCACTGCTGACACTGACTGGCAGCAGCTCTTAAGAGTTGAAGACAGGAGTCTTTTCCTACCCTTCCTGGACTAACCATGTGCTTTGCCATTTGCCATTGCCCATCTTGGCAAACAGATTGCAGATTAGGATGGGGTTAGTTCATCCATCGCTAGTGGGTTTAAAAGTTGCCTGTTAAGGTAAACTTGGAATCTTCCCTCCTTCCTTTTGCCAAGTGAATTGTTCATAATGGTGTGAAGAATTCTTCTTTCAAATATAGTGGTATTTCAGTTTTTGAATGTAATCCGTTCAAGTTCCAAAACGTTCCAAAACATTCCAAAACCGAAAATTCAATATGGAAGCCTCAATACGGAAAACTCAATACGGAAACTGCATGGCATGTTCGACTTCTGAGGTATGTTCAAAAACTGAAGCATTTACAGTGTTCGAGTTCCGAAATGTTCATCAACAGAGACATTCAAAAACTGAGATACCACTATATTGTGGTCTTACAAAAAAAAATTCTTAACTGTCTTCAGATGTTTCTTTTGATGAGACACTTTTAAATTTGCTTTAGGTGAAATTTTGGTGGGCACTCCAGTTGTTAGAGGTGTGTCTGGGGGGGTGTCATTTTGGTCACCTCGTTTTGTTTCACCTTTGTTTTTGTTTTTCAATTATTTCCATGGAAGTCCTAGCCAGCATTCTGCTGCTTGTAGCAATGAAGTTTTCCATCAAAATGGAATGACATTAGCATACATTCTATTACTCCCCCAGGACATTGCCAAATTTCACACATACCATAACTTGACAAAACGGATCTCTGTTTTATAGACAATTAAACAAAAATGAAGGTAAAAATGAAAATGAAGATGCCCATATTAATTATGTTCCAAAACATGTGTAGAGGACAATAGGATTCCCAACTGAACACATTCAGTCCTCAGTCATATCATCTGAGTCAGATGGGGAGCCTTCCTGTCTCTGAGAGCATCAGCAGGAGCTGAGCACTTGTTTTTCCTGCAGAATACCGTGGGTGTTACTTCATTTGGGAACATTCTGGGGAAACTGGGTGGTGGTTAGAGATGGGGGAGAAATTTGCATAGTTCACATAATAATGCAAACTTCCCAAATTCTCATTTTCTGAAGCAGTGCATGAACTGGAACACAATTCACTTTGAAATTTCTCTGAATTTCTAGGAATGGGAAATTGCTTGCAAAATACTTATACAGAGCAAAAAAAAAATTGTATAAAATATGTACATTAGGAAATGCATATCAGCTTTCATGCAGACATTTTAAAAGATGCTTTAGTTGCTGCTGCAACAGATGAACCATGTTCATTCCAGTAGTTATTTTGTATGAGCTTCTACTGCTCAAGAAGAGTAGGGTGTGTGAAGGACAGATAGGAGGTCTGAAGTAGGGGGATGAAGTGTGCACAGATGTATAAGCGAGAGGAGAGCGACGTGAGAAGGGAATGTGGTCATTCCCCTTGAATTTAGCAAGTTGATATAAGTACCTGAAATTCATCCATGAGGCTTCACATTTATTGTTTTAAGCTAGTCCCGAAAGTCAAACTAAATCAAGAGGACAGGTCCCTGTCCTAAGGAGCTTACAGTCTAAAATTTGTCACAGTAGAATCAGAAAGGAAAGTGGGGAGGAAATTGTGGTTGGAATTAACAGGGAAATAATATACAGTCCTTTCAGTTTGACCTACTTGGGCTTGGCTATGAGCTTGAACATAGGAAGCTACCATACCAGTCAGATCAATGGTCCATCTAGCTCAGTATTGTCTACAATGATAGGCAGAGGCTCTCTGGAGTTTCAGGCAGGTTCCTCCTGACAGTCCTACCTGGAGAAACTGGGGGTGGAACTTGGAACCATTTGCATGCAAAGCATGTGCTTTTCCAGTGAGCCCTTAAACAACTTGGCTGTCATATTGAAAACATTTTAGATAGTCTAAGCCAAAGTCCAGTTTTAAAACTTTTGCTAGATTTTGAATTTGTGCTGAATTCTAGTTTAACTGTTGTGCAGGAGTTCCATGTAGGCCTACTCACTCAGAGCCAGCCCACCCATTAGGTTAGTTGAAACCACCTCCTCAGATGGCAGAAGTGCAAGAGGTGGCTCCCTACTCACCCGACAGCTTCTGCCAGTGGCAGAATGCCACCCTCTCTCTGAGTTTCAGCAATAAAGAGGCATTCTGGTATGCAGCATCACTGCACGTCTTTCCTGTCCCTGAAGCAGAGGAGACAAGTGCCATGGCCTTGCAGAATGTCCCTCACTCTTGCCAAGTTCAGCAAGGGTATGTGTTCCAATGCACGGCACTGCCACTCAACAGGTGGCTCCCCCTGTACCCACTGGAGCATATGTGGAACTCAGGACTTGAGCAAGCGTGTGTATATTTGTGGGGCACTGCCTTTGCTCAAAGCCAAATGAATAGCCTTGTGGGCTGCTGCATCTTGATATTCCTTCCTTACATGCTATGTTAGTCAAACTCCCTACTGAAGGGCTGGCAATTCATCTGTAATACTGCATTTTTCTTCCCCCCAAATCTGAATGGACTAAAAAAAAGAAGAAGAAAAACCCTGATGCTAGCGCTACTTGTCCATTATAATAAAGGCTGATGAGAAACAGCAGAGGCGATGTTGGATAATGCATTCAAGTGGTGTGCTGTGGCTGGAGAAAGAGTGAGAGCTCTGTTAATGGTGTGAACACTTGATGTTGGATCAGCAAGATTATGTGTCTTTATTATGATTTCTAGCAAATTTAGTTACTGGAAGGTTTATTTATTTTTAATTAAAATAAAACTGATGAGGGCCAGTAAATTTGATACTGATTAACCGACCCCAGCAGCCAGTAATTCTTTCCTTTGGAGGTGCTTTGGTTAATGACATCCAACTGCAGGCAGGAACTTTGCAGCTACAGAAAGGAGAGAAGAGGCACCTTTGATTTCATTTTGAAAATACACTCGTCAAACCGCCTCTGGTTGCTCTCCCTCTGAAGTCAATTAAATGTGACATTGGTATGGAGAACGTTGCTATTCTTGCCCCCATTTCCCCCATGAAATAATAAAGAATTGCTACATCAGATTTTATTAGTGTGTTTTGCATGCTAAATAGCTACATTAAAAGCTTGACATTTTCTTATTCTGTTTTTTTCTTTTTTAAGTTCCTTATTACTGGTTGTGATCATCACAAGGAGCCAGCCACAAGGACTAAGCACAAATCCACAGGGTTTACACTACCTTTTTATTTTAAATGGATTTCTTGTTTTGTTTTTTAAAAGGTAGTGTCCTTAAAAAAAAAAAGACAACATATAAGAGGCACGTGCAAGGTCACTTTTTGTATGGATTCATTGTCCACTAATGAACCTATCATGTGCACATTAAATATAGTGAAATATTGGTAAATATCCTCTCCACCACCAGCTTTTAAATTTGCATATGCAAGTTTTGCAACTATGCTGGGGGTGGGACAAGGAATTTAGAAATTTGCTTCTACAGAAGGCAGAGATGGCCACCAATTTGGATGGCTTTAAAATATGATTAGACAAATTAATGGAGTATAAGGTTATCAAATATGGGACCCAGGTGGGTTAAACCACAGAGCCTAGGGCTTGCCGACCAGAAGGGCGGTGGTTTGACTTACCACGAACGGGTGAGCTCCCGTTGCTCTGTCCCTGCTCCTGTCAACCTAGCAGTTCAAAAGCACATCAAAGTGCAAGTAGATAAATAGGAACCGCTCCGGCGGGAAGGTAAACGGCGTTTACGTGCGCTGCTCTGGTTTGGCAGAAGCGGCTTTGTCATGCTGGCCACATGACCTGGAAGCTGTACGCCGGCTCTCGGCCAATAAAGCGAGATGAGCGCCGCAACCCCAGAGTAGGACACGACTGGACCAAATGGTCAGGGGTCCCTTTACCTTTACCTTTACCTTAAGGTTATCAATGGCAACCAGCCCAATGGCTGTGTTCTGCCCCCGCTGTCGGAGGCAGTATGCCTCTGAATGCCAGTGGCTATAGATCACAGGTGGGTGAGAGTGCTGCTGTACTCAGGTTTTGCTTAGGGCTTCCCTTGTGAGATCTGGATGCAGAACTAGATGGGTGGTTTCTAGGCTATTGGCCTGATCTAGCAGTCTCCATTTTCAGTGTGTGTGTGTGTGTGTGTGTGTGTGTGTGTGTGTGTGTGTGTCAAAACATGCACACCCCCTCACTGCACATCTCCCTTTCTGTTCCAAGGTCCTAGAGCACAGAGGGCATGCCATGGAATGTGAAGCATAAAAGAAGCAGCAGCCACAGCTGGGGTGATGCTGTGTGCCCATCACATCCAGGAAAAGCTCTTCAGACATCTCAGGTACATTTTCTGGATGGCGGATAACTTGGAGAGGCTGTTATGTGACAGAGTTCAGCTTTATTTGTCTGCTACCTGCTGGGCAAGCGATAAGCACCAGTGAGAGACTGAGGAGTTCATTCTCTCCAGCAAGGTTACCTCTTCTTGATGAGCATAAAAAAGATAGCTTTAAGCCATTCACAATTATGACCTTGACTAGGAAAATGTAAGTTAATAAGGCTTCAACAAATTATGGTCTTTTTGGTCGATTTGCCTAGTGAACTGTTAATTGTAAAACTGAAAGACATTATGTTCAGCTTTCTCTATCACATCTTTTGTGTTTTAACAGTGACACTTCATTGAGTGCAATTAACAAAGCCTGGGAGATTTATTAACACACTTCTTCATGGCCAATGATCCATTCCACTTAAGACATAACACTGTAAAATGCACATTATCTCCTTTTGGCACTTACAATAATGCTTCATGAACTAGGAAGGCATATGTTAAAGCAGATAAAATAGCATTATTAGCTGACAAATCTTACAATTTATTAGACAGTTAATTTATCAGCTTAAAAGACACTTAAAACAGCTGTGCATTTAATGTCTTTTTAATGTATCCAGTAAAACTTGCATAATTGCCAGTAGTGCCATTTATTTTTAGCTATGTTGCAAAATGTCTGCATTTGCTGTTTACATCTTCTTTTAATTTTTCCTGCAAGGCTCATCATGCCAAAGGAGTGAGTCCCACCAACACAAGGGCAGGTCATCAGCTCAAAAAGGCTTTCCAGTACAGATACTAGTTGCCCACCAATAAGCTCTTCATTATTATTTGTGTGCTGAGTTGGACTGAAGAGGTCTTGCATTTTATCCTTACTCCAAGGGCAAGGAGGAGGGTGAGTGGTTCATACAGGAATGCCACTCTGCATCAGAGACCAACAATGTCTGCCTTTGCATTTCAAGCTCATCCTTAGCCACATGCCTGGGGTATAAACTAACAAGGTTCTGAGGCTACATTAGCAGAGGTGTTTCATTTCATAATTAAGGCAACTGCTCCCCGAGGATCAATTGTATCAGACCTAAGTACTATCTGTGTGGAAAGTGGGGGTGAGGATTCACATTTAATGACTCTGATGCATAAATTGGTTGTGTTTGTTTGTTACTCCCTAATTTAATGGAACCTTTGTTAGCTCTTTCCAGCCCTTATCTTATTTTTAGTTATTTATTTCCCCTTTTTATTTTCCTTTTATATATTTTCCTTTTCATCTATCTGTCTATCATCTATCTATCTATCATCTATCTATCTATATGGGAAAGGATGCCAATTAATAATAAAAAAGCAGAAATTAAACCACAGACATTGTGGTTTTCATTAATCGTCAGATTAGTTTTACTCATTGTATAAATATTTTATCTCTCTGCTAGCAGAGCAAATGAGAAGGGGTCCCAAAGCTACAGAGAGAAATGCCTTCGGGTTGTGGAGATTGGCCACAATCCAGTGTTCAGCTGGGCATGCTCCAGCTCATTGATTTAAATAGACTTAATGTGACCACTCTGTTTTGGCCAAAAAAGTCTACACTTTGCAGACCTTTGGCTCTCACAGTAATTGGGCACAGAAAGTTCCTAGTAATGCTGATCCAGAAGCTGTTTGCATCAATAGTGTGTCTTCTAATGGTTTGAAATGTTAAAATCAGGCTCAGGCCACCATCCATGTCCTGTTTGAAGCACTATTATAGTTTGTTAAGGATGCTGAGAGTTGTTAGAAGACCCCTATTCCCTTCACAGAGCTACATTGCTCAGAATAGTTTGATGAAAATCAATCTCTCTTGCCAGGAAACTCAGGAGATTGTAGTTCTGTGAGAAGAACAAGGTTCTCCTAAAAACTATCCGCACTCTTAACCACCTATAATCCCTTTTGGGAAAGCCATAAATGTTAAAGTAGTGTGGTAGCACTTTAACTGTATGGTGCAGATGTGGCTTTAATTGATTCAGAATTCTAGCATCCTTCAAGAGATCTTTTGGGTGCAGAATAAAATTGCAGGGTGATGGAAGAAGGAAATGCTAAGATCATCACACCCAACCCTGAAAGGCAACCTTTTTGCCTGACTCACTAAATTCCATAAAGTTCAACCCTATTCCACCAGGCTCTACCCATTGCCCCCTAAGGCACCACCCCTAGCTCCAAGCTGCATCCTCTGGGTCTATGTTAATAGACACAGCCACATTTCCCCTGATGCACCAAGCTCCTCTAGTCTCCACTCATCCCTCCAAGCTCTAACCACTGTTTTTGTAGAGCACCTATCCCGCTCTACTCTCAAGTCTCAGGATCTGAATCCCAACAGACCTAGTAGCCCTAAGAGAAGGAAATGAGGATCCTGCAGAAGGTTTAAGTAGCTCGCCCACACAGTGTCCCCCCCCAGGGGGTACTCAAGGGTACGCAGTACTGGTACCACTTTTTGTTGTTGTTACAAAGTGTGGCACTTACTGTAACAACTTCATGGTGAGTACCGGCACCTAATTTTCTAGAAAAAAGCACTGCACCCACCCTTGTTACACTGTGTGCACTGGTTGTTGGGAAAGGCATGTAGCTCAGGAGTACAGCACATGCACTGCATGCAATAGGTGCCAGGTTCAGTCACTGGTATCTCCAGTTAAAAGAATCAGGTAAGACCAGTTGTTGGGAAAGACCTATTTCTTCCTATAACCCTGGAGAACCACGGTCTTTCACAGACACTGCTGGTAGCACCTTAGAGACTAACTAAGTTTGTTCTTGGTATGAGCTTTCATGTGCATGCACACTTCTTCAGATACGTATCTGAAGAAGTGTGCATGCACACGAAAGCTCATACCAAGAACAAACTTAGTTGGTCTCTAAGGTACTACTGGACAATTTTTATTTTTTTTATTTTTTATATATTTCTACTGTGTCAGACCACCACGGCTACCTACCTGAATCTAGACACTACTGAGTTAGATAGACAAATGGTCTGTACTGGCATTATAAGGTACCCAGTCAACCAATATTCAGTTCAGGTTCTTGTTACTCTAAGGCTGCAATCCTAACCCCCATTTACTTGGAAGGAGGCCCAACCAAATTCAATATGACTTACTTCTGAGTAGGCATAGTTAAGATTGCAGCTTTTTAGGTCACATCCACACCATATATTTAAAATACATAGCTCCCCCCCAAAAAAAACCTGGGAACTGTACTTTACCCCTTACAAAGCTATGGTTCCTTGCACCCTTGCTCCCAGGATTCGAGGGAGGAGCTATGTGCTTTATATGTATGGTTATGATTAAGGAGAGTGAGGTTGCTGAAGGTTGCCTTTTTTGCCATTATGTGACATTGGGCAAGCTATTCTCAGTCTCAGTCTTCCATCTGTAAAAACTGTCTGTCGCACAGGTTTTTGGGAAGGATGCAGCTAACACTGGCAATTATAACTGCTCCAGAAATTGCAAGTTGACAGTCAAGCTCATGATATATTGTTAACCATCTTGTTGAGTAGGGGTGGGCATGGGAAAAGAGAGCATGAATCATCAAAGTTAAAAGAATGATATTGACATATGCATACCTATATTCATTAAAGCAAGGTCTCATCAATTACCTTTCTAATTAAACACAGCCACTTAATAGTGCGTTACTGAAGGAGAGGTAGTCATCTAATGAAAAGTGCTTTATTGTTTGATTAGCACAGCACCATTGATGAGTTTATTGTTATGCTGTCAATTGTTGGAGAGTAATCTTTATTCCAAGTACAGTGTGTTAGCCTAATTTGTATGGTGGTGTGTGTGTGTGTGTTCAGGTAATAATCAAGCTGCCAGACAACTATCAAGCAGATATATCTTCATAGGAAGTTCTGATTATGGAAAAGGAAAGGAAAATCTACTTTCAAGTTGATGATGATTGTGCCACCGTTCTGCTTCCCAAAGACCTATGGCCCTCCAGAAGTTGTGGGACTCAAAAGCTCATCAGCAGCCAGCACAGCCAGTGGTCAGGGATGATTGACAGCCACCACCCTGGTCTTAGGCTGAGTTAGAATATTGCTACCTGTAGCTTACCTGTTTCTTCTCTGTTAGGCTAAGAGGGAAGAAACAGGTAAACTACAGTACAGGAAGGAGTAGTAGCAGAACTATTATATTTTTAAGAGTGCCCTTTTGAATTGTGTTTACAGTATTGCTGTAGTTATCATGAAGTACACAGAAACAATAGCTCACATATCCTTCCCTTAATATTCATCAAGTTCAGCCGGATGTCTGCAAAAGAGCACCTGTACAGCTATACCTATATGCATGTAGGTGCTCCACGTGATCTAAAGTCCTGATTGGGAATTGAGGACCATTTCGCTTTGTAAGGAAGATTGGGGAACCTGTGTTCTGCTAGATGTTGCTGGAATATAATTCCCATTGCCCCTGATGCTTCGCCAACAACATTCCGAGGGTCCATGTCCAACCTTGATATAAGGCTTATACACACACACATGACACAGCACATAAGCAGCACACAACATACACACTACACCAGAGCCTTCTAAATTTTTCAGGTTGGTGACACACTTTTTAAACAGGCATCATTTCGCAACACAGTAATTCAGTTTTACTAGCCACCCGGAGGTTAAACTAAACCCTTTCCAGCCCTGGGAGGAGCATGGGGAGCATTCACGCAACACACCTTACACACTGCAGCCGACACACTAATGTGCCGCAACACACAGTTTGGAAAGCTGGGCAAAGGAGAAATTGCTTAGTTCTGCTTATATGCCAGCACTTTGTTGAGAAATTAAGTAAACAAATCCAGATCTAATGTTTTGAGGAATAATAGTTCAGTGGTAGAGCATCTGCTTTGCATGCAAAAGGTCTTCTGTTCAGTCCCCAGCATCTCCAGGTAAAGACTACCCCTACCTGTCTAAAAGGTTGAAAAGTCACTGCCAGTCAGTGTTGACAATACTGAACTATATAGGCAAATGGTCAGACTCAGTATAAGGCAGCCTTCAGTGTTCCTTCTCTCTCTCTCCTTATCCCTCCTTCTGTGTGCCACCTCTCTTACAAGTTAAGAGTTGCAAATATGAATTAAATGCCTATGTGGGTGGTCCAATTGAGTGGTGTTAAGTAAGAATCAGTTTCAGAGACAAAAACAAATATCTGGATATGAAAAGGGTATTTTCTTTGAGAAGAGATATGTGGGGTGTACTAAAGGGATAGATCCAACTGGGACAGGGACCTACTTCCTTCATCAAAAGTCTCTCAAGACAGGAAAAGGGATCTTGCTCCAACATCCTAAAGGTCTGCAAGTTTATCCAAAGAGGGGGGAATGGATGTTTTCATCGAGAAAACTGCTTTTCACTTCCTTTCCCCTTACTGAAATCCTCACAAGGGAATAACATACATGAACATGCACACCTGGCTTATGCAGGGCAGAAATAGGTCACAGGAGAAAATCAATTAAGTTTGCATTTAAAGGTGAGCCTACCAAATTTGGACTTTCTGAACAATATGCAAACTGAAATAGAACCATCCGTTGACATGCACATGTTTCCAAATCTTGCCATGCAAAACTCTAGCCAAATAATGCATTAAAATGTATATACTAGGGTAGAGTGTGCATAAAAATACATATATACTGGAAAAAATATCAGTAAAAATAACATGCAAAAGTGTCAAAACAAAATAATGAAATGGAATTATTTTGTTTTGACTATGACAGACCAACACGGCTATCTACCTTTAAATGCAAAAGTGTGTTATATTAGGGCAAACGTGTACGTTATCCAAAATTTGGGGTCCTTCGGGAGGAAGGGTGAGATATAAGTTCAATAAATAAACAAATTTATGCTAAAAAGCTGGGGCGGATTTTATGAGGATCCCCCAAAAAACACAAAAACTTCAAATTGCTGCAGAAAATTGTCTGAGTAAGCAAAACTGATAGTTAATCTACACCACACACATTTATAGTGGAACTGTCTATTATATATATTGGAAAATGCCTTGTCCGTTTGTTTTCTAGGTTTGGCCACCTATCAATACATCATTGCCAAATTTTGGCATGAGGGTTCTTGAGGTGGGGAGGGGGGGGAACCTTCATTGACGTTTGCAGAAATACTTCTAAAAAGTCATTCTAAAGCTATTGAGCCAGTCAGCCAAGATGACAAGATCCTCAAATACAGCTACCACCAACCTAGGATAATGAATTCCACATGACCCTTTTGTCTAAAGCTTGAAACTGTGAGTCTGCAAACCAGCAATCAGGATGTTTTCACAGTGTATGGAAAACCAGATACATTTCCCCTCTCCTCTCCCCCAAAATGAAAGAAACACTGATTTGTTTTGTTTTGTTTATTTTTTAATGAAAGAGAAGAAAGAAAGAATGCTGCTTGTTTTTTGTTTTTCTTTTAAATGGCAGATTCAGGCAGGTGTTTTATAGTTTTCCCTTTGACCTCAGTTTCATGTGATCAGGACCAATGTGTCAGCCTGGATTTTCAGCACACTTTATCATTCACCTCTGCTTGTCCCCTCATTTCTCTACCCAGAGAAAGCCACGTCTGAAATGTTATTGAGTAAAGCAGGACTCTCTACACTGCTGAGGGCTCTCCCTCAATGGTAATAAAATGGTGATAAAAACCAGAGCTGACACTTCAAACAGAACACGAGTCAGAGCTGGACCCGGGGAGGGCTGTTTGCATTTTCAATTCTCTTTTCTAAAATATAACACTTTGGGTTTGCCAGGTAAAAAAGGGAGGTGGTTTATTTTACTCTTCATTTTCATTAATGAATAAAAGTTATCTTTTGATAGAGAAGGCATTTTCATCAGCAGTATAGTACAGAGGTTGGCAACCATGAGCTGTGAGCCAAATTCACATTGTACAAACTACTATTCCCATCAGGCTAAGCCTGAGTGGAAATGGTAAAAGAGGAATAATTCTGAAATGGGTTTAATCCGCCAGTCTGATTGTGTGTATATACTATATACAGTATATCTGTAGATCATTACTCAAATATAACATGCATACCAAAAACGATTCCCATATTCCTTTATTGACTCAAAGTGTTTATAAATATTCTTCAGTCATAATGCTTTGCATTGTTATGGTGGCAACCCAAAATTATCTGGGATATTCCCTTCTCCCCAATAATAAAGGTTGTGATATATGCTAATTGGAAATTGGTATAAAACCTGAATCCTTTCCTAGATAAGATTCAATCTGTGCACAAATAAGTGCTTTTCATGGGGCATTATAAAAATCACATTGGAGAAAAATATGAATCAAATTTTCTACTCTCTAAAACCCACACAGACATAGAGGTTACACAGCAGGGATTACTGTCATACGACTTGTCAACAGAGCACAAGGCAAGACATTAAATCAGGTGTGAGGAACCTTTGGCTGTCCAGATGTTTTGAACTACAATTTCAATCAGCCCCAGCAAGCATGGCCATTTACAAGGGATGGTGGGAATTGTATTTCAGCAATATATGGCTTCCCGCACCTGCATTAAACAAAATGAGTGAAAAGGGTTGCCTAAATCTGGCCATTATCATGTTTAGTAAATAAAGTATTGGGGACAAGGAAGGCAAAATAATAGGACATGCAGAGAGAGAAAAGCAACACTAGCTAACTAATGCCCTATGATGATGCAATAATGTGACAGCAATCTATGCCCCAGCTTTCTCCAACATGGTGCCCTCCAGATGTTTCAGACTACAGTTCCCATCAGCTGATGGGCGTTGCAGTCCAAAATATTTGGAGGGCACAAAGCTGGGGACAGTTGCTGTGTCAATAAGTCTTTGCTTCAAGCATATTTTGGTTTTAGAGCACCCTGGAATAATGATTAATTCCCAAGGAGGCTAATAGTAGCTAATTTAGATTGTCAAGTCTTCAAGAGATAACACATGTCTGTTTTATTTATTTCCAGTAGCTTTTAACAAGAAAAAGCAATTTACTGGGCATTGAGCATATAACATCTTAAAGTTTTTCAAATGCCATAACAGGTGCATTTACACTTCACTTCCCTAACTGCAAATTCCCTGTGATTTGAAAAGTGGATTTGTTGCACTGGGCCAACAGAGCACTTTAATCCACTTTAATTGTGTAAAGCTAACATTCTAGTATGCACTTGTATCCCTCCTACAAAATAGTGACAGTCTGGAGGTACCCTTTGTCACCCACATATTTCCTGCTTTCTTCTTCTCTCCCTCCTGCTATCCTGTCTAAAATACAAAGCATTGCCTGAGGCAGGCTTCCGACTATGAGTCAACTAGTCATGTGAAATGAATAAAGACATGTCAGCAGAAGTGAGATGGACTCTCATTCCTACGTGTTGGCTTGGATTGGTTTACCAGCCAACCACTGCTGTTTGGTATGTGATCCCAGGAATATGCACAGGCCTGAAGATCAGCAGCAGCAAAATATATACAGTTTATATTGGAAAGCAGATAAAGGGAGAGGAAACTAGTACATTACAGTTGTTTTAGATTTGAGCTACAATGGTATGCACTTTGTTCCCTGGGAGTATTGAGCATAGTGACACTTAATTCCTACCTGCATGGGATTGCAGTGTAAACCTGTCAATGGAACACTCGAACTCAGAATGCAAGGGAGAAACGTGCTAAGAGGAAGGCACGCTTGGCAAATCCACACTGTGATCAACTCCTGCCCGGAAACCAATGTCCCCACTGTGTGGGTCCAGAACTGTGTGGGTCCAGAACTGGCTTCCACAGTCACTCATTGTTAAAATCGTGTTTATGGAAGACAATCTTACTCGGCTATGAGTGATCGCCGAAGAAGAAGAAGAAGAAGAAGGAAGAAGAGATGGGAAATGGTGCCTGCCACATAAAACAGTAGAGAATGTTTGGGCGGAATTCTACAATGTGGTTTCCTTTTCCTAGGGGTGTGAGTAAAAGAAAAATCTCAGACATGTTCTTAAAAAAAAAAAAAGTCTTCTGGAAAAACTCAGCTCTCTTTACAATAGGACTTTCCCTCTCTCCCTCTCTCTGGTATATTTTCCAGACAGGATTGCTGATTTTATCTGTGAAAATCTCGTTATTGCAGTTGCTTCCCTCTAAGAGTGCTTTATGGTGAATCTGACATGCTTGAGGTAGTATTAGGACCTCTTTGCACTGATGTGTTAGACCTCCAGGTAAATCCCTGATATGATCTCAAAGAAGTTTAACGCATCATTTGTTAAGGCTTCTTTACCTAATGAGAAAGTAGTTGATTGGTTCAGGGTTGCTATTGTGAATCGATAAACATTGGTAATTTGGCATTGGTTATATTCGCCTGCGCTCATTATACTGGCTCCCTCTGATTTCACTGTGAACTTACCCTGAATTCTGTTCTTTTTCCCCTTTTCCTTTTTTTGCATGTCAGATCGTATGCACAGCCATTCATTCTGAAGTGAAACAGAGGAAGAAGATTGAAGAGACCCTAGTTAACAAGGGGCACTTGCCTTCTTTTAAACTGCCTTCAGCTTTCGATTAACCCCATGAAGATGTAATCAGATCAGATCTTAAAACAATTTAAAGGTTTGTTATGTTGGTATAAATCAGTTTTCACCCCTTTGAAGAAAGTCTATGTTGATTGGAACTTTCTGGTTCAGAACAAAAAGGCAAGTAAGAGGTGAAGTGATCCAGGTTTATGACATTTTGCATTGAATAGAGAAAGCCAACAGATGGGTGTTTTTCTCACTCTCTCATAGTAATAGAACCTGGAGACACAAGACGGTAAATAGATGAACTGTAGCTCAGTGGCAGAGCATCTGCAGTCTGTGCAGAAGGTCCCAGGTTCAATCCCCAGCATCTCCTGATAGGACTGGGAATGTCCACTAGCAGAAATCCTGGAGAGCCACTGCCAGTCAGTGGAGACAACACTTAGCTAGATGGACCTGGCTCAGTAAAAGGCAGCTTCCTATGTTCCCAAGGTGGAAGAGATTCAGGACAGACAAAGGGGAGTACTTCTGCACATAGCACATAATTAATCCATGGAATTGACTACTTCAGGAAGTGGTGGCAGCCACCATCTTGGATGGCTTTAAAAGAGAATTAAACAAACACACAGAGGAAAGATTTAGCGGAGGTTACGAGTCATGATGACTGTACACACAGCTTCTAGGTTTCAGAGGCAGTATGCCCCTGAGGACCACGTGCTGAGTAACAGCAATGGAAGAGGAATAATGTCTCCATGCACTGATTGTAGGCTTCTCAGAAGCATCTGGCTGGCCAATGTACTACTGGATGGGATCTACCAAGGTAAGAGTCCTATTTTGCCCACTTTTGCATCTGGCACCACCCATAGATGACATGCAGCAATTTCCAGAACATAAGGTGACTCTCAGAATGAAAATAGTCCCCCCTCCCCTGTTTTAAAGGCTGACCTTGCAGGAAAATTCAGCAGGACTCATCACTTTAGAAGGGCTCCCACTGAACAGTCTGCCATACCTACACCTTTCATCCATTTTTGCTAACATAGATAGATAGATAGATAGATAGATAGATAGATAGATAGATAGATAGATGATGCCTGTAAAAATATACCGGTATATCAAACTTTGAAGATGACTAGCACAAAAAACCCTGGACCTATTTGTCTATAGCAGGCTTTAATCATTCATAATGGATGACTCATGATCCCTAGCATGAGTTTAGCCATTTTCCCCACAACAACCATAGAATGGGGTGCTGCTGCCAGTCATTGTAGACAATACTGAACTCAATAGACCAATGTGACATCTTCCTAGATTTTATTTCTGACCTTCATCCAATGCATGCAGGTCAGAGGGGTGGAGCTGCTCAGGGGTATGATGTTGGAGGCTGGCCAGGTGGTGTATTCCTGCCCCCTCTCTATATGTTAACTGAAATAGGCTTTTCTGGTCTTTTGATCCCTGCTTTTCCAACGTTTACACTGTAGTACCAATTCACAATAAGAGATGTACAGTAAGGAGTAAAAAGAAGAAAAGGAGAAGATGAATGCATGTCTAAGCATACACCCATAAAAAAAACCTAGTGAGAGAGAGACAGAAAATTAACTTCATTAATGTGTAAATCCCACAGAATTGCCCAAAGATTTTCTTTTTTATGTATGAGGCTCTTAATGAACATGATTGCCCATGGCAAGTTAAATATCAAATAATTCTTTAAAGTGCTAAGAGACATTTATAAGTGTGGTAATTGATATCTAACTAGCTAAAGCTCTCTTAATAAACGCCTAGACATTCTTTAAAATTTCAAAGTATTAATTATAGAGGCGCATTTGCTATGATTTATTGTGGTTGTGGCTCTGTAACTGTTTCTATTATAAGGCTATATATGTGTAATAATAACTGAAGAGTACTGATTCAGCTCGTGATGAAAGGGGATCTTCACAGAACACCAAAACAAAATATGCATGCATATGACAGAAGGAAATGAGATGCCAACAGATATCTGAACCAATGCAAACCACCAGTTCAGTGTCTTAATCATGAGAGAGAGAGAGAGAGAGAGAGAGAGAGAGAGAGAGAGAGAGAGAGAGAAGGAGGGGAAGGAGGAGGAGGAGGAGGAGAGGATTTGATATCCCACTTTATCACTACCCGAAGGAGCCTCAAAGCGGCTAACATTCTCCTTTCCCTTCCTCCCTCACAACAAGTGGGGCTGAGAGACTTCAAAGAAGTGTGACTAGCCCAAGGTCACCCAGCAGCTGCATGTGGAGGAGCGGAGACACGAACCCGGTTCACCAGATTACGAGTCTACTGCTCTTAACCACTACACCACACTGGAGAGAGAATCAGGGGTTGCATCAACCACAACATTTAGTTTGGACCCCAGTCTGACACTTTGAAAAAGATCTGATTTGGCTCAGACCACTTGGAAGGTTGCCTGCTTTGGCTCAGGACCAAATCAGAACCTCGATTCATTCAAAGGAGGGGTGTAGTTGGCTATAGATAGATAGTTATTTAAAGGGGCTGAAAGGGGGCAGGCATCCAGGGGGAAAAAACATCTATTGAACCCAATGTGTTTTGACTGTACTTGAGCTTGGCTTTATGCACTATTCCTGGAACATAACCTCTGCATACACTTAGAATTGCCTGTATTCAGGCCTTCTGCAAGGAGAAGCGGTTCTTGGTCAAAGCAACTGAAAGCAAAGTGGCCTTTCCCCCAAAGCTTTGGACTCAGTTTGAAACTTTAGAGGGTAGGATGGGTTCTGCCTGGCCCACTAAATACAATGGGATCCATTGAAAACACCAGGTGTGGGAGGGAGAGCTGGCACGTTGTTTTATGACTGGCAGCTTTAGCTTCCATTGAGGACTTTTCAAACAGTGCCTGGAGGTGGGCGGGGGGATTAAAGCAATATACAGTAAGCCCACAACTTACATGGGGTTACGTTCTGGGAACCTCAGCTAAAGCCAAAATTTTATATAATCAAAACCCACTGGGTTCAGCAGTAGGTGGCATTGCCACGGTCATTTCCCCCCAGAACCCTGCCTCCTTTCTACCCTGTTTTGTTTTATTTTATTTTAAATACATGTAACAGAAGTTAAATACATGTAAGTTGCAGGCTTACTGCATCAGCAGTTGTTCTCAGTCTCCACCCTTTGTGACCAGCTGAGTGACTTTGGTGATGACAGCAGCAGCGCTTCTTATCACCCTGCAGTAACTACATGGTGCTAAATTTTCAGAAGTGGCTTCTGCATCATGTGAAAGCTCAAATATAATGGAAAAATTAAAGTACATAAGCAAATATGGGGGAAACAAAATAAAGTGTCATGTGAATGCAGCCATCAAGTTTCTGCAGTTTGTTTCCAAAAGCAGCTTCAGAGCCACCAGTGACTGAGAGATTGTTCTGTCCAATGTGTCCATATCCTCATCAAACTCTCTACACACCTCCCCAACCAGCTCACTTGGTGTCAAGGTTGGTGGGCAAGGCAGGTGTTCCAAGGAAACCATGGCTAGGTCCTCCCACACCAGGCTGGGTTTCAAGAAAACATCTTCCTCCTCCTCTGCTGGACATGTAGTCATGAAAGCCATGTTGGGTGTCTATAGACCTTTCAGGTCAGAAGAGGAAGTGTGGTAGTAGGGGCTGGGGAACAGGATGCAGGCTGGGGAACAGGGCTTCCACTGAGCTTCTTGGCCCTGAAACAAAGAGTGAGGCACAGACAACCACAGGGACTGCCTCTGCCTGGTAAGGAAAAGTGTTGGTGGTGCTGTGAACAAAAGGGGTTTTATAGTCAGCACCAAGCTGTGTTAGGGATGGACAGATCAGTCTAAATTTGGCTTGTGCCAATTTCATGTGTGTTCAGTTGTAGATTGCATCAAATCTTTATTGTTACAGTCAATGACCAGGATTAAGGATGAGAGGCACATGGAACACATTATCTGTCAGGCTTCAGGGAATCCGATCCCTCCCAAGGTGGGCAGTCAAGAACTAGATAAACAAAAAGAGTTCTTACCAAGTCTTTTATTCAACAGTCACAGAGAGAGGATTAGAAAAGGTGCCTCTCTTGCAATAATGGCATTGCGCCAAGTAAAACCCCACCCTCTCTGTCTCTCCTATTATACATCATCCCTACATGGACTGATCTGTGCTTTCTGCCTCTGAGCTCTTTGCTCTCCTACTTTCCATGCCCGCTGGGTCCTGAGAGGGGGGATCTGGAATGCTTTCTAAAGAAACTGAGTCTGTCAGCTATCTCTCCCCTGGTGCTTCTTCTTCCTGCTCCTCTCCCAATATTTCCCAGCTTCTTCCCTCTGCAGCCTCTGAGCTATGACCTTCCGCAAACCACTGTTGTAAATCTATACTGTCTCCCTCCTCTCTAGAAGGTTCAGGCTGAGGAGGCAGTATCCACCATTCCTCCCCATATATTTTAAACGTTGCTGTATACGTATACATATGTGTACTATTGCTGTTATGTAAATTTTAATGTATTGTTTTTGTATTATTGATTTAATAAGCTGGTCTGTGACCGTAAGAATAAATTCATTCATTCACCATTCCTCCCCCTCCTCTGCCCAGTCCCTGACATTATTCAAGTGTGTATACAAAAGAAGAAAACCAAGTAAATAAAAGTAGCCCAGAGTAAAGTAAAACAGTAAATCTACTTGGAATGGCAAATCAATTAAAGCTGTTCCATCCATTTCAACAGTGCTGTGCAACATGATCTTCTCCGAAGTGGTCTGAGGCAAAGCAACCCACCATCTAAAGCACCAAAGCAGGGTTGTGTTTTTCCCCCATCTATGCACTCACCCATTTTTTTCTGATCTGGGAAGCACTTGCAGTGTTATTCCTCCCCTGCTGTCTGAAGTAGCACACTACAGCATGTGTTATTTGTAAGTACATTGTTTGGCACACATATTTGTTGAGATGTTCACAGGAAGGTAATGAATGGATGGACTTCCCAGTTTGCTTTCAGGGTTAGTAGAGAGTTTCAAATGGACATCTCTTGACCTGCCCCTTCTATTGAATATGTAGGTGGGGCAGCAGGTATATATATCAGAGTGCCTGTGCCTGCACAGAATAACTCAGTCATGATATTGGTAGAATCCACTGGGAAGTTCTGTGAACACACATCATTCCTTCAGGGCCTATGCCAAATTCTTGCTCAAGCCCATACCAAGCACAATGCTGCACAATTTGACACTTCATCCACATCAGCTTCAAAATTCACCTTCGCACTTTGAGTATTTGACATACATTGAGAAGTATTGGGCTCCATATTTGATGCTGCAAGCCCTTTGAAGTAGGACTGGGGTATTCATATAATAAATGAATAGCTAGCCTTATGCTAATCCAGCAGGGTCCTTTTCCTCCCTACTTTTTACTGGCATGCATCCTTTCTTTTTAGTTCACCTTGCCATATCTAATTGGATTACTGAACAGCTAGAGGTGAAGGCAGAAAGCACAAAAGTGCATCACAATGCTAGCTCATGTCACAACCTTGCTAGTGCCTTTTTTAAAAGGCTTTTGATTCCACTCTGCTGCTCTTCCCCACCCCGAAAGAGGTAATTGCATGACAATTAGATTAATATCTCTTACATACTTATTAAACTCAATAAGTGGTCCCATGCAAACAATTGATATTTAATTAACATTATCATCCTACTAAGTTTAAATTAAAAGTTCATTTAAAAACACCTCCCATGTTATTGCTCACATTAATGTGAGTTTGGTCTCTCCGCCACCCCCTCAAATGTGTTTCATGTTGTGCTATTTGTCAATTCAAGCTACGCAGATTGCTTTAGGCTAGTTCACATGCAGAGATTTGTTACCCGGCTGCCACTTCTGGGTAGGAAACCCATGCATGCATGCAGCATCATGTTGCAATGTGGTGGCATGAGGGGAGCCTATTTAATCATTAAAAAAACAAAGGCAGCTAATTGGGTCCTTAAGAAGAACTCCAGCTCCAACAGTTGAGCAAAACCTTTATTAGGACCAACCAAAAAGTCACAAAACCAGGGGCAGTCTTTTAATAAGCTGTAGTAAGCAATGTGCCTCAGGCAGTGCATGAGAAAGGACCAGAACAGCAATAGATTGTGCCCCCATCTGTTGCCCATTGGCTGGTCTGCTGTCAACACTACTGCAGCTAATAGCCATCCTGTCATCTGTGCACTGCAGCTGTGCAAGCTGCTGTAGCAGCTGCTGCTACTACTACTTCTCCTTCCCAGTGAAATAGCCAATGACACTTCAGCAGGGTTCTCTGGGCCCACCATTCCTCAGTGTAAGAAAGGGCTCCTTCCTTAAGTGAGGCATTGTGTTTCAGGTGGCCATGGAGAGCACATGCACTGTTTAAATTTTGCCACAACCGTTGTGGCAAAGTGGTGGTGGTGTAGACACTGTCCATGGCAACCTCAACTGGGGCTGTGCACAAAAACCCTGACTGGCTCCATGGTCTTGATCCCAGGGACCCCTGTCAGGGCCAACCAACAGTTGGCCAACATGCCCTACCAAATTAGTTTGGGGCACGTTTTCCTTTTAAAAATAAATAAATCCTAAACATATGACCTGGATGGTGTGGGAGAAACTGCATCTCCTCCCCTGCCCACATTCAATTCTGAGGGTTGATTCTGTGCAAGCAGATTCTCAGCAGGGAAACCTGTTGCAAAGGAGCACCTTACCATGCAGGATCCATGTCTCCATTGCACAGCTATTACACAGAGGCATCAATCCTGCGGGCTGCTACTTCAGGGTCAGGGCATGAGGCAGGCAGCAGAGTCAGGCAGCTCATAACTTCTTCCAAGAAGACACAGTTGGCAGTCAGGAAGGTCTTGGCAGTGTTTTCCTGCCTGATGTCTGACTCTCTTTTCTGCCTGATGCTCCGCTCCCAACAGTTCCAGATTGCCCTGGGCCATCCTAGCTGACCTGCAGCAATATGTGGCTGTCTCAGCCTGACTTGGCCAACACCCAAATTCCTCCAAATAGGTCTAATTTTGCCTGGGTCTTGGGTAGAATTCAGTGCACAGCCCTAACCGTAAGTACAATGCCTCACTCTGGCTCCCTGCTCATCTCCAACAGCTTATGGGGAAAACTAAACTTGGAGACAAAAGATGTGATGAAGTTTCCCTCCACCTTAAGAGATTGAGTGTGAGCTGCAATGTGTATCTGCATAGAGGACCCCAGAGATCTTTTGCATTGTGCAAGCCTTACACCCAAAAATTCACACACACACACACACCATAACAGGCATTTTGCTAGTATTAAATAACAATAGGTTATTACTTTTAATTGCAGATAGGATGTAGCTTAATACCCAGGAGGCTAATTTGTTTATATTAGCTGGATGGGTCAACTGCTTCAAACACACAGACTGCAGAACTACTAGTAGATTGCATTACACCATTTAAATAAATAGTAGCAATTTGTCAATGTCATCTTAGCTTCAATATTTTACTTTTCATTTCCAGGAAACAGTACTCCCAATTAAGATGACCTCTCTTTTCTTTCCCCAAATCTTGTTAGTGGTAGATGATTCTCTATGGTCATTTGGTTCATAAATAGAACAGCAAGCTCTTTTCAAAGAATGATTGTCAAAATTTCAAGTCAAATCAGCCTTATTGTCACATACAGGGAACTTCACATATATAGTAATGTTTTTGCTTTGTTTAGGGGAGAAGTCAGGAATAGATTAACGTTCACAACAAAGATGTAGCAGGTTTCAGGCTTATGCAACAAGATTTGGCCAAGTATACCTTGGGTATACTTAGCATGCCAAAATGCCTGTTGGATCCCACTGAGCACTGGAATAGCAAGAATCATGTATAAGGATAATATAGGAGAGATTGGGAGGGGGGGTGTTATATAGCCACAATTTACAGGTACATAAGAACATCTCGGGCCAGTAAAGCGAGATGAGCGCCGCAACCCCAGAGTCGTCCGTGATGGGACCTAACGGTCAGGGGTCCCTTTACCTTTACCTTTAAGAACATGAAATGCCTGCTGGATCAGGCAACTGGCTCATGTAGTCTTCTTTGGCAATCACTTGTAGCTGAGTAAGATTGTCTTCCATGAATATGGTCTTAACAGTGTGTCCGTTTGTGACTGTGGAGGCACCAGTTTGGCTGCAGCAGTTGCCAGAAGAAGGTGTACAATAAGCTATCCAACCATCTTATGGACTCCTCTTTCTTTCTTTCTTTCTTTCTTTCTCTCTCTCTCTCTCTCTCTCTCTCTCTCTCTCTCTGTCTCTGCATAAAATGTAACAACTGCTCAAAATGGCTATGCACATTATTCCTGAGTCAAATTTTTCTGCAGGCATCAGAAGCAAGTGCCCTACACTAATGGAATTATGAGGTCCTTAAGCTCAGTAGCCTGTCTTTGCTATTGATCTAAAGTCTCTAAAGACCATCATTTGAACTTTAATAGAATTGTATTTTCCTTCTCCTATTATTGCAATTTTTCTTTCAATAGATAAGTGGTTCTGATTTCCATCTTTGGCTGGGAAGTACTAATCCAAGAAAGAAAATTAAAGGGTAAAGGAACTGTAAAAACTGTCTGGTGAATGGAGGTCACAATGGTTATGTGTATATTAAAAAATCAAGGTGGAA
Source organism: Darevskia mixta (assembly GCA_034641385.1). NCBI lineage: Eukaryota > Metazoa > Chordata > Lepidosauria > Squamata > Lacertidae > Darevskia > Darevskia mixta. Next base: position 5,364,985 of record JAWWNH010000061.1, on the reverse strand, counting down.
AAGGTGGGCATCTTTGTACTTAAGTCCCTACGGAGGGAAGAGGGAATATGTCAATTTCTATTTCTCTCTGTTTTTCATTTTTTTCAATCTTCAGTTCTCCACATTTCCACATCAGTCTGCAATTTTATTCATTCATTCGTTTCTTTGTTTATTATATTTGTTAGTCACTTTTATCACAAAGTGACTCAAAGTAACTTAACATTAAAACTAATTAAGAACATGCAATTTTAAAAAATCTAAAAACACAGCTATAAAGATAAAAGAGGTTGCAATGCCACCCTTCAAATTATGGGCCAAAAGGCCAAGTAAAGATAGAAGTCCTTGCCTGGTACCTTAAAGTAGATAAAGAGCACCAGTCATGTCTCCCTGAGGAGAGGATTTTGTAAGTGAGAGGGGAGAACCACTGGGATTTTTTTTTAAAAAAAGAAGTCCTCATAAAAACCAGCATTTTAGTGTATTCTTTTTCCAATATACACAATTCCGTATGCAATTTTGCCTAGTGTCAGATCTACCAAGAAGTGGGAGAGCCTGGCTGAGAGAACTTGCTGTGTAAACAAGCCATCCAGGCCTTCTCCCACCCCTCCAGACCTGATGGCCTATCCTGCCCCCTCCACGCCTACCAGGACCTGCAAACAGCCACTCTTGGCCTTACAAGCTCCCTCTGCACCCTCCCAACTTTCCCCACCAAACCAAAAATCAAAAAGTGGTGTGAGTGGGTTGTAATCTCCTCACCACAGTGAGGGTCTTCTCTTCCCTCTTCCTCAACCAACTTCAAAGGGAGGAGGAGGAGGACAAGGGAGAAAGCTGCCCCTTTTATTGTCCTCTCCCCCAAGTGCTGGAAATGCCCGCAGTCAGGAAAGGAAGTGACTTCTTGTCCCACTTCTGCTCTGCCCATGGCCCATCTGGACCACAAGGAGTGATATTCCTAAAATTTTCTACTCTACATTCAAGTCAGCTACATTTTCTTCCTGTATGTTCCAGTCAGCTGAAGGATTCTTCTCTCTGTGGCATGCTCTGCTCTGTGCTGAACTGCAACCCAAAACTTTCTGGCAGGCAAACTGGGCTAGCTGCAAGGTGGGGAGGAGCTGGCTTCTTTGCCTCTTTCTACTTTCCTGTATTAGAAACTCTCCCTCATTTTTGGTCTGGATCTCCTCACCTGCCAATGAGGTGACATTCTCATTAACTTCTCCCTTGGCCTCCCTGCAGAGCATCATCTGCCTGGTGTCCAGTGGCATTTCCTCAGTTTCTGGGAAACCTACAGCTTCCTCAAAGGCAAAAGGCCCACCAAGCAAAGACCTGATGATCCCACCTCTCTCCCTCTTCCTGCTTCTGTAGGAAACACTGTCCAAGGTCACTGCCTGAACACAGGTTTTTGAGTGATGTTCTTGAACCCAGTCCTGCATTTTCTCTAGCAGGATGATCAGCAACTGCTGCAGGATCAAATGCTCTACAATCTGCTCCTTGGTACAGCTTTCTGGCTCAGGTCAGCAATGGTAGAGGCCCCCGCAGTCAAGCACAGACCTTACAACAGGCCTTGGCCTCCTGGTAGCAGAAATGCCTGAAGTTTTATTCAATTTACCTCATTCATGGTGCTAGTTATCGGACCCAGAAACATTGCTTTCCTTATTACAGTGTTTAAGACTTATGGAAAAGCAAGGAGCCAAGGGTGAAGGAGGGCCCTGCAAAACGAATCAGGCTGTGTTCATGACAGAATGCAATTTATTTTAAAAACACATAAGCAAATCAGCTCTCGTACAGTAGCAGTACAGTACATAACTCATGTTTATCATGTTCAGGAGACTAATTTGGGAGCTGTTATTTGCAGGGTTGACATGATGAATTATTTCTCTGACCTGTGACTAGATAAGGGCTAGATTAGGGGCATTGGGGTACTTCCAGAAATGACAGCAGCATGATCACATCTGAGTGTTCCCAAACTCCTACAAAGCAGAGTAGAAGAGGGAAGACTGAAAGTGTCCCGTGGGTAGGCAGGAGACTTCTCCTCCCTTTCCTTGTTTCCTCAAAAATAGTTCCCTGGAACTGATGAGAACTGCTGTAACTGACCCTCCTTGACACACACACCCCATTTTTGTCTCCACCCTGCAGAACATTTCCAATCAGAAGAAGGGTGAGTGCCGCCATCAATACCCCAATGGGACACAGCACACACGCCCTTCACCACCCTGAGAAAACCCCTTAATCCTGATTTTATTTTATTCTTTGGTAGATTTACAAAAAAGAAAAACACACACCAATAAATACATTTTAGAAAGGGGCAAGATTAGATGTGGATGCACAAAGCATATTATTATTATTATTATTATTATTATTATTATTATTATTAAAGACTCCTTGTGCTCTGCTCTGCGTCTCCTTTCTTCCTGCCCAGGGCGGTCCTGCCCTCTGCCTGCACATCAGAGCCAGTGTGTCATATGAGCTTGGGCCTCGGTGGTGGTGGTCCCTCTTCCTTCCCGCGCACTCTCCAACAGCTGCTACAAGCTGCTCAAGGGAGGAGGCTGTCAGCAATGGCCATGCAGAGGCCATGGAGAGGCAATAGGATGCTGCCTCGCAGCCACCATTGCCACCTCTGCAGTCACTCAGGACAAGTGCCGGCTCATCCTCCTCCCTGAGCTCGGCATTGGTGGCAGAAATAGGGACATTCCAGGATCAAATCAGAAGCTGGGGTGGCTTTCATAATTCTAGGATTGTCCCTGATTTTGTGTTGTAAGTAGCCCTCATGCTTGTGTTTACCATTGCAAAACCATCCTTTTGGACACTGTCCACTGAATATTATAAATATACAGTCAATTTCTCATTAGAGGCAAAGTCTGGCCTTCTTGGTGTGACTCTTACAATTGATCATTATCATCCAAAATAAATAAAATGAGAGGGACTTCAAACGCTGTCGCAGAAAGTCTTCGGTGTGTCTAACAGGCCTTTGCTATTGTAGCGAAATGACTAGGCCCATTAGGTTTCCCCTGAAAGGACGTGGGGGAATCTATTCATTGTGTATAAAACCTTTTGCACTTTGACATAAAGTTCTTTCAGCAAAACCTTTCCTTTCTTGCTTTTTTCCTTCCCCTGATTGAAGCAAAACTTAAACCATATTCCGTTTCACAAAAGCAAAATGTGCTGAACATGTGCCTTTGGCCGGGGGGGCGGGGGGGGAGGACGAAGCATGTGTGACGACCTCCTCGACAAGAAGATTCTTTCTAAGCAAAATCTCCTGGGAAGGACCATTACTCCAAAAGCTGAGGAGCACAGGAAAAGGGTGAAGCGGCATTAGATCAAGCATCAGCAAACTGGAGAGTCCAGGCTGTGGAATAAGTGATATTTAATATGTGCGCTCTGAGGCTCCCATTGAGTGCCCTGTTAGGTAACCCGGATCAGGATGCTTGTTTAGTGGATAAAAGTGTAACCTTAGAAATTGGCAGGAACTCTGTTCCTCTGTGCCTGGCCACCTGTATGCTCAGCCAGAGATGGTAAAGAATCTCAGACAAGCACACTTTAAAATAAAATAAAAGTTTGTTCTCTTTCACTTCCTTAAAACTGCCAGGTTCAAAGGAACCATTTGTGTTTAAAAAAAAATGAAGAAAAAAACCCCAGTCTTCTTAGTTCCAAGATGAATTTATTAAGCTCACTGATAAAGCTCATACTTTGTCTTCCTATTACTGAAATAACATCTTGGTTCTTCTTTTTCCCTCCCTCACTTCTCTTGGCTGTGAAAACAAAGCTAAACAGAAAGGGATTGAGGCATTTTATTTTTCAAGAAAGGCATGGCCCAGCAATAAGTCCTTGTATCAACAAAAGTGTTTGGTTGCCATATACTTCTGCTATCAATAATAATAGAATACGTCTGGAGATAAAAAAAAGGAACAAGAAATCACCCCTAACGGCCCAGATAGTATATTAATATAAAGCATTAACACTTCAGTCACCGAAAACAGGACTTGATAGGAGAGATTGAACTGAACAGAAGAATATAACATCTTCCAAGATCTCATTACGCTCATGCCCATCTGGGGTCCAGAATAATGAAAGAATGGCATGAATTTATGGCCCCATAGATTCAGCATTAGCCCCTTGGATATTGTGTTGGATTAGCAGATTTATGGCTAATCCAAACACTATGGGCAAAATGATGTCTTTTTACATCCTCGCTGCAGATATCTGAAAAGCAGCAATAAGTTAAAGGGCTGGAGAGTTGACAGATACTCAGGCATTTGGCCAAACAGGGTGACATTCTGCCACCTTCCAAAAACAACAATTCATTTCTGGCAGCACGAACCCCACACTTCCAGATATGAAGAAAAGGGATGGAGGAAGAATTCATTTTAAAAATGGATTTATGTATAAAAGTTGGTGGTTCCAACCCGATCTATCTTTGCCAAATTTGACTGCCTCTTGATCACTCTCTTATGTCTGTTTTTAATGCCACCAGCAAATGTGTGTGAATAATCTCAACATCGAGATCTAGACCCTACTGGAGAGTCTAGAGTTTTTGTTTGTTTGTTTGTTTTTGTTTTAAGTAATAAGAAGCGAGGGTCCTGTAGAGTTGAAGAAACATAAACATAAAGAAACCTCAAATGCCAACTGTTTGTAAAAGATGTTGGCCCAGTATGACCTTGGAAGATATATCACTGGAAGAAGCAGCATAGAAAGTTTAGAATGGGTGCATTTGGCTCCTTTTTAAGATGGTTAGCTGTGCTATTGTACAGAGGATATCACTCTATTTGAAGGAATCCTCAATTTGATAGCCTGTCTAGGGCAAGTCTAGTTTAATTTTAAAGACCCCTAAGATGGGACGCGGGTGGCGCTGTGGGTTAAACCACAGAGCCTAGGGCTTGCCGATCAGAAGGTTGGAGGTTCAAATCCCCACGACAGGGTGAGCTCCCATTTCTCGGTCCCTGCTCCTGCCAACCTAGCAGTTTGAAAGCATGTCAAAGTGCAAGTAGACAAATAGGTACCGCTGCAGCAGGAAGGTAAACGGCGTTTCCGTGCGCTGCTCTGGTTTGCCAGAAGCGGCTTAGTCATGCTGGCCACATGACCCAGAAGCTGTACGCCGGCTCCCTTGGCCAGTAAAGTGAGATGAGCACCGCAACCCCAGCCGTCTGCAACTGGACCTAATGGTCACGGGTTCCTTTACCTTTACCTTTAAGAAGGGAGAGCAGGGGTCTTGACATTCTCCATCAACTGTTAGCCCAAACTGAGCAAGCACACAGACCTGGTCACAATCTTCCCATTCTCGCTATTTAAATCATCGTAATTTAGTAGGTGAGGCCTGCATACCATCTCTGAACTTATATTTTAAACTATTTTAGTTGTGATTAGTTGGTCTGCAAGACTGGAATCTGGATTAAGATTTATTTATTTTATTTATTTTAATGGTTCTTACCTGAGCTCACTTACATGATGCCTCCTGAAAACTGAAGCAGAAATACATAACAGATTGCTATGAGTCAGTATCTGGAATGAGGCTGGCGAAGGCGGCTGTTAATCAAGGACAGCAAGTCATGGAAAATCGGGTCCTCCCTTAAAGAGGGCACGTATTGCGGTGAGACCTGGAAACCAACACCCTGTGTTGTGGGTGGGTACGATTGGTCAGCCACAACACCCGATTAGAAGGTCCCTCGATGCTGGGTTCAATCTGGCCAATGGGGCGCAGTCTAATGTATCAAGGGACCTATATATGCCCATGCACATGTCCCAGAGCTTCCTCTTTCGGTGCATGCATTCGGAACACCAACTGTTCCTGGCTTGAGCCTGCGGACCCGCATGCAGGAGGACTTGGAAGAGTTGAAGGCAGCTCTTCCTGGACTCAAGATTTTTTGGTCGCTGCTATTGCTGCGATGTGCGTGGCAAGGAATCCGATGCCCAGCTGCCACCAAGAGGGCCAGGAGGCGTGTCTAGAGCGCAGCGGCCAAGAAGGTTCTGGCCTTGGGTGGGACGGTGATCCGTCACCTGGGCATTACCTTCCGTGATGTGTCCCTTTACAGGCTTGATGGGGGGCTGTGATTGGGAATGACTTGTGGCTGACCGCCATGTCAGTGGGGTTAAGGGATTCGTTACAGGTTTGAGTGGTTGGCAGCGAGCATGGGTGCTCGTGTGGCAGATAGGCTCTGGTTCAGGTGATAGGGATGGGAGAACGCTCTCACCATCCCTATGTGAAGGGTATTCCGTTAAAGGAATCCAGGGACTCGATGGTTTGGTCAACCCCTGAGAGGGGGTTGTGCCCGTGCCTGAGTCCAGGGGGACATTTGGGTGGTGGAGAGAACCTGCTCCCGGCTTTCCGCTTATCCAAGTGTTCACCCTTGGCTGACCTATGCTGGAACCCTATGCAACCATTCACTTGCTGTAATCAGTAAAGTTGTGGCCTAAATTCTGCCAAAAACCAAACCTGAGTCATGTGTGAATTCTTTAGGGGGAGGTTTCTGGGTCTGAACACACAAATATTTCTTCTGTTATTAGCCCTGCTCCTCTGCTTGTCGAATCTGCGACTGAAGTTTCAGAGGATGCCTTTCCTTTTGTAGAAGGCCTAGCCAAACACCTTTTCTTTTAATGTTTGCCTAACTGGTCAGCCATCCTGAATATGTCAGGGATTGGCACGTTGGATTCTTAGCAGTCTCAATTGCTAGCTCCTTTTCTGTGGTGGCTCCCTGTTTGTGGAATGTTCATCCCAGAGAGGCTTGCCTGGCACCATCATTACATATCTTTAGGCGCTAGGAAAAACATTTTCTTTACCCAGGCCTTTGGCCATTAAACAATTTCTGGCCTTTTTTCTGTGATTTTATTTTTTTATTGTTATGCTTTGTAAATTATGTTTTTAATGTTGTATGCTACTCTTTATCTTCTGATAAAGGGTGGTATATAAATTGGATAAATAATAATTATAATTTCTAAATGTGCAAATAAATTAGCAGTTGCAGTGTTTATGCAAATCTGTGCCCTCTTTTGTCCTCTCTTCTTAAGCAAGGCATTTTTTCTTTGGCAGCAATAGATTACCCTACCTATTCCTTTATCCGTTGCTTTGAAGGGCCAGATCAAGTACTGTTTGCAAATAAGAAAGACATCAAACAAATTAAAAAGAGGAGCAGAAATCTCACCAAACTTTCCTACTTAGCTGGAAAAGAAAATACTGACCTAGGGATAACTAGAGCTTCAGTGACTCAATCCAGTCTTCAGGGGCTCATCATAATGATCCTTCATCATTAGCTAAAATCCATGGATACTCTTTGTAAGGCATGTGAGCATTCTCTAAGTCACAGCTATGCTCCCAAACAGCAATACAATAGTTTATTCTAACAATCATGTTGGATTGTACCCAATGCATTGTACCCAAAACATTGTACCCAATGTACAATCATGCATTATGAATTGTACCCAATGCTAGTCCTACTCAGAGTAACCTATTGAAATCAATGAACATATCTAACTTAAGTCCATAAATTTTAAACTGGATTACTCCTAATAAAGCTTTGTTGGATACAACCCTATGTGTTTCTTCTAGGCTGTTTTCACTGCCACTACAGTGAAGAGCAAACATCTAGTAACAATACAAAGACTGAAATTACCTCGTTGGGTAGATGGATTCAACCAGATTGTAATGCACAACAGTACTGCAAATTAAGCACAATTTCCCCCAGAAGTTCTTCTCTGGGTTGTAATGTTAAAGGAGATTCTGTTAGGCATTGATTTTGGATGAAACTCCCAAAGACTGCTGAAAATAATCTGACCCTGTTGTTATATCAATATCTTCTGTATTTGTGTCAGATTCAGATTTTTTTTATTTGTTTATACTCATGAGACCATTACAAAACAAAGCTTTAACCAAATGAATGTAACACTAGACAACATCAATAGAAGTTTGGGTCAATTCTATTGATTGCTTGTTGTAAGAAAAAGTGTGATTGTTGTCCCTCATCCAGATCTAATATACTTGTTTCCCATGGCTGGTGTTCTAGAGTGGAGCAGATGAAACTATACTATAATTTAAAAGGAGCAATATACGGTAGTAATGCTCATATATACAACACATCCCATTATGTCCAACTTCATCAACATGGTGCCCTCCAGATTTGTTGGGCCACAGCTCCCATCAGCCCAGCCAACAAAGCTATTGTGACTAGGGCTCATGGGAGTTGTAGTCCAAAACCTCTGGAGGGCACAGTGAAGGCTGGTGGAGGTTCTTTGGAAGACAGAACACTTTGGAAATCAGTAAGATTCACCCACCCAAATTCTTGATACCACAGCCAGTATCAAGCTGATTCCACAATAGGTACTGGATTCTTGCCCAACACTATTCCTGTTTCCTTCCTTGCATCCACATATACCAATATTTTAGAGGATGTAAGCAACTGCTATTAGAGAAGATGGATCTTAAATATATTTGACTGTGAATTGTAGTTAGAAGTTACAATCCATAAGAAAAAATAAGTAGCCTGCTGGATCAGACTAAAGACCTATCTTGTTCTGCAAACTGTGGCCATCCAGATGAGATTCCTACAAGGACAATAGCCCTCTTTCTTTGTTGTTCCACAGTGACTGTGGTCAGAGGCATGCTGGCTCTGATCTTGGAGTTAGTACATAACCATCATGATTAGCAGCATTGGTAGCCATTTACTCCAATAATTTGTCTAATCCCATTTTAATGCCATTCAGTTTGGTGGCCATCACAGCATCTTGTGGGGCAAATTCCACACAATTCGCTGTGTGAATAAGTTCTTTCTTTTTGTCTGTCCTGAACCTTCCAACTTTCAGCTTCATTGGAGGAAAAACACATCTCTCTGTCCACATTTTCCACACCGTATGTCATTTAAGACACCTCTGTCGGGTCCTGTCCAACTCACCTATTTTCTTCTGCCCATACTTAGGATTAGCCCATCAACATTTCATCATAGCTCTACTCAAAATGCCCAAGACCAATAGTGGACTGTGTTGTGGGGCTGAGCTGTATGGCTGTCCTCCAGGTCAGTGCATCTTACCTGGATGATGGGGGTGGGAAAGGGCAGCAGTGAGATTAAAGTTATCAAGGTGTCCCACATGCAAATGGTCTGGGTTCCTGTGGAGATGAAGTAGTCAAAACTTTGGGTCGTGTCTTCTTAGAATGTAATCTTCATTGCAGGTGCTGCAGATGATGACATCCGGTTTTGCAGCTATGGGTGCACCATTGCGTTTCTTGTCTCTGCTCCTCCCAGCAGTCATTCCTCCTCTGGTCACTGCTGCGGATACAAAACCTGACTGTCTCCAGGCACTTCAATCGTCTGCAAGGGATTATGAATAAATTAATAACAGACAGTGGCTAAATTCCTCTTCTCCAATTGAAGGTCTCGTAAGATGATATCCTCGTTTTAATTGCAATTTATATCTTCATGTTTTGGGTTTTTTGGTATTTTTTGTTCTGTGAACCACCCTGAGGCCTTAGGGTATAGGGCATAATAATAATAATAATAATAATAATAATAATAATAATAATAATATAGTATTCTAAATATGTCTATGTTGTATCCTTTGTATCGTACTGTATTTGAAATAAGTGCATGTTTTAATGCTCATTTTTTTATTCTTTGTTTGGTCTGTTTTTGTGGGTCTGTTACCATATCATAGACGAAGGGATAGCTCAGTCAGTAGAGCATGAGACTGTTAATCTTAGGGTTGTAGGTTGAAGCCTCATGTTGAGCAAAAAATTCCTGCATTCCAGGGGGTTGGACTAGATGGCCGTCTACAATTCTTTGATTCTATTAATGATCACAGCAGTATGGTTGGGGCTGCACAGATGTACTGGTGGAAGTGCTGCATTGACTCCACCCATATGGCCTCAAACTTGCTGAAACCTAGCCCATCGTGTCTTTCTTCTTTCTGTCTGTCTTTCTGTCTTTCTACCATTTCTATACCACTTAATACAGTATATAAGACTATCCTTATGCGAAGTACAGCAAACTTAAAACAACAACAAATGTTACAGAAATACACCAATTAATACAGAAATACACCAACAAGCCAATTAAAACAAATTCCTAATAAATGCATACTGACATAAATTCCTTCTTCTTCTGACACACCTCTTCACTCGGCACCTCACAGCCTGCTGGCTCTCATCATGGACTTCACCCATCCACCCTGACTCTCATCCAGGACTCATACAAACGCACAGCTCACTCACAAAGTCTCATAAGGAAGAGGGTTCCTGGAACATGCTAGCATCACCCATCTCTCACTCCAGAGCTTACGATGAGATGGAGCTTCCTTAGGCTGCTCCAGTTGAGCCCTCAGTGAGCTTTGCCACATACACCCAGTTCCAGACAACAGATTTGGTTTGATGAATTTCCCAGGGTGTATCAAGGATGGAAAATAGGACACCCCTCCATTCACAGTTTTCTTTCTCTGGCCTCTGCACACCTCTCCTCCTGCAGCTACCAGTTCTGCCCTACTACACAGGCTGTTATCGCTCATGACTTGGTTGGATCTTGTTCCCTTGTTTCACCACTGCAACATAGGAATTTGTCCACAAGCATAGTTTTTTAAACAACAACAACCCCACCACCTTTTAAATATTCATTTTAATTCAGCAAAAAGATCTGGCAAAACCTACCTATTCTGGCATACGAATTAGGCCACCTACTGCTTAATGCCTCATATGAGCCTCAGCCACTCTCCATATTATGGAACTACATAGGAATGAGTCTCCAGAAACTGAAAAGGAGGAAATAAACACCCATCTTTATTTTCGAATTAGGTTGTTTGGATTCTTGCCTGCGAGAAATGCATACGGCCATCAGTGGAAACCCTGTAGCTTCAAAACAACTTCAGCAACACAGTTAGGGCCAGGGAATTTTTATACCGATTGCCAAACAGCCCTTTACGTCTCCCTATTCTAAGCTCTGAGCATTTAGAAACACTGTTTCATGAAGAGCCAGCATTTGGGGGCATAGACAGTTTGGCAAGAATCACAAATGCCTTCATTAACTCTTGAGAATAAGCGAAGAGGTATTTTCTGAACCCAGAATAAACTGTAAAGAAATGAAAATGCTAAAGAGTTTTGTAGCACCTGATTAACAGCTTTGTTGTGGCGTAAATGCCAACACCATCTTTATCAGATGCATGGCATGGATACTTAAGCAGGTACATATGTGTGTAAGAGGACAGAGAGATGAAAAATGAATTATACCAAAAAAACACTGGAACCCCCTCCATATATTATTTTTTGGCACTTTCTGTCCTGATCCCATCCAGGCATTATGCTTCCCCTCTAGCCTATACCTGATGTCAATAATGGGTGTGTTGACCAGGGAAGGGGAAGAAATTTGGTTTGGTTTGCATTCTAATGTGAACCTACCTAATTTTCACTTCCCAGAACAATGTGTAAACCAGAACACAGTTATCTATTTAAATTCGCACTTCTCTGAATTTTGCATCACAGTTCTCTAGCCGGATACAAAAATGCACATATTAAGGGAAAATGTGCATTAAGAAATGCACATTAGCAAATGGAACATGCAAAAATGCATCATATGAGGGGAAATTGCATGCAGAAATGTGTGCATTAGGCAAGATAGCAAAAAAGAAGAAGAATTGTGTATCAGGAGAAATGCCCACTAAAATGCTGACACATTTACATAAAGACTTTAAAAAAAAAAAAAGTTTGCAGACTGATGCAGAAATGTGGGTAACTGTATTTAAGATTATAAAAATGAGAAACTGAGAAAAGCCAACATTGCCAGATTTGTCTATCCCTAATTCACATAATAATGCCTCAATGAATATGTGAGGGGGAATAGAACAATGCCTCCTGCAAGCTACATCCCCTGTATGCCTCCATATGTACATGCACATGTCCGTGCCACCCACCAGCCACTAGTCCCACTTTCAGTTTTAGTGTGAAGGGGCTCTACATACGAACAGATAGATGCACACAGGGGCTTCTCCGTGGAAGCAGAAACTCTGGCTATTCAAGAGTTCCCACTGGTGCAGAGGAGCAAACATGAGTATACGCTACATGGGTATATACTGTATAGTCCTCGACATTGCATGACCAGGCGCGACAGCCCCAGCCCACAGGGAACGTGGGGAAGGAAATAAAGACTCTGACAACAATATGGAATTAAAATTAGGCCACAACTTTATTAAACTTCCGAATGTAATAAGACCTTGGCTTAGGCCTTGGGCATGTATCCCTCCCAGCTGGGGAACTGGGGTACATCAGGGTAAGTGTAGGCAGGCAGTCGAGCCCATATCCCCACATGCAGGGTAGTTCACTGGGGTGAGTCACCACTTCACACACACACACCATTTTAGGGAAGAAAAGACTAAAGGATTCCACCCAAGGCCATAACCACCAAAGTTGTGACAAATGGCTATGGGGAAGACAAAGTATGCCAATGCAAGAAAAATTCTTCCCAGTCCTTCAACAGCAAACAGTCAAAGACCATAGCAGCACCCACTAAACAGGAAGAAAAAGTTAACCTGTAAACAAGAAACATTAACAGAGGGGGGGGTAGGGAGGGTGAATCTCCAGAGCTGTCTGCCTGGCTAATACCTGCTCCTCCCCTTATTTATAATGGGTCTGGCCCCACTTCCCAGGAAACAAAACTTAAAGCTGAGGCTGGGCGTGAACCTCTGAATAATACACTGAGAAGCAAGCCAGCCCCCTTCTACTAGCATGTTCCCTGGGAACTGTAGCACCGCACGCGATCCTGCAAAAGGCACCCACAATATAGTGTGAGTGCTCATTAACGCTACATGTGCAGTTACTAAAGGACATGGCCAGCATGCACACCAGAACACAGAGGGGTGTCCCCTCACATGTTCAGCAAGGATGTATTTCATGGACACCTCTGCTGTGAGGCCAAGGCTAATAAGCAAGATGAGAGACATCTTTAGAAATTGTCTGTATGTGTAGTTTGCAAAAGCTTCTGTCAGAATTGTTTCAACTAATTTTAATATTGCCTTCCTCCCTCTCTCATAGGCCTAGAACTATGAAAATGTTGGAAGATTCAAAGAGAAGACGGTACTTCTTCACCCAGGACATAGTTAAACTATGGAATTTGCTCTCGCAAGATGTAGTAATAGCCACTAATTTGGATGGCTTTAAAAGAAAATTTGAGAAATTCATTGCAGGGGGTTGGGCTAGATGACCCTTGTGGTCCCTTCCAGCTTTACAGTTCTATTATTCTTTTCTCATTCTTCCACCCCACCTTCTGAAAAGGAAAGAAAAAGGGAAAGGGAAAAAAATTAAATTAATTATTGGAATTCCTCCACTTGCATGCATATTTCAATATCAATTGCCCCAGATACACAAAAGGCAAATGATGAACCCAGTACAGCTTCCCTATTTGAGAATGCTCCAGCCTTACCTTTCCTGGATAACACAGGGGGCACCCAAATGAACCAGCTAGTTATACATGCACACAAAGTCGCTGGCTGAAAGTAATTCTGTATTCAGTTTTAATAGAGCTGAATCTCCTGCTGAGATTTCAATATCTGACAGCCTTGCTTTTTGTGCCCCAAATGCCCAACCTCCCCCACCCTCAATGTTTGACCTTGGGTATGATTATATTCTTGTACATATCTCATGCAATGGGAAACCATTTGCCTGTATCACTCATCTCTCTCTCTCTCTCTCTCTCTCTCTCTCTCTCTCTCTCTCTCTCTCTCTCTCTCTCTCGAGCTCCTTCCCTCCCTCCCTCTCTCTCTCTCTGTCAATCCTGTGCAACTGAGATGGTCTGGTGCACTGAACAACAGTTAAAATTAACAATGAAAGGTGTTCCTTTCCTCTTTTTCTTGAATACTGCGAAAAGAGGTGGGGAGAAAGTATGAGCCAAAATTGCCTGCATTTTTAAACTATTATTTAACTGTGGATTTCGTTGTACTCCTATTTTAAAAGCTCTAATCTCTGTATGCATGCCTTCCAACATTTCTCCGATGAAAATAGGGTTGTCCCATTCCATAATGATAATTTTACTATTTATACCCCACACATTTTACTGGGTTGTGCCCAGCCACTCTGGGTGGCTTGCAACATATATAAAAATATTAAACATTTAAGAAAAACCCTTCCCTATACCGGATTGCCTTTAGACTGCTCAGGGGTCGGATAACTCCATAACCTCCAACATTTCTCCAACGGAAATAGAGACATCCTAAGGAAAAGTGCTTATTTAACTTATATGCAGAATTCATCATGCGAAAGGCGGGACTGGATGAATCCCAAACCGGAATTAAGATTGCCGGAAGAAATATCAACAACCTCAGATATGCTGATGATACAACCTTGATGGCAGAAAGTGAGGAGGAATTAAAGAACCTTTTAATGAGGGTGAAAGAGGAGAGCGCAAAATATGGTCTGAAGCTCAACATCAAAAAAACTAAGATCATGGCCACTGGTCCCATCACCTCCTGGCAAATAGAAGGGGAAGAAATGGAGGCAGTGAGAGATTTCACTTTCTTGGGTTCCATGATCACTGCAGATGGTGACAGCACTCACGAAATTAGAAGACGCCTGCTTCTTGGGAGAAAAGCAATGACAAACCTAGACAGCATCTTAAAAAGCAAAGACATCACCTTGCCAACAAAGGTCCGTATAGTTAAAGCTATGGTTTTCCCAGTAGTAATGTACGGAAGTGAGAGCTGGACCATAAAGAAGGCTGATCGCCGAAGAATTGATGCTTTTGAATTATGGTGCTGGAGGAGACTCTTGAGAGTCCCATGGACTGCAAGAAGATCAAACCTATCCATTCTTAAAGAAATCAGCCCTGAGTGCTCACTAGAAGGACAGATCCTGAGGTTAAGGCTCCAGTACTTTGGCCACCTCATGAGAAGAGAAGACTCCCTAGAAAAGACCCTGATGTTGGGAAAGGTTGAGGGCACAAGGAGAAGGGGACGACAGAGGACGAGATGGTTGGACAGTGTTCTCGAAGCTACTAACATGAGTTTGGCCAAACTGCGAGAGGCAGTGAAGGATAGGCGTGCCTGGCGTGCTCTGGTCCATGGGGTCACGAAGAGTCGGACACGACTGAACGACTGAACAACAACAAAGGAAAAGTGGGACATTCCGGGATCAAATCAGAAACTGGGACAGCATCTCTAAATCAGGGGTGTCCCTGGTAAATAGGGACACTTGGAGGGCCTGTGTACATGCATGTCATGTTGTTTTTCCTCTCTGCACAGTATTTTTATGGTCTGTAGACCAAATAAACGAAACTACAAAAGTTAAAGGGTTATGTTTAAAAAAAGCGCTCATTTAATGAAGCGACAAAACAACTGTCATTGGGGAGGATGGTATAGGGCAGCGTTTCCCAACCGGTGTTCCGCGGCACAGTAGTGTGCCGCGAGACACCGTGTGCTGTGCCGCGGGGGAAAGCCGAAGCTCCGCCGGGCCTCTCCGACGCGGGGAAAAGCCCCGCCGGGCCTCCCCAGCGCGGGAAGAAGCCGCGCTGGGCCTCGGAGGCCCGGAAAAAAAAGTTGTGCCGGGGTCCTCCCGGCGTGAGCAGAAGCTCTGCCGGGCCTCTCCGGCGCGGGGAAAAGCCCCGCCGGGCCTCCCCAGCGCGGGAAGAAGCCGCGCTGGGCCTCGGAGGCCCGGAAAAAAAAGTTGTGCTGGGGTCCTCCCGGCGTGAGCAGAAGCTCCGCCGGGCCTCTCCGACGCGGGGAAAAGCCCCGCCGGGCCTCCCCAGCGCGGGAAGAAGCCGCGCTGGGCCTCGGAAACCCGGAAAAAAACTGTGCCGGCCCCCCCCCCCATGGAGAAAAAGCCGCGCGCTGTGGGTGCTGTGCCGCGAGATTTTTTCCCTAAGACAGGTGTTCCGTTGCCCAGAAGAGGGTGAAAAACACTGGTATAGGGGGCCTGTTTTTTATGCTTAGCCTCAGATATCCTGCCTTAAAATGAAAAGAAAAAACTTAATTCCCTTCCTCTGTTTGCTTACAGGATGGCTTAGTGCGCTGCAAAGCAGAGTGTCTGTGCTCCAAGTCATTAATCAACCAGGGTTGCATCCAATGTCAGTCCTGCTCAGGGTACTGAACTTAATGAGCATGGCTAACTTAATTTCAATGACCCTACTCTGAGTAAAACATAGTTGGATACCACACTTAATAACAACTCTGGATGAAAGGTGTCAAATCTCTTTAGAGCTTTAGGTGGTCACTGACAAAGTTGTACCTCTTCTCCTGAGTGAAAAGAAGTGGTATACAGTAGTACCTCGGTTTTCGAACATCTCGGAAGTCAAACGTTTTGGTTTTCGAACGTTGAAAACCCGAAAGTGACTGCTTTGGTTTTTGAATGCTCCTCGGAAGTCGAACAGGAAATGCGGCTTCAATTTTAAGTTTTCCTGAAGTACCGGTAAATGCTTCAGTTTTTGAACATTTCAGAAGTCGAACAGTCTTCCGGAATGGATTAGATTTGAGAACCGAGGTACCATTGTATATCATTTGACTTGTGGACACATATGCATTGTGTTGTATGGATTTTGGAGCACGGTTGTTTGTTTTGTTGTTCTGAATTCTTTTTTTAATATGTAGCATGAGTTGGGGAGGGGGGGTTGGCTGTATGCCTGACCCCCTTCTAATTCCTGGATCTAGCAGGAATTCAGTTCTTGAAATAGCCAGGCTAGCTTCCTGGTGAGGTAATGGCCTATGCATGGGTAGTTAAGGTAACAAAGGAAGTAGCTTGGCACTAGAGGGCACATGGGTGGGTGGGGGCCCTCCCTCAACTCACTGGTAGTTAGAAAGATGAAGGCCAGAGCTGAGATGTGAGGTAGAACCTAGAAGCAAGGCTGCAGGCTTGGCAGCTGGGAGACAGAGTCATGCCTGATTTCTACTGGAATCCAAGGCTGTGGCTATGGGAGTAGCAAGCCCCCATTGAGATGTTAATGCTGTGAGCCCTCTGTCATAGGCTCAAGCTGCGTATATGTGTAGATAAACCATATATCATAAAGACACCACAGTCTGCACTGTCCCTTATTCCAAAGCAGGCACAAACCCTGGGTTTTTTGTTTCTTCATTTATTTGTTAGGGGAAAGCAAGAGGGTATTGGTCAAGTTGATTATAGTAGCAGGCTGGAAGAGGTGAAGGAAGCTGGGGGAAAGAAATGAGGGTTTCAGCTGTACGCAGAAAGACATTGTCTAGATGCCAGGTTCATTTATAGATGACCATCAGGCATACCTGATGATAAAAACAGACCAGTTCTCTAATGCTGGTTATGTATGTATGTATGTAAAATTTACTTCCCCACTGGGGAGAAATCATGTGCATGTCCATTCTAGCACCTATTTTGATGCTGTCATTCCAACATAGGACAAAGACCATTTTTCAAACCTTAGAAGGATAGCTACGTCTTTAGCTGCTGCATCCTTGTTCTATTATTATTTTATTTATCTCGTAGTTAATCTTTTTCATGCTTGCTTCATCATTTTTAACACAAATCAGCTTGAGATCGCAGCTGAGCTGAAGAAGAGGAGGCACAAAAGTTTAGCAAATGCGCGCGCGCACGCGCGCACACACACACGCACACACACACAACCTTAGGTGGGTTTGATCAACCAGTTTGTTTCCAATAAGAGCTGGATATTATTGCCATCTGGTGGTGGGAATCCAATGACACTAAGATGTTTGGAAGGATCTCATGAGCAATTCAGCTGTGCCAGCATTCCCCAATCAAGCACTCTCCAGATGTTTGGGACTACAACTCCCACCATCCCTGACTATTGGCTGGGGCTATTCAGAGTTGTAGTCCAAAATACCAAGAGGACACCAGGTTGGAGAAGGCTGAGTTAAGCAATTGCCACTTCACCATCAAGCTATGTCCCCCCCCCCCTGGTTTATTCAATGACAGGAAAAGTTGTCATTCATATATTGGAGGTGGACGGGGGGAGGATTTGGTTCTCTGAAAGATAGAAGAATTGATGGAATGGCAAAGTCCACCTGATATAGCTGACAATAAGCCCCCCCCCTTATTTTTTGTCCTTGGGACTCCTTAAAACAGGGATGGGGAATTTGTGGCTGCACCTGGAAGCCAACAACTTTAACAGTAAATATAATAATACTATCAGATACAGATAAAAATGACACAATCTTTTTTGTTGTTGTTTAGTCATTTAGTCGTGTCCAACTCTTCGTGACCCCACGGACCACAGCATGCCAGGCACTCCTGTCTTCCACTGCCTCCCGCAGTTTGGTCAGACTCATGTTGGTAGCTTCGAGAACACTGTCCAACCATCTTGTCCTCTGTCGTCCCCTTCTCCTTGTGCCCTCAATCTTTCCCAACATCAGAGTCTTTTCCAGGAAGTCTTCTCTTCTCATGAGGTAGCCAAAGTATTGGAGCCTCAGCTTCAGGATCTGTCCTTCCAGTGAGCACTCAGGGCTGATTTCCTTAAGAATGGATAGGTTTGATCTTCTTGCAGTCCATGGGACTCTCAAGAGCACCATAATTCAAAAGCATCAATTCTTCAGCAATCAGCCTTCTTTATGGTCTAGCTCTCACTTCCATACATCACTACTGGGAAAACCATAGCTTTAACTATACGGACCTTTGTCGGCAAGGTGATGTCTCTGCTTTTTAAGATGCTGTCTAGGTTTGTCATCGCTTTTCTCCCAAGAAGCAGGTGTCTTTTAATTTTGTGACTCCTGTCACCATCTGCAGTGATCATGGAACCCAAGAAAGTAAAATCTCTCACTGCCTCCATTTCTTCCCCTTCTATTTGCCAGGAGGTGATGGGACCAGTGGCCATGATCTTAGTTTTTTTGATGTTAAGCTTCAGGCCATATTTTGCGCTCTTCTCTTTCACCCTCATTAAAAGGTTCTGTAATTCCTCCTCACTTTCTGCCACCAAGGTTGTGTCATCAGCATATCTGAGGTTGTTGATACAGTGGTACCTCTGGTTGAGAACGGGATCCGTTCCGGAGCCCTGTTCGCAACATGAGCAACATGTATCATGAAGCATCGCGTCTGCGCATGTGTGCAACGTGATGCGGCGCTTCTGCGCATGCGCGTGGCATTATTTTGCGCATCTGCACATGTGCGAATAGCTGAACCCGGAAATAACCCGTTCCGGTACTTCTGGGTTCGGCGCGTTCGTAACCCGTGATGAATGCAACATGAAGCAAACGTATCCAGAGGTATGACTGTATTTCTTCCAGCAATCTTAATTCCGGTTTGGGATTCATCCAGTCTAGCCTTTCACATGATGAATTCTGCATATAAGTTAAATAAGCAGTGAGACATAATACAGCCTTGTCGTACTCCTTTCCCAATTTTGAACCAATCAGTTATTCCATATCCAGTTCTAACTGTAGCTTCTTGTCCCACTTAGAGATTTCTCAGGAGATGATGAGGTGATCAGGCACTCCCGTTTCTTTAACAACTTGCCATAGTTTGCTGTGGTCAACACAGTCAAATGCTTTTGCGTAGTCAATGAAGCAGAAGTAGATGTTTTTCTGGAACTCTCTAGCTTTCTCCATAATCCAGCACATGTTTGCAATTTGGTCTCTGGTTCCTCTGCCCCTTCCAAATCCAGCTTGCACTTCTGGGAATTCTCAGGCCACATACTGCTTAAGCCTGCCTTGTAGAAGTTTAAGCATAACTTTGCTAGTGTGTGAAATGAGTGCAATTGTGCGGTAGTTGGAGCATTCTTTGGCACTGCCTTTCTTTGGGATTGGGATGTAGACTGATCTTCTCCAATCCTCTGGCCACTGCTGAGTTTTCCAAACTTGCTGGCATATTGAGTGTAGCACCTTAACAGCATCATCTTCTAAAACTTTACATAGTTCAGCTGGAATATCATCACTTCCACTGGCCTTGTTATTAGCAGTGCTTTCTAAGGCCCATTTGACTTCACTCTCCAGGATGTCTGGCTCAAAGTCAGCAACCACACTGCCCAGGGTGTACGAGACCTCCATATCTTTCTGGTATAATTCCTCTGTGTATTCTTGCCACCTCTTCTTGATGTCTTCTGCTTCTTCATGGATCACTGCCTTGTTGTGGTGAAGGAGCTTGAATAACTCAGAGAAGCTATGAGCTATGCCGTGCAGGGCCACCAAAGATGGACAAGTCCTAGTGGAGAGTTTTGACTAAACGTGATCCACCTGGAGCAGGAAATGGCAAGCCACTCCAGTATCCCTGCCAAGAAAACTCCATGGACAAAGACAACAGGCATAATCTTTTTTAAAAAGTGTAATTACATGCCTAGGTTAATATACCAAACAAATTTTAAAAACAAAACAAAACATGAAGGTGCCTGCTGGATATTAAGAAAAAGAAGGTTTGAGGGCATAGGTGCTGCCACACTAAAATACTGAGTCCTCTTATTTTCTCAATCCTAAGAAGACACTTTTACTGGAATTTTGAGATACTGTATGTACATTTATGAAAATGTACTTAAATAGTTGGTTGCAAGTCAGGATGGGAGAATCTACAAATTTCAATTCTCCCACTTCCTCATTTTCCCCATCTTGAGGTCAGTTCTCGACATTTCCAACTCATTTTGCAATTCTTTTAAACAAAGTTTGAAAATCCGTTAGCATGCTAGTGTGAATTTGTCCTAATATATACGTTTTTAATGCAATTTCCCATATTACCTTTTAGTATGTTATTTCCACTTATATATGCATTTTATGCAAACTTTAGCCCAGTAGGCTTTTTTTTTTTTTTTTTTTTTTTTGCACAGCTTACTTGGCTGGAGAATTGTGCTGCAGAATTCAGGAAAGTGTGAATTTTGAAAGATGCCTGTGTTTCAGTTTGTGTATTGTTTTGGAAAGTGAAAATTAGGTAGGTTTGCTTTTCAGCTTGAACTGAATTGAATTTCTGTTCCATCCTGCAAATCAAGGACCTGAGGCTGGGAGTTCTCTAGGCATAAGAAACCCAAAGGGGAAAAAAGAAAGAGGAAAGTGCCATATTGAGTTTGTCGCAGCAGAAATTGTTGTAGTACTCGCCCACTCCCCATTCATCTCCATCAATAATGTTTGATTAAATGACACTCTAATATGTGTGTTGAAACATTCTGGAATAATTAAAATTGCAAAGGAAATGTGTTGGTTTCGGGGGAGAGGGAAATGAGAAGATTTTCTAGCATTCTAAAATGTTTTGAAGTCAGTGCTTTCAATTAACTTGGTATCAATAAATTGATTGATTATCAACACCTTGCTTTCAGGTTCCCATTATTGCTTGTTCTTGTTTCCTTTGATGTTATGCATTAAATGTACTATGTAGGTGTTCATTTGGGTATGTTAAAAGTTACTGGGGTTGCTTAAACTTGCTGTATGAAAGTCAGTCTATATTCTCATTAAGTATAAGCAATGCTGAAGGAGAAAGAAGACCTCATTCATTCTCTTCTGTCCAGGTTTTCTTTTGCTATTCTGCTGGTTGTGTTCCATTCCATTTGCAGCAGAGCAGGAATTTTTTTGATAAGGGTGGAGCACAGCACTGAATGCAGCACATTTCTACAATGTAGACCCTAGATCCACACTATGCCCTAGATATCCATGGCTTCTCAGAGATCTGCACAGACCCACGTCACTTCTGGTTTTTAAAGCCCTTGCCCATTAAAAAAAACTAATGAGAAAACAAAAATACAAAATAACCAACAGCTGCTTCCTTGCTTGTTTCAGGCTCAGAGTAAGAAATGAAAAACTATCTGCGTACAAGAAAGTCTGAATACTAAACACATTGACTGAATGGGAGAATTTTGCACAGTCGAAACTCCTTGGATTCTCAGATCTCCAGGCTGCAATTCTAAGCCCATTTCAGTGAGAAAACCCCATGAAGTATAGTGGCCAAGTCATTTCTGTCCAAGAGGAGTTGTAGTTGGCAAACCACCCAGAGCTGAAAAAGGCCCTCATTGCCACTGATACCACCACTAGGCTATACCAGCTACTGTAGGTAAAGGCGAAGCAATTAATTTCAAAGCCACATGGCCCTCTGGATCACAATAGGAATCAGTGTTTCAGTGCTGCCTGCTTTATCATGTTTGCCAACATATATACCATGCACGAGTAATTTTTTAATGCATGCCTTGAGATAATCAGTGCCAAGTGTTGGATAAGACTATGCAAGAACATAACATGAGCAGATGGAATCCAATGGCCCTTGATAGTTATCAAGGAAATCTCATCGTGTACAATCATATCATGCCATGATTGTGTTGTCTTGAGTTATGACAGGCTGCAGACAATTTGGGGTAGTTTTTTTCTTCTTTTAGAGAGCCTCATACTTCCTGAGCAAAAAAACTGAAATTAAACTTGTGCAACCAAACATAATGCATAAAATTGCTGATATAGACTGGAAAATAAAGTACTTCCTGAAAAATATATGCACTGAATTGTTGGGAGTGGGGAGAGAAAGATAAGCAATCTATATAAATCAATCCATTTGCCAAATGTTTATTCAGTCAGAACTGAGATGCTGAGTATATGCTAATCTGTTAAGAAACTGACATTTGCCAGTAAAAGTTTGTGGCATCAAGTAAATCACCTCCAGTGTGGGGATCTGATGAAGCTATGGGGAACTAGTCCCATAGTTGGTGGCCATATGTTCTGCTCTGCACAGCTCAGTCCTATATCTGAAACAATTCCTGGTCCATGTTCTGATTAAAGAACAATAAGAAGAGAGAGCAGGACCCTCGAAGCTGCCTATCATAACTGAACAGCAAGCTGAACTGGCAAATCAGGTCACATGGCCACATGCTGAGATTACTGTATTTCTATTTAAATCAAGAGGTCCCACCCATGAGGCAAGCTCAGGAAACTTCCTCGGGCGGTGGCAGAAGCCCCAGATGGGACACCCCTGTGGCCGCCCCACTGCCTTCACTGCTGGTGGAGAGGCAGCTGCAGAAGCAGCTTTCAGTGAGATCTTGCAACATCCCATGCACTCCACCAGATCTTGCTACAATCTCATGACATCTCATGTACATCACACCAAGGTAAAGGAAGCTTCGGGGTGGGGGCTTTGGTGGCACCATTCCTGTTTCGCCTTGCGTGGCAAAATGGGATATGTCATCCCTGAATACAGTTGTGAATTTTAGATAATTTGTATCATTAATTTCTGAAATTAGCCTTAGGCCCCTCATAATACCACTAATCAAGATCTGGAGAAGGACAGAAGTGATGGGGTCACCCAGGCCCGTGCAGAGTTTGTCTGAGGCCCAGGGAGGGAGCCTTGTTAGAATAAAGTTATAAACTCAAACAAAAAAAGAGCCAGTCCCTGGTGCCCCATGCCCGCACCAGCTTAGTTAGCCCTCCAAGGCCTACTACTAGTGAGCATGCCAATAATAAGAATGACTGTACTCTTCTACTTACCTGTTCCATTAGCTCTTTGATGGGTTTGTTGTGAGCTAGACAGGCAAGACCCTCCATCACAGGTACTAAAATTATCTTTGGAAAAAATATTGCTGTATTAAGTATGCACACATCCTTGAATCAATTTTATCAAAACATAAGAAACTGCCTTATACTGAGTCAGACTTTTAGCCCTTTTGGCTCTACACTGACTGGCAGCAGCTGTCCTTCAGGCAGGGTTCTATCCCAATCTTTCCTGGAGATACTGAAGATTGAGCCTTCTTCTGCATGGAAGCCATATGTCCTACCACTGAGCCACAGTCCTTTCTAATGTGACATGTGAAGCTGCCTTATACATTTAATATGTAACATGCAGAAATGCTTTATATTAGATAAGATACTTTGCAGAATTGTGACTATTAGGCAAATGTGCATACACAGAACACGGGAAACTACTGATCCAACTAATCTCAGTATTGTCTGCACTGACTCAGCAGCTCTTCAAGATTTTCAGGCAGGGTTTTCTCTCACCTCCACCTGGAGATGCCAGGGATTTAATGTGGGATCTTCTGCATGAAAAGCAGGTGTTCTGTTGAGCTACATATTTTCTGCATTTCTGTAGAGTGCAGTCTTCTTCATATCAAACTCTCCATGTTCCATTTCCAGCATCCCATGCCCTCTATTTGTTTCTAGTTTCCCAACTCCAGACTGCCTCCAACGAGTCTTCATTCTGCAGCATGCCTCTGCATAAATATCCTCCTTTTACCTCTGAAGTTCTCCACGTTTCCTGCAGCATCGCTAGGGGTCAGAGACACAAAGGTGCTATCCCCTGACTGTGGCAAATACTGCCATGTGTTGTATGTTTGATGAATTAAAAGGATGCTGCCAACTTAATTACACTGTAACCCTTCAATAAAGGAAGGGCAGAGCTGATTAACTAGTGAATAATTGGGGGCTGATTGATGGCTTTCTCCCTCACTGCTAAAGGCTGTATATGTAATTATTTTGCCTCTGGGCCTAATTTTCCACTGTTAGCTTCCACTTTTGTCGTCAGCTGTAATTTATGTATGGGGGCCCCCTAGAAAATGAAGTAGCCCCCCAACTCCCAAGCCATGTCACCTACAAATGGCCACCAGGCTACCCCAGACACTCATCTTTCTAGCCATTTAGTAGCATTAGCAACCGCACTCTCCACAGGAAAGAATACAGCCATTTGTCAACAACTATCATAATATAGATTTTCCCCTCCACTTCTTCTTGTCACATAATAATGTTTGGGCATCCAAACCATAGGTTTTATGTGTGGCGTAAGTGCCAAATCAATGTACAGCAGCTGAGAAAGGCTCTTTAGGAAAGCACCTTTAAAAGCTGAAATAATTTTAGCCAAAAAGAAAAAGAAAAGCACCAACACTATAATTGTTAGGCAGAATATACAACTGATTCTTAGGAATCAAAGCCAAGGCTTGTTTGAGAAGCCACGTTGATTCTGGAAAAACAGGAGTAGTGTTGTGCTACAATCCTGTACTGATGTTATACAAGTTTGAAATCTGGTTCCTGGATGCAAAATTCAGGATTCTAAGCATTTTAAAAAAAGAAGAAGAAGCTTTATAGCCCTTAAGGCTGTTAAAAAGGCTAGAAAATATGCACTCAGTGCCTTGTGATATCTCAAAAGAGTGGGTGGCGGCAGTGGCAATAGCACTGACTGAGCAGTGGTGAGACAGTTGTGTATTTTTATGCAAACCACATCAAAGTATGTAGGATATATATGGAAATGTGCTTAGTTTGCAGGATGGATGCCCATCACAGAATCCAGCTTTCTTGGCCTAGAAGAGTTTGCACTGGTGCAAAATGTTGACTTTGTGTCTCTGTGTGTAAGTACATATGCAAAAGTACACAGAGCTCTCAATGTTTAAATTCCTATCAGTTGACAAAAATAACATGCAATTTGTACAGCCTGATCAATGTTGATCTGTTTTGAAAGCCTGAATTCCTTTCACTGCATAAAATGTAAAAACAGCAATGGCTGGAATAATGAGGGTGATACATGGAATAGAAGGGGTACTGGCTTTAGCAGCCATATGCAAAATACCACTGTCTCATCCCCTGTCCTGTGATGTGCAACTATTAATAAAGAAATACACATTTAAGCAGATTGAAAACATCTATATTAGCTCACAATGTAATCATTTGCTAAACAAAAGACTGATCTATTAAAAAGATGGGACAGCTCTCCAATTTTGTCTCCTTATTCTGTCTTCACAGACTATCCCTTTGCTTGTAAACTGCATCAGGATTTCAAGACACCTTTCCCTCAGACCTCAGGTGGGTGCTGGCCCCAAAGGAGGTAGTGGGCTGGATAGAGAGGGAGGAAAAAGATTGATATTTGCCCTCTCTTCTTATCTGCACTTGATTTATAAGTCAGTGCAAGTATGCAGGAGAAATAAAGGCAAAGACCTTGATGCTTCCCTGTGGAGAATATGCACCATTTGGATTGTAGGCATGAAAGGCAAGAAATTAATGTTAAGCTGATCATCTGTCACTACTGCCAGCCTGATGGTTTTGCAAAGAACGGGGGAACTGGATGACATGCCCTCCAGTCAAGGGCACGACTGCCCGCTGTTCGCATATTATAAACACAAAGCTTTGGGTTTGGAAGGGATTTAAATTTAAATTATACTGTACTTGGGGGAAGGCAAATCTTTTACACAAGTTTATTTTCCTGAAGTATTAACATGCAGATTTTTTTTTCTTTGGGCTGGCTTTATGAAAAGAAGAAGAAAATAGCTTGCCTTTCCACCTTTTTATCCCCATACAGAGGCCTTAATAGGTATCCCTAGTTTTAAAGCGGTCTGTTCTCTAATGTAATAAGGCTTTAAGACTTTCTTTATGCAACCAGAGGGCGAGACACATTGCATAAAAAAGCAATAAAAAAAACAAGCTCTTCTTATTTCAATGGATAAAAGATGGAGAAGGCCAAAATAAGGCCTTGACTCGGGGTGTGAGGTTATTTGTTTATTTATTTTCCTTTTCAAAAATGGTCATAATCACACTTCCATTGTGGCTGGAGCTATCACAAATATGCCTATGGGATAAGGAGATACGTAAAATTTGTGTTACTGTGTTCAAAGATGAGCTTCAAAGAGGTAAATGAAGCGTTTTGTGTAATTGCAAATACCTTATACGATGTCGGGGGAAATAGAAGCCCTTGAAACAAGCAAAGATTGACTTCCACATGTTTGGTCCTTTGGTTTACAACTAAGAACCTATGTAACATTTTGCTCACCTGATGGCCACTGCACTTGAATGATTTCAGTGCTCTAGACTAACCTTTATCAAGCTGATGCCCCTCCAGATGTTGTTGGATTGAAATTCCCATCAGCATGCAGATGATTTGGACCACAACTTCCATCATTCCTGACCATTGACCATGCTGACTGGGGCTGATGGGAGTTGTAGTCCAAAAGCATCTGGAGAGCAGCAGGTTTGCAAAGGCTGTTCTAGATAGCAGGACCCCCCCCTTTTTTAAAAAAAAAATCAGTCTCCAATGTAATGAATGAGGAACATGCTCACAAGCACAGCCTCAGGATTTTTTCCACAGCAGGTACAATGACATCAGGGCCAGGAGAATTGTCAGATCCTTCCTGCTTTGGGAAGTGAATGAGGTAGTAAGTTGACCATTGTTTGTGATAGACTGGCACAAAGGAAGTCAGAGAATCTATTACAGTTGAAAAGCAGCTGGAAGAGGAGAAGTGTGCAGAGGCCAGAGAAATAATTATGAGGCTGGAGGATGTATGGGAAAGTGACTGTTGTTGCTGCACTACCCCACATGTCAGCTGTTAGGTGAGGAGGCTGAGCAGCCTAAACAAAGCCCCATTGCACCTCAGTTCTCTTTGGGACTTTCTCTGCCCTCACTGACATCCTCTTCAAGGTCTGGGGAAGGTCCACGAGGACTCCCCAGCTATCTCCTGCCATTTCCTGGTATGATTCTGTTTGTTTGTTTGTTTGTTTGTTTCCCACATATACGTGGTCGCACATGAATTAAATGCACATAAGTGAGGGGATGCCTTACAGCACTTCTAGTCTAAATGTCATTGCCCGAGGTACCCAAGCTGACATATAGGGGATGTATGTATGAGAGAGTATTTGTTTATTTCAGTCAATAACCAGTTGAGAGGGAGGATGCAGCTGGTGGAGGTAATAATGAGGCTCAACATATGACTCAGAGCAATTGACCTTAAAAGTGACAGACATTAAGGCATTGCCATATACCAGATCCATGAACCAAACTTGACTGAAATCAACTCCATGAATAGGACATAATTGTGAAGGGTTCTGTATCTAAAGAGGGACAGGTAAACAATATGCTTGATAAGTGTGGTTGCCCTGAGATGAATCCTGGACCTTCTCTTGTAGGAAGAAAAGACTCACCATAACCCTCAGTGAATGAGAAGAGTGTTTTCACATTCTGACGGCACACTGAGTGTAAACAAAACCTCATTCTGCGTAATCACACATTCAAGTTTTCTCGAGGCAGAGCCACTTCATCCTAGATTTGTCCTCATCCTCCTTACTAGGGCTAAACACTGAGACTAAGGAATAGGAAGATGACAGGTTATACCAATACCCTTGGATCTGGTTGTAAGTAAGAAGGCAGACAGGTGGGGATGGAATGAGGGCCGACTGAGGTCCCACCTGAGAGCTTTCCTCTCCTCTCCCAGTCTCTCACCCTGGGAGATATTCACTTCCCTGCCTCTCACTCAGGCTCCTTCTACCAACTATCTGCAATTTTCATGTGGGTGAAGCCCTTGGCCCCCAATGGTGGCTCAGAGAGGAGACACCACTGGGGTCTACCCCTTGAGGTGACTCCCACTGACATTGCCCATCATGGAGCAGCCCACTGACTGAAGCATGATGGGCTTCCTCCTCTTCACCTCCAAGGCAGCCCCATTACCAGTGCAGAAGTGATGCTGGTATCAGCACTGAATGCTGCAAGATCTTGCCCAAAACTTGCACTGATGCTGGTGCTGCTTCTCCACCAGTGGTGGAGGCAGCAGGACAGGCAGAGAAGTGGCAGCAGCAAGTATAATGCCAGTGGTGACAGCAGGGCAGGGCAAGGCAGTACTTGCCATTTCCCCAGCTTCAGCATATATAGAATGAGCCTGTCCCCACAGGCAGAATGCATCAAATGGTGTTGCTCTGATCACCCTAACATCTTGTGGTTTGAAAGTTGATAACAAAAGAAGAAAATGTGATCTTTTGCATAATTATTTTTCTATAATAGCTGGCCTACGTTGCCTAATTCTCAAAAGCTTATTTTCTGATCCCTTTCACTCTGCCCTTGATGATTAAAATGTACACAATAAACTCAATTTAAAAAAAAAAAAGATTTATCTCCTAAATATGATTACAAATGACCTTTGATAAAGAGTTAGCGAAGAATACCAGGAAAATAAGAGCTTCAAAAAGGGGAAAAGATTAAAAGCAAACATTCTTGAGAGGTGGTTAATTTCAGCTTCCTTTATATGCTCCATTATTATTATTATTTTTAAGCCATCACACCATTACTAACTTTTATCAGTAAGGTCTCCTTTGTTTTGCTCTGCCACCTAATTCTTTTGATGACAATGAGTCCACAGTTTTCCAGTCAGTGATTTTGATCTGCATGTTATTGTCAACCTTTTTTTTTTTTTAATCATTTCACTGCTCTGGCTTATATGCAGATCCTCGCATCAGAAGGCAGGGGCAGACTCAGTGTAACAGCTGGCTGGTTTTGCATAAGAATGGACTGCCCTTTCCCTGTTGTTTGCTCTTTGAAAATTACAGTAGGAGGGTGTCTGACTCGCATTTCTCCCCCTCCAAACAAATACAGATGAAACTTCATAGGTGTGTGTGTGTGTGTGTGTGTGTGTGTGTGTGTGTATACACACACATAGATATTTTATTTTTATTATTAAATTTATATTCTACCCTTCCTCAGCCCCAGCAAGCAGAAAGCAATAAAAAAGTCCCCTGGAATACAGCCATGGGGAACAGCATCCAGGCAGAAATCGCTGGAATGTCCCATATTGGAAGTGGCGAGTTTGACAATTTCTGAAAAAAATAGCTCTAAAACCTCAACTTTTGTGTCCGAATTTTCACTTTCTGAAATATGGCAAGCCTACACCTATCTAATATTTAATGTGTGGAAATTCAAGGGGTAGGTTCCATGACACAATATATTGTGCAGAATTGACTCCTGATAAGATATCAGCCGGAGTAGTGGCGAAGCTGCATGCTCCAGCACTAGGGGTGGAGAGCAGGTGGGGGCGTGGCTGGTGTGCATCCCGGGGGCATGGCACGCCACCCACGGTGGCGTGGCGTGCATCCTGGAGGCGTGGCGCACCCCCGGCACACGGTGGGGGGGTGCACGGCGCGTGCCCGGGGGCGGCTGCAATGGTACCCCCTCCCCGATGGTGCCAGGGGCGATGCGCTCCCCCAGGTGCCCCCATCCCGTTCCTCCACCAATGAGCAGGAGGCCCTTTCTGTGAGATAACTAGCCTCATAGAGCCAAAATGCTTAAGTCTTATTAATGCATGAAAGTGTTAATACCATGGAGTAAGCTGTCCTGCCAGGCTTATCTATGTCACTTCCCTTCCTTTGAGAAGCTAAGCATGTGAAGAGAGTTGAACTGGTTGCTCTAGCACAACTGCATTACTCTCAACGACCACTCTTGAGTTCCTATAGCAGTAACTTTGTAACTAAGCTCAGTTTTATTGCCTGAGCAACTATTCTGAAGCACATGAATCTGACCTTTGGAGACTTTGTAACTAAACAATTTTCAAACTTAGCAAACATGCGGTCTCCTCCTACATTGAGGGAAACTTTGGAAAGAAACATTTTAAAGGGACATTTTGGAACCTACTTTAAGGAGCATATTTTAAAGGTCTATCAGCCTATATTTCTATGCTTTACTTTGCTGCATATTATGTGATTTTAAATCTCTGCTGGGGTTCTTTCACCAAAGAGTACTTGCCCCAAACTTGGAATTCTCCTTTCCAAAAAAATGTCACCAACACTTTCCAATCTGTTGGGTATATAAGAAGTGATACAATTGTTCATGAATCCAGTAGTCCATCCCGGCCGGTGCTGCTGCTCTCGTGGCGACCCACCGAACGAGCGCCAGCTCGTGGGGCTACCCGTCTGTGCTGCTTTAAAGCACAGCGCTCGCTCGGCGGGTCACTCAGTCACCGCGGGAGCAGCAGCACCGGCCGGGATGGACTACACATGCCCGGAAATTCCGGGATTTCCGGGCATACGCAGTCCATCCCGGCCAGTGCTGCTGCTCCTGCGGCGACCCACCAAGCGAGCGCCGGCTCCTGGGGCTGCCCGTCCGTGCTGCTTTAAGCAGCACCGACAGGCAGCCCCAGGAGCCACCAATCACGCGTGGCAGCCCCATAGCAACGCCGGCGGCCAGGCCACGGGGTGGAGCGGCCTCGCTCTGCGGCTTGCTTGCAGGCCGCCAAGCAGGTTGGTGAGCAGGCTGCGGGGCGAGGCTGCCTCGCTCCGCGGCTTGCTCGGGGCCCTCCGGCGGGGCGGGGCGGGGCGGGCCCAAGTGTCACCCCCCCTCCCCTGAAACCTGGGGTGGCCCGCCCCCCGCTCCCCCTCGTGACGCCACTTCTTCTCAGTGGCTGCTTCTGGACTTGGGAACTCCCTCCCCAGAGAAGATAAACTGGCTCCCTCTTTGTGGTCCTTCTTATAAGACCTTCTTATTCCAACAGGCTTCTATGAATTGGCTGCTTTTATTGATAGGGCTGGTGCTATGCTGTTTTTATTGTAATTATCTGCATGTGTTGAGAGAGAGAGAGAGAGAGAGAGAGAGAGAGAGAGAGAGAGAGAGAGAGAGAGAGATTTAAATCTATTAATGTTTCAATGTTTCTAATGATTTCCCCCTCTATGTTTTTAGCTGTTCTTATTTTTATGTGTAAGCCACCCTGTCAGGGGAAAGTGTGGGGTATAAATAAATAGATAATAATAATCCTTGGAACAGGGAAGAGGGAATGAATGTTAAGCCATTTTGGGAATTGCAGCTCTGTGAGGAGAACTAGGGTCTCTTAGCAGCTCTCAGAACCCTTAACAAGCTACCGTTCCCATGATTCTTTGGTGGAAACCATGACATTTAATCGGTTTGACACCGATTTAAATGTATAGTGCAGATGGGGCCTAGGGTGTATGCCCCATTCCAGTGGGACTTGCTTTGGAGTAATTGTGCTTGAGATGACACTGTCAAAGACTCACACACACACACACACACACACAATGGGTATGTTCCCGCTACACTGACAGAGGCAATATGCCTCTGAATACCAGTTGCTGCGAATCATAGAGAGGGAGGGTGCTGCTACCCGCTGGTCTCCTCCGTGGGCTCCAGGCATGCAGACCTATGCGGAGCCTCTCCCCACACATGGCAGTGGAGGAATCATACCCTATGAAATGAATTTATTCTATAATAGCTGCATGAAAACTAATAGCTCATGGGCTTCTTAAGACAGTCAATATCATTGTTACATGTAAATATTGTACCTTTCAGTATGTGTTTTGTGTTCATTTCCTGTACAGAGTTAGACTACATCATTGGTAATCTGGACCTGGACTTTGTTGATTCAAATGCCTTTTCATGTTTATATAGAGCATTGCAAAGCAGCAATTAAAATATTTAAGGAGGGTGAGGAAATCTTTTGCATGCAACAAAGATTCCCACAAAATGTTAATTTCTGTCAAATAAGTGAATATATGCACAGATGCCTCCTGACAGAGGCTATGATTTCTGAGTGCTTTGCATGCCAAATAAGTTGTTTACCCCCTCAATGTTTGCCAAGTTTACTGTCAATTTACAAATAATTTCCATTTTGCTGTTTATTCAGTTGCCTTTTGATGGATATGTCTTCCAGACTTTTATCTTGCATGTAGACAAACTAATTAATATTTTCCCTTCAGGCAAATATTTTTTTTCTTAGATCTAAATGTGGGTTAGATTCTTCTCCGTTTCCATATGCTTTGTTCTGTCAATCATTTCCTCTTCTGTGTTGCTAAAAATGTAACTCAGTGGATGTCATTCCCCATGTTCTACAGATCCATTTCACCTACATGCACTTTTCCATTTGGATGTAGCTATTTTCCATCAGAAGACAGTGAGGTGGAATGGTATGCGGAGCCTTTGAAATGAGATTTGAGCCTTGCAAGCATCTATATACTAGGCTGCTGGTATGTTAGGGTCTTTAGCTTGACCTCATTCTTGTTAATGTTGTGGCATAAATGGCAGTGGGAAGAGATAACTCTACAAAGTGCAGGGCCAAACCAATATTGAGCAAACCAACCCTTCAGCAAACCACTCTCCATTCCCCTCCTTCAGCGAG
Source organism: Darevskia mixta (assembly GCA_034641385.1). NCBI lineage: Eukaryota > Metazoa > Chordata > Lepidosauria > Squamata > Lacertidae > Darevskia > Darevskia mixta. The sequence goes on along the minus strand of JAWWNH010000061.1, from coordinate 5,332,343 downwards.
TCTACCTCCTCATTGTAGCAGCACCATGAGGACCTTCTCTGTAGCCCTTCTGCTGGAAATGTTATAAATAAATAATGCATAAATTTGCTCTTACAAAAAAATACATTTGCATATGCAAATGATGCAAATCTGTCCTCTTTTGTTATCATTTTAGTGATACCACACTTCTTCTTTGGTGTGGTGGGACTCCATCAAAATGAGTATTACTGCATCTCTTGGTCACTTTACCAGTTGTCACCCTCTACTGGTGAGGCAGACAATTGGGAGCCTGTGATATGCACACACAGTGATTTTGACCTAGAAAGCTCTAAACAGTTTTCCATCATTGCACTTGAATGACTCCCTTTTCCATCCTGCGCCTGCCCAGGTATTGAACAAGTTGAGTGGTAACTGATAACAAGGCCTTGTCAGTTGTGGCACCTTATTTTTTTGGAAAAGGGCATCTCCTGAAAGGGTTGCTAGGCACTGTGCTTGAAATAAATTACTGGTACATAATTTTCTAAAGACATCTGAAGGCAGCCCTGTATCAGGAGGTCTTTAATGCCTGATGTTTAGTTGTTGTTTTTTATTATGTTGGAAGCTGCCCAGAGTGGCTAGGGCAACCCAGTCAGCTGGGCGAAGTATAAATGATATATTAGTAGTAGTAGTAGTAGTAGTAGTAGTAGTTGTTGTTTTCTTTTCTTTTCTTTTCTTTGCAATGCAAGGAGAAAACTTTATTTATGTGCGCAGTTCTTTTAGATAGTTTTAATCTGTAGATGTCATTTTTATGTTAATATATTCCCCCCCCTGTTTTGCTGTGATCTTTTTAAACTGTTGTATTATCTTATTTTTATTGTTGGTTTTGCAGGTTGCACTGAGAACTTCAACTGAACAGTCCCTCGGTATAGCATGGCATGGCAAACCACTTTTGGGTCCCATGTTGCCCATAGCTGTGAATGGAATATTAATACAAATGAATATACAATACATTCGTCAAAACAGTGTAAAACAGCAAAATCACAGAATGCCCACCACAAAATACAGTCAATAAAAAAATCACAAAATGCCACCAATCACACCGGTTGTGTGTGCTATAAATGTTTCAAATCAATAAGTTATCCTCAGCAAGGAAATCCGTGTTACAAGACTGTTCCTGAAAATGATTTCCTCTCTCCAGTTCATTTGCATCTCTCAGCTCCCTTTCCTCCCTCAGATCTACCTATCTGGGTATGTGGGTCACTTTGTTTGCTCCTGCAATATGCACTGTGACACTGCTCAAACATGAACACTGTACAGGGAGCCTGTCTCGAAAACTTCATGCTGAATTTCCAGTCTGGAGACCTTCATGTTCCCTGATAGGATGCAGATTGTGCATGGTAAATGTGGTCCCATTTAAGAGATGCTGCCCTTGATAGCTTGCCATCCAGCTGATTATTATTCTGCAGGTGTAATGGAGGAGTGGGATATAGTTATGCAGACTGGATACTGAAAAGCTTTTGCATTGTAAAGGAGTATCTCTTCAGAGCTACAGTTTGTTTGTGTGTATTTTAATGAGAGGGTTGTACATCTTATTGCTTACCTAGACCAAACTTATAATTTTAATAAGCAGAGCTGAAACCTACAAGAAACTAGATTCTTACAGCTTGATCTGGCAATCTGCCACGCCTGGCAAAAGCTGGATGGGAGAAAGTGCAAAGCATCCTGCAGTGTGCAATGCCATGAATCATGGCCAGCAACACCTTTGGTAACAGTGCAACGACGTGGCAATGACAAAATGTATTAATGCAAAGTCACATCCCTGCTCACCCCCCAAGGATTAATTCTCAGAAAGGATCTACCCTGTGATCCAACCCCTTCTAAGAAACAGCTGTGGCCTTGCAGAAGCAATTTCAGTGAAGAAGCTGGAAAATATGCTCCTGCAATGACAGAAATCAGCTCAGTCTGTGAAGGAGTTGTACCACAAGTTAGATTTTTTTAAATGAAATATATCCATGGGCGAGGCTGAGGTTTTCAAGGTTTGGAAATATATGGTTTGGACTATGGTTTTGGCTTGCTTGCAACGTACATCCTTTTTCTTAACTAGATGCCTGTCCCTTGAAAGTTCTTCTCTAGTTCAGATTGTAGACCAAGCTAGAACAAAAGTTGTTCTCTATTTCTCCTGAACCAGACACCCTGCAGATTGAAGACAGTGTCCCCTGAATCCAATGCTGAATATTCCCTTGAAGAGCCTTCTGAGTTGATTCATGATGAAAAATCCCTGGAACTGTTGGGTGTGCATATGTAGCCATTCCCAGTCCTTAAAAAGACTAGCACCAAGTGATGACACCAAGTGTTGACACAGCAAGGAGTCTCATAACAACTCTCTGCATGCATAACAAAATACAATTCCCAAGATTCTTTGGTGGAAGTCATGACTGTTCAAAGTGGCATGGTACTGCTTTAAAGGTGTAGTGCAGATGGGTCCCAATTCATGCTTTCTGAAGCAATATGCCAATTGAAAAGCAATCATAGATCGAAATTCACTTTTGTTATCTTCAGTTGTTTTCTTTAATTATACATCCCATGGGAAGAGTTGCGCATAACTCTGAACATAGATTGAGTCTGATCAAATTCTTACTTTACTAACTGTGATTGTTATTCAGATGAGGGGGAGGACACTCAGCTGCTTTAGATAGAAATATTGCAAAAGCTGAAAAGAACAGCAATAAAATGGGGCCATCTCTAGTAGATGGAAATGTTGCATGAGACAATATACAGGAGTAATTGTTCATGTTATACTCAGGTGAATGATTTTTTCAGGGATGACCTCATCTAAGAACATATGTAAATTTCCACCATTATTGCTTGGAGCTGTGCCTTAACTAAATGGCAGTGATACTGCACTACCTGGCAAGGCACTGTGGCTATGATCCAGAAATCAAGAAATTGTCAAACTTTTTAGTTATTGGATTGTTAAAAGCCACTAGGCTCTCCCCACATTTTACGGCTGCTATTATTGAACATTAATTTGTGACTATAAAATGTATCATCTAAACATGATTTCTGCGGGTCCAGGGAGTAGCACAGGCCAGTTCTGAAGCCTATTAAGAAGCCTAACACTCTGGGGATATGTTCACATACAGCTTACTGAGTTTCTCTATGACTAATATTTAGTATTGTATCAATGATCCTTAACATCACCTCTGCAAAATAGCCTGGTATTAATATCCACATATAGCTACTTTTCAGGAAAGCAAATCTGAAATTAGACTGTAGTTCAGTGAAAGAACACATGCTTTGCATGCAGAAGGTTCCCAATTCAGTCCCAGTTATCTCTAGGATATAAATTTGATCTTGTTCTGCATTTTAATGAGAAATTACCTAATTCACTGTTTTCAAACCAATATACAAGCCGGAATAAGGGTATCCTTTAATTTAAGATTAGAGGAACTGCAAGAGAATAGTTGTTCAACCCTATTCTAGAACAGGAAGAGCCCATTAATTTTTGTTTCTCTCCATTTTTCATTGTTCCAATCTTAAATTGAAAAAACCCCTCACAAAAATCCATTAGGATGCAGCATTTATTTAAAAAACAATTATTCGTGTAAATTCATCAGCATTCATCATGCAGTGATGTACATTTCTCCCAATATACACATTTTGCTATGCAGTTTTTCCTAGTATAAAAATTTTCAAACAATTTCCCATAATATAATTCCTTTCCAGATGCTGTTTCCACTTATCGAAGCAGTCTTAGCCACACTCCCCCTATAATATATGCACTATTTGGCTGAAGAAGTGCAACAAACATTCAAAGAAGTGCAAATTTCAAATAGCTGCATTTCGGTTATCCTATTTCGGGAAGTGTGAATTATGTAAGATTGCATTTTAAGCTGAATTTTTCCTCCATCCTCAGTAAGATCCAGCCTAGAGTTTTCCCCCTTTTAAAGAAATCAGGGAGCAAGAAAGAAATATAAGGCATATCCATTTATATATTTATTTTCTCCCTCCAAGGGTTGCCTTCCACTCTGCTTTTAAACTCCTGCATAAGTTTGCCTAGGAATAAAGCATTCACTCCAACCCTGTACAACTTTTCAATCTGCTAATGGGGAGTATTTTTCTTACTTACTAACTTACCAACACAATTTTTTTGTTAGGGCAAAGCAGGAACTCTCCAAGATAACCACAAAACTAAGGGGAAGAGTGACTTTAAGGGGACTAAGCTATGTCAACCCTGGTTGACCCAGCTAAGGGTTTAAATTCCTCCACCATCAAGCTTTTGTGTGAAGGAGTATAGGCAGGGTCTTTTGTAAACAAAGAAGAAGAAAAAGTGACTGCAAAGTGACCCTCATCTGTAGTCAGAACTCTTATTTAAAACCAAAAATAATTTATTATCAAGAGGAAACAGGCAAAACTTGCTTAAAGGGGGAAATGATATTTCAAATATATGGCAGCATTTCAATCCTCTTTTGACCTCAAATAGTAAAAATGGGTTCCAGACCAGGGCTGGGGCAAGTCACTTAAGAGGGCAGGGTGAAAAACTTACTCCACCTTGCTGTAGTCCTCATTTCTGTTCTTTGAATTCTCAGTAATATCCTGGATTGATACTACATCATGACATAGTGCCATCATGCAAGCCATGTGGGGGTGGGGGGGTATGCCACTGATGGTCACCCATTTTTCTCCCTCCCAAATCACCCCTTGGAATCATGGCATAGTCTTGTTCCAGGGCAATTTGAGAATTAAAAATGATTTCACTCATATTTCCCTTTAGGTGGAACTAGGTGTCTCTGTTTATCTATGAAATGTGTGACTATGTTTTTCCTAAAAACAGCCTACAACATAATACAACATTAAAAGATAAAAACGGGAGGGGGGGCAAGAATCATTAAAGGTGGTGTCTCTTACGGTAATTGCTACTAGGTATGGTTTGTGAGTTATAGCACAGCTGTGGGGGATACAAACCTCATTGGTTATCTTAATTTGGAGCAATCCATCACTTTGTATTGGAAATAAGCCAATAATGTAGAAAGAATGAGATGTTTGGTACATTTGCTGTAAATGATCTACTGGACAATGGCAATATAATCTTGTCATAAACAATTCAACCAGGAAGTTTAAGTTACACCCAAGCACCTTTGTAAACATATTTGACACCAATACTAGTGCTATCTCTTTCCCTGTAGCAAGTTTACTAGAATATGTGCAGTCATAGTTCAGCAAGCATTAAGAATAAGTCAAGAATCGGACTTCCGGTTTTGCCGTGGCCGCCGCCGGGTGCTAACCGAGAGAGCTTAAGCGCTCGAGACAACAGTTGGGGAAAAGGGGGGTCCGGAGGCGTAAAACCGGACCCGAAAAAAGCAGGGAGAGGGGAGATCTCCCAGCGAAACGTTGGTGGTGCCCCATAGTTCACTTGATGGCCATCGCGGATAGCGGAGGCGAGGAGAGAACTGGGCACGGAGACGAAAACCACCCAACCCTCCCAGCTGGAGCATGTTGTACCCAGAGCGGAGCAGACGGTAAAATTCCAAATGACTTTAAATTTGAGCACAAAGCCGAGGCGTTAAAACTGTGTTAAACAGCAGACGGGACTATAAAAGGTACGTGGCGCACGACCCACCCCCAAACGCGACACCCTTTTATTTGCGAGACAGCTCTTATCGAGAAAGAGAGACTGAAGTGGGTGAAGTGTGAGAAGGGGAAAAGAGGGTGAAGGCAGGAATAAGAGAAAACCGTGATAAAGCGAAAATAAAGTAAACGCCGTCGGCAGAAAACTAGAAATAACCAAATAAGACATAAACTGAGACTTACTAGAACGGAGCACTCTTTATTGCAAAAAAGAAGATCACGCATGCAAATATCTTGAGTCAGAAAGAGGAGCTGAAAGGGGAGACGCTGCACAAGGCTTGCTAGAACGGCAATAGGAGGCAAGAAAATGGCGATGGCGTGCTGAAAGGAATGAGAAAGCAAACAGAGGTGTCGGATAACAGGAAGTGACGAGAGATAAAAGAGAAGGAAACTGCCAAGGTGAAGAGAAGTGTGGTCAAAGTAGCACTACAGTGGAACAGTGACACCTAGAGGGGAAAAAGTAAACAGCAGATTTTTTTTTATTTTTTTTTACTAAAGATTCTCTACTAAATAAAGTGACACAGAAAGACTTTAAAGAAAGGAACAGCCTTATAAGAGTAAAAAATGACGGAGAAAATAAAAATTAAAACCCCAGGACTACAACAAAAGAGAGCTTCAGTAGCAGAAGCAGAAATGGATCTACGTGAATTAATATTGGGCCTGAGGGGGGACATCGGAGAAATAAAGCAAGAATTGTCAGAAATGAAAAGAGATATAAATGACAAGTTCAAAGGCATGGAAGAAAAAATGGAAAAGATAGAAGGAAAAATGGAAGAAAATGAAAAGGACAAAATGGAAATGAAAGGCCAAATAAAGACAATAGAGGAGAAAACTAAAGCAGTAGAAGAAGTAACCCGAGAGCTACAAAATAAAAACCAGATAACAGAAAACACATTAAAGAGGATTCCAAAAGATAAAAGAGAAACAAAAAAAGAAATTGAGAGATTACGGAAGGAATTAGAAACACAGAAAATTCTACATGAAGCCACCCAAGATGCTTTATCTATGATTCAAATGCAAATTCGTGAAAAAACAATAAGATTTAGAAACATACCGGAGATACAAAATGAGGACGTGGAAAGAAGAATGGTAACGGAGCTGGCCAGATGGTTAAAATTGGAAGAACTAGATGTGCAAGTAAGAATAGAAAAAGCCTTCAGAGTAAATTCTAAGAAAGCAAGAATAAATAACTGGGCACAAGATGTTCTGGTCACTTTCACGACAACATGGCTAAGGGACAAAATACTTCAATCAAAAGGAAAAAACAAATTAAAAATAGATGGAACAGAAATAACAATTTTAAAAGAGATTCCACCGAGGCTGGTTCAAAAAAGACGGAAATACCATTTCCTGACAAAAGCACTGAGCGCAAAGAAAATCCTCTTTAGATGGGAGTTCCCGGAAGGCCTTTCATTCGTATTTAAAGGAAAAAAGCGGAAATTTGACAATGTAACAGATGCCGATAGATTTTTCAGGACATATTCACAGGAACTAGGAGGAGAAAGAATGAAGATATTGAAAGAAAAACAGCAAGAACAACAAGATCAACTAGGAGAAGTAGAAGCAGATGACCTCGTCACCGAAGAAGAGTTAGAGGAGGGAGAAGAAGAGGAAGAAGAAGTAACAGGACTATAACTTAACTGACAACCTCCTCAAGAATAACAACCTCTGTGAAGCTTTCTATGTATTGTCTGTGCTAACGTTATATAAAAAAGAAAAAAGGGGGGGGGAAGGAAAAAAAACACTTTAGATTTTGAAGTAGAAGGAGAATTTCCATATATTTTCTTCAATTTTAGTTTTTAAAAAAAAGCAATTAATAAAAATGAAATTTAAAATCATTTCATGGAATGTAAATGGTTTGAATAACAAAAAGAAACGAAATAGAGTAACACAATATTTGAGAAAACAAAAAGGAGACCTAATTTGCCTTCAGGAAACACACATAAATAAAAAATATGAAAAACTATTAAAAAATCAAAAACTTGGGATAGAATTTATCACAGCGGAGGAAAAGAAAAAGAAAAAAGGAGTGGTAATATATGTAAATCCAAAATGGAAGCCGGAATTAGTGTGGAAAGATAAAGAGGGGAGGATAATAATTATAAAGATACAAAAGGAAGAAGATCAATGGATATGTGCTGGTATCTATGCGCCAAATGGAGGTAAAATGGAATTTATGAAAAAATTAGAAGACCAACTAATGAATCACATAGATAAAAAAATAATATTAATGGGAGACCTCAACGGAGTCATTGACCCGGAACTAGATAAAACAAGAGGAATAGGGAGAAAAAAGGAAAGTAAACTACCAAAGTTATTTAATGAAATGATGCAGAATTTAGAAATGGTAGATGTATGGAGACAAAAATGCCCAATAAAAAAAGATTTCACATATTTTTCGCACAGATACCAGTCAGCGTCAAGAATTGACGCGATTTGGGCAGCAAAAGAATTAATGGCACAGGTAGAAAAAGTAGAAATAAAAGCCAAGATCCTTTCAGACCACAACCCTCTTGAATTAATATTGGAAAAAGAAAAAAATGAAACAAATAAAAGATGGAGATTAAATTTATTTTTATTAAACAACCCAAAAATAATGGAAGAGGCAAATAAAAAATTAGAAGAATATTTTGACTTAAATAGTAAAGGAGAGGTGGAGAGTCAAACAGTGTGGGATGCAGGGAAGGCCGTTATTAGAGGATACTTCATACAAAAAAATATAATAATGAGAAAGAAATGTGAAAAGAGTAAATTACAACTATTAGAAAAAATAAAAGAAAAAGAAAAAACCCTCTACAAAACAGGAAAGAAGGAAATTGAACAAGAATTAAAACTTTTGAGATTAGAATTTGACAATATAATTGATAAGGAAATTGATCAAAAAAATCAATATTGGAAGTATAGAAATTTCAATTGGGCCAATAAACCAAGTAAATTGCTAACATGGCAAATAAAAAAGAGGAAAAGTGAACAAATAATAAATAGATTAACAAATCAAGGGAAAGTTATAGAAAAAGCACAGGAAATAATAAAGGAATTTGAAGAATATTATAAAAAATTATATAAAAAAGAAGAAATATGTGAAAAAGAAATTGAAGAATATTTAGATAAAGGAAATCTGGGACAAATAGACAAGAGCAAAATTCAAACATTGAATAAAGAAATTACAATAAATGAAATAAAAGAGGTAATACAAGAGATGAAGAAAGGGAAAACACCAGGGCCAGATGGTCTTCCACTAGAATTTTATACCAACTTAAATGACAAAACACTAAACCGGCTCAGAGAAATAATGAATCAAATTTTAAACAAAGGGATAATCCCAAAATCCTGGAAAGAGGCGTTAATAATATTACTTCCGAAGCCAAATACAAATTTAGAGCTAACAACCAATTACAGGCCCATATCGCTGTTGAACTGCGATTATAAAATCTTCGCAAAAATTCTAGCCAAAAGAATGGGAAAGATAGTGGAAGAAATAATAAACAAAGATCAGGTTGGGTTCGTAAAAGGAAGAATGGCGAAAGAAAATGTAAGAAATTTAATAAACATACTCGAACATCTGGAAGATAAACGAAATAAACAAGCCGCAATCCTCGCTGTAGATGCCGAGAAGGCTTTTGACAATGTGTCATGGGCATATATGAAGAGTGTAATCCGGAGGTTAAAATTAGGAGACAAAATTGAAAGAGCAATAGAAACAATTTATAACAACCAAGAAGCGAATTTAATAATAAATGGTAGACTATCAGAGAAAATAAAAATAGAAAAGGGGACACGACAAGGATGCCCTCTGTCACCGCTTTTATTTATAATAATTATAGAAGTATTAATAAGTAGAATAAGAGAAGAAGAGGAAATCACAGGTATAGTAATAGGTAAAAAAAAACATAAAATAAAAGCATTTGCCGATGATTTAGTTATAACAACGGAAAAACCACAAACCAGTGTATTGAAAGCAATAGAAAAAATAAAGGAATTCGGGAATCTAGCGGGTCTAAAAATAAATTATAGTAAAACAATAATGTTGGTAAAAAACATGGAAAAACAAGAAAAAAAGGAATTAGAGGAAACAACAGGGATAAAAATAAAAAATAAAATTAAATATCTGGGCATAAATATGACTAACAAGGCTATAGATTTAATCCAGGAAAATTACATAAAAATTTGGAATCAAATAAAAAAAGATTTAGAAATGTGGACTAAATTAAAATTATCATTATTGGGAAGAATCTCATTAATAAAAATGAACGTATTGGCAAGAATGATCTATTTATTCCAAAATATTCCGATATTGGGAGGCTCAAATCTATTCAAAGAATGGAAAAAAGATATAACAAAATTTGTTTGGAACGGTAAAAAGCCAAGGATAAAATATAAAATATTAATAGATCAGAGGGAAAGAGGAGGATTCGGATTACCCGATCTAAATCTATATCATGATGCAGCAGCCCTATGGTGGCTAAAAGACTGGATGGATTTAAAAGATACAGACCTGCTAGACTTAGAGGGCAATGACATTGGGTTCGGCTGGCACTGGTATTTAATGAGAGATAAAATAAACAAACAAAATGTCTTTAGGCAAAATATAATAAGGAGATCCCTTCTCACAGTGTGGCAGAAATATAAAAACTATTTTGAAACAAAAACACCTGGATGGATATCACCTATGGAAGTGGTGGCAGTTAAAAGAACAAATATGGAAGGAAATTGGCTCACCTATAAACAATTATTAGTAGAATGCAATGGGAAATTACAATTAAGAGAGTATAGTGAATTAAAACCAAATTTAACCAGTTGGCTCCAATATTTTCAAATTAGGCAAAGATTTTTGGAAGATAATAAGATTGGCTTTGAAAAAGAAAAATCAAAATTGGATGAAATTTTATTAGGAGAAGAAAAAAATAAATATATAAAAAATCTTTATCAAACATTATTGAAATGGGAAACTGAAGGTGAGCTTGTTAAAGAATCAATGATAAAATGGAGCCAGGATATAGGCAAAGTAATAGAATTTAAGAAGTGGGAAAATCTCTGGCAAAGAGATAGTAAATTTACTTTAAATTATGATTTAAAGGAAAATCTACTGAAAATGCAAAACAGGTGGCATCTAACACCTGTGAGGATCGCAAAAATGAATAAGGGAACAAAAAATGTGTGTTGGAAGTGCCAAAAAGAAACAGGAACCCAAATGCATGTTTGGTGGCAATGCAAGGAAATAAAAAATTTCTGGGAAATAATATACAAAGAATTGAAGAAAATAGTGAAATACTCCTTCAAAAAAACAGCAGAAATGTTCCTATTAGGAATACTTGATAATGATATCAAAGCAAAGGACAGGACAGGAAAGTAATTATGTACGCAACGGCTACAGCCAGACTTTTACTAGCAAGACATTGGAAATCGGTATATATTCCGACAAAAGAGGACTGGCAGATAAAAATGGTTGAGTATTACAATCTAGAAACGAGATACGGAGAATTACAAGGAGAAAAAAATGAAAAAAGATTAAAAGAATGGGAAAATTTTAGAGTTTATATTGAAAGGCAAATAAAATAAGCTGGTGCCTCAGGCAGCAAAAGAAAGATTCAAGGAAAAAGATTAGAGGAGAAAATAGTAGACATAGGTATGTGAATATAAAAGAATAAATTTAGATATGTAATAAAGAATGTTGAGAAGTGAAAGGGGAGTAGAGGGGACAAGATAGGGGGGAGGTAAGAAGAAAAATGGGTATTTCAAGAAATCAAGGTAGGCATTAGAATAATAGTATAAATAATAATGAGTTATTATTATAAGATTTAAAGGGAAATAGGATAGTAAAAGAAGAATAAAAATAAAGAAACAGAGAGGGTAGGAAATAAAGAGGAAAAGAGGGAGGGGGAAGAGTGAATGGTTAAACAATAAGAAGAATGATTTAATATGTGGAAAGATGGGGCTAGAATGTGAAAGAGTGAGTAAATAGATATGTATGAGGAAGGAGTGTATTAGAAATGAGTAAGATTGGATTAATATGAAAGTAAAAAGAAAATATTAATGTAAAGAAAGACCATGATAAAATGTAATAGAAAATGAAAGAGAGGAGAAGAGTGAGAGATTAAATAGAAGAAAGAATGTGTTAGTGAGAGGAAAGATTGTATTAGAATGTGTTAGAATGAGTTAGAATGAGTGAAAAGGAATGTATTAGTGGAAAGAAAGATTGTGTGTTAGAATGGGATAGAATGGATTAGAATGGAAGAGGGGAAGAGGATGGAGAGTGAAAGGGAATGAATGTAAAAAATGGATGTTGTTGATTAAGATGAATGGGTAAAAAATGTATGTAATTTGTAACTTTTTAATGATATTCAATAAAGAATTTAAAAAAAAAAAAAAAGAATAAGTCAAGAATCCTCTGTGGATTAGCTTAGGGGAATTGAGAAAGCAAGTCAAGGCATGGGATATTGAAGAAAATTCCATATTTACACAGTATATTCTCTAAAGTTTTGAGATATAGTATAATTCTTGCAAGAAGTTTCTGCATCCTGAAATTCAGCATAAAATGTGGCCTTCTCTAACTTGGTGCTCTCCTATTATTTTGGACTTCAACTCCCATCAGCCCCAGCCAGCACAACTGACTGATGGGAGATGTAGTCCAGAATAGTTGAAGGGCACCAGGATGTGGGAAGGCTGGTCTAGTTATTTCCCGTCAATCAAGAGTTTTCTCCATTGCTGTGAGATTCAGTTGAAGCACAGCAACTGCAATCAAACCATCCCAAGGTTATTACTTTTTTATGGGAAATAATACCTGTTCCAAATGCATGAAACTGAGCTATAAATTCATGTACTTTGCAACCTGGTGGAGAAAAAAAAATAGCTTTTGACAAAAAAGATTTTGTAGACTGCTTTTAAGATAAATTTTTGCTTCTTGTTGACTTCCTCTGACTTCTTTAATTTCAAATCATGTAATAGTATTGCTATATAAGCTTGGATACATTGTTTTATTTAGTGATCCACATTTGTGAACATATACTGTATATTCATTAAGGTTTAGTGTTAATATCACATAATATACACATTTTTATATGCACTTTTGCTTAACATACACATTATTGCAAAACAATTTGCCCTAATATAATGCAATGTTCACTAATATATGCATTATTATGCCCACTTTACCTAGTTTGTACATTTTCGTATACATAACTTGACTGGAGAACTGCTTGCAAAATTTAGAGTGTGAACCTCGGAAGATACCTGTATTTCAGTTTGCAAAAAGTTTCAGATTGTGCAAATTAAGTAGGTTGCTTTTAAATGCAAATTGAATCAAAAAAAAATTCCCATCTCTAATTATAACTCAAGTGATTCACTTCTTTCCAAGGCACCAACTTATGTACTGTAATCTGCTTGAACATAGCACAATTCATGTTGTCTCACCTTCTCCCTAGAATATTTTGTGTTGTATTGGGTGGGGTTTTTTTTGTTTCTTGTTTTAAATGTAATCTAATTTTAGATTTTCCCCAGCCATGTTCAGCTGAATGGCATTGTTAATGATACTAACAGCTGATGTCTTTATCTTAAAAACTGATTTATCTGGCAAGTGGCATATAATTGGTGGGGGAAATACCTCTAGATAACACCTAAGGAAAGATTAATTGTGTCACTGTGCTTCCCTATAATAATTGTTTACAAGAGCATTTATGCATGAGCTGTTGCCCTGGTTCAAAAGAATAACTCATCAGATTGACAGGTTCTCTGCTCTCAAGTATCCCAGTTAATTGCTGTTGCAGCTAGTTGAATAACACAATTCCACACACACAGAGAGAGAGAGGGGGGGGACTTTAGACAGCTGGAAAGAGAATTTCAGAATTCCAGTTTTAAGCAAAGATTGGCCCCTTCACTGATGAAACATCAGTTGTGCTTTCTTTTTATGATTTAGAATACAGCAGATCTCATGTAAAAAAGCACACTTTCTTTTCTTTTCTTTCTAATTATTTTCATTTATCCAGTTTCCTTTGTTTTGCAAGTACAAAACCTTGTAAATATCTCAGTCTCTCCTGAACAGACAACTAGACAACTAAGTTTTCCATAATGCTTGAAGGGGGGGGGGGATAGTGAGTCACACATAGCTATTAGAGAGATAGAAAGGAGCATATAATCACTAAATTAGTTGAGTAGGGACCAAAGTCCAAATATAATTCCAAGCATTCCAAATTCTGCAATACTGAGACAGGAGTCCAATGTCATTACTTCTGTTGTTGGGGTTGATGGAAAAATAATTTCACATAACAAAACTGGAGAATTTTGTGTTTCCATGATGGAAGTCAGTTTTTCTGGCAGCATGATAAGCCAAGTACTGCTGGCATATCAATATTCAACTGTTGCCTTTGTGACAACTTGCTAAACTTCTGCAGAGAACAAGCATTGCAAAAAGGGCAGCAGACTGTGTAAGGAGAATGTGTAAAATTTAATTGAGATATGCACATCCCACAAGGCCTGTGGTGGGGGTTATGAATAACTGTCAGAGAATGTAAAAAGGGGCAGTGAATATGTGTACATTCCCCAATATTTGGTGGAGATTATGTATATTGACTGGGAAATGTGCACAATTCCCTCTTTATGGACAGATTATGTGCAGATTCTCCATGAGGCCTAGCAAATGTGCACAGGAGCCAGTTGTTGTGCACATTAACCACTCAGCTTGGATTCTCATATCATGTGGAACTGTGTCTTTGGATTCACATGGTTAATTCCGAAATTTTGTATCTCAGATATCAGCCATGCAGTTCAGGCCTCTACATTTCCAAGGGCAGTCCTCTATTTCAGGGTTGGAGAAACTGTGGCAGAGATTATACAAGCTGTGGTCCACTGATAGAAGGATTCCCCATTCTTGCTGTCTTTGAAGTTGTCCTGTATTTGAAGAGCTGGTTGGTCAAAGTCGATTTTTAAAGATTAAAAAATGTAAGAAAGGGCCTTGAAGTCGCAACTCAGCAGTTAGCACCTTGACAGGCACACAGACCATCTGCTCACAGTCTTCCCCCACTATGGCTTATACCTTTTAAACTATTCTTTTTGAAAAATTATAGTAATGCTTTTTCAAAATATAGAAAGCATTTCTAAATTTGTATTGATGCATGTAAATTAGCATGTGTGTCCTTTTTTGTTTTGTTTTTTAGATGATGCTCAAGTGTCCACCCTAGTTTAGGCATGTCTATCTAAACGTTGTGCCAATGCATAAATATCTGTTCCCCCATTAGATGCAGTGGGCACAGCTGGAGAGCGAGGAGGGGAATGAGCTATTTTGCTCCCCACTATTTATGGAGAAGTGATCAAGAACTGAGCTGGATTGCAGTTGGATCTGAAGCTGTCTTGCAGTGATATTATCCACTGCTGCTGCTTCAGCGTCTTATGGTTTGCAGCTCTCCCATATTCACCCTCCCAATGCTTTAAAGTCAGCAGATGAGGCCCTCCTTGTGGCTCCTACAAGGGATGGTATTAGGACTCTGCCATGTGCCCAATCCAACAGGTTCCAGACAGTAGAGGATGAGCCTCTCTTCTGCATGCATTGAGTATGCACCCAATTCAACAGACTTCTATTCTATGTGTCAGCTAAAGGCAGTTGAGCTGCATTCTGCTTTCCCTTGCCAGTGTACAGAAAGGAGCATGCTTTATGCTTCCTGATTGTGCATTAACAATTGTGTCTCCACCATATGACATCATGTGTGGGGCAGATGAGCAGGGTTGGGGGGGGTGGCCCAATGGGCCAAATTTGAACCTCTGGTTGTGATCTTCTTTTGAGGCAAGTTGGTCCAATAAGGCAAAGGTTCCCCAACCCTCTTTTGGGTGGTTGGCAAGATACCTATTTTTCAGAAGGCATTTGGAGGAGGACCAGGGATTGCTGCTATCTGTCATTTCCATTCATCTTTTTTTTTTCTTGTGCATTTTTAATGGACTGTGCGATTTTTGTGGCTTTTATGGATTCTTATTGACTTGTTTTTATTGCAAGCATCCCTGTGGCCTGTACAAAGGATGGCGTGTAAATCATCTAAGTAAATATATAAATTCCAACATGCCTTTTAAAAAGCCATCTCAACAGCTTGGTGTTCAATGGCTACTGATTCTGATGGCTATGTTCTCCCTCTGCTGTTGGAGACTGTGTGCTTCTGAATACTGTACAGTCTCCAACATACTGGAATACATTACTGGAATCTGCCAAATGGATGAGTGCTGCTTTAATCAGGTGCTCCTAATGGCCACTGTGAGAACATGATATTGCATTAGATGGGTCTTTGGTGTGATCTAGCAAGGTTGCTCTTTTATTCTTACACCATCCACTGAGCCTGCTTATTTGTAATGATTACTTCTAGAGGCCCTGCTATGTGGTGGTGTGGTAATGGCCATCAGCCTTGATGGCTGTAAAAGGAGATTAAATAAATTCATGGAGCATAAGGCTATCAGTGGGTGTGTTCTACCTCCACTGAATTGTTACCGCCCCCCCCCCAAAAAAAAGTGAGAAAAAGGGCAATTTCTTGTCAAGATTCTAGTTTGGGGCAAGTATTATTTGGTGAGAGAATCCCAGCAAAGATTTAAAATCACAAAACATGCAGTTAAACATGAAAATATAGGCTGTTAGGCTTTTACAATATTCCCCTCCAAATGAGTTCCAAAATGTCCCCTTAAAATGTTTCTTTCTGAGGTTTCCCTCTTTCCCCAGCATAGGAAAAGTTAAAAATGCTTTACTTACAAATGTTCCAAAGGTCGAATTCATGTGCTTCAGAAAGCAGAACAAGCAGTAAAACTTGGCTTACTTATGAAGTGGCAAATGTTCCTAAATAATTGGCATAGGAACTAAAGAATGGCTGATGAGAGCCATACAGTTGAGCTGTAACTACGAGCTCAAACCTCTTCACATGTTGAGCTTCTCAAGTAGTCCGGAGGGTGAACCGGACTTGGTGAACCGAACTGGCTTGATGACCCATTTCCTCCCAAGGTAAAGGAAGTGGGCATAGCTAAGCCAGGCAGGACAGCTTATTCTATGGTATTAACCCCTTCATGCATTAATTGGACAAGCATGTTGGTTGTATGAGGCTGATTATCCCACACACTGTTGGAGGATGTTTGCCTCCGAATAACAGCTGCTGGTGTAGAGCTCAGGTCCTGCTTGTGGGCATCCCTTAGGCAGCTGCTTGGCCACTATGAGAACAGGATGCTGGGCTAGATGGACCACTGACTTCATCTAGAAGACTCTTCTTATATTCTCAATACAGTACCTGTTAACCAAAAACATATTTGAAGGTGACATGGTAGAAGGTGAAAAATCCTGGGGGGTGGGGGGATGCCACGTGTTGCTTCAGGCAATGGAACATTTTCATATAAACTACTTACATAACCACAAAGGAGCCACAGAGGTAGCTATCTCCCTTCCGTGGCATCTGGTCATCAGCAGTATGCTGCTCCTTAATAAGGAGGTTCAGTTCTTAACTGTCATGATGAATAGCCATTCTTAGACTCCTGTCTGCTTTGATTTCCACTGCCTCAAAAGAAGATCAAAAACAACACGATTCTTAACAGAAATTAAAGACGTGATGCCACCAGTTGCTTCTACTGTATGATATAATTTATTTTATACTGAGTATCAGGCTGGTTTGGAGGATCAAGAGAGTGGAGATTCTAAATTTCTCTCCTGCATTGAACATACAAAATTATAAGAATTTGTTTGCAAGCTTATCTCCTTCATTGTGCCGCAGCCTAATTTTACACGGTGAGGGAGGTAGGGAAGAGGAATTGGGAAGGAAGATGACATGGTGTGGATTATTTTGTTTACAGAACCTCCTTGCACCTCAAGTATGGTTTCAATTTTCCCTTTGAAATTTAGATCAAACAATGCTGTCAGCATAAATCCATTTCTCCTGAATATCATGTATTTGCAAATATGCAGCCAGGTTCACGTTGTTGTGATTTCTCTCCCCACCCCCCACCCCAACTCTGGACCTCACTGCCACTGCCTTGGGATTTAAAATCTAGCTTTTCTGGAATACAGATCAAAAGCTTGTCCCAGTTCATGGATGCATCACTGTTTGCCTGATCTGTAGTCTGCAGTGGCTCCCATGAAATGGGTGACAAAAGCTTACGAAAACTACTCAGTAAGTGTGAATGAACACAACTGAAATTGTGAGCAGGTTTGGTCACCTACCACTTTTGGCAGTGAAAGCTTCTATTTGTTGCATAGCCGTCTGTTCTTCCCTCTTAAGCATTTTGGCCTTCTTTCCATGGAATTCACAATAGTGGTACTCCAACTCTGAAATGCCCACCCCTCACCTGGCAGATGCAGTTCCATTGTTAATATTTAGCTTTAATGTTAGCAGCAGTCAAATGAAATATTGTTTTGTTGCATTTTCATTCATTCATTTGGAAAATTTATATCCTGACTTTTGACTGACTGACCCTTTACAGTAGATTGTGGCACAACATGCACATATGTTGTTCCTTGCTCTGGGGTTTTGTGAATAATAAAGAACAGATTCTAAATAATTTAAGTATTGGGGGGGACGGCCCATTGTAACAATAATGATAGGATGGGTAATCAGATGACAACAGAAACTGCAAATAAATAAATTAGCTGGGGCAATTAGAATAAGATCTATTATTTGGTTATTGATGTAAACCTCCAGAATGTATTTTGAATAGTTAAGTTTTTACCTCTATCTTCAGTGCATTTTATTTTATTTTATTGCTATGGCTAGTGGCTGATGCAAATAAAGATTCTTCTGATTCTGATGATAGGATGGGAATAATGGCTCCCTTAGGCTCAAAGTACACATTTCTCCATGGCATTTTTAAACACACACAACACTTGACCTTCAGCCTTATAATTAATTTAAGACATAACTACAAGTAAAAGATAGCATTCCATCTGCTACTCAAAAAAAGCCTACCATAGACTAAAGGTTTATATTATTCTATGTATATATCAGGGAAATGTAAAGGGAGGAATTTGCCCAAGTAAATAAGCATTTGTGCTTTTTAGGCCATGAGCCTGGGTGGTTGGCCTGTATGGTCTTCTAGGGGGTTCTTTGAAATAAATGCTAGCCTGATCCCTGGAACAGCAGCTTTGTGGCTTTGCATCAACCCATTTATTAATAGCACCTCATCAAAAATTAGCAACATTTAAATAGCAAAAAGTGACAAAGTTTTGTCAGCTCTGATGGCATGCTGAAGAAAACAGGCAGTTGATATTGTGACAGTTACATGAAAGGCTGCAATCAGTATCAATGTCAGAGGGATACAATGATGGTTCTCTGCATTGCAACATGTCTGGTATAATCAGGAGGTTTCTGTGTCAGGTAGCAAAGGGAAAGCACAACAATCTTTTTAAGCGGGGAGGAGGAATGGGAAGGGAAGAAGAGGAATGTTTGAAGGGAAGGAATCATGGAAGGATGGTAGCTCACTGGGAGAGTACATGCATTCCTTGCAAATGACCCGAGGTTCAATGACCAGCATCTCATAAGAACACAAGAAGAGCCTGCTAGACCAGGTCAAAGACCCACCTAGTCCAGCATCCTATTTTCACACAGCATCCCAAGTGCCTATGGGAAGCCCACAACCAGGACCTGAGTGCAACAGTATTCTTTGCTCCTGCGGTTTCCATCAACTGGTATTCGGAAGCTGTGGAGGTAGAACATGGCAAGTAATAACCGATACAACCTTATCCTCCATAAATTTGTCTAACCTTCTTTTAAAGTCATTTAAGTTTATAGATGTCACTACCTTTTGGTTGCCTTGGGAGAGATTCCTGCCTAAAACCCTGAAATGTCCTTAAAGAGATAAAGAGACTTGGAGGACCGCATTTGGCTCTCCGGGACTGAGGTTCCCCACCCCTGATCTTTTGCGTGTGTGTGTGTGTGTGAGAGAGAGAGAGAGAGAGAGAGAGAGAGAGAGAGAGAGAGAGCTCATCCGGTCAAGTGAGCCATCTAGCTACAATGCTGTAGTCCAGATATTGCTTAACCATTTCTTTTCTCCTGTTCCTCCTCCCAAAGCATTCCACTTAAGTGGCACAGAAGCATTCTGTTTGCAAAGCATTATGAGTCAAAATGCACAGTGCCACAGGTATGCAAATTATAGTATCTGACAGTGCCTATATAGACAAGGATCTCTCTGTTTAAATAATAGTATGCAGCACCAGCCTGTCCCTCCCCTTCACACGCCTTCCTAAAGCCTGGTTAATGTTGAGTTAGTCAACAAACACAAACAAAGGCAGCTGTGCTGGATTGGGTGCATGCACCATATATATTGCTACAATTCTGCTTTAAACTTTCACAACGTAAGTGGAATCTATTAAGGAGGAAGTAGTTTTTTTAGTTTTGTTTTTTGTGGGTTTTGTGGGTTTTTAATTTTTTAATTTTTGATATTTGTTTTATTTTTAAAAAAATTCTATATTTGATCTTTGATTTATTATTATTATTATTATTATTATTATTATTATTTATTTCTTGCTTTTTTATTTCTTGATTTTTTATTTTTGATTCAGACCCACTCGGTGGGTCTGAAAGTAGAATCATTTGGCTGCACCTCTAACTCATTTTGGCTCTACCTACCATTTGGGCTCCCTCCTGGAGACCCAAATAACACCAACACCATCCGGAGCGCCATAGGTTTCCCATTACTGACTTCAAGAATGATTTGGGATTATAATCTGAACAAGGCCTTTGTGTCATGCTGCTCTCAAGGGCACAACAGCAAGGCCAATAACTAAGTGGCAATGTACATCCAAGAAATCTAGTTACACTGGTGCCTCCTAAACCACCCTGCAACCAAAATTTCACACCTGCAACAGCCTTCCTGGAACTCAGGCATTTCTCCACACACACCCCTCCACAACCTATAATCTGCCATAAATACCTTTATATCAGGCCACTTCCCAAATGCGTCGCCTTCCTCAGCATTTTTCTAAAGCCAAAAGGCCTGATGGAAAGCATAGCTGACTCCAGTACATCACTAAACTGAGCCTTTACCATCTGCTTCAACCCCTAATTACAAATGCAAAACAACATAATTCACAATCGCATCATAAAAAAGTAAAATATAAGTGATTTAAATGCATGTGCTTTGCTTATGCAAGGCAACGCTCATCTGCTATTTCCCCCCCTCCCTGTGTTAAAAGAGAACCTCCAGGGTGAAAGGCTGTTTGCATGGACCGAAAAGGGGAGCCATTTTGATGATTTAAAAAGCAGAAAAGTTAAAGAAAAAAAAAGTATGTTTACATGTAGTAAAATATAGATTACTTAGACATATGTGATCCTAAAGAATTCCCCCCCTTCTCTTTTTCTTCATTGAATGAACTTTATTACGGTCACAGACCAGCATAAGAAAAACATATGATGAAATAGCGGTTAGCATTTTACAGATAATTGTTAGAGCAAATAAGGACAAAGAAACAAGCATAGGATAAAACATGTGAATAAAATACGAGATTAAACACTGATAATGGATGAATAAAGACTGATAATTAAAACAGATAAGAGCTACGGAAAAAACAAATAAAAGCATGCAGTTAAAACAACTGTAAGAGCATAAGGACTAAAAGAGACACAGTTAAAACAACTATACTCTGGTTTCTCTTCAGATCATATAAATCTTTCGCCCTTTTCTTCATTGAAATCTAAAGTAACAGCATGCAATATGGGACAAACACCTTTCAATAATTATCGGAATACTTACCAAAAATGTACATGTATGTTGCAGTGTATAGGGACAGGATGAGCCACTTATCCATCCATATACACCAGTATATTATACCAAAGAGCAAGAGTTGTATATATGGAGGGTTCAGTCTCCATTGATTCAGGTTCTAAGGTCCGGTGGTGACGTGGTGAGACATGAGACATGTTGATAGGGAGACAATACTTGAAGCAGTGGTTGGCTGCATTTCTTTCTTCTTCTTTTAAATGTCCATGTTTCTGAGTTGACCTTCCACCCGTTATAGTCTGTCTCTCTCCAAATTCTTCCATTCCACACCTTTATTCTCCAAGAAAATTCCTTCTAAGCATCATGTAAGGATCAGCTTACTTGGAAAACTGCTTATTCTCTTCATATACCCAGTAGGACATTGTGTTCTGCAGGAAAGTTTCACCTTGAAGTTTTGAAATATTTATTTATTTAACAGAATTTATATACCACTTGATTGTTGTTATTTATTTTACAAAAACAAACCTCTGCGTGGTTTGCAAAAAGGTCTCCGTCATAGATGCTTATTTTGCATGATTTTTAAACCTATATTTGGGGTAATGTTTTAAGAAACTGTTATAGTTGTCATTAGTCTATGTTTGCAAATTGCCTTGTAACTCAGGTGAATAACAATAACAATAATAATAGCTATTATATTTGTATCATTCTAGGAGAACAAAGCCAATACACTAAACCAGCTCTATCTGCACCACTGTCATGTCATTGGTTTCATCTGAAGAAAATCAATTTCTATACATGGCTACATGCCCTTACTTGGGAATAGATGAATCTGTCAATTTTGGTTTCACTGTATCTCATTTTTCCACTCTCAACATTTCCACATCTGTTTGCAAAGTTGTTTAAAAAAGAAGAATAAGCCATCATGAAAATTCATCAGCATTTTACTACAAATTTCTCCTGAAATGCATGTGTTTGTGTGCAATTTTGCCTAATGCATACACTTTTGCAAACCAATTTTCCTTAATAATACACTTTCCTGTGCTGTTTCCACTAATATACACATTTGATGCACACTTTGCTCTAGCACATGCAATTTTGCACATATTACTTGGCTGGAGAACTGCATTGCAAAATTTGAAGAAGTGTGAATGTCAAAGGATCACTGTTTTTCCATTTGTGTATTGTATTGGAAATTACAGATTAGGTATGTTCACCTTTAAATGCAAACTATATCAAATTTATCCCGCGGCCCTCAAACTTACATAACATGGCAGTAACAGATTTGAACCACCTTTCCTTCAAAAACCCTTCTGTCTGCTGATGTAGTGGATCTGGCAGATATACAAGCACAGACTTCAAAATATTGCAAACCATCAAGAAAGTAAGATTAAAATCACTTTCCATTCTTAGTCTCCTTGTTTTATTTTGAATAATATGAGCGATTAATGGGATCAAAGACTAATAGCCCTCAGTTATTGGATCTGCCTGTCATTTTATTGGCTTCTTTGGGATTTGGATCTAGCCCAAAATGAAATGAGTTGCAAGTAAGTTAAGGATAGCAGACTTTTCTAATTGTCAAAATTGGGTTTGTCTGAAGGAGAGACCAAAACCTTGAAATTAACACAGCATGAGGTGCAACAATTATGTAAAGCCAGAATTTATGGGTGGGGGGGGTTCATTTGGAGTGTGCCTTCCCATCTTGGGGCAAAATTAAACATTGTGCAGCAAGCAAGCAAATGAGTTTTGAGACCCTATATGGAATAGGGCATAGAAAAAGGATGAGAAACCTGTTGCCTTTCAAAAGTTGTTGGACTCCAACTCCCATCAGCCCTAGAAATCAGTCCTAGTAATATATGAGAAGAAGAAAAGCTTTCTGGGCAGAGGTGACATTATTTACTACCGGTATTATGTTTAGAAATGTACCTGTTGGCTTAGGTTGAAGTGTCAGTCTCTTGTTCTTCAATATCAAGGAGACTTGAAAGCATTCCACAGCATGCTTAAATCGTACTTACTTTTTTCAGTGGGACCTACGGTGCATTCCTCTTCATGTTTATAAAGAATCAAGTTCTGCTGTGTTCAATTGAACTAACTCATGTAGGTGTACCTAGGGCTGCAGTCGTCTTGAGCACATTTCAGCTTTTTGGGATTGTGCAGAATCAGTCCATAGGATGTATCGCATAGAAGCGGATTGTATCCTATTTCACAGCATTCCTTAAAATCCATATGACAAATGAAAGCATAATTATCACCCCACCTCAAAAGAAAACAACCGTTTCATTGAGGGGCCGATGCCCCAGAACTTATGTATTGATACATAGCTCCCTCTGTTCCAAGATCTATAGGCTATGAGTGTTGTTGCTTATGGATCCAAAATAGCACCACACACTCACACACAACAAGGGAGTGGTTAGCAGACTTGGGGGAGCACCAAGGTTTGCAGGTGTACAAACAAAACTCTACAAGGAGAACATGTTGGTTTTTGTATTTGGGTTAAAAGGAAAAATAGATTAGGTAAGCTATAATAAAAATGAGAATTTCCTGGATGCCTAGATCCAGGTTTGAGCCAGATTGTAGGGGCTGAGGTCCCTTCAGCACCCCCCAATAAAATATTTGCAGGGGGCACCCCCTAAGTTGATGAACATTGCCATTCAAACGATGTGTGTGTGCCATATCTTGTAATTGATTATGTGGGGCAAGGCTTACCTAGACCCCACCATATTTTATTCAAGTTGGCACCCCTGGCAAGCACTGTTTGGTAAAAGAGCCCCAGCAGAGATTTAAAATGACAAATCATTCAGCAAAGGAAAGCCTGGAAATACAGGCTGTTAAATCTTTAAATTATCCCCTTCTAATTTGCTTCCAAAGTTCCCCACTTCCTTTAGCCTAGAAAGAGACCACACATTTGGTAAGTTTAAAAATGTTTTACTTACAGACTCTTCAAAGGTCAGATTAATATGCTTTTCTATACAGCAGCAAGAAAAGACAGGCAGCAAAGCTTAGGTTAGTCCCTAAGTGGGACTAAGTGGTAAATGTTTCTAAATTATTTGTATAGGGGGGGGGGGAGATGTCTTACTTGGAGGATCCAACTTAGACCTCCTTACTGGTAGGGTTAATATTATGAACGTAAGAGAACAAAGGGTTTGTTAGCCCTTCCTCTCAAGGTGAGGGGGAGTGACCAAGTTAAATTTGGCAGCTTACTCTATTGTCTTAACTCCTTCATGCATTGAAGAACCTGAACACAACAGCACTCTCCCAACTTGTGATTCCCAGCAACTAGTATTCATAGGGGTGACACCTCTGACAGTGGAGATAGAACATCACCATCATGCCTAGTAGATATTGCAGATTGTTTTATTCATTGTCGGGAGCCACCTTGAAGATGATCATGGGGAATAAGCACACAAAGTACCTTCAGCTTTGCTGAGTTGTGGATTAAGCTGCTGATAACAGGAAAGCTAGGTGCTCACCTCCTTCCAGTGTTATTTCTGATCATTGTTTAAATCATTTTTGTGACCAGGGAAAGCAGAATTGTGTCCATTATTCACACAGGTATCTCCAGCTTCCCCATCCTCCCACCATATTTGTTTCATCTCGAATGCTAATTAATCCCAACTGAAGGTAATGACACCACACCAAATAACGGGAGAAGTCAGTGTTCATAAATAAGGTCACCCGGCAGTCTTCCATATTTACAAATAGATTTCAAACACACACAAACAGAACAAGGAATTTGGAACAATGAGGTCACCACTGTTGAAAACCAGAGGGTGACAAGCCTCCTCATTAGAAAATGACTTCGTATGAGTCAAAATTACAGCTTTGAAGAGGCTATTACTGAGTTTGACCCTATAGTCTGCTAGGTCTTTCCTGATAAGCATTCATTTAGAGATCATTTTTGTATGTCTAAAGTATCACACATAGTCTTTCTCTTGCTGGAATCAAAATGCATTTGTCTAGCAGCATAAGCCAACCTTATTTCAGAACAGAGTGACATTGTAAACTACTTTCTGTTCCCCAAACTTAGAGATGCTCCTGTGCAACTTGGTCGTGTGCAACAACTAGCAATCCCAGAGTAGAATGGGAGCACTGCAATCTGCATTAAAAAGCAATAAATATGCAATCAAATCCACAAGCTCAGATTTAAATGAAACTGGAGCTGAACCAAAATTTCTCAGTTATTTTCCTTTGATTTCCTTAACTTGGCCTGGATAAAGCTCCCACCTGCAAAATTTTCTCAAGATATTCTCCACAATTATGATGGTTTGGGTGGTGGTGGGTGGATGTTATCCCCTATTCATAAAATGATGCTGGATCTTGGGAATTGTGTAAGGGATCCAAAATGGTAGGTAGACTCCAAAAAACAGTCACTGCTTTGGAAAAAGAGAAAGAAACTGTGTTACTTGTGCTAATAATGAGCCCCACCGAAAAATGACGAGATTTTTCTTCTTCCTGGTGAAATTTAATGAAATGATCCTGCAACTTTGGAAACATTAAGGATGCAGAACCAGCAATTTCTGATTGACCACCTACATCAGGGATGAGGAATCCATCACCCTTCAGCCAAATATCAATCCTTCTCTGTAAAGAGGTGACTTTTGAGTGAGGCTTCATCCTCAGTCTTCATCTCTTTGGGACTGTCTAAATCAGAAATCCAAAAAAACTTCTTTTTGGCATGAAACTCTGCACATTCTCTGGAACGCAACACTCAGATGAAGCAGGTAATATTCAGCTAACAATGCTGCATTGCCTTTACTGAATTTTATTTCCAAATCTCTATGTAATTCTTGCCTTTCATTTTTCTTCCTATTCAAACCTTTCCCCCCAAATAACATATTTTTATACTTTGAAATTTGACTTCATTGGTTTTTAAAAGGCAATTATCTTAAATTACACACTCAATCTTCCCCACATGCTAGACTGCATGACTGTTAAGTTACCTCTTTGTGTACTGTGGATCTGGCAGAAGGTTTTGTTAAGAACAGTGTCATCTGGGCTTTGGGAAACTAAATCCAAAGCTCCTTACCACTTAATATTTCTACAGCTGAGCTTAAAGGGTGGATTCCTTGTCACCTGGGCTTAGAAATCCTTCCAAATAGTCAGGCAGTCTAGATATTTTTGCAGGCTACAATCAGCCCTTATACAAAAAAGGGGTGCAAGAGTAGGGGAAACTCAACCTCCCAGTTCTGCATCCACCATTAATCACCCCATTCTCTTTTGAGTGCAGGTGACACCCCATTCATGTCAATGGGGCGAGTAGCTCCTTGAGGGCATGAGCAGAGCTGCTTCTCCATTGACATGAGTAGGAAAACCTAGTTTGTTTGTGTAGGAACATCTGTAGAGCTCAAGGAGAATCATGGCAGAAAAATACATGAGAAAAAAACAAAATACAAAACAAGGAAAAACAAACAAACCGATAAGCCCCCTCCTCCCACCCCCTCCCACAAACACATTTAAGCAATTAATAAATTAATTGTAACCATAATAATATTCAACCATTGCAAGTGAGAGTGGGAAACAGTGACTTGACGAAGACCAAATAGTGAATAAACAGAAGCAGTGACATTCAAACTGAGAACATTCTGATTCACAGCTCAGATTATTAGCCTGAATGCTAAATAAGCAAATTCCACCCATCTTTAACATACAAGACATAATAATTATCACAACGATGACTTTTTTTTTTGTCTTTGGCAAAAATAATCTTACCCAAAACTATAAACTGATACCTTTTGGTTTAAATAAGATTTCAACTTTGATTCTTTGATGCTCATTAATCAACTAACTAACTCATTAGCTAGCAGCACATTAAGAAATTCAAAATGCTCTCTACAGCATAAAAAGTAAGGAAGAGGTGTTTGATAATGGAATGAGTTCCCTTGGAAGGTGGTGGACTCTCCTTCCTTGGAGTTTTTTGAGCAGAGGTTGGATGACCATCTGTCATGGATACTTTAGCTGAGATTCCTGCATTGCAGGGGGTTGGACTAGATGACCCCCGGTGTCCCTTGCAACTCTACAATCCTATGATTCTACGAATCATAATATTTGTTCTGCTCTACAGTATCACCATGATACTGAGTATCATTTTCAAATATATGCAAAA